>CM042844.1:60786732-62219966 GCA_023653725.1 Bungarus multicinctus
ACATTCTTCTCTCTAAACTGCATGCTTTTTTAAAAAAAGTATACTTGTTCTTTATGTGATACTTTTATACCACAGAAAGACTTATCTTGGAATCTTACCAAATGAAAGGCTAGAATTGTCCATAATTCTTTGTGGATCAGACAAGCTGAGATAAGCCACTGCTCATGCTAGAAAGTCATGTATCACATTAGCTTCATCATAAATGAGGTAAACTCCCATATCTTGTTCATAAAAATGTACAATGGACCACATTAAAGATTCACTCCAACTGGGATTTCCCCGAGCACTAACACTTCAAAATAGCCTGGTTTTGTTACCTCACTGCGGCAAACTCATCTTATTTCCCTTTTACTCCCAAGAGAAGTCTAACTTTTGGGCATAAAAATTACATTTTTGTGGAGAAGGAGCTGGAGGACTACTTCCCTATCTTTTACATGTGTGGTGCTTCATCACAGAGAGCGAAAGGAATAAATATACAAACAAAAACCCAGCACCTTGTGATTAGCCTGTTGTTCAAGACCAGAAGCAGAAAGCAGGGATCCAGAGTTATCCCTTCTGAGGTACATATTTCCATCATACCCATAATGCAGTGCAAAGTGCTACTGCAGATTAAACATTTATGTTCAAGCTTTAACAGTTGAAATTAAAAAGAGTATGTACAAATCAAATATGCAGTTCTCTCCCGTTCCTTCTGAAATGGTACAAACCACAAGTGTGTAACATTGATTTCAAGTAGCTTGTTATTCAGAGGTAAGCACCATTTCAGTCATATTTGAAAAATCTAATATACCATCCCAATTATCAAAACTGATTGATTAAAATCAGTACCAACATTTCTCTGTATTGCCACAAGGCAACACAGAGGGTATGAGCATACAACCTGGTTTGCAATCTCTTACCAAACCTTCATCCATTATATACTAGCATTTAAATTCTAAATAGAAATCACATGTTGAAAAGCATTTTTTCCAATTCTTTATAATCATTACCAAAGCCAACAACAGAATACATTTAACATTTGACTTGCCAACAGTGTGGAAGGGACCAAGTTAAAATGCAGCTTAAAGTTTATGTTCCTAATTAATGTAATCAAAGAAGGTAAGAAAATCTGGCAACTTTGCAGCATGTTTAATCAAATCACAGTTTTAAGATACATTTTGTAGTCTACTACTGAGGGGTTAAGCAGATGAACTGTCTGGAATGTGAACAGTCAGTCCTATGACTGGCCTTCAGAGACAAACCTTTTTCCCCCCCAGATGGAAATACTGTTAAATGATCACTATTTACCGACCAAACATTCTGAACAAAATCTAATGGGCACAGATTTCCAATAGCAATAGTCACACATCAGAAAGTGCAAACAATAAACAAAAAACCCCAACCCACAAAAAACCCAAAATGAAACAAAACAAAAACACCACTCTACAATCCTTTCAGAGGAAGTTGCTCTTCTTGGCCATCAACCTTTAGCATTGAATGATCTTTTAAAAAACCAAATCTCAAAGATACAGTCATCACGAGAATTATTGGGGGAAAAAAAACCCTTTTCAAGATTGATCACATTGTTCCAAGCTAGCCCAAATAGCAGCAAACAGACATTTTATTACACGGCAAGAAATAAGTTAAGTCCAAACACCTCTTCTAGGTATAGTTGCATCGAAGAACCTGAGTATCAGAACAACCTGACTGAGTCTCAGGCTACCCTCCCTTCCAATGCCATTCCAAAGTCCACTCCAATTGGACAAGTTTCTAGTACAGTCACTATCTGCAGCCTCTTGAGTTCGCACACGATGCTGAACCATCTGAAAAAGTCCAGAGAAAAAAAATGAAAGCATCACGTTAAATCCCTCTCACTGTTAACTTATAGTTCTTTTTAAAAAATGCCTCTCCCCTTCATCTTTTACTAACAATACAGGTAGTCCTCGACTTACAACTGTTCATTTAGGGACTGCTCAAAGTTACAACAGTACTGGAAAAAAAGTGACTTATGACTGTCTTTTTTCACAGTTATCACCTTTGCAAGCATCCCGATAATCATGTGATCAAACTTCAGTAGGCTGGACAACCAACTCGCCTTTATGACCGTTACAGGATCCTGGGGTCAAGTGAACACTTTTTGTGACAAGCAAAGTCAAGGGGGAAGCCCAATTCACTGAACAGCTAGGTTATAACTTACCAACTGCAGTGATTCACTTAACAACAGTGGCAAGAAAGGTCGTAAAATGGGGCAAAACTAAGTTAACAAAAATCTAGGGCTCCATTGTGATCGTTAAGTTCAGGACTTCCTGTACTAGGGGCCCAAGAAACAGAAACTCGGAAATGGCTTATAATTATTCAGTTTATCACAAATCTCTTGCCAGGCAGCAACAACACCTGGCTGAATTTGTGTGAGTTTGCAAGCTAAGCATGGCTGGTTCAAATTTGGCTATGGAGAACCACCAAATAATTCCTGTGCTATACGTTAGGTTGAAAAGCAAATAACCATCCAAAGAGAAGGCACTGACAAGCCATTTTTGGTGTTTACAAAAAAAATCCCAACACCCCCCTTATCCCACCTACCTAAAAGGGTCCAGAAACTACCAAGAAGTTTAATTCAAAGGAAAATTTACAAGCATCCAAGAATACCCATATTGCAATAGATATCAGAACAGTCTGATGTGTCAGAGGGAACACTGATCTGGCCACTAATAGACACTATCGATTCATTATTGTTCTATTTCAGATAAACATGATCTCCATAAAAAGCAAGTATTTTAGTCAATATATTTAGTCAATATATTTAGAACACATGTAGTAAGTTTTTAATCATTTCAATAATGTACTATTACGTGCTTAGACAAAGGCGTTTTTCAA
Organism: Bungarus multicinctus; assembly: GCA_023653725.1. NCBI lineage: Eukaryota > Metazoa > Chordata > Lepidosauria > Squamata > Elapidae > Bungarus > Bungarus multicinctus. The sequence continues at coordinate 60,789,586 of CM042844.1, forward strand.
ACTGTATTCTGTGGATCTGTAGGGACCTTAAAAAGTGTTGGGTTTGGGTTTTTTTGAAGAAATCTGAACATTCTGTCAGTGAAAAAGGTTCATATGTATTGCTATACAATATAATCCATAATTAAAGAGACTAGCATTTAAGTTACTTACTGTAGGTTAATTCTTCTCCAGCTCGCTTGCGTGACTGGTCGCCTCTAAAAAAGGAAGCCGGACAAATGTGTGGTTTTTTATTGTGCTTATTTATCCATTCATTCAATTTTGGCCTACCTTTCGATATCTAGGTCATTCAAGATGAATATCAAGCAACATAAAGATGAAAATTAATATTTGAACCCAGAAAAAAAGCAACTAAAATAGTGCTCAGTTGAAGTAATCAGTTCTTGATGAAGTGGGAACAAATTACAATTTCTAAGGAAGTGTGTTCAGCACTAATCAGGGGTGAGCTTCAAAAATTTTAGCAAAAGGTTCTCTGCCCGGTCCCTGGGTGGGTATGGCCATGGTGGGCGTAGCCTAGTCGGCCTCCTGCACCATGGTGGGGGGGCATTTTTGCCCTTCCCGGGTTCCAGAGGCGTTCTTCGAGCCTCCGGGAGGACGAAAATGGCCTCCTGGGTTCCAGAAGCTCTCTGGAAGTTGGAAACGGGCCCATTTCTGTTCTTCCCGAACTCCCCAAGCCTGTGTGTGTGCCCTGCACTTACCTACATCCAAATAGGCCGCGTAGAGATTCCTGGGAGGGGAGGGGTGTGCGGGGCCAGCCAGAAGTGGGATTTGGGAGTTCTCTGAACTGCACAGAATCTTAGCTAGGGGCTCTCTTGAATCCCTGAGAATCCCCAGCAGCCCACCCCCTGGCCAATAAGGACCCCAAAACTAAAGCTTTTCTTGAGAGGATTTCTCTTGCCAAAACTAATGCCAGGTTAGAAACCTAGCCCCTTAGGATTTCAAAGTTTAAAAAGACTGCTGAATTATTAGAAAGCAAATGAAAACTAATGTGGATATTTTAACATGCGCATAATATGAACCTATTATCATGTGCTAATTAACAGTCTAGTCTATATGTTCACAGACAGAGCATATCAGCCTAGACTTCAAAATTAATCCAATCAATCTTTGTTTTTAACAATGTCCATAAACATTTTAAATAAATGCATCTAAGTCAGGGAATCTTGCTGAAGTGCAAATCTTTTCTTGAATATTAAGGCCTGCTATTGCATTACTTGAGTGACAAATTATATTTTATTGAAGTAAAACAACCACATGTGAGTATCTTTGCATAGGTATAACAACTAGTTAACCCATTCCCTGTTGGGTTACCATTCCAGACATATTTCCTTACCCTAAACAGAGAGAAAGAATGACCAAGGGCAGGGGAAAAAAGCAGCGGGAGCAGAAGCAATTTCCAAGTTCCTGCCACCTTCCCCACTGAAAGTCTTTGATGGAATCTGACAAGGAGTATCAGAAATCTCCCCTCCCTTCCCCTTCCCAGCAGTCAGGGAAGTACTGCTGCTGCTGGGTTGGGTAGGGAATAAAGGATTGTGAGACTGGCTGGGAAATGGTTACGGAATGTTGAAATTCATTCCAATGGGATTCATGAGTCCTGGACTTTGGACACCATTTGTAAGTTAGCTGATCTGAGGTACCTTGGTTTAAAAATTGTTGCTCTATGATGCACCATTTTACCCATGTAAAAGTCATGGTGAGAGTTTTAGTAGTATATAGATTTTAGCATAAGAAGTTACAGCATAATTTATTCATTTTATGTACTATCAGTGTAGTCTGATTCTTAATGAATGTTCCTTCTTTATGTATACTGAGAGTATTTACACCAAGACAAATTCCTTATGTGTCCAATCACACTTGGCCAATAAAGTATTCTATTCTATTCTATTCTATTCTATTCTATTCTATCTAGCTTTCTTACAAGGACCGTTCTACAGAAGAAAAAGTTTAAGCATATCCTTTGCAATTGCTATTAGGCGGGGGTGGAGAAGCAGATATATCAAATGCACACATCTGGATGTATTTGTATATGTATTTTTGCTAGCAAATAAAAATATTCACTACAGTATTAGTAAAGATCTGGAAGTGATTCAAGTACGCAGTTTAAGGAAGATTATGGATGCCTTATAACCCTCTTCAGTTTTTCAACTAAGTGCATTGAAACTACTTCTACTGCCTTTTTCTTTCCCTAATGTTTGACCATTCAAAGTTGGAAAGAAGAAATACATGTGAAGAAATACAATACTTTTATGTACAGCTAAACCTTTAAAGGAGAATGGACGATGTGGACCTGCATTTTCTACACTAGGTGTCCTTCTTCCACAAAAGTTAATTCACTGAATTTTTAAAGGTTATCAAGAAGCAGACCTTACCATTGAAAAATATTTTCCCCAAGTGATATTTCCTAAGGCCTTCAAATGATATGGGTGTTTTTTCTCCGGTGAGATTGTATATCAGGTCTACCCAATTGTATGGGACAGAGCATATTGCTTCCGTTTCTCTTTGTCGATAAAATATAAATTTAACCTTCAAATGGTATGTTGCATTAGTTTATTTATTGAATTTACACTGCTCAAAAAAATAAAGGGAACACTTAAACAACACAATGTAACTCCAAGTCAATCACACTTCTGTGAAATCAAACTGTCCACTTAGGTAGCAACACTGATTGACAAGCAATTGCACATGCTGTTGTGCAAATGGAATAGACAACAGGTGGAAAGCATAGGCAGTTAGCAAGACATCCCCAATAAAGGAGTGGTTCTGCAGGTGGTAACCACAGACCACTTCTCAGTTCCTATGCTTTCTGGCTGATGGTTTGGTCACTTTTGAATGCTGGCGGTGCTTTCACTCTAGTGGTAGCATGAGACGGAGTCTACAACCCACACAAGTGGCTCAGGTAGTGCAGCTCATCCAGGATAGCACATCAATGTGAGCTGTGGCAAGAAGGTTTGCTATATCTGTCAGCGTAGTGTCCAGAGCATGGAGGCGCTACCAGGAGACAGGCCAGTACATCAGGAGATGTGGAGGAGGACGTAGGAGGGCTCGCTACCTCTGCCTTTGTGCAAGGAGGGACAGGAGGGGCACTGCAGAGCCTACAAAATGATCTCCAGCTGGCCACAAATGTGCATGACTGCTCAAACGGTCAGAAACAGACTCTATGAGGGTGGTATGAAGGCCCAACGTCTACAGGTGGGGGTTATGCTTACAGTCCAACACCGTGCAGGACGTTTGGCATTTGCCAGAGAGCACCCAAGATTGGCAAATTCGCAACTGGTGCCTGGTGCTCTTCACAGATGAAAGCAGATTCACACTGAGCACATGTGACAGACGTGACAGGGTCTGGAGACGCCGTGTAGAACGTTCTGCTGCCTGCAACATCCTCCAGCATGACCGGTTTGGCAGTGGATCAGTAATGGTGTGGGGTGGCATTTCTTTAGGGGGCCGCACAGCCCTCCATGTGCTCGCCAGAGGCAGCCTGACTGCCAGTAGGTACCGAGATGAGATCCTCAGACTTCTTGTGAGACCATATGGTTTTAAATTAATGGTTTTAAATTGGGTTTTAAATGGTTTTTAACTTTCTTAATTCCCTATTTTTAATTCTTAATGCCAATCTATTTAATCCTTTGAATTTATTTTAAATTATTGTATTTGTATTTTTATGTTTTTATCTGGCTGTGCACCGCCCCGAGTCCTTAGGGAGAGGGGGCGGTATGCAAATTTGAATATAAATAAAATATGCTGGTGGGTTCCTCCTAATGCAAGACAATGCTAGACCTCATTTGGCTGGAGTGTGTCATCAGCAGTTCCTGCAAGACGAAGGCATTGATGCTATGGACTGGCCCACCCATTCCCCAGACCTGAATCCAATTGACCACATCTGGGACATCATGTCTTGCTCCATCCACCAATGCCACGTTGCACCACAGACTGTCCAGGAGTTGTGGGATGCTTTAAGTCCAGGTGTGGGCGGAGATCCCTCAGGAGACCATCCGCCACCTCATCAGGAGCATGCCCAGACGTTGTAGGGAGGTCATACAGGCACGTGGAGGCCACACAACTACTGAGCCTCATTTTGACTTGTTTTAAGGACATTGCATCGAAGTTGGATCAGCCTGTAGTGTTTTTTTCCACTTTAATTTGGAGTGTAACTCCAAATCCAGACCTCCATGGGTTGCTAAATTTGATTTCCATTGATAATTTTTGTGTGATTTTGTTGTCAGCACATTCAACTATGTAATGAACGAAGTATTTAATAAGAATATTTCATTCATTCAGATGTAAGATGTCTTCTTTTTGTGTTCCCTTTATTTTTTTGAGCAGTATATATAGTTGCCCAACTTACTTGCATGTATCTCTTGGCAGGATACAATTAAAAGTTAAACGTTCAATACAATGTAGCCATTAAAATAGTTTAAAATAACTAAATTAACTAAATACCCACATTTATCTGCCTAATTTACAGATCACCAAACAAAGATGTTGGAAAAGTTGGCATAATTACCTGGAAAATCCCTCTTGAATAAGCTCTTGTTGAAGTTTCTGGTCCTGAGCAGCATATTCCTCAAGCTCAGATTCTACAGCAGGAGGAAGGATGTTTGGAATAAATTTAGAAAATAAAGCTGGTGCCATCTGAACCCATTCTGTGTAGAAATGGAAAGCAATAGCTAATGAGAAAAAAAAATACTTAAGGGATTTAACAGGAGTTAAGTTCAAATTCTTTCTTATGTCACAATTTTAAACAAAAAAAAAATCAAATCTAAGGTGCTGCATACAAAATGAGAATGCCATAAAAGATCACCTTTAATTAGGGTTTTAGTTATTCAATCTCTCTTTTTGAGAACTAGGCAACAGTTGTATGGCCAAATTGATGGAACAAATATATCAAATACATGATAAATAAACTCTATCACAAACTGTTTCAGAATTTATTAATACTTGTATGGTGAAGTATCATATCTTGATATAGTTCTAATGTAGGAGTTGGATTTGTTTCTTATATGTGTATATGATCTCTTCAAGGAATTTATTACATGTAGCTTTTGACAAGATCATTTGATAAAAATGAACAAGTACTCAAAAAGATAATTTACCTGGCCTAAGCATGTATAATCCTTTAACAATGTTTGCCATTGTGGAAGGGTTTATCCAAAAAGGTGTGGACTGAGCTTCTAGAAGTAAAGCTGAAAGGAGAAAATACACTCATTTGCAAATTAATTTTACTTCTGATATTGATTTTTATAACACGAATGTATGTAATGCATTGTTATTCTAGTCTACCCAAATGAATCTGTTCTACTTAAATCTTAAAGGAGAAGTTTTTATAAGAAGTTAAAGCACCGGGGAAAGCAAGTTTTTAAAATGGCAAGAGAAATCCAGAAAGATCTCATGCAAATGTCAAATCATGTGCAAGTTATTTCTTTTCTTTTCAGTGTGTTTTCAACATGAATGTAGAATTCATGTCTCTTGATGACATGTTAATAATTATACATTCAAACAAATTAAAAAGTTGAAATCATTTTTCTCATTTTCGATTAAGTATAGATAGCCCACTACTTATGAACAGTCATTTTAATAACTGTCCAAAAGTTTATTGGCCTGGAAAGGGTACTTAATGTGTCTGTTAAGTACTTCTAGTCATCATTAATGTCCACCTTCTATGGTCGTCTGACACATTTCATCCACTTGCCAAGTATCCCACAATCATGTGATTGCCATTGCATTCTCAGCCTGCTTCCCCAGAAAGTCAACAGGAAGTTAGCAAGAAAGGTTGCAAGTGTAGGAGAAATGAAATCTTGAAGATTTCAGCTCCACTCCTGCAGCCCCACAAGCAACTTCCCTTCTTTGCATCGAGAGTAACTGAAATCCTTTGATGACCTACAGGAAAATTTGAGAGTGAAAGGGTAAAGTTCTTCAGCAAACAGCTCTTTTGCACCATTGCATAATGGCTTGGGAGATTGCTTAACAACTGCAACTGGAAGTGCCGGGATTGTGCTTGTTGAGCAAAAGAGTCACGTTGGCATCTCACTTAAAGACTGCTTGGCTTAATAGTTGAGATTCCAGTCCCATGGTTAAGTGAGGACTACCTGTAAATAGGATGAGAAAACTCAGCAAGGAATTCCCTCTTTGTGAATTGCCTTTTGTCAGACCCTAAGACAATCTTTGTGAGATCTCTACACAACTTTAAACGAATTTGTATTTTCTTGCAACTGAGCAGCTAAAACCAAAATTTTGATAAAAATAATCCTCTAGGCAGTTTATCAAATATCAAATAGCAACTGTAGTTCCTTTTCTTCTCTACCCATGGTAGAATTTATTTGCTAAGTGGCTAAATATGAGCAAGCTAATCGCTGTAAAAGTTGGATTCTGTTACATGAGTATAAACTTCTCCTTTCTTTCTTCCTAGCATTTTTCCCACAAGTAAAGGGTCTATTTGGTTTTTTTTTAATCAACCAAGTGCTGTAACCATTGGTTACAACTGGACTGACCTACTGACTTATTTCTCAAGCCCGATATCATAACTAACAAAGAATTATTGACTCATGATCACCCAGCCAGGTGTCATGTCTAAGATGGGAGCAGAACTCAATCTCCTGATCTCTAGTCTGGTGCCTTAACACCTAGACCAAAATGGTTCTCTAATTTGGTATGTGAGGATAACCTGATATGATAAAATCAGTTATATTTCATATAAATTGTTACAGTAGACATCTCATTTACAGGTGCACTGAAGGAGAAAGTCCATGAAGAAAAGGCTGCATATATTTCTCATATATATTTCTGACTGGATTTTTATTTATATTATGCATCTTATTTCAGCAGAGATATTTGGTTTTAGACATGCTACATACCTGGGAATATCAACAATTTAATATTGTGATACAATTTTAAGAAGCATTAACACTTCAATTTGAAAACCTAAATGTTGAAACTGAAATTCTGCTTCAGCTGCTACCATAAGTTGCTTATAAAGAGATACTGTAGAGTCAGTAGCAGCTAATGCTGACCTACAGATGTTTTTCAGAATAAAAATTGCATGAGGTATAAATTATTGGCCAGTAATTTCATATATTAAAAGTGCTTCATTTCCCCTAAAGTTATTTTAAATATACCAAATAGTTATTTGGTCATTTTAAAGTCAGATGGCTAAATATATTTTAAAAAATCAAGTAACTATTAAAATAACATCAAAAGAATGATTTCAACCTATTTTTAAAATACGTATGAAAATGAAAGAAAAACTGTTGAAGGTCAGCTGAGAATACAAAACAACAATTCATAGATTCTCAGCTTTCTGCAATCCTTTGCTTTCATCCTTTTCAAGTGTATCTTACATTTGTGTAAACAACAATGAAGAGAAAACAACAATACAAGTTATAGATCGATGGCCTTGGCTAAGCCAGATGGATGCTTAAAAAGGCATAAAAACAATAGTTTCACCTTTAAGATTTCAGGAATAAACACAAGAAACTCTTTACAATATGAAGTTCTGTTTAACTATAGAGATTCTTAACATACAATATGAAGTTCTATTTAACTATTATGACTAATAAATTCATGCACTAGATAAATTTCCAGTTACTGCAATGTAGCCAGGTACAAAATAACATCTTGCAATTATAAATTTCAGTACTTAAGAATTTCTTAACTAATGATTAAGGCTTCTTACCCTAAAGAAATAAGAATTAGACGTTACATTATGATTAAACCACAAAAAGTTTATGTTACATTATAGCTTCCACCAACACTAGCAGGGCAAACTTCTGTGTATAACCTAGTATTGATTACGTACCTAATAGTTAATGAAATCCTACAAATAACAACCAAGCTCAGAAAGCACCAAATACACTATAAGAAAAATGCTGTAATCCTGATGTTTAAATATTTTTTTCTTTTACCATTACTCATAACAAGTGGGCACAGAACAAGATAATAAAGATTGCATCAGGATTTTAAATCTCTCTCTTTCCCTCCCACTTTCTCTCTTTCTCCCTCTTTCTCATTCTCCCTTTCTTTCTCTCTTTCTCTTTCTCTCTCTTTCTGCCTTTCTCCCTCTTTTTCTCTTTCTCCCTTTCTTTCCCTCTCTCCCTTTCTCCCTCTTTTTTCTCTCTTTTCCTCCCTCCCTCTCTTTCTCTCTTTCTTTCTCCCTCTGTCTCTTTCTTTCTCCCTTTCTCTATTTCCCCCTTCTCTTTCTCTTTCTCCCTCTCTCTCTTTCTCCTTTCTCTCTCTCTTTTTCTCCCTTTCTCCCTCTTTCTCTCTCTCTTTCCCTCCCCCTTTTCTCCCTTTCTCCCTCTCTCTTTCTCTTTCCCTCCCCTCCCACTCTTTCTCCTTCTTCCTCTTTCTCCCTCTCTCCCTCTCTCTTTCTCCCTCTTTCTCTTTCTCCCTTTCTCCCTCTTTTTCCCTCTCTCTCTTTATCCCTCCCTCTCTTTCTCCTCTCTCTCTCTCTTCCCCCACTCTCTGTCCCCAGGGGGGCGGGGGTGGGGGGAAAGGAACCTCTGAACTGGTGCTGGGTGGTGAGAATCTGATGTCCAGAGGCCAATGAGCCATCAGATGGCTGACAGGGAGGTGGGGCAACAGGAGTGATACCGGCGGCGAATGGACTGATGCGTGCAAGAGATCATGGCATCAGAGCCCTTCCCGGGTGTTCCCTGGCCTGTGAATGGTGGGGGTAAGGGGAAAGGAACCTCTGAACTGGTGTTACTTCCTGCCTCAGCGCATCGAGGAGGTCAAGCAGCTGTCAGCGATGCCATCAGGTAAAGATGTTGCGAGGGGGAGACTTGACTCCTCCCCTCAGGAGCTTCTCTTCCTTCTCGCCAGAAGCGCTCACACTCAAAGCACTCACCACCCCTCTAGTACCCACCAAGCCTCCTCCTTCCCGCTGGGCATGTGACCACTTCTGGTGAGGAGGAAGAGGGGGGGGAATCAAGCCTCTCCCTCGCAACATCTTCACCTGAGGGCATCACTGGCAGCAGCTTCCTGCAGTTCAGCTCTTCCCACTGCTGCTCAGCCTCCTTGATGCGCTGAGACAGGAGGCAGCAGCCACGACATGGGTTTGCTAGGGAGACTGCAGGATTGCCCCACCTCCTCACCAGCCATCTGGTCTTCAGCACATGGCTCGTCGGCCTCCACACATCAGATTCCCACCACCTAGCACCAGTTCAGAGGTTCCTTCCCCCTTCCCCCACCCCCTCGCAGGCCAGGGAACAACCAGGAAGGGCTCCGATGCCACAATCTCCCATGAGCTACCCTCCCTCTCCGCATGAATCAGTCCATCCGCTGCTGGTATCACCCTTGTTGCAGACACGAATGTGCTGCGGCCCACCAAAATTTTCTCAGGGACCACCAGTGGGCTGTGGTCCACCGGTTGGTGACCACTGATCTAGACTATGGTTTGATGAAAGAAATCTGAGTACAAAACAGGAATGGGGGTAGTGTTTCATAAGTGATTCTCCCTAGTTTTCTGGCATGTAAAAGTGGAGGAAGGGAGAAGCGGTTTCAGATTTGCAGGATTCTGTTATATAACTTTACAATAAAGGTAATACTAATAGTCTTGGGTTGGGTTCCTGGTCTGGACTACCTTAAAGGCTTAAATCAATCTTGTCAGACTGAAAGCTGTAAGAAGAAAAACCACCACGAAAATGTGATATTAACAAGGGGATTTCCACAATGCGGTCCAATTGCAAGATAAACTCATTCAGCAAAGGCTAAATTTGGCACACGAGTTTTCTTATTTTGTTGCTCAATAGATCCCCTGGAAGAAATTGTGGCAATCTAACCAACATCAACTTTGGTATCTGAAGAAACTGATAGCACTTAGAGCAAAGAACAAAGATAATTGAAGACAGCTGTACTGTAGTAAAATATGCTACCAAAGAAATATATATTTCAAGTAGTCCTCAACTTACAAGCATTTATTTAGTGACCATTTGAAGTTACAATGGCACTGAAAAAAGTGACATGTCCATTTTTCACACTTATGACCACCACACGATCCTCACAGTAGATTTGAACGCTTGGTAAATGACATGTATTTATTATGATGGTTGCAATGTCTTGGGGTCTAGTGATCCCTTTTGTGACCTTCTGATCAGCAGAGTTAATGGGAAAGCCAGATTCGCTTAACAACCAGATTACTAACTTAACAACTGCAATTAGATAACTGCACTTAACAACTCTGGTAAGAAAAATTGTAAAGAAGGGGACTCACTTAACAATTATCATGCTTAGCAACCAAAATTTTGGACTCAATTGTGGTCATAAGCCAAAGACTACCTGTGTACCTCTGGTATTCTTGTATTTAACTAAACAAGTACTCAATTACATTGCAATTTTCCCCAACAACCAACAGCTATAATCTGGCATTTTAATCCTATTAAAATTAAATTCTTGACAGGCTATTTAGTGTTAAGATACTTTTCATTTTTATCATTTTCCGACAAATGATTCAGCAATTTATTGCTATATTAAAAAAAATGAATCTTCTCAAACTTTAGACTTACGCATCAGGCTGAAAATGTGCTTTTCTGCAACATGTTCCGTAAACAGTTTTATAAGATCATTTCTTAAATCTCGGTTAAGCTTGGTTTCTATGTAAAATTTATTCTGAGGAAAAAAAAATAAAATCTTTTTAAATGACAGCAATATCAAAGTACTGTTACAGACTACTTTTCTGCTTTGCACTTCTCATAATCCAAAACATTTGTTTGTGTAGAAAAAAAAACAAACAATACAGTGAGTCCAGTTAGAAAGAAAAAAAGTTGAAAGAAAATTCTAAGTTCATTTGCTATGCCAGCCTTATCTTTATATTTATAATATTCATCAGAGGGAATAGAGTTTAAAAATATTGGGATACAAAGTAGTGGGAGTGGAAGCTGTACACTGAGTGTGGATACATCTGCTACTGAACTTAAAAGAGACCCAATATGTCCATCAAATGCACAGGATATGAATTTATGAGGAGACCCAGATTGTTGGGGGCAATAAGCTGACACTGTAAACCACTTAGACAGGGCTGTAAACCACTGTGAAGCGGTATATAAGTCTAAGTGCTATTGCTATTAAACAGAAAGAACTGTAAGTCTTAATGCAGGAACATAAACATGTTTATGTAGACCTTAACTGGTAGGACAAATTTATGAGTAAAATGAATGGCGCATCCTATATTATTGGTTATTGAGGTAAAATGAACCCAGCCATTTTCTCCCAATATGAATGTTAAACTGGATCCTAACTTCATTATCAACTCTTCAAATCTGTCCATCATTGTGTAAAAGGCAGAAGTCTGCATATTCAAGAGATTGAGCAGTATAAGGATTGTACACCTCCTCCTCCTCTCTGAAGAGACTGACAGACCAGGATTATTTATTTGGTTGTAGTCCAACCCCCTGTTCAAATGGGAGACTTTGTATCATTCCAGACAAACGGTTGTGCAACCTCTTCTTGAAAACCTCCAGTGAAGAAGCACCCACAACTTCTGGAGGCAAACTTAAAGTCTAAACTGGATCTTTCTTTAATAATCCTACAATTATTAATTTTTGTCCAGCCCTTCAGGTGCTTTGGAGAAGAGGTAGACCCCCTCTTCTCTGTGACAGCCCCTCAAGTATTATATCACCCCAAGTCCTTCTCTTTGTTCTACTGGAAAAACCTAGTTCCTGCAACTTTACAAATCTGCTGCTTACCTTTTTAAAAACTTTTTTTAATTATCTTTTATTGCATTAAGGCCCTAAGTTTCCAATAATTTGTAACAATTAAAATTCTGATGGAATATTATTTTATTGACTGAAGAATATAAACTAAGCCACACAGTTCAAAAGCAATCTTTTCTTTCTACCTATTTTATTTTTCTTTAGCACAGAAATCACACATGGTGTGTGAAGCAATTGTTTAATGCCAATCTAAGAACAAGTATAGAAGGCAGTCAATTCTTTCTCAAGACTCGTCTCCTGCTGATCTCCTGTTTCTTAATATCATACTTTTCTCCTCTACAAAAGAGCACAATTAAATGCAGCTCAACAGATGTCAAGACACAAGGAGCACCACAGCTTCTAAAATGAAGGTAAATGTTGAATTTTTTCACCACCTCTTGTATCTCCTAGTCAACAAGCAGACTGGTGAAGAATGAAAAAAACAAAAGGCTGATATTTCTAACCCCCTAAAGCTATTCAAAGTTGCTATTAAAAGTAAGTGCTTTATGATACTTTTTGATCCTTTGTACTACATAGAACAGTTGAATCATATTCAAATTCCATGCATTTTTGGAAAGAGTTGTTTTGGGGAGTCTTCAGTTAGAAAATTTCCAGGGAAAAAATGCAATTGCTATAATTTTTTTAAGGAAATGGGTACAATTAACTAGTTTCTCCCTTTGTCAGAAATGAGAAGTGAGACCTGCAGCTAAATGTGATTTTACACAGCTGCTAAATGTTCCAGATTGCCATTTCATTTCTATCTAATTTTCCATATTCTCCATAATTAATCAACATGCTATACGGAATAAAAATTCCTGAGACAGGATACCCAGGGTTCTATTATAACACATATTGTTGATCTAAGGGAACCAGGATTTTTTAATGTTAAAAAATGGGATATATGCTAAGGCCTTCCATGATGGGTCCAGGATTTTTGGAGTGGCAGCGGGGAAAGGTGTGCATGCCACTCTGAATCCTTCCAGATGTGCTGGGACAGGGAGAAGACTTTCAGAAGTGGGGGAGAGGAGAAGGAGGAGACCCCTCTGTGACTTGGCCTAGCCAGCTGCTGGGCCTGTGGCATGGTTTCTGTGTGTCGATTGGCACTGGGCCTCCCAAGGCCTCCATCACCCGCAGGTACCTTGCATATTTGCTTAACCCCTTAGGTGATCAATTAACAAACACAATTGGGAGAGCAGGCATTATGGTAAGTGAGTGAGGCAGTCATATGAGTGTCTTGCTTAATAACACAGTGATTAACTACCAAAATTCTGTGTTCTACTGTGGTTGTAAGATGAGGATTATCTATAATGCAAGAAGCAGAGTTTATTGGAGGCTAATTTCTTGTAGTGCCTTAACAGTGCAAAGTGGATTTTAATTGAGATTAAGAACAGCCACATTTCCATTCTAAGAAAGAGCATGGAAGTATCTTGAGAGATGCATCAAATGCCATAAATGCAACACAAAGTTGTTTGTTTTAATATTCTTAGTATATTTTTCAATTAGGGACTTTAGAGCAATAATATTTATATTATGACCTGTCGTTTCTAGATATAACAGTTTGTTGCTTTTTCCCAATCCTCTAATTTATTACATTTAATTATTTTTATGAACAAATAATTCTAGGTAGGCAAGAGCAGAATAACAGGCAGGCATATCATTCTGTCTTCACACTGAAATCCTCTTTGTTTTTCTGTTAGTCATAGAAAAAAAATCTAGGGCTTCTTCCATAGCACAGTCTTGAAAAGCCATTCCCAAAACAGATACTTATGCAGTTCTGGATTTCTGGATTAATACATTTTTATTATTATGGCATGATTTTGTAAAAGTTACTGCAAACATCTTACTTGTGGTCTAATGAAGTTTCAAATATCAAAAGCCCTTGAGAGTCTAGAAAATAATTTGTCTTACAATTTAGAAACTTTCTTCGCCCCCTTGCTGCTTTTTTCAGATACTGTATTCACCAGATATTGAATATTTCCAACCTATTCACTACTACCTATGTGGGCCATCGATTCAAACACAGGAAAGGAGGGGGGGGTGGAACCACAAATGGTGCTTGAATGTTCGTGTGATGTTACAAAGATGGAAAGTTAGAAAAATTTCAGTGTTATCCTAGCCTATTTCTGAAATCATATTTTAAAATCTCAACATAACACAAAGTTCTTTTAAATCCTAATAGTAGAATGTCTTGTTCTGTCTGGCAGCATTTCTTTTCATGAAAATGTGCCTTCACTGAGTCATCTAAGCTTTGCAGCTTTTATTTCATTAGAAGCATTTTACCCAACTTTTTTTTTTTAAAAAAAAACCTTCCTAGCTTTAGAGCACCATGCAATGACACAGCATATACAATAAAAATTAAATATAATAAATTAAGTTGAAAACAGAAAATGAAAAGTATCCAGTAAAGCTAATGATCAAGCATTAACTCTGAACATTAAAGCATCTCTGTTTTGCATTAAAGGGACAGAAATTAGGGCCACCATTGTTATACATTTTAACAACATGCAGACATTTCAATGCTGACTTGAAAACACAGGAAGGGTAATCTAGGCACAGATTATTTTCAAGTAAACTAACTCCCAATCAAATACTTTGAATGAACTCAGAAATGCATTGTGTACAATTAATGTAGACATTTCTTTTCTCTGGTCTTAATATCCATCTCAGAATGCTTATGCTGGATCTAACAAGAATAACTCTATGAACGAAATATGACAGAGATTTGCCCATTGGGCTTGAAACAATCCTACTGTATTCAATAACTCCCCTCCTGCTAGAACTCCAGGGATGAGCAGCACTGTAGTGATTAGCTAAATCAACTTATTATTTTCAACAGCACATTGAAGAATGTGCTGAGAAGACTGAGAATGGATTTTTACTTGTGCTAGTTCTCCCGCCTTTGCTCAAATCACTAATCCCATTATTTCATCAATTTTATCTCAGGCACAAAAAGCCTCTTCTCAGTTGCCGTTCATCGCACTTCTGACACTCAGAATGGCCTCTGCTAATCTCACTACAACAATCAGACTTATATCAATGTAAATCATCTTTAAGTATCCGCCTTTAAACTGTAGAAGGACTTTAAAGGTCAATAGTGGTAATTTAATTGGGCCGGAAGGCTATGAACCAATTGTCAAAACCACAGCTTATAGGATCCAATAGTATTTTGAATTGACATCTAAAGTCCCCATATACTGCTCTTCAGTAGCATAACAAGGCACTTACCTGATCCTAGATAGGTAATAGATATACTAAGTGGGGAAAACTAGTAACAAAAACACCATCCTAAGGAAGTTAAATTGTTTATAAAACTATACCAGCGCCCAGAACAAGTTGGTCATGTTTCTAGAAAGATCAATTATTTGCCAACACCACAGTTTCATGGTTAGACTGAATTCCATATTGTTCCTCAGTCTGTCCACTAGTTAATCTTGGGAATGATACTTTTCATTAGCTGAAAACAAAAACCAAATCTTTATGGTATCATACTGATGGTATTTTATTATAAATATCACATGCCTACAATTTAAGTGGACAAATGGAATCTCTTAGCACATAAACCATATGGAAGGCAGTAATCTCCTAACTACAACTTTTGAGATTGGCCAACAAAGTATGAAAATATCCATCATAGTAGAATTTATTTATTTAAGAGCATTTATATGGTCATCCAACTCATTCCCCAGCTTGGCCACCATGCTACAAAGCTGCAGGTTTTCCATGCCTGCTTGAGGAACTATTCTCATTTGATCTTCCTACATTTCTTTCTCAGGAAGACTTCCTTTTCTCTAATACTTTCTTGATACAGTGTGTTAATCAACTAATGACCTTCTAGGTTTTTATTGTGATTTGCTTGAGCTGAAAGATACTAGAAAATAAACTCAATCATATAAAGTTTTAATGCCACAATCATTTCAATCCTACCCCCAACATATTTCTACAAATTTTGCACTAGGAGCAGCAGATACATGTAAATGCTTACATATGCATACATTTTTGCCTTGTCCAACTTTATCTGATCTTCTAAAGATCTAAACCACATACACAAACTAGAGAAACAGATATGTAATATACAATGACACAAAACTGTGATTTTTCTGGTGTAAATCAACCTGAATGAGACTAATGGATTACTAAAATGAAGTTATTCTGCAGAAGACTAGATTATTTCAACAAGTTTTGGGAAGCTACATGAGGAATAACCATGGCGATTTCTTGTCACAGCTACAAATGTGTCCTAGGGCCATCACCTTCCAAATAAATGGAAACTGGTATTAATAATTTAGGGGGTGGGGAGGAAAGAAGTGAAATAAATAGAGGAAATTAGAAAAACTGATTGATCATCAATCTCTTTCTTGACTTACAATAAATATTACATGAGAATCTAGTTGCTGATTTGGATAACTAGCAATAACGAACACCTAGGTACTTCTTTTCATAAGTTATTTGTAATAACTTACCATATATATGAAAAGAGGCACAATGCTCTGTAATGCTCCCATATACTGCCCAAGTGCTATGTTAAATCTTTCAATGTAGAGATCTGGAGGACTGGCCTGCAAAAGAAAAAAAGAAAATAGCAGGGAACCTTACATTTTGGCACAACCGGGTTAAGTTTGAAGATTTAAAGAAAAATCCCTAATGTAAAAGATTAAAATTAATTAAAATAAACACTTTACCATTATAGGTAGTCCTCTAGTTAAGTGGCCCCCAACCTTTTGGGAACCAGGGACTGGTTCCAAAGGTTTTTCTGTGGACTGGAGGTTTTGCATGCTGTTTGCATCCCACAGATGGGGCTTCACTTATTTTGCGCGGATTGGTTGCTGGCATGTCATGGATCAGTGCCAGTCCATGGACTGGGAATTGGGGACCCCTCCTCTACTTACAAGCACAATTTGGACCAGAAGGGCTGTTTTTAAGAAAGTGGTTGTAAAATGTAATTCATGTGACCATATTGCTTAGCAAGGACAACCAAGGCAGTACTGGTTGTTGTTGTAATAATAGATGCGTAGGTTGTTAAATCGGGAAGTGGAGAGAATCCTGGGTAAAGAGTACGAGTGGCATACATGGGGTGGGGGAAGACCCAGCGCAGACCACATACAAGTTAGGAAAGTGGGGTGCTGCAATGATGTGTGAGCTCAGAAAATCCAGGGAAAGAAGGTGCAGGGTGTGTGCCAGTGCAGGGAGGTTGCAGAAAGGGTGCACGGGGTGCGCACAGGTTTGCTGAACAAATGATTGTAACTCAGGACTACCTGTAATGTTTCCTCTACCCACCAACGCTGCTATCCCTCTGCAAATGTCAAGAAAGAATCACTTTGACAGTCCATCGTATATTAAGAGTGTGTATACTAATAATAAGTTCTTTCTTCTTGGGTATTCAAAAAGACATTATCTAAGAAAGAAAAAGATCTCAACCCGGTGTGGGGGGATAAAGTCCAGAACTGAAATATTCATCCTCAACCCAATGATGTCTACGTGCCCTCAATGTCCACAAATGCCAAGGCTTGGGTGGGAAATAGATAAAAATGATGGAATGTAGTATTTCTGAGAAAGGTTGTTGCCCCCTCCATCTAGCTTTATGTTATATATACTGATCCTCTGTAGATGTCTCAATGCACCCTTTTAGGTGGAGCTTAAGAATCCCAATCAAATATGTCTAATACTATGCCCAGTGAAATTCCAGAGCTATAAACAAGACTGAGAAGTAAAAAATATATCTGAGGGGATATTTTCTGTACTATTACAAAGAAAACATCATGGAGATTATTAGGACTTTAGCTTGATATAAAGGGGACTTATTGTTCTTATTGATTTAATATACTTTTCAAATACATTAAATAAATGAAGTTTAACATGTATAACTATTTAAATGATAACATCTTATTGCATACAAGTATCTGCTTTTCTGTTTTATAGTTGACTATATTTTCTCTTAATAATAGCTATGTTTTTCTTTGTTTGTCATGTCTATTATCCAGCAGCAGAATCTAATAAATACACAGGATTTGCTTTTATTTTCTCACAGCCATTTGAGTTATTGCTCATAGCTACAAACAGCAGAACGAATAAAGATTTCTAGCAGCAAACTGATCCTTGTGCTTTAGTGATGTGGGTATATGCATAATGATTATCCTTTAAGAGATGAATGCAACACAATTTCATTTTAATGTATGCTGATTAGTGAACATTTAAACTGACAATAGAGTTCTATCCTATTCTATCCTATCCTATCCTAAACCAATATTAGTCTTACTTTTTGCACAAAAGCAATTATTAACTACCACAGGACTGTCAACATATACTTCTTTTCTGTTACACCAAAGGGAACAACAATAACTCCATCATTGTGGCACATAAATAATTAGAATAATAGGTTTACATGTTCAACTCTCTCAGGCAATTTAGTAGACAGCACAGTTCAAAACTAAACAACTAACATGTCCACCTAGCTCTGGAAGTAACACATCAAGTCTGAAAGCTTATATAGGGTCTATGGCACTGTTGCATTTCTAATCAGAAGTTATTATCTGAACATAGCTGGTAAACTCATATAGGGCTGTGGCCTTAGAATTATACACTGTGCTACATAATGCATTCAAGGGTTTTTACAACAGAACACGGAAAAGAGATTGCTAGTTTTCCTCTATTTGCCAAGCACTCAGAAAGAACAAAAGCCTTCAATGATCCATAGCAAAATGAAATCAAAGTTACTCTGCCTAAATCCCATTTTTTTACACTTAATATAGTCAAATATATGCATTTATTCAGTAAACTTGCCTAACACAAGCATCTATCCCCATTTTGCAGCCTAATTTGCTTTGTTTAAAATACACAGTAACAATACTGATTACAGTAACCTCAAAACATAAGACACAACAATGGCTATAAGTAAATTGCAGAATTGATTAGGCTAATTATGACATAATGATGTTAATGATAATGTTAATTCTATCATCAAAAAGGAAGACAGCGTAACATAATGAATGACAAATGATCCTATTTATTTTGGGAAATCCTTCAATCACCATTTCTGGGTTTGAACCTCCTAAGAAATTGATTTCAAAGATTTCCTTATTCCCCTTAAAAATTTGGTTTGGCAGAGGGGAAGCAAAGCAGCAGAGAAAGAAAATGGAGTATATAAACATTCACCTCTTTACCCATCTAATAAAATTTAAATTTAAATCAGATCAGGGTCATAATTGGGCTTTATTAGTAATCGGAACTTAACAAGACTCAACAAATTAAAATATTTACTTCTGATTAAAATAACTCTGTGTTCATCTGAAACAATCAATTCAACCTTGTGAATTACGGAAAATGGAGAGAAAATGGCAATTTAATGTTATCCAAATAAATAACAATATATCAAATTTCTCCTTTAATAAAGGTTTGCAAGAATCAAAATAGAAGAGGAAGTGAAAACTTTATTAATTTATTAAAAAGTTTCATATTTTAACACAAATCATAGATATTCCAAGGATTTGGCTTTAATCTTTCAACAAATCTTGGCTTTTTAAAACAGTTTTGCTCTGAGTGGCCCAGGCTGTTCAGAGTATTCCAATTGGAATTTTGCATGGCTGTTTTCAATTTGTCTTAATTTTTCATGCTAGCCAGTCAGCACAGATTGACTGGTTCCACCTATAATTGGCTGATGTCGGGTAAGGTGAAATGGGCAAGAGGAATATTAGGAAACAGCAGTTATCATTAAGCACTTGGCTCAGAGATAAAGAGCTACAATAAAAATCTATTCTGCTAATGTTTCCAAACAGATGCATGACTGCTTGCAGCCATCTGCCTGCTTGGCTAGCTAAGTTACTCTTGTTTTTAAACTTCTTTGTCATTGAAAATAGCAAATGCTATTAAGGCTGCTGAGGTTTAACTTATAAAGTGAACAGCATGGTTTGTTTTCCTGAACTGTTGTTCTGAACTTTTACACTGGGTGTTCTTGTGTCTTGTTAAACTGCATTTGTATTTAAAGCAGCAAAAATGTTTGCTTTGCCTTATTGCTCCTAATATGCAATAGGCTTGTATTGATTAAAGTTGGCACTGGGCAATCCACTGCTAAGTGACACAGTTGTTAAATGAAATGTTATGTGACCACACTGATTTATAATGTCAATGCTGATTGTGAATGTTAAGTGCATCACCTGTGGTCATTAAGCATGATTCCCATAACCGCGTCCTGCAACTTCCTGTCAGCTTCCCCACTGACTTTGCTTGTTGGAAGTCAGCTGCGAAGGTTGCAAATGGTAATCATATGATTGTGGGATGCTGTAATTATTATAACATTCAATTGCCAAGGACCTGAATTGCAATTACATGACCATGGGGACACTATGATGGCTGCAACTTTGAGGGCCAGTTGTAAGTCTCCTTTCTCAGCAGCTACTGTAACTCTGACTACACACTGAACAAGTGATTGGTAAGCAAGGATTATCCGTACTGTTGTGCACTATACACCTTGATGGTGGACAGAGCTTGGGGAAATAGTTTTATTTGTATTACTATTATTCATTTGCAGCATTTTTAAAACTACAGAACAGAGGCAAGCCAGATCTTTAGTATAGAGAATACACAATTTACTGCTCTTTTGATAGACTTGCTTGGATAACTAATGAACAACAACAACAAAAAAACAACAACAAGCAAGCCACAAGCCAGTTGTAGTTTGATCTTGTTTAGTGGCACAATGAGGAAATAATTTATTACTTGCTAATCAACTTACAAAAAAATTAGCCAAGAAGATAACTTTTTTTTGTCAAAAAAAATGTAGTGTAAACAATGGAGCCATTTGAAATTTTGTTTTATTGGGACAGAGCCAACATGTAATATTTCAATAATTGGAACTATTTTGTTCGGAATTTGAAGTAATACACATATAAATTCTGATTAGTAATAACACCACTAGCATTGATGATACTACTTATTTGGATAATGAAATGCCTGTTCACAAACAATCACCTTAGAGAGTATTAAGGACTTCACAGTTCAACCTTGACCTATGTATATTATCTTCTAAAGTGTCCTATTTTTGGCTCTATGATGAAAGAGAAAAATTCTGTGTACTGAATTTGACTTCTGGGAACAAAGTGTCCATATTGTTTTGACAACAAGTTTGAAGCAATTTGCCACTGCTATCTTCCAAGGTGTCTCTTTTAGCTTTCCTATTTAGTCTATTGTCACAGGATTTCCTAGTGGTTTCCTACCCTAGTATTAATCAGGATTAAGTTTATTAGATGTTTTTGACACCAACTAAGACTTGGTTATGATTTTTTGCTTACATAAAGTTAAAAAAAATTAAAACAAGTCATTACAACTTTGGTGATGAAAAGTCACCAAAGTAACTATATTAATAATGAAATAATTGGTTTTCATTTGGCTTTAAAGTCACATATACTTTGAAGAAAAATGTTTATTACATACAGTATATTTCAATACTGCCCAGCTCCAAAATTCCTATTTTCATACAAAAAAAGGTTTAAAGAGAAAAAAGTACAATTTAGTTATTCTGAAAAAAGAAGAAGAAAAAAAATGAAAGTCCTTCATTTCATTGTCTGCATCTGTGATACTGCTCCTACATGCAAAGCAAAGGTAGCATTTAGCAGATTTTGACCAGTTCTGGTGAACCAGTAGCGAAAATTTTGAGTAGTTTGGAGACCCAGCAAATACCACCTCTGACTAGAGATTTTACAGTATCCTTCCCCTGCCAAGCCCACCAAGCCATGCCCACAGAATCGGTAGTAAAAAAAATTTGAATCCCACCACTGATGCAAAGGAATAAAAACAATGTTATATCATTGTTACTTAATATCCAATGTATCAATGAGCATTAATATATTTAACCAGAGGGGCAGTGAGATCCTAAATACTCTATCTAACCCTCCGAAAATGAATAATTTCACTATACGCTTCTCAGTTAAAATAAGGAAAAAACATTAGAGAAGCTTTTGCTAATAGTGAACCTTGTCAGAAAATACAAATTGTAGCATTTGCCAAGGTAATCATTTAACATTCCAAAATATAGTGATGAAAATCTCACAATACTCGTATACTTGATTAGACGTTCACATAAAGAGAGAAATATCGACATTTTCCTTATTATATGGTGTCACAAAGGAATTGATTCAAGTTTTTTTCTTTATTTTCCACCAAGCCATTTGGTGTTTCATCTCTCTTTATTGTTCTGCTACAAAAATCTATCCTTCTGGAAATTTCATATCACTTATTACAGAATATATCCAGTTTATCCGAGCCTTCTTTTCAGACAGATTACACTTCAATACAGAAATTGAGATTTCTATAAACTAATTCACACACACATACACACGTGTATATGTGTGTATGTGTGAATTAGAGAGAGGGATATATATATATCTGACTGAACAATTACATGTTAATATCACCAGAGACAGAAGAGAAAAGTAGGATGATATACCAAAGGCTCAGTTATAGCCCTATGAGCGTCCTGTGCTTAAAGCCCAAATAATTATTAGAGAACAAACCCACACACCCATTTCACGGTCTGTTTCTGTTGCTCCCCTTTGGGAGAAGGTTTTGAAGTATTTCTAGCAGGATTACCAGATTCTGTAACAGCTTTGTTCCCTATGCCATCTGTCTGGTAAACTCGCAAGATTGTTTACCTCGCCATGTACATGTGTACTGAACTACATTGTATTGTTTCTCTTTGTCATATATGTGGGTATATACATAATTTTGTCTTTATTTATTTATTTAGTCGTGTTTATGTAGTGTATATTGGAGGTGATGACCCTTTGAGAGCTGTATGCAATGAAATTTCATTTTAATGTATGCCGATTACTGTACATTCAAAATGACAATGAAGTTATTATTCTATTCTGTTCTGTGCTATTCAACCTATTTGTGATTACTTGGATGAAACATGAAAAATATGATAATCAAATCTACAAATAAGACAAGATGGGAAAGATGGCAAACACCTGTCTTAGAAAAGAGTAGAACTTAATTATCGCCAGGCTCTCTCCCAGCCCTAGCATTACTCATTTCTTTAACTTCTATATATAATATCTACACAATTTTAAAAGAAGTCTCAGACACTGCTAATTTTCATTTACAACCAATATAACATAGTATTAGTTATGAACTCCTCTACTTTTTATGGAGGCAATTATACAACAGGCTACCATCTAACCTTATATCCTTAATTTTTTTAAAAAATGCATACTTCTTCATAACAAATTAAGTCTAAATATTTGAATTCCTACATAGATATATCTTGCAGTTATTCCATGGTACATAAAAAAGTAAGGAATGCCTTAGCTGCTGTTTATTGTGATACACATAGGCAATAAAGGGCAAATAAGAAACAAAGTAAAACATCAGCATAGGACTACGGTATGTTTTAGGGGACTTGTAAATCTACACAATGATATTTGATGCATAGGAACAGTTAAAAAGTTTCTCTGTGTTTTTTATTCTTTAAGTTGGATGGTTTAATATTTGGGGGGAATATACTAATTTGGCAGGGAAAGTATTCTGCTGCCACCTGCAGCATGATTGCATAACAGAAATGTTATCTCCTAAATTCTGACCCAACCTATTTCATCAAATGCTGCCTTGGATTAAAAGTCAAACTATTAAATTGGTAATTTAAACATTTTGAGGCAGTGTGGGGGAAAAAGGAAATTTAGGATACTTGAAAAGACAGCTATTGCTTTGTTAGATTACTAGTTAGATTTGTTCTAATATTATGTAATGGCAATACAGCCTATAAAAATAGCTTTTATATGTATCTCAAAAGATAACTGTTTAAAAATAAGAGCTTAACAGTTCCTATAAGAATTCCATATTATATCTCAATAATTCAGGAAGAGCAACCTTAACACAAATACATTCTCCACTGCAGTACTTCAAGATCATATACCAACAGCAAAAGTTTGAATTTTAGAAGGTCGTTACTGTTTTAGGATAAGAATAGAAGTGAGAGGCATCTGGAAGACAAATCACTAATTCTCACTTCTTAAAAGCCTGCTGCCAGGAATAGGCAAAAATCATAGTCTTTCAGACCGCTGGATGGTTTTATAGATAGCGTAGGTTTAGGAGAGTTTGGTTCACAGTAATTTCTCCTTTCATTTCCATACTGATCACACCCACCATCACTCTTCAAATGGTTGGAAAAGTTTTATCCTTTAATTATAATGGATTCCTGAAAGCTCAAGAGGTTGAATTGTAGACCCCGGGCCCTCAAACCTTATCTGTCACTGCAAAAATCAGGCAAAACTCTCCTCTAGGTTCCACACTGACAGCCATCTAAACTGGATTAGGTGTACAGCTACAGAGATGGCCTTATAGTAATATTCAAAAATCAAAAATCATTACCTAAACCAAAAGGATGTTTCTTAAGTCAGGGGAGTATTAAAAAGAGACTCAGGATGACAGGACTAACTGGTGTATAAGAGGAAAGAGGGAAGAAGCACAATCAAACTAGCAGACTCTGTTAATATAGCCTATCTCAATAAAGCATAATTCTACTTCTTCCTGTGGAGCTATTTCCTGTTCTCACCTATCTCAAAGGGCTGAGCATTGCAGCTACAGATACAGACTGCCCAGACCTGTTTAGGCCTTCCCGTCTTTGTCAGCAGCACCTTACAATAATTTTGATAATGCAATATAATAGCAGTAAAATAACCATTCTAGTGCCATTTAGATACCACTCAATATCTAGAAAATTAGTTCCTCCCTTTATATAATGGCATGCGCTTACAAAATTGAGGGAAGCAAAATTGCTGGAGAAAAATCTAATTAAAAAAGAAAAGAAAAAGTTCAAACCAAAATAGAAATTTGCAAAACAGGATCAACTAAAATATCACTTAGCATCCTATTTGAAGTCTTTTTCCACACAATTATTATCCAGCCTTTACATAATGAGAAACAAAATATACTTTTCACTCTAAAGCAGGATACCCAAAGAAGTTCACAATGAATTCAGATGCATAATAAAAAATGTGGAAACTAACAGCTGTTAAACACTCGCACTAATTATGATCCTAATTTCCTCAAACTGAAGAATGATCATATTGCAATGGAAAAGTTATTCTACTACAGAAGAGTTTATTAGCTCTTCAAAAGCAAATAGTGGATATCTGCATACAAAAATCAATATTTAGTGTTCAACTGAGTCATTCGGGAAACTCCCAAAAAATCTGATATTAGTCTTTAAAAGTGCACAACACACATACACACAGAGCCAATCATGTAAGCTTCCCATTGTCATTTTTTTAATCTGACAATATTTTCTCTGCTTCAAAAAAAAATCTTAAAAACAGATATTTTTTCTGATTATGCAATGATTTTTAAGGATTAACCTAATTAGTAATTAAAATGTATGCCCTTATTTTATAAGAAATATTTTATACATCTTCTTGATTCTTTAATCAAGTTCTACCTGTAAGATCTATGGTTACTAAAGAGTTTGGTTAATAAAATGAAAAATGCATTGAGTTTTCCAGCATAAAAGAATGCATAATTTTTACACATAAAAGAATAGCATATTTTATCAATAGTGTTGTGATAGATGGAAATTCATTTCATGAATCAGTTGCTTCTTCCCACATACATAAGCAAGCACTGTTGTTGTAAAGAAAACAGCAGGAGGAAGGAATATTAGATACGTTCACTGCCTTTAGTTATTTATAAAAATAATAAAGGCTAGATATAAATAAATACAGGCACAGTCAGATATAGATAGAAGGGAAGAATATTTCCCTAAAATGCTAGGTTAATCAGGCAACACTTCTATAATGGTAATTTCATTGTTCAATCTCAGAACAACAAAGAAATGCAGCCTTATGTTGCCAAATGAATGTAGAACAGACCAGTATCCCACAGGGGTGATCCTTTATTATTATTTTTCCTGGAACATACTGATCAGGAAGTTGTTCAGCTCTGGAAGTATACGTGAGAAGGGAACCTAGTATAATGTGATGGACTGTAGTGAAGCAGCAGTTTCCCAAGAAGGAGCACATTCCAGAAAGGGGGCCACAGGCCAAAGCTACATAGAAAACAAAGGGGGGGGGGAGATAAGGATAACCACTCCCTACAATCTCGCAGGGCATAGGGAGTTAAGGATTTAGTCTGCAAGATTCTGTCTATTGTGTGTAAGCAAATAAAGAAGTGAATTCTGGCTGAATTTCTCTTCATTGTCCTTAGGCTTAGCTGGACAGTAAGTTTTTCAGGATATGAAGTGTTTCAGTGCCCAGGTGTAGAAAATGACCAGATTGAGTTTCAAGGTGGCGGAGCCAAATGCACCATCAATTTGGAATTGCTTGGCTTTCACAAGAGACCTAAGTCCAGCCCCTCTTGAATTCTGCTGCTCTTATTTAGTGCTAATTTCCCTTGACAGTTAGTAAATCAGATTTTTGTGTATAGGTAGCATGTAACGAACTTGGCAGTACTTTGAACTAAACTCTTGTACCTGGTTACTTGCTCCTGACCTCAGGTAAGATTTAACCTCAAAACAGGACAATTTAAAGGCTGTATTATATTTAAAACCCTGACTTTTGCATATTATCAGCAATATTCTGTTTTGCTGCAGGATGGAAGATAGTTACCTCAAGAAGTGCATTACAAAGATCCCTTTATTTTCTCCCCCAAAATAAAAGAACCACCTACTAATCAGACCAGAGTTTAACAACTTTGAAACTACAAATATATGTGCTTGCAGATCAGCCAAGTAATACACACTTTTAATTGACAATGTTGTAATTAAGCTATAAGAGAGGTAATGAGGTGTTTCTTGAATTACCTATTGCAAAATCACATGCAAAGTATAACTTAAAGAAGTTTGGGAAAGGGTTGTGCTTATTCTCAAAAAGGAAAGATCTTTATTCTATAGGAATATTCAGTTACAGGAAAAGATGCTAAAGGATAACTAGACTTTCAGCTCAACAAACCAATATTGCTGCTTTTAACAATGGCTATTGCCTAGTACTCTAGCAACTATAAACCAAAGCCATTAATTGCAATACAATCGAAGACAACTTGGCAAGTTTAAGATCTGTGGACTTCAACTCCCAGAATTCCTGAGCTAACAAGACTGGAGGAGGAATTCTGGGAGTTGAAGTCCACATATCTTAAAGTTGCCAAGTTTGAAGACCCCTGATCTAATAGGTCAGGGTATAATTTCAGAATAGCAAGCATCTCCCCAAAAATTTGAATGTGGCTCCTACCAACCTTCAAAAGTTGTTTTCATATTGTAATTTTTAAGATGTCAGAAGTAAAACAAGTGCACATTTGCGAATAATCTATTAACAAGAAATAAGCAAAAGATTTTAAATTTGAAACATTTGTTTCAGCTTTTTGATGTTTTAAATTTGAAGCATTATTTGCACTACTAATGCAAGTGATATTTAATTTTAATAAACATTAGTTCTATATATTGAAATAAAGTTTAGTTTTTGGTACTTCTTTTTTAATTTCATCTAAAAGAATATAAAGAGGAAAAAAGATTATGTAAAAACAAGGGAGAACAGTATCGATAGTACTTTCTGAAGGAGAGGTCTTGGTGCACGCTAAAGATGAAGTGTGACTTCTAATCCAAAACATTTGTGTGCTGGGCTGTGTTGTATCTGTTTCAAGGAGGAAGAGCCCCTCCTCACCTGTAAATGCAACACTGGTGTTTTATTTCAATAAAGGAAGTGTGAGAAGAAAGTTATAGTATTCAGTTAGCTACACATCTCTGCAGGGAGCTGCTATCAGCATGCCAAAGCAGGAGACTTTTTCTCAAGGTCCCATTTACTGACAAATCTCAAGAGTTTGAAGATGAAGCTACATTCTTCACACATATTAATACCTGACTACAATTAAAGCATAGCTAAATACAGATATGAAATTGTATTTTTTCTGATATTAAAGACTGAACTAAATATTGACAAGCAAACTAATTTATTTCCATTTATTCCTGTCAGTAAATTGCTCATTTTATAATGTCATACTGGATAATTGTTAATAAGCAACAAATCTATATAGATGCAGGTCAGTATTAAAACCAGGTTCTCAATTTAAAAAAATCCTGATGCCTGTGATTAAAAAACAAGTCTCTTTAGTTGATCAGTAAAAATCCTAGTTTTGTAAAACTAGGAGGTTCTTTCTTTAAACTGACTAGCTAATAAAAATTAACAGCATATTTTGATTAACCTAATGATATACAAATGAATGTACAATATAATAAAAAAGTTGCTTGAACACTGATAAAGCTTTCCAACCCAAAGTTCTGCAAGATTAAAGGCTAATTTAAGCTAGCTAAAAATAATAAATACATACTGGCACGCATCCACTACATGTTTTCCTAGTGACAAAGTAATCAAAATTGGTCACATTCATTTGAGCAATTATCCTAGATTTTGTTCACCGCTGTGGCTGATCTCAAAGTACTAAACAGAGTTAAACCTGGTTAATACTTAAATGGGATATCACCAAGAAATATCACAGTAACAGGCTAGTCCAGGAAGCTGAAAGAGTATCTCAAGAGGCAATTGACAAATCTAATAGAAAATACCAAGAAAATTATATGAACGTGCCTCTGATATTATTAGGAATCAGATTCAACTAGATAGGGTTTTTTCTTATTCACACCTAAATATGCTCAAATACCACTATGTATATTAATTCAACTTTGGCATCATGATCTCTTTTGAAATACATGAGCTCACGTAGACAGTAATATCTGAATTCCTTAGACAAGAATTATTCACAACTTATGTTACAAATCAGGTCAATCAAGTTCTATACAGGAAACAATTATGGTAGCAATAATTTCAACAGATCACTGGCATTTTCCTGAGATAACATCCCAGGAAAATGAAATTGTGCAGCTTCTTACCTGCAGCTCCTTTGAGACTCTCTCTAAGTGGTTAGTTATCTTTTTTATTAGGTCACTATACATCTGTTCCGAATGCTGCTGGCACACACATTTATATACACAACTGCAGAGATAAATACAGGAGCAAGATAAATGGACAATATTAACCTTGTAGAAATTTAGTTTAAATACAGGTAGTGCTCGAGTTATGACCATAATGAAGCCTAAAATTTATGTTGCTAAGAGGAAATATTTGTAAAGTTAAGTTTGTTCCATTTTATGACTTTTCTTGCCACAATTATTAAAGTTAGTAACATGGTTGTTAAGTGAATCTGGATTCCCCATTGAATTTGCTTGTCAGAAGGTCGCAAAAGGGGATCATATGATCTTGGGACACTGCAACCATCGTAAATATGAACCAGTTGCCAAGCATCTGAATTTTGATCATGTGACTATGGGGGTTGCTACAATAGTTCTTAAGTGTGAAAAATGGTCATAAGTTATTTTTTAGTGCTGTTGTAACTTTGAACGGTCACTAAATGAATGGTTATAAGTTGAGGACTACCTGTATAAGATTTTAAATATACATTAATAACATTATAAAGCCATTAACTAACATGTTTGTGGAAGCAAATTTGTATTTGTCACAGAGAATTCCACAAGATCTAAAAGCTCAAGGTTATCTCACATGTAATGATTGTTTAAAATCTGGCAATATCTTATTTCTAAGAAAATTATTTAGTTAACTCTTATTATTACGATAAGTAACCAAACATGTCATTTAATTCCATTATTGATGCTTTTTTGAATTTTTGCATTTTAAGCTTTTATAATAATACAACATTCTAAACCAGGGATCTCCAACGTCAGCAACTTTAAGGCTTGTGGACTTCCAGAATTCCTCAGCCAGCAAAGCGGAGGTGGTTCACAAGCCTTAAATCTACCAAGATTTGGAGACCTCTGTTCTAAACATTTTCAGGGACAAAACAGAATTAAGAAATATTTTCAATATTTCATAACAAGCCTGAATTTCAGTTTAGTTAGCCACCTTTTCATCCCACTGAAATCAACAGGACTAGTCACTTATAATTAGGTCAACTTCAATTGTTTTCAATGTGGCTAAAATATTATTACTGACATCTGAACTTAGCATGTTTAACTATTACATAAAGCAGAAAGAGTTCAATTTTGATCACTGATTTCTAAGGCATAAACATACTTGCCCACCTGAATTATGAATTGGTCAAAATATCATTAAAATCACAGTTAAAAACAGGGTCTCTGTCTTGAAGAAGGAAATACTACGGATGACTTTGATTAGAATCAAAGCACATACAGGTATCTTTGCATTAAGAGAACCTATACATTCTCCTTTATCGATACATTAAGTTTTTCATTTGATTAGTGAAACTCCAAGGTTGTCTTCAGTTGCACAGTTTGAAAACATGCAAGTGAGTCTCACATATTTTATTTTACAAAGAAATGCAAACATTTTCTATTATGTGAAGATGCTTTTCTAACATAGAAACAAGTACATTCCTAAAAATGAAAGATATTAACCAAGTACATTTATTTTCATTCAGTTTAAATAGCCAATGCCTAAATACCTAGAAATCTAATGCCAGAATTACCACTGTGCTTTTTAATATTATACTCATTTGCTAAAAGCTTTCACTAGCACCTTGCCCGCAACTGAAATAATGCAAGCTTGAAATAATCTGTTATTGTAGAACCAATATTTCTGTTAATTTTATTTCCTTACCTGTATATTTGTTCATAGGAAATGGGAATATAGTCACCAGGACTCTGAGTTAAAAGCTGATCTATGGCACTGTCCAACTTTGGCCAATATGTGCTCTTATAATCTTCTATTGTTATAACATTCATTACTAGAAGAGAAAGTATACTGTAATTTGATAAAAAGAATGCAGTTGGCATAATTATCAACGAATACAAAACTTAAATGCAAAGCTCAAACTATATTCTTGAGACAAGAGTATTTCTACATTATCACAGAATAATACAGGAGAGTGGGGGCTCACATGGTTAGAACCCTGGATTGGAGATTAGCAAGCCTACGTTCGAGTCCCAAGTTCTGCTACGTGGTGGGAAAAATTCCTGTCATTTGCTTCAGATCTTTGATGGAGACATAAAACTTATCATGCCAAGTAACAGTGATGTCACCAGCTAATCCTGTCAACCCAGAAGCACCTTAAATGGTACCTCTGACATGAATGGGATGTGAATAGAATAATAGGACTGGAAGGGATGTTTGGAGATCTGACCAAGGAAGGAGTCCTTATTCTGTATCAGACAAATGATAGTTCAATCTTTTCTAGAAAACCTCCAGCAATGAAGCACCCACAACTTTGCGAGACAAGCTGTTCCATTAACTGTTCTCGCTGTCAAAACTTCTCCTTAGTTCCAGGTTGCATCTGCCTCTGACCAACTTCCTCACTTTGATTCTTATCCTGCCCTCAAGTGCTTTGGGGAACAAACTGATTCCCTTTTCCACGTGATACCCTTCAGGTATTGGAAGATGGCTACCATGTCACCCCAAACTGTCTCTTCATTAGGCTAAACACCTAATTCCCTTAGCCGTTAATTGTATGATTTAACCTTCAGACCTCTGATCATTTTTTATGCTCTTCTTTGCATTCTTTCTAAAGCACGGGTGTCAAACTCATGGCATCACATTGCCATCCCATGATGTATCATGAGGTTTTTCTCCTTCACAGAGCTGGGATGGGCGTGGCCTGCATGCACGTGACGCATCCAGCCTGTGGGCCACCAGTTTGACACCCATTATAGGGCCTCAGCATCTTATTTCTGATTCAAATGAAACACTCATCTATTTTAACTCAGATTCCAATTCTAAGCCTACCGACACAGATTTACATATTTCTAAACAATACACAAGAGTCTGAAATTACCAAATGAAAACGTAGCAGAAATATACACAGATATTTCATAACAAACTAGTATTTAGACTGTATATTTTCAAAGAGATTACACAAACTAGTATTTAGACTGTATATTTTCAAAGAGATTACAAATATTAACATATATCTTCTACTGCTAATCAAAAAATGTTTAGCTGCCTATTTCTCTTATAAGCACATGAAGACTAATTGCTGCTTAAAGTATCAATGAAAAAATATTGATATTCAAAATGTTTTTCAATGTTGGGTTTATGAACCATAATCAAATTACGTTATGTACAGCCCTGATCCAAACACAACCCTTAAAGAACACACAAAACAGTAACACAAAGTTACAGTACGAAGAATAAGCTTTCAAAATTATAAAGTGGGTGTTTTTTAAGTGCCTACATTAAAACAACTAGTCACCTCTCAATGGGAGTAGAAGAAATTATTCCACCACTAAACATGAGCTTCAAAACCAAATCTCTACATTCCACTACTTACTTATGGGTGCTTGTAGACTTCAGGGTAAAATTCACCATCAAATCATTTTTCTCTACCCTTTGCCAAGCAAAGGACACAGCAAAAAGTGAAATGATGCCCATGGCTGTTCGTGAAAGAGGAGAAAGTGAATTAGCAAGAGACAGTTTGGCTTGCCAAGCTCTCCGTCCAGCTAAAAATGTAACTCTGGGGAAAGGATGCTTGCTGGTTAGCTGGGAAAAAGAAGTGGCAGGAGCCAAACTCTCTTTCTAAATGTCTATGAAGATTCTCAGTTATCCAGATCATGGATGTTCCAAAGGTGCTTTTTTCAAGAGGCAACTGAACTTTCTGGTTTTTCTTTGAAGACGTTTCACTTCCCATTCAACTTCTTCAGCTCTGACTGGATGGTGGGGAATAGAATGATTTACACTCCTTGTAGACAGCTGGTCATTTGTATTCTTTTAGCAGGTCATTAAAGTCATCTATGTCATCAGGGTCACCTAAGTAGTGCAAATGGTATTTAGCCTTCTTGGAACTGTTTAAAGGACTGTTGTAGCCTGGGGGATAGATGTCATATTCCTCCCCTCTTTTGAGAGAGGGCTGATCAATTTTAATGGCCTCTTTAACCCCTCTTTCAAACCAGCGATCCTCTCTGTTCAAAATATGGACTTTGTTGTCTTCAAAAGAGTGGCCTGTGTCTTTTAAATGCAGATGGACTGCTGAATCTAGTCCTGATGTGTTTGCTCTCCTATGTTGTGCCATGTGTTGATGACATGGTTGTTTCATTTCCCCAATGTATAGTTCTGCCCATGGCTCTCTGCACTGTACTCAGTTTCTATCTGGATGTTTTATCCTTGGGGTGGACAAACTTCTGTCTTAGTGTATTCTTGGGTTTGAACATATGTTATGTCGGCTGAAGATCCTCCTGAGCTTGAACAGCCCTCTCTCATATGACTTCATCTATCCCCAGTCTACAACAGTCCTTTCAGCAGTTCTGACAAGGCTCCACACCCATTTGCATCACTCAGGTGACTCTGGGACCCAGATAAACCTCCAAGTGGCCTCAACGACTCTCTAAAAAGAGTGCAAAATTGTCTGCAAAGAGTATAAATCCTTCTATTCCCCAGCATCCAGTCAGAGCTGAAGAACCTTCTTGGATGGGAAGCGAAACGTCTTAGAAGAAAAACCAGAAAGTCCAGTTGCCTCTGTCTTGAGAGGGGAAAAAAGCACATTTAGATCTCTCTTTCTAGTTCACTTTCTCCTCCTTGAGCAACCATGGGCCACATTTCCACTCCTCCGATCTGGAGGCAAAGAGAAGGGACACCTAGGATGCCTCACTCACAGAACTTAGAGGCCGAAGGGTTGATGTTGAGGTTAATGCTGGCAGCAGTTGCGGCGGCGGCGGCGGCAGCCCCTCCTTTTCCCGGCACGGCTTCGCACTCCTTCCCCGGCCCGTTGGCGGCGGCCTCGGACATCATGTGGATCTCAAGCTCCTCCGCTACCCGGTGCCCACACGAGCTACGGGAATCTCCCGGACAAGGCGAAGGAGACAGTCCGTAGCCTCCGCCTCGCCCTCCCGCCGCAGGATCCCAGTTGTTGTGGTTCTGGTCTTCCATGAAGGCCTCGTAGCTGCTGCTGCTGCTACTGATGCTGCCTCCGCCGCCTCCGCCGCCCCCCTCCTCCTCCATGCTCTCTTCCTCCATCCCGACAGGCCTGGAGGGGCCCGCTTTGTCCGGGCAAGGGAGGAGGGGGCGGGAGGGAGCGGAGAGAATGTCACAATCGGCTTCTCCCCATCGCAGAGCCAGAAGCGTCACGTCTCCGGGCTACAAGGAACCCACCGGACCGATCCCTCCGTCAACTTCTGCCCGGAAGCGGATCACGGATTCGCGGCCGTAAAGCAAGCCGGGCATAGAGAGTAGGCATCACATCGATCTATCATTTACGACGACGGCTTAATGCGATCGCTCGCCGCTGCAAAGGATGGTGGGGATCGTAGTTGCATAGCCTCCTCTGGTCGGTAGACGAGATCGTTGGGCTCGCAACTCGCGATGGCTGCAAAGCTTTCTGTCATTATTCTCTCGGTGATTTTGGATGCCCCCCACCCCCGAAAGCACTGCCGTCCTGAGGTTGATTACATGTTGCTAGTGCGTGCAACTCGCATCGTTTACTAACTAGATGATAAGAGTTATAGTATAAACCCAGTTGGTGGTTCTTAAGTATTGGAGGCTGATTTTTATATTTTGGCTATAAAATCGGACTTCTTAAGACAAACGAATCTAGATATTTTGAGATTATGGGATCTAAATAAATTGCAGTGTTCCCATCCGCTTCAATGGAGTACAAAAGAGTGTCCTTTAGGCACAACGCCTGCAGTTCGGGATAAGGACAAGTACACTCCCCCCCCCCCCCCAAATACATCCCTGTGCCCCATACCACTTCTTTTTTTAAAAAAAAATAAACTTTATTGAACTTTATTACAAAAAGAAAAGAAAAAAAAAGTTAAAAACATATATACCACTTCTTTTTAAGTGCTGTACAGTGATAAGCTGTTGCAGGTCCAAAACTTTAATTTATAGTAGGGGAGGGCATATATCGGGGTGGGGGGGAGGAAAAAGCCTAACTCGCCAGTCTGTTTAGTGGAAAGAATTCAATAAATGTAAATCAGGTTATAAGAGATACTGGAATCTTGTGGCTTCAGTGGGTCACTCCCCTTTCTCATCATAAAAAAGGCTTATTTTGGCACTTAATTGTACCCAAAGATAGGGAAAACGGCCCTGCATATCTTCCCAATTTTAAAATGTTACCAGGAGCTGGTTCCATGTCACTAGGGAAAAGGATAAAACATATTTTTTCCACATGTTTCTAAATTTCTTTGTGTAATGCATGCACAAGAATGTGCTGGCAATATTCCTCTCACACAAGTACTAGAAGAAGGTAATAAAATGTAGAAATCCCCATCCACAGCTCTCACAATTTCAAAGCCAATGTTTATTTATGACAGTTCAACTTTTCATAAGAATGTCAAGGTGAGGAGGTTTTCAGGAATGCAATTTCCTGTGCCTTTTCTCTCTGCCATTGTACCATTTATTTCTGTAGGCCAGATATATTAATATGTAATTTTGAAAACAAGGAAGGGGATAGTGTGATTCATTCATCTATTTGACTGGATGCTCTTCCAAAATAGATCTGAGGACATTGTCACATAGGAGCATTGACATCACATTCTCCTATTTTCC
This sequence comes from Bungarus multicinctus, assembly GCA_023653725.1. Taxonomy (NCBI): domain Eukaryota; kingdom Metazoa; phylum Chordata; class Lepidosauria; order Squamata; family Elapidae; genus Bungarus; species Bungarus multicinctus. Next base: position 60,824,741 of record CM042844.1, read on the forward strand.
AAGGAAAATATCAAAACTTCAGAACAGATTTACTCATAAATTTATCCTATAGCTAGCCTACATTGATCTTCTGCTGTTGTTTGGGTAAGGAATAAAGAATTGACTAATTGACTGGTTTTAGTATTGGTTTCATGTGATTTCTTCAATACATCAGGTAGTTTCTTGTTTGTAGCTTCATGGTGAGCATATTAGGATGCGTTAAAGAAATATCCTTCTGGGTTCAGTTCCAAGTGGGGAAAAAGACACTGGAAACATGGAGGCTATTTGGAAAGATGGTTTAATGGTGGGCAGCAGGACCACATGGCTTGGAGCTCCAAAGTGAGAAGGAAGGATGATCACATTCTTCAAGGTGAGAAGAGAAGGTCAAGAAGGGAAGACCAAGATGCTGAGAGACCCTTATATAACCTCTGTTGGGCCCCAACTTGGTATTTCCTATTCCTGTGTAAGAAATGTATCCCATTGGCTATCAGACTCCCAGGGGTGGGGGTCTTAGCTAACTTTGTAGGCTTTGTCTGGACTACATGGCTTCACCTGAGTGTTGGTTGATACAGTCTTCGCAGGCCAGGTGGTAAGATGGGTAGACCCTTTATTATGTAGAATATTCTGGCCTAAGCCTTAATGGCCCATTAGCAAAGGTGGGGGGGCTGAGTTTCTGCTTCTCTGAGTTTCTGCTTTACTCTTTTTAGGGGAAATATTCTGCCTTTTTAATATTTCCCAGGATATTTTACTTTTCTAGGAGAGGGGTGGGTGTTAACTTCCTACACATGGATATAAAACTCTAGGACCTCCCTTTAAAAAAATTGCTGCTCTCAAATGAGACAATCAAGTATGAGCTGCTATGACTATGATGAATGGAAAATAGTACATTTTAAAAGCTTAGTTCTCTGTCTCTCTATACATAAAGAATTAATTGTGACATTTTCCTCTTCAAATACAGGAAGAACCAGAGGCTCCCTAAAAATTAAAATAATCTTTCTCACTATAACTGTGTAAGGAGAACTACAGAAATGTGATTCTCTATCTAGTTGAGTGCTTCACTTCATAATTAAATATGAGGGGAAGCATGAAGTTGGATTATATACTACAAATAAACAAAAATCTGCTTTCTTCCATCCAACCCAGAGCAACTGATTATAAAGAAATGTTAAATGAAGGATCATAACAAGATTGAAACAAGATTAGTAGCAGAAGAGTATAATTTCAATTAAACACTGGGGGGATGGAAAGGGAGTAAAAATACAGGTTCCAGATACATATTTCTAGAGACAAAGCATTGCAGCAGGCATAGACACTTTCATTTTTTTCCTAGTGAAAATAAAGGTGTAGGAAGTTAGCACCCATCCCTCTCCTAGAAAATTGAAATAGCCTAGGAAATATTAAAAAGACAGAATATTTCCCCTAAGAAGAGTAGGAACTCAAGAAGCAGAAACTCAGAAGTAGAAACTCACCCCCACCTTTGTTAATGGGTGGGTCATTAAGGCCTGGGCCAGAATACTTTACATAGGAAGGAACTCCAGGTAAAGCTATAGAAATTGCCAAAAGACCTTTTAAGAGCATAATCGCCCAGCAAGGCTAGACCAAGTCTGGAACTCAGGACAGTCTACAGAGTTGCCCCTGGGAGTCTGACAACCAATTAGAATACAAGCTCCAATTCAAATCCCAACAGAGGGTATAAAACCCAGCGCTCTCAGTATCTCAGTCTTTTCCTTTTTTTCTTCACCTTGAAGTATGTGATCAGACTACTCTGGAGCTCCAGGCCATGTGGTCCTGTACACCATTAAACTTTCCAAGCAGCCTCCATGTTTCCAGTGTCTTTTTCCCCACTTGGAACTGAACCCAGAAGGATATTTCTTTCAACAAAGGCAAATCAAGAAAGACCTGAAAAGTACATATCAAACAATGGGCAAGTTAATTTGCAAAAAGGTTTTCTTTCGTTCTTTCCAGTTACAGTCTAGAATGTGCATAACCTATAATAGACCTCATGCAACCTAATTTAATAGTCTCATGATCTCTGGATGTGGCCGTTAAGGTCCTAAATGTTCAAAGTATGACAGAAAAAGTACTGTATAGTTTATTAGCGGTACACACTCCAAATAAGTAAGGCAGTTATTAGCTCTGATATGTCTGAAAACAGGACTTTCAAGATCTCTCATTCTTTTATACAAAGGGACTTTTTCAAGCACATGAAGACTTCCCTGACTTCTTCTCCATTCCCCAGAGATCCTGAATGTCTCTGTTTCCTCTAGAGAACTTCCATCCCCTTTGAATAGTTTCCACTCCTATCCACCATTTCCAATATTAAATACAGTCTGGGACAGTGGTGGGATTCAAATTTTTTTACTATCTGTTCTGTAGGCGTAGCTTGGGCGTGGTGTGGCTTGGTGGGTGTGGAAGGGAAGGATACTGCAAAATCCCTATTTCCTCTCCACCCTACTGACCTGCTTTCCAGCTCTGTTCTCCTGTGCAGGGCAACAAAACGAGACCCAGCCGATCAGCTGGGACTCAATGGGAGGCAGAGCATAGATGGGGACATGGTCAGTCAGAGGTGGTGTTTGCCGGTTCTCCAAACTACTCAAAATGTCTGCTACCGGTTTTCCAGAACTGGTCAGAACTGGCTGAATACCATCTCTGGTCTGGGAGGGATCTTATGCCTGTGGGAGATAACACTCCATTGAGAGGCAGGAAAGACATGAAGAGAATCAAGAGCACTTATCAGCAATAATATCCCTGGAACTTGAAAGCCAGTAAATGTTAGGAAATGAGAAAGAAAGATTGAGTTTCCATCATACACTAAGACCCAATATAGATTATTAATGTGTCAATACTGTTGAAAGGGGATGGTTTAAGCAGAATGTTCTCCACTGCTTAATTAAACAAGGTTCTACAACATTAATGAAAGAGTTGGGAAGTAAAGCAAAAATTCAAACATTTGAATCAATTATTAAAATTGATTCACAAATTTAAATGTATTGAAGCCAAATGAATATTTTAATCAATACAATTTGTTGAATTCCACCATATTTAATTCACTGAAGACCCACTAGGTAGTAAAGCAAATGATTTATCAGGAATCAGATTCTCTGCCTTCAGGGACAAGAAAGAGATGTGCTAATTATGAATGTCTATACTATTCTATATAGGAACGCGGTGACTCAGTGACTACGACACTGAGCTTGTTGATCAGAAAGGTCAGCACTTCGAATCCCTAGCACCGCATAATGGATTGAGCTCCAGTTACTTGTCCCAGCTTCTGCCAACCTAGCAGTTCGAGAGCATGTAGAAAAATAGGGACCACTTTGGGGGAAGGTAACAGCGTTCCATGCACCTTCAGCATTTAGTCATGCCAGCCACATGACCAAAGAGACGTCTTTGGACAGCGCTGGCTCTTTGGCTTTGTAACGGAGATGAGCACTGCCCCCTAGAGCTGGAAACGACTAGCACATATGTGCGAGAGGAACCTTTACCTTTACCTTTATACTAATCTATACTCCTCTTAGAGGAATGTGACAAAACCAGTGCATAATGCTGCACGTTAACAAAATCTATGTAACTTGCCTGCAGACTTGTCTTACATACTTGAATTAATTCATTTGTTTAAGCAATCTTACTAGACTTAATAATTATCAGGATTGCGCATATGTTGAGAATGATTTTAAATAATAATAATTTATTAAATTTATATGCTGCCCGACTTCCAACAACTCTGGGCATCTTACACTTGTTAAAAAAATTAAAAACAAAGGACATTAGAATACTCACAGAAAGATAGACCAAGACAGAAGAAGAAAGATAGCAAAGAAAATAAACCCAAAAAGGAGCAGGAAAAGGGGCATCAGAATCAAGTCTTTAAGATCCTTCAAGACACCAGCAGGATGGGAGATATTTGAATTTCAGGAGAACTTCTTTTCAGAGATCAGGTGCAGCTATAGAGATTTTAAAGCTGGTATTGTTTAATTAATGGAACTTGAAGTGCACCAATGTTGCCAGATCAAACCAGTCAGGCAGATACTGAGGGAGAAAGATAGTATCTCAAGTAACAGGCCTTATGCCATGTAGGATTTCACATTATCTACCAGTACCTTTAATTGTAGCTGGAAACTAACAAACGAACAGATAGCTTGCAAAGCAGAGGTATTACAAGGGCATGTCAAGGCATGTCTATCACTGCCTGTGTCACTGCATCCTGGACCAGCTAAAGTTTCCGAATGATCTTCAAGAGCAGCGCCACTGTAGAGTACATTACAATAGTCATGCCAAGAAAGGGTATGTCTGATTGTCTGAAGGGTTCCCTGATCTAGGAAAGGACACAAATGGCACACAGGTGAAGCTACTCAAAAGCCTTCCTAGCCACAATGTCTGCTTAATAATTGAGTACAAGCTGTGAGTCCAGGAAGACCCCAAATTTTGCACTGTTCTTTAGTGGAGAAATGCAACCCTATCCAAGTTCAAAGTTGGAATATTCTCATATTTGGGCACTCCAAAACCCACTTGGTTTTGGTAGAATTGAATAAGAGATTGTTCTTCACCATGCAAACCCACACAGCCTTCAGGCACTGGGACAGAATCTCATCAGCCTCATTTGGCTGGTCTGGATTTGAAAGATATATAATTGGGTATTATCAGCATGCCAATAATACTGGACCCCAAATCAGTAGATAACCTCACCTAGCAATTTTATGTTGATATTTGGGGGGGGGGTGTTAGAGAGAATGCTCCTGATCAGCTTGTTCAAAAGTGACTTTATCCACCAGATAGCCTGAATAATCTTCACAATTGCCCAGCAAAAGTTGGGTGGGGAGCTCCCTACTCAATAGGGAATAGGCCTAAACAGAGTTTCTGGATGGGTATCAGCAGATGTGATAAAAGGCAGAGAAATATTAACATCTCACCCCTCTTATCGCCATGAGTTAATGCCTAATATGGACTCACATCCATATTATTTATTATTAATAATAATAAAATTATTCTGTCCTCTAAGATTATCTTGTCATTTGTTATTTGTGCTTTCTGTCATTTGTGGTTCTATTTTCACTACTTTGTCAGACAAAATTTGCTCCACATCTGTCATTCCCTCATTGACAGTGGTGGGATTCAATTTTTTTTTATTCCCAGTTCTATGGGCATGGCTTGACGGGCATGGCAGGGAAAGGATACTGTAAAATCTCCAGTTAGAGGTGGTATTTCCTGGTTCTCTGAACTACTAAAAATTTCCATTACCAGTTCTCTAGAACTGGTCAGAACCTGCTGAATACCATCTCTGCTCATTGATGTCTTATGTTCTATGGACATATTCTATCTACAGAATCAAATACCATTACTATACTGTTGATATTGCAACGTTTAATTTCTGGCTTTCGTTCATAAAAGTTCCCCTTAATAATTCTAGTGTTGTGATGTTTTCCATCATTTTCTAGTCAGAGTTAATCAACCCTAAAAGCTGACTTATATTTTTCCATTCTATATAGAATTCTTGGTCCTCTCTAGTGTCCAGTTTCTAAAATCATAAAGTCACTTATCTTTGTTATAATCCAAGATACCCAAAGTAATTCTAGTTCTCATGAGAAGGTACTTATTCTCTATAGTTAATTTTTAAAAAAGTTATAGTACCAGTCAATATTTCAAATTTAATTGTTTGTAATTTTGTAAATTTAATCCATTGTAACTTTTTTGGATTTTATTAATAACTAAATCTTTGTTCTCTGCTGTTTATTTCAAATTCTTTAAGTTCTCAAACTTGTGATTACCCAATGACTTTTCAAATAAGTCTCTAATAGCGTTAAGATAGTAAAGAGTATCAGTCCTAAATGTAAGGGCCTACCAAAGTGACTTTATAACCTGGAGATTGCTCACATTCAAAAAGATTTATATAGGGTAGAAATAGATAATTCTGTTTCCTGTTCTTTGTGGACTATAATATCCCTATTAATTTGCCTACCACATACACAAATTGTAAATATAATTTTGATAAAAGTAAACAGGAATGAAGAAGAGGTGCCAAAGGTCTCAAAATAGTTGTAGAAAAAGCAAGTGGATTATAAATTTGCTAAATTCAGTGATTGCCCAGAATTGTTCCTGAACACAAAGTACAGCTGAAAGCTTGGCTGTAAAGCAATGTGAATTATCCTGATTTGAAGTTAAGAGGATTAAAGGAATGTAAATAATTCAGATACCCAAGGTTGCATTAGAGATGAGTTTTTCTCTATATATTTATACATGTGTCCACTCGGGGGAGTCCTTTCAATCTGATATTCCTTTTCATGTGCATTTCCCTTCCTGCTTCTTCCGCTGATCAAAATGTCAGCTCTTTATTTGGCAGAAAGAAATAGTCAGAAAAAAGAAACTTAGTCAGAAAAAATAGAAATAGTCAGAAAAAAGAAACTTAACAAGTAAGAATGATAGAAGCAGCCCAAGGAGTATTGCTGCTGCCTCAAGAATTGCTATCAGGATAAACGTGTCTTCAGAAAACAAGGAGGGAAAGAAATGGCATTAAGGTGCTGCAGTCATTTAATAATCTAATTTAAATTGACTGGTTTCATTTCCTCCTGCCAGTAAAAGCACAAATATGCAATACATTTTAATGCATTATTAACCCAATTTTGCTAATTACTATGCTATTATAAAGCATCCAGTGAAACCTATCAATTTAATTTTTTTCAGGGGTAAACCCTTTTAATTGAATATTTGCTGCTGCACTTCTACTATTATCCATTACAGATTGCTTATGGCGCAGTGGTTAGAGTGCAATACTGCAAGCTAGTTCTGCTGAAGCCAGCTGCCTACAATTTGGCAGATCGAATCTCACCAGACTCAAGGTTGACTCAGCCTTCCATCATTTTGAGATGGGTAAAATGAGGACCCAAATTGTAAGGGGCAATATGCTGACTCTATATATTACTTAGAGAGGGCTGTAAAGCACCATAAAGCGGTATATAAGTCTAAGTGCTATTGCTATTGCTATTCTGTCATTATGATTATATGTATTACACAAAATCCTGAATTTAGAAATTCTCCTCATAAGCCTCAGTGGCGCAGTGGCTAGAGTGCTGTGCTGCAGGCCACTTCTGCTAACTACCTGCTGCCTGCAATTTGCCAGTTTAAATCCCACCAGGCTCAAGGCTGACCCAGTCATCCATCCTTTCGAGGTGAGTAAAGTGAGGACCCAGATTGTTGGGGACAATATGCTGACTCATTTACAAACTGTTTAGAAAGGGCTGTAAAGCACTATAAAGTGGCTTATAAGTCTAAGTGCTATTGCTATTGCTATAATAGTTTAGCAAGAAAATGGAAAGCTGATGGGAAGAACCAGGTTTGATTAGGAGCAATGAGGTTTGTTGTTATGGTGTAGTTTAGTGTATTTGGAATCAGCCGAATTTCCAATACTTTAATGGAAATCTTAAAATATTAAATTCTTAAATTATTACCACGTGTACTGTAAAGTGAGAAAATATTTTTTGACAGATTTGGAGGGCTTTTGTTTATTTACTATAAGGATCAAGACCTTAGATAGTTCCAGACATCTTGAAAGCATGACTCATTATCCTAATAAGAATTTAATTGAACAACTGCCATCTTACAATTATTTCAAAGAATAAAAATAAGAAGGAGATGGTCAGATTTACTTTAATGGATAAGAAAACCCTGTCACAGGTTAGTTTAACAGATCAGAAAAATGCATGAAGTATCATGGAAATTTGAATCTAAAATATTTTTACTTTCAAAAGACAACATGTTAAAAACTACCTAGATGGCACTGATTTGTACTTTCTGACATAGGTTTTAGCTCTTTCATTCATAATTACATTTTCATTTCCCTACATATACTCCACTCCACCAGATCATCTTCATTCAATCTATTAGATAGATCCTGTTCCTTTTCTTTGATTTCACATACAACATACCCGTTTTTCTTAGTTAACTTCTGAAATTTGCTTTTTACCATTTGTATATTTTAAGTCACAATCTTCCACTTGCTGTGTGTGGTCTTTACCAAATGAGTCTATCAATAATAATTTCAACCATCCATCGTTACTTTGGTCAATCAAGGTTTTCATATAATACATTTTAGGAACATTTCATAGACTAATTCTGCAGCTTTAGTTGTCCTTTTCTCTTTAGTATTCCCAGCTAATAATGTGAACATTCTGACACATATTGCCCAGGATGCCAGAAGCATAACAAAAGTCTACAAGCTTGCTCAAATTATTCTATGCATGCTATAATTTCTAATAAAAACAGTTATTTTGCAAGCTAGTGTTGCCTGCCTCCCATAAACTAGATGGTACATGCATTGTTACCATATTTATGTAAACAGACATTTTAGTTATGCGCAACAATAAAATAAAATAAAATGCTGTATTATATTTTGCTCATGCCTTTTCATGTCTTTATTGTATGACTTGATTTCTCCAAATTTCTATCCAGAATGAGAATGGTTATATTATTCTGTTTGTATTGACACTTCATTTAAATCAGCATCTATAAAAACCAGCCTGCTGTGAGTTTCTCATTTAGATTTCCACTCTACAAGGCAAGCTAGCTGCCTGTCAGAAACTTGGCTCAGCAACACTCCTGCCTGAACAAAATGAGTTGGCTCCCTTTCCCTGCATAACACACACCACCTGTGTTCTGGAGGAATGAATTGGCATCCATTTGTTTTCATTCATGCTTGCCTACCTCGATCTGTCATTTCAGCCCTTGCATCACAAATCCAGGAGGGCTCAGCGAGTTTGCTGCTTTGTGCATTTATAGTAAAGATTCCAATTCAAATGCTTCAAATAGTACTTGCTGGGAGGAGAATGTTAGACAAGAGAAAAGTTCTCTATTAACACAGAAAATAAGATTGCAGACAATATTCTCTATAGTCAGGGGGACGCGGGGAATCAGTGATTCTGACAAAAAAAAAATCTCCTATAAAGCCCTTAAATATAAAATTATTAATTACTCTTTTCTTTTCCTGCCAATTTACCAATCATGCTTTCTGTGTTTCCACTTGTTTTTTTTTTTGCTATTGGTCATTGTTTCTTCTTCTTTTCTGTAGCATTATAAATGGTCATTGGTGACATTGGCTTTCAGTTGACGATGGTAAATGCCAAGTCTTTTTATAAGGAAAACAGCTGGTAGATCTGGCATGCATTACTAAAACCTGATAGGGTAAGAATCCTAATATTGCTCGCCCATAACTCTGCTTTCTCAGGTTTTGATTCTTTTTCAGCCCCAATGCCAAAACTAGGAACTTGGGGTGGCACTGAAAATAATTTCCTGCCACCAGGGCATCTGCTCCTGACTGGGCATGAGTTCCTATTTGTTAAGCTGGATCAGAGAGAAAAACTGAGAATCCTGTTGGTGTATCTCAGTCAATTAGCCAACAGGGATCAGGTGCAGAGGTGGTATTCAGCAAGCTCTGACCAGTTCTGGAGAACCGGTAGTGGAAATTTTGAGATTTCAGAACCAGCAAATACCACCTCTGACTAGAGATTTTACAGTATCCTTCCTCTGCCACGCCCACCAAGCCACGCCCACAGAACCAGTAGTAAAAAAAAATTGAATCCCACCGCTGATTGGGTGACCTTAATCTCCTTGTTTCAGATGTTGAAGAGTCAGGAGTTCATGGTCTCCATATCAACCATGAGTTAACACTTGGTAACCTCGGACCTCAAATGTGTAAGGAGCCATATATTAGATCTTGTGTTTGCCTCAGAACAATTGTTAAGTAATCTGGATATGGAGAGTAAAATTTAGCACTTTACCAAATCATTTCTGGTTTAAATGAAACTATCTGCCCCTTGTTACCTTAGGAAAAAGCAAGCTAAGTAAAAAGACCCACTACAGATGCTTTATGGATTGAGGACTCCAGCAACTGCTTGTGGAATTTCCCAATTGCCACAATGAACTCAGTTTTGGAAGGAGCTGAACTAGAAGATGCTGCCATTGATGCTACAAACACCAGAAAGACTTGGAAGGCATTACTCTGACTAGAGGAACATGCTGAGGAGCTGCGGGCATAAAGTGATAAAATAGAATAACAGAGTTGGAAGGGACCTTGTAGGTCATCTAGTTCAACCCCCAGCTCAAGCAGGAGACTATTCCTGAGAAATGACTGTCCAGCCTCTTCTTGAAAGCTTCCAGTGATGAACTTGCCAACAGGCAAGCTGTTCCATTGGTTGATTGTTCTCACTATCAGAAAATTTCTCCTTATTTCTAGGTTGAACCTCTCCTTGATCAGTTTCCATCCATTATTCCTTGTCTGGCCTTCAGATTCAAGATCACCCCAATAGTATGTTACCAAGTTTGCTAAGTAGGATAAAGGCATCCTGTGCAGCTTCTTGAGGGAATCCCCATCTTTGATTACCTGCACAGGTCACTAGCTCTATTTAAAAACCATCAATACGCATCAATTTTTTTTTGGGAAACAACAACTTTCTATGCATTTGCTTCCTGCAAAACTTGCTAGTAGAAATTCTGCTTTTTTATGACCCAGATTGGCTGACAATCATACTACAATACACTGCCTCTCAAGACTGCAACACTGCCTCTCAAGATTTTTCCTCTGTTTGCTCCTTCAGAGTCTGATTATCAGGAAGCTCATCCAGGCAAGCTCTTAAAGACTTGTGAATTGCTTGGGAATTATATCTCCATTCACTTCAAGCTTTGTCTGCCAGTATCTACTATATATTTGCCTCTCTATAGTAAATCTCATTTACCCACCATGCACGCACTTCAGAGAAAACACCAACAATCTGGTAGATGGTTCTACAGATTGCCTGGTTAGCTACAGGCCATAGGCCACACTCTTGAATCAATGATTCCCAAGTCTGTTTGCCAACTCCAGCTGGTTCCTTGGTTTACTGAGCAATGTAGGAAATGAAGTGGCAGAAACAACACCTGAACCACCAATAGAAGATGGCTAGAAGTGAATCAGATTAAGCATAAGCACGAGCTAAAGTTCAAGCCTATACTGTGGCAGTAAATGAAGTATTCTTCTCTTCCTTCTTTACACAAGTTGTTGGCCAGAAGTCTATTTTGAGGGGAATGGAAGGCAGAAGGTAACCCCTATTGGAATGGCTTTTAAATCTCTTTCCTGGCAGCTGTGCTGCACAAAAATCACTCAGATTCAGCAAAACTTAATTTTTAGAATGTATGAGTCCTGGAATAATGTCTTGCCATGTTTTCTGGCACTTCTTTGGGCATGTGGATTCCAATGAAGTAAATACCTGCTTTTTAGTATGTCCTCTGCTTCTCTGGAATCCTGCAGAGATCAGGAATTAATGAGGTTACCTGGATTTAGGAAGTAATCAATACTTCCTTTCAGGAGGGGATGTTTCCTTAAACTTTGAAGAAGTTAAGAGGCATTCCCTGGATCCTATATATTACACAATGATTTCCCTGACACTTTTTAGGAAGGCCTTTGCATTGTATTTGTATTTGTAAATAGGAGGTTATTGCACATTGCCTACAGTCATAATGATAATGGAGGAAAATAATTATTATATGAGTGACCCCTATCTAATTAACTCAGAGCAACAGCACTTAAACTTACATATTGCTTCACAATGCCTTGCAGCCCTCTCCAAGTGGTTTACAGAGTTAGCATATTGCCTCCAACAATCTGGATCCTCATTTTACCGACCTCAGAAAGATGGAAGGCTGAGTCAACCTTAAGCCAGTGAGACTAGAACTATTGAACTGCTAGCAGTCAGCAGAATTAACTTGCAGTGTTGAATTTTAACACTGATTGCACCACCATGGCTCATTGTGCCCCAAATAGAATGGTATCACAATGCAACATGTTCAGTCAGATCTAGCACTGTGATAACATCAGTGAGAACAAGTGGAGGTAACATACAATAAAAATACAGAAGATTTGGCATTGCTCAAAATAGTGTGCACTTTTGATAAAGAATAATTGGACATTTTGGCTCAGCCCTGAATTAATTATGAACAACTAGAAAATAACAGCACCCTTTTCTTCTATATTATTATATCTGCCATCATCTAGTAATGATGATTTATTTTTGTTTTGTACTAGAAAACTGATCAACCAAACAATATAAAAATATCCCACTTCTTTAACATTCTCAAAAATATGACTTCTTCCATTACTAATTTTATATTTATGTGATGAGACAATCATAACCTTTCAAAAGCTCAAAATGTTCTTGCAAGAAGAGAAAGCAAAATGCTCTTTGGAATTTATAAACTCCTTGTTTCTTCATCACAGGATATGACAACATAAAACTGTTCCAACCAAAAATCTTGATGCTGAAGGAATAATTTCTAACCAACTGAAAATAAAATGTATTTGTTACAACAATCTGCCAAATCTCGTTTATTTTTCCCAAAATGAAAATTATATTCCTTCTGAATTGCATAACAGTTATGTTCAAAGGAAAAACAAACCATTGTAACTTAATTTTGTTTCAGTTATTTAAAACATACTACATTACCGGAACACAACACCAGAGTTCATTTGTAACCAGCCAACTGAAAAGTGATACATTTTTGGCTTAGAGTATTGTACAAACCTAGCTGTGGTTAGTTTCTGCATCATGGATTATATCATGGTGTTCTTTATGAAGCCATTTCACTGTGATTTACTCAGTAAACAAGAAAGGGGATAGCCAGTGCCGTTGGACTGTATTAAGCTTCTGAATCCTCTTTGGTGTAGCCCACAGCCATAACTATAGCTGAAAATAAGATGGGAAACATAGGCAATTGTAAAATATGCTGAGGTTATTGTTGAAATACCTGGTTCAGAGGATAATTCTACCTGAACAGATCACTCCTCAGGGCTTGATGAAAGGTTAAGGGGAGGATTGCAGGCTAATTTCATTCCTGAATTCTCAGAGACAGAAAATGTTTTATTTTTTCCCCCAGCCAGTGTTGCCTTGGTACCCAAACCATTTCCTCTTTTGTCCTCTGCCTTATCCTTGTAGGCCTGAACTTTTCCCTTTCTCCCTCTCTCCATTCTTACATTTGCAATTATGATCACATCTCCATCAAGAGGTTCAGGGGAATGCCTGCCTAACATAATATAATAAGAGAATAGCAAGCAACCTACATTCACCAATCCCATTTGAGTGCCAGCTCCATCCTAAAGATGGCCTAGTTGAGGGTTTTCCAACTTTAAGACTTGTGGACTTCAATTCCCAGAGTTCCCCAGACAGTTTTGCTTTGCAGGCCTTGAAGTTGCCATGGTTGGGGACCCCTGGCCTAGTTGATGTGAATCACACATTTTGCTTTTCCATTTTGAGGATCTTGGTACTCATCTTCGTACTTGTTATTCCAAATGCATTTCCCCCATCCTGTTAAATTTTCTCAGCTTAACTTCTCAATATTGCCAATTCAAACCTAGGATCAGAGAATCCTTCCCTAAATATACAGGTTCAAAACTTCATCCAGGTTTCCTTTCTCAACTCAAACAAATTTTGAACACTTATTCATTTTTGGTAACAGTTTTCACACACAGGGAAATGCTGTCAGTTTTCCTCAGGAAAACACCATCAATAAAACTGCAAATATCATAAGAAGTTAATAGAAACATACAATGACTAGAAATAGAAATAATTTAAACTCTCAGACATCAATGTGATTAACATACAGTTATACAGATAATCCTCAACTTATAACAGCTGATTTAGGGACCATTCAAAGTTACAATGACACTAAAAAAGTGACTTATGACCATTTTTCACACTTACGACCATTGCGGTATCTCTATGATCACATGATCAAAATTCAGGCTCTTGGCAATTGACTCATATTTATGACGGTCATAGCATCCTGGGATCATGTGATTACCTTTTGCGCCTTCTGGCAAGCAAAGTCAACGGGAAAGCCAGATTCATTTAAAAACCATGTTATTAACTTAACTGCAATGATTCACTTAACAACTGTAGCAAGAAAAGTCATAATATGGGGCAAAACCCACTTAAAAATGTCTCACTTAACAATAGAAATTTTGTGCTCAATTGTGGTTGTAAATCAAGGACTACCTGTATAAGCATAAATATAACTTCCTTCCCATTTCAAAAATAAATTATTCTAAGAATATTGTAAACATGATATATATTCAAATAGGTGATAGCACATTGCCAACCTTGGCTGCTTTTGCAAAGCTAAGTAGGAGCAAGCAAATATTTGGTTTGAAACCTCCTAGGAAATCATGGTTTGTAATATGGACTAGAATGAGGTGTCAAACTCGTGATGATGCCATGACGTATCGGGACTTTTTCCCCCTTCGCTAAACCAGGTGGGCCTTGCACATCCGGGCCGTGGGCCGCGAGTTTGACACCCCTGGACTAGAAAGTCAAAAAATATTCTAGAAGTTGGCAATGGCAGGTCTAATGCTAAAAAAATAAAACAAACATGTCAACAAATCAACATATCTTAATTTCCACTCAAACAAGGTCATATTTTTATTTTTGTAATATATAGGCCAAATCAGGATTCGTCAAGCAGGTTGTTTGGAGCCAAAACCAGAGGACTTTTTAAGGTGCTCTGCATCTTTTTGAAAAGTGAATTATTAAAACCAAGGTATATAATTATTTATCAGACCCTTATATGTGGAGCTAGATTTTAGACATAAATTTAAAGAACAATAAAAATGTTCGTATGGTTCATACGAACTAATGTACTATGTAAATTAACATCATTTATAAAAGTTAAATCCAAGGTAAGAACAGGAGTTTAATTATTTATTTATGAAGTATAAATGGAGGAGTGACATCATGGTCCCTAACTAACTACAGTTAGTCATTTATGGTATTGTAGCCAATAGAAATATTAACTAATATAACTTTCACCCATTATTTCCTTTTGGAATTAATCATGGGTAAAGTTAGCTGAATAAAGTAGATAATTATTTCAGCATTAACAGTAGCTGGCTTTATAACTAAATCTCATGCAGAAGATTACTGTATTATGATCTTCCTTCCATTTAATTAGCCTTATACTGAGACAAATGATCTGTGATAATTACATAAATGAGATAGTTCCATTCCATCTTTTTTGATAGGCAGCTGTAATGCAGAATATGTTGTGTGCAGTCTTCCTAGAGCAGCTCATTAAAATGTTGTATATATGTATTGCATTATAAAAAGTGCAACTTGGGGAATACAAATTGTGGCCCCCTTATTCCTCAAGAGGGGCTCATTAATTGGATTTACTGCATGCACTCTGTCATCTGTTTAAATTTTCAATATGTGCTATTATATAAAACTACTATAACCATTTTGGGATCTGATTTGTAATTAGAATGCCCAAGCTTTTGAACTGTGTTCCTTTAGTCTCAATATAATTCTTTAATAAATGTGCCTTCAGCTTCTAATCTGATATTTTGAACACCAAATGGCAGTATTTAATTAAATCCACATAAACTAGACAACAGTTGCTTGAGAAGTAAAAATATGAGATACTTTTACAGTCCAGGGTTGTCTGGGTTGTTTCATTAGCCTTAATATTTTGATCCATGAGCAAACATGGGTTTTAATGCAATGATTGGTAGAAAGAAAGACAAAATTGTACGTGAGTTGGCTTTAAGATGGGCAGTTATGCAAATATTTTCAATAAATACACATGATATAAAGTTTAGGTAAAGCATATGGTAAGAAGTTGATTCCCATAGAAAAATAAAATTTTTAGAGCTGTGATCTGGAACCAGAGGGTTAGAGTTAAAACAGCATAGTAGTTAAACATTTTGTGTACACAGGAGAGTGCTAATTCAAATCCACTAGGACTTTTGAGTTACCCTGAGTGTTGACAGTCAGGCAGCTTATAAGTTTAACAAAGTATTACCATTATGGTTGGTCGCACATTCAACCAGTTGTTTAAACTGGTTTTGGCATTTTTGTCTACCAATTGAATCCTTCCCAAGAACTTGGAATAGATAAGATAGATGTTGTTTGATGGGGTTAAAAGCATTATTTATTTGTTTGTTTGTTCAGTAAATTTGTGGCCCATCTCGCTGAGGGGCTACTCTGGATGCTTACAACAGTAAACAGGGAGAAATGAAAAGAAGTGTAAACACAACAGTATCAAAGTAATGAAACAGTAAAGGTAAACAATGGAATGAACAAGGTAAAGTAATATGGGATTTAAAATATGTAGGAGGAAGCAAGGAGTGCCTGGATGTGTGTGTGTGGGGGGGGGGAATGTAGTTTGGTATCAATCTAGTAACCACCACCAGTGTGAAACTAACACATTGCCCCCATCCGCAGCAAAGTGGCAGAGTCAGGTCTGCAAGTAATGTTGCAGGATGTAAGCTGTTTTAAGTAATGCTGCCTTTTGCAATTGACTGATGGTAATTTTGTTATTATTATGCTCATAACAATATGAAATTACAGCTGCCAGTTCTTTAGCTGCTGCAGGCCTTCATGTGCATCAAGTTCTTTCCAAGAATCTAGGAAGTTGTAATGTATCAGTGGAGTATATATGCCGTTCCAAGCAGTATGACCATTTGTAATTGATAGGTGGAAATTTTGTCAATTCACAGATTTTCTAAGTATCATGCAAGATTTTCTGGGTATGACACCAAGTGCCAGTAATCACTGGGACTACTGGGACTAGTTTATGCCATAATATTTCAATTTTCAAATCTTAATACCATGTGAACTACTTAAATTCTTTTTCTTCCATTCTACCATTTTCTTCCTGGTAATTCCCGATCAATTATCCACACTTTCTTATTTTCAATTACAATTAAATCTGGTGTGTTATGATCCAAGACTTTATCAGTTTGAATTATAAATCTCACAATATTTTAACCTGCTCATTTTTTATTTTTTATTTCCCAATTACATGTTCACATCAATTTTTCATTACTGGCACATGATAATTTTTACAGATGTTCCAATGAATCATTTTGGTAACTGTTATATCACTCTTTGTGTGAGCTTCTTGCGTGTCCTGAGTATATGATCTGCTGTTTCTTCTGCTTCTTTGCCCAAAGTGCATTTTGAATCATTTGATGATTTTTCAATTTTGCCCTTGATTGCATTAGTTCAATAGCTTGCTCTTGAGCAGCCAAAATTAATCCTTTCATTATTTTCATTGATGTACCAGTTGTAAGCTATTGCCAGGTTTTATCTTTATCTATCTCTTCTTTGGTTATTTGTAGAAATTAACTATGTAATTTTTCTTAGCAGCCAAGTCTGGCTGTGTGAGACCTGGTCAGCAAAGCTCTTTGTTCTATTGCTGTTCCTTCTTGGATGAGGATTTATTGGGATGGTATCAAAAAATGCATACCTATGCCTATTTTAGGATTGGTGTATTTTGCATAAGTAGCCCAAGTAGGGTTATCCTACAGAAGCAACATGGTACAGATCCATGGTTCTCCTAACATTCTCCCCATCTTGTCAATTTGCATCCTTTCCCCTCTATTGGATGTTTGGTTTTGGATCTCAGAAAAAAAAGTAGTTGAGAAGCTTACAGAAGGGGAAGCCCAATGTAAAAATTCTCCCTCTGTTTGAAAACTATTTATCTGCATTGAGGTGAGAACATTGAAATAATTCTATGATTCCTAATAGATTGTGAGTTTAACTGGTTTTTTAAAATCAGCCAAATATTTAATAAAACTCTATGGCAGAGGTCCCCAATCCCCTGTTCACTGCCCGGTGTTGGGCCACAGCCCATTGGGAACTGGGCCATGCAAGCAGCGGGTGACTGTGCATTTGCACAAATGCTGCATGCGCGTGCGAAACAATCCCGTCCCCCTCCCTTCCACTGCCAATCCGCAGAGTTGGAAAGGTTGCGGACCGCTGCCCTAAGGAACAGGCTGAAAATATTTGCTACAAGTGGATTTGCTTATATGTTCTGGACAATATCTATTGCAAATTACTCAACTCCAAATTGGATGAAGGGAAAAAAGGAAATAAACAGATAAAGCATGCCAAATAGCTACCATAGCAGCAGGATAACCAAATCAAATCTAATTATCTTTAACATGTTTTACTTAAATTGTTTTCTGCAGAGGTGAGATGTGAAGTATCACACAGTGTTACTGAACATCTACCTGCTGCTGTATAAGATAACTGTCATGCATAAATGCCATTATGAGTTTAATGTAGTTTATATAATTCAGCTGAGTGCTACATATCCAGCTTTAATCTAGCCCAAAGGAAAGCAAGTATTATTACTTTCTTTCTCCTTAAGGACATCGGTTGCCTTCCGCTAAGGCTTCCAGTTCTGGGTTGCAAATTTGTTAAATAACAAATACAGATAACTACTAATTGCCATCTAATAGTCATCTGACATTTTGCAGGCCAAATTGTATTTCATTTCTTCTACTTTCTTTCCTTACCTCATTTCATCTTGGATCAGGCAGAACTAACATACTCCAGTGCCTCTTTGGACTTGGGTGAGAAAATAAATCAGATTCAGAAGCTCCTTGAATATGAAACTTCAGTGAACGTAAATAGGGTTTTGCAACAAAAGAGGTTCATTGGGCAAACTGATAAAGATATTATATCCTGCTCACTGATAGAACACACTGTGTCTACCACAACCTCTCCATCTGATACTTTCTGGGGAAAAAAAGCAGGGATAGGATGCTACCGGTTCTATAGAACTGGTAGCTGTGAAGACCAACTGACACCGAACTGGTTTGGTGTTTGGCCCATTCACCTGCCCAGGCTCTAGGCTGTCCTTTATTCCCTGCTTTTCCCTCCTTAGCTGCTTTGTGCGGCACAGTTGAGGCTGAAGCAGCAGGAAACAAGAGGATTTTCAAACACTGCATGCAGCGCTTGTCAGCTGTCCAGATGGCACAGCTGATGATTTTTTGCAAATGCTGCATACACGCATGTTATGATTGTCTGCAGTTCAGAGAACCAGCAAATTGTTCCACTGGCTGGCCCCACCGCTCTGCACCCACTCAGTCCTTACCTGGCATGCGAGCCGTCCAACTTGCCTGGTTTGGTAAGTTGCTATTTTTCCTTCCCTCCCCCCCGACCATCATAAACAACTTACCTCGATCCGTTCCAATCGGGCTTCAGGCCTGGGCATAGTACTGAGACGGCATTGGTCGCGTTGGTCGATGATCTCTGGAGGGCTCGTGACAGAGGGTTCTCCTCTGTCCTGGTCCTATTAGATCTCTCGGCGGCTTTCGATACTATCGACCATAGTATCCTATTGCGACGGTTGGAGGGGTTGGGAATTGGGGGAGCCGTCCTTCGATGGTTCTCCTCCTTCCTCTCCGACCGTTCGCAATTGGTGTTGGCGGGAGGGGAGAGGTCCACCTCTAGGCCCCTGGTTTGTGGGGTGCCTCAGGGGTCGGTTCTCTCCCCTCTCTTGTTCAACATCTATATGAAACCGCTGGGCGAGATCATCCGTGGTCTTGGGGTGAAGTGTCATCTCTATGCAGATGACACCCAGTTATACATCTCCACCCCGGACCACCCCAACGATGCTGTGGGGGCTATGTCCAGGTGCCTGGAGGCCGTGCGGGATTGGATGGGCGGGAACAGGCTCCGGCTCAACCCATCCAAGACCGAGTGGCTGTGGTTTCCGGCGTCCCGATATAGCCAGTTGACTCCGTCGCTGGCTATTGGGGGGGAAATTTTGCCCCCCACAGAGAGGGCTCGCAATCTGGGAGTCCTCCTGGATGTGCGGCTGTCGCTTGAACACCATGTCGCGGCCGTCTCCAGGGGGGCATTTCATCAGATCCGTCAGATCTACCGGTTGCGGCCCTTTCTGGATCGGGACGCCTTGCGCACGGTCACTCAGGCCCTGGTCACCTCTCGCCTGGACTATTGTAATGCCCTCTACATGGGGCTCCCTGCGGGGAGCATCCGGAGACTCCAACTGGTGCAGAATGCGGCCGCGCGGGTGATCATGGGGGCGTCACGTAGCGCCCACGTGACGCCTCTCCTGCGCGACCTGCATTGGCTGCCAGTGGCTTTCCGGGTTCGCTTTAAGGTTCTGGTTCTGACCTTTAGGGCGATCCATGGCATTGGACCAGGTTACCTACAGGACCGCATCCTACCGGTGATCTCCAGCAGACCAGTGCGATCACACAGGGAAGGCCTTCTCCGGGTTCCGTCGGCTACCATGTGCCGCCTGGCGGTCCCAAGGGGTAGGGCCTTCTCTGTGGCGGCCCCTGCCCTCTGGAATGCTCTGCCACCGGAACTGCGTACCGTCATGGACCTGAGGTCCTTCAGGCGCGCGCTGAAGACCTGGCTTTTCGAGCAGGCCGGCCTGGGCTGAGAGAGGGTTTTAATGTGTCTCCATTAATTTTAATTAGGGGGTTTTAAGGGGGTGGGGTGGGCTTTTTATTCGGCCTAATTTAATTTAATCTTTTTCTTAACTTTTGTATTGTTGGGGTTTTTAGATTGGCTGTACACCGCCCTGAGTCCCTAGGGAGAAGGGCGGTATAAAAGTTAAAATAAATAAAAAATAAATAAATAAAATAAGTTCTGCTCTGCAGGGAGATTTAGATTAGCTAGAAAGCAGGAAATCCTTGAATTTCTTGCTTTTTAGCTAATATAAAAGCAGAGCCGAACCTTCCTTAGAACTGAAGCTTCTACTTTTCAGTGCAGACTCAGGTAGCCGATTGCTATTCAATATTTACATAAATATTTATAATATTTACATACAAGCCATGCCCACTCAGTCACATGACCACCAAGCCATGCCCTGTCAGTAAGCCACACCCACCCAGTCACATGACCAAGCCAAACACACAAATTAGGCCACACCTACAGAACCGATTGTTAAATTTGAATCCCACCCCTGAAAAAAAGGCTTTTCCCTGCCTGATTTGATGAGACATCTTCATTTTCTATCCATTATTTTGCACTCCAAAGTAGTGGTATTCTCCATTTTATGTGTGGGAGAAGGAAAGGGCATACTCATATCATCCAGAAGAATCTTTCAGTTCTGAACTTTCAGGCGTGACATGGATTAAGAAACATTGTAAAGCTGGCCAGAGAACAGACAAAACAACTGGGAAACTTGTATCTGAGACAGAGCTAAAGACTCTTTTAAATCAAGTCTGGCCCTAGTGAGTATATATTGTAGACATCTGTTGTTTTCTTGGCAATAGCATGGCTTTGCTCTTGTCCTCTCCTGGATTTTTATCTTTCCAATCTAATTTAAAATCCTGGAATTTCTTAGTGGTCTCCTATTAACTACTTAGGAGTCCAACCATGCTTACCCTTTTTCCAACATCAACATCTGTCCTATCTTGTACCTCTCAATTATTCTATCAATATGAAATCAATATGTCTGCACATCATAGTAAAACAGAGATATTGAACTGAAATTGTTTAGTGGTATCTCCCATATCAGGGGTCCCCAACCTCCAGTCCGTGGACCATTACTGGGCTGTAGCCTGTTGGGAATTAGGCCGTAAAAGGGGCGGGTGAGCACGCAAAGTTCCATTTGCATGTGTGAGGAGTTAGGTTGCATGCACAAAGTTATCTCCTCCCCATTGCTGCTGGTCCAGGGAGTTGGAAAGGTTGGCAAACCCCTATCCTTTATGAAAGAAGCTCTCATTTAAGCCTTGGAACCATTCACTTCAATGCTGGAGATGTATATCATGCATTATCCCATGAAAAATTTTTCACTTCTCCACATGGATCTACTTTTATCTTGGATATATACAGATCTTCAGAATATGTTTGTTTGCTGTTGCATCCAAACATAATATTCCTGAACAGCAGAAATTAGTTTTCATTTACAAATCCTAGAGTACTCCAGAGAAGTCAACTTTTAACACTACTTTTACCATTACTATCCAATGCATATTAACTAATTCAAAGGAAGATATATATTTTTACTTCTGTGAATCTTTGGGACTAGATTTTCAATACTCAAAATAAGGGGGAAGAAAGAACATACTTGTAGCCATGGTTTTGGGTTTTTTTGCATTCTTCATTCTTCATTTTGCATTCTTACATCTCTACCCCGGGCCACCCCAACGAAGCCCTCGAAGTGATGACCTGGTGCCTGGAGGCCGTGCGGAGTTGGATGGGTTTTAACAGGCTTTGTCTCAACCCGACCAAAACCGAGTGGCTGTGGTTTCCTGTGCCCAGATACAGCCAGCTTATTCCGTTGCTGGCCGTGGGGGGAGAAATTTTGACCCCCATGGAAAGGACTCGCAATCTGGGTGTCCTCCTGGACGTACGGCTGTCTTTAGAAGATCACATTATGGCCGTCGCCAGGGGGGGCTTTTGTCAGATTCGTCTGATTTACCAGTTGCGGCCCTTTCTGGATCTGGACACACTTCGCATAGTCACTTCTGCCCTCGTCATCTCCTGCTTGGACTATTGCAATGCTCTCTACATGGGGCTCCCCTTGAAGAGTGTCTGGAGGCTGCAGTTGGTCCAGAATGCGGCTGCGCAGGTGATCTTGGGAGCCCCTCGGAGCTCCCATGTTACACCGCTCCTGTGCGTGCTGCATTGGCTTCCTGTGGCCTTCTGGATCCGATTCAAGGTGGTATTGATCGTTTTTAAAGCGCTCGGCTCGGGAACTGGGTACTTACTGGACCGCCTGCTGCCATCAACAGCCTCCCGCCGCCCAGTGCGCTCCCACAGAGTTGGCCTCCTCGGGGTTCCGCCGCCTGCTCGTTGCCGATTGGCAGTCCCGAGGATGCAGGCCTTCTCTGCAGGGGCTCCATCCCTTTGGAACAATTTGCCCCCGGAGATATGGGCCATTACCGACATTCAGACCTTCCGGCGCGCAGTAAAGACCCTGTTTTTTTCAACAGGCCAGCCTGGCCCAGTAACGATTTTGGGGGTTTTTTAAATTTGGTATTTTAAATTTTTTATTAATTTTATATTCTCTAATTGTATATTCAGCCTCTAATTTAATTGTTTTAATTTGTTTTTAATTGTATATACTGTTTCTGTTTTTAGTTGGCTGTACACCGCCCCGAGTCCCTTTTTTGGGAGAGGGGAGGTATAGAAATTTAATAAATAAATAATAAATAAATAAACAATTTGCAAAAGTTAATCTTACTTGAACAAAAACTGGGGCTCTTTGGAAAGAAAAGAGTTAATCAGAAGGCCCACTAAGGCCTAGTTGCCTGGTAAGAAAAGCAGTAAACTCTCTCCCTTTTCTCTGAAAAAGAAACACAACGGATTTCCCCCCTCCCCCTTCTACTGATCCAAATTTGATAAAGTATCAACTAACTCAAAGGAGGGAAGAATATATTTCAGAAACTAAGCCAAAAGACTAAATATAGCTCTGGTGTATTGAACACAAATTAAACAAAAAAGGAACTTGTTTTGATTCCAGCTGCTCTAAAAAAGGCCAGAAATCATCCTCAGGGCATGAGGGAAAGGAAACATGAGATTGTTTCTTTCCCATTTCACAAGATGCGATGTAATAACTTTTTTAATGGTCTTGATAAAGTTCCCAGAAAGATTTTATTCTGTTTTGTGGAAATTGACATGTAACATCTCACAATCTGCTGTTAGCAATTGTAATAGCATTCTGGTTTGCAGAAAGCGTTGTGTACTTCAACTACAATAAAAAGAGGTTATTATCGTACAAAGCTCTCCAGAATCTTGTTCCATCAATGCTAATCCCTTAAAAGGAAGGCTTGATTTTGTGCAGGGATAGTAATTCTTAATTACATTGACAGCCCTGGTTAGACCAATAAGTTATCTGCTTTAGACATCAGCTCTCTGGTCAAGAATCAGCTCCTATAAACCATAATAATGAATATTATATAATGAAGATCTGACTGAACTTTCATAACAAAGTCATCCACCTTGTAGTGGTCCAATATGAAAAAAATAATTACCACTTTGGATTCAGTAATTTGTTGTACCATCTTTAGTTAAAATATTGTAACTGCAGCCAAATACTTGCTGTGAGAGTCACTGGTCTTAAACCCAGGCAATACCAGAAAATACATATAGGAAATGTTTTTAATTTTGGTGGGTAGCTATGCTGATCACTCGTATGTAATTTTTGAAACTGTATGGTTCTGTTCTGGCTTAAATGTTTGTTGGAATATGCCATGATTTTATTCATTCATTCATTCATTTTCCCCATTTTTATCCCACTGCAATCACAAAAGGTTCTTAACAACTTCACCAGAATATAAAACTGATAAAACATCTATGGTTTAAAATTCCATAAAATAATAAAAACTAGCATCCACCAAACATCAAAGCACAAAAAAGAAAAATGTAAGTTAAAGACATGTCGAAACAACGCCATCATTAAAAGCTTCCAAAATATTAGTGCCATCTATGATTACTGGTTGATGACAGCTTACCAGCCCAAGAGCAACTTCAGAATGTGGGTTCCATATGATGTCGCAACTCTTATTCATTGATGTAATGAACAGATGGAACTAGTGAGTCAACTTTGCTTAATTCCTCTGCAATTATTAACATGCCACAAGTATTATAAGAAACAGGCTTTTATATAGTTATCCCTAACTTTGAAACCATGCTCTAAATAAGTAATACGTTAGTGTTTACCAAACCACATTGAATCTTCTACTAAGAACAATTCTATGTGACATTTACTTTGATATAAGCATTTTTAATTAAAGCAATGAACCCATCTTTTCTTTGTGATCGTTTTTATGTAAAATGTACAGCAGCATGATGAAGACTTGGAATATTTAAAAATCAATATGTGAATTATTTGGTAAGTATCAAAAAAGTCCCTTATTCCATATTTTACAAAGCCAAAGATGTATTAATTGCTTTTATTTTAGGGTTTATTGTGAATGTGGTAAGTCACATAGTGCTGTGGAAACACAATGTCAACATTGCAGAATATTCTTTTGTAATAATGCATCAAAATTCAACTTAAATTTTGAAATGCATGCCAATTAGTCATACAAGATCCATTGATGAAATAAGTAATTAGTTCATTAATCCAATAAAAATAAAGTAAATATGTGTGATGTAAATATTACACATCAAGTGTAATATTTGATGAAATTTTGCAACTATGCCATAATGATGAATGCGAAGCCAATTTTAAATGGAGTGGCAAAACAACTGTGGCAAAACAATGCCTTCTGTATATCTAATTTTGTAACAGAACAAAACTCCATTAATGCTATTAGCGTTCCCAACTTGCATCTAATTGAATTAGTTTCAGTTTAGTCAATAGTATTCTTACAAAAGAACAGGCTTGGATATAGCACAAAGAGGAGATTTGTGTTATTATATCTATCAACTTTAAAGCTGTATCTCTTCTTAAAGGAGTCCGAACATAGAAGTTTGGAAGAGGAAAGCAAAAGAAGAAGCAAACAAGAATCAAATAGAGTGGTACCTCAGTACTCATCATTAATCATTGGTGGTGCAGGCTGTTAATCATCTAGCACTTAATGCAAGCTGCCTGCAATTAGTGCAGGTTCGAATCCCACCAGGCTCAAGGTTGACTCAGCCTTCCATCCTCTCGGGGTAGATAAATTGAGGACCCAAGATTATTGGGGGCAATAAGCTGACTTTGTAAAAATGCCACTTGGGGGGCCAAAAAGCCCTAGTAATAAGCAGGCATATACAATGGAATGAAGGCTATTGCCGAGCTCTTAGCATGGTGCTCTAAAGACTGTAAGCTGCCCTGAGTCTCCGGAGAAGGGCGGCATATAAATGTAAATAAAATAAATAAATAAATAAATAAATAAATAATTGGTTCCAGGAGATGTGATGAGTACCAAAAACAATGAATACCAAACAATTTTTTCCCACAAGGCAGCTGACAATGACAAGTTCTAGCTTGTGCATTGAGTACATTGAATACTAGGACAAAATTTTTGCATCAAAATACATTGAGTACCAAATTTGATGAGTTCCAAAGCAGTTGTATACCAAGGTGCCACTGTACTAATATCTCATATTTTTATAAATAATTAATATTTTGTTAAATATTATAGTAGGGAATAAGAATCTTTGCATTTAAATTTCAAATAATTAATTAGATTAGATTATTATTAATGCTTAATAGTACCCCAGAATGTAACAATTAGTTTAATGGCAAAAACAATTAACAGAATAATGGAGTTGAAAGGGCCCTTTCAGGATAAATTGGTCAAATGGTTGTCCAATCACTTCTTAAAACCCCCCAGTGATAACCACAACTTCTGAAGATAAGCCATTCCACTGATTAATTGTTGTAACTGTCAGGAAATTTCTCCCTATTTCTAGGCTGTTTCTCTCCAGTGGTGGGATTATATTTTTTTTACTACTGGTTCCGTGGGCGTTGCTTGGTGGGCGTGGCAGGGGAAGGTTACTGCAAAATTTCCATTCCCACCCCACTCCAGGGGAAGGATATTGTAAAATTTCCACTCCCTCCCCACCCCAATAACCTGCTTTCCAGCTCCTGTGCAGGGCAACAAAAGAAGACCCAGCCAATCAGCTGGGATTCGGGAGGCAGAGAATAGATGGGGGCGGGACCAGTCAGAGGTGGTATTTGCCAGTTCTCCGAACTACTCAAAATTTCTGCTACCGCTTCTCCAGAACTGGTCAGAACCTGCTGAATACCACCTCTGGTTCTCTCCCTGATTAATTTCCATCCACTCCTTTTTCTTCCTTCAGGTGCTTTGAAGAATAGATTGATCCCCCTCTTCTTTGTGGTAGTCTTTAGGTATTGGAACACTGCTGTCAAGTTACCCCAGTCTTTTTCATTAAACTAGACATACCCAGTTCCTGAAACCGTTCTTCGTGTGTTTTATCCCTCTGATCATTAATCTTCTTTGTTGCTCTTCTCTGCACTCTTTCTTGAGTCTCAACATCTTTTTTATATCATAGTGACCAAAACTGGGTGCAATATTCCAAATGTGGTCTTACCAAGGCATTATAAAGTGGTACTAACATTTCACATGATCTTGATTCTATCTCTCTGTTAATGCAGTCTACTAGGACAGTGTTGGGTCTTTTGGTACTTGCAGCACACTGCTGGCTCAAATTTAAGTGATTATAACAAGGATTCCAATATCTCTCTTGAAGTTACTACTATTGAGCCAGGTATCACCCTATTCTATACCAGTGCATTTGGTTTTCCTTGCCTAAATATACTTTTTTTCACTATTGAGTTTCATTTTGTTCGTTCATTTTGTTAATTTATAAAATGTTTATTAAAAGCAACATTATACAAATGCAAAAGTAATGAAAAACTGGGTGCTGACTGCAAATCAATTAGAGGTCAATGTTATCAACTAGTTATCAGTATCTTACATGATTGTAACTCTAATTCCTTACTGAATAGTGAATTGTTACATCTTGTAGCATTTGAGTGTTTCCTAGCTGCCTACATCAGGTCCTGATGAACTGCCTACATCAGGTCCTGATACAACATTTCTATGGGATTTGGGTCTGAATTTTTATTTTCCCTTCTCCAAGCACTGAAATTGCTCTCCTTAAAAACTTATTATCTTATTTGTTTAAGATCAATGTTCCACCCAACTGCATGACCAACTTGCATGCAGGCTAATGGATAAATAATCAAAAATTATCTAGTAGAATTTTCTGATATGAATAAGAATTCATGGTTTGTTCAGTGATAGTAAAGCTTCCCCAAGCCATGATATTACCACATTTAAGCTTGAATAATTGGTATAAAGTTATTATTATGGAATGCAATCCAGAAAAGTTCCATTTTTTATTTTATTTGCATTCCTTTAGCAACCTGAAGGACCATCCAGGTATGTTTCAGCAAATCTGGGAAGTTTGTGGTGTACTTTTTAATGGGCAATGACTTCTACCTTGCTATTCAGCCATGAAGCTCACTATTATCCAATGAACTTATTTATCTTAGGCAGAGCTATCAACAGTGAGTTTAGCCAACACAAGAGACGCCTGCAGATCCCTGGGGATTCTTTATGACTCTCTAAATGATTTTATGTTGCAGTCTTGGAATGATTTTGACAGCGTGGTGACTTTGGAGGAAATTCATGATTGCTCTAAATCTTCTGCATTTCAAGGCTACAACTCTGGCTGTAGACTTGTAGTATCCTAAAATCTTGCAAATGATTCTTGTAAGGAAGGATCATTGATACCCATCTTGCCTTAAAATATGGGTGTTTACACCAAATCAACATTAAGAGAGTTAAAATTTGTCAAATGTGTACAGGAGCACGTTAAACCCAAAGGAGCCTGGTGGTTTAATTAAATGTTCACACAACATGCTCTAGTTCTTCCTTTAACTGAATTGCTTGAACTAGGGGAGTCATCCCTTTTTCACTTTGGCATTTTGCACGTTGGATGGCTTAGTTTATAAAATAAATGGGAGAAACTCCAAACTTCAGTGTTGTTTACTCAGACACCATTTGGATGGTAGAACCTATTTGAAACTCTGAAAACATTTGGTAGCAAAATACACAAAACATCTGAAAGAAGTTAAGTGCTTTTTCACAGGACCGTAAATGTATACACAAATTACACAAACACCTTGGAGTTTACTAATAATGGCTGAAGCCATTATTCTTCTGAGCAGAAGAAACAGTGCTATTAAAGGAATGTAACAAGACCATGTTATTATTTGCAGCAACTGATTGCTGATATTGCTGGTGAGTAATTTCTGACAAATATCCCTCCACAAAATTTAAATCTCAGTAAAATGAGAATGGCAGCTATTAAAAAGAGTATTGTATGTTTTGTTTCTTTGTTGTCAGGAACCTCTCAGCTTAGCTCTCAGGGTAATTTTCCATTTGGGAAGCTTGATCTAAAATATCCATTTCACTCATACAAATAATCCCAGCCACCAGCTGATGAATATGCATGTGTGTGAACTAACATTTAGAGATTACTATTCATAAATGTATTCTATTGGGTGGTTTTGAAATATTTTCTCCTCCTGCCCCCTTTCACTGTAAATGTCAGTGTGAGTTCTTAAATAACAGCTCCTGGGGGATTAAGAAAATACTGCTATGCGCTACAAACACTTTTTAAGAGAGAAAAATGTCTAGGGACTGCATTATGCAATTCAAATTCTTTTGCTTGAGACAGCGAGCACTGGAGACATAATGTTTTTGTAATATCTACAGAACATTGTTGAGCCATAGACAACTAAAATATAGAGCACAATTACTTAAGCATAAAGCTAGCCTAAGTCCCTGTACATAAACAGACTTCATTCAGCAATTTTACTATGTATTTATGTGTTTAGCTATCAAAATTGTTTCTGGAACTCTCTTTATCCGCCCTCTGTAGAAATCACACACCCAAAGAGAAGCCACTAAAAGTTATCCAAAGTAAGGCTGAGATAGTCTGTTATAATAACACCAAACTTTGCTTTTAAAGTAATTTACAAGTAAATATTGACTAGGGTATTCAATTCACTTAAACTGTCTCAGGGCTAAAGTTCCTTCTATTTCTCATTTGCCTTTCCTAACACAAAGCGAATGTGTGAATTTCATAAAGCACCACAACCATAAAGAAGAGACTACAAAATAGCAATCATTTTAAATGAGAAATCTGGTAAACTAGGATTACCATATTTCTCTAAAATTCTTGATGCAACTCCAATTTATAGAGTCTGAGCACTCTATCCAGAATCTAACATAAGCCTGGCTATTTGGAATTGCTCATTTGTTTTAAAGAGGTTGAGGCCATTTTGAATAGCATCTGTCCTTTATATTTGAGATACTTCAAGCAAGTAATATTGTATAAACAGTATTATTCAAGTGTGCTTAGAATTTTCCAATATCAAACAATATCACACTATTACAATCCAGGACCTTCCAGTGTCAATTAAGTCAGGATTTTTAACATTCCAAGGGTCCCAAAATAAAACTTGAGTTTTATTTTTTTTACAGTTTATTAAATAATCTTTGTGACTATTAATCTGCATGGCAATTAAATAATAAGTACTAAAATGTATGGGAAAGATAGCAGAAAACTATTTTAAGCTACCATAGGTGATAGTAAGACAGTAAGAAAATGCAGTAAATAATCTATAGGGAATTATTCAGTAAGGTTCAGCAAGTGGAAGAGGAAATGCAGAGAATCTGAACTTTCTAGGTCAACACCCAACTCAATCAATTTACGATTCCTGAGACATCTCTGACAGATGGCCATCCAGCCTCCACATGAAGAACTTGAGTGAAAGAGAACTCAGTACTTCCTGTGGCAGCCAATTCATGGTTCAGCCAATATAATCAGGAACCCACTCCTGACATCAAGTTTGAATCCACTTCCTTGTATTTATAAACTACTGGTACTGATCCCACTATCTGCCACAGTACAGAATCAATCCACTCTTTCTCCCATGAAACAATTCTTCAGATAATTCAAGACATTTATTACACTATATATCCTCTAAGTCATCTCTTCTGTGGATTAACAATGTCCATGATCATTCCTCATAAAATACAGTTCCAGAACTTCACTATTCTGGTAAATTTCTTTATCCTCCTCCTCCAATTTGTGTCAGTCCTTCAAAGTAGTTCAGTAAAGAAGCAAGCATACCAGCTCTTTTTAATTGTAAAGTTATGTTAACAGAATCTTGAAAGATTCAAAGTATTTATCCCCTCCTTTCCTTTCATCCTTCTGAAAACTAAGGAGGGTCCCCTGTGAAACATTTCCCCTGCCAGTTCCTCTTGGCTGAGATGCAACTTTCCCCGTCTCCCAAGGTCATTCCCACATCCCATCCCATCTGTGATTGTTTTTTTTTTAAATGGCAGTATCAATACTGGACACAGAATTCCAAATGGGATCTGCTCACTGCAGCTCACATTAGGAAGATTAATTGGTGGCTTTCCCTTTGGCAGACAATACTTAACATGAAAAATGAAGTTGGAGAATCCTATACAACCATGTTCTTTATCTTGTCCCATATTAAAACAGCTAAGGACACCACCAATTCTTTTTATTGGTGGCAGAAGAGAGCATCTAAATCACATTTCATGACAACATTATTGTGCCAATTCAAGGACAAGTGGATGGCACTTTAATGTGGTTGTCTGACTGTGTCCTAGAAAATACTCAAAATCTCTGAAAATATCTAACTCCCACTGATTTTCTATGAGAAGAGAAATTTCTTGAATGGCATAATTTATTTTCTTTCCATTGGAAGCAATAGTCATCAAAGAAATGGAACAATAGTCTCCTAGGTAACTATTACCAGCTTTAATTGCCAGCTGTAATCTCAAAATTGGTTTTGAATTCCCAAAATTCACTATTTTTAAAGATTTTTCAAGCCTAACAAAGCAGAAGGAATCAGTCAGTGCTTTGTTTGAAACCACATGTTGTGTGTCTATTGTTGATCAATGCCCATTCATTATGCAATTCCCATAAGTGACAGCAGTGTTTAATCTTATATTCCAAACTGATATTAAGCCGAATGTAAGGGCCATAATCAGCTACGGATGTATAAATATTACTAAAAGTTATCAATTTTTTTTAATCCCTATTCTTGTAGCTTGTGCAACAGGAACAATGCTGGAAAAAGATCAGCAAAGCGTTAAAGCGACACATGATGTGATTCCTTGAAGAAGAAGAAAAAGGATTTAAAAAATAGCCATACATCAGCCCTACAGAAGGATATGTTACTGCACACATGTTACAGAAAGATATGTTACTGCACACTCATGTTGAAATTGTCAATATAGTATGTGAGCACCTCATTTCATAGTATCTATCATAATTTAAAAAAAACACTTAGTACAACACATTAAAAGTTCAAAAGTTTCAGACTGAACATACATAATGAGATTAAAATACCTGTGTCAGGCTCTGAGTTCACCCAGAGTCCGTCAGCTCCGAATATGCCTCGCCGCAAGTCAGCTGGCCATGTCACCTTATCTCTGCTACTGCCAGATCTGTATTTCTGCTTGTGTGGTGGCCGACGACTTTGGAATGACTCAGCAGAGCTGAGGATGGATTCTGCAACATCTGCGGGGCTGCTGGATGGATTCTGCAACAACTGTAGGGCTGCTGGAACTGGCTCTTTATTGATGTGGTACATATTGTTAAAGGGGGTTGGGGCACATATAGGTGTTAATTAGGACTTAGGTTAAAACATGATGAAGGTGGCACCAGGTGGAGATCAGTTAGTGAGGGTCGGAATAGGGTAGGGATTGGCTGAGAACCAGCCCAGTTCATTATGAAAAGTGTCATGCCCCTGTTAGAATATGATTCCGAGGGGGAGGCCAAGCAGCTGATGGGGAGTGGGAGTGTGGCTCCGGTGGGTGTGGAAGAAACTGGGGAAGGGCAAAGTCCAGCTGGGCAGAGCAGGGAAGAGGTAGAGCAAGGCAGAGGGAATTCAAAGGAAGATCCAGGCCCTCCCCCTCTTCATCCTAGGGCACGCAAGAAGGAACGGAGAAGGGAGCAATGTTATTGCATGGCTTACAGGGGACGAAAGGGCCTTGATTCCCTTCATTAGCTGCAGCTGGGAACACAGTGTATTAAAAGGAAGCATAGTTGCGCATAGCAACTCATGAGAAGCAAATCATGTTATCTTTTATGGTCGAGGCTTATCTGGGTTCCTGGCATCTTCCCAACTGTGGGTGTTTTGTTGATCTTTGAAGTCTGCAATTCTTTATTCTGCCCTGTCCAGCTAATTGCTGCAGCATGGTTTATGTGGATTTTTATTTACAGTTTATATGTATTTTGTTTTCAGTCTGAATTTCCTTCATTTAAAGACTGTTCTTTTTTTCTCCAGCTGAAGGTAACTGGACATTGAGGGTAAAGTTGGAGGTATTAAAGGGACTTTTCTTACTTATGTGACTGTGTTGCCTTTGTGCCATGCCCCGGGTCATCACAAAAAGTTACTTTATGGAAGACAATGCAAAACCAAATTTAGAAAGACTAATAGTAATGATAATCCAAGATTTTCAGAGATCTAGGTTGGCTGCCTTCACAGTGGGAATGGGGTCAAAATGACAACATGAATATTTGATTGCTGGTAAAGATAAACAAGCCTAAAAGGTCAAGCCTTTGAATCACAACGTTTTGCTAAGAAAGAAAGATCACTCTTCAGAATACATCATCTACAATATTTATTATCTATTACAGATCTAATTCACCAAATAACTAAAGGTTTCTGGTGGCATGACAACTAAGAAATTTAAGATATGTCAGTATAAAGGAGCATCTGTTTCAATCATGCAACCCTAGACCAGTTGGGTTCGTTTCCATCTTATGTCCATGAGATTTTAACTAGTGCTTGTGTGCCTTGGCAGGGTTGAGTTAAAGCCAGTTGTTCCCTATCTAGACCCACACAGCCTCCAGACACTGGAAAAGCACTTAAAAAGTATAAGAGCAAAGCTCAGGGCAAAAACTGAACGTCATTAGTATACTGATGAAACTTTATCCCATGCCAATAGCAATAACACTTAGCCTTATATACCACTTCATAGTGCTTTACACACTCTATACGTGGTTTTACAGTCCCCAATAATCCGGGTCCTCATTTTACTGACCTCAGAAGGATGGAAGGCTGAGTCAACCTTGAGCCAGAGAGTCTCAAACTGCTGAACTTCTGGCAGTTGGCAGTCAGCAGAATTAGCCTGCAATACTGCATTTTAACCACTGCATGTCAACCAACATTTGATTAAATCAAAGTAGAGTGACAGTCAAGTTCTGTGGCATCCAAAACAACAGGCTTAGAACAGACCCTTTCCATAAAGATGATCAATATCATCTTAATGCTATATTCCAACATGAACCCAGATTGCAATTGGCATTCATGCCAGTTAAATAACACCATTTTTGGTGAACCACCTTAGTTAGACCTTGGTAAAACTCTTTATACTGATGACTTAGTGCTTTAATGCTTAATGCTTTAATGCCTTAGTTAAATCAAACTTCAAATTCAGGATCACATTGGTTCAACATTTTATGCACAATTCAAGAAACCATGTAGACATCATATCTAAAAAATGTGGCAAACTCTTACAGGGCAAAATGAACAGGAATGCCACACAATACTGAAGTTATATGCTCCAGTATAGCCATAGCATAAAATGGATATACAAGTCACATTCCATATGATAAGCCCCTCAGAGATATTAAGAATATTATATTCTTAGATTCAGTGAGCTATTCTGAATTATGTATGCAATCCAATGACCTTTTAAGACAATCAAGAATAGGGTTCCTTTTGGCTCCAATGATTGACAGTTCAGGATTATATTCACACTAAGCTAAAAGGTGTTAGAAAAGATATCTAACACAGAGCAGCAGGAGCATTCATCAATAACAAAGAAGGGACATCAAAGACATTTCAAAATTAAATGGAAAATATTTTATCTAGTTCAATATCATGAAGTTGCACAGAAATGTTATATCAATTTATATCTCCAGTGAAATAGAAGAGCTGAGCAAAAAATCAAATTACAATATCATGTTTGAGGGCAATAGCAGATTTCCTTCTCCCTTTTCTCTGTTTTCGGAATATAAATTCTTAAGTTTTACCCCATTAGTTGTAGTGCAGTATAATATAGCTATTGTCACTATTCCAATAAAGAGCTGGCTAATTAGTAGGTGCATTATTATTTTAATGCACTATACATCAGCCACAGCATTTTAACCAGTCTTGGTAGCTTAATGTGAACTTGAGACTAAGTCTTAATTTCCAGGAACCCAAAATGATGGTTATTTGAATCTTGCTTGGTTAAAGGCCCATGCACAAGTACAATGGCTTTATACGCTTTTTCAATTACCTGTTTTTAAATTAATATGCCATGCAAATAAAATCTTTCTTAGGCTTCAGGACAGGACAGATCAAATATAACTGTTGGAGGGAAGATATGATTGGAGAGCAGGAGAGAAGAGGAAGATAAGTTGATCACAAACACAAGAATTCAGATTTTTATGTTTATAACTGCCTAGAATTAACTCAGTAGGAATCAAACATGCTAATTGCCTAGACTCACCCAATGTGGACATACTGTGACATTATGACAGCTTTGTCAACAGTATTTAAATTAAAAAAAATGTTGTCACAGGACAAACAGTTTAACCATTATGAGCTGTCAAAATAACAGTTATTATAACAAATCAAACTTACATCCATATATCGTGAATATTATAAGATATTATAATTGTGATAATCATTACAGACATATGATTTCCAAATTTTATACTACTATAATACAATGCACGCCAATACAGCTGCTGGTCAGGGAAGGTGAATGAAAAAATCCCAGACAGTATACTAGAAATTATTATTGTGATGTTATGAAGTATGGCAGGCTTATACTCTTCCTAAGCAGGATGTTTTCAAGATCTATAGGCTACAGCTCCTAAAATTCCCAATTCCAATATATGTGGAGGGTGCCAGGTTTGGATTCATGACATCCCTATAACTTAGGAAAATATTTTGAAAAAGAAATAGGTTGATAAAGATAGATTCAAGAAAAAGCTAAGTAATATCACAAGGCTAGCAGATCAGCTGATAGTCTCTCCCATAGGAGGGGAAATAACGTTTAATGAGCAGTATTTCCTCAAATTGGTTATGAATTGATTTGATTGTCATCTTTTTGGATATTATGGCTCCAAACTATGGAATATAGAAGTACAAGAACTAGTGTTTTAAGTGGGGCAAGGAACAAAGAGGAATAAAGTGGAAGTCACTTCAGCTGGTACAGTATTCGTGTCATACAGTCTATAAGGCACATAATAGAATCGGTCTGATTGCCACATTTCATACCAGCTGCAGTTTTCAAATGCTCATCAAGAGTAGCATTATGAACCACATAATCTAAAGGGGCTTAAGGAATATATTGTTATGGCCAATTACTTCTTTTCCAGAAATTCAAGCATATAGCTTATTTCCAAGGAGGGAATTGTCTTGGGGACAGACAAGTAAGAAAAATCCCAACCAGTCAAAAAAAAAAAATTCAACATAGCAGAGAAGAGAAAATGAGTTAAGGTTAAGATGAAAAGGAACCAATACATGTGGAGAATGAAGACATGCCTTTAAAAATGTTATGATAGATCCACCTAACACATAAATGACTATATCTTTTTTACCCACTGGGTGCTGTTCTGTTGTTGGAGATGATTCACTTTTTATTCCTTCTGTATTCAAATTGTTAGAGTTTCTACATTGCTCAGAAACAATCTGAACATCCAAAGCTAGGTGGCAGACTTCTAAGGGAATGTACTCCAGCAGAGAAATCATGAATAGTTATTGCAGTTATATATTTCAGAGCATGACCACATCTGATCCAAAAAGCTTTAGAATGGGACCTGTAGAAAATGGGAGGGAGGAACACAGAACAGAGAGAGAGAAAACATAGATTAGCTGTGTTGTTTTGAGAGGCAGGTGATAGCTGGGAATGATAGGTGAGTCTTCAGGAAAGAAGGAAATAAAATACAAGTAAAGGTCAAGTAGACAAAGAAGAGAAGCCAGACAAAGAAAGCACAACAACACAGTGGTGAAATCAAAGAGAACTATCTGAGAATTCCTCAATTAATGCCAAACCTTAGAAGCAGAAACCATCTACCAAAGTATGACAAATTGGAAAAATTAGTATTAATATCTAATATGCATAATCAACTGTGGTTTAAGATTGCAGAACTTAGGTTGCTCCAAGCTATATTTTAGAAGATAGATAGATAGATAGATAGATAGATAGATAGATAGATAGATAGATAGATAGATAGATAGATAGATAGATAGAGACAGGCAGATTGATAGACAGGCAGATATAATCATTAAAAAAAACCAAATATGTGAAAATATAAGATCATTCTGTTTTTTTCACTGATGCTTCAAAAACCCAGAGAACTGGAAAATAAGATGACGTTGACATCTATCATGCCATAGAGGTTGCCTGGAGTTTGTTCAATCTCTTGCATTCCAAAGCAGAGCTTGCATTGGTCTTTCAGATCAGTTTCCACATCCTAGAGGGGGATATGAACAAGCAAATACTGTTTAAAGAATGTCCCCAAATACATTTTGCTTAATGTATTAATTAATTAATGTATACAATAGAGTGCTTTATCCCAAATTGTATATACTATAATAAATGTTGTAGCCAGAAATTCAACTGACCTCCCTCCCAGTCCACAGATTTTTACAGTCAAAGTTGGAAGATTTATATATTCAAAGTATACTAACATAACTCCTGTTGTGCTAAACTGTTCCCTCATAGAGTGATCTTTTTCAGAATAAATGGTAAAGGCTAAACATTTCTGTTGACATGCATTTGTCATTCTCTATATCACTCAGTTTTCTATTCTATGTAAAAATATACTCATATATTCATAACAGGCATAAAATTTATTAGAAGTATATCACAGAATACATAAATTCAACATATCTTGGAATATCCTGCTCAGTAAGAAGTCTTATAATAGTGATTTATCAAAAAGTTCCACTTTTTAGAAATCCCTTATTTAGCAAAATACAGTCAAGCATTTTTTATCTTTTTTGCTTTAAGCATTTAATGCCAAAATAGAAATATGTGAGCTAAATATATATATTGTTCTCTCACACCTAGCCTATAATATGTCTATCTCACACACACTGGTTGGTGGTTCACAATTTTTATATGACATGCAATTTTCTTTCTTTAAAAAAAAACTTGGATTTCTTCTGGCATATTCAAAGAAGAATGCTCTGTGATCTAGTTGTTTTGTATGGAGCCCATATAGCAGTTTTGAGTCTCCCAAAAACTACAGGTGGGATTAGAACATAGGACGAGGGTAGCCTTCTCTCAAACTGGACTATTCCAGTTTGACAGTAAATGCACTGAAATGTACTTACTGCTCTGTGCTTATTGCATCCACAATCAGCCATCAGGGACCGCGTTTCAAGTGACTCCTAGATAAGGGAAGACAGGTTAAACCCTTGTAAAGTGAGGACTATTCTAAGCATTTGCTGGACGAAGTTGCTCAACTTTGTTTGGAATTAACCTCTGGCTAGGTGGATTCAGAGAAGACTGAAGCAGGTCCTAGTTTAGCTATCTGGGAGAACTTCAAGTCAGTTTTGAGGAAGTGGGCTGGGTCTTTACCACTGTGAGCACTGTGTCTGGTTAACTGGATCCATGACCTCCCTGTACTTCCCTGTCTGGTCAAGACTTCCTAGGAGGTGGGAGACGGTTGAGTACAAGCACTGGTAAATCCCACCTGTCATGAAATAGGTGATAGCTCACTCACTCCTCAAAAGACCATTCTTGAACTCTACAGTTTTTGATAACTCCCATTCAGTCTCCTTCTTTTTAGGGAAGATTGTTGAGAGGGTGATGGGCTCCAAGCTGTAGAGAGGCCTGTGTGAAGCATATTTCTACAAAGATCTGTATGCTTATACTCCACTGGTATTTTAGTTACACCCATGTTTTTCCAATTTTTAAGGTGATACCTGGCCACCTAAGGTTTTCTTTTGCTCCAGTTCATATGAGTGAAAGTAAATTTATGCTTGTCTTTCTTTAGCAACATCTGGTTACATAAACCCAGCAATAACCTCTAGGCTGAGTGTTAAAGATGAGACTTTTCCATAAGTCATTTCCCATGTTCTGTCTAATCTATTCCTGCCTCCTTCTTGACCTTCACGAGTTTATACATTCTAAGCAATAAATGTGATTTAGCCCCATTGCTAATTCTCTTCTAAATTTACCTATTGGTAGAAATCACAGGATTGCTCTGCTTGTCCACCTGCACCTGCCCCAAGCTCTATCAACAATAAATCTTAGTAGCAAAAGAAAAAAGTAAAAAAAATCCCTCACTGTCACATTTGGATCCAACAGCTTCAAGGATATATAAATGTTCAATAGCTCGACATCTTGGTGATACTGTTCTAAATGAAAAATGTTTATCTTAAATTGGACATCCCAAGATAAGTGCTGTTGGACAGCTTATCGCTACAACAGATTCCTATCAAAATATGTTTTGCCTTCCTTGATAAGAAGAGTGATTTTATTATGAATGTGCAGCCATGAAAGCACTAACTGTGTATCAAAAGACAATGTATGCAGTTAAAAACTTTTTCTTACCTTTCTAAATGAGTTTACCTTACGTGTTGCTATCATGAAGTGTTGCTTATGAGCCCTTTATCTCACCAAATCGGTGCTTAATAGCATCTGTGCTATCTGAAGGAATTGCAGATCACAGCCAGCTTATATGCAGCAGCATGTTTGGGAGGATGGCATCGGGCGAAGGGGCTGAGCATGAGGCATTTTGCCTCACCTATCAGCAGTGCCACGGGTGGCTTCAACTGACAGAATCATATCTTTTTCGTGTTGGCTGTACAAGGGAGTGAGATTGAATATGATTAGTATTTTCATATTCTTGTTTATTAAACAATGTATCTCAGGCTCTTGAGACAGACAAGAACCTTACCCTTCGTTTCATTTTATTTGTTTGAATCATTATTATCCGGCCCACTTCAACAAATTCTGGGTAGCTTACATAAAATTGTATGTATGTGTGTATTTAAAACATGTATATAAAGTCACCCAAGTCTGGATAGTTTTCAAAAAAATTATCAAAACCTGAGCTCCCCTTTTAAAAACAACAAGAACCCAGTACAAAACATTATTTTATTTTGATCCACTATTTGTAATACTCCAGTCAGGGATTTTGCCTGTCCAAAAACAGATTTCATTTTCCAAAGTTCTATTAAAACAACAAGGATCTTAAATTTAAAATTCAGTTAAATCTGGATATGCTCACAATATTGTCACCCAGATACTGATAATATTGCAATGACCATTGGAACATATTGCTTTGATACAAGATTAATCCTAAAGCAGCCTATTAGCTCTATTATTTAAGTTTATATCTCACTTTAGGTTTGGGCAAAGCTCACAGTGTTTCAGCCCAAGTTACAGTATTGATGTCTCTCTTAATTGATTTATCCCTTCCTTTTAGGGCTAGAAATACATAAACATATATTCCACACCATGTTCCTATTTCTGATTTTAATACATTTGTAGGCATGTCAGTAACAAGTACAATATTTCCTTGAAACACAGATGTACAACCCAACAGCTAAAAACATCAACATATAATATTTTAATGAATTTTTAAAATAACTGATAAAATTACTAAATGCATACAAACAGCAGTATGGAGTTTGTGTAGCAGAGCTTTCTAATAAAGGAAGGTCTTCAGTAACTCCAGGAAATGTAAAAATCAAGAGTAAAGCAGCACACAGTTGCAAGGATATTCAGGACAGCTGGCTCTTTGGCCCTCTGTTAGCACAGGGACCACCCTGAGGTAAATTAGATGAACTCAGCTCAAAGTGAGCTAATCAACTGGAGCAGGAAAAACTTCCCCAAATTCCTTCCCTTTTTCTCAGACACATCATAGCTTTTTCTGGGTTTATATGCATCCTTTTGTTTCTACAGCTGGCATCTGGAAATTGGGAATGAAAGCTGTCAATCCTTGGTCCTACCTCCCTTTTATCTTTTTTCCTCTATTTTGCA
This sequence comes from Bungarus multicinctus, assembly GCA_023653725.1. NCBI lineage: Eukaryota > Metazoa > Chordata > Lepidosauria > Squamata > Elapidae > Bungarus > Bungarus multicinctus. Next base: position 60,865,020 of record CM042844.1, read on the forward strand.
GTGACAAAATAGACAGGCTGCACAAAAACTTCCTTTCCTTATCCCCACTCCCTACTGGCTATTGTTAGTACAATGATAAACACAAATAGTGAATGAAGTACTTTTCTTGGGAGCAAAAATGGAAATTATGGCAGAGGGGGTGGGGAACCAAAACCATAATACCCTGCAATGGGTTACTGGAAGGACTACAGATCTTTTTATCAAATTTCCTGGTAAGGTTTTTCCAGTGAAGAGAATGGTGAGTCTACTTTAAAATCCTCCCTTTCACAACCCAGAGTTGCTTAACTCTCCTCATTTGATACTTTCACATTAGAGGTGAATATGCAGAGAGCAAAGAGCCAAACACCTCTCAGCAACCATTGGGTCAAGCAATAATGTCTTTGTTTGGAAGAGGAAAAAGGAAAGCTGTTGTGCTTCACTACCCAGCATGTAGCTGGACATATGCCAACTTAACTATCCCTGTGTGGGAAAAAAAGAACAACAACAACAACAAAAAAGGCTTTTTCATAAGACTTTTCTTTGGTAGGGCAGGATATCCCTTCTTGTTACACCAGACTTGCTGTAAATTGCCATTTGCTTATCCCCCATGAAAGACAATGCACAGTTGGCAGCAAAGTCCTGTATGTGGGCTACAATCTCAGACCTTCTTTAATTTAAATGCTTCTTCTTTGAGTGATGGGTTTTGTGGGTTGTGTCATTCCAGTTTGTGCAAAGGGAAGGAGCGAGGAGATTTGTGCCAACTAAGAGATTTGTGCCAACTATTAAAAACTATGTGGTTATAAAGTTTGCAAAATGTGATAAATTAGATCTGTGCTACCAAGTAAGGTAATCTGCTAACCTGTTCATCATACCTAACTCTGGTATGTAAAGCTTTATTTCAGGGGGTAGAAGAGGAAGAGAGAGAATGTGTACAGCTGTAGCCCGCTGCTGAAGCCAACAGATGGGCAGCACTGAATGAAAGCCACATGGCATTTTTTGCTGTTGTTGTTGTTGTTAAATTCAGCTCATTAGGTTTTATCTACAATATGTTGCTGTATTGGCAGAAAACTGTGAGCAAGAAGCAGTAATAGCCAAAGTTTGTCAATAGTTACAGAGAAGATTTCATTGTAAAAATATATTTATACAAGTGAAGTTTGATTGCTTTTTAGGTCCAAAAAATAGTCCATTCCTCAAATTTCAGTTATGTCACTCTTTACAATGTGTATCAAAATGGGAGCCCTCACTAGCATATTAATTAGATTTTCTATTCAGCCTTTATAATTGCTTGTATTCTTTAGATTTGTCAGCAGGCAAAAGGAAAAAAAAAAGAGTTTTCTATCTCTTTTTCCATGAGAAGCAAAAACATCTTGTAAAACTAAAAAATTTAGATAGATCTACTTTGAAGCACTCACATGAAATATGATTTTGCTCCATATTTTAGGTGTTATGAAGCCAAGAGTAATGAAAATCTTAATGAGGAAAAGGGTTATACCTCTTTGTCAACCTCAATGCCCCCTGAAAGGAAGAGAACATAAGAGGGCAACAGTAGATCAGTGATTTGCATAAAACTGGCATATGCTGGTTTATGGTATGGGTGAACACTGAGAAAGAATTATTGGGATTTAATTGGAAGTGCAACTGGTATACTTTAAAAAGTGAATACAGGTATATGTATGCTAGCTCACATTATTATTCTTGGTACTATATATTTAAGGCCATTCCCTTGGGAGGATGGTGGACATGTCCTACATTATTATAAATATTTGCAGTGTTCAGTATGAAACCATTTTTTTTATTACAGTGGTATTTGCAGGAAAGCAAGATCAGTGCTAAGCGCATCCTATCCCTTTTCTATGCACATTGCTCTGTCACAGACATGCCCATACATGCGGTCCCTATGAGAGGGAGATGGACAGTTTTTAAAATGTGATAAATATTTTTCTAATCAGAAATTAAAGTGATAAATTGAAGCTCAGCTAATGTACCCTGAGCCCTAAATCTTTATTGGCCATAGGGGAAAATATTCCTAAAAAGTCCATGAATTCACACATTTAACTTTAGTTCTCAAGTACAACATTTTATGTAATCATCTAAGCACTTTGTCATATCATGTAGAAAATTCTAAGGTTATAGGTTGAGTTAGGTTGGGTTAGTTGCCACCTACATCCGTGCATCTTCTCATATGCATTATATGCCATCCCTTTGTACCACTTTCATTTATCTCATTCCTCTTATTCCTCTTTCTACTAGTTAACTCGAGCTATTGTTGCAATCTGGCTTCATCCTTATTCCATTGACCTCTTAACTTCCTATTACTTTTATGAATGGGAAGCAAAAATCAGAAGAGTTGGTTTATCCACTGTCTAGAAAGGCAGGGTGTTTTGTTTCCCATAATTAATGACAACAGAGGATCAATTATTTGTTTCCTACAGCAGTCAAGCATGTTGGTGAATTCCCTAGTCACGGGAAGATATGGATTTTCTCTTTCCTGTCTCATACCCAGTTTCATGTTTTTGTATTATCTTATCTTGGCCTGACCACAAGGAAATAATTCTGAAATTGATATGTCATCTTTTGGGTCATGATCAAAAATACTACATTTCTTTTCTTCTTCTTTTATGATAATGAATATTAAGTAAATGCTAAACTATAAACAAATTAATATCGTTGATATTTAAGAGGGAATTAAGCCATTTTAAAAAGGAGGTAGTAAAATGTTCATCTACTTTACAGGTGCAGCAAATGTTCTAGACATTTAACAGCATTTTAAATTCTGCTTTAAAACGTTTATTGTCCTACATACATCGCACCTCTGAGAATGATGAAAATATGACCTATGCATTTGATAAATAAATTATTTGATAAATATATTTTCAAAAAATAAACTCTGATGATCTTTTAACATATCACAATATTTTCTTCTTGTTCCTTGAGCTCCACCATACTGTATCTGTTCCATTAATTCAATTTTTTCATACTTTGCCTCTTTCTTGTAACGTTTATGTTATAAACAGGTATCAATTATCTAGTCTGGAGATGGGATTTCCCTCCCCGCTTAATGTGGCATAACATAAAGCAGAAACATAACAAATGCAAAGAACTTTACATTTCGAAATTGTTTCAATGTATGTCATGAAAGTCCAGATCTTTTTAAAACATTTGTTTCATTTTGCTGGTTATTATCAAACTGGAGGTGGTTTTATATTATGAAGCTTGGGCACTACTCTAGTCATTATTCTTTCAGTGAAAGCTTTATGCATAATTACAATTGATTTTTTATACTTCTGAAAGGTTTATTTATGCATTTCAGTATATCTTATCTAGATAATTCTAGATCATGAAGATATTGATGAACACTGGGCCCAAGACAGAATCTTGAAATACACTCCCTGCATGCTTCCTTCCATGGTAAAGGTACTCTGGATTCCTTTTATAGAGTCTCTATGGAAACTACCAACCCACAAAGGCTATTAAAATGATATTTGTTCATCTTTACCACCATTTTATCTTTACTAAAACAACTGGAGCATCACTTGAACAAAATCACAATCAGTCAATTGCAAAAGGAGGCTTTATTTGGAATAGTTTACAACATCTGTTTATCCTAAGTCCTTGGGAAAGATTCAATAGATGGACAAAAATGGCAAATTCAATCTAAATATCTGGCTGACGGTGTGACCAATCACAATAATAATAGTAGAAGGTTTGTAAAGGGGAAAACTTTATTATTCCTTTCCAAGAATGTACTAAGCTCTCCTTAGAGGACCAACAAAGTGATGCTACTAAGGCTGAGAAAAGACTTTGACTGGGAGAAGAAATATGCCAGGTGCAGAAAATCTCAGGAAGCATCCTGCAATGGTCCATTCAATTCCAGCAGAACCACTGAACACAGATTTCTTTTAATTACCTCTTAGACTACAACTCTATATCCAGCTTATGTGTGTGTATGTGTGTTTCCTAAATGTCATGATACTATTGAGGCCAATTACTTGAAAAACATGTGATACTTTTATCCCTTATAGCTCTCTCTCTCTGCCTCTTTGTGTGTGTGTATGTGCATAATATAATTTATTAGAAATATTTCACCCAACTCTACAATAACTTCTGAGTAGCATACAGTAAAAAAAATCATATAGTACAGTTTAATAAAACCAAAGCACCCAAATACCAACCTGTCATGCCCTTGTTGGAATCTGATTCTGAGGGGGAGATTGAGCAGCTGACAGGGAGTGGGAGTGTGGCTCCAGTGGCTGGGAAAGAAACGGGGGAAGGGCACAGTCCGGCTGGGCATTCAGAAGAAGACCTAGGGCCATCCCCTCTTCATCCTAGGGCACGCAGGGAGGAATGGAGAAGGGAGCAACATGGCTTATGAGAGAGAAGAAGGCCCTGATTCCTTTCATTAGTTGCAGCTGGGAGAATAGGATATAAGTGGGGCGTTTGCACACGGCTTTTTGCTGGAAGCAAAGCGTGCATTATCTTGGTTGTGTCTTATCTGGGTTTGGCATCTCCCCAACTGTAGGTGCCAGGTTATCCTTTGAAAGTCTGCAATTTATCATCCTGGCCTGCTGTGTTAATTACTTCAGTGTGGTTTGTGTTGGGTTTTTTATTTCTAATTATATTTGGGTTTGGACTGCATTTCTGCTCTTTGTAGACTGTTTTTTGAAGAGTTTGTTATCCAGCCAAGGATAATTGCACATTGGGGCCAAGTTGGAGGCATTAAAGGGAATTTATTCTATTTTGGTGACTTTGTTATTTTTGTGTCATGCCCTGGGTCATCACACAACCATTTAAGACAACCAACCATGTAGGATCCAGTACCCACTCCAACTAAGGTCTGGGGATTTAGGGTTTGAACATAGCTAAGGGCCACAAATATTGGGGCATGGGGGGCAGATGGGTGGCATTGCAGAGGGCAGGTGCTAGGGCAGATGCTTCCTGGCTCTCATTGAGGGATACTGCCTAATGGAGAGATTCTGGAACATATCAATTCTGCTTGATTGTATACACAGAGCAGAAGCCCCTTTAGATAACCAGGGTTGAGTTTTTTTTGCCATGAAAGGCTGCATAGGTATTAGTGATCACCTTGAATTGCACCTAGAAGCCTATTGGTAATAAATATTATTGTATTCATAGTATCATATGGTCATTTTAGTATTACAAATGACCATAGATTTTATAATATACTAAGACAGTGCAAGGCTATAAATGAGAAACATTTATTTTCTTCAAAATATCCCCATCACCTACAATGATTCATCACTTATAACACTAAAAAAAAAATCTGATTATCCATAATGCATTTGTTTTGATCCTTCTATGTTCCAGTTTTAAAAGGTAAAATGAATTTGTATCTCTAGTCCTAGATGAAACAGCTAAACTTCCACAGGAATTCAGCTGTAATCATTTCTAGTTTGCTCTGAATGTGTATAGAAACAGTTCTTTGAATATTGACTCCCTGAGGCCTTCTAAGGTAAAAAGAGGTCTAGTTTATTTGTTTATTTGCTTACTAAGGCTTCTTTTTTATTCAATCAGAAAAAAAAGCTTAGATATCCTATAATAAGGAAGATTACATCTTAAATTACAATAGATCAATGTCCCAAGAGAAAAACCAAACACAAACCACACATCCATACCAGTGGTGGGATTCAATTTTTTTTACTACCAGTTCTGTGGGTGTGGCTTGGTGGGCATGGCAGGGGAAGGATACTGTAAAAGCTCTAGTCAGAGGTGGTATTTGCAGGTTCTCTGAACTACTCAAAATTTCTGCTACCGGTTCTACAGACCTGGTCAGAACCTGCTGAATACCAGCTCTGATCCATACATATCTTTCAAAAAAAAGTTATAGGTGGAACAAAAAGGAGAAAGAAAACATGAAATACAGGGAAACATGGATGTTCTTCTTAGCAAAAGTTTGGATATCAGATCTCGTGGAAAAGCTAGAATATCTTCTTAGCTGTAAACTATAATCTTCCTTATTTAAAAAAAAACACATTCAATATATATATGAGATGAATATATATTGCAGTCATCTTTTCAGTGATGTCATTCAAGACCTAGATTGAAAAATAAAATCATAGCATAGATACTATATTTTCCTGAAAAATCATTAATCAAACAAATAGCTAAAAGCAGAGAAAGATGGATGTCAGAAAGGGTGGATGAGGAATAGTATATTTCTCCATGCCATGGCACTTTTAAATTTTAAGAAAAAATATGGAAACCGTAACAAGCAGAAAGCTGAGAATCTAGGTCACCATGGCAAAGTTCCAGAAATTGGGTATTTTGCAGTGTGTCATCAGTATGAAGAAAGCGCCTAACCCAATTTCCACCTGTTGTTTTTCTCTGGGCCTGAACAGAACAGCTGTGTTCCCCCACTTAATGAAGCAAACATCCACTAAAGGATTTAGATTGAGGGCAAGACAAGGTAGCTTTGGAAAGTAATTGCAGGAGGAAAAAAAATTATGAATGGAAGAAAAGCCATTCTTTTCTCTCCTTTGCTTTGCAAAAATAATTTTAATGGGTTGAGCTAATTAACAAATTATAAATACAACTAACAGTTTTACTGAATTAATGCACTATCAGATTCATCATCATAAAAATAAAATAATAAATAATAATAACAATACAATGAAAAGAGATTGAAAATTTATATTCTGAATCAAACAAGGTTGAACCAAACCACACCAGGGATCTGAAAAGAATTTACATCTTCTGATCCCATCTGAAAAAATTCAATACAGGGAGTCCTCGACTTACAACAGTTCATTTGAAGTTACAACAGCACTGAAAAAAGTGGTTTATGACCATTTTTCACACTTATGATCATTGCAGCAACTCCTGGTGGTCAAGTAGTTAGAATTCAGACACTTGACAACTGACTCTCATTTATGACGGTTGCAGTGCCCTGGGGTCATGTGATCCCCTCTTGTGACCTTCTGACAAGAAAAATCAATAGATTCACTTAACAATCATGTTATTAACTTAACAACTGCAGTGGTTCATTTAACAGCTGCATCAAGAAAGGCAAAATTCACTTAACAAATATCTCACTTAGCAATATAAATTTTGGACTTAATTGTGGTCTTAATTCAAGGACTACCTGTACCTCTTCTTGTTCAGAATTGGAATATCTGAAGCTGAAATAGGTTTTTATGCTAGTCTAAAAGAGCATCTAAATCAATATTTCTATCTAAAATTTCCTAGAAATAAATCTTACTGAACATGTCATCATTATTTTTGAAGAAACATGGATATGATTGTGCAGTCTAACAGAACACCTGCATTAAAAATGACTGCATAGTAGAAGTTCATTTTGCTATAAATACTGATGTATTTTTTCACAATTAAAATTGCAGTTTAACGACAACCTGAACGAGTTCTTGGGACTGAATCCAAGATTGCTGTGTTGCACCTGGTAACCTGGGTTACTAAATTGTGTGACTCTGATCTATTCCATTATAATATGTTCTCTAAAGATACAAAAATCACTGACATACTTACATGTAGGTCCAAATGATTTATTTGTTATCTAGGAGAATTATTAATCATTTTTATAGATACCTAACGCATTCATTCCTAGCTAGGTGCCTTTCAGATATGGTTAGATTTTAGCTCTAAGATTTCTCTATTTGTCCATACTGCCTGGAAAATCTCACGGTTACAGTATTACTCCTAAAGAGAGAGCCAGTTGGGAAAAGCTGATTTGCAAAAAGACTAACAGAATACTTATATATTTTATCCTTATGTTCCCCAGATTGACATCCTTGAAGGATGTTCAACTACAATATTCATCATGTCAATGTTAGCTAAAATTGATGGGAGTGAAAAAGGCTATAATGAGCCGTGGTGGTGCAATGGTTAGAATGCAGTACTTCTGCTGTCTGCTGTCTACCTGCAATTTGGCAGTTCAAATCTCACCAGGCTTATCCCTCCATCTTTCCGAGGTCGGTAAAATGAGGACCCAAATAATTGGGAGCAATATGCTAACACTGTAAACTGCTTAGAGAGTGCTGTGAAGCACTATATAAGCCTAAGTGCTATTACTATTGTAATAGTAATATTACTTTTGAAAGACTACCATAGTTTTCTTTAAGAATCGAAAATAAACACATAGAATGCCTAATAGTATGCGAAGCATAGCAACTGTTTTGCCAACTAGAACTTCATCTGTTTCATTGAGTTTGGCAGGAATATAAAGAAAGGGATTAAACGTCTTCGAAAAGAATGATGAGAGCTCAGCAGCAAGGGAGATCTGAATGGAGCTCCTTACGTTGTTGTTACTGTAACTGGTTTAGTTTGTACTTCTGAGAAGTAGGTCAAAAAGAAAAAAAAACCTTGAGTTTCCCTTAAAAAAAATTGTTTTTTCGCAATTGAGGTAGACCAGCAGGAAATGGTTTCCTTTGTTTCATTGTCAAAGAGGATTCAAATTGTTCTCCTCCTTGCAATTAATTTCTTCAAGAAGACAAAAAGTCAGCAGTTCACATGTCATTGTATATAATTTTCAACTGTAAATTCTCAGTGGGTTATTAACACCTCCCTGCCAAAAGCTACATGTTATTAAAAGATCCCTTTGTCACTAGATTATCAACCCCCGCCCTCTCTCTCTCTCTCACACACACACACACACACACACACACACAACGATTGGCACCAAATATCCTGGGAGAAAGCAAGTTCTAAAGCATTTAATAGTGTCTAAACATAAAAAGGTGATTTATTGTCACAGTTCAACAAGACTGATAGTTTTCTAAGGATTAGGGTTTGACAGAAAAAGGAGAGTGCCTAGGCTAGTGTCTAGAGCAGGGGTGTCAAACTCAATTTCCTTGAGGGCCGCATCAGGGTTGTGTTTGACCTTGAGGAGGCAGGGGGTGTGGCCAGGGGGCATGGCCACCTTGACATCACTTTTGTTGGGGGCACCTGTGGTGGCCCGAGCCCTCTGCCACCGAAAATAGAGTTCCATTTTCACTGGCAGAGGGTCGGAGGAGGTTGTTACAGCTGAAAATGGAGGTCAGAAGGACCACACGTGACCCTGCCGACCTCGGTTTTTACTGGCAGAGGCACCACAAGCTATTTTTCCCTGTTTCCAGGATGGCCCTATGGGCTAAATCTAAGTACCCCTTGGGCTGGATACGGACCATGGGCCTTGAGTTTTACACCTGATCTAGAGCAAACCACTGAGTTTCTGTTATATGACAGTTTCTTTGATAACTGGATATGTCTTCCAGTTTGCAGCTGTTGTGCCCAGCTTGAGATCCTACATAGAATACTAGATGGTTTTGTCTGTGCTGACTAGCTTCATCACCAGCAAATCAATTCCTGGACAATCTGTGTTCTGTTTTGCACAGTTTTAGTTGACTTGTTTCTTCTCTGAGAATATTATGGACCTGTTTAGCTTATTTCCAAAGCAGTAGTACATGCTTACAACAAGGACACTTATACTCTGCTTCAAGAACTTCTGGGCAGGCCTGCTGCCTTCTTGGAGGCAGCATTATCATCAAGACAGCAGCCTCATGAAACTTCTCAATGAGCAAAGTGCAATTTATTCTTCCTTTCAGTCTTTGTTTCATCTAAGGCAGAGGCATCCTCTGTTTTCCAATTCCTACTTTATATTAAAGGAGCCAAAGAAAGCAGCTGGGCATATCTTGGTGTGCTGCAAAATGAGCTGTTCAGCATGCTTTCCTTGTAGCCATTTTTCATCTCTGTGTATCAAGGCTCAATTACTCTTTCAATTCTCAAGCAGAACAAGTTAAATATTATTTTTCAAGTGGAGATCGAGCAGGAATTTTCCAGTCCCCTGAAAGCTTTTTCCCTCTGTGAATGAAGTTTTTGCTTTTCAAGCTTATTCTCAAGTTGATTTTTTAGAATTTTGTTTCTGATTTCTTTTGATGGTGTTTTTGTGTTTTCTTTGTTATTGGAAAGTGGCACAATGTGCTAGTGTTTTAGCTTTTCTATTGTCCCCGATCAGCCTGCAAACAGACTGGCTGCCCTCGCTTACTGGTTTTAAAAAGCCCAGTGAAAGTTGCTCCACGAGGAATCTTCCTTGTGGTTTCATTGTAGCAGAGGAAGTCAAAAATGGAGTAGAATTCTGAAGAATGATTGCATCATAAAAAGCAGGACACTTATACATGTTCCTTCTCCATCTCAGAGTGAATCAACAAATCAACACAGCACCTATGAACATTTAATTGGAATATTACAATACAATACAATTTAATTGTATTGTATTTAACTGGATACTAATATTTAATTTTTAAGTAATTAATTTAATTAATTAATTTAAATAATTAAAATTAATATTTAATTGGAATAATACAATACAAACTCAAAGTAAATTGCTCCAAACTCGATTGCAGAAAATATGACTTTAGCAACAAAGCGGTCAATGCCTGGAATGCCCTCCCCGACTTCATGGTTACAGCCTCAACATCTCACAGCTTCAACCTCAAACTGTCTGCCTTGGACCTCACCTAAGATGTCCTTAAAGAGGGTGGTGCATAAGTGCACCAGCATGCCTACCATCCCTGTCTTAGTGTCCCCATTTATCTGTATTTACTCCCTTTGTTCTTGTTTATGTTCATACTTATACTTGTTATCTTGTACATGTTTGACAAACAAACAAACAAATAAATAAAAATAAAGTATCTGGGGAGGAAAAATAAAAGGCAATCCAGAATTTTTAACCATTTGTAATCTGCAACTCTTACACTGCAAAAACATATGGACTACACAACTCGATCAGGGCAAAACAATAGACGCAATCTACATAGACTTCTGTAAAGTCTTTGATTCAGTGGTACATGACAAACTACTCCTAAAACTAAAATCTTACGATATCTCTGGACACCTACATAACTGGATAGAAGCATTCTTGTCAAACAGACAACAAATGGTCAAACTTGGGAGCGTTCTATCAAATTCTGTACCTGTCAACAGTGGTGTCCTCTGAGGCAGTGTTCTAGGACCAACTCTTTTCATACTCTACATAAATGACCTCTGTAATCATATTAAGAACGACTGTGTTCTCTATGCTGATGATGTAAAGCTGTTCAATACCACAAACAATACTGCTACCTTCAAAAAGATCTTGACTATGTATCAGAAAGGTCAAACAAATGGCAATTTCAAATCTCAACGAAGAAATGCTCTGTCTTACATATTGGCAAAAAAAAATCAGAAAATAAAATACAGTACAAGCTGAATAGTCAAGACCTTGTTGATGATCCAAGCTCTGTAAAGGACTTTGGAATACTCATCTCTAATGATCTAAGTGCTAGAAGCCACTGTAACTACATAGCCAAAAAGGCATTAAGAGTTGTTAACCTAATCCTACGTAGCTTTTTCTCTGGTAATATCACACTACTAACTAAAGCAAACAAAACATTTGCTAGACCAATACTCAAATACAGCTCATCAGTCTGGAACCCACATTACGTATCTGATATTAACACAGTTGAGAAAGTCCAGAAATATTTCACAAGAAGAGTTCTTCACTCCTCTACTCGTTGTAGAATACCTTATGCCACCAGACTCGAAATTCTAGACCTAGAAAACCTAGAACTACGCCGCCTTCAGTCCGATCTAAGTATAGTATATAAAATCAGACATTGCAATGTCCTACCTGTCACTGAATACTTCAGCGTCAACCATAACAACACAAGAGGAAACAATAGATACAAACTCAAGGTTAATCGCACCAAACTTGATTGCAGGATATACGACTTCAGCAACAGACTGGTCAATGTCTGGAATACTCTACCTGACTCTGTGGTTTCTTCCCCAAATCCCAAAAACTTTAACCTTAGACTGTCTAATATTGACCTCACCCCTTTCCTAAGAGGTCTGTAGGGGGCGTGCATAAGCGTACCAACGTGCCTACCATCCCTATCCTATTGTTTCTTTTTTATTTTTCTTATATGTATCCATGTATTCATAACTATGTTTTACTTATACCTATTATCTTGTAAGCAATTGACAAAATAAAATAAATAAAATAACAAATATTTTTTTACATCTTAAATACATATTTATGAAAGTATTTTAATTTTGGAATACAACAAAATATAGCAATAATGGAGGATGTGAAGAGGAGGATAGGATAGGAAGACTTGTGATGAGAAAGGATTTTTTTCATATATATATATATATATATTCTTAGTATACAAAAAATCCAGTGGCTCCCTAGGACACACTATCTACCAAAAGATAACACATACAAACCGCTATCTACACGCACTCTGACGCCACCACCCAGCACAGATCAATTCCGTAGCCAAGACACTCATCTCCAGAACAAAATGCTTAGCCGACGAACAACACCTAAAAACCGAACTACACACTCTCACTAATGTACTAACAGCCAATGAATTCCAAAGAAAGAAGATTATTCACCTAATCCAAAAAGAAACCCCAACTAAAATCCAAGACAGAGAACAAGAGAATGGCAAAGTCCTCCTCCCATATATAAAAGGCACTACAGACAAAATTAGCAAGATCCTCCAAAAACACAACATTAAAACAGCATTCTGCACAAACAGAAAAATATCCACCATCCTAAGAAACCCTAAAGACAAAATTGAGTTAGAAAACCAAGGAGTATATGAAATCCCTTGCACTTCCTGCCCTACCACGTACATTGGACAAACTAACCGAAGAATAAGTGCACGCACTGAAGAACGCAAGAACTCAATGAAAAAAGAAAAACCCACCTCTTCCCTGATCCAACACGTCAAAACCACAGGACACAAGATTGACTTTAAAAATACCAGAACTATCGCCAAAACTGAATACTTCAACAACAGAATAATCAGAGAAGCCATAGAGATAGAAAAACGCCCACACAGCATGAATAAATGAGATGATATCACCCACCTACCAACCATTTGGAAACCCGCCCTCATTAACAAATGAGTACCTAACATGAAGAATGATACCAGATCCACACCCACGAAGACCACACAAGATGCTACAACCACACTTCCACGTAGAAAGCAGACTCACACCCACACAGAAGATGAAACACGACCACGGACCAGAAGCCGTACCACAGCTGCATCACTACTTGCTTCAAACCCCCCCAACCCATACATGAAGGGAACTGATGAAAATGTTGCAAGACCACGAACACGAAGCCAAACAGCAGGATCACAGCTCACCATCTCAAATCCCCCAGCAACTAAGACTAACCTGAGCACAACTAAGCCCCCACCTAAACAGAACATACCCCCAACCAATCAGAACACAGCCAACCCCCCAACCAATCAAAACACAGACAAGCCCCCACCCAATCAAGCCAGCCCCACTGACAGTTAAAATGAAGAAACAGCTGCAAGCTCACATTACTCCGAGAAGCACAAAGCTGAAGACACAAGCCTGAAGATGATGAATGAGACTTCATCAAAACATCGCCTAGATACTTCCAATTTTACGCGGGAGAAAACCCGAATTACCAAAGAACCACATACAAATACCCGTGAAAACCTCAGAAAACAAATATATATATATATATATATATATATATATATATATAAATAAAATATCTATGGAAATACACACACACACACAGATTATATATGCAGTATATATACCATAGATATTTTGTTACGAGTGAGGGAAGATTCATTTTATGAAGCCATTTAAATAGCTTGTTCTTTTTCCATCTCCTTTCAAAGTCTTTTATTATAATATATCCAGTGTAGCAGAGGAACAAGCAGAAGTTGGAAATGAATCTGTTTTGGAGATTAGAAGTTGATCCAGACATAAGTTTGGGTTATTGGGTTTAGGGGATGGTGTCTTGTGTCCTAGTAAAAGTTCTCAATTTTAGTATCAATATCAGTATTGTAGCAAACCTCAGACTTACTAGTTTTTGTGGTTTGGATTGTATGTGTTTCATATTCTTCCAAAAATATGCTAAGCTAGCTGAATTTCGTTTAGAAGTATGCTCTTGCTCATTCTGCTGAGTGGCAGTTTTTGCCCTAAAATTCTACACTGAAGCATCTGTGATAATAAGAACATAAGGTATTAGTCAGAGAACATAGGAATTACAAATGCTTACCAAATGTACCACTTAGAGATATTATACTCACAAATCTATTTTATATGGCGTATATATATATTTGGAATATATATATACACAAAGAATCCAATCTGGCTGGATTCCCAGTCACTTAGCTTATCCATAGAATGTAAGTTGCGGTTTTGTAGATATTTTAGTAAAATCATATTTTGTGTGTTTGTGTGTGTGTGTGTGTGTGTGTGTAGGCACGTATGTTCCTCTTGGCTTCTAGGTGCTCACTAAGAAAGGATTTTTCAAAATGATAATTAGAGCATTACTATTTCATATATTATTATTAACACACTCTGATGCTAAGGAGTTCTACTCCCCCTTCCCACCTGAAAAGAAATTTGTTCCAAATGCAAAACACAAGCAGAGGAGAGGAATTGTAGTTTCAGTTTTACTTTCACAGCAGCAACCAGCTTTAGTACAGAACAGTTGAGTTAAGCCATGCCCAGGCTCCTTGCAGTCTCCTTGCTCACACAGCAAATAGTGTTTCAATTTCGATGTTTCAGTTTTCAAACAGCCTTCAATTCTCTCATACACTGACAGGATGCTAGCCAGTTTTCTTTTGAGTAAATTTGTTTTCCTCATATTTTCAATTTTTATTTGAAAGTTTAAAAGGTTTAATTGTCTCAAACCGAACCCAGTTCTTGATGGTACATCAATTTAGTTTACTTGGCCGCTGAAGACATTTTTTCTTATCAACTTCAACCACAGCTGAGAGATTTTATAGGGTTCTATCTAAAAAATAACCAGATCTGGCTTCGCTTGTCTTTTGAAGAATGGCTAAATATTCTACTGAGTTTTGTAGAGGTTTTCAATATTTGGAAATAAAATGAAAAAGGTGTTTCATACCCAGTTTGGTTAAAAAGCTACATCTTCTCCTGGGCTTGCCTAGAAGCTGCACAGCCCTAAGAAAATATGCATTTGAGTTAAGGAGGTGTTAAGAGATGGTGACAGGGTGCAACCATGTATTGCTATCTTGTCACCACTGCCTTGGTGCTTCCTTACCAGTGCGCTCCCACAGGATGGGCCTCCTCAGGGTGCCGCCGGCTGGACGGCTGGCGACCCCGAGGGTTCGGGCCTTCTCTTTGGGAGCACCCTCCCTCTGGAATGAATTACCCCCGGAGATGAGGACCATCCCCGACCTATTGACCTTCCGACGTGCACTAAAAACCCACTTATTCCATCAAGCCGGTCTGGCCTAAAGTTACGTGTAGGGTTTTAAATTTGATTTTAAATGGTTTTAGCTTTCTTAATCTCCTATTCTTTTAATCTTTTGATAAGGGCCAATCTATTTAATTCTTTTAACTTATTCTAATTATTGTATGTGTATTTATATGTATATTTTATTTGGCTGTACACCACCCTGAGTCCCTCTGGGAGAGGGGGCGGTATACAAATTTAAATAAAGTAAAGTAAATGACAAGCCATGAAACCCCACAAGGAGGCATGGCCTCTCTGAGAAGCCACTGAGAATTATGGAGAACACACCCATGCTACATCCAAAATATTTTTCTCATTATGGATCTAAATTCAAGTAGTCCACGATGCCACAACTGAACCCAAAATTTCTGTTGAGACATTTATTAAGTGAATTTTGCCCCCTTTATCTTGCCATAGATGTTAAATGAATCGCTGCAGTTCATAAGTTAGTAACATGGTTGTTAAGTGGATCTGGCTTCCCCATTGCCTTTGTCAGAAGGTTGCAAAAGGGGATCACATGACCCTGGGACACAGCAACAGAAATCAGTATGAACCCGTTGCCAAGCATCTAAATTTCGATCACATGATCATGCAGAGGTTGCAAAGGTCATAACTGTCAAAAATGGTCATATGCACTGAAACGAACTGCAGTAAGTCAAGGATTGCCTGCATTTCTTGATTTCTCTCTGACTTTCCAATGCAGATGATGAATCTCTGAGGAACAAGCAGATAAAGATTTGGCTCCACTAGATTTGGCTTTACTTTAAAGAGATCCAGAGAACACCATCTACCAAATATAACCTTTCTGCCATTTTTGTCCCTCATTTTTCTTGCCATAGCAATCAAAGTGACTTTTGATTGGTCTTGCACAGAGCCCTTCTATTTAGAGGTCCTCAGAGTATCCATTTACAGCATATATTCTGTAGTTACCTCAAGAAAAGAGCTGTTTAAGAAGGATTTTGCATATGGTAAATTTTATGTCTCTCCTCAGCAATATTTTCAGTAAATCAAAATGTTCTGTGTAGATGATAAAATTAGCCATTTTATGGTTTGTTTCTGCTTTAAATCAGGAAGAGAGAACTGTTATATTTATTGAAAGAAATATAGGACAACCATGTTTTAACAAAGCACCTGGGGTTCAAGGCTTTCATCTGTCAGACGTTGACAGAAAGAGGGCAACTAGCACCAAATAGCTCATTAAAAAGAAAGTAGGTAACTAAAAATTCTCAGAGCTAATGGAGAAGAATATAAACTGCCTATGCATTGCTGCAAGGCTGAAGGTGGATTTTTGAAAAATTGTGAGCAACTAAAAATTCAGCCATTATAAACCATTTCATTCCCTCTAATGACTTCATGACTTCTGCTTTTTGCCTCCAACCAAAAAAAGCGGTGATATTAAGTTTTAACTTGTCAAATCCCACCTCTTTAGTGCAGCTGAAGTAAATACTGATATTTTGTGAAGTCCCATAAGTTGATTCAGTGGTGCGCTAACAGATTTTCTTGCCTAGTTAGAACATCTGGAAGGAACCAAATTGTCAATTTTGCTCTATTTTAAATAAGTCTAAATATATGTTATTAAAATAACATACTCTGCTCCTGTTTATATATTCTCTTTTACTGTTTTTCCTATGTCAAATGTAAGCATGATAGCTTCTCAGGTCAAGTTTATTCTTCTTTACTTTGTGAACTAACAAAGTCACTGAGTTAAAGCAAGTGTTTCTTCCTGTACTCTGTTTTACTATATATCATCTATAAATAATAGATAATATGTCAGTTTGTAAGAGCAGGGATGCTAGGATAATTCTATTTTTATGGATTATCTTTCTTCTGTGCTTGCTATTCTTAATTCTGAAGTAAGCACTGTTCTGTAACTCTCATCCCTGATAATTAATCATAACTAATTAATTATCCTTGAAATGATGACTTGAAGAGGTACAACTCATGCCATATTTGTTTAACCTTAATCTGCTCACTTGTGCATTGGTTGAAAATACATTTAAAGAGAATAGCTTTAGCAGCAATATTGCAGCTGTTCAGAAACACAAAAAACACTGAGAAAATAACACTGGAAATAACTTTATAACAGCCACATCTTTTAAGCGGAAATTATATTCAATTATACATACATACATACATACATACATACATACATACATACATACGTGTGTGTGTGTGTGTGTGTGTGTGTGTGTCATTATAGTAGAACTACTATATCTAGGTTGCAAAAACCTGGATAACTATTAGATGGAGGAAAAGAAGTATAGAAAATTCAAATGGTTTGCTGGCATCCAATAGTTATCTACAATTTTGCAGATCAGATATGATATGCCAACTACTGTCTATCTATTATCTCCAATACAAATTATGTGTACAAAACCTTTCACTTTTACAAAAACCTATATTAAAACACCAATAGCTGAAGATCACACTGGATATTTTCATGTTGGGATGTCTGCCAAATTGGGATGGTAACAATACCAGATTTGGGCTGCAAAACCCATATCATCACATGCCACCATTATTTCTGTCTTTAACTGTTTTAAAGAAGGGCGATTCATGCATTGAACTTCAGAGCTTCATTCCAATAGTTTTCTTCCATCTTAAGCAGCCAACTCTTCAACAAATCTTTATTCTCACATTACCTTCTCCTGAAATCTGGCATTTCTTTACCTCCCAGTTATAACAAAGTGTGACCAATGACTGGTCATGAATCCTGGCTGAACGGAGTCCAGATGATCCATCCAATCCAATCCAGATCCTCTGAAACTGTTGGCAACAACTTTCCTTTATGACATGTGTTGTGTTGTGTAGTTTCCATTTTTTTGCCAGCCTACATTGGATGATAGACTGGAGTTTCAGTGACAATCTCTGTTGGGCTTGATCATTACAGAATCTCATATGGAACCAACAAATCTCTTTGAAACTGATACAATACATGTCCTCTTGTCAAGGAGGATTTGTTTATATTTAGTATCAATTATTAGGCAGCATTTAGCACATTCAATTATTGCACTCAGCTTTTTTTGTCTAGCACATTATCTTGGTCTGCTCAGCTACAAAGAGTGCAAAAAGAAACAAACACTGCTATAAGAAGATTAAATCATGATTGCCAGAGCAGCACACATAGATGAATACCTTGGCAGGGATATAACATTCAGCATAATTTTAAAATTTCCAAGAAATCAGTGTATAAAATTGTATCAAAGCAATATATTTTTATTTTTGTCTCAAATTAGACTGGCTTTCTCCAGTCCTTTAAAATCAAGATGTAGCAATCATTATTCACCAATCATGTAGATGCATAGACTGGGAGCATTTTTTAAAAAGTAATATTCAATCCACTATCCAGTACTGTAGTTTTCATGTAATGCTGCTAGACCATATTTTACAAAACAATATTCACATAATGAAATAATCACTGTTACAGGAGAGAAACCTCAGCATACAAGATTTTTTTTCTCTCTCTCTCTGCATGTGATAAGAGTTATTATTTTTGCTGTGGTTCCTATTGTTTTGAATTATATTTCCAAGATTTTTAACTACCTGCTAGATTCTTGTAATCTTCCATTGCACAGCCCAGAAAGTTTTATAATGCACATTCTAAACAGACACTTGCTAACTAGAAAGATGGCTGGCTTAAGCATCATTAACATATTTTTATTACTTGTCACTCTGATTAGCATTCTCACTGTAGCATTTTTGTTGTTGTTGCTAAAACAGATTTTACTGGCAACACGAAAAGTCTGCAACAGCTGGAAAGACAAAAGGCAGTCAGGGAAGAGGGCCATAATTATACAGGCTGTAAAGCCACCGATGAACCTTATGCCCCAAGAGACAAAGCTTTGTCATGAAACCCCAAACAGAAAAAAAAAATGAGCAAAAAGACAGTTTATGAGATACTCTACTATGACTAATGATGAATTGGCACCAAAGTGGGAAGAAATAATGGCTATGTGGTTCTTAAGTGGGCATAAGAAAATCAAAATGTGCACTCAAGTAAGAGCAATTTTAAGAAGAGACTGGACAGTCAGTAAGAGTCATTTTACAGGGAGAAGGGATAGTAATAAAATCTGTATCCATAATCCGAACTAGACATATTTTGTTTAATATGCATTCCTAATCTGGAAAACAAAGCAGCACAATCTGTAAGTATGAGTTAGGGGCCATAGTCATCTTCTTGTTTTTGTTAGTATACGGCAATGTTTTTCAAACTTGGCAACATTCAATTCCCAGAAAGATGTAGGTAATGCTAATTATAAATTAAGACCTACGCATACACCAAATAATTATGATGTGCCAAAAACGGATCTACCAACAGAAATGAAGTGCCAAGAATTCATAGAAGCTCCCTCTTTGTTGTAAAAGGAATTGGCCTTACAAGCCACCTATGGTCCCTTTGTCCCAACAACCTGTTTAGTTGTGGTTATTGCTGTACATACAGCACTGACATTTTTCCAGAAGAAAGCAAAAAATAAACATGTATGTTCCAGCTTCTACAATATGCTAGTGTCTTCCATCTCCAACAATGTCTCATTCATCACTCTATACCAAGGATATTCAAACTTGGCAAGCTTAAAACTTATGGACTTCAACTCCCAGAATTCCTGACCTAACATGAATGGAGGAAGAATTCTGGGAGTTGAAGTCCACAAGTTTTAAAGCTGTCAAGTTTGCAGACTCCTGCTCTATACAATAAATGACTAAGCAACACCTTAAAGCATGAAAACATATCTTCTTTTATGGATTTTGTTCCAGTTGGTCAACCGTAATGTTGCTTTTTTGTTTTTTCTAGCAAACACATCGTACTTGATTATGAAATCAAGTACTCTTTTTTCTCTCCATGCAAAAACAAGTTCTGGCTACTGTTCAAGTGAAATGATTGAAAAGAACTGAGGATAACAAGATAGTTTAGGATGTACAGGGCAGACCATATAAACCCAAGTATTTCCTCCAGGGCTTTCCTATCAGCTTCTACTGCTGAGGCACTCATTTTGCTAATAGGGTTTGCCTGTGTCTGTCTAATGAAATATCAAAAGAAACCATGACCAATGTTCTTAAAGGATATAGACAAGCCTTCCAAGAGGGGCGGGGGGAACCTTGGCTTGCCTATCTATAGTTAACACATTTCATCATGGAAGTTAACTTTCTCGTCTCCTACCCCTCCTACTTCTCAACATCCACAGCTATTTCATTCTTAACAAGGTCATCAGCATTTCTTGTCAGCCACAGGAATTATCATTATCCACCAAAGAGTCAAAGCTTACCTGACCACAATAGCTTGATGCTATGAAGGTATTTCAAGTGACTGTGTATCGTTTTCAAAAAGAACTGCAATATGCTGGTGTCTTCCATCTCCAACAGTATAATTAGATTCCTTCAGCTACAGACTGAAAAGAGCCTGATTGAGGGCAATGGCTAAATCTGAAAGATGGATCGCATATTGCTGGTGTAAGCTGCAGGTGGTTTATCACAGCAGCAAGTCAATTGGCTTTTAGGACAGGCAGCATTTCTAGGGGTTGACACTTCTTTTTTTCCCCTTCTTTTTTGCTGGAATTTGCTCAGCTACAAAACAAAATGGTTTCATTTTATCTCAAACAATTTTCAATCACAAAACACAGGTCAGCATAAATTGCCTTTCTGCATTAGAACATTGGCCAAATATTCAGAATAATCTCTTATAACATTCTAGCTTCATTATAACAGATGCTATGTTTTATCTCGTGAATACTTTTATGGTACAAAGTCCTAATACAACAACTGTTTTGGAACCAGATTATTTATATCATTTGAAGTATAGCTATCTGAACCCAAATAGCTATGCCCTTGACATTTAAATTGGTAATATCTTGAACTGAAAAGTTATTCAGAGCCCAACATTATTTTATAAAAATAACATATGAGTTATTGAGATTATTTGTAATATTAATAAGTTGTTGATCCTTGTATACTATCTCCCTTGTCCGATTACCATTTCAGTCTTCTGGGCTAGAGTGAGATAAATAATATATTTATAGACTATGTACATATTTCCAGGATGGAGTCTTTTGGACTTTAGTGACAATTTACTAACAATTTACTACCAAGTAAATTGGTAGTAAAGATGAACCAAATTGTTATGCATGAAAAAAACTGCATGGAAATTAAAGCACCAAAAGTGACTTTGAACTTGCTTCTAAATATACAATGCATATGATTATGCAATGTATAAAGAGAACTTTCCAAAATTTCATCCATTGAAAGATCTTTATCTTACACTTAAATCTTTGGGCATTATGGATTTTCTCCTTCAGGTTCTTATATTACAACCATATCTATTTTGTTATCATACACATTTGGCACCCATATTTGATCAAAATATTCTATATGTTTACAATGCATTCTATAATTGTTACATTGTATATACTGTACCTATTGCTATTTAAAACTACCTGGAATCATGTGCTAAAAGTGTCCATATATCCATCCATATTATATTTTTGTCTTCAAAAATGCAGAACAATCTACTTGAGAGAACAAACATCTTTCACAGGATATATTCAGCTAGATCAATAATTTGTGACCTAACAGTTATTTATCATGAATTCAACTATTATTACAAACCAAATGACATTTAGATAACTGGATTGTGAAAATCTTAAGGGATTTGAAATCATTGCTCTTCCTACTCTTTTATTGTTCACACTTCATATTCTGGAAGATACTATTGTTATTTTACAATACGCCTACATGTCTAAAAATTTAAGCAATGCTCAAGTCTGAAGGCTGTTGAATTCAAGACTGTCCTGTTAAAGCTCCATTCATTAGGAACTGGAAATTTTGACCCCAGATGCAAAGAAAATGACCCTACTTTTCTCCTTACTTAAGTAAAAATCACTGGCAGGAGAAAAGCATTCTTTTTCTTTTCATTTTCCATGTTATGTTTTCTGACTGTGTCATAGTGAGTGAAACAGCTCTCTTGCTCTTTCTCTCTCTCTCTTTCCTGTGTAAATAGCAGATGCAATTAAATGCAGACAAGCACAACTCTGAAGCCATTCTGACTTTATTAATCATCTTTCATAAAAGAAAAAGGAGAAATATAAGTAACATTAGCGTTCTGCTTGTTCATCCAAGTCCTTGAATGGCTTGTCAGCCTTAACGTGTTTACAAAAGGGATTTCTGACATTTTAATATCTTTCCTCATATTAGGTTCTTTCTTCCCTCCCCCTGAACATGCTTTTCCTATTTGATTTCAGCAATTTAAGGGCTCAGATGTTTCACTCTTCATCTTACATTTTCCAGGCAAAATTTCAAAACAAATTCCAATGTGACTGACTATGTAAACACATACTTCTTGTAGATGTATGTCATTTATGCCTGTCTTTATTATAGTTGTTTTCATGTCCAACAGTATCTGTAGGGCTGGTTTCATCTCCCATCTCCCAAATTGCAACTTACTACAAGCTGCTGTAGTCAAAAAGTACTTTATTTAATCCTGTGGCAGCTGGATTTTTCACCGGCATCAGTGTCCTGCCTTCCTTCAAAAAAAAAGGAGCTTATCAAAAGGAGAGGAGGAGAAAAACAAATCTAAGTCTTCCTGTTGATTAATATGTGCAATTAACATAGGGGAAAGAAAGCAGGTTGGTATGTTTCAGTCCATCATGGCTGCAAAATTGAACTGTGAGTGGTAGCTAGTGCATTCAAGTGAAACAGGCTTCACGCAGCGAGCTAATGGAAACGCAGCAAGCTTTTCTTTTTAACAAAGCACTTCAGCAATTATCTCTGCATACTCACAGTAAAATGAGATAAAATTGGCCAGAGCATTATGAAGAAGCTTAGTGGAAAAATAAATTTACTGCTGCTTCCAGTCATTGGGAACCTAGTTAGTTCATTGTTTCATTCACTGCACCTATTAGCTAAAGATGTCAGGCTTCAAATATCAGAACAAACAGCCAGCGTGCTTCAAAGAAGGGATCACATTTATTAAGGGCCTGAGGTGAGAAAAATTGCAAGAGGCCCATAAAAAGCTTCACTGGGTACCAAAGGCTGTTATATTATCACTGATAAAAAGGAAGTGATGTGTGCATTGTGAATCTTGCCATATGGATCTTCAGATGGTTCTGTAGCATTATCTCTCTGTCAAAAAGAATCTATGTTGAAGAGAAGGAAATCTAAGAATTCAAATGGGGAAAACTCTAGATCATGAGCTTCTTTTCTTCATTACTCTCTCCTCTATTTTCTGTAATACCTGCTTATTTACTAATTTGAATTGCTGCAATGTGCTCTACAAGAGGCTGCCTTTGAACACCACCTAGAAACACCAACTTGTCTAAAATGCAGCAGTGCACACAATAATGGGCCCCCCTAGGTTTGCCTATGTTATCTGCGTGACCATCTTTGAACTTTCCCTCATGTTATCTAAGTCATATGAGGTTAGATAGGCTGGCCACTGTCCTAGTGCATTCCCATAAATATTGCTGTCTGATGGGAGCTATGAAAAAAAAAGTGTGTTTCTGCTTTTCTGTTGCCAGCCCCTGCCCTATGAGACACTCTGTCCACTGAAGTTTGACAGGTCTCTATCCTAGCCTTTCACAAAGGTATGAAGACATGATTTTACCCTCAAGTTTTGGTATAAGAGACTATATGACTTAGCACCAGAGTTCATTTATTGGTACATCAGTTATCCTCATGACTCACATTTATGATGAAGTTCCTCTTTCAATGTCCAATTCTTTGTATATCTGCCTTGTACATGGAAAATAGTTATTTCCTAACCCATCTCGTATCAATAGAGGGAAACAATGTTATCAGTATATGAGTGCAGGTAAGAATTGAGGTTTTTAATGTGTTTGGTTTTATAGTTTTATTAGCATTTCTATGTTGTTTTTACTTTTGATTGGGAGCCACCCAGAGTTGGCTTTAAGATGGGTGGTTATATAAATATTTTAAATGAATAAATGCATGTAATCAAGCTTGTAGATGGAACAGGGTGAACCCGGGCATGCAAATAAAAAGGAAAATATAAAAAGGAAAAGGATGGAAGATCTACCTAGGGGATTCAAATCCTATTTTATCAGCACGGTGACTGGGAGGGGTAGATATGCTGGGGGTAGAGGGCCGTATCCGGTAAGGGGATCGCACTCCCGATGTTTGCAAGCGGTAGCGCGCTCCGACCCTCCATACCCATCCTGCAGCCCTGGTTGTCCGGATTCTCAGGCCCTGAATACCCGGCTGTTGTTGTGCAATGCCAGGTCCGTGGTTAATAAGGCTCCCCTGATCCATGATTTGGTTCAGGAGGAGGCCGCGGACCTGGTAGGTGTCACCGAAACCTTGTTGGGCCCAGAGGGCGGTGTTCCTCTGGTTGAGATGTGCCCACCAGGTTTCCTTGCATTTCACCAGCCTAGGGTTCAGGGAAGGGGTGGAGGGGAGGCGGTGCTTATAAAGGAAGCCCTTCATCCTAGGGAGGCCACTGTCCCTCAGAAGGCTGGCTGTGAATCTCTATTTGTGAAGTGGGGGCAAGGGGTTCAGATGGGTGTTTTGATGGCGTACCTGGCTCCCTGCCACGTCTCATCAGCCCTGCCCGGACTCCTCGAGGTGATAGCCGGGCTGGCGGTTGAGACCCCCAGGCTTTTGGTCATGGGGGATTTCAACCTGCCATCGTCCGGTGAAACCTCGGGGTTGGTTCGGGAGTTCTTGGCTTCCATGACGGACATGGACCTGACCCAGTTAGTTTCCGCCCCCACTCACATTGGAGGACACATGCTGGACCTGATTTTTGTCTCTGGGCAGTGGTTGAATGACTGTAATTTTGGGGAGTTAGTTATCACACCCTTGTCATGGACAGATCATTCCCTCCTTAGGTTGGACTTCCGTTCCACCACCCCCCACCGCAGGGAGGCGGAACCACCTAGATTGTTTCGCCCCAGGCGCCTGATGGACCTGGAGCGGTTCCAGAGGGAGCTTGGGCCGTTTCCTGAGTCTCTGGCTCTCAGCTCGCCTGGAGACCTGGTGGCCACCTGGGACGGGTTGGCCGCCGGGGCTCTAGATCGAGTTGTGCCCCTGCGACCTCTGACCCGGCACAGATCCCATTTGGCTCTGTGGTATACGGAGGAGCTACGGGAGATGAAGTGCCGGAAAAGACGTCTAGAGGGCATTTGGAGGGCGAGCCGTTCTGAGTCTGACCGAACACAGGTGAGATCTCATATTAAGACTTACCTTGTGGCGATAGGGGCGGCGAAATCTTCTTATTTCTCCACCCTTATTGCGTCGGCAGGAAATCGGCCTGCCGCCCTGTTTAGAGTGACCCGCTCTCTACTTGAACCGAGAGCGTGGGATGACCTCTTGCAGGGTAGGGCGGAGGAGTTTTCCCGATTTCTGCATGATAAAATCGCTCAGATTCGGGAGGGGCTCGACTCCAATTGGATGGTCCCGGGGGAGGTGTCCGGGGCAGGTCTTGTGAGTGTTATCTGCGGGGAGTTCGATCCTGTGACCGCTGAGGGTGTGGACAGGCTGCTGGGGGGTCTGAATGCCACCACCTGTTTATTGGACCCGTGCCCTTCCTGGCTGGTTTCGGCTGCCAGGGAGACGACACGAGGCTGGCTCCAGGGGATTGTCAACACTTCTTTGAGAAAGGGGGTGCTCCCTGCCGCCCTGAAGGCGGCAGTGGTGCGCCCCCTCAAGAAGCCTTCCCTGGACCCAGCTATTTTAAACAACTATCGTCCGGTCTCCAACCTTCCCTTTGTGGCGAAGGTTGTTGAGAGTGTGGTGGCACGTCAGCTCCCCCAGTACCTGGAGGAAGCTACTTACCTCGATCCGTCCCAATCGGGCTTCAGGCCTGGACATAGCACTGAGACGGCATTGGTCGCGTTGGTCGATGATCTCTGGAGGGCTCGTGACATAGGGTTCTCCTCTGTCCTGGTCCTATTAGACCTCTCGGCGGCTTTCGATACTATCGACCATAGTATCCTGTTGCGACGGTTGGAGGGGTTGGGGATTGGTGGAACCGTCCTTCGATGGTTCTCCTCCTTCCTCTCCGACCGTTCGCAATTTGTGTTGGCGGGGGGGGGAGAGGTCCACCTCTAGGCCCCTGCTTTGTGGGGTGCCTCAGGGGTTGGTCCTCTCTCCCCTCTTGTTCAACATTTATATGAAGCCGCTGGGCGAGATCATCCGTGGTCTTGGAGTGAGGTGTCATCTATATGCAGACGACACCCAGTTGTACATCTCTACTCCAGACCACCCCAACGATGCTGTGGGGGCTATGTCCAGGTGCTTGGAGGCCGT
This sequence comes from Bungarus multicinctus, assembly GCA_023653725.1. Taxonomy (NCBI): domain Eukaryota; kingdom Metazoa; phylum Chordata; class Lepidosauria; order Squamata; family Elapidae; genus Bungarus; species Bungarus multicinctus. The sequence continues at coordinate 60,891,514 of CM042844.1, forward strand.
GCGGGATTGGATGGGCGGGAACAGGCTTCGGCTCAACCCATCCAAGACCGAGTGGCTGTGGTTTCCGGCGCCCCGATATAGCCAGCTGACACCTTCGCTGGCTATCGGGGGGGAAGTTCTGCCCCCCGCAGAGAGGGCTCGCAACCTGGGTGTCCTCCTGGATGTACCGCTGTCGCTTGAACATCACATCGCGGCCATCTCCAGGGGGGCGTTTCATCAGATCCGCCGGATCTACTGGTTGTGGCCCTTCCTGGATCGGGGCGCCTTGCGCACGGTCACTCAGGCCCTTGTCACCTCTCGCCTGGACTATTGTAATGCCCTCTACATGGGGCTCCCCACGGGGAGCATCCGGAGACTCCAGCTGGTGCAAAATGCAGCCGCGCGGATGATTATGGGGGCGTCGCGTAGCGCCCATGTGACGCCTCTCCTGCGCGAGCTGCATTGGTTGCCGGTGGCTCTCCGGGTTCGCTTTAAGGTTCTAGTTTTGACCTTTAGGGCGACCCATGGCATGGGACCAGGTTACCTCCAGGACTGCATTCTGCCAGTGATCTCCAACAGGCCGGTGCGTTCCCACAGAGAGGGTCTGCTCCGGGTGCCGTCGGCCGCTATGTATCGTCTGGCGGCGCCGAGGGGTAGGGCCTTCTCTGTGGGTGCCCTCGCCCTCTGGAATACTCTGCCACCGGAGCTCTGTACCGGCACGGACCTGAGGGCCTTCAGGCGTGCGTTGAAGACCTGGCTCTTTGAGCAGGCCGGCCTGGGCTGAGATAATGGTTTTAATTTGGTCTCCATAGCATTTAATTTTAAATTGGGGTTTTAAGGGGGGGGGGGGTCTTTTTAGTCTCATTTATCAGCCGATTAATTTAATACTTTTTTAATTTTTGTATATTTGTGGGTTTTAGATGGGCTGTACACCGCCCTGAGTCCCCCGGGAGAAGGGCGGTATATAAATTTAAATAATAAATAAATAAATAAATAAATAAATATTTTCACTGATATTTGCAGTTCTTCTGTAACTTTGAATTTATGAGCTCAGAACATAGCAAAAATGGTTGAGCTTGTTGGGAAGAAAGTACTACTCTAGACTTAAAATCTTGGGTTGAAGAAATGGGGTTACTTTCAGTTTTTTTAGTTGGCTTTCTGCTGACTAAATGGAAAGATAGCTCAGTTTAATTCCATATGGGCAAGATTTAGTTTAAAAAACAGCAACAGTCAACATCATTTATCTATTGTAATATGTGTACTTTGCTTTATACTGTACATTTTGAAATATTTATTTTGCTTGCTGCTTTCCTTTCTAGTTTCTTTTCATATTTTTATACTGCTTTGTATTTTCATTTTTTTATATTTTTCTAGTCATTTTATTCTATAGCTGTAAGTAAATATCATCACTAGATTGATCGTTATTTTATGTGTGGTTCTGTATTTGTGATTGCTGCCTTCCCTTATTTTGTTTGTATTTCCCTTTTCCCAATACATTCCTTTTTATAGCTTAATTGAGATTTAGCTAACGAGTTTCATAAGGGAATTCCTCATTAAAACCTCCCTACATACAAGATTGTATGCTTATATAGCTCTGCCTTGTGTTTCAGTATTGCTATGTGCTAACTTTTGGGGGATTGGGCAAGAAAATCACCATTTGGTCTATGGCCTGTTTCTGATGTTCTAAAATATAATCTTGATTTCTAACCAGGTTGTATTTTAATATACATATATAATTCATTTCTCTTGTCTGGTAATTGATCATTTTTTGTTACATCTAAAGACTCTCTAAATCAAAACTATTGCCTTCCTAGTGCTAACACAGAGAAAAGAATGTATTTATAAATAAGTAAAAATAATTCACTATTAAAAATAATGCACTATTGAGGAAGTGCTAATCTTTAAATTTGCTAATAATAAAAAAATTATATACCTTTGACCTTTTAATTAATTACTGCCTAGATGAATCATGGTTGAAAGTGATGTCTCGTTTAGGAAGCAAAATATAGAAATGGGAAACTTGGTAGGTCAATGGGGATTTAACAGCCTTTCATCTCTGCTGATCAAAGTTATCTACTCTGACCCAGATGAAGCAGAATCCTCATTTTAGGCTCCTTGATGAAAGATTCACTTTTCTTTCTCTTTTATTTTATTTTATCAGATTTTCAATGAACTTCACAACAGAATTTCAAAGCCATCATTGTTCATTACCTTTTACTCAACTAGGCTTAAAGCGTAGCAGAGCATATCTGATTCCAAAGGTAATCCTTATGGCAATAATACAGAAAGTGATATTGGTAACAGTGTACTAGAAACATTTTGAAAAGGAATTTTATCTTTTCTATATGCATTAATACATTACATCTTCAGCTCTGATCACCAGATTCTTTTAAATCTTGTTCCAAAGATCAATAATGCTTTTTACATATTAAAGTAAAATGAAAGAAACATGATTATTTTATGACACTACCCTTTCCTCTCATCTCTCTAAAATAATCACATGTCTTCTGTGATACTGAAGACCAACTCATATTTCCACATTGTAGCGTGCATTTTAAGCCTGTTTGGATTGATGCTCTAAGCAATAGATGGCCACCCTACATAGGATGTCTCTATCTTGGCCTAACCTCATAAGCAACTACAGGATTCATTTGGCAACCTAGGCCACTGCAATATTTACCTCAATATATCCCTAAACTAGATAGATTTCAAGATAAAGTAGAAGAATTTAATCATCATTAAAAGAAACGTTTAGGAATCTTTCATAGAAAACATCCACAAACAGACTGTCCTATCTTCTGTTCCAAGTATGCCCTTTACTGTAAGACCAGTCTTTCCCAAGTATGCTTCAGATGTGATCAACCATAGTTTTCTTCATTCACAACTAAAATGTCCATTAATCATTTCAGCACAATAGAATAGAATTTGTTTGGAGAAGGTTCCATTAGAGGAAGAGAGTGCAAAAAATTAATCTAAGATCACATGTTCTGCCTGATGGTCCAAAAATGATGTATCAGAATGAAAGATTTTTTTCACAAATTTGTCCAAATCTGGTAAGATGACACTAGTTCCCATCATATTGTTTACTTCTCTCCTGAATTTTGATTTTTGATTTGATATTAACATTAGGATTATTGCTAATCATTTGTTCCTTGAAAATGATCACATCCTACAACCTGGTAACATATCAATGTCAGTATAATTCCAGAAAAATAAAATCTATAGATGAACAAGATGAGGCACACTTACAAATTAAGCAAAGAGCACATTGGTGAACTGCTTTCAGGACTGAGAGTAGAAAGCTGTATTTGTTTCAGCTCCAAGCACTAATCTTTGCTTTCATGTGCTGGTAATTGCCACTGAGTTGGTTAAGTGCTATTTCCATAAAGAGCCTCAATGAAGCCAGTGGTTCTCATCATTAGGCAATTTTCTCTAATTGTAGGTTGGAGCTTCTGTTTGCTTGATATGGTATGGCTAGCTTGTTCCCATAAAGGAAGAATCTGATAAAATAAAATACAGGCACCTGAAGAAGTGTTTGTGTTTTTTTTAAAAAAAAGCCGAACAGTTGAAACAGTTTCAAAATATTCTTTAGGGTTTGTTTTAAACTGATGGCAATACTGTGTAATTAATCAGATTCAATTTTTCCCACCAAATGTCATAGGAGTTTATTATTAGATTAGATTCTGGGAGGTTTAATTTTAGACTTTGTGATTTAAGTGGTATAGTGGAGATTAAATACTAGGCATAATTAAACATGTTGATACGGTTGGAATGAATTATAAATCTCATTAAGTGCAATGTCCTATACCAATTCACAGGAACTTACTAAAGGAACCACATGTTACTAGAAACTAAATCTAGCAACTGAAGTGAGAAGAGAAAAGGAGAAAGATAGAGATTGGAAGTGGAATGCAACTGAGAATTTATTTCAAGTGAGATTGTGTTTTGTGCAATTAATTCTCTCCTTCCAAATAGTTACATTTGCTATTCTTCTTCTTCCTAGCATTTTCCCAAAAGTGTGGGGTTTGCTTTTTGTTAATGGGTGGCAAACAATTTTAATAAATAGATAGGCAGGCAGGCAGGCTTGTTACTCAAGCCTTTAGATTCTGAATGAATGACTGAAACTGTTCATGATAAACATGATCCAGCTGGCTTTCCTGCATAAGGCAGGACTAGAACTCACACTTTCCTGGTTTCGAGCTGGTGCCTTAACCAGTAGACAAATTGGGTCTCCAATTATATTAATATGGAATATTTTTCTCAGGTTTTTTTTGGCAATCTGGACTTCTATTTTCTAAAAACTCTTTCTTTCTAAAAACTCTGTCTAACAATCCTTCTATTACATTCCCAGTCTCTCCACAATTGCTCACACACTCAAAACTTCAGCAGCACTTTTAGTAACAAGATAGGAGTAGAATTCAATTATCCAAAGGTTTATTTGAACGCTGTCTGAACCAGCATACAAACCAAAATGCACTTGCCTACTTAAATCCACTTGTTTAACTTTGTAATCTAGTCTGTAAGTCAAACAATTGCACAAAAACATATATTAATGAGAAGCAAGCACAAAAAGTACTTATTAAGGGAAAGTATGCCTAAAAATATATTACATGAAAGAAAATGACTTTTAAAATATATATATTCTGGAAAAATGTGTATAACAGGTGATGGATGATGAAAAATGGTAACAGTTTTCAGGCAGGGATTTCTTGAATGTGTCCGTGTCAATGGCATTTGGCAAATTTTCCAAATGATTCAGAAACAGAGCAAATTAAATGTCAAAAAATACAGAAATTGAACTCTCTCTGTTCTTGCCCAGAGTTGTATTTCCTGATTTAAAAGAAAACCCCTTGGTACAGTATTTGCCTGAAAAACAACAGGGCAATACACCAAAACAATACACAACAAACTACTCCTAAAACTAAAATCTTATGGTATCTCTGGACACCTGCATAACTGGATAGAAGCATTCCTGTCAAACAGGCAACAAATGGTCAAAATTTGCTGACCACCTAGCATGGTGCTCCATAGACTGTAAGCCGCCCTGAGTCTCCGGAGAAGGGCGGCATATAAATGTAATTAAAAAAAAAAAATTGGGAGTGACTATCAAATTCTATACCTGTCAATAGTAGTGTCCCCCAAGGCAGTGTTCTAGGACCAACTCTCTTCATACTCTACATAAATGACCTGTGTGATCATATTAAGAGCAACTGCATTCTTTTCGCTGATGATGCAAAGCTATTCAACACCATAGACAATACTGCTACCCTTCAAAAAGACCTCGACTATGTGTCAGAATGGTCAAACAAATGGCAACTTCAAATCTCAACAAATAAATGCTCTGTCTTACATATTGGCAAAAAAAATCAGAAAATAAAATACAAGCTGAATAGTCAAGACCTTGTTGATGACCCAAACTTTGTCAAGGACCTTGGAGTACTCATCTCAAATGATCTAAGTGCTAGAGCCCACTGTAACTACATAGCCAAAAAGGCATTAATAGTTGTTAACCTAATCCTGCGTAGCTTTTTCTCAGGTAATATCACACTACTAACTAGAGCATACAAAACATTTGCTAGACCAATACTTGAATACAACTCATCAATCTGGATGCATTACATATCAGTATGCATTACATCAGTATGCATTACATATCTAATATTAATACAGGTGAGAAAGTCCAGAAATATTTCACAAGAAGTGTTCTCCACTCCTTTACTTGTAGCAGAATACCTTATGCCACCAGACTTGAAATTTTAGACCTAGACAACCTAGAACTGCGCCATCTCCGGTCCGATCTAAGTATAATACATAAAATTATACATTGCAATGTCTTACCTGTCAATGAATACTTCAGCTTCAACCACAACAATAGATACAAACTCAAGGTAAACTGCACCAAACTTGACTGCAGGAAATACGACTTCAGCAACAGAGTGGTCAATGTCTGGAATATTCTACCAGACTCTGTGGTTTCTTCCCTAAACCCCAAAAACTTTAACCTTTCCTACTATTGACCTCACCCTTTCCTAAGTGGTCTGTAGGGAGCATGCATAAGTGCACCAACGTGCCTATTGTTTCTTTTTTTTATTTTTCTGATATGTATCCATTTCATGTATTCATAGCCAGGTTTATACTTATACCTGTTATCTAATAATTGCTTGACAAAATAAATAAATAAATAATCAAATAAATAAAAAATGAACAAAACTGGTAAAATTGGAAAACATCAAGAACCAGAACCAGACTGTTCCTAAAAATCAATTGTTTCAGCACAGAGGCGACATTGATTTGGATATATAGCATAATGCAAACATCTCAGGGCTTCCAAATATGGTTTTATTCATGAGACAACTCCATGACAAAATGCAAACAATTACAAAAGGGGAAAATGACACCAAATCAAAAGTTGATAGTGGGTGGCTGCTGAGAATGAAAACAAGGGTGGGGAGGACAATCACAAAATTAACTTTTAAGAAATATTTTTTTTGTTTCCCTACCCCATAAATAATACATAAAGGAGACCTTGCAAAGTAAAACATCAAAAATGGGAAGTCCTTGGTGCAGCTTTTATGAAATAACTAATGTCCAGAGAGTCTGAAACTAAGCTGGAGAACAAACTAACATCATTACCCACATTTTAATAGTAAAAAGCAGCTTTGAATGAGAATTTAAGCAGCTGCCCTTTTGAAATTCATCTCAGCTATTGGCAGGCCAAGTGGAATTTAAATGCTTAATTCATTCCAGAATTATTCCATCCTTTCATGTCAGATTATTTTTTTATATAAAGATTATTCTTTTAAAATATATGTTTACATGAGATCAGATTGCATGTGAGCAGAATAGATCGTCTATCACATAATTTCTTTTGAGAGATGTCCCTTTGGAATTTAACCTTTAGTCTCTGCACTATTCTGGTTGACAGTCTTATTGCCATCACCTTGGTAACCCTTAATAAAACAGTGATAACATCAACAGTTACTTCTTCAGTATTCATTGTAGCATAAACCACAATGATTCAATGTGATGCATATTAATTTGTGATTTTCTATCTGTATTTCTAGCACAGTGTTTGGGTTTCTATTGTAATGCTTTGAATTATATTCTGCAGCCAGCAACAAAGAGCCACATTTCATTAAGGATAGTTCTTCTTACAGGCACAAGTCTGTTCCCAGAGAAAGACTGAATAACATAGTCTGAACTTTTTCAGAAAATTATTTATGATTACTTGGTGTGAAAGAAAGTAGAGCTAGTCTTGGGAAAGGGGAAGAGAGCAATGAAACACTAAGGATGGAGACATAGCAACTCAGTCCTGAGAAAAAAGGAAAAGAAACACAACATAACTCTTCCATGATTTCTTTGTGTATGAATCAACAAGAAACTCCAAGACTTTCCAAATTTTGTTATCCTATCCTATAGGAGCAAATATTTGGACTGATATTTGGGGAGCAGTGTTGATCTAAGCAGTGGTGGGATTCAAATAATTTAACAACCGGTTCTCTGCCCTAATGACTGGCTTGGTGGGTTTGGCCATGGTGGCCATGGCCAGGGGGCAGGCAGCACTTGGCCTCCTGCAACCCATGGGAGCAAAAAAGGGGCCCCTACCCCCTGTGCCCCATTTTGGGCCTAGTAGGCCTGCCTGCACTCCTGGGAGCAAAAATGGGCAGCTCTGCCCCCCATGCCCCTTTTTGGGTTTAGTAGACCTTCCTGAAGCCTCCTGGGAGCAAAAAGAGGGTGCGTGGAGACTCCTGGAAGGGGCGGGGAGGGGCCAACTAGTAATTTAACAACCAGTTCATCCGAAGTGGTGCGAACCACTTGAATCCCACCACTGAGAATGTGTGATTAGAGCACAGCTAAAGAAGCATTACAGCATCTTTAGGAAAATATTAAAACGGGAAACTCAAAACAATTAATCATTTCCTCCCAACTTAGCAATCTTTGGACTGTTAAGGCTTCAACTCTTAAAAATATTTAGTCAGCATAGTCTTCTAGTATCGCCAGCATATACCTGAGTTTGTTAGGACCACAAGTTCACAATAATGTGAACTTCACATTGGAGTTCAGCAAAATATGAAAGGCCACAGCTTCCCTATTTTGTGCATTGATTATATTGAGCAATGTGTTTCCCCAATCAGAATCAGAATAGAGCTGGAAGGGACCTTGGAGATCGTCTAGTCCAACCCCTGTTCAAGTAGGAAACTCTATACCATTTCAGATAGGTAGCTATCCAGTCTTTTTGTTAAAAAAAGTGATCAACAACTTCTGAAGGCAAGCTGTTCCTATGGCTCATTGTCCTCACTGTTACAAAGTTTTTCCATAATTCTAGGTTTCTTCTCTCCTTGATTAGTTTCCATCCCTTGTTTTTTGTCTTGCCTTCTGGTGCTTTGGAAAATAAGTTTACCTCCTCTTCTTTATGGAAGATTCTCAAATACTGGAATCCTGGTATTATGTCACCCTTAGTCCTTCTTTTCTCTAGACTGTCCACATCCAATTCCTGTGACCATTCTTCATATGTTTTTGTCTCCAGGCCTTTAATCATCTTCATTGCTTTTCTTTGTATTTTTTCCAAAGTCTCAACATCTTTTTTGTAATGGGGTGACCAAAACTGGATGGAGTATTCCAGGTGTGGCCTTACTAAGGCTTTATAATGTGGAACTTCACGTGATTTTTATTATGTACCTCTGTTTATACAACCAAGGATTGTCTTAGCTTTTTTGGCTGCTGCTGGCTCATGTTTAAATGACTATCCACTAGGATTCCAAGATCTTTGTCACAGTTACTATTTTTGAGCCAGGTTCCACCTACTCTGTATTTGTGCCTTTGATTTTTCCTGCCTAGGTGTAAAACCTTGCTTTTCTCCACATTAAATTTCATTTTGTTTCATAAAGCTTATTGTTGAAGTCTGTCAAGATCTTTTTGGATCCTGAGCTTGTCTTCTTTGGTGTTGGCTATTCCTGCCAGCTTAGTGTCATCTGCAATTGTAATGAGTTCCCCTTCTACTCCCTTTCTAAGTCTTTTATGAAGCTATTGAAGAGTACTGGCCCTAAGATGGAACCTTGTGGTACTGCTTACTTTTCTCCATGTAGACAAAGTACCATTAAGGACTATTTGTTGATTACAGATTGTCAGCCAGTTACGAATCCATCTGGTGGTGATACTGTCTATCCCATATTTTTCTAGTTTACCAAGAAGTAGCTTGTGGTCTACTTTGTTGTATGCCTTGCTAAAGTCTAAGTATACTATGTCCACAGCAGTTCACTGGTCTAGTAATTTAGTCTCTTTGTCAAAGAATGAAATAAGATTCTTTGGCATGATCTATTTTAACAAACCCATGGTGGCTACTAGTTGTAACTTTGTTTCTAGATGTTCACAGATACGTTTCATTTTGGTTTTGCTCCTAACTCAGTCCAGATAAGTTTAATTCAGTAGAGCTAATATTGAATTAAGCCATCTACATATGGCAGCTCATTTTCAAAATATTATTGGCTAGAGGACTGTCAGATCTGAGAATAGTAATAGCACTTAGACTTGTATACCATTTCAGTGCTTTACAGCCCTCTCTAAGCGGTTTGCAGAGTCAGCATATTGCCCGAACATATTGCCCCTTTTACCGATCTCCTTTTACCCAATGCTTATTATTTATTGTTTGCTCGTTTGGCAGTTCCTTGATTAGGGTATTGTTTGCTTCTTGATTGTTGGTCTAATGTTAATTTTGATGTTAATCTCTGCTTATATGGGTGTTGATTGTTGATGGTCAAATATTTTTGGTCAAAAATATTTAATTTTGTGGAAACTGATTTTTCTATCACTAGATGGCAGCATTGAGGGTTTATTCTATTTTGAAAGCTTTGAATTGCCTGAAGTCAAAATGATTTTCTGTGAAGAAAATTGAGTTTTTAACCCTATGCTCATATCAATCAGCAAAGAAAGGGCTCAAAATATGATTCAAAAGCAGATTCTTTCTTTCTTTCGAGCATTATCTATCCTGCTCTTCTGTTTCAAAGAGAAATATCTAAGGCAGCTAACATCAACTTTTCAGTGCATAAAAGAAAAAATGTCTTAAAATATCCCAAGGTATTAGTACATTGTGAGATATAGCTGCATCCATTCCATGCATTTCTGCCACTAATATCCACAAATGATTTGTAATTTGGAAGTAACATTTTATTTTTTTATATTCCTATGTTTATGATCTTGTAAGCTGACCAAAACTGTTCAAAGGTGAGATGTGTGGCATGTAATGTAATGAATTAAATAAGTAAATAAATAAAAGTTTAGATTTAAATTTCTGAGAGGATGGAGTTTCTTTACTCTCAAATAGATATTATACTTTGTGGCCTTTAAAGAAAGAAAGATGCTATTCATTACTATCTTTCCTTTCCTTTTGTCCTGAGATAATTAGATGACATTTGCAGGCAAGATACCCAAATTTCAGAACGATAAAAAAAAATTCACTTTTGCCCTACTAATAGTGAAAATACAAAGAGAAGAAATTAAGTTAACATTTTCCCATATTCTGACAAGTTGATAACAGAGAGTTCTTATCAACTTGATGTTTTTTGGTATGAGGGTTTTTTTCAGTGAAGGATGAAATGAAACTTACAACTAGTAGAACAAGATTTACCTAGTGCTATGATTTTGGGGAGTTGACAATATTGATGTTTTCTCACAGAACCTCTTTCTTGAAGCATCCATATGAAATATGAAGTACCTGACATATTAATAACAAAGAAGCTTCCCAGCTACTCTAAACAATGCTGGTAGGAGTTTTCAAGTAATCTTGTGCTTGTCACATGACATTCCAATCTCTTCACTGAGCAAGCAATGCAAAGAACATTTCATCTCATGGATGGAAAAGAAAAACAAAATCCTCCAGAATTTTCAGATGCCATCACCATCACCAAGTCATGTGAAAAATAATAATACAGGGACATTCAACTTCCTGCCAAGTTTCCCAGACTTTGCTTTTCTCTTGACATTGTGACACAAGGCTGCTTTAAGCAAACCTAATGAGTTTGCATTCTTCTGCTGGGCCATTCCCAGCATGGGAGTAATGCTTGGGATTTTGCTGATGCACTGTCTCTTCCTAAAGAGACAGTGTTTGTGAACAATGAACAGACCAGGCTCTCCCACCCATCTCTATTAAAAAAATAATATGTTTTTAGGTCTGGTTTTCTACATTCCAATTCAGAATACCGTTTTTGTCTTGCAATATTTATTGAAAGCTTGCCTGTGTCCTTTATTTGTTTGTTTGTTTGTTTAAAAAGCAGGAAGTTTATAACATTCCTAGGATCTAACGATAGCCATCCAGGTATAGTTGCTAAGGCAAACCACAAATCTGAAGGCATTTAGTAAGATAAGAAAAATAATACTAAGAACAAAAACAAAAAATCCAAGGATCAAAAGCTGGAGAAATCAGTCTGAACCATGATGGTGTGCAGCAATCAAGAGAATAGACCTTTATGGAATCCAGGGCACCATAATTCAAATTTTGCAGAAGACTGAAGCTGATGTCGGAAAGAAGATCTAAGTTTATTTATTTTGCCATGTTTATGGAGTATATACACTCTTCCTTGTTCAAGATCACATACATTACAATGTGAGATTGAATAGCCATGTTTCTCAAATAAAACTATGAACACAGTAATGGCACAATTTGAGAATATGTTCAGAAAAACAGATAAATTCACACATTGATTTTACATGATGTACCACAAAGGACTGCAGATTATTAATGGCATCTGAAATGTATGTTCAAGATGATACACCTGTTTTTTCTATTATCACTTAATTTCTGAAAGTTCTTGCATAAAGAAAGCCAATCAATGCGCAGCATGCTGAATACTTCAAGTGATCTCTGGGCTTATGTAAAATAGATCTTTGTAATCACAAGAAAGGAATTAGGGTGAACTAGGTTGTATTCTCCCCTCAATGAATTAATCTAAATATGATTTTATATGTAACAAACAGCCCTGGGATGTAACCTCTAGATATAAGTAATGGTAGAATTAACAATGATTAGCAGCATGCAATGGTTTAATTGAAGATTAAAATGTAATAAAACAATCTGTTTCAAAAATAAATGGTAGGCAGGTGGTGAGCTGTGATTATATTCATTACTGGTACTTATTAGCTATGAAATATACTAGGCTATTGGCTATGGAAAGTGCCAAAATATCTCACTGTTTATTTTTCTGTCCCTCTTCCTGCTCCACCACCTGTTTATTTTATTGACCTCTTAAATTTTGACATTCTTTTTCAGGAGTCCACCGAGCTCAAAACTACTTTCATTTCAAGCTGCATTTGGCTCACCAAATAAATATAATTCACCTGTTCATTAATGCACAATTAATTAACAGTCAATAAAATGGATTATTAGTTGGAAAAGATCTTTAACCTGTCACTTGAGAAAGGATTATATCATTAAAGAGTGACAATGTTGTCAAGTGTCATTTTATAAGCTTGTTACCTAGTAACTATAATCCCACAGAAAGTATATTGTTAGTTGAATATGCCACAGGGTTTCTTTAAGAAAAATCAAGGTGATATCTCTGATGATACAAGGAAGTTCTGTATATGCCAGCAATATGAAAGTATGGCCCCTTTATAACCTGAGGACTCCCAGAATTCCTGAGCTCCAAGAATTCCTAGCTCAGGAATTCTGGGAATTGTAGATGCACTTAAAAAATAGGAGAAATTTCAAATACACCATCATAAATTGATTTAGTGGATTCTGGTCAATAGAAAGCATATAACATTAACAATTGTTATTATTTATTAATTATTAACAATTAATAATAATAATAATAATTAATTATTATTAATTAATTATTAACAATTAACAAGGTTAATCGCACCAAACTTGATTGCAGGAAATACGACTTCAGCAACAGACTGGTCAATGTCTGGAATACTCTACCTGACTCTGTGGTTTCTTCCCCAAGCCCCAAAAACTTTAACCTTAGACTGCCTACTATTGACCTCACCCCTTTCCTAAGAGGTCTGTAGGGGGCGTGCATAAGCGCACCAACATGCCTACCGTCCCTGTCCTATTGTTTCTTTTATATTTTATTTTTCTTATATGTATCCATGTATTCATAACTATGTTTTACTTATACTATTATCTTGTAAGCAATTGACAAATAAAATAAATAAATAAATAAAGTATATATCAGTTAATCTTCAAGGTACCAGAAACTTCTTTATTTTTCCAAGCAGATGTAGAAAATACATTCAACACCTGAAATTTCTATTCCCCTTCTAAGGATCGTTACTGAATTACAAACAAAAATGGAACCTTAACACATGCCTACAGAAAACTAGCTTTTCCAAAAAAAGCATCAAGTTGATTTCTACTACTAATAAGAAAAAAATCTGCCTGGTTATTATTTGAAAGAATATTGGTTCTTTAAAATTTTTTAAAAAGCTAACTATTATTGGCAATTTTTATACATGGTTTGGTGGACTTATGCAGCTGTATGCAAAGCAAGTTTGAAACTGAATATGTAGACTACCTTTGCCTCATATTACCAGAAATAAATTAAAATCTTCCGAGATTTGGATCACTGTAGTCAGTGTAGTTATATTAAGAACATAAATTCAAGAAATTAGGGCCTCTATCTTAATACTCACACAAATCTTTTGTAGGTAATGAATTGTTTAGAAATTCAGGCAGTGCAAACCCTTTGAAAAAGAGACTGATAGTCATTCAGCGTGTTCTTTAGAGGTTATCTCTGCAAAGCAGGTGGAAAAGGAAATAGATGAGCCTAACTCTGTAAAAATAATTATGATGTATTATTAGCAACTAATGGTAATCTAATGAAGTCTTTTCAACAGATATGCCATGAACTGCAATCTAGCTCTGTCAGAGGCATAAAAAAGGGATACTTAAAATAGAAAAATATTTGCTGGCCATTTTTAATCAAATTAGATTTAGAGGAAACTCCATATCCAATAAAACATTTTATACATCAGAAGATAAGACAATTATAATGTCTCTAATGCACAGCATAGACTTGTGAATTCTCTTTAAAAGTTCTACAGATAATTTTAAAAAATATAGAAGGCTTTATTGGAGAAGTCCACATTTTAGAAATTAGTGGCAAGGTCTGATAATTCTAAATAGTGGTCCACTCGGCCTCATTTCAGATACCTGGCTGCCATCCTGGGCTCCACCTCACTTTATTTTCCGCCAATCAGCCAGCTATACCATAGTTTATTTTTGACCTTAGCCCTCACTTCCCTATAGCAACAGTCTTCAAACTTGGCAAGTTTAAAATTTGTGGACTTCAACTGCTAGAATTCCTGAGCTAACATGACTGGAAGAGGAATTCTGGGAGTTTAAGTCCACAAGTCTTAAAGCTGTCAAGTTTGAAGACCACTGCTATATAGTATGTAACACCAGATAGTTGGTTTGCAAAAATGGATCATGGCTGAAAATTGGCTTATTGAAATATACCAGTGATAATACAAGTAGCAATGTCAACATTAAAATTCAGAAAATTGGCAATAGTGAATACGTCCTGCATGCAATTACTGCTTGAGAATCCATATGTCTCCTGCTAAATGAAATTGTGACCTTAGATTAAAAAAAAACAAGAAAAAATGCAACTAAAAGAAATTGAGATGTCTAAAAAGGGGATTTCACTGAGCTGGAGATCTATTCCACCTAGGACATTAGTGCTCAGAGATTATACTCAAAAATCTTCTTTAGCTGCAATTTTGTACCCAGGATTGCTTTACAGAATATTATTCAAATATGATTTTATTCAAATATATATATAATCCCACACACGCATCTTCACAAAATCTCCAGAACTGTAAAGCCTACAAACGTGAAATTTGGCACGTATGTTCCTCTTGGCTTCTAGATGCTCACTAAGAAAGGATTTTTTGAAATGATCATCAGAGCATTAGTATTTCATATACTATTATTAACACGCTCTGATGCTAAGGAGTTCTACTCCCCTTCCTCACCTGAAAAGAAATCTGTTCCAAATGCAAAACACAGGCAGAGGAATTTCAGTTTTACTTTCACAGAACCAAGCAGCTTTAGTACAGAACAGTTGAGCAAAGCTATGCCTAGGCTCCTTGCTGTCTCCTTCTTGCTCACACTGCCAATACTTTTTCAGTTTCCAAACAGCCCTCAACTCTCTCACACACTAACAAGATGCTAGCCAGATGAATACCGATGGATGCTGGTAGGTAGAGACAGAATTTTTTTCCCTTATTTTCCTCCCCCAAAACTAAGCCCGGCTGCATAGCTTTGTAGCGAAGCATGGGAATCTAGCTAGTTATAAATAAATATATGTTTTATTAATGTTTACACAAAATTTAGTTTTAAAAGCCCTATAAAACGGAGGGAGGGAATGTAAAACATATACAAATTTAATCATAGCCATTGCTTTACATGTTGCAAAACATTAACTCCTAGAAATTTAGAGATTAAAAACATAGGGAATTGACGTTTATGGATTTATTTGATTCCCATGTTTTTCTAACACTTGCTTAAAGATAAACATTTTAAGGTTTAGAGCTTTAAATATTGAAACTAGGATTCATGAGCTCCTTCTCCTTAGGATAACTAAGCCTTCGAAAATGTTCCTATTGTAATCGTACAAGATATTGTAAGAAATGCAAGAAGATATTTTCAAAGTATCCTTAATAAAACACTGGGGCTTCCATTTCCATTATCTGAGGCATAGAAACATACCTACAAAAAATGTTATAAAGAAAACAGCAGTGGAACTTCTTGATGTTCCCAAATTTGACAGCAATTTTTTCCTTCTGAAGAAATAAATTACCCCTTAGAATAGCCTCTTCCAGCTATTAAAAGTACCAGGTGAGGCAGATGAAGCAATGTGGCCGCTTTACTCTTAAAAACAAGGAAGTGTCCTTGCTTCAAAAGGCAAGGAAGCAAAGCATCTGTCCAAAGATCTCACCAAGCTTAATGATGATGCTGTCTTCATTATTGTGACTGGGAGGCAGCCAGCCAAAGGACTTCTCCCCAACTACCCAGATAATTAGTTTCCAATTTTGAATGCAGTGGCTTCAATGATGTTGGAACCAATCGTTACTGCTTGCCTTTTTCTTCTTAAGTGTCAGGATAAATTTCTGGGTCACGAAACAAGGGAAAGGAAGAGAAAGTTAACAGTTGCAGAATCTAAGTGAACATAAAAATATGTGACAAGAATTGCCTTTGCCTTAATTGTGGGTATACCCATTTGACTGAACTTGCTTTCTCAAGTATTCCTACTTTAGTGCTGAGCACCAGGATTTTGAATTCTGACTGGAAACTGACAGAGACCTGGTTTTACTTTTGAAGGACCATTCAGACAGTAAACTAATATCTGTATTTGGAACCAACTGCAGTTTTCAAAATAATCTACAAAAACAGCTATGTGATACAATGAAGTAATCAAAAGAGTGGATGGAGGAAGCATTTTTATGTGCTTACTGTTGAACATATGGAAGTTTCAAACAGTGGAAAACCTGGATCCTAGCTACTAACTGATAGTGGAATGGTATCATAGTTGTACTCTAGGCATAGTTTAATCCCTAAGTGACTTTGAGATCCGGAATCTTGCAAATCTGCTCTCTTCTTGCTTTCCTGAATGGATGAGACAGGTCAGAAGCAGAGGAAATCAGCCATGGGCCATGATAAATATGGTTCAACTAGAATTCTGGCCATGATAAAAAAAGACAAAAGGGTTAACACTGAATCATTTCCAGACCATTTTGGCACAAGAGTCAAGCTGCTTAGCACTGCACTGTGGAAGTACCTGTTCTGTCCTAGGCCTCCCAAAAAGCACTAAGTCAATTCTCAGTGCCAGCAAAAACCTCTTTTATTACATTAATGTGAATTTATTTCATTCACAGTCAGCCAACAGCTTGGCAAACAATCTTGCGAAGGTACACTAATTAGCCCAGACCTTTATCAATCCTGGAACGCTGCCTGGTAAAATTCCACACTCAGTGCTGACAGGGAAGGGCTGAGTTATATAGACAAATCTTCACAAGGCTGGAACGAATGAGCTAGTTGTTTCCTGTAAAAGTCCCCTCCCCTTTTGCTTCTCTTTTAATCCTGATGGGAGGGACCATTCATCGTCCACCTGTGGCCTTACTCCCACATCAACCTTAAGTTCCTAATTGTGCCTTCCTTGTGGCAGCACTGTGCATGTGCAGCTGGGAACCAGTTCCAGAAGCTCCCCCACTTCACTGCTGTCAGAGCTCGAAGACAGCTGGTGACAGCCAGCCTGCCCTAGCCCCATCTCAGCCTCCAGGAATGGGCCTGGGTTCTTCCCCAACCTCCTCACTATTGTCTGACTCTGCTGTCGGCTCCGTCAAAACCAACCAAAAGTTGGTTGCAACTTTTCATTGACTTTATCTTCAGGCTTTCAATTTTCAGATGTATTTCTTGATTTTGATATAAATAATACTGCTTTCAGTATCAAATATATTGCATTATGGATATCTAGTTAGTAGGATCTTCTTGCACTCCAGAAGCAAAATTCACATGGTGTGAGAACTAATATTAAAATAGCATGTAGTACTGCTTTTTCATTAGGAGGAAAAGGGGAGGGAAAAGCCTTCAGCTCTACAGAAATGTTAATTGAAATTCAAATGCTGGAGAATTCCGGGAGTTGAAATTCACAAGTCTTAAAGTTGCCAAGTTTGGGGACCCCTGTATTAGACAAAGTTGTGTAATGTTTACTCAAGTTTCAACATTTTCATCAGGGTGAAATCTGTTACTCATGACTGGAAAAGGATCCTTCAATGTTCATTTATATGGTCAGTGATTAAAATATCCAAGCATCTAGTGTTGGCAAGCTTCAAGGACAGAAATCAAATCTGGAACTCTTTGTTATTGAAAGGGTAACTTTTAGTATTGAACAAGTGTCATACTGTAAAGAGTTCTTAGATACAGTCAAAAAGGCGTGGGAACCTTCAATGAGAGAGAAAAAAAATAAGGATCTTGTTTTTGGAGTCCACTTGTGATCAGAATGGATTAAGTTACTTTGGATTGAAAAGGAAGAATCTGTGTTATTCGAGAAGCTGTCTTCCAGAGCCTGAGAAAGTTTTGAATAACCATGTTGTAATGTTTATTAGCCAAAGTTCTTCTATATTTCCTTTTAAAAAATGCAGGAACACAACTCAGATTTTTCATTCCATTTTTCAGCAAAACTAAGGAAGCATGTACAATGAAGATATAAGAGGAAATAACCATCATCATGACAAAACAAACAATATCTGGTCATGTAACATTTTTCTTTTTCAGTCTAACGTACAGTAAATATCTTTAGGGTAAAGAAAAATTACTGGGAATTTTGAAAAGCTCAGAGAATTAAAATAATTTTAATAACTTGATATATAGTATCAGGGTTTATTGAAAAGCCATGATTCAATATATTTAGATATCCACAAAACAACAATACAAATTTTCAACATCATTTGTTAAAGTTGTTTGTTTAACTATCTGGTTTAATTTCCAGTAGTAATGGGATGTTTGTATTTATGTAGTTCAATTTGGAATTTGCTTTGTTTAATTAATTCATTTTACTGCATTTGCATGCCACCCTCTTTTCAAGTATTTTAAAGCAAAGAATTCACTTTACCTATCAAAACCCAGACAAAGATTAATCTTATAGACAGGGGTGGGATTCAACCGGTGTTACTACTGGTTCGGTGATGTTTTGAAGCGCATGCTGCGCATGTGTGTAAAAAAACCTTACACTATGCCACCTGGACAGTTGAAAAGCGCTACACATGGGTGCTCAGCATTTGAAAAGCCTCTTTTTTTCTTACTTTTTCAACCTCAGCTGTGCCACGCAAAGCAGATGAGGTTGAAAAAGCAGGAAATAAAGGACAGGTAAGAGCCCAGGTGGGCGGGTGGCCAAACAGCAGCAAACACAGAACCGGTTCTGTGTCTGCTGCTCTTCAGAGCTACTGGTTCTTTAGAACCAGACAGAACCAGTAGCATCCCACCCCTGCTTATAGAAGATCTGAATCAGAAATATTTATTTTCAAAAATGTCTAACTTTCACAGAATTAGCACCTTCAAGAAAAATCCTTTTTATTCTACTGGAAAAAAATAGCACAAACTTGGTTTTATTTTGAGCTGATAGTTTTTTTATTCATAGAATAATTAATTACTGAAATAGGAGAAAATTATCTAAAATGGACTGGAAGTTTTCTTTCAATTATTTTTTTAATCCAGGACTCCTATAAGATTATCCTCTTTTTCATTAATAGATTTTTTTTTCAGATGGATTTGTACTTTGTTATTGCTTTTACATGTAAACTTTAGGAGAATAAAAGGCAGAGGGGAAGAGTCAAGAGAGGAATCAGTCTGCAGTCACTATGTTCCCACAACTGATCAAGTCCCCCTCTGTTAATTCTTTTCTAGTGCCAATTTAGTACTGATTGTTAGAGGATTAGATTTTCTTGTATATAGGCTTAAGTAATAGATCTTATTAACTTATAGAGCCATGGTGGTGCAGTGGTTAAAATGCAGTACTGCAGGCTACTTCTGCTGACTGCCAGCTGACTGCAATTTGGCAGTTCAAATTTCACCAGGCTCAAGGTTGACTCAAGGTCAGTAAAATGAGGACCCAGATTGTTGGGGGCAATATGCTGACGCTGTAAACCACTTAGAGAGGGCTGTAAAGCACTGAGAAGCGATATATAAGTCTAAATGCTATTGCTATTAATTGGAACATAAAGTGTGATCCTGATTCTTCAAACTTTCTTATAGGACAAGACTGTCTACATCCTTCTGTTTTGCCCCTAATTGAAAATCTGCATTAAAACTGCTAGTCACTAAGGAAAACAGTCAAGTTAATGAGCACTTAATACAAGGATTTCTCAAAATACTTTCCCACAGTTAAGTAGAGGGGAAGTCAAAGGATCTGATAAGAAATGCCAAGATGGTACCCATAATAGTGAAATGAAACTCTGTTTTTTATTTGAGTTGCATTATCATGGCCACCATTTTTAGCACACCTTGCAGGCTCCTCTTCTAGCTCACAATTACCTATGAACTTCAATCATAACATTTAAAAAAGCTTTAAAAATTTATCTTCATTTAGCTTTAGGATCTTTTCTGACCCTCTGGGGCCTTACAACTTGCATCCCAAACCAAAATCATTAGGTACAGCTCTCAAACTGTCATGTAATTACACATAATATAACAAAATAATAACATCATTAAATGCATGGAGAATAATAATACTATTAATTATGTTTTTTAAATTGCCTTTTAAATGAATTTTTAAGACTGTTACAATATATTTCCATTATTGCACCTTATAACTGCTAACAGTCTCACAAAAAAATTTTATTTAAAAGAAATATTGGAATTTCTCAAATAAATTTTAAAAATGTAGTCATTGTCTTGAAACCATTTACTTTTTAGACCATCCACTTTCTTATCTAGCATGTCACTCAAAAACTGAATGCAATCTTTGGCTTGAAAAAAGTTTCACATTCCTGTCACCATAGGATAAAAAAAAAACATTTGCCCTGTTAGCTGAATGCACTGAAGTAGTTATAACTTCTGACTGGTAATCCATTTTTCTGTTTCTTGCCTTCATCACTTTATGAGGTATTGGCTCCAAGAACTGGCTGCTACATTACTGGAATTGATGGCTGTTATACATTCATTAAGACATACTTTGATTCTTCCTTTCTCTAGCAGCAAATATAGTGTCCAAAAATATTCTCCTATAGCTGTACCATATTGCAATTTCAACTCTTTCTGTCAAGCTATATTTAATATGAAGTTCTTTTCCAAGTTATGCATTTTAGTCTCATTTTCTTTTATCACATTTTTTTTTATATTCCAGCAACATTTCCATCTACTTTCCCCTGCCAAGGAACCCAAGAAAAGTTAATATCTCTTATAACATTTTGAATAACATCTGTCTTCCTATTAAATTTCCTAAAATGCCAGTTTGTGGCAGGCTTAAGAGAGGCTATTCTCTAAAGTGCTAGTCAAGCAATAAGCAAGAGAGCAGCAGCACAAATATTTAATTTAGTCAAGCTATAAATCTTACCTAACAACAGCTCATCTTTACATCCATGTTTTTGGAACAGGTGATACATTCATAATGCAAAAAGCCAGAGGCATACACAACTTGCATTTAGCAAATGACTTCAGGATAGGTATCCATATATTTACTTGAGGGTAGAATTTAATCATTTTTCTCTTTTGTGCTTAAAAACACCAGAGTAGAGTAATTGTAGATGTTGTTTAAATTGATAGATGCTTTTTCTCCTTCATGTATTTTGCAGTCATAAAAAGGGGGAACAAGAGGAATTTTCAGAAGCTTGTATCAGCATAAACCACGGTGAGGAAAATTTAACTCACAATATTTCCATACTACCATGTTACAATATTACAATCCTGCAGTTCTAAGGAAAAACCTGTCGCTACAGATAACACAAGAATAGACAAACAAATAAATATTAAAGTTTTTTGATTCAGGAAAGAATTCTTACCCATGCTTGCAGGCTAAGAAAGCACCCATCATCAGGTAAATAGAGGTAAGCACAATATGTGACCATATTGTTCGCTTGGCTATTTTTGGGCCAAGACTGAAAAGGTTATTATGAAGTTGTAGTTCCTTTAAAGAAGAGATAGACAACTTTTTTAAAGCCCTGGATATTGCACAATATTCTGAATATAGAAGCTTTCAGAATAAAGTAGTCCCAAAAATCTAGATCCCAATCTCAACTCAAGCATGATTCATAGCGTGTGATTTAGGTTCATTCACTGACTCCATCCTATTTCATAGCACAGTTGAGAGGTTTAAATGATGGTCTGTGAGACATAAGAATAGAATTCAATCTGAGAAGTAGAGGATAAGGAGCTGAGAAAAAGAATCTTCAGTTTATAACCCAGTAAGCATACTCTGATACCCCTATCATTTCACAACTTCATGTGAAAGTCATAAATATTATTACTGTGGTTGGTTGCACAATCAGCCAGATGTTCATACTGGATTTGGCACTTTTATTCACCTACTGAATCCTTTCTAAGGTCCTAGGATGTTGATATTTGATGGTGTTAGAAGTATCATTGCAAGAGGCAATCTATTCCGAGTAAAGCTGTCTGTTGCAATTGACTGGTGGTGAATTTGTCAATGCAGTTAGTTTTGTGACTGCACCCAAGGCACCTATTACTTACTGGTATCATTTCTTCTTTCTTTTGCCACAGTCATTCTATTTATTAAAAAGGCCAATACCAGCTAAAGAACTGGCAGATGTGATTTCACATTTTTGTCTATATAATAATAATTATTGTTATTTATACACCTCCAAAGGACCGTCACTACTCAAACAGCTTAAAACAAAATAAAATACAATAAAATGCCCATAGACAGAAAAGAATTACAACACAATATCCTCAGTAAGGAAAAAAAAACAATAAGCCAACGACTCTAGCCCACAATCCAGGGGTGGCATTCAAATTTTTTAACAACCAGTTCTGTGGGTGTGGCTTAATTGGTGGGCATGGCTTGGCAGTCATGTTACTGGGTGGACATGGCTTGGTGGTCATGTTATTGGCTGGGTGTGGCCAACTCAATATCACTCACATCAAGGCACGCATCTCCTTGCCTGGCCTCTCATGACTGTGGGGATGTTGCAACAGTCGTAAGTGTGAAAAATGGTCATAAGTCACTTTTTTCAGTGCCATTGTAACTTTGAATGGTTACTCCACACAAGCAAAGTACCAGCAAAGGAAGGGAAAAAAACTCCAGAGACGTTCCTGAGACAGGAAGTTCAATCCTGTCAAGAATGTAATAAGGATTAATGGAGAGGCAGTTCTGTAAGCAACACCAGAATGTTTCCTTACAGGATTAGGCCAGTAATTTCTTCTAACAACTGGTTCTCTGAACTGCTTAGAATATTAACAACCGGTTCTAGCGAATAGGTGCGAACTGGTAGAATCCCACCCCTGCCACAATCTAATACCACCAAAAGCTAGTAAAGTCAAAACCAACAATAATAGTACAAATTTTAAAACAAACCCAACAAATTCACCTTTACTAACTTCCAGAAGGCCATAATTGAGAGTGCCAGTTTAATTTTTTTGGGGGAGCATATTTTCCAAAACATAAGCATCTCATTTAAAACATTTTACTTTTTAGTTACAGCCAATCTTACATCACCCACAAAGGGCACCAAGAAGACTTCCTCAGCCTCACTCAGGTCAAGGGTCAAGCCCACAAACAGTGATTATGGTCATGCCAAAGAGTCTTAGAGTCTACAGGACAAAAGAAGACACATACTACAAAGATAAATAATGCCTCAGTCACCATATCAGATGTTGCCCGAGAAAATTGAAGGCTTGAATGAATCTTAGTGATTAGTTGGCACATTGTTGTGAGGTGTATAAAATTTCATTGTAATTGTGCACAATAGTAAGAAAATGCTTTTTTTAAATTTACCATCTTATCTGCAATCACTGAAGAAGGAACAGTTGTATGTATGTATGTATGTATGTATGTATGCATGTATGTATATATGTATGTGTGTGTGTATATATATATATATATATGTGTGTAAGGTTTTTAAGCTGATAATTTTAAATAATAAATAAGGGAGACTAGTATAGATCTATTTCGAGCTAGTTAGCTCTCTTCAGCTAGCCATACCCTTACTGCGATTCGAACCAGGGAAGTATTACATGTGAGGCAGTTGTAATTGCTACTACACCACTGGCTCTCTCCTTATCAGCAGAGGCAGGGGAATAAGTATATACTTTGTGTTACAACACCCTGTTAAGCCCCAATTAAGGGAGAAAGCATACTGCTTTCTTTTCTGTCTTTCGGCTCATCACCAGAGACCATACCGACAGAAAGCTATTTGTTTCATTGTCTTTTCTTTACATGTGTGTAAGGTTTTTAAGCTGATAATTTTAAATAATAAATAAGGGAGACTAGTATAGATCTATTTCGAGCTAGTTAGCTCTCTTCAGCTAGCCATACCCTTACTGGGATTCGAACCAGGGAAGTATTACATGTGAGGCAGTTGTAATTGCCACTACACCACTGGCTCTATCCTTATCAGCAGAGGCAGGGGAATAAGTATATACTTTGTATTACAACACCCTGTTAAGCCCCAATTAAGGGAGAAAGCATACTGCTTTCTTTTCTGTCTTTCGGCTCATCACCAGAGACCATACCGACAGAAAGCTATTTGTTTCGTTGTCTTTTCTTTACATGTGTGTAAGGTTTTTAAGCTGATAATTTTAAATAATAAATAAGGGAGACTAGTATAGATCTATTTCGAGCTAGTTAGCTCTCTTCAGCTAGCCATACCCTTACTGGGATTCGAACCAGGGAAGTATTACATGTGAGGCAGTTGTAATTGCCACTACACCACTGGCTCTCTCCTTATCAGCAGAGGCAGGGTGTTGTAACACAAAGTATATACTTATTCCCCTGTCTCTGCTGATAAGTAGAGAGCCAGTAGTGTAGTGGCAATTACAACTGCCTCACATGTAATACTTCCCTGGTTCGAATCCCAGTAAGGGTATGGCTAGCTGAAGAGAGCTAACTAGCTCGAAATAGTTCTATACTAGTCTCCCTTATTTATTATTTAAAATTATCAGCTTAAAAACCTTACACACATGTAAAGAAAAGACAACAAAACAAATAGCTTTCTGTCGGTATGGTCTCTGGTGATGAGCCGAAAGACAGAAAAGAAAGCAGTATGCTTTCTCCCTTAATTGGGGCTTAACAGGGTGTTGTAACACAAAGTGTATATATATATATATATATATATATATATATATATATAATATATATATATATATATATATATATATACATACACACAACTGTTCCTTCTTCAGTGATATATATATATATGTATACACATTGCATATAGTTTTAGACAATGGTTTAATTAAAGAATAACCACATTTCATCATAATTGTTCATCTATATCTGTAAACAACTCAGTCATAAGTTGCAAGTAATAGTGAACAACAGTTTGGCACTACAATAATGGAAGAATTTATACTGCTTTATTGCATTGTGTAACCTCAGACCTAAGTGTGTGCCTGTGCTTAATCAAATCTATTTTTGTCTTTTTCTACCATGTTTTAGGCATTGTTTCTCATCTTCAACTTCCAAAGTTCCTCAGAGACTTAGGGTATGCTCTATGATTAGTGTACAGAAAAAGCCATTCAGGAACAATGCATGTCAAGAACTAAGGTCACTTCCTATAATCAGAGACTAGCAAGCCAGTCAGAACAGATCATCAGAACTTTGGAGAAATTCTCCAAGCACCAGCTGGAAACAATCTAGATACAACCTGGATAGAGCCAGGTGACCATTAATCTTAATTGGAGCAAGAAGTGATCTAACCACAATATATGTTCCAACATCATCAAGCAATTGTTTCAAAGGAAACATGAGATCTGTTTATTTATTTATTTGTATCCCACCTTTACAGTATTGCTTTTACAAATAACCCAAAGTGGTGAACATATCCAATGCACCTTCTTCCTCCTATTTGAGTGATTGTCTCAAAGTCACCCAGCTGGCTTTTGTGGCTCAGACAGGATTAGAACTCACAGTCTCCCTCTTTCTAGCCTGTATGTATGGCCTCTTATTGATACCCTGGCTTGTTCCTATTTCCAACTTAATATGTAAGCACTCTGACACCTTGGGAGCAATGATACTGGTCACACGTTGTCCCTCAAGGACATCCCCCCTTTCCCTGGGCTTCACCCCAAGATTGCTGCACACCCGAAACCCAGAAAAGCAAATTTCCAAAGGGTGAGATATTATCCATCTAGGTCTTAATAACACACACCAGATCTACCTGCTTTTGCAGAATCTAATCATGTATTAAAGGCTAATAAATTTATCAAATGTATGTTTATCAAATTTACTGGTTGCCCATCTCATGATCCAGGGACTTTGAAGACCATGGTGTTATTACAAATGGCTTAGCTTTTAATAACAGCAACTTCAGCCACCAACAATCTAATCAGCAATATCCAGTAACAAATTCAAAAGAAAGTTGAGTAAATATGATAAGAAAAGGGGAATGCATAAAGATAAAGGTAGAGCATGAAGATCAAGGTAATTACATCTTGTTCTTATTTTAAAAAATGCAAACTATATAATAAGTTCCAAATCTGTAAATATTATGCAGTATAAAAACCATGTATGCAGCATTGTTACAACACTGGTAAAGGCCAATGCAAAATAGATATATTTTGTATTGCAGAGATGCATCATGCAGTTATGTAAATGCACAACTCTTCATGGATTAAATTCTTCTAAAAGTGCATTCAAAACAAAATTTATTTGAAGTATTTGTTATGAATTTGAATTTAAATGCAACTTGATTGAAATGCCTGCATTATGTTTCAAGCTTTTTATCTTTATCAATTCCATGGAGACCTAAATTCTGAAAGCAAAAATACAAATCTGCTACAAACTGAAAGCAGGATCATCCTGACAATGTCAGTCAAACAGACAACTTAGTATCCTTCATATGTTTTGGACATGAATTGTCATATCCTCCAACTAGAGCTGTTTGTGACGAAGGCTTATGGGAAATTTAAATCAAAGCATCCAAAGGGTGTTAGCTTGCTGCTCTTCTTTCAGGCCATAACTGCTTTTATATTGCCAGATCTCTAAACTGATTTACAATCTAACGTGGCTTCATGGTAGCACTAAAGAAGACAATTTCCTAAGTAAAGTTGATGTTACAGCAATCAGGGAAATGGATATTCATTTGAAGCCAAAATATTTATAAAATTATGGGGAAGGATCATAGTTTTTGGTGTAAGTAAAGGAAATCAGGAATGTAAATTGAGAATATCAATTATTATTATTACATAGAAGCCTGGCACTCTGACAAATCAGTCTCAATAGACACATAGACATTAACAACATCTATAGATTATGCAAAAGAGACAATCAAGCAGCCCCAAAGAAAAAAAGACTCCAGCATTTGTCCATCAATACTCAGCGCTCAGATCTGATCCAAGGTCAACTTCAAACCAACAATCAGGTAAGCAATATCCCAGTTAAGAAACTGCCAAAGAGCCATCAGTAAACAGCCCAACCAAAGAATCTCTAATACCATTTCCACCCACACAGACATAAAAGACACCAGAATATAAATTGATAGCAAACTGCACTCCTTGCTAGCGCTGATGATGGTACCTCATTAGGCTAATGAAACATCTGCAAGAAAACAAGCAAGCACCAAGGACCTCTCACTTATTTTATTGGAATGTACTTGCTATTATGGAATGATAAAGTTTCACAAAGAGATCATGAAAGTCAGTAGGAACTGGTTTCTAATATAAGTTTCTAAGTCTTTAAGAGGGATTTGATTTTCCAGTGGCAGAGTATTAAAGCCAAAATTTAAGTTTAAAAAAAGCAGCAATATGTTACAAGAGTCCTTTCTAAGGTTTTAGATGGTCTCATTCATTAGTCTATAGAGATAGACAGTCATCCAGGTCATGGTTGTCCCAAAAGTGCTTTTTCAGAAGGCAACTGGACTTCCTTGTTTTTTCTTTAAAGACATCTCGCTTCTCATTCGAAAGCTTCTTCAGCTCTGACAGGATAGTGGAGAATGGAAGGATCTTATTCAATAGGTGACTCTATCTAGCAAAGACTCCCCTTACTATATAGCTGCTCCATCAAAATGTTTGCATTCTCTTTTTATTGCTAGATATTAATTCAGTTAACATGCTTTTTAGAGTTTGAGGGAGATAATTACATTCTTTTTTAAGAAGCTTTACCTAACAAGGGGACTAAATGCATAACAAGAAAATTGCACAAAAGGAAAACAGAAAATATGCTGGCAGCTCAGAAGAATTATTAGATTATTATACTTGCTTTATATTCTAAAACTGTAGCTCAGCCAAATAATAGAATTGCTATTATCTCAGAAAGTAATGCAGGCTAGATTATTCCAGGCACGTTTTTGTCACTTAATTTCACATTGGCTTGGCCCCATGAGTGCCCCTGTGACACATCTAATCATAACACCAGCAGTAAGCCCTAAAGCTTCTCTTTTCCCCATTAGGGATGCTTGACTCCTTTCTAAAATTTACAGTGGAAACATGAGAGTTTCCTAGTAACATGGATTAGCATGCATTGCTTTAATTAACAAATAATTCCCTTTAGAGGTAACCTTAGTTAGCACTCCTATAAAAGCTCAAATGCAAACAAAAAGTTCACCTTAACACACTTCTAAAACTACACCACCGATAAACCTTCATTTTCCTTCATTATACATATATATAAGACCATTTTGGATATTCTTCAAGGACTACTCTTCCTTTCTCAAAGGTCACTAGTTAGTCATGCGCTTCATCCATGAGAAGCTTTTTTACATTAGCAATTGTTGCACCTCACAAAAAGCAGTGCAATGCTTTGTGTGGCTATGCTTTAAGACATCTTTCCTTTTATAGTATGTCATAGCCAAGAAAGGCATGAAAAACTGCTTTTAAGTTCAAATATATTTTTGTATACACAAAGTTAACCCTAGAATGATTGCAAACACTTCCAGTCAGAGGCTATCTGGATGCACCATTTATAATCATGATAAGATGACAACCAAATAATATACTGAAGTTACCTTCTCCCTATTGATCCTACAAGCTGAGGCACTGTAAATACATAGCTGGGGTTTGAAAAAAATGACATGATGGCAGGCCTGGGCTGTGCAGAGTCCCAGGCCCTGAGTACCCGGCTGATGTTGTGCAACGCCAGGTCCGTTGTCAATAAGGCCCCCCTGATTTATGATCTTATTCAGGAGGAAGGGCGTGGACCTGGCAGGTATTACTGAAACCTGGTTGGGCCCAGAGGATGGTATTCCTCTGAAGGAGATGTGCCCACTAGGTTTCTTAGCATTTCATTGGCCAAGGTCTCAGGGAAGGGGTGGTGGGGTGGCGGTGATTATTAGAGAAGTCTTTTGTCCTAAGGAAGCCACTGTTCCTCAGACGGCTGGTTGTGAGTCTCCCTTTGTGAAGTGGGGGCAGGGGGTTCAGATGGAGCCTTTTGATAGCGTACCTGGCTCCCTGCCACATATCATCGGCCCTGCCCGGACTCCTCGAGGTGATAGCCGGGCTGGCGGTTGAGACCCCTAGGCTTTTAGTCATGGGGGATTTCAACCTGCCTTCGCTTGGGGAAACCTCTGGGGTGGTTTGGGAGTTCATGGCTTCCATGGCAGCCATGGACCTGACCCAATTAGCTTCTGGCCCCACTCACATGGGGGGACACACGCTGGACCTGATTTTTGTCTCTGGTCAGTGATTGAATGAATGTAGTTTTGGGGACTTAGCCATAAAACCCTTGTCATGGTCAGATCATTCTCTTCTTAGGCATGACTTCTGTACCACCACCACCCCCCCCCACTGCAGGGAGGTGGAGCCATGCAGATGGTTCCGCCCCAGCGCCTGATGGACCCTGAGCGGTTCCAGAGGGACATCTCAGGCTATTTCCTGAGACTCTGGCTCATAACTCGGCTGGAGACTTGGTGGCCACCTGGGACAGGTTGGCCGCCGAGGCTCTAGACCGAATTGTGCCTTTGCGACCTCTGACCCGGCACAGATCCCATCCAGCTCTGTGGTTTACGAAAGAGCTGAGGGAGATGAAGTGCTGGAAAAGACGTCTGGAGAGTGTTTGGAGGACTAGCCGTGCCGAGTCCGACCGGACACATGTGAGGTCCCATATTAGGACCTACCTTGTGGTGATAGAGGTGGCGAAACATTCGTATTTGTCCGCCCTTATTGCGTCGGCAGAAAATCGGCCTGCCGCTCTGTTTAGAGTGACCCGCTTCCTGCTTGAGGGCAGGGCAGAGGAGTTTTCCCGATTTCTGCACGACAAAATCGCTTGGATTTGGGGCGGGCTGGACTCCAGTTGGATGGTCCCAGGGGAGGTGTCCAGGGCAAGTCTTGAGACTGTTATCTGGGAGGAGTTTGATCCTGTGACCACCGAGGGCGTGGACAGTTGCTGGGGAGGCTGAATACCACCACATGCCTGCTGGACCCGTGCCCCTCCTGGTTGGTTTCTACTTCCAGGGAGGTGACACGAGGCTGCCTCCAGGGGATTGTCAACGCTTCGTTGAGAGAGGGATCGCTTCCTACTGTCTTGAAAATGGCGGTGGTGCGACCCCTCCTCAAGAAGCCTGCCCTGGACCCGGCTGTTTTAAACAACTATCATCCAGTCTCCAACCTTCCCTTTGTGGCGAAAGTTGTTGAGAGTGTGGTGGCGTGTCAGCTCCCTCAGTACCTGGAGGAAGTGACTTACCTCGATCCTTTCCAATCGGGCTTCAGGCCCGGGCATAGTACCGAAACAGTATTGGTCGCGTTGGTTGATGATCTCTGGAAGGCCCATGACAGGGGGTATTCCTCTGTCCTGATCCTGTTAGATCTCTCAGCGGCTTTTGATACTATTGACCATAGTATCCTATTGTGGCGGTTGGAGGGGTTAGGAATTGGAGGAACTGTCTTACGGTGGTTCTCCTCCTTCCTCTCTAACTGCTTGCATTTTGTGTTGATGGGGGGGAGAGGTCACCCCTAGGCCCATTTGTGGGGTGCCTCAGGGGTCGGTCCTCTCTCCTCTTTTGTTCAACATTTATGTGAAGCCGCTGAGGGAGATCATCCGTGGTCTTGGGGTGCAGGGTCATCTTTATGCTGATGATACTCAGCTTTACATCTCCACCCCAAGCCATCCCAACGATGCTGTGGAGGTTATGTCCTGGTGCCTGGAGGCCATGTGGATTTGGATGGGCGGAAACAGGCTCCAGCTCAACCCTCAACCCTCCAGCTCAACCCACTGAGTGGCTGTGGTTTCCGGCGCCCCGATATAGTCAGCTGATTCCATAGCTGGCTATTGGGGGAGAGATCTTAACCCCCACAAGAGAGGGCTCACAATTTGGGTGTCCTCCTGGATGCACAGCTGTCTTTAGAAGATCATATTACGGCCATCTCCCAGGGGGCTTTTTATTAGGTTCATCTGATTTGCCAGTTGCGGCCCTTTCTGGATCGGGACGCCTTACGCACGGTCACTCATGCCCTTGTCACCTCCCGCCTGGACTATTGTAATGCTCTCTACATGGGGCTCCCTGCGAGGAGCACCCGGAGGCTTCAACTGGTGCAAAATGCAGCCGCATGGGTGGTTATGGGAGCGTCAAGAAACTCTCATGTGATGCCTCTCCTGCGTGAGCTGCATTGGCTGCCGGTGGCCTTCCAGGTTCACTTTAAGGTTCTGGTTTTGACCTTTAAAGCGATCCATGGCATTGGACCAGGCTATCTGCAAGACCGCGTTCTGCCGGTAGTCTCCCACTGACCTGTGCCCTCCCACAGGGAGGGCCTCCTTCGGGTCCCAACAGCATCTATGTGCCACCTGGTGACCCCAAGGAATAGGGCCTTCTCTGTGGGGGCACCCACCTTCTGGAATGGTCTGCCTCCTGAGCTACGTAACAATACTGACCTGAGAGCATTCAGATGTGCACTGAAGACTTGGCTCTTTGAGCAGGCTGGCCTGGGCTGAAATGGGAGTTTTAAAGAGTAATTTTAGAATTTTGGGTTTTAGGTTTCGGGATTTTAAATTTGGGGTTTTATTGTTAATTTATTGGGGTTGGGCTATATTTTAGTGGCAGCCTTAGGATGTTTGATCTTTTTTTAACTTTTATAATGTGGAATGTTTTATAGTTGGCTGTATACCGCCCTGAGTTCTTCGGGAGAAGGGCGGTGTATAAATGTGTAAATAAATAAATAAATAAATAAATGATTACATTCCAAATAATAATTGCTTTCTTTTCTAATGACTTTGCCATGCTAAATTCTGGAATAAATTTGCCATGTCTGAGTGTACAAACAAAAACTTAAAGTACTTATGCATTTTTTTCTTGAGCCACCAAAATATATTGAGATTCTTTATCAATTTATAGTGGGTGTTGATTTAACACAAAGCTCCAGTTTTCCTACAAGAATGTAATTGCTTCCAATCTCTCCACCTTTAAATGTCTATGGAGATTCTCAGTCATCCAGATCATAGTTCTCCCAAAGGTGCTTTTTTCAAGAGGCAACTGGACTTTCTGGATTTTCTTTGAAGGCGTTTCGCTTCTCATCCAAAAACTTGGATGAAATGTCTTCAAAGAAAAACCAGAAAATCCAGTTGCCTCTTGAAAAAGCACCTTTGGGTCTCTATTTTTAAATAAAATATTCATAGTCCCCAAATCTTTGAAAGGGAAGGCTGAAAACAATGAGTCACTCAGGAAGACAAGGTCATACAAACTTGATTATCACATATAATAGACAGATGCATGATCCAATCATGAAAAAAGACGAAATGTTTAGAAACTCTAAATAATTTTGCCTTAGGACAGCTGTTCATAGAACTATCCACAGGGACGGTAACCTTGAATTTAGTAACCTAATGAGAGAGGTGAGTGTTGCTAAATTGATTGGAAAGCAGGACCATATTACTATCAAACTAAATTGATTGATAGAAAATTACCACACAACTCCAACCAGTCACATTTGACTTTTAAAAATAAAACTATGGAGGAAAAATGAATGATAAAAAAAGCTGAAAATCACAGTCATGTGGATTAATACAAAGTATAACAGTATTACTAGGTCAAAACATGAATAAGTCCAAGAGATCATAATGTGATTAAGTAGCAATGTCAAGGTCATGAGTTCTATTTTCACTCTCTCCCTATTTGGGTAAGATGTCTTGTTTTCTGAAGGAAGCATTTTTAGAGATTAGAAAGCTTTCTTCAGAAAAATGAAAACTCTTAGCCCAAAGAGGAGAATGAAAAGGAAGCCAAATGTATACAAATGAAATAAAAGATAATAATATCAAAGAGGTATTTGTTGAGAGAAGGGGCCACAATGCTCCTAAAATTTAAACCAAAAGTGAAAAAGTACTTAAATATATCACAAGCAAGAAACTTATAGTTTAAAAAAAACTCTTTAAAAATTGAAAACTCTTAAAAAATTGAATAAATGTTCAGCTTTCTTTGATGCAGAAGATGTAAGGGAGATAATTAAGCCTGAACTGATATTTTTAGGAAGAAATTTTCAAAATATGAGACATCCAAGTGGTTTGAAAGTTCTAGAAATTTTTGGTTCTCTTTAAAAAGCACTATCCATCTTTAAGATAAGCCTCTGTATCGTAAGAATGGAAGCTTGGTATTTTAATGTTAATTTTTAAAAGGGATTTAACAAGAACTATGAAATTACAGATAATTTAGTTTAAAATATTCTTTTTGCTAAATTGAGGAGAGGTGTTATTAAATAAAACCTATCAAACTTTCAAAAAGCAGGCCTTGATTTCTGAATTACTGTCTTTCTAAACTTACAAATTTCTTTGAAATAGTAACCAACCATATTATGGAGGTAATTAATTTGTTAATGAGTTATGAGTAAACAGCAAGATAGCCAACTTGATATTTCAATGTAGCTTTGACAGATCAGTCCAAGAAGGTCAACCAAATGCTCACTTCATTGGTAGAATCATTAAGAATTTAAAATATGAAAATCAAATATGGAATTTGCTATCACATGAAATAATCTTCATGCTACACATTGGGATTCTTTTAAAACGTGATCAACACATACATAAAGTATAAAACTGTTGTGCTTATATTGTATGAATATGTATATATCCAGGAACAATAGCAATATATATCTCAGTACACATGTATTTATCAATATTACATAAATTGGGAATGCTATGATAGTCCCAAGCATCTATAAGTACAGTATATCTGTGGACAGTTTGGAAACAGAATGCTGGATTAAATACATTAATTCTGCCTGTTTTTCCTTATATTCTTATGCTACCCTTGAAGGTATCTTCCAATTACTTCATGTTTACAGCCAGGCAGATTTAATGAAGGGCAGAACCAGAGTAAAGTTGTACAAACCTTTGGCCATAGGCCCCAGACCTAATCCATTCTTTATATTTAGTATCTTGGAATAACATAGGATGGAAAATATTCAGTTAGAAATGGAGCAAAAACAGCTAGTTTATCGGGCACCATTTCCACCCAGAGCTAATCAATAGGCAAAATCTAAAGTCTCTACATTTAAATTAATTATTCCATGCAAAACGGATATTATCTGTTCATCGTCCCTTCTGGGAAAAATAGCCATGTTCTGGAAACTGGTAAAAAGAATTGCCCTGGGTATGAGACAGAAGGTTTGTGGGTGTGTGAAGACGGAACTTAGGAAACATGGTAGAAAGGATAGAGTGGCTTGATTTTTTTTTAAAAAAAGGGGAGTTTTGTACATGTTTCTGGGTTTCATATACCAGGAGCAGCTTGCTTTGTTTTAAGAACAAGTCCATATTTTCTATAAGAGAACACACATTATATTAAGAAGTGGCTCTTGATTCTTCCTTAATCTGGAAGCCAGAACTGAGCAAGAGGACAAATGGGTCCTGGACAGACTATATTCTGTCACCTTACTGAGAGGAGACTTTTCAAAGGACACAAGCATTCCTTGTAGCCAAAGGAAGAGGGACTAGTTAAGTTAAAGTTGCTATCATTCCCTGCAATTTTTCTACTTTCCACACATGGAAGTACCGAGATGCAGAGCCTTTTCTTTTGACCAAGTTTATTTCTCAACCTATTGAATGTTTGGTAGTACACAGAATATAATTGGATTTGACATATCAGGTCAGTAGGAAAGGAGGTATGGAAGCAATCCAGTTTGTCCTTTCACAACTGAATCTGGAGTGGGACACTTGCTATGTAATAAAAAACATTGTTAAGGATATTTGGTTTAACACTTTTTTTTTTGCAATGCTTGGAATTGCAATGCTTAGATGAAACTCTATCTAAAATTCACATGTTATAGTTTTCTTGAAATAAAACAATAACTTTCTGCCTAGTCTGTTTCAAGAAATCAAAAGAAACATATTCATACCTTCTTGTTCTAAGCTTATATCTGCACATTCCACAAAAATCAATCCCATTTGCGCTCTGGATTACATCGGCTATTGTGAACATAGCATATACATGAAGGTGATGACCAGGTGAGGTTGGTTTAACTTTTTGTCTAGCTCCATAATAATAAAGATGGATTTGTCATGAATCATACAATCCTTGGTGACATTTTAAATTACATCAACTCCATGTTGCCTTTTAATGATCACATAGGTTGACTTTCTCTATGTCACCAGACTACTCTTCAGATCCTCTAACACTACACTCACCACCGCTGTCGTGAAGTACCTCCACTTTGTTGCCGGTTGTAATTTTCTTCCCTTCCTTTCACATTCCCCATCACTGTAACCTTCTCCAGGGAGCTAAGTCTTCACATAATGTTTCCAAAGTAGAATAATTTGAGTCTGGTCATTGTGACTGGAGTGAGAACTCTGAATTGATTTGTTCAGTCTTCCATTTGTTTTGCTTTCTTGGCTGTCTGAGGTATTCTCAGGAGTCTTTTCCAGCACAAAAGTTAAAAAGCATCAATACTCTTTTCATCCTGCTTTTTCTTTCTCTCTTAATGAGTGTCACAAGGAGTTTTATGTTACCTGTACAATTCCAATCTCTGTTGGTATAGCCATATCACAGTATCTGAATAAAGGTGCTTTTATTCAGAAAAGTAGATAATCTGATAATGGTACTTTTATTCTTATTAGTACTACTAGTAGTAAATTACTGCTATTTTTATAATAGTATAGTATATATCTATATGGAGGATGTGGTACAGACAGAATACATTTTGTTAGCTGCTGCCAAAGCATTTTAGTCTAGAAGTCAAGCAGGCATGAATACAGGACAAGAGTAGTTTATGGATGTGTGTGTGTGTGTGTGTGTGTGTATAGATTATCCCATATCTGATTTTTTTGTTTTAATGTAAGTTAAAGATTCAAAAATATTTTTAATACCACATCTTATTTATTTATTTATTTATTTATTTATTTATTTCATCAGATTTATATACCGCCCTTCTCCCGAAGGACTCAGGGTGGCGTACAGCCAAATAAAACATAATATAAAATTA
Organism: Bungarus multicinctus; assembly: GCA_023653725.1. Classification (NCBI taxonomy): domain Eukaryota; kingdom Metazoa; phylum Chordata; class Lepidosauria; order Squamata; family Elapidae; genus Bungarus; species Bungarus multicinctus. The sequence goes on from CM042844.1 coordinate 60,927,503, forward strand.
CAAAAGTTAAAAATAAATTAAATTCACGGCTGCTATTAACAAATTATACCCCAATAATTAAAATACACAACCGATTTCTCAAACCCCAATTTAAAACCCCAATTAAAATCAGCACAGGTCGGCCTGCTCAAAGAGCCAGGTTTTCAGAGTACGTCTAAATGCCCACAGGTCAGTGGTTGTCCGTAATTCAGGAGGCAACTCATTCCAGAGGATGGGTGCCCCCACAGAGAAGGCCCTATTCCTCGGGTCACCAGGCAGCACATGGATGCTGTTGGGACCCGAACGAGACCCTCCCTGTGGGAACGCACCGGTCGGTGGGAGACTACTGGCAGAACGCGGTCTTGCAAGTAACCTGGTCCGATGCCATGGAGCGCTTTAAAGGTCAAAACCAGAACCTAAAAGTGAACCCGGAAGGCCACCAGCAACCAATGCAGATCGCGCAGGAGAGGCATCACATGGGAGTTTCTTGACGCTCACATGACCACCCGTGTGGCTGCATTTTGCACCAGTTGAAGCCTCTGGGTGCTCCCCACAAGGAGCCCCATGTAGAGGGCGTTACAGTAATCCTGGCGAAAGGTGACCAGGGCGTGAGTGACCATGCGTAAGGCATCCCGATCAAGAAAGGGTCGCAACTGGCGCATCAGGCGAACCTGATAAAAAAAAACCCTGGTGACGGCTGTAATATGATCTTCTAAAGACAGCCGTGCATCCAGGAGGATGCCCAGGTTGCGAGCCCTCTCTGTGGGGGTCAAGATCTCCCCCCCAATAGCCAGCAACGGAGTCAGCTGACTATATTGGGCAGCCGTAAACCACAGCTACTCAGTCTTGGAAGGGTTTAGTCGAAGCCCATCCAAATCCGCATGGCCTCCAAGCACCGGGACATCACCTCCACAGCATCGTTGGGGTGGTTTGGGGTAGAGATGTAAAGCTGAGTATCATCAGCATAAAGATGGCATTTCACCCCAAAACCACAGATGATCTCGCCCAGCGGCTTCACATAAATGTTGAACAGAAGAGGGGAGAGGACCGACCCCCGAGGCACCCCGCAAACGAGGGACCTAGGGGTGGACCTCTCCCCCCGTCATCACAAATTGCGAGTGGTCAGAGAGGAAGGAGGAGAACCACCGCAAAACAGTACCTCCAATTCCCAGCCCCTCCAACCTCTGCAATAGGATACTATGGTCGATAGTATCAAAAGCCGCTGAGAGATCTAATAGGACCAGGACAGAGGAATAACCTCTGTCATGGGCCCTCCAGAGATCATCAATCAACATGGCCAATGTTGTTTCGGTGCGGTAACTGGGCCTGAAGCCCCATTGGAATGGATCTAGATAGGTTGCTTCCTCCAGGTACCGAGGGAGCTGACACGCCACCACACTCTCAACAACCTTCACCATAAAGGGAGGTTGGAGACTGGATGGTAATTATTTAAAAGGGCCGGGTCCAGGGCAGGCTTTTTGAGGAGCGGTCGTCTCACCACCGTTTTCAAGGTGGTAGGAAGCGATCCCTCCCTCAACGAAGCATTGATAATCCCCTGGAGCCAGCCTCATGTCACTTCCCTGGAGGTAGAAACCAACCAGGAGGGGCACCGGTCCAGCAGGCATGTGGTGGTGTTCAGCCTCCCCAGCAACCTGTCCACGCCCTCAGTGGTCACAGGATCAAACTCCTCCCAGATAATAGTCTCAAGACTTGCCCTGGACACCTCCCCCGTGTCTCAAGGGGGTGGCGGCAGAGAGGTCAAGCCTGAGAAGCTAATGATCGGACCATGACAAGGGTTTTATGATTAGATCCCCCAAACTACGATCATTCAACCACTGACCAGAGACGAAAATCAAGTCCAGCGTGTGCCCCCCTGTGTGAATGGGCCAGAAACTAATTGGGTCAGGTCCATGGCTGTCATGGAAGCCATGAACTCCCGAGCCACCCCAGAGCCCTCACCAAGCGAAGGCAGGTTGAAATCACCTATGACTAAAAGCCTAGGGGTTTCAACCGCTAGCCCGGCTATCACCTCAAGGAGCCCGGGAAGGGCCGATGATACGTGACAGGGAGCCAGTTATGTTATCAAGAGGCCCCTCTGAACCCCCTGACCCCACTTCACAAAGAGAAATTCACAACCAGCCATCTGAGGGACTGTGGCCTCTCTAGGACAAAGAACTTCTCTAATAATCGCCACAACCCCACCACCCCTTCCCTGGGACCTTGGCCGATGAAATGCTCGGAAACCTGGTGGGCACATTTCCATCAGAGGAACACCACCCTCTGGGCCCAACCAGGTTTCAGTGACACCTGCCAGGTCCGCACCCTCCTCCTGAATGAGGTCATAAATCAGGGGGGCCTTGTTAACACAGTGGACCTGGCATTGCACAACATCAGCCGGGTACTCAGGGCCTGAGGCTCTGCATAACCAGACCTGCAAGGTGGGTCAGGAGGGCCGGAGCGCACTACCGCTTGGAGACAGCAGGCGCGCGATCCCCTGGCCTGATATGGGCCTCTACACCAGCCGTATCTGCCCCTCCCACTTACGGTGCCGATGGAACCCGCCTCTGGCTGCCCAATCTCCAACCTCCTTCTCAACCCACGACCCTCTGGGCTCTCCCAGACGTGCATGCCAGCCTGATTGATTCTAAACCCCTGTGGGCTTTCCCCCAAACCCAGTTGAGCATAATCTTTGCTCTAATTATTACAAAGACACCAACTGATATGAAGCTAATCTGGATTTCAGATCCTTAATTTTATCCATTATGACTTACTATATGTTACCAGTAGCAGGCCTGATTAACGTATTCCACAGGCCTCTCTTTTCTTCAGTAAGAAAATATTTTCCAAGGCTGCCTTTTTTCAATGAAAGGAACAGTTTTTTTAAGATCAATCTATCTACAAGAATCATGAGAAAGAGAGAGGGGAGGGAGGGAGGACAGACAAAGAGAGATTCAAGAAGAGACAAATTCTACTGAAAAGCTATTATACAAATAATTCAAGACTTTTCTGTAGCATGTACTTAAAATAGTACAAATGATCCATGTGGATCATTTGATCAATTATGTCTACAAAACATTCAGTCACAAGGATCATCAAGCTAAACATAATTTGTTGAAGATTCTGAAAAACAATGTTTACATTAGGAAATAATGTAGGCATTAAGAATCGTCTCTTTGTAATTTTCTATTTTGTCATGAGGTCAGATTATCATTAGCCTCTTATTGATTGCAACATTGGCTTGTTTGCAACTATCTGGCAAATTAACTGCTGTAGTAAAATATGAGCCAGAAATGGCTTCGCTCACCCAGCCTACACCCCCAGTTATAATGCTACAACAGTTATTTAAATGCAGATAATATGAAAATATTTGAAACTTTTTGCATAATCTTCCTAGGAAAACTCTCCAGACATATAAAGTGATAAAATAACCCAATCTGAAATAAAAATGATTAGAACAATGAACACTGTGGACAGGGAAAAAGACAAAACATGAATAAAATTATATTTTTTTAAAAAAAAACCCAATAAAGGTGAGTAACATCCACTATCAGTAAATCCACTTTAGTTATGCTATAACTAATACACTATTCAAAATATTGAAAACTTGAAAATAAAAAGATCTTAACCTGGTGTTTAAATAATAGAAATGAATTCACCTATTTATCCTGTTGTGTTGCTGTAAGTGTTCCAAAGATGGGGTAAAGTTTCTCTTAATGATAACAAGTAGTTATGTTCAGTGGGAACAATATTCAAGGAATGGTTCCTAGAGCCAGTATTAAAGCTCAGCCCAATGCCAGGTTTACAATGTCCCTAGGCCATATTGGCCAATATTGTCCCACCCCCCCATGCAAAATGCAAAAATGTCCATTTTAAGAATGATTCAGAAGGAGGGGCCACACTGGTGCCACTTAATCTGTTGCACCCTGGGCCAGTGCTATTTAACTTTAACCTAGCCCATATAAGTGTATAGTTTATGTACAGAAGTTCATGTAAATGTTGAGAAGCTAAGGGAGACCAGAATAATGAATATGCTTTCCTCTCATTAACTCTGTACGAATTAGGAATTGACTTGTCTGAGACAGTTTCTCAAGTTACTTTGTTGACCTGGGTTCAGGCCACTTTTATCTGATCATTGCAACTTAGTTGCGGCTCTTCCTTCTGTACTTCAAGGACATGCCACACAAGCCTGTAATACTTGATAATTTTATCTTCCACACTTTTTAATTTATTGATCACACTGTGATCAATATGAGAATAGTATGGGAAGTATGAGTGAGAATAACCTAACAATCACAGTGCCAAGGTGGAGGTGAATACAGGATAGATTCAAATTGATAAAATTCTACTTCAAATTCCACTGATCATCTAATTCAAGATAGCTGAAGGACCCCAGATCATGAAACATAGGTTCAGTTCAATACAATGAAATTAAACGAAGGTACAAACAGAATTACACAGAACACTTAATTATTTGGAGGAAGCATGTCATAAAAATGTATCAGTAATAGAATAACTACAGCAGAATTATTGATATTGTTCTCTTCAGAACACAAAAATGTGGTTTTTTTTAATGATCTAAAGCTACAAAATTCTTTTCTTTTTCAATTTTTGTTCATGTGTATCTCTTACAGAATAGTCTTACTAACATGGATAAGAATGTATTATCCAGAAATCCATTTTCTCCTCTATTTAATTCCACAAGCCAGTAGGGAATTGTTGTATTTCAAGAGTTCAGCTTGCAAAAAAAAGCTAAAAATAAACCAACTTTTCTTGAAAGGTTTGGCCTCTCAGTCTCATATTTCAGAAATAAGGTTGTCTGGCCTTGGCTGTAGTCTATTGGGAGATTCAGAGCTAATATAAAGGAGTCATGCTAGATTGGGTTGGAAAAAGATGAAAAGATAAACTGCATTCCTTTCAAGCTAACAAAGCTTTTATTGAAAGTTTTAATTTCAGCTTTCAAAGCAGTAGGGAAAAGGGAGACTATCCAGTATTTAGACACAAGAATCAATTCCTGAACCAATTTTATTTTGAAATCATCACTATTCCTAGTCATAGGTAATTTACCAGTCACTTATCCCAACAACTGGGAGATGACATGTAAGTAACTTATCAGCAACTATGAATATGGATCTCCCAATGTGTTTATAATCATAACAAGCCAATGAGTCCGTTTGTCTTCAATCCCCACCAATCTGAAATGTATTTACAGTTAATATACATTTTGGTAGCCTATTTTTTGTATTAGATTTTAAGTATATAACACAAATATTGCTTTGTTATAGGAGAAGGACAAACTAAGTTTGTTCTTATATGTAATATAAAGAACCTTTTACCCTTTTACCATGCAAGAGAAGTATTATGTTCTGAAATAGCCTGTTTATAGAGGCACAACTCATCTATTGTAATATCACTGAGAGCAAGAATGCTGTCTTTGTACTTGTTTGCCTCTTGACAATTTAAATTAGGTTGCTGAATGACTTGTATAGAAGACAATGGTAAACTGTCACAAAAGCATGTTAATTAATGTATAACTGATATTTGACATCCATTGGTGAAAGATATTTTTTACAGGGTTTCATTAAAACAAAAAGATAGATTTAAGAGGCTTCTTTCTTGATTAATGCCTTCTGTAACTACGAGATGTGAGTTCTGGATGGGATTACAACAGGGTGGAAACAAAATTAAATTTCTATCAGTGGGTCATTCACAATGAATACTTGAGTAAGCAGTAATTAGTTCTTTTTCATACATAAAGCAAAATATAAAGATGCTTGTTTATTCTAGGGTAGTGACACCATAATTTAACTTTCTCAGGCAGTGCTGATTCAAGATCATTTTTAATTGTTTGAAAAGAACTGAAGAGTTATATGCATAAGAATCACCTATTCCTTGTGCATTAAAAAAAACCCATGAAGCTTGGTGGGTAATCATTTTGGATTAATGGGCACATTTTAAAATTCAAGATTAGGGGATGGATGCTTTCAGAAAATACTTTCCAAAGAATAGCAGTTTCATGACAAAAACACTCTCTAACCCCAATAATATTTTTGAGAAAAGGACCAACTTTCAAATAAAACTCTGGACTGCATTTGCTTATTATTTTTACTTTTTAACAATGCCCCTGGGTCTATGTAGAGCCAGGGCAGCATTATAATTGTTCTTATTTATAACATAACCTCCCTTACCAGTCTAGTGGGTCAGGTAGATGTAACTGAGAAAAGATGGTTCTTCAAATAATGTCTTGTTGTTATTATAGGTAGTCCTCGAGTTATCACCACAATCGAGGCCAAAAATTGTGTTGCTAAGTGAAACATTTGTTAAGTGAGCTTGCCCCATTTTACAACACAGTTGTTAAGTGAATCATTGCATTTGTTAAGTTAGTAACATGGTTGTTAAGTGGACCTGGATTCCTCATTGACGTTGCTTATCAGAAAGATCTAAAAGAATGGAATAGAATGGAACTTTATCGTCACTTAAGGGTATACTAATCAGCATACAGTAAAATGAAATTTTGTTGCATCTCAAAAGATAACTATTATGCGTATACCCACATACACAAACATGTATGACACAGAGAAATATCACAATCTAGTTTGAATGTATACATATAGATGGTGAAAAAAAAATCCTGCAAAGCTGATCATATGACTCTGGGATTGCAACCATCATAAATATGAGTCAGTTGCCAAGCATCTGAATTTTGATCATGTGATCATGGGATTGTTGCAACGGTCATAAGTATGAAAAATGGTCATAAGTCATTCTTTTCAGTGCTGTTGTAACTTTGAACAGTCATTAAGTGAATAGAGGACTACCCTGTATTTTTGTAGGCTGGACTTTTGCTTTTTAGCACATTGTTCTTCTATTGATTAAAAAAAAATAAAGGAACTTTGGTGGATTTTAATAGCAATAGTCAGTGTGTTTTCCTTTGTCCTTTCTGAGGGTGCTGACAAAGCACTCTTCCCATTTTCTGCTGAGACCATGAACGTGAGGATGGACCTGTGGAAACGTGCATCACAACTTCACAACACAAATTCTGCAACGTTGCCACACACATTTTATTGTTTTCCATTGCCTACTTCCTCAGATATTGTATTTTATCTCATAGATTTTTCCCAAGGCAGTACATCCTACATTTGCATTTACAACATTCCTATGCAGTGAATTAAGCAAAAATCCATCTCTCTGTAACCAATCTGTAACCAATTGGGCTATCCAAGAAGTGCCTGGTTTCTCTGATATATAGTCTGGTTGTATGTAATTGTCTATTATGATAATCATCACTACCATAAATACAGGGAGCACTACGTGATGGAGGGCACACACATAATTTTATTATGTTCCCTTAGAAATATTTTGATCAAAACAATGGGTAGAAAAGTACTTTCAAAAATTGCAAAATGTACAAATTCTATTATTGTCCTGGTTAATGGAAGAAAGCAGTGACATCACAAGAGAAAAGAAACATTAATGATTTAATCTTTCAATCTAAAGTGATACAGATTTACAGAACCTTTAAAAGTAATGGAATCCTTCTAAAGGCAGAGCTATATTGGAAAGCAGGTATATTAGAGCAACATTACAGAGACCAAGTCCTATGTATAAGACTAAGGAAGGCTACTAAGGACCCAATGTGTCATGAACTCAATCAAGCTTAGGATTTCACTTTTAAATAGCAATGGCACTTAGACTTATACTGTATATGGCTTCACAGTGCTTTACAACCTTCTCCAATCATTTTATAGAGTCAGCATATTGCTCCCAACAATCTGGGTCCTTATTTTATCGACCTCAGAAGGATGGAAGCTGGTGAGAATCGAACTGCTGAACTGTTGGCAGCCATCAGTCAGCAGAAGTAGCCCACAGTATTGCATTCTAAGCACTGCGCCACCACGGCTCATGAACCGTGGTGAACCCACAAACACCTGTATGTGTATCTACAAAATTCATATAGGACTTTCTTGCACTGCTTAGCAAAGTCTGCATTGCGGCAGCCTGATGGAGAAGTACAAAAAGGAGACAAATTGCAAAGAGAACAGGTCAAGCAAGGCTGAACACTGTCAAAAATGAAATAGTATGAAAAATAGGCTGTTTACCACAGCTATTTATTTCCTCTCTGCAACCCTCTAGTTCTTTTTCAACCCCCATTGAAAGAATAAAATGAGGTTGGACAGCCCATGAGAAAAGAGAGGAGATGGGGCAAGAACTGGAAAAAGCTGATCTTACATTTTTAAGAGAATGAGCAAAACATCACAGCCAAGAATGAAGGGGGACATTTTACATTCTATCAACTTCCTCCTTTCAATGCCATCACCTTCTTCACTGTGCTGATGCGGAAAAGTAAAGAGGTAGAAGTTTCAGCCTGAGATTATAAATATTTACAATTATGTGTTTCTTGTTTCCAGATGCCCAAACTAGACTTTATATTAATAAAGGGCATTTATGGCACATTGTAAGAGGGAGAGATCTATAAGACAGGCTCCATGGTGTGCGCAGAATTCTGAATGTCCATTGGGACAGAGAACAAGAAACCAGGAGAAGAAGAAATAGAAAAGCGTTTTCTGGAAAGGATAGGACCTCTGTAAGCTGCCACATTTTGCAACAGATACCTCTTGTAAGATTGTTATTCCCATTTAGGTCAAGCAGGGGTGCTCCCCCAAAAATCCAAGTTACCCAGGAGCTTGCTCTTCCTAGGACCATCGTCTGTGAACTGTCCTTAAATATCAGATTTCGATTCTTACTATGTTACAGAGCCCCTGATCATGACATCAAACATGTAAACAAGCTAAATTCACTACTAACATGGGCAACATCCTGCCCACATGCTTTTATCTTTCTTGGTGACTTTAATCTATCTCATATTAACTGGACCCTAAACAAATGTACAACTGAACCCATACATGCAACCTTCTACAATGCTGTAACGAATCTGGGACAGGAACAACTAGTAACCAACAATATTAGACTTAACAACTGCCTCGATTTCAACTTCTGCAATAGTTTGAATTCAATTTATGGAATACAAACTAAAGAACCCTTTTCCAACAATGACTACAATATGATTGACTTTTGTCTCAACATACGTCCACACAAAAATCATCACAATGATGGAATCCCTAATCATAACTTCAAAAAAGGCAAGTATGATCTTATAGATAACGATCTCTCATCCCTTGACTGGCAATTTCTATTCACTAGATGCAATTCTGTTCTGCTAAAGACCATTACAACATATTTTTACTTGAAGTCAAAAGAGTCATCAAACTATATGTACCAATAACAACTCCCAAAACCAGAAAAAACAAATTACCCATAAAAATAAGGAAGTTCAATCCAAAAAGAGATCACTTTGGCAGAAAAACAAATCTGGTCACATTGCAAACTTCAAAAGCCAATACAAAAATGTATGCCACCAGATAAAGACTGAATGCACCAATTATCACATTAACAAGAGGATAACCAATTCCACCCATGCTTTCTACAATTTTGTAAACAACAAACTAAAAGACTCAAGATTCATCCCACCCCTGAAAGGACCTAATGGTAAAGACTGCAATGATGACAGCCTTAAAGCCAACCTCTTTAACACATTTTTGGCTCAATATTTGTAAACAGCAATGGATCATGCCCAGTATTTCCTAGTCAATCCACAGACAACTACAACGATCTAATACATATCGATTTTACAGAAGATAATGTTGAAAAAACATTACGCAATTTAAAACCATCTCTATCTATTGGACCGGACGGAATATGTGCCTACTTTTTAAAAAAGCTATCCACTGCCATAGCAGAACCTCTAAGCATAATCTTCGAAAAATCTTTCAGGACCAGCTCCTTGCCAAACCTATGGTCACAAGCCACAGTCATCCCCATCTTCAAAAAGGGAGACTCCAGCCTAGTTGAAAATTACAGACCAATCTCTTTATGCTGCGTCACCTGTAAAGTCATGGAATCAATTATTAACCAATCCATTATCCTCCACTTAGAGACAAACAACCTACTCTCTAATAAACAATTTGGTTTCAGAAAAAAACTATCCTGTAATCTGCAACTTTTACACTGTAAAAACATATGGACTACACAACTCGATCAGAGCAAAACAATAGACACAATCTACATAGACTTCTGTAAAGCCTTTGATTCAGTGGTACACAACAAACTTTTAGTTTACTAAAACTAAAATCTTATGGTATATCTGGATACCTGCATAACTGGATAGAAGCATTCCTGTCAAACAAATAACAAATGGTCAAAATTGTGGTGTCCCTCAAGGCAGTATTCCAGGACCAACCCTCTTCATACTTTAATAAATGACCTCTGTGATCATATTAAGAGCAACTGCGTTCTCTTCGCTGATGATGTTAAGCTATTCAACACCACAGACAATACTGCTACCCTTCAAAAAGACCTCGACTATGTATCAGAATGGTTAAACAAATGGCAAATTCAAATCTCACTATAAATGATCTGTCTTACATATTGGTAAAAAAATCAGAAAATAAAATAGAAGCTGAATAGTCAAGACCTTGTTGATGTCCCAAATTTTGTCAAGGATCTTGGAGTACTCATCTCTAATGATCTAAGTGCTAGAGCCCACTGTAACTACATAACCAAAAAGGCATTAAGAGTTATTAACTTAATCCTACGTAGCTTTTTCTCTGGTAATATCACACTACTAACTAGAGCATACAAAACATTTGCTAGACCAATATTTAAATACAGCTCATTTGATGTCTGGAACCCACATTACATATCTGATATTAACACAGTTGAGAAAGTCCAGAAATATTTCACAAGAAGAGTTCTCCAGTGTTTTACAGAGTCAGCAAGTTGCTCCCAACAATCTGGAATGCTCAATTACCAACATACCAATATTCAATATTGCTTGTTGATTTGGGTACCAACTCTGGGAAAGGAATGGAAAAACTTATTTTCAGGAAAGATTTTAAACCAAGGTAGGCAAAGTTATACCCCAGAGGCACATTCATCATCAAATAGTACCACCACCCATACCTGCAATGATCAGCTGGCTCAGAACCAGTTTGATCCGACGATCCTGTGGGCCCGCCTGCCCCTGTGCTGTACTCACCTATATCTGCTCAGCTGATTTGCATGGCAGAGCGGATTGCCACACCTCAGTGAGTTACTTCTCTGAAGTAGCATTGAAGGAAAGTAATTGTGCACGCATGATACGCGATTAGAGAACCAGTTGTTACACCAGGAGAATCCCACCCCTGGATAGAACTTGATATGTTTGACAAATCATTTGAGATTAAAAAAAAATATTGAAAATCAGGTATGATCACTTCAGGGTTTTCATCTCGATGGGTAAAATTCAAAGATTGCTGGAGTTGGGCAAATTCAGCCTTCCCTAATCTGGTGCTTTCAAGATATATTGGCTAACTGGGGAGTTCCGGTTTGAGCTTCTTCGGCGACAGACCGAAAACTGCGATCATGCACAGTTTCAATCTGTGCTGGTTGCTGAAGCGCCCCGAGCCGGCTGGTTTAGGGGCTAAGCCACCTCGTAGAGGTGGTGAAGAGGGGGGAGACGGCCAGCAGGGTAGAGGAGAGTCACATCTCTCCTCCCCAGCTGGCCATCACTCCTTTCCTGAAGGTGGTTGCAGCAGTGGTCAGAAATGGCCTCCTCAAAGAAGATCTCGACCGGAAAAGAATGTGCAGGAGGAAGATAAGAAGAGAAAGTTTTGGCTGACCAGGTCGAACTGGAAAAACAAGAATACAAGGTACCCTGGAATTTGAATTATAAAGAACAACATTGTTCCCAAAGAAGACTTTGAAGCTGCGAATGAGAGAGGGAAGGGAAAGGATTTGGTTTTTTTTTCTTTTCTTCCCTATATTGATAACTAAGAGATTTAAGCAAGAAATTGGCAAAAATCCACTTTGACATTAACAGGTATTTAAACTGAAATGTCAAAGGGATAATAAAGATTTCTGGATTCTCAAAAACTTTTCAAAGAAGGAAAAAAACAAAAGGGTGGAATCTGGAAAAAGGGAGATCACCTGGAAGTGAAAGGAATTAACAGTGTAACTTTAACAAGATTCCTAAAAGATACATTTTAACTGAAACTTTGTAACAAGATAAGAGAACCCCAGGAAAAGAAAGTGGAAAAAAAAAGGAAGAAGAAGAAACAGTTTTGGATTATTTGGATTACTTGGTGATTTTTGGATTTTTGGCTATTGGATCTAAAGGACTAAAATTAATTGGGTGATTGTTTAAAAGTTTTTTAAATGGTATCACTCTTGGAAGAATTGAGAATGGAACTTAAAAAACAGAAAGAAGATGCACAAGAAGGAAGAAGTTCTTTTGGCTTCGTATTTCAATTTTGAGAAATAGAGATCCTGAATTATGAGAAACAACAAGAAATGCATGTAGAACAAGAAGGGCGGGACAAAGAAGCCATTTTCAATGACCAAGTATTTCTATGTAGGGAAAAGAAAGGGAAGGCGGGAAAGAGAGTGAAAAATTTAAGATCTGAAAAAACAACCCAGAAAAAGAATAGTTTGAAAAGTAATTATAACATTAGGAAGAAACAGAAGAGAGGATTACAGAAAAGAGAATCAGAATTAGAGAGAGTAGGAGTCAAAAAGAGAAGGGAGAAGAAGAGGGAGAAGTGGTAAAGGAAAAGAAATTATAAATGACAGAATCAGGACATAGAGAAACAGGGAAAACGTACAAGACACAGAAAACCTAACTGAAAGGGGGATTCTGCAAGGGTACATAAGATAGTATTGTTATACTAGAAATAGAAATTAAGTTTGAAAATATGAAACAAGTGTGGTTAAAATGATAGATAAAATATTCATTATACTGTAATGGAATGTTTAATAAATAAATGAAATAAAGAGAATGAAATAATGAAATTAGGAAAGGAGAGGAACATTTTAATTATTATAAATGTGTTATAAAAACTTAAGTGAAGAGGAATATGAAAGAAACATGAAAAAATTATGGAAATATTATAAGTGTTCCTAGAAGTATGATATCCTATTGAAAAGGAATGTTAAAGATGTCAAAGATTATAACTAACATTAATGATAGAGCTGAATTGGAATAGAATAAGTATTTTATTTATTATTGTTATATTTTTTTTTCTTTAAGAACTTAGTGTGTATTTTAAGAACGTACCAAGCAGAATTCGACTGGAGGTTATGTGTTATATTGAATGTTATAATTGTAAAGACATAAATTGAAGTTTAAGAGTTGAATGGATAAAAATTAAAAGATACAAAGGTGTCACACTCCAATTAGTAACTACAGGCGAAAATTTTATTTAATGAGAAAAGAAAATATGACACTGAAACAAGACAGACAAAAGTATAAATATGATGACTAGAAAGATATTGAAATTTAGAAAAAGATACATATATAATTGAATTTAGAAAGGAATGAGATAATTAAAAGTGAGATTGAGAAAACTAAGGGAAGAGAAAAATTATTGAGAAAATGTTAAAATAGTAATAAGATATGGAATAGAACACAAAGATGAATATAAAATTGAATTTGTGTCTGTATGGAGAAGTGATAACTCAGGACCATGCTATTCTCAAAAAAAGAAATTTTACTTGTATTATGTTTTATGAAAACCTACATAGAATTTTTATTAAAAAAAAAGATATATTGGCTAGCTGTATGGCACATTGTATATTTAATATTTTCATTACCGGGAGTGGACTATAAATGAAATGCTAAAGCTTGTCAATTGTCAACTGTGAATTTGTAATTACGACTGTATTATAAGATTTGCATGGTTTTTAACTGCATTAAAAATCCTCCTCCCAAAGACTATAGACCTACAGTACAACAAATTAAATGACCAATTAAAATAATCAGTGTCCCCAAAAGATATTTATCTCAGATCATTACAAATTAATTCCAACAGAAGAAAACACATTAAAAATTGCTTTAAATCAGTGTTTCCTAACTTCAGCAAGATGTATGGACTTCAACTACCAGAACTCTCTAACCAACACTGCAGCTAGGGAATTCTGGGAATTGAAGTCCATATATTTTAAAGTCATTGGGATTGAGAAAAACAGCTCTAAGTCTTCCAATTGTACCTAGAACCAAGAAAAACAAATGTCCCTTCTACTTTAGAAACATTGATAATTTCCTTCCTCGTCAACCCCTCTATTAGATAAATAGAGCAATGACCCATAATTTGGCATTTATCAAAATTTATTTATCTGGAATTATAATCATCCATAGCCATAGATGGTTATAAGCAGGGAATGGAAGAAACTTGGGAGGAGGGGGTTTATGTAGGAAGCCTACCTACATTTATCATCTGATTAAAAACAATTTGTTTATCTCTCTGAAAAAAAAAAACTCATCCATCTCTTAACAAGCAAAGACATTTATAAATAACTTACTATGCTTCGGCTGACTGCTAAATATAATGATTTAGGATAAAAAAAGAAGGCTCTCTGATCATTGTCTGTTAGAGTTCCAAAGCCCATTTTTCATGTTGATTTGTTTTCGCTGATAAGTGATTGCTCGATGGTATACTGCATTTCTTCTGTGTGCTAAGTTGTTTGCAAAATGAACAGAGGACAGCTTGTCACATCAAAAGGAGGACTACAAGGTGAGGCAAAAGTGTATAATCTTTTGCCCTAAGTTTTGACAGTTAATTAGCTCTCCTTCAATTTATACCTTGGTGACAGCTTGGTGAGGGTCAACTGAGACAATTTCAAGGTTAGTCCAACACAAAATATATGGAAGAATTGGCAGAGAATGGGTTCTCTGTTACTACCATTAAGACTGATTAAACAGCTTATTCTCTTACCTGGTACATAAATAGCACTGAGTTCTTCCCTGGCAATTCTGAATGTGAAGGAAAGGATTGTTTGCACAAGGACAGACAAATGAGACTGACAATGTGTAGTAAGCCATTTTGCTAGCAAAATACTTACAGGCAGCATCAATCTCAAATTATAATACACTAGCAAGATATTTTCCTAAGCATTCTCAATTTCAGACAAACTGCCCCATATGAAAGAAACAGTTATCGACTAACAATCCTGGCAAAATGATATTCATTGGGTTATAAAGAGGCTGAAGCAGTTGAATGTCTTAATAAATATTGTGTATCAATTGCATCAACATGGATGCCAGTAGCACCATAATGGGAGTCTCTATCTGTATTCTCTCCTCTGCTTCATGAACAAGTCTTCTACATACCTGCAGCACCAACAATTGGTGAGCTATTCAGTTAATAATCATATTACATAAGGATCATTGTATATTTGATACAAATCAACAGGATGAAAACACCTAAGCAATCTGCATAACAGAATATAACTATCCACGAGATGTTTATGCTTCCCAAAACTTCTGAATTAGTTTTCAGACCAAACATTGTTTTGTGTGTATCAATACACATCTCAAAAGAACATACTGTCAGAAATGTATAAAGGTTAAGAAACAGTGTGTTTAAGGGTATATATTTGTATGTACATTGTATATTCATATTTAAGTATCACAAATTTTTAACTGGGTACTTTATCAAGCCAAGCAAAATGACACAAAATAGCAGACACACTTTTGAATCTGAGATTCTTAATCAGTTCAATTGTTATAAAAATAGAGGATCATATGAAGCAAAACAAATCTAAAAATTAGACCAGATGTTTTGGCCATAAGATGTGCTTTAAATATGAATGTGTATTCAATTTTTTTTTTTACCAATTTGCAAATTAATGTTGAAATCGGATTTGGGTGATTCATGAATAAATATATTCAAAAGTTACCAAAATGAGCTTAATTTATTTTATCTTCACTGTCTGCGACCATGCCCAAATATTTCAACCACATGGAATAAAAGTAAAGTGGGTTTACATATGTTTACCTCTAATACAATAATAAGCTGCATATGGTTGGGAATACAGCTCCATGCTGGCTGAGAATTTTCAATATAGTAACATCAATAAATCTAAAGATCTGAAAATTCTTATTATTAACTTATTGGCCATTGCAAGATGGCAATCCATTTGGAAAGGACCTTAACAATTAGCCTGTCCTATATGACTGGTGTATTCATGCCCTTTAAATGTTTGGAAGTTGTAATGATGTGATTGGTACCTCTAGCAGTGGAACCTGTTTCATGATGGTTCTATATATGCAATTTCATGAATTTATATGAACTTCATACTTTATTTTACATGTTTCTCTGAGTTTACGAAGCTAGGAACTATGAACTGCAGAGAATTAGTTCTGATTGGAACAGCTTGTAAACCTCGCAAATGAAAGAATCAAAAATCAATCCCTGTTAGAGAATTGGAGCCCTTTATCAGCAAATAACCTACCTTTATCAACCATCCAAAGCCACATTCAATTATACTTGTTTCCCTCTCAGGTTTCCTTACCATTTCATCTGTCTGATAAGATTCATCTGATATCCTGAGCATAATCCTAGTTTAAAAGGTGATTACTCTTTCACCACATAGAGGTTGCTTGTCACCTTGTGCTCTTATTAAAAACAGAATTTTACAGCAGCTTTGTGGAATGTATCCACATACTGTGAATGTCTTTTGATCATGGCTGGGAATTTGATAGTAAGCCAGGGACTGTTCTCACTGAAAAAAATAAGCATTTACACTCATCATGAGCTAGACTCTACTACTGTTCTGAAACAGATTTTGCAACAACTGAGAAATAAGATATTTCCCAGGTGGCATGGTGTAATTTCTACCCAGCTCCCATGCACCAAAATGGTGGGTTGATTATAATTACAGCAAGGCAAATGCTGTTTCATTAATTGTAGCACTTTTGATCTATATCAGAGGTTGAATTTCATGTGCTTCTTTCATCATCTATAGTCTATAATTGGTTTAACAATTTCTGATCTCTCTGCCTGCTTTTCATTTATACTGTCTAATGCAGTGTTCTGACCTTCCTTCTCTTCACCTACATAGCACGGCTCTTCACTTTTCATTAAATATCTGTTTTTTTAAGGCCGTATGCAATGAAATGCATTTCATATTACTAACCTTTGTTGATGAACATAAAGCATAGGCAGGCCACCCTAACTTAAGAGTATTTATTGTATTACACTCTAGAAGAACATTCTTTTCTTGGTATGCATCAGCCTTTACTAATCTGGTGCCCATTTAGTATTATGGACTTCGACCACAATTCCCCTTTACCATATTCAGCAAGTACAACATGGCCAATGAATACAGGTAAAATCGAGGCAATGGACTGCAACATTTAACTCCATCTTCTCTCCATGTACTTTTTAATTCAGTGCCTGATTGTGACGTCTGCTTGCAGTAAGAATATCTCCAATACCATGCTGTGACTGATCAAGACTGATCAAGATTTCTCCTTTTTGATTCCATAGCAAACTAAATCTGTGATTGAAAATAAAAAGGAGGAGGAGATAGTTTCCTGATCTAGTTTGAGGAAGCTAGTTATGAAAACAAGATATGCTATAATGGACTGAATCTTTCCCTCATTCGTTTATGCTATACACACTTTTCTTTAGGTTTCATTTGTCTTTTGTAATTAGTAGTATGCCACAAGGAAGAAATTGACTTTACTAGTGATATACACACTCAAATGATCTTAATTTTTAAATTCCTGCAACACTTGCCAAGAATCCCAAAGTAAAACTGTACCTTCAAAAGTGCTATTTAGGGAACAAGCTTTTCTAGAAATGGGAGAAAAACTATCAGTGATTATGTCACTTAGTTGGGTAATGAAACATCTGCAAATATGTAAACTCAGAAAGCATCAGGGACTCCACTGAAAAAATTCAGGGGGAAAAAAGCTAGTCAGATTAATTACAAGTATATAGATGGAGTATAATGAACCTTAATTCAGAAATTATAAAAATTGTAACCTTCATAAATGTCCTTTTAAATGGGTATTTTGTTTCCCCTTTACCATGTTCAGCAAGTACAACATGGCCAATGAATACAGGTAAAATCGAGGCAATGGACTGCAACATTTAACTCCATCTTCTCTCCATGTACTTTTTAATTCAGTGCCTGATTGTGACACCATTAAAGCCAACCTCTTTAACACATTCCTTGGCTCAGTATTTGTAAACAGCAATAGATCATGCCCAGTATTTCCTAGTCAAACCATAGACAACTACAATGATCTAATACATATCGATTTTACAGAAGATAATGTTGAAAAAACATTACACAATTTAAAACCATGTCTATCTATTGGACCGGACAGAATATGTGCCTACTTTTTAAAAAGCTATCCACTGCCATAGCAGAACCTCTAAGCATAATCTTTGAAAAATCTTTCAGGACCAGCTCGTTGCCTAACCTATGGTCACAAGCCACGGTCATCCCCATCTTAAAAAAGGGAGACTCCAGCCTAGTTGAAATTTACAGACCAATCTCCTTATGCTATGTCTCCTGTAAAGTCATGGAATCAATTATTAACCAATCCATTATCTTCTACTTAGAGACAAACAACCTACTCTCTAATAAGCAATTTGGTTTCAGAAAAAAACTATCCTGTAATCTGCAACTCTTACACTGTAAAAACATATGGACTACACAACTCGATCAGGGCAAAACAACAGACATAATCTACATAGACTTCTGTAAAGCCTTTGATTCAGTGGTACATGACAAACTATTCCTAAAACTAAAATCTTATGGTATCTCTGGACAACTGCATAACTGGATAGAAGCATTCCTGTCAAACAGACAACAAATGGTCAAAATTTGGAGTGTCCTATCTAATTATGTTCCTGTCAATAGTGGTGTCCCCCAAAGCAGTGTTCCAGGACCAACTCTCTTCATACTCTACATAAATGACCCCTGTGATCATATTAAGAGCAACTGTGTTCTCTTCGCTGATGATGTAAAGCTGTTCAATACCACAGACAAATACTGCTACCCTTCAAAAAAATCTTGACTATGTATCAGAATGGTCAAACAAATGGCAACTTCAAATCTCAACAAATAAATGCTCTGTCTTACATATTGGCAAAAATCAGAAAATAAATACAAGCTGAATAGTCAAGACCTTGTTGATGACCCAAGCTTTGTAAAGGACCATGGAACACTCATCTCTAATGATCTAAGTGCTAGAGCCCACTGTAACTACATAACCAAAAAGGCATTAAGAGTTATTAACTTAATCCTACGTAGCTTTTTCTCTGATAATATCACACTACTAACTAAAGTATACAAAACATTTGCTAGACCAATACTCAAATACAGCTCATCAGTCTGGAACCCACATTACGTATCTGATATTAACACAGTTGAGAAAGTCCAGAAATATTTCACAAGAAGAGTTCTTCATTCCTCTACTTGTTGTAGAATACCTTATGCCACCAGACTCAAAATTCTAGACCTAGAAAACCTAGAACTATTCCTCCTTCGGTCCGATCTAAGTATAGTATATAAAATCATACATTGCAATGTCCTACCTGTCAATGAATACTTCAGCTTCAACCATAACAACACAAGAGCACACAATAGATACAAACTCAAGGTTAACCGCACTGAACTTGATTGCAGGAAATATGACTTCAGCAACAGAGTGGTCAATGTCTGGAATACTCTACCTGACTCTGAGGTTTCTTCCCCAAACCCCCAAAACTTTAACCTTAGACTGTCTACTATTGACCTCACCCCTTTCCAAAGAGGCCTGTAAAGGGCGTGCATAAGCGCACCAACGTGCCTACCATATCTGTCCTATTGTTTCTTTTATTTTTCTTATATGTACTCATGTCATGTATTCATAACTATGTATATATTTATACCTATTATCTTGTAAGTGATTGACAAATCAAATTAAATAAATAAAATAAATGTCCTTTCCCAAGTGAATCTCTGCACAGGAACACAAATCAGGTGTTGAAATCTGGTACTGGTGAAGAACTTTGGTGCAAAGTAGGAGAGGGAAAAATAATATGAAATCACAAAACTGATAAGCAACTGTTGGATTTATTATTATTAACAGTGGCAATAGAAGTTTACGTCAAATCATATAAAATCAATTTTAGAAATGGTACTTATCTGATATTACCAATCAAGTAGAAATTCACCTACCGTATTTTCCGGCGTATAAGACGACCGGGCGTATAAGACGACCCCTGATTTTTGGTTGACTTTTTTCAAAGTCATCTTATACACCAGAAAATACGGGTATTCAAAATTAAGCTGCAAGGATTTGTAAATGCTTCTCCTTCCTTCGCGCTCGCATCAGCCTTCCTCCTCCAGCCCCAGGGCGACTCTCTCGGTCTCTCTCCCACACACACGGAAGACGACCAGGCCTCCCGCGGAGCATGATGGGCCGGCAGAGCGGCCGCCGTCTTCTCTTCGGGAAGGGGAGGAGCGTCTCCCGGCGACGCCCGTAATATTTTCCGGCGTATAAGACGACCCGGCGTATAAGACGACCCCGGATTTTAGGTTGTCTTTTTTTGGTTTCAAAAGTCGTCTTATACGCCGGAAAATACGGTAGTAGTTTTGGTTTCCTGCTGTCAGATGTATTAAACTGCAGCATCGTCTCAGTGCTATTCTTAACTTTTCAGATTCTTTCTTCTGCTCATGCATGAAACAGGGTCATCAACAACATCTAAAAACAATCAGACAAAATAGACCTTTAACTTCTGAGTCTTGCCACCCAGAAGGAGAAATGTTAAGGTTTGTTATTGCTAATATTCCATTAAATGCTATTTATAATTTTCAAATATGACAGGGCAGTGTTTCCTTACTGTATCTCTAAGCTTTTCTTAAAATAGTTGGGTTGGATGACTATCATTTGATGCATTTATTTCTTAAACCAAAAACAGCAGCCAAGCAAACAAAAAGACATTACATTCACAATGCAACAGATTAAATATGCATCTCAGGGTGGTAGAAATGAGCAATATAAAGTAACTGCATTAGAAGTCAATGGCACTTTATTCACATTTTCTGTTCTTCCCCCTCCCCAATCCTCTTCAACATCATTTCTATTGTAAAAGCTTCTTCACTAACAAACAGTAAGCTACCTGCAGAGATTCAGCTTCTTTTGTCCTCTTCTTAAAAAGCCATGGGAAGCTACCTACATTAGTCCTCTCCTCCTGTATGTTCCCATTTTGAACAATAACACTCCATGAATGAGAAGTTAAAACATACAAGCAGTATCCCAGCCCCTGAAGTCTTCTTTCCCTGTAAGTGGAGTGCAAGCTACATTAAAACGACACGTAAAACATTTAATAACTGATTTGCATGGAGCCTTTACCTCCATCTTTCGCTTTTAGTTCCATTGGTGGCCAATCTCTGTTCTTCATTCTTAGCCAACTGCATTGGTTTATAAATTTACTAGAATGTGGTCATTATTATTATTGCCACCTTCTATCATCTTGGCCAATAATTTTATTTGCAAAGAATACTGAAAAGAATGAAGAAGACCTTTTGTTAGTAATTAAACAAGGTAAGTAAAATATACTAGTCATTTAGTACAATTGTTCTAGGTCATGTGAGTGACATAGAGGGGTATGGAATGGAGAACTCATCCACATTTCAAATCACTATCCAGATGCCTTCCCCATAGGGCTACATTAGTCATTTTTTCTGTTTGTTTGTTTTTTGCAACTCCAGCTGCATCTGGCTCATTTACAAATTTGCTCTTTCTTTTGCTGGCTTCTTCCCCTACATCATCTGTTCTGTTCATTTTTCAGAGACTTATCCTGCTGGCCTTCAAAAATTAGATAATTTGTTGACCCCAATTCGAGGTCTGAGCCTGCTGCCGAACTCAATGAAGAACACCAAAGATGAGGTGCAAGTTTGGTTTCCTTTTATTGAAGAGCTGCAAGAAAAGGGTCCTGGCTAGAAAATGCCAAGGAATCCTGAACAATAGAATTAAGGAAAGCTTTCTATATTTTCACTAAAGCAGTTGGTGGGATAAGGCAGGATATATAAATTAAACAAATAAATATACAAAACAAATAAATAAAAGGGACGCAGTGGTTCAGCGGCTAAGCACTGAGCTTGTCAATCAGAAAGGTCGGCGATTTGGAGGTTCGAATCCCTAGCACTGTGTAATAGAGGGAGCTCCCGTTACTTCTCCCAGCTTCTGCCAACCAAGCAGTTCAAAAGCATGTAAAAAGGCAAGTAGAAAATTATGGACCATTTTGGTGGGAAGGTAACAGTGTACCATGTGTGTTTGGCATTTAATCATGCCGGTTACATGACCAAGGAGACATCTTTGGGCAGTGCTGACTCTTCAGCTTTGTAACGGGCCAGAAACGACTAGCACGTATGTGCGAGGGGAACCTTTACCTTATAAAACAAATAATCTGATAAATGTGTGAGGGGAACAGGATTTACAGATGTGAGACTTTCTTACATAGTGCAAAAAGGCCAGTTTAATGTCACAATATCTACCTGAGGATATTTACAGCATGAAGATAGGCTATAAATGTATGGAGGAATAATAGTATTAAAAGGGCAACAAAATTGTTTTACACTATTCTGTTAATGAATAATGTATACATTTGTGTTTACAAAACACTCATTATTGAGCAATTTAAAGCATAATGAGACAGTTTCTTTATATAAAAATTCAGAACGATACACTACTATTGGAAAATAAAGGGAACATTAAATTAGCAGGGCAAGAGAGCTGTTATCAGTGGATTGGTATTGCTGACATTCAGGTCCTCTACCCATATTCAAAAATTGTCAAAACAGCAACATCATCTTTCCCCCCCACTTTTCTTATATTATAAATGCAGGCGAGGTCAAGCTCTATAAATGGAGCATATAATTAGTATAATTAATTTCAGCTACGGCAGAAATATATCAAATCCAAGAAGAAAATCTTCTCTAGAACTCACTGGCTTGAGTTTGCTTCTCTTAAGCAGAACACCGAGTTGGTTAAATGGCCATTTTAGTGGAACAGAATTTGTGACGTCTATGCTGAAGATGAATTGAAGACACACTGGACAAGTTTTCACAAGGGATTTTTAACCTGCAAAGAGACCCTCTGATGCTTTTTCCAAACTCAATTCATTCCTGAAGTTTCAGGCATTTCCTGAAGGAAATGCCTGAAGCATTTCCTCCTGAGAGATGGCAAAGCCTGGATGACACACTAGTTTAGATAACTGTATTCAGCTCACGTGTTCCATATTAAACACCTTGAGGGAAACTTGATTTCACATGGAAAATCTCATCCACATCTAAATGGTTGTCTATGCTGACCAACCAAATGTCAGAAAATCCAGTTCAAGAACATTAGTGGATTATTCATATTCATATTTCAGCACAATCCTTCAACAGGTGCTTCAAACAAGGCCTAGCTACCTAGCCTTTCATACAGTCCTCCTATCCTCAATTGTAGCATTAGGAGATTTCCCCTATTTAGATTTATTTCTCTGTGGTGTAACTGGTTAGAACTACCATTAAACACGATGCCTCCTGAATGAGGTCCATCTCCTCCTTTTCCTCCTCTCATCCCAACACTGATTGTTGATTATACTCCAATGGTGCTATTTTTCAAGAGGCAACTGGACTTTCTGGTTTTTCTTTGAAGACATTTTGCTTCTTATCCAAGAAGCTTCTTCAGCTCTGACTGGATGGTGGGGAATGGAAGGATTTATATTCCTTGCAGACAGCTGGTCATTGAAAAATGTGACTTATGATGGTTTTTCACAGTTACAACCTATGCAGCATCCCCATAATCACGTGATCAAAATTCAGATGCTTAGCAAATTGGTTCATACTTATGACTGTGTTGCTGTATCCCAAAATCATGTGATTCCCTTTTGCAACCTTCTGACCAGCAAAGTTGATGGCGAAACCAGATTCACTTAACAACCGGGTGACTAACTCATCAACTGCAGTGATTCACTTAACAACTGTGGCAAGGAAGATCATAAAATGGGACAAAACTCACTTAACAAATGTCTCACTTAGCAACATTAGAAATTAGAAACACTTAGAAATTTTGGGCTCAATTGTCATAAGTCGAGGACTACTTGTAACTGGCACTAATGTAGAGGGTATAACGTGCCTTGCTTTCATAGAGATATTTGCATAATATAATGCAAACCGAAAGGCAAGAATATTTTACATGTTATTAGAGGGAACTAAATTCCTATGCCTCTTAACCAAGAAACCTTGACAAGTAAATTGAAGTATTCAGCATCTAGCATTCAGTGCTCACCATTAACTGGCTTTTATAGAACCATAGAAATAGATAGAGATGTGGATTATTTGCTAAAGATCCCAAACTAAAACACCTCTGACAAATGCGCTCCTTGAAATCTGTAGAGATTCTCAGTCATCCAGGTCATGGTTGTCCCAAAGGTACTTTATGAGGAGATAACTGGACTTTCTTGTTTTTTCTTTTGAAAATGTTTTGCTTCCCATCCAAGAAGCTTCTTCAGTTCTTACAGGATATTGGGGAATGGAAGGATTTATATTTCAGAGGATTTCCAGAGGGAAAAAAATGCAGACTACAGGAACCAAGAATACTACACAGGTGACCCTGAGGACACAGATAAACCTCCAAGTGCTTCAACGACCCTCTAAAACAGGGGTGTCAAACTCACATCATCACGGCAGCATCACATGACGTATCAGGTGGTGTCATGTGACATATTTTCCCCACTTTGCTAAACCAGATGTGGGCGGGGCCAGCGCATGACGTATCTGGCCTGCTGACTGGGAGTTTGACACTCCTGCTCTAAAAGGATGCAGATTACTACCTGTCTGCAAGGAATATACTGTAAATCCTTCCTTTCCCCACTATCCTGTCAGAGCTGAAGAAGCTTCTTGCATTAGAAACGAAATGTCTTCAAAAGAAAAAAAACAAGAAAGTCCAACTGCCTCCTGAAAAAGAACCTTTGGGACTTTCCTTGGAATCTGTTCCTAAGGCAGAATCCATCATACTTTCAGCTGTTTAAGTATACCCAGTAATTATTAAATGGGTTTTTTTTTTTCAGCTGAAGGGAAACCAGCTTTCTACACCTGTATGCAGGCATTCTACCCAGCATGTCAATAAATTTGACATAAGATGTTGGAAATCTTTTGTTAAGATGCAGCCTGGCAGTTACTTAAGTGTTCTACTACACCACTGTGTATTATCAGAAGCTACAGGATATCACCCTTTTGCACCTGCGTTTGTGTGATGGTGGGATTAAAAAAGAAAAAGCATTAAAGATCACGTGAAGCCACAGCAAGTATGGATGCTCTTGTATAGTCTTCAGGATGAAAGCAAGGAGCCTTACAGAAAGTAAAAATAAAATCCCTTTGTGCTACTACGAATGTACAAATGGTTTTTTAACACTTTGAAAACCCTTTAGCTGACTTTAAAGAAATTTAAGCAAACATTCTTCAAAGTGATAATAACTGGAACAAAGCCCATTAGCAAAGCTAAATGAATTCTACTTCAAGGCATTGTGATACATTATCAGTTACTTCCTTCATCCCTGGGGAAATATTTCAGTATTGCTGTCAATCACTTGTTTGAGTGTTTTGACTTCACCAACTGCATCATTTATATTGATTTTTGACAAATGACATCTCTCTTTCTGAGCTATTATGTTTTTGTTTTCAGACCACATTTAATTGTTTGAGTATTTTTCTTCCTAAAAAAAAGAACGGCAAAATGTTTATTCTCTGAAGGCTGTAAACAGAGATCTCAGGTCTAGTTACTATGACAACCCCACAAGATACAACAAGCCTAGATTATCTCTAATGACAGATGTGAAGTTTAAATTGCATATTCCGAGCAAACAGTGCACTGTTGACCTTTTATTGAAAAATGGAATACAGTATAATTAGCATAATGTCCGATTAAAAAAAGAAACTCATAAAATAATATGTTTTAATCATTACCGCTGTCATTAATCTAACAACCTATTTGCCCATGCTGAAAATTCTGAATGTATAAAAGATTTAGTTCAGTGACATTTCTGAATATTGATTGTGATATATTTGAATTCAATTTTCTCCATAATCAGAAACCAGAAAAAAAATGGTATTGTGAGCTTGTGTAATATTCAAATACCATACCTCCTAGTTGAAAGGTTGCAGGCAAGTATGGCCTCACTAGCACAGTATCTTGATGCTATCCCTTGGTTATGCAGCCTAGCACTGCACTGGCTTTTTTTGGCAGCTGCAGCAACACTGATGGCCCATACATAATGATGGTCCACTGAGATGGTCCACTGGGATGGTATTACTATTAAACTAGGTACTGACTATTTTATACCTAAGCACGCTCAAGTCTGTCAAGATCCTTCCGAATCTTGAGTCTTTTGCCAAAGTATTGGCAATTCTTCCCAGTTTGGTGTCATCTGCAAATTTGATGAATTTCTGTTCTATCCCCTCTTCTAGATCATTTATGAAGATGTTGAAGTGAACTGGGCCCAAGACAGAACTTTGAGGGTCCAACTGCATGCTTTCCTCCATGTAGATGCAATAGTCTATTAAGGACTACATGTTGAAGAATGGCTTGTCTATTGTTCTATCTTACCAAGAATTAGACTACAGTCTACTTTGTCAAATACCTTACTGAAATCCAAGGTTATTTTATTTATGTAGCATATGGCATCTACAGAGGTGATACAATCAGTGATATACAAATTTAGTTTAAATACAACATCAGTACACATACATACATACATACACACAATATGATATGTGGACAATACAACATAGGAGATAATATATAAAATTAAGATAAAACCATAATAAAATCACTATAATATGGAGTCATAGAATTGCAATGGGATAGATGTTGTAATTCAATATCTAAGGAAGCTAACCATCTGGATGCTTCTGGTGTGGCTGTGGTGAGATCATTCCAAGTGCCTTGAAATTTCCTGAGAGGACATTCTTGAACTATATGTGTTATAGTTTACTTCAGTGTACCACAATTGCATTGTGGGCTCTAAGCCAAGGATAGGATTCAAATTTCTTAACAACAGGTTCTGTGGCTGTGGCCTAATTTATGGGTGCGGCTTGGTGGTCATGTGACTAGGGTGGGAGTGGCCAGGTGACCATGTGACTGGCAAACCAAATGTAAGTGGTCCTCACTTAATGACCAGGTCTTCGCTTAATGGCCAATTGCTTAGCAAGTGTTCTAATTTACAACTGACCTGCACAGAGCTACTTGGCATGTTTTTGGTGCTTTGACACCCACAGACACAAACATACACACCCACACAACCTTCTAACTCTGCTATTCTTTGATTCTGTAAGGATCTCCTGCTGGAGCAGGGGATTGGATTAGATTGCTGTGCTGCTTCAAAGTCTTCTGAAGCCAGGGTTTATGTCCTTTCTTCCTCTCCTTTTTTTCTCTCTCCCTCCCTCCCTTCTTCCATGTATTTATCTATCCATCCATATATCTCATTTACTTTCTCCTCTCTCTCTCTCTCTCTTTCTTTCTTTCTGCCCCTTCTTTCCATCCCCTTCTTCCTTTCATTACCTTTCTCTCTCCCTTTTTCTTTCTTTCCCTTTTCTCTTTCTTTTCTTTCTTGTATCTTCCTTCTCTCTTTTTCTCTCACTTTCTTTCTCTCTCCCCCTCTTTCCCTCTCTTTCTCTCTCTCTTTCTCTCCCCCCTCTCTTTCTCTCTCCCCCTCTTTCCCTCTCTCCCTCTCTCTCTCTGTTCTTCCTCCTTCCCTCTCTCCTTCTAAAGCTAGGAAGCCCACCTGAAACTCACACATACACACACACACGGGGTGGGATTCTCCCAGTTTGGCCCTGTTCTATTGTACTCTGCATATCAGAGAATAAACTTGCAGGCAGGGACTGTGCTTTTTAATTTTTGTGCAGGGTCTTCAAAAAAAAATACATGCAATCAACAGAAACAAACGAGGCATCTTAGAAACAAGAGGATGCTCAGAGTAACCCCAGTTCTACAGTATCATAGAATAAGACAAGCCCAGAAGAAAGGCAATAGTAGGAAGGAAGGAAGGAAGGAAGGAAGGAAGGAAGGAAGGAAGGAAGGAAGGAAGGAAGGAAGGAAGGAAGGAAGGAAGGAAGGAAGGAAGGAAGAAATCACCCTACTGAGGGCTGCAGAATCATGCAGCCTTTAATGTTGCAGATTGGTGACCCTTCCTAGATCCAGCTGGTGCGGCTTATTGTATCTACAGTACATGAGTTTCAGTCCCAAAGATGCTTCTTCTTCCCAGGAGCCCAACTTCAATTCTGGATGAATACTTCTGCACCTTTCACTCTTTGTTCCTCAACATCCTTCTTACATTGGATCACAAGCTATTGAACCAGATCAGAACCAAGAACAATAGTTGCAGTTATGTAGATGTAAAAGAGACTGGAGATTTTACAGCCTTCAAACCCCAATCCAAGATCACAGGCAAAACAGAAGCCTCAGGCTCAATACTTTTATCCCCTGACAGTCCTAGCCAGATATTCTTTCCCTTCATTGTGTCTCTGTATGTGGCATTGTTGCAGAGAACTTACACAAACAAAACAAACTTTACAAGAATAATAACATCTTTAGAAAAACCAGACATTAGGAACTGTGAATGGAGAAATTTTATTATTTACTTAGACTCTATTTAACCTCAAGAATTCACCTGAAGGTAATAATCAGGCAACCCAAGACTGACAAATCAAAGTTAATGATTTCCATGAATGCACACCTCAAAAAAAAAAAAAAAATTTCAGAAATGTAACACTCAAACATCCCATGTTCTTAACAAAAATGAATTTGTAGCACAGAAGGGAAAATTCCAAATTTACAGATGTTGTAAACAAAAGGTTCCTAATGCAACCAGGATCAGATGCCTGTATGCTGACTTTCTATATGACCCCATTATTCCTTTCATCTCTGTCACTCTGGGGGCAGCCACCCAGGGGTGGGATTTTCTCTTTCCCTCTCTTTCTTTCTCTTTCCCTCTCTCTCCCCATCTTTCTTTCTCTCTCCCCCCTCTCTTTCCTTCTCTTTCTCTCTCTTTCTCTCTCTACCTCCTCTTTTCTCCCCCCCCTCTCTCACTCTCACTCTCAGTCACTCACACACAAACACACACAGACACACACCTGTGTGGGACGAACAGCTCCAGGCAGCAGTGGGTGGCGGGAAAAGGAAGAAAGGGGAGAAGAGGGGGTGGCGTGCAACTGCAATGGGGCTTTGAGCACTCCCCACCCCAGCCATCACCATTCCATTGGGAGATGCTTTCGGAGGGCTGAAGCAGCGGTACTCACGCTTAAAGCGGTCCTGTTGCAAAGTCCCATCACGCCATTTTAAAATCTGCCACTTTAAGCATGAGGGGACCTTGCAACGGGGCTTTGAGCCCCCACCCCACCCCAGCCGTTGTGGCTCCACTGGGAGATGCTTTCGGAGGGCTGAGGCAGGGGTTGCTCATGTTTAAAGTGGCAGGATTTAAAGTGGCAGGCAGGATTTAAAGCAGCATCCATGCTTTAAGCGTGAGCACCCGCTGCCTCAACCCTCCAAAAGCATCTCCGAATGGAATGGAGATGGCTGGGGTGGGGGGTGCTCAAAGCCCTGTTGCAGTTGCATGCCACCCCCTCCTCCCCCTTTCTTCCTTTTCCTGACACCCGCTGCTGAGAGGAACTTGCAGGATCGTCCCAGACCAGAGATGTGTTTGTGTGTGTGTGTGTGTGATGGCTGCGGCAGGGGGGTGCTCATGGCCCTGCTGCTTTAAAGAATGCTGCTTTAAAGCGTGAGCCCCCCCCAGCCCTCCGAAAGCAACTCCATGGGTGGCAGAGGCAGTGGACCTGGCTGCTTCCCATTTTGCCCCTGGGAGAAGCCAGCAGAGGCAGTGGAGACACTGTGGTGATGACGTTGCTTACGGGCGGCAGCCAAATCTGCCACCCAACCGGTCTGCCGCATGGTAGGGAGAGCTGGGAGAGCCCTGCGCCAGCAGGGAAACCAGCCAGCCAAGCCTGGGGACATTGGAGGGCAGTTAGATAGGCCCCAGATTGCGGCGCCAGCAGGATGGAGAAGCAACCAGCCAAGCCCAGGAATGTTGGGAGGACAGCTAGGTAGGCTGGGTGAGGCCAGGGGAGCCCCAAGGACACTGCAGAAAGGGCTTACATATTCCTTGTTCCTTACATATTGAAACTTTTTTGGGACTTGTTGCAAGTCTTAGTTCTTTCTAAGGACTAGCCTTCTCGAATCCAACCCTGCAGATTCAGGCCATTTGCTGGCATTCTTCTTTAATTACAGTATGAACACTTGTTTTCATTTGGTACATTTGTCCTTGTCCCTCAGTTTGTCAGTTGCATTTGTGCAACTATACTGGTCTTGTCTGGTTTTTGTTTCTCTGTGGTATTGTTTTTGTTTGGGCCTTTAGTATTTCATTTTTCAGAATTTTCCATGCATCACATCCTGAACTGTTTTTTTCCTTCTAGGATTTCCATCCATGGAATGCATGATGTATCGCAACTTTTTTCCCCTTTGCTAAATCGAGGTGGGCGTGGCCAGCACTTCATGCATCTGGCTCACAGGCCACGACTTTGACACCCGTGGTATGATTTTATGAAACCATCCAATGATTGCAGATGCCTATTTCCATCTTTCTCAAATGTTACCATATTTATAAGTATTCATAACTGACTTGTGCTATAAACTACATCTCATCAAGCTAAAATCCAAACTATATTCAGTCTTTACCTTGCAATATATATCTTGATATATTGTTTCATTTTTCTCCAACTATATGAGTGTTTCAGGATATTTTCAGCTTTTTACTAGATGTGCTACGAATCAGAAAATAGAAGCCCTTGGATCAAATCTAACTTCCAAGTGGTACCTCATCCCCAGTGGTCACTATGATCAGGAGGGTGAGGAAGAAAGCAGACATACTGATATTTTTTTACACAGAGCATCAGCTAGACCATGTTAGATCAGAGGGGAGACAAAAACACACACAAAATTTTTATCAATGCTTTCCATTTTAGAAGGTATTAAAGGGCCTTGCCCATCATTATCCCAATTGCTCATATTCTGAATGATGTTCTAATGCTACTAATTCCAACTGAAGGCTCTTTTGTTTCCAGATGCATAATCATCCAGATAAGAGTCACTTTGGGGTAGAAACTGGCAAACCATGAGTTCTAGTCCTGCCTTAGGCCAAAGGTCAACCAGGTGACCTGAGGCCAGTTCTTCTCTTAGCCCTAGGAAGAAGGCAAGGGCAAACCACTTCTGAAATCTTGCCAAGAAAATAGTTGTTTATTGATTAATTCAGTTTGCATAGCTGCCCATCTCAACCAATGGCTTTGGGCAGAAAACAAAATGAAAAACATTTGCAATAATACAACAATTAAACAGCACAGCAATCAAGAAACTATCATATGACACAGTTAATAACACAATCAAGAAAACACATTCAGGTTCCAATCTTGGGCCCAGAACCAGGTTTTTAGGGCCTATGAAAGCCAGCAAGGATGGAATCATCCTATTCTATAAAGGAAGAACATCCTGTAGAATGGGTACCACCAGGGATGGGATATGACAGGTTAACTACCGGTTTGGGATTTACGAAGGTCAGTGATTGATGATGTCCTTCCCTGCACGCTGGAAGCGCACGCCTGTAAATCGTCATTAGCACGCTGCAAGTGCAGAGAAGCAGCCTTTGAAACTGCTCTCTTTTCCTGCTTTTTGAACTGCAGCTGTGCCTCATTCGGCAGCTGAAGTTGAAAAAGCAGGAAATAAAGATCAGGTAAGAGCCCAGGTGAGCGGGTGGGCAAAAATATCAGCAGACATAGAACCGGTTCTATGTCTGCTGTTCTTCAGAACTACCAGTTCTACAGAGGTGGACAGAAATGGTAGAAACCCACCCCCGGGTATCACAACAGAAAATGCACACCTCCAGAGATCTACTAACTAACATTTCTTAGCATCAGAAGTATGTCTGCCTGACACAGGATCCAGGCAGGGTTTAGGCAGTTAACAGGAGTCAATGCTGACTTAAAGGCATTTATTCACTCATTCATACCATCTTAGGCTTTTGCAATAACAACACAAAAGAAACTTATTTCCAGAAAAACTTTTGCAGATCACAATGAACTTTCTCAGGTGGTATGAGCCACAAAAGCCTGATAATAAGTGTGTTAATATTAGACATCAAATATTTTAGGAAAAAATAGTATACTACAAAACTACTTTGAACCTACTTGAGTTGCAAATTTCACCAGATTGTAAATTGCTAAGTAACTACATTAGCAGATAATGTAAGCATTCATGGTAATATCTGCCTTCAGCATTTTATAAAACGTTAATACACAGGAAAGCTATGTATGCATGAAGGTTTCAATTACACTGATAAGAATTATATTCTTTAAGGGAGACCAAAATGCACTTAAATGTTTTCTTTGTTCTTCATATTCTGGGGCATATATTTAATTCCATTTCTTTTGGCATTCATGGAATAAAAACTGGAAATGTTTGTGCCATCCACTGAGATATCATCTGCATTTTGTTTTAATTTTAATTTCATGAGTATAACTACTTGGAGACTATACAACTATAGAATGATTGTTATTTAAATATAGATTTAGACTGTAAAGAGACTAGCTCAATCATTTAAAATTAATCTTAGGCCCTGGTTTAAATGTAGACTTGACCAATATAGTGAATAATTGGATGATCATCAGCAACTTTACAAGTCTTTGTCTTGAACTAATATAATGTAAAACTAGGCTAGAAATACAATAGATACAATAGAGATCTGACTTCGTTTTTTTAAAAGTGACATTTTGATTGCCACATACTTGTGAGATTTATCTTCAAACCAAAGTACCATACTATTTAACTTTTTGACTATTAATAATGCAATAATTAAAAATATTAAGCAACCCTTTTACAAGTGGCATTGCATTTCTTTTATATTTTTCCATCTCTACAAGTTTATTAACCTTGCAAAAAGTTAGGTCTTATTGAACGACAGAGACAACTTCACCATTTCTGATTCATAAGAATAGAACAAGAAATATAGAAGCTAGTTTCTTTTCCAGAAAATTAGGTCTTGAAAAAATGTTGAGAGCATAGATTCATATCACACATATGTACACACAATGATTTATATCTACATGATAAGCTCACATGTGTTCTATTTCTTAGGCTTAATATGGTTTATGGAGGATGAATGTACCTGGTTGATCTTGTTAGAATTTAGAAAGTTAGCCTAGTCAGACCAGGTTAGTATTGGGTGAAAATAACCATGTAGGAAAGAAGAGAAGTTGAAAGTCATCCTCTGAGAAAGCTGCGGCAAACCTCTTCTTTCTTATTGCCAAAAAAAGTTGATAAAGTCACTTGGAATCAAACTTAACTGAGGAGGACTTTACGGAATAGGAAACAAACAAGGAAAGTCAAAGAACTGCAAAAGCCCTATTAGGAGCATTCTACTTTTCAGTTTGCCAACGCAATCATTCACTAAAGTTATTCACTAAAGAAAAATATTCTTCTTTCTTTCTCTACCTCCACATGTACACATAGTTATTCATATCTTGAACTCTAAAATTATTTTGTTTTCTAAGAATTATACAACTCAGGCACCACGTGTTTAAAAGAATAAAGAACTAAGACAAGTATTATATGGAAACATGGGCAATTCATTCACATGACGATAATTCATTCACATGACCATTCTTGAATCACAAGAAGCTTGTGTTTTTAAGCCCCAAGATTTTAGCTGAAGTTGGAACAGACACAAGAATCTTTGGCCTCTAGAGGCTTGGGGGCATTCCTTTGGTTTTATCATTAGCCAGCTCAGAGTAAATATCTGAAGAATTCCCAAGCTGCTAAGCATGATAGGAATGTCAGGCAAAGGTGTCTGTAAACTCTGGCTGACCTCTGACATTGTCTTTTATCCAAGATTATTTCATTAATTCTAATAGCTTTCTTTGCAACAGCCACATAAAGAAATCATATTGTCTGCTGAGGTCAGGACATAAACCCTTCCTCTTACAGGAAAAATCTTGGGGAGGTTAGCAGTCAAAGCAACGTTGGACCTGGGCACAAGAAATCCATTAGCGTATGGAACAAGAAAAGTATTTAAATGATTTGGAGGATTTTTTAATGTAGGGAGTTTCCAAAATTAAGCAGGAACTGTAAATATGGTCAAGGTTTAATGTTTACTTATTGTTGCAATAGATTAGTTATTTATACTACGTTCTAGAATCATGTAAAGAAATAACAGTAATGAGAATAGGCTTTAAAATCAACTCAGTAATGGCTGGCTGGCGCTCGGGAACAGCACTAGAACTGTGCTAACCCACCAAATGAGAAATTTTGGAACGTGCAGGAACATGTTTGAAACATGCTTTTTTAATTTAGTAAATTTAGTTAATTTAGCAGCTTCATCTTTTGCACAACTATTTTGAAAGCTGCTCCCATCTGCCTTTGCATGCATTCACATGCCTAACCACTTTGGGAAAAATTGCAATTGTTTTAACATATTTTTTTAAATAAAAAGAATCTCCATGAATTTTAAAGTACCATTTTCCAACGATACCAACAGACCTAGTAAAAACCCAGTGTCTATCTGACACAGTGTCTATCAGGACTGTTTGTGAGGATTGATTTCAGAGGTGGTATTCAGCAGATTCTGACCAGTTCTGAAGATCCGGAGTGGAAATTTTGAGTAGTTGGAGAACCGGCAAATACCACCTCTGACTGGCTCTGTCCCATCTATTCTCTGCCTCCCGAGTCCCAGCTGATCGGCTAGTCTTCTTTTGTTGCCCTGCACAGAAGAACGGAAAGCGGGTTAGTGGGGTAGGGAGGGAATGGAGAATTTAGTATCCTTCCCCTGGAGTGGGATGGCAATGGAGATTTTACAGTATCCTTCCCCTGCCACGCCCATCAAGTCACCCCCACAGAACCTGTAATAAAAATTTTTGAATCCCACCACTGATTGATTTGACCAAATAGGAAACTTAGAAAGTATAAAACCACTTCCTGGTAATGGCAATTAATGGTTCAAATGCAGTATTGTTGTTGAATTCTGCCACTGCCAGGAGTTCAATTCTGATGGACCTCAAGATTGATTCAGCCTTCCATCTTTCCAAGGTCAGTAAAATGAGGACCCAGTTGTTGGATTGTTGACAGAGAATGTTGTAAAGCTCTATAAAGCGGTATACCTAAGTGCTATTGCTATTCACATTATTGCAGATGATAAGAAACAAATGTGAAGTGTGGATATACCCAGTAAATTTCATAAGAAACAGATATGTGAGTTTTCATCATTAAGTACTGATTCACAAGGTCCATCACAGTTCTGCTTTGGAAACCAGTAAAGGAAACCCTTTATGGCTTGCCTCCCTGATGATTGAAAGATAATATTCTATCAATATTGAGTATGTTGGTAGCAAAAATAGTCTATTGTAAAACTACCAATTCACCACCACTTCCACTATTGTTGCTCACTAATCTGAGAACTGCCATTTCTCCTCACCCCTCCATATGCAGTGCCTTTAAAAACTTGGTGGAGAACAAAAACCATGGGAATGGAAAAGAATTTGTAAGTGAGGGAAGGAGTGAAACAGAATCTGGGAATCAGAACAGCAGCAGCTGTGCCTTAAAAACTTGTTTCCTTTCCTGCTTTGAATAAATGCATTCTTGTTTTGATTAAAGTTGACATAAGGGGTTGCTTAGAATTATGTTTGCTTTTGTTTTTATCTTAGTTGTAGTATTGTTTCCACATGAATAGGCAGATGGATGTAGAACCGATTTAGTAGACATGTATAAATAATGGGAAACTATTTTTAAAGTGTTAGCTAGTACCACTTGTAGAAGCAAATACTGCCTTTTGTTTTCTCTAAGCATTAGTTTGACACCAGGTGCAAATGACACCTGTTGATGACCAGGCTGAGCCTGAGGGAGGAGTTAAATGCCTCATCAGTCTCAAATCCCTTTGCACGCACAAGATATCTAAGTTCAGCCCATCTTGAATTTCACTTACTCTTATTTACCACCAATTTGCTTTGATTGTTAATACTTCACATTCTTGTAGAGAATTTAAGCTTGCAATAAACCTTTATATTCATTTGAATTGCCTGGAATCTTGACGTTTTGCACCCTAACCTCTATATTAAAGATTGCAAGAAATGTATGAAGGTTATACTGTTAAACACAGTATTAGCCAATCCATTCTCAAAGTTGTGATATTGAATAAGGAGATGTGTGTGATATCAACCATCACATTGCTATATCATATTGGTTGAAAATTCCAGAAATAAAAGTACCATCACTTCTGAGGAGATGTGGTTGAGGTTGAGAGGTCTATTTTCTCAAAATAATAGCCTCTAGAGTTTTCAAAAATTGTTGGGTACCCATTTAGATATTTTACAGTTTTACAATTGGCTTTTTCCTCTGGTTCATCTCACAATGACATGACAGATGTGTTTGTATTAGCTTTAAATAGATCTTTATTCCAGTAGCACCTGCCTTACACATATCCAATCTGTAGTGCTTTTTTTTTTAACAGCTGACCTCTAACTGTCCCTGTCTTATGCATTAGACCAGTAGTGTCAAACTCCCAATCCACGGGCCAGATGCATCACATACTGGCCACACCCATGCCCAGTTTAGCAAAGCGGGGGATGTCCCGATACATCACATGACGCCATTGTGACCTGAGTTTGACAACCCTGCATTAGACTGATTGTTCTATGTGTATTTTGTAATAATGTTCCTCTTCTACTCATGTATTTTTTAATTATGCCTCTATACTTTATATGTATGTTAAATGAACCTAATTGGAAGAAAAATGTTAACCTTTAGAAAGTATTACAAATTTATATTCTCAGCCAATCCTTGAGTATTGAAGATTTGTCCTGAAATGAATACAAACTCCAGCTCCTTTGTAGTGCAATGATGGTTTACTCATTAGGTCAGCAAACAACAAATACTCTTATCTGACAAGAAAGGCTAAAAACCAGGCAAGGTTAGAATTGGGTTTGAGTTTGCTCCCTTTCTTTTTATTACCATTACCATTAGACAAACCCCACCACACCCATGCCTACACGCAGCTCTAATTCTGGCCATGCCTAACCCATTATCCCCAATTGTTATTAACCCTATAACATGTTTACATCCCTAGCTTATCTCGACCCTCACTAACTGATCCCCATCTTGTGCCACCTTCACCATATCTTAAATTAAGTCTACACTATCACCCATATGTGCCCCAACCCCCATCTAACACGATGCACCACATCAACCCTTCAAAAGAGCCATTGATTCATCTCCAATCCCGCAGTTGTTCCAGCATATGTCCGGCAGCCAACAGGAGAGCATCACACTGCTGATGTCATCACAATGCGACTTTCTACACCATCGGCCGGCACATAGGAAATGACAGATATGGCAGCAGTGGAGGCGAGTTAATGGTTTCCGTGGCAAGCTGACAAGCTCCATGGCGTGCTTGGAGCTGACGGACTCTGCAGCGAGCTCGGAGCCTGACATGTATCACAATGTATTTTACGAAACAGATCAATATTAATATTTCAACCATGTGTTTTCAATAGTTTCATTTCTAACTTTTCTTCCAAGGTTTGCAATGTTTAATTTCTTTTTTATTACACACTATTTGATCATCCATTAAAATATGTTCAGAGTCTCAAATCTTTCTATCAGTGTTACACAGATAAGCATAGGCAAGAATATTCCCCATATTATTTTTCTGGAACTAATGAAAAACAAAACAATATTCTTGCCAAGAACTGTGCTCAGCCTAATACATTATCTCTGCTTCGTTAATTCTCCAGCATTATTAATCAGACAAGAAGCATAAACTGTGGACTTCATTAGCAAGATCATAAAAAAGCCATAATGACAGCAATCATTTGACTTGTGTTTTAAGGTCAGCTGCCTACTGAAGCATTATCCAGCCTGACATCCAGGATAAAAGGATACATTTTTTATATAGAATGGAACAAATTAGTCTAACAAACTGTGACTTTATAATATATCTGTGCTGTATTTAGGGCTACTGAAGACATTTATATTTAAATATTATTTTAGAGGGATAAATGATCTCCACCCTAGGGTCCGTGTGATCTGGTCCCTCACCATCGTGAGAGGATGGTGGGCCTATTACCATCAGGACTCCCCAGTGACCGTGAGAGGGTCATTGGGGTAGAGGATCTTTTCTTTTCTTCCACAGGACATTTTATTCTGGCCCTTGCTTTGTGAGGCCTTACTGCCCAGAGGCGATGAAAAACTGAAGTCTATCTATTCGGCAGCTGAACTGAGGGCCCTGAGGAATGCCCCCCTTTCTCAGGTGTGGCCCTCAGACCTTTCCCGGTCATACCTCGAGGATGGCTCTTGGGTGCCAGAGAGGAGATATGACGCAGTTGGGGATTTTAATTTTAGGGATTTTAAGGGGTCTTTTAAATTATTTAAATTTTTGTCGAAATTTTTAATGGGGTTAGGGCAAGGGAATTTATTAATTGGGTTAGGGAGGGGGCCCGGGCTGGGTTTGGGGGACAACCCGCCTGGGGATAAGGCCAGACCGGGGAATACCTGCGACTGGGAGGCCTTGGGATCGAGGACGGTCGTTCCGAAGATGGGGGTTTCCTCTGGGGAGGGGGATGAAAGGGTTATCCCTACGATCGGTGGGAGAGGCAGGTATGGTGTTGACAGGGGGTCTTATCAAGTGATGGGAGCTCGCCCCCGCTGTTTACAAGCGGTGGTGCGCTCCGGCCCCCAGGTCATGTCTCGCTCCCTGAGTTGTTTGAATGATCGGGCCCCGGGCCTCCGGCTGATGCTTTGCAATGCCAGGTCCGTAGTGAATAAAGCCCCCCTTGTTCACGATCTCGTCACGGAGGGGGGTGCGGACCTGGCGGGCGTTACCGAGACCTGGCTGGGACAGGAGGGGGGTGTCCCTCTGGTGGAGATGTGCCCAGCCGGGTTTCGGGTCTTTCATCGGCCGAGGGCCGAGGGGAGGGGTGGGGGGGTTGCGGTAATTATTCGGGAGGATCTAGATCCTAGGGAATCCACTGTTCCTCAGACGACCGGATGTGAGTCCCTGTTTGTTAAGTGTGGTTCCGGGGTTCAGATGGGCCTATTGATCACATACCTGGCTCCCTGCTATGTGACATCGGCCCTGCCTGAGCTCCTCGAGGTCATAGCCGGTCTGGCGGTTGAGACCCCCAGGCTGATGGTCATGGGGGATCTCAACCTGCCTTCGGCCGGTGGGGCCTCGGGGACTGCTCAGGAGTTCTTGGCTTCCATGACAGCCTTGGGCCTGACCCAATTAATTAAGGAACCCACGCATATTGGGGGTCACATTCTGGATCTGGTTTTTGTCTCTGGACAGTGGCAGGATGATCTAGGTGTTGGGGATGTTTCTGTTGAACCCTTGTCATGGTCAGATCATTCGCTCCTTAGGCTAGACTTCCAGGCCGCTCCTCCCCATCGCAGGGAGGCGGACCAAATACGTTGGTACCGCCCCAGGCGCC
This sequence comes from Bungarus multicinctus, assembly GCA_023653725.1. Classification (NCBI taxonomy): domain Eukaryota; kingdom Metazoa; phylum Chordata; class Lepidosauria; order Squamata; family Elapidae; genus Bungarus; species Bungarus multicinctus. The sequence goes on from CM042844.1 coordinate 60,966,863, forward strand.
TGATGGATCCAGATAGGTTCCTGATGGAGCTTGGGCCATATCCCGACATTCGGACTCACGACTCGGTGGGGGACCTAGTCGCCACCTGGGAAAGGGTGGCGGCTGGGGCCCTGGACCGGGTCGTGCCCTTGCGGCCTCTGACCCGGCGCCGCTCTCGCTCAGCCCCCTGGTTTTCCGAGGAGCTGAGGGAGATGAAGCGCCGGAAAAGACGCCTGGAGAGTATTTGGAGGACTACTCGCTCCGGACCTGACCGAACACTTTTACGGTCTTTTATTAAGACCTATTTAGTGGCGATAAGGGTGGCAAGGCGTCTTTACTTTTCCACCCTTATTGCGTCCGCAGGAAACCGCCCGGCTGCCCTGTTTAGAGTGACCCGCTCCCTCTTAGAAGGGGGAGCGCGGGAGGACCCCTTGCAGGGACAGGCTGAGGATTTTTCACAGTTCCTGGTGGATAAAATCACTCAGATCCGGGATGGCTTGGACTCCGAATGGGCAGCTCTGGGTGGGAAATCGGGGGCGGAATTTGGAACAGTCATTTGGGACGAGTTTGATCCTGTGACCCCCAAGGACGTGGACAGGTTACTGCAGGGACTGAATGCGACCACATGTTTACTGGACCCGTGTCCCTCCTGGCTGGTGTTGGCCACCTGGGAGGTGACATGAGGTTGGTTCCAGGGCATTATTAACGCTTCCTTGAGTGAGGGATATCTACCCGCCGCCTTGAAAGAGGCGGTGGTGAGACCCCTCCTCAAGAAACCGTCCCTGGACCCAACTTTGTTATCTAATTATCGTCCTGTCTCCAACCTTCGTTTTATGGCGAAGGTTGTTGAGAGTGTGGTGGCACAACAGTTTCCCCAGCACCTGGATGAAGCTGTCTATTTGGATCCACGCCAATCGGGCTTCAGGCCCGGGCACAGCACAGAGACGGCGCTGGTCGCATTGGTGGATGATCTCTGGAGGGCCCGTGACAGGGGTTATTCCTCTGTCCTGGTCCTCCTAGATCTTTCGGCGGCTTTTGATACTGTCGACCACAGTATCCTATTGCAGCGGCTGGGGGGGTTGGGGGTGGGAGGCACCGTTATGCGGTGGTTCTCCTCCTTCCTCTCTGACCGCTCGCACTTTGTGTTGGCAGGGGGGCAGAGGTCGGCCCCGAGGCCCCTGGTTTGCGGGGTGCCTCAGGGGTCGGTGCTCTCGCCCCTCCTGTTCAACATATATATGAAGCCGCTAGGTGAGATCATCCGTGGCTTTGGGGTAGAGTTCCATCAGTACGCTGATGACACCCAGCTGTACATCTCTACCCCGGGCCACCCCGATGAAGCCGTCGAAGTGATGGCCCGATGCCTGGAGGCCGTGCGGTGTTGGATGGGGCGGAACAGGCTTCAGCTCAACCCATCTAAGACTGAGTGGCTGTGCTTCCCGGCACCCCGATACAGCCGGCTGGTTCCATCGCTGGCTGTGGGGGGGGGAAATTCTTGCCCCCACAGAGAGGGCCCGCAATCTGGGTGTCCTCCTGGATGTATGGCTGTCATTGGAAGATCATGTGGCGGCCGTCGCCAGGGGGGCTTTTGGACAGGTCCGTAGGATCTACCAGTTGCAGCCCTTTCTGGATCGGGATGCGCTTCGCACGGTCACTTCCGCCCTGGTGATCTCCCGCCTAGACTATGCCAATGCTCTCTACATGGGGCTGCCCTTGAAGGGCATCCGGAGGCTCCAGTTGGTGCAGAATGCAGCCGCGAGGGTGGTAATGGGGGCACCTAGGGGCTCCCATGTTATGCCACTTCTACACGCGCTGCATTGGCTCCCGGTGGCCCTCCGGGTGCGCTTCAAGGTCTTGGTCACTATCTTTAAAGTGCTCCATGGCTCGGGACCAGGTTACTTGCGAGACCGCCTCCTGCCACCATCGGCTTCCCACCGACCGGTACGCTCCCATAGAGTGGGCCTCCTCGGGGTGCTGCCGGCTGGACGGCTGGCGACCCCGAGTGCGCGGGCCTTCTCATTGGGAGCACCCCCTCTCTGGAATGAATTACCCCCGGAGGTAAGGGCCGCCCCCGATCTCATGGCCTTCCGTCGGTTGCTCAAAACGCATTTATTTCGGCAGGCCGGACGGGCCTAGGGGTTTTTAAATTTTAATCGGGTTTTAATCTTTTTAATACTTGTTTATATTTTATTAGAGCCATATTGTATTTCAGTTTTTAAATTTTAATATTTTATGTTGTCTCATACTTTGTACCTTGTATATGTGTTTTTATTGGCTGTTCACCGCCCCGAGTCCCTTCGGGGAGAGGGGGCGGTATATAAATCAAATAAATAATAATAATAATAAATGTTTCTTCAATTATCTCAAACAATGGCCAGCAAACATATTGTGTGTTTACCTACTATGTTTATCATCCACCTTTCTTCAGCAAAATTATTTGCATTAGGTAATGCCATTCCCTTTCCCTTTTCTTTCTTCCAGAATTTATGCCACTAACAAATTTTCACTGCACTGGTGACAAAAACTTTGCCTTTCTTGAACTAATATAAATGTCAGGAAATTATAGCAGTACAATCAGTCTTAGACAATCAGTCTTAGTATCAGTCTTGGTATAATGTTTCTTTAAAGGTTATGCACTCAAAACTTGCATGAATATTTAACTCTCAATGGATTAGATAAATAGATAAAACATGATCCCAGATATGAATTATATAGATCAGGGTCCCCAAACTCGGCAACTTTAAGACTTGGCTGACTGAGGAATTCTGGGAGTTGAAGTCCACAAATCTTAAAGTTGCCAAGTTTGGGGACCCCTGATATAGATGATACAAATCTTGAGGCAATAGAATTTATGTTTGTGTTCATGTACAGGGGGCATTTTAGCTTCAAGTTTTAAGGATGAAACTGTTTAAATCCATTTAAACCTGACCTTTGGCTTTTCTTTGAAAATGGTATAATTTATTTGTCTACTTAATAAACATAGAACCATCTGTACGACTCTGTTGATTGTCCTAGGTATTTCATCACATTTCTAGCAGCTAGGCAGAATAAAACCAACCAATCAGATAAATTATGTCTACCCAATGCACACACTGAGTTCCATCTCTTAAACAATGCTACACCTGGCCTACTGAACAGCAACCTCCACACAATCCCAGGTACCCTACTTATTCTTCATAAGTTTTAAAGACCTGTGTTTTCCCACAGACATTGGGTCAGGAGAATTTGTGATCCTATCAAATATGGTTGCCTGTTCATTGGATTGCCTTGGAAGAAATGAATGACCATGAGCAGGGTGTCCTGGTTCAGGAATGGTTGAGTTAGCACAAAAGATTAATTTGTGCAAACCCTGCCCCCATCTCCCCAGGCCACATCTGCCACTTACTTTTCAGGAGCTGAGAGGACAGAAAGACTCCCAAGTTGCCTATTGTTTCGGGAGGGTACTACTCTGCTGAGATTAAAGATGATTTCAGAAAGCTTTGGAATTTAATGCTTAAAAAGGGAAGATTGGAGACCATTCAAAAGTTGTCCAACATGGTCAGATCCAAAGATCTCAGAAGAGAGAAAACCACTGCCTCCTTCAACACAAGAAGAGCCACCCTCTCCTACAAAGAGGCATTACCTATTGTTTGGATCCAATCACATGCCACCTCCCAGGAAGCCTTAACAAGCCAGGAGGAGCATTAAGTCCAGGACATATAGGCAAGAGGGTCCATAACTATAAAGGCCTGTAGATGTAGTAAGAGCAGGGGAATATGCTTTCTGCATGGCTCTTATCTCCACAAAGTAAGTCCTAATAAAGTTTCTTACCTGTGTTCAGTTAAATTCATTATCTTTCCCCAGCAACCAACACCCTAAAGAGTGCAAAGAACAAAGATGACTAAGGGACCGGAGGCTAAAACAAATGGTTACAGGAACTGGGCCTGGCTTGCCAATGAAGAGAAGGACCAGGGGAGACATGATACCACTATTCCAATATTTGAGGAGCTGTCAACCCATTTTCCAAAACATCTGAAGACAAGGAATAATGGATGGAAACTCATCAAGGAGACATTCAACCTGGAAACAGGGAGAAATTTTCCGACAATGAGAACAATCAATCAATGGAACTGCTTGCCTTCAGAAGTTGTGGGAACTTCATCCCTGGAAGCTTTCAAGAAGACACCGGACTGCCACCTGTCAAAAATGGTGTGGGGTCTCTTGCTTGGGTGGGGTTTGGACTAGATGACCTACAAGGTCCATTCTAACTTGGTTATTCTGTTCTATTTAGATCTTCTTCAGTGTCCCAATAAACTTACAGTATTCATGAACACAGAAAGTCCACATAAGTGTGATCTGATCCAAGGTTCTAATTGTATATTCATTCCAAGATGAAACTAGGATTTCAGCCAAACCATGCACCAGAGCTTCAGAAATTATCATTCTGAAGCAGCACAAGGCCCATTAGTGCCTTGGATGGGCCAATCAAACAGGTCCTTCTTCCCTGCAGCAGGAGGGGGTGGCTACAGAAAAATGTAGAGGCAATAGAACTTATTAATCAGCATCAGGTTTATCTGTTGCTGTTTTGAATGCTTTTAAAAGAATCTATTGCTTTAAATTGCTTAAAGCAATTATGCCTTTTGTATTTTATTATGCTATTTATGTTAGATTGCTCTTTTTTTCACAAGTCACTGTAGTGTACTGGTTCATTTTAGAAAGTAGAGTAAATATTTCATTAAAGTCATGTGGTTCAGTAGAGAAAATTTTGTAACAGCCACTATGATTTCAGAGAACTTTATGTGGTTATATCAAAAATTAATTATAGATCATTATTTTACTTGCTTGAGACCTGAAGTATTTTTAGAACCACTGAATTTCAAGATGTCTAAAATCAGGAAAGGTGACACTGTAATGTTTATTTATTTATTTATTTTATTTATTTATAAAATTTTTATACCGCCCTTCTCCCTAGGGACTCAGGGCGGTGTACAGCCAATCTAGACCCCAACAGTAATACAAAAGTTAAAAGGAATTAAATTAAATGTTGGCCGAATAAGAGAAACCCACCCCACACCCTTAAAACCCCAATTTAAAATTACAGAACAAATGGAGACAAATTAAAACCATCTCAGCCCAGGCCGGCCTGCTCAAAAAGCCAGGTCTTCAGCGCGCCCTCAGGTCCTTGCCGGTACGCAGTTCCGGCGGCAGAGTATTCCAGAGGGCAGGGGCCGCCACAGAGAAGGCCCTAGCCCTCGGGGCCGCCAGGCGACACATGGCGGCCGATGGGACCCGGAGAAGGCCCTCCCTGTGTGAACGCACCGGCCTGCTGGAGATCACCGGTAGAATGCGGTCCTGCAGGTAACCTGGCCCAGTGCCATGGATCGCCCTAAAGGTCAAAACTAGAACCTTAAAGCGAACCCGGAGAGCCACCGGCAACCAATGCAGCTCGCGCAGGAGAAGCGTCACGTGGGCACTACGCGACACCCCCATGATCACCCGCGCGGCCGCATTTTGCACCAGTTGGAGTCTCCGGGTGCTCCCCGCAGGGAGCCCTATGTAGAGGGCATTACAATAGTCCAGGCGAGAGGTGACAAGGGCCTGAGTGACCGTGTGCAGGGCGTCCCGATCCAGAAAGGGCCGCAACCGGTAGATCCAACGGATCTGATGAAACGCCCCCCTGGAGACGGCCGCGACATGATGTTCAAGCGACAGCCGTACATCCAGGAGGACTCCCAGATTGCGAGCCCTCTCTGTGGGGGGCAAAATTTCCCCCCCAATAGCCAGCGAAGGAGTCAGTTGGCTATATCGGGGCGCCGGGAACCACAGCCACTCGGTCTTGGATGGGTTGAGCCGAAGCCTGTTCCCGCCCATCCAATCCCGCACGGCCTCCAGGCACCTAGACATAGCTCCCACAGCATCGTTGGGGTGGTCCGGGGTGGAGATGTACAACTGAGTGTCATCTGCATATAGATGACACTTCACCCCAAGACCACGGATGATCTCGCCCAGCGGCTTCATATAAATGTTGAACAAGAGAGGGGAGAGGACCGACCCCTGAGGCACCCCACAAGCCAGGGGCCTAGAGGTGGACCTCTCCCCTCCCATCAACACAAATTGCGAACAGTCGGAGAGGAAGGAGGAGAACCATCGAAAGACGGTTCCCCCAATTCCCAACCCCTCCAACCGTCGCAACAAGATACTATGGTCGATAGTATCGAAAGCCGCCGAGAGATCAAATAGGACCAGGACAGAGGAGAACCCTCTGTCACGAGCCCTCCAGAGATCATCAACCAATGCGACCAATGCCGTCTCAGTGCTATGCCCAGGCCTGAAGCCCGATTGGAACGGATCGAGGTAAGTTGTTTCCTCCAGGTACTGAGGGAGCTGATGTGCCACCACACTCTCAACAACCTTCGCCACGAAGGGAAGGTTGGAGACTGGACGATAGTTGTTTAAAACAGCTGGATCCAGGGAAGGCTTCTTGAGGAGGGGCCGCACCACCGCCGTCTTCAAGGCGGTAGGAAGCGACCCCTCTCTCAAAGAAGCGTTGATAATCCCCTGGAGCCAGCCTCGTGTCATCTCCCTGGCGGCCGAAACCAGCCAGGAAGGGCACGGGTCCAATAAACAGGTGGTGGCATTCAGACCCCCCAGCAACCTGTCCACACCCTCGGCGGTCACAGGGTCGAACTCCCCCCAGATAATATTCACAAGACCTGCCCCGGACACCTCCCCCGGGACCATCCAATTGGAGTCGAGCCCCTCCCGAATCTGAGCGATTTTGTCATGCAGGAATCGAGAAAACTCCTCTGCCCTACCCTGCAAGAGGTCATCCCGCACTCTCGGTTCAAGTAGAGAGCGGGTCACTCTAAACAGGGCGGCAGGCCGATTTCCTGCCGACGCAATAAGGGCGGAGAAATAAGAAGATTTCGCCGCCCCTATTGCCACAAGGTAAGTCTTAATATCTCACCTGTGTTCTGTCAGACTCAGAACGGCTTGCCCTCCAAATGCCCTCTAGACGTCTTTTCCGGCACTTCATCTCCCGTAGCTCCTCCATATACCACGAAGCCAAATGGGATCTGTGCCGGGTCAGAGGTCGCAGAGGCACAACTCGATCTAGAGCCCCGGCGGCCAACCCATCCCAGGTGGCCACCAGGTCTCCAGGCGAGCTGTAAGCCAGAGACTCAGGAAATGGCCCAAGCTCCCTCTGGAACCGCTCCGGGTCCATCAGACGCCTGGGGCGGAACCATCTAAGTGGCTCCGCCTCCCTGCGGTGGGGGGTGGCGGAACAGAAGTCCAGTTTAAGGAGAGAATGATCTGTCCATGACAAGGGTGTGATGACTAAGTCCCCACAATTACAGTCATTCAACCACTGCCCAGAGACAAAAATCAGGTCCAGCATGTGTCCTCCTATGTGAGTGGGAGCAGAAACTAACTGGGTCAGGTCCATGGTCGTCATGGAAGCCAGGAACTCCCGGACCAACCCCGAGGTTTCACCGAGCGATGGCAGGTTGAAATCCCCCATGACCAAAAGCCTGGGGGTCTCAACCGCCAGCCCGGCTATTACCTCTAGGAGTCCGGGCAGGGCCGATGTTACGTGGCAGGGAGCCAGGTATGCCATCAAAAGACCCATCTGAACCCCTTGCCCCCACTTCACAAAAAGAGATTCACAGCCAGCCGTCTGAGGGACAGTGGCCTCCCTAGGACAAAGGGCAAAGGGCTTCCTTTATAAGCACCGCCACCCCACCACCCCTTCCCTGAGCCCTGGGCTGGTGAAATGCAAGGAAACCTGGTGGGCACATCTCAACCAGAGGGACACCACCCTCTGGGCCCAACCAGGTTTCGGTGACACCTACCAGGTCCGCGGCCTCCTCCTGAACCAGATCATAGATCAGGGGAGCCTTATTAACCACGGACCCATGTTGGAATTCATTCTCCATTTTGTTACACTTCCACACTTGCACTGATAACATGTTTAAAATAAGACCTAACCAGAAAATAACATAAGCCCTACCCCAAAAATAAGCCCCAGTTAAGATTGTCAACCAAATGGACTCATTTAGCACCACATTTTCCTGAAAATAAGACCTAACTGGAAAATAAGTCCTAATGCATGTTTTGCAGCAAAAATTAATATAAGACCCAGTCTTCTTTTGAGGGAAACACAGGTAATAAAATATACAAATTTTTATGTGTCATAATATATATTACAAAACTCTTCATTATGATCCAACCTTGGAAAAATATTGCAGGACATGAAAGAATTTTGAAAATTGTGGACAATTCTAGAGATCTGCTGATTTCAGAGATGATTTTCCCAATTATTGTAGAAACAGTTGGGAGAGGAAGACACAGAGATCCAACAGAAAGGTTTAGTCTAGCGAGGTTGTGGCTATCTTGAACATTTGATTGCTTCTTACACCATATAAATAATAATAAAAAGAAAATGCCTCTTACAAAAGCTTGACATAACTTGTGAGTAACTACAAGGTGTTGGTAAGAAGTTATTAATTTCCTCTGAAAGATAATCAACAGTAGTGTCTCAGAACACAACTGATATTGGCAGCCTTTTATTTAAAAAGCATCCCATGCTTGATAAGTAGCATCCCAAACCAAAGATGCTAATCATTCATTTCTGGTGGATGTTTTTCCCTGAAGGTGCTGCTTGTTGCAAATAACATATAAATGGCAAATAATAGCCTGTTAGGAAGCAATCTGTAACAAAAACAAATGTAATTCTAGTTTGTAATCTCACTTTTACTTTTTTCCCTTTCAAAATAAAAGCAATATATTAGACACAATTGTTTGATTAATATCAGATATACTTGGTCAGAGATTCAAATCAGAGTTGATATTCCAAACCTCATATATGCGTGTGCACACACACACACACATACAAACACACACAACGAAAAGACATTGGGAATGCTAATTTACAGATTAGCATAACTATTCTAAGGTGTGCAATAATGTACTCTACTACCACACACATCATATACAAATGTTGTAGCTGATAGTTTAATGCCAATAAATTGAAAATATACTAGAACCCGAACAGAAAACAGGACTATATATACTTCAAAATTGTTTTATAACTTATGCAGTGATGAACACACATCTGTTTGGGCTTCTTTGTGTGTGAAAAATTAATTATTTGATTCATTAAAGTAGCAGCAACTTTCTCCAGGCTTACATGGAATGTTTTAATGAATAATGCATGAGGTCTAAAACACTTCCAAAACTTTTTAAAAAATATCTCTAGCTTTTACAGAAAATCTGTCTATTTAATAATATTAACATTTATCTTGCAACACAAACATGTCAGAGTGCAATATCTTATGTAACCCATCCTTCACTACATTTTACAATTTTTTTATATTTAATATTATTTTAAAAATGCATCAATCTCTAGAGCTAATGAAGTGAGGTAGGTATTGAATTCAATCTAGCGATACCTATACGGATAATTCTTGATGTATAACCATTCATTTAGTGACCATTCAAAATTACAACACCACTGAAGGAAGTGACATGATCATTTTTATGACTATTGCAGCATCTTTGTTGTCATGTGATCAAAATTTGGATGCTTGGCAACTAACATGTATTTATGATGGTTGCATATTCCCAGGATCATGTGATCACCTTTTGTCACCTTCTGACAAGCAAAGTTAATGATTCTTTTAACAACCATGTTATGAATTTAATAGCTGCAGGATTTACTTAACAACTGTGGCAAGAAAGGTTGTAAAATGGGGCAAAATTATTTAACAACTATTTTGCATAGCAACGGAAATATCGGGCTCAACTGCGGTCATAAATCAAGTACTACCTGTATTCTAGAATATTCTCAGCCACGAAAGCTCATTGGGTGATTTTGAGCCTATCATTTTCTCTTAGCTCAATCATAGGGTTGTTGTAAAAAAACCTGGATCTCATACTGCTCTTAGATTTAAAGTACTAGTAATCATTAAATAAAACGTTGTCAGGCATAGTTGTACAAATAGACAGAAGAAAGGATCTTTCTTCACAACTGCTTAGCTTTCTTCAAAATACTACTAAGAAATTTTATTCAATAATTAATTTTAGAAAAAAAAAAAGAAAGGAAGAAATCTTTTCAATTAAAGCTGCATAATATAGTAACTTCTTAGATGTTAAAGGTTACATCAGAAATTATTTTGGGTATAGTTGTAATATTTAACTGTGTCTTTGGCTGCACTCTTTGTATTTGCTAGTCTAGTTAAAGCTACACAGCTATTTCCTCACTATATATTTCATTTTCAATTTCTTCTCACAGTAGGAGTAACATAAAAATGGAGGTCAATGCCTGTTCATTAAATTACCCCTGACAGAGAAATGTATTTTGTAGAAATGGGAAAAATAGGGTAAAAATGACAAAAGACAGAGATTCAGAATATGAAAAATGATAATGATATTATAACTAAATTTTCATAGAATAACATTAAAATAATATGTGGTACAGTTCTAGTCTACTTATCGGGGTGCTTGAGGATTGTCATTGTAGTTAAGATTTAAATGACCATTAGTCCATGTCCTTCCAATGAATTGCTCAAGGTTAAAATGAAACCAAATGAGAAGTCCTGAGCAATAATTCAGAAGCATTAAACCATTTACAGTTTAAGCAGAAAAAAAATTGGACAAATCAATGCCGCCAAATCTTTAATGCAAATTCCATAATAGCTCTCTAGTCTTCAGTAACAGATTCCCTATCAAAAACAGTTCAGCATCTTATTATTCTCAAGAACATAATCTTGTTAAAGTCGAAGAATATAACTATTAAGTGGGCATGAGTGTTGGTGGAAATGAATGATCTTTTAACAGAGGATGTTTTTTTTTTCTGTGCCCATCACACCAGGGCTGCTTGTTTACAGGAAGCAACAATATATAATGAGGAAAAGTTATATAAAATGTGGACTTAAGCCATGGCATTTTTAAATTACGTTCAATTATTTTATTTGAGGTCAAATTAGTTTTGCTTTATTTATTAGTAGTGAATGGAGTTAGTTCATATATTATTCTACTTTCTACTTATTCAAAAAAAAAGAGGGGGAGAGAGAGAGAGAAGATACTTTCATGTCTAATCATATAGCAAAGATCTACAGTACTAATGGCAATTACTCTGCTTAAAGATATTTCCCATGGTTAATAAATTCAGGAGACAGAATCAACTCACAGTTGCTTATAATTGGATCAAAATCAAGCTCTAGACCCTTAATCTAATCATTGAAAGGCAAGATCAAGGAGCTGAGTTTGAGTTATAGAATTAGCAATCTGAACATCAGAACAAATAGCAAAACAGAGTCAGAGTTCAAGGACAAAATTTAAAAGACAAAATTTTGATATGGCCAAAAACATGCAGAGAACACTACAATATAAAATATAAGAAATAATAGGAGGACCTGAAATTATAAAAAAGCAACAGTCACAGTATAGTGAGGACCACTACAGCAGGTACCAAAAACTGGAATAATGAAAAGAATCAAAATCAAAATATATATAATTTGTGATCCAAATTTTAAGTCAAGCTAAAGTGCATAAGGTACAGGAAAAAATAAAACCGCTATTAAATTATCCTTTCTAAAATATACCAGAGAATGCATAAAACAGGAAAATATCAGTGCATAAAACAGGTGAATATGCAAAGCACCGGCCACAAAAGGGAAAGAAATAATAAACAAACAAAAAAATAGGGGAAAAAAATTCTTATTACAAGAAAAAGGTGGGTTTGTTTATTTTAAAAACGACAACCCAAGAAGGAAAACAGTTATTGCTAACATTTTCTAGGAACCAAAAATTTTAATACACTATCTACTGTAATTAACAACAACAGTCCATAATAGCTCCTTTTTGGTACCTCTTGTACAGAAAGATCATATGTCTGTAATTTGCTTACAAGGAAGCCCATTCAGGAAGACATTATTTATCTGGCCAGAGACAAGGCCATAGAACAAAAAGACATGTTTCAATGAAGATGTAAAAATTAACAGCTAGATTCTGGTATCTATTTCCTCATACCTGGTTTAAGACATAAGAGCCATGCTGGCTCAAGAATTCTGGGAGTTGAAGTCCACAGATCATTAGGTTGCCAGTTACTCATCCCTGCATTAAAGACACAAAAAGACACTGGAAATGCTTCTGCTGAGGAATAATGTACCATTCAATTATATATATACTAGGGATTTTTCTGACCTACCCTTCCAGCTGTTTTCAGATAAGGACATCATTCCAATATTCTCACAAATACGACTCAACAATGAGCAGTCAATGTCCCTCACGCAGGGACCTTCAAGTTTCAAATTCTTCCACTGGATCCGATGCAGGCCAACGTTGCCTTTCCTCAGTTATCAAGTGATCACAAATCATTTGGTAATGTCTCCTGATGAGTCGTCAGACTGATTCATAACACGAACAAAGAAAAAAGACTTTTTATGTGCAGAGATGTAGGAGACAGCCCATAATGGAGAATTACATTGCTGGATCAGATTAGAGGCCTGGCCACTGCAATGTCCTTTTTCCAACAAGACAATCTGCTGCTTTTGGCAACCCACAAGCAGCAAAACCTGCTCAAACAGCATGACTTGATTTGATGGCCATTTATCCATTTAGAGTAGCAAGAAGTCATTTTATATGCACATAAAATGTAACTTTAATGAGAATATATGCAGTAAGATAATGGCTTGTGTTTCTCTCTCAGCAGTGTGACAATCCTATAAAATACACAGCTTCTAGGTACCATTTAGAAAAGCTCTTAGACATGCATTCCTTTGCTGCATGAACATATGTATGAATCCTTACACATGCTTCTTATTCATGGTATTGTCGGCACTTTGAAATCTTGTGTCTATCCAACATCACTATCATTTCATCACTTCACTTTAAGGTCTGCATTCAAATGAAACAGCTATGTGTGTCTCTACTACAGTAGCACCTGTTCCCATGGCAACCAACAGTGTCATTTACATTCGCTGAGATTTTACTACAAGAATGTGACACTTCTCATTTCAACCCTTCAAGGTGCCTCGAAGAAGCATTTATCCTGATAACCAGCATAGGCAGGGGTGAGATTCAAAATTTTTAACAACCGGTTCTGTGGGCGTGGCTTAGGTGGTGGGCATGGCTTGGTGGTCATGTGACTGGGTGGACGTGGCTTGGTTGTCATGTTATTGGCTGGGTGTGGCCTACTCAATATCACTCACACTGAGGCACGCATCTCCTCGCCTGGCCTCTCATGACTGTGGGGATGCTGCAACAATCGTAAGTGTGAAAAATGGTCATAAGTCACTTTTTTCAGTGCCATTGTAATTTTAAATCACTCCACACAAGCAAAGTACCAGCAAAGGACGGAAAAAATAACTCCAGATAAGTTCCAGAGACAGGATATTTAGTCCTGCCAAGAATGTAATAAGGGTTAACGGAGAAGCAGTTTCCGTAAGCAACACCAGAATGTTTCCTTCCTGCTTTCCTTACAGGATTAGGCCAGTAATTTCTTTTAACAAGTGGTTCTCCGAACTGCTTAGAATGTTAACAACTGGTTCTAGCGAATAGGTGCAAACTGGTAGAAACCCACCCCTGAGCACTGAACTGCAAACATGAGTCTGCAGTTCCTCAGGAAATGGATTTAAAGAAAGTTACATCTTATTTTGTTTCACACATTAGCAAAACTGGACAACCACTTCTTATCCTCTTCTATTGAGGCAATGCAAAAAAAAAACACACAACCCTCTCTTCGGTTATTTAAAGAGTTACCTCATGAATGCAGCTTAGCCTCTGCCTGAATAAATGCTATTTCGATTCTTATTTATCAATATGATATAGATCTACCAGCCCATGAAAGCTTCATTTGGCCTGGAAATGTCACATTTCGAGTCACAAATTACTAAAATCAGTCTCAAGACCAAAATAATCAACATGAGATTCCTCTTCCACAGTCACTGAAAAAAACCTACTACTGAATTGCTATCCCTGACACAGAATAGCAAAACAACTTACTGTTATTCCAGCAATGGCTGGAATCTATAAAACAGAAAACAGGTGAAAAATGAAAAGAAAGAAAAAAGGGAAAGAAAAAAAAAGAAGTAACATGAGTTCCCTTCACTCCAGCAGGTAAAAACAATTTTAACAGCTTATCGCCAATTCTAAATAAAACTCTCTTGTCACCATAGTTCATCTCTTAGGTAGGAAAATCAAAATCAAAATGCTATGCAGTCAATCTTTATCAATAAAAGTCCAGTAAGGGCAACCAGATATAATTATTTTCTTCTTTTAACCTTGGTTAAACAAGCCAATCTCATATATCTTCTCTAATTTTTAAAGATATTCTTTGACCCTTTCAAAAAACAAAGTCCTAAAAGTAAATTACTACTTATCTGTGTTTCAAAAAAAAAATCCTCTAGCACTTTAACAGATTTCCTTTATATTCGTTAGTAAAATTTATTCTTTTGTTTGTAACTTCTAAAAAAAGTCCTTCCTGCTCTTAGCTCTTTTATGATATATTTGGGGGGGGGGGAGATCCAAATCAATTTCCTGATTTAATGTTTATTCATGTAGTATACAGAATAAGCCATCCATCAAACCCATTTGAATTATATTTAAGTGAGCCTTCAAATTAGTTTCATAAATATCCACTGCAGCTCATTCTTGTTTTACAACTTCATAAAAAAACACTCTGTCAATTTTATCAAGCATCTGATCCATTCTGAACAAAAACTGAGCTAATGGGTATTCAAAACTTTGCACTTTCTGCTCCATTTTCTTTATTCTCTGATTCTAGTGTAAAATCTTCAAGGTCTCCTAATCATAAAAAGTAAAAATAAAAAAGTAATCTCCATTTTCCGGTAATAAAGTATCTTCTAAATAATTCAAAGCTACGGTATAATTCCAAATCCCTCTGGCCTCTTAAAGTGTTATTAATTTTCCAAAATCTGTATATTAAGCACCCCTTTGCTACATAATTAAAAAAAAAACCTTCATATTTTTGCAACATTAAAATGTACTTTTAAGGTCAGAAAACTCATCCAATGAAAACAGTAGAAAGAGTCTACATCTCTACAATATGCAAATAATAATGGAAATAATAAAAAAGTGGTTATGATATAAGGCTCGGTTGAGCATTATGTCCATAAAGGCTGTTTTTGGGTTGGCTTGGTTTAAATCCCAATTGTGTCACTTCCCTCATATGCTGATCAAAAAAACTATAGTTTCTGTGGTCTACTCATGAGAACCAACTGTCTGGATAACCTCAACAATCTCCTTTTTTTCAGAAAGATTACACAGATTTAGCATCTAGTGATGATTCCGTTCACAAATCTGTCTTGCTAGCAAACAAAAGACAGCAGGGTTCACCATGGCCCTACAGAAAGTTACCCATTTTCCATTTTAATGTTAATGCAAATAGGGTCAGATGCAGGAAAAAATATCAAATAAAAGTTTTTCTGTTGTACAGATTTCCCTTGCCTTAGGCAAATTCACTTTATGTCAAATTGTATCAAATCACTGAAAATATGTCAATTATTTCCCCCCCCCCCAAAAAAAAATTGCTTGAACATTTTTCTGCCAACACCCCTTTTTGCCCACACAATTTATTGTTGTGTTATGTTGGTATTCTATGTGTTGTATCTCCCACTTGTACATAGAACACAAGTCATGAAATAACACATGTTTTGAATAACGTAGCACATAAAATTAAGTTCTAAGAATTTATGAGTATATTTGTCAATGCATTTGAGTTATCAAATTTGACTACGGATTCCACACATTCCTTTTTCCCCAGTGGGTTCAGTATCTCACTTTATGCAAATTACCTTCATGCAAGATTTTTGATGAATGTAATCCTAGCATAAAGTGATAGAAACTTCCCTAGAACATATATGTACACTGTGAATCTTAATCAGGCTGGTTTCACAAAATAATTTTATTGCAATGCTGTAACAATGAGTAAAATACAAACTATCATACACTTTACAAAATATCAAACATCTATCAGTTATTATTCAATAGCCCAAGACACCAGGAATCAAAGGCATCAAATGATTGTATGCATGTATGCATGCAGGGGTAGAATTCTACCAGTTCGCACCTATTCGCTAGAACCGGTTGTTAACATTCTAAGCAGTTCGGAGAACTGGTTGTTAGAAGAAATTACTGGCCTAATCCTGTAAGGAAGGCAGGAAGGAAACATTCCGGTGTTGCTTACAGAAACTGCCTCTCCGTTAACCCTTATTACATTCTTGGCAGGACTAAACTTCCTGTCTCTGGAACTTATCTGGAGTTATTTTTCCCTCCTTTGCTGGTACTTTGCTTGTGTGGAGTGATTTAAAATTACAATGGCACTGAAAAAAGTGACTTATGACCATTTTTCACACTTATGACTGTTGCAGCATCCCCACAATCATGAGAAGCCAGGCGAGGAGATGCATACCTCGATGTGAATGATATTGAGTTAGCCATGCCCAGCCAGTCACATACCACCAAGCCACATCCACCCAGTCATATGACCACCAAGCCATGCTCACCAACTAAGCCACGCCCACAGAACCGGATGTTAAAAATTTTGAATCCCACCCCTGTATGCATGCATGTATGTACTTATACACATGTATACATAAATACACTAAAATAGAAGTATCCATTTGTTGTGATGATTTATGATGATTTGTTTTATAACTTTGTATTAACTTCATGTGTAAAAGCAATGGAACCTCTCCCCATATAAATTAAGATTGCTACTGAAATAATATGGCATTGTTGTACACTGTGGCACCACAGTAATAATTTCAGCAGCTTCAAAATGGCAATAATATTCTTGACCATGTCATGTTGGAATAAGCATTTCCCTCTTTTCCTTTACTTTTTGTCCCACATGCACATCTCACATGTTCTTTAGATATCGATTGGGAATGCACTACCAACTGTTTTATCAACTATGTTTTGCAGAAAAAAAAGCACATTTTTAGTTTAACTACTTCCTTTATGCTTGATACTGTTCTATTTCTACTGCAATACATGGAATCTATCTTTCTATTAAAATTTATGGTATTACTAATGATTATGAAGTATTTAACAAAAACTTCTCTGTTCATTTGCAGTCATGAATATTTTACATGCATTCTCTGCCAAAGTTTGATCTTTAAGAAGAAATGGTAAAGAACAAGATTTTTATGAAGAGTGGATCAACTCCATGGAAATTGCTTATTTAAGAACCTCATATTTTCCAAAATGTTAATGTATTAGAAATTGAAACTGGTTTGTTAATTTAAATTACATTATTGTTTAACATACATATTTGTGTGTTAGGTTTTTTTTTTTTGTATATGTGTGGTTCGTGTACATGTGCACATGTCCATGCATACAGTATTGTGGTTTATGTTAAAACCAAAATGTTTTGATTTCTAATTTTTCAGTGACTTTGTAACATAATTAAAATTTTCAATAAATGTTTCCACCAGTTTATGGATTTAATAGGAATGTTGAAAATATAAATTAATACTCATTCACATTTTACCAATAGACAGAACTGTGCCTCTTAGGCAATTCATTAGTAATTCTTAGTAATATTTCATATATGGAAGATCTCTAAATAGTATGCCTTTCCAAGTAGCCGAAGCTACTTCTGGCATAAACATAAACACAGATCTCCTCACATTTTCTCAGTGGACTTACTTAGATCAACAAAGTATGTAAACATCAAAGGAATCTGCCATATAATGTTGAAATGGCTCTATTTTTATATCTTTACTTATATATTTTTATCTGCCTTCCTCCTAAAAAAACTCATTATCTTTAAAAGAGGCTTAAGGCCAGTTTTGAAAAATAATTAGGAATAAAAAAAAATCCTAATAGCAACTGAGAATTTTTCTCTCTGCGCTTGAAGAGTGAGTTTTTTTTAACCAAACATGTGACCAAAACCCCTTCAGAAATTACATTGGGATTCAAGAAGAAATTCTCTGGCTGGGGATAATAGAAATTGCTTTCCAATGCCTATGAAGGGCACCAAGTTGGAAAAGACTGAATGAAAGAAAGGGTGACAAAACATTTTCTGGTTTCACCTGTTTTATACCGAAGTATGACTCACTAAATAAATAGCAAATGATTATGTTCACATATGCTTATTAATGAACATAATCACACAATACCTTAGGCCAAAATCAAAGTACATTCTGGCTTGGCATGATGTGTGAATTTAACCATTATGAATACTAAATCTTCAAATGGTCTTCAAGGTGAACTCTAATTTGGACATTTCCCACACACACACCAGAAGTATTATTCAGCTGAACAATGCATAACATTCAAAGCAAAATAATCAGTTAAGCTTGGCAACAAAACCATTATTTTATTCAAAGGCAACATATAAAAAGAAGATTACACATTAAATAACTTGTGAATGGCAGGCATTCACATTGTGTACTAGTAACTGCTGGCAGCTCACTTTGACCAAGATTTATTGATGCTTGAAATAGATTACCTTTAATTTACTGCCTGAGTGTGGATGAAGGGAGGGGGGAACCTTTTCCTAGCAATTCCATTAATGTTTTGCACCTGGCTGTGACAGACTGCTGGTTGAAAGAAACAGCACAAAGGACAAACATTTCACAAACTGAGCCATGCTTCTATGGAAGTCCAAATTGAAAGGCTGTACATTAAAATGATTTATTCCAATATTCCTGTAATTTATTGACAAAGAGGCTGTAATCTGCTCAACAGGCAATTTATTAATGGAGTGCCATAGTTAAAAGAGAGAGAGGGGAGCCCATATGTGCAAATATGAGTGAATAAACAGATAAGTATAAATATGGGCAATTGTGCATTGGAAACCATTGCAATATTATTATTGAGACTAGATTACAATAATTAAAATAACAACTATAAGGTCTGCCCATAACCTAGCCTGAAAGACAAAATTACCAGAACAGGAAATGAGCAACAAATAACATGAGAGTAGCTTATGGAATTCAATACTATGAATCTGACCACCAATCAGGTTGTTTGCTTGGAGTAGCCCATCATGCTTCTATCATCACAATACTAGAATCTGAAATAAAGGACCTTTTCTCTAATTCTTAGATGGCAGAATGATATGAAAGGAAGCAGACCAAGACCGCTGACTGACTATGAAGACAAATCCAATAAACCAAATTGTGCCTGGAAAGAGAGAACTAGGCTGGTTATTGCAAGCCAATTAATCAGAATATTGATTAAATATTGGCGCATGAAAATATCCGAAAGATATTAGGCTCAGAATATCTGAAGGAAATGCTTGTCTTGTCTGAAATGACTTACAGTGTAATAAATTTGCACGAGATGTCCTCAGCATAAATAGTTAAATTGAAAGGTTAAACTCAACGTATTCTAAATGCTTCTTTACATTTAATCCAGGATTATTTTTAATTAAAAAAAGCAATCTATTCCCTCCACCCCCTTTGTCTCCAAGGCAGACAGAATTACCAAAATCGCAGAAGGTACAGAAAGAGAATTACACTTTTGTTCATGACTGAAGGGGTGGGTTTCCTTCCTCTCAAGTTTGTACTGTATGCGCATTATAATGTCATGTCCTATTTGAGAACATAAGATGTAAGTGAGTCTACTATAGGGAAGTGGTGCTAATGAAGGGATCTCCACTCAAATGTGAAGTAATGCCTTCAGAAGAAGGATTTCCTCAGGACCAAACTTGGTGTTTGTGTGGACATTAGTGAAAAAGGTCTTCTTATTCATGTATCTTCCTTTCCTAATATGACATCAAGCAGATGAAAATAAGGACAATTCATCCACATTTTCACATTCAAGAACATCCACATTTATAGGAAATAAGAAAATTGACTTCATTTCAATTTACCCTAAGACAGATATTAAGTGAGCATAATAAAAATATACCCCAAACAAATGTATCTGTGCAGAAATAAATTAGAGACCTAGTTCCATAAATATTTAGAGATGCTACTCCACTATCTGATATTGCTAATTGATACAAAAATCTGTTGAATGCTGTTGTGCAATTGTGTTTTCTGATAGTATTTTGAAGGTTCTTCTACATAAGGAATTGGGATAGATTCCCACTTCTAATACATGCCTTTGATTCGATCTAAGTATAGTATATAAAATTATATATTGCAATGACCTACCTGTCAATGAATACTTCAGCTTCAACCACAACAATACAAGAGCAACACAATAGAAACAAACTCAAGGTAAACCACACGAAACTTATTGCAGGAAATACAACTTCAGCAACAGAGTGGTCAATGTCTGGAATATTCTATCTAACTCTGTGGTTTCTTCCCCAAACCCCAAAAACTTTAACCTTAGACTATCTAGTATTGACCTCATCCCTTTCCTAAGAGGTCTGTAAGGGGCGTGCATAAGTGCATCAACGTGCCTACCATCCCTGTCCTATTGTTTTCTTTTTTTTCTTATTCGTATCCATTTCATGTATTCATAACCATGTTTATACTTACACCTGTTACCTAATAATTGCTTGACAAAATAAATAAATAAATAAATAAATAAATAAATAAATAAATAAATAAATAAATAAATAAATAAATAAATAAATAAATAAATAAATACTTGTACTTGCAGAGTACAAACAAAATTGCTGGCTGAAAAATTACACAATTTGACAAAGGTATACCCTAACAACCAAGGAAGGGAACAAGAACAAATACAAGCTTTTCTATTGGTAGAACTCCCATAAAAAACAAAAGTGAAGACAAGAAGATATTATTAATCTATAGTTGTGACCGACAGACTTGCAGCAACTTCATACTGCTGCTTGAAAACAATTTTTTTTTTAATTTGCATTTATATGCCGCCCTTCTCCGGAGACTCAGGGCGGCGTACAGTCTATGGAACACCATGCTAAATGCTCAGCAATAGCCTTCATTCCATTGTATATGCCTGCCTTTTACTAGGGCTTTTGCCCCCCCCCCCCCAAGCGGCATTTTTACAAAGTCAGCTTATTGCCCCCAACAATCTTGGGTCCTCAATTTACCTACCTCGAGAGGATGGAAGGCTGAGTCAACCTTGAGCCTGGTGGGATTTGAGCCTGCACTAATTGCAGGCAGCTTGCACTAAGTGCTAGATGATTAACAGCCTGCACCACCAAGGCTCATATTTTCAGCAAAGAAGATTCTACTACAGAAATTGACAGAGAAAGCAACTCTTGAAAAGGAAAATAATGAAAAAAATGAATGAATTAATGAATTAATGAATGAAGGGAGGGAGGGAGGGAGGGAGGGAGACTAGTGGGTGAGAGTGACGAACAAAAACAAGAGATGTAGAAGATACTTTATGGCACTAAAGGCACTGGTTTTTAGGCTTTCCCAGAAGAAATAGGTATTGCGTTTTCAGGGAATGAAAAAGAAATACTATGGAACAAGAAACAGAGTCTTGTAGGGAAGAAAAAAATGCATCTGCACCCTGCAGGAAGAAAAAGATGTGTCACAATTTGTGACTCACTACTGCGAGTAACTAAAACAAGTCTTAAAAATACAAAAAGCATGCTATCTGCCAAGAGTTTAGATTAGAAATATGAACAAAGAATTATCAATATATGACTTCATGTCCACATTTTTGGATTCTATACATAATATAATGTCCCGTGGTGACCTATGAATGTAATGGCGTCTCTTAAATCATTCAGTGAAAAATCAGAAAAACCATTGGATCATAAAGTTCCTGGTGTTTATTTTCTATAGACTCATGCTCAGCAAGTAGGTAATAAACAAGATGAATGTGAACGCCGAATACAGGATGGCAAATATGATATAATGCATATAATGGAGATCTCTTAAAATGACTCCCGTGCCTGGAGTATAGAACTAAAAGATACAATTTGTTCCAAAGGAATAGAAACAATAGTAAGAGACTCATTATGTGTTTCAAGTACTTTCCCTTTTTAAAAAATCCAATTGAATTAAGTTGGTGACATTTTAGGGTAACAAATAAAAGTGATACAGGTCCAGAGTCTACTACTGACTGTCTTGCCAAGGAAAATATGTAAATGCTGCATTTTCTCAAAGCAAAGAGCGGAATTTTCATAAAAACATGCATCAATAGAGATCGAATATGTTAATTACTTCAGTTTCTGTTAAAAGACAAATTCTTCCGAGCATGGTCCTTCCAGAAAGTTTATGAATTGCTTTATTAAAAACTTACTTTCCCCTGGAAATGTAAAGCGACGCAAAGAAAATCTGCTATTCTCAACTTCATACTAACCAGGTGAAGAACTAAATGTCTCCCAACCTGTAAACAACACAAAAATGAGTTCAAATAACTTTATTTATTTATTTATTTATTTATTTATTTATTTATTTATTTATTTATTTATTTATTGGCATTTCATACATGAACTAGCAGTACATATTAACATTTCAGATTAGTACAATATAATAGAATATAAATGTTAAAAAGAACTATGTTCAATACCAATATCCGGACTCTAGACCCTGTCAGTCACCTGACTCCACTTTAATATAAGGGATGGCAAAGCTCACAGATTTGGTCATAGAATATGATCATAGAATAACAGAGTTGGAAGGGACCTTGGAGGTCATCTAGTCTGGTACTCAATATCTTCATTAACGACTTAGATGAGGGAATAGAAGGGGATGATACTAAACTGGCAGGAATAACTAACACCCAAGAAGATAGGCTCAACATCCAGATGGATCTTGAAAGACTAGAACATTGGGCCATATCTAACAAAATGAAATTCAATGTAGAGAAAAGTAAAGTCCTACACTTAGGCAAGAACAAACAAAAGTAA
This sequence comes from Bungarus multicinctus, assembly GCA_023653725.1. NCBI lineage: Eukaryota > Metazoa > Chordata > Lepidosauria > Squamata > Elapidae > Bungarus > Bungarus multicinctus. The sequence goes on from CM042844.1 coordinate 60,989,598, forward strand.
CATTGGGCCATATCTAACAAAATGAAATTCAATGTAGAGAAAAGTAAAGTCCTACACTTAGGCAAGAACAAACAAAAGTACACATATAGTCTGGGTGAAACCAGGCTTAATAGCAGTAACTGTGAGAGGGTTTTTGAGTCTTAGTGGACAACCAGCTAAATATGAGCCAGCAGTGTGCAGCAGGCTCTAAAAAAGCAATGCAATCCTGTGTTGCATTAACAGAGGGATAAGATCAAGATCAAGTGAGATACTAATACCACTCTATAAAGCCTTAGTAAGACCACACCAAGAGTACTGTATCCAGTTTTGGTCACCACACTATAAAAAAGATGTTGAGACTCTAGAAAAAGTACAGAGAAGAGCAACCAGGATGATTAGGGGACTGGAGACTAAAACATATGAAAAACGGTTACAGGAACTGGGCATGGTTAGTCTAGTGAAGAGAAGGATCATGGAAGACATGATAGCAGTCTTCTAATATTTGAGGGGCTGCCACAGAGAGGAAGGGGTCAAGCTATTTTCTAAAGCACCTGATTCATATAACATATTGAATTAGGGCTCCACAGAGCCTCTGATTCAAAGATTAAAAAAGCAATTGGAATGTATAAGAATGCACACATTGCAGCTACAGCAATTCTATTAAGCAGTTGAAAATTTTCCTAGCACTGTGCAATTGCTCTCTGCAAGGATCACATGATCCCAGAAAAAGACACAACTGATTTAAAGAGTTGCAGAGGGATACTACCCTCATATTCCTCCATTGTCCAAAGTCAGCTCAAAAGTATATGGATCCCCTAGGAAACATTGAATGACCTGCTGTGGCACAGTGATTAGAAGGCTACTTCTGCTGATTGCCAGCTGACTGCAATTTGGCAGATCGAATCTCACCAGGCTCAAGGTTGACTCAGCCTTCCTTCTTTCCGAGGTTGGTAAAATGAGGACCGGACCCAGATTGTTGGGGGCAATATGCTGACTCTATAAACCACTATAGAGAGGGCTGTAAAGCACAATGAAGTGGTATATAAATCTAAATGCTATTGCTATGATGGTACCACTTCCACCAAGATTTGTATTTTTAGAATGAGTTGGAAGGAGAAGCAGAATTGGTGCCCCTTAAGTTTTGACACCCTAAGCTAATGGCTATTCAGCCTTATCCTTAAAGCCAGTCATGCTCCAAAATATTTCTTTGCCTTAAAGCCCAAAAGTAATCTGCACAACCTTTATTGACTTTGATTTAGCAATGTAATATGATTGGGGGGGGGAACAAAAGAAAGCAAAATGCAATTATAGGCTCCATCTACAGAAGCATCATGGTCAAATTAGTGGAAATAATAGTTCCATATTACTATGTGTCAATCAAAACACATCCTCTGAATTGTATCTACTTCTGGGCATTACACTTTAAGAACAATTCAGGCAAATGGAATAAATTCAGAGGAAGGCACTAAAGATGTTCCTGTTGGAAAATTACTGTAATTTCCAATTTAGTTTACTCTTAGCACACTCCAGTCAATCTCTATGTTCTTACCAGAGCAAGCACATACAGTATCACTCAGTTCAACTAGCAAAAATGTGGCTTGATGTTTATTATGAACACTATCCTTGACAGTGCCTTATCTTCATTAACACCAACAGCAGCGCTTAGATTTATATATCACTTCACAGTGCTTTACAGCCTTCTCTAAGTGGTTTACAGAGTCAGCAGACCAGGGGTGGGATTCAACTGATGTTACTACTGGTTTGGTGACTATGTTTTGTGCGTACATGCACACTTTGCGTGCATGTGCGCCTGATGCATGCTGCACATGCATGTAAAAAGACCTTAAGCTGTGCCACCCAGACAGCTGAAAAGCGTTGCGCATAGGTGTGCAGCGTTTGAAAAGTCTCTTTTTTCCTGATTTTTCAACCTCAGCTGTGCCATGCAAAGCAGCTGAGGTTGAAAAAGCAGGAAATAAAGACAGGTAAGAGCCCGGGCAGGTGGGTGGGCCAAACAGCAGCAAACACAGAACCGGTTTGATGTCTGCTGATCTTCAGAGCTACTGGTTCTATAGAGCGGTACAGAACTGGTAGCATCCCACACTTGCAGCAGATTGTTGTCACCCCCCAACAATCTGGGTCCTCATTTTTCCCACCTCAGAAGGAGAGAAGGCTGAATCAACCTTGAGCCAGGTAAGATTTGAACTGCCCAATTGGAGGCAGCAGGCAGTCAGCAGAAGTAGTCTGCAGTACTACACTCTAATCACTGCACCACTGTGGCTCAACAGTTTTAATAGTTTTTGGCAAGTCCAAGTGGGCTACCATTTTTCTTCTGGCTCTTCATCTTCAACTCTCAGTAAGATGAACATCCAATTTTGTTCATAAAGATTTCTCGTATTTCTTTTTTTTTTAATTAATTTTTTTTCAATTTTTAAAAATACTTTATTTAGTATAAAAGATTAAAATATACAAGTATACAAGAGTAAAAAGTAGTAGTCATACAAAAAAACCTAATAGACATCAGCAAAAATCATATTTCCCTCTAATACATTTGATAGTGGTTTAAATAGCTCATAACAAATATTGAATGGCAAGTATTCCTTATCCCTTATAAACTAAATATTATTTAATAAATATTAACTAATAATCTATTATTATTGTTGGATTATAACTGTGTTATTTTATCTATAAATCCTTCATAAAGCTTATTCGGTGAGAAAGAGAGATAAAGCTAATATTTTATAGATTCCTATCATTCGATATATATGTAGTAATATGTTCATGGGTTCATTTATTTTATACATTCTTTTTCTTACGGTCTATCCAGTTGTACCATTTATCCCAAATCGAATAATATTCAGAATCATCTTTTCCTTTTAGTTTTAGTGTAAGCTTCTCCATTTCAGCACATTCATAAATTTTCTGAATAGTAATATGTATAGGTGGTAAATTAGGCAAAAATTTCCAATATTGCGCCAGTGAGATTCATGCTGCTGTTAATAGATGAATAATCAAATATCTTACTTTGGGAGGATACTCCCCTGTAATTATCCCCAGGAGGTACAATTCAGGTTTCCACTCCAATACGGTTTGGATAATTTTCTGTATCTATATTTTGGTCCTTATCCAAAAAATTTTAACCTTTGGGCATGTCCACCAAAGGTGGAAGAAGGTACCATGTTTTCCCTTACATTTCCAACTGTCAGTTTGGTGTTGATATATTTTTACTAGTCTAGATTTTAGTCATCTCCAACTGCAAGGGAGGAAACCCTCCCCTACCTCTCAACTGGTCTGTAATTCCATTATTTATCTTGCCAGAGTTTTGTTTCTAGGCAGGAGAGGCCACTTACAATAGGAGGCTTGGTATCCTATTTAGACTAAGGCACCATTCAGTAGATCTATTCTTCCAGCTACGGTGTAGGCCAGTGGTTCCCAAAGTAGCGGTACCATGTTACAGGAACTGGGATGGCTAATCTAGTGAAGAGAAGGACCAGGGAAGACATGATAACAGTCTTCCAATATTTGAGGGGCTGCCACAGAGAAGAAGAGGTCAAGCTATTTTCTAAAGCACCCGAAGGCCAGACAAGGAATAATGGATGGAAAATGAACAAGGAGAGATTTAACCTGGAAATAAGGAAAAACTTTCTGACAATGAGAACAATCAACTAATGGAACAGCTTGCTCTCGGAAGTGTGGGAGATTCACCACTTGAGACTTTCAAGAAGAGATTGGCCTGCCATTTGTCAGAAATGGTGTAGGGTCTCTTCCTCTTGGATGGGGTGTTTGGACTAGATGACCTACAAAGACTCTTCCGATTCTGATTATCTGTTATCCTGGCATCTGTGCCTGAGTATTGGGCTCTGGTTAAGGAGAAGACAAGGAAGAAAGAAGAATGTTCCATTATTTATATCACCAAGAACTGCTGTCCGCTAAATACAGACATGGAGGCTATACAGTATGCAGATTACTTAACAGTTTTAATCCTGACAATTGATGGCCAACTTCCTTCGATTTTCCTTTTTTATGTTTATTTATATATTTATATGGATTTAGGCTGGGCAAACATTCAAATAGGAGAGTCCATTTTATAAAACAACCCTATCCTCTCAAAGTGATTGCAATCACTTGCATCTCACCTGTTCATGTTCAAGACAGGGATATTTCCCTTGAAAAAGCTGCCTCCAGGATGCAGCCTCTCTATTTTAATAATCATAAAGTTTGTGCCCTTTAGAAAATGCCTTCGTATTTACTTCTGAGACACATGGATATGTTTTCCTTTAGTTACCAATTTGACTCAGACATCTTGAAAGTATTTGTGGACACTTTTTTAACCGTAGTGCTGGGGCAGTACCAGATCCATACTTGTTTGAACATTGATGTGGTTACTAGCTAGGAGGCATACAGGATGTCACGGTTCCACCCCCACAATTTCATTGCTCAAAATGTTGTTTACTTCAGAGTTTTTCCGAAACAAAAATAAGAAAAATAGGAAGGCAACTGGCAAATAAGGCAGTGCAAACTTACAGTGTTGTATGCAGAAAACGCTTCAGCATTTCTAGTAAAATTGTATTGTTTTTATGACTCCTCAAGGGAACTAAAGCTGGCACAACTTTTACATAGTACAAAATAAACACAATATTTTTTCAGATTTAAATAGGTACTTATGTTGTTTATATATTAAAAAAGAAAGAAAATAATGAATATTGTATGGCAGGTTCAAAACTTGGATATCATCTCAGATAGTGTTTTTTAACATCTTTCTAGACAAACAAAATAGCTTCCAAAGGTTTCCTTAGCCAGCTAAGAGTCTCTATTGTTGTTTTTAGAATCGTCTTTCTCACTCTTCCTTAAAAAGGTATTTTAAGAATTGATTGAAACACACACTTCCATCAGAGGTTGCTAAACAGAATACATTTATATTCTGATGTGCACTCTCTAAACCACATTAAAAAAAGTTCCAATGTTTGAATTCTGGCCCGGTAATATCTCCTTAATGAATGAAGAGGATAATGACCAAGTTTCCAGACAGCTCATAATGATTACATTTATACCGTACCATGAAAAATTGTAACTCATTAAAGGCTAGATTTTTACCATAAAAAATTTGCTTCAAAATACTTAGGCACACAGCTTACTGTCTTCACATTCACATCAGTTCCTCCTTTGCTAAAGGACAAAGAGGAAAGCAATGAAGCTATTCAAAGTTAATCCTTCTTAAAGAGGAGGGGGAAAAAAACCCCACCTCTTCCCACATTTTCATTTCTGCTCTGAAGGCAATTCATCTCTTGCCGACAACAGGATTGGAATCTGCTGCACCCATTCTCCTGTGCTGCTTGCCTGATTGTTATATGTTTTATTTTATTTGTCAATTGCTTACAAGATAATAGGTATAAGTATATACGTAATACATGAAATGGGTACATATAAGAAAAATAAAAAGAAACAATAGGACAGGGACGGTAGGCACGTTGGTGCGCTTATGCACGCCCCCTACAGACCTCTTAGGAAAGGGGTGAGGTCAATAGTAGACAGTCTAAGGTTAAAGTATGTGAAATATGTGAAGCAACTCTGCCACATGATTAGAAGCAATAAAGTGGTTGTTTCCCATGACAGCATTGTCCAATGTCCGTTACACCCCAGTTTTTATCTGGCTTACTATGTTTATCTTTCTCTAAAGCAAGGGGTCAAATTCAAAGCCCGCAGGCTGGATTCGGTCCACGGGGTACTTAGAACCGGCCCATGGGGCTGGCCTGGAAACAGCGAAGGACCAGCCCGTAAGTACCTCTGCTAGTGAAGATGGGGGGCATGTAGCTCCCCCACACCCCATTTTTGGCCTGGAAAGCCTCCTGCAGCCCTCTGTCAGTGAAAACAGAGGCTCTGTTTTTGCTGGCAGACAGATGCAAGAGGCTGTCCAGGCCAAAAATGGCATGTGGGGGGAGGCATGCGGCCCCCCCTGAGCTCCATTTTCACTGGCAGAGGGATATTAAAATAAAGTAAAAACAAAACAAAAGGATAAATCTTCCCCCTTTTGCATTTGAGCATGCAAGAAGGGATAGGAAAGGGAAAGGGAAAGAGAATAGAATAGAATAGAATAGAATAGAATAGAATAGAATAGAATAGAATAGAATAGAATAGAATAGAATAGAATAGAATAGAATAGAATAGAATACTTTATTGGCCAAGTGTGATTGGACACACAAGGAATTTGTCTTGGTGTAAATACTCTCAGTATACATAAAGAAGGAACATTCGTTAAGAATCAAGAATCATAATGTACAACACTTAATGATAGTCATAGGGTACAATCAACATCAAATCATACTAGGAAACAGAGAATACAAGCAACAAAGTTACAGTCACAAGTGGGAGGGGATGGGTGATAAGGAGTGATGAGAAGATTAACAGTAATAGTAGTGTAAACTTTGTAAATAGTTGAACAGTGTTGAGGGAATTATTTGTTTAGCAGAGTGATGGCTTTCAGGAAAAAACTGTTCTTGTGTCTAGTTGTTCTGGTGTGCAGTGCTCTGTAGGTCTGAGGGAAGGAGTTGAGGGAAGGAGTTGAAACAGTTTATGTCCAGGATGTGAGGGGTCTGTAATTATTTTCACAGCCCTCTTTTTGACTCGTGCAGTATACAGGTCCTCGATTGAAGGCAGGTGGGTGGTAATTGTTTTTTCTGCAGTCCTAATTATCCTCTGAAGTCTGTGTCTGTCCTGTTGGATTGCAGAACCAAACCAGACAGTTATAGAGGTGCAGATGATAGACTCAATAATTCCTCTGTAGAACTGGATCAGCAGCTCCTTGGGCACTTTGAGCTTTCTGAGTTGGCACAGAAAGAACATTCTTTGTTGTGCTTTTTTGATGACGTTTTTGATGTTAGGTGTCCATTTTAGGTCATGTGATATAGTAGAACCTAGAAATTTGAAGGTCTCTACTGTTGATACAGTGTTGTCTAATATTGTAAGAGGTGGTAGTATGGAAGGGTTTCTTCTAAAGTCTACCACCATTTCTACGGTTTTGAGTGTGTTCAGTTCCAGATTGTTCCGGTTACACCACGGGCAAGTTGTAAAACCTCCTGTCTGTATGCAGATTCATCGTTGTCTCGAATGAGACCAATGACTGTTGTGTCATCAGCAAACTTCAGTATTTTAACTGCATCATTTGAGATGCAGTCATTGGTATATAGGGAGAAGAGAAGTGGAGATAGCACACAGCCTTGGGGGCCCCCTGTGCTGATTGTACAGATATCGGATGTGATTTCGCCTAGCTTCACCTGCTGCTTCCAGTCTGTTAGGAAGCTTATGATCCACTTACAAGTGTGTTCAGGTACTGCTAGTTGGTTTAGTTTACTTAGAAGAGTGTCTGGAATGATGGTATTGAATGCTGAACTGAAGTCTACAAAGAGGACTCTTGCATAGGTATTTGGAGATTTGAGGTGTTGTAGGATGTAGTGCAGAGCCATGTTAACAGCATCATCTGTCGATCTATTTGCTCGGTATGCAAACTGCATGGGATCTAACAGCGGATCCGTGATGGTTTTCAGGTGGGACAGCACAAGCCTTGTGCTGTCCCACCTGATTTTCATAACTACAGATGTTAGAGCAACTGGTCTGTAGTCATTCAGTTCCTTGATGGAGGGCTTCTTTGGCACTGGGATGATAGTAGAACATTTGTAGCAGGAAGGAACATAGCACATCTCTAGTGATCTATTGAAGATTCAGGTGAGGATGGGGGCTAATTGCTCAGCACAGACTTTTAAACAAGAAGGAGTTATCTTGTCTGGCCCTGGTGCTTTTCCTGGCTTTTGTATGTGTAATAGATTTTGCACTTCTTTTTCTGTGATCACCAGAGGTTGTGAGCCCAATGGATTGGAGCCAGTTGTAGGAGGCTTGTCTATTGTTGATGTGTTTGAGATGTGTGTTGTGGAGATAGATGGCTGTAGTTTCTTTTCAAACCTGCAGTAGAACACATTCAGATCATCTGCTAGTTGTTGATTTCCTTCTGCCTGGGAAGGAGGTTTGCTGAAGCCAGTGATGTTTTTAAGAGTTTTCCACATGTTTGTTGGTTCATTTGTTGAGAATTGGTTCTTTAACTTTTCAGAGTAGCTTCTTTTTGCTGCTCTGATCTCTCTTGTTAATATGTTTCTGGCCTGGTTGTATAGCATTCTGTCACCTTTTCTGTAAGCTTCCTCTTTGGAATGACGTAGCTGCTTAAGTTTAGCTGTGAACCAAGGTTTATTGTTGCTATATATTTTCAGGTTCCTTGTTAGTACAAATAAGTCTTCGCAGAAGCTAACATATGATGTTATAGTATCTGTGAGCTCATTTAGGTCTGCAGAGGAATCTTCAAAAACATTCCAATCAATGCAATCAAGGCAGGCCTGGAGTTTCAGCTTTGCCTCATCTGACCAAGTCTTCACTGATTTAATTTGTTGGTTTAATGGTTTTAAGTCTTTGCCTGTAGGCAGGAAAGAGGAAAGACAAAGAAAAAGAAGGGAAGATGGGAAGATAGCAAGGAAGGAAAAATAAGGAAAGAGGGGAAGGAAGAAGAAAGCAGAAGGAAGACAGAAGGAAAAAGAAGAAAAGGAGGGAAGGAAGGAAAACAATGGGAGGGAGAGTGAGGGAGGATCTCATGGAAGTCCTGCCTTAGCACTTGGCCACCACAGGTGCCCTGACATGTCCCATGTCACAGCCTATAAGGCCCTCCTGAGCTCCATGTTCACAGGCAGAGGGTTGCAGGAGGCCATCCCAGCTGAAAATGGAGATGAGGAGCCCGTTTTCACTGGCAGAGGCACCCTGGGCCAGTCCTTCACTGTTTCCAGAGTGGCCCCGCGGGCCAGATTTAAGCACCCCATGGGCTGGATCCGGCCTGTGGGACTTGAGTTTGATACCCCTGGTCTACAAGAAAACAACCAAGCTCAGAGAGTATCAAGGAACCTTCATTTCAACCCGGAGCTACAAATATTCTTTTTTTTTATTGGAATTTAGTTTAGGAATCTGAAACATAATTTGGTACTCATGGGTTTTTTTTTCCTAACATGAAAAATGTGGAGTGGAACAAATGTGTTAGGTATGGCATGGTTTCTAAAGGGTTTTACATGCTTAGGATAGTGCAATGCTTCTCCGCAATACTTTTCTACATCTGTTTTGAAGCTTTCTAAGACTTCTGAAAAACAAAACATAGTACAGGTAGACCTCAACTTACAACAGTTCATTTAGTTACCGTTCAAAGTTACAACAGCACTGGAAAAAGTGACCTATGACCGCTTTTATATGACTGTGTGACTGTAACTTTGTCACTGGTATACTTACAATTTATATTGTCTGTTTCCTACTATGATTTGATTGCTTATTGTACCCTATGACTATTATTAAGTGTCGTACCTTATGATTCTTGACTCCTGACAAATGTATCTTTTCTTTTATATACACTGAAAGCACATGCACCAAAACAAAGTCCTTGTGTGTCCAATCACACTTGGCCAATAAAGAATTCTATTCTATTTTCACACTTACAACTTTTGTATCATCCCCATGGTCATGTGATCAAAATTCATACATTTGGCAACTGGTTCATACTTATGACCATTACTGTGTCCCAAAGTTATATGACCCTATCTTTTGTGATCTTCTGACAAGCAAAGTCAATAGGGAATCCAGGTTCACTTAACAACCTAGTAACTAACATATTAACTGCAGTGATTCACTTAATAACTGAGGCAAGATAGGTCATAAAAATTGGCAAAAGTCTCTTAACAAATAGCTCACTTAACAACAGAAACGTTGGGCTCAATTGTGGTCATAAGTTGAGGATTGCCTTTATACAAAAGCAGCACTATTCTGGTCTAAGAAATCAAGAACCAGTGCCTCATATTAAGCCAGGATACAAAGTCAGAGACTCAAAAGCAAATACAGTACTTATATGCACATTCTAGCTCACGGCTATCAAACTCCTGGCCTGCGGGCAGGATGCATCACCTGCTGGCCATGCCCATGCCTAGTTTAGCGAAAGGGGAAAAAGTCCCGATACATCACATAATGCTGTATGACACCTCTATTCTAGCTGAAACCTTTTAATATTGTCATTGTGGTCTTTTCTAGTTGACTTTACTATATTTTAAACATGACCCTGTTCATTCCTTGCACTAAGGCTTATTACCAGGGGTGGGATTCTACCAGTTCGTACCTATTTGCTAGAACCAGTTGTTAATATTCTAAGCAGTTGGAGAACTGGTTATTAGAAGAAATTACTGGCCTAATCCTGTAAGGAAGGCAGGAAGGAAACATCCTGGTGTTGCTTACAGAAACTGCCTCTCTGTTAATCCTTATTACATTCTTGGCAGGACTAGACTTCTTGTCTCAGGAACTTCTCTGAAGTTTTTTCCCCTCCTTTGCTGGCACTTTTCTTGTAGTGGAGTGACCATTCAAAGTTACAATGGCACTGAAAAAAGTGACTTATGACCATTTTTCACTCTTACGACTGTTGCAGCATCCCCACAGTCATGAGAGGCCAGGCGAGGAGATGCATGCCTCGATGTGAGTGATATTAGTTGGCCACACCTAGCTAATAACATGACCACCAAGCCATGTCCACCCAGTCACATGACCACCAATCCACGCCCCCACCTGACCCACGCCCATAGAACCAGTTGTTAAAAATTTGAATCCCACCCCTGCTTATACCACATCTAGAATACTGCATCCAGTTTTGGTCACCACATTTTTTAAAAAAGATGTAGAGACTTTGGGAAAAGTGCAAGGAAGAGCAACTAAGATGATTAAAGGCCTAGAGACTAAAACATATGAAGAACGGTTGCAGGATTCGGGTATGGGTAATCTTGAAAAAAGAAGAACTTGGGGGCAGATGTGATTGCAGTATTCAAGTATTTGAAAGGCCACAAAGAAATCAAATTATTCTCCAAAGCACCAGAGGGCAGGAAAGAAAAAATGGATAGAAATTAATCAAGGGGAGAAGCAACCCGGAATTGAGAAGAAACTTTCTAATACTGAGGACAATTAACCATTAGAACGGCTTGCCTTCAGAAGTTGTGGGTGCTTCGTCAATGGAGCTTTTAAAGAAAAGACTGCACAGTCATTTGTCTGAAATGGTATAGAATCTCCTGCTTGAGCAGGGAGCTGGACTAGAACAGTGGTCGCCAACGGTGGGCCGCGGCTCACTGGTGAGGCTGTGAGAAAATTTTGGTGGGCCACAGAGAAATCTCACCTCCAGAGCACACCTCCCCAAAGCAATTAATCCAGGCTGTGCAGAAAAACAAGGTGCGCAGCCCACATGGCCTGCAGGAACCCTCCCCGCCCACTCACTCCTTACCTGGCAAACCTGCCTGTTAAATTGCTATTTTTCCAACCATCCACTGTTCTGCTGTGCCAGGAGATTTAGATTAGCTGGGAAGCAGGAAATGGTTGGATTTCTTGCTTTCTAGCTAGTCTTTAGTTCCTCGGCTCTGCTTTAAGCACAGCTGAAAGCTCCCTTAGGACTGAAGGTTCTATTATTCAGTGCAGACTCATGGCAAGCAAATTTGAGAGACTGAGCTAGCTGATGGCAGATAGATAGATCACTGAATGATTCTGTGAGCAACTCAATCTGCCTGCCTGCTTTGCCTGATTTGGGGTAAAAGTTGCTCTTTTTATATAAATAATTCAATATTTATATAAATATTTATAATATTTACATACAAGCTATGCACAGCCAGTCACATGACCAAGCCATACCCCAAATTAGGCCACACCCACAGAACCGGTTAGTGGTCCGTGGGATTTAAAATTATGAGTTTGGTGGTCCCTGAAGTCCAAAAGGTTGGCGACCCCTGGACTAGAAGACCTCGAAGGTCCCTTCCAGCTCTATTCTGATTCCTTTCAAGTCCAGTTGGGAAGGATTGTTAACATTTGAGCTGCCTGAGCTGAGACAGATGAAACAATGTTAGACGAGTTGTGGCATTCCCATGAATGAAGAGTTCTATTACATCTTTTTAAACATTAGGCAAGTCATTTATAAAATGCTTCACTGAGGTTCCTGTTTACTTACCACATTTGCATCTCTGAGATAATTTCTTATTTAACTTCATTAAATATGCTGCCAAATATATATGTGTCAATAACAGTTATGTATTAGCAATGCAACCATATTCAAATAGATTGCTCATTTGTCATTGCTAGAATTAGTTATTTATGGAGCTCTGGAAATGCTGAAGCAGATGGACTCCTGTTCCTCCCAATTCTCACACAGTGTCTACGTGTAAATGTATATCATTCTGCATTTTTATTTATTTATTTATTTATTTATTTATTTATTTATTTATTTGATTTGTCAATCACTTACAAGATAATAGGTATAAGTATAAACATAGCTATGAATACAAGAAATGGATACATATAAGAAAAATAAAAAAAAGAAACAATAAGACAGGGGCGGTAGGCACATTGGTGTGCTTATGCATGCCCCCTACAGGCCTCTTAGGGAAGGGGTGAGGTCAATAGTAGATAATCTAAGGTTAAAGTTTTTGGGGTTTGGAGAAGAAACCAGAGTCAGATAGAGTATTCCAGACATTGACCACTCTGTTGCTGAAGTTGCATTTCCTGCAATCAAATTTGGTGCAATCAAGTTTGATGCAATCAAGTTTGCTTGCTGTTTCTGCAACTAGACACCTGAATGCCTCATTAGCCATCCTGAGGCTCATTCTCTGTTGTGACTCTGCCCAGTGCAGTTTACTAGGTGTTTCTCCTGGCCCATAATACTCTCCTGGAAATATGTGGGTTTATGCAAAGAATTACCAGAAAATCTAATAATCTGGAGGTGGTATTAATCCTTTTACTCATGCAGTATACTTAATGGTGGTTAACAAGTACAGAACCCTGCTAAAAATCACAAGCTACTTAAAGCTGGATGTTGGATCAATGAGCTGTGGTAGCCTCTTTTTCTCAGTTGCCCAATCCTGCATAGTTTCTTATAATAGCTCCCAGAAGAATGCTTAAAGCTGTCCAGCAAACATACGGCTTCTTTTTAGTAATCCCCAGCTCTCCCATTTTCTCCCAAGCTTCTTTAAAGGAAAGATATGAGATCGAGTAAATAGTGCCTTATATTTGAATTGGACTTTTGAAAATCCAGCTAACTGTGCCTTATATATTATATAATAGATAGATAGATAGATAGATAGATAGATAGATAGATAGATAGATAGATAGATAGATAGATAGATAGATAGATATAGATAGATAGATAGACAGACAGACAGACAGACAGACAGACAGACAGACAGACAGACAGACAGACAGACAGACAGACATAAAAAAAACCTATGGTTAAGTAAACCATGGCCTGGTATGCTATGTCAATCTAAACAATGCCTAACGAAGAATAGGTTCTGCTGCCACACCAATTGCTATACAGGCAGTCCTCGACTTACAATCACAATTGAACACAAAATTTCTGTTGCTAAATTAGACAGCTGCTAAGCAAGTTTTGCCCCATTTTACGACCTTTCTTGCCACACTTGTTAAGTGAATCGCTGCAATTGTTAAGTTAGTAACTTGGTGGTGAAGTGAATGTGGCTGCCCCATTGACTTTGCTTGTCAGAAAGTCGTTAAAGGGGTTCAAGTGACCTTGGGATAGTGGGGCACTGCAACCATCATAAATATGAGTCAAGTTACCAAGCATCTGAATTTTGATCACGTGACCATGGGGATGCTGCAATGGTCACAAGGATGAAAAATGATTATAAATCACTCTTTTCAGTACCATTGTGTCATGCCCCTGTTAGAGTCTGATTCTGAGGGAGGGGAGGAACAGCTGACAGGGAGTGGGTGTGTGGCTCCGGAGGTTGTGGAGGAAACTGAGGAAGGGCACAGGCTGGCTGGGCATTCAGAGGAAGACCCAGGCCCATTCCCTCTTCATCCTAGAGCATAGAATATTTTATTGGCCAAGTGTGATTAGACACACAAGGAATTTGGTTTGGTGTAAATGCAGGGAAAAGCATATAAGGGAAAGACGTGAATGACGTGGTCTATGGGGGAGAAAAGGGTCCTGATCCCCTTCATGGGCTGCAGCTGTGAGGACTGCTTAAAAGGACAAACTGTGCATGGCCCAGTGCTGGAAACAAAGCGTGAAATAATTCTAGTCTTTCAGTTCTTATCTGAGTTCTGGCGTCCTTTCCAGTGTGTGTATTTCGATATCTGTGGATGTCTTCAAGCCCTTACCCTGCATTTTCTCATTAATTGCTTCAGTGTGGTTTGTGTTGTTTTTTCTATTTATAATTTATATGTATTTTGAGTTTGAATTGAATTTCTTCCTTTTCGCAACTGTTTGTGGGGGAGTTTTTTTTTCAGTCTATGATCATTGGACCTTTGAAGCCAAGTTGAAGGAATTAAAGAGACTTCACCTGTTTTTATGACTTTGTTGCTTTTGTATCCCACCCTGGGTCATAACACATTGTAACTTTGAACTGTCACTAAATGAACTGTTGTAATTCGAGGACTACTTGCACTGGTAAATTGCAAACAATTTACAACACTATTAACACTAGTTTTATTTATTCTGATATATTGATTGAATTCCATTCTTTTATGTTTTTATGATTTTTGGCCCATTTGAGGCTGTTTTCACCTTCCCGGGGGCTCAAGGGAAACCTCTGCAGTCTTTGGAGGCTAAAAAACAGTCTGTTTCAGCATTTCCAGTATTTCCGGAAGGCCCATTTTTTGGCCTCCAAAGGCTGCAGAGGCTTCCCTCGAGCCCCTGGGAGGGTGAAAAAAGCTTCAAACGAGCCAAAAATCAGCTGAGAGGCATGCACATGCACAATGCAGATAAATTTGGCTGGAGCTCACGTGCCCGTACAAGTGGTTCTGCATGCCACCTATGGCAAGTTCGCCATCATGGACATATACTAACAGCAGCAAGGATTTCATATGCACAACTTTGGAAGGAGAAAAGGGATACTATCAGAGGACATGGTTATGAAGAAAATAATAAACTGTATAGAGATGGACAGGCTAACATTGAAATTAAAAGACAAAGAAGATTCAATATATTATAGAGCCTGGGATGCGTGGTTTAGAAATAAAAGGAAAATAAAATGGCAATTAGGAAAAGAATGAGAAGATATATAAATATGTATATGTGTTATAGAAAAGATTGAAGTGTAAGATGAAATATATTGATTTGTAACAAGAGTAAGATGTAATGGTAATGGAATAACCATATATTGAAAAACGTAAGGAAATGTAAAAGATATCTTAATGTTGATAACAATGCATATAGTTTTATTTTATGTTTTTAAGTTTTGGAAAATTAATAAAATATTTTTTTAAAAAGAATATTGTTTTAAATTTCAATTTTGATTGCCAATGGCTTGGCACCCAATCTGCATAGAGTTGCTTCATAACAAGATTCACACCACTTAAGAATTGAAGCCTTTGAACTATGGTGCTGGAGAAGACTCCTGCGAGTCCCTTGGACTGCAAGGCAATCAAACAGGTCAGTCCTAGAGATCAACCCTGCCTGCTTTTTAGAAGGCCAGGTCCTGAAGATGAAACTCAAATACTTTGGCCAGCTAATGAGAAGGAAGGACTCACTGGAGAAGAGCCTAATGCTGAGAAAGATTGAGGGCAATAGAAGAAGGGGATGACAGAGAATGAGGTGGCTGGATGGAATCACTGAAGCAGCAGGCATAAACTTAAATGGACTCCAGAAGGTGGTAGAGGACAGGAAGGCCTGGAGGAATGTTGTCCATAGGGTCGCGATGGGTCGGACACAACTTCACAACTAACAACAAGGTAAAATGTAGTCAATTACAATTCATTATTTACTATGTCCTACAAAGCCAACCAGTATAGTTATTTATCACATATTAACATGGATGATCAATGGGCATAATTTGGGTAAACACATTTTGGTTAACCATTTCATTATTTGCAGGACTTTTATGGCTGCCTATCTCATACAATGATTCTAGATGGCACACATAATCCATAACAACAAAGATAAAAACAAAAGGTCCCCTCAGGTGCCAGACCCAACAGCTTCCTAGTTCAATCCCAATCATAACCCAATGCTTGAGAGAAGAGCCAGGTCTTCACAGGCTTAAATAGTTAACCCACTTAGCCATGTGTTAAATAATAATCCTTCTACTAAGTCTAATCAAGCTACTGTATATTAAAAAACAGATTTAACATATGCTCTATTAGACTTAGTACAGGGATTACTTCTGGCCAGAGGCCAGAAATGGTAGTAGGTGGATACTAACACTGGCATATCTTATCCTATGTCCCAGTTTTGATATACATTATTAAGCAAATAAAGTAGTAGAAATGGTTATTGTTAGTATGAAATTCTACAAAATCACAGTTCCCTTATGAAATACTATACATGTTCAAGAGTGGAAGTGGTAAACATGGTCAGCCCCAATGAAAGAAATGATTCTGACCAATCATTTCTATTTGGAAGATACTTTGGGTTTTTTTTTTTTCAAGAAACGTAAGAAATTAAAGGTTGATTTTGACAGTTGATGATTAGAATTATATGGGATTATGGAAATAATGTAGCTAAATGTTAATCTCAGAGTCAAGAATTTGATATATTTTTTATTCATGTCTGTACCAAAGAAAGTCAGAAGTCATTCTTTTGTCTTTTTTCCCCCTTTCTCTCTTTTCTCTTTTTCTTTCATAAATTTTTTCTTTTTTCCAAATCTTTTTCTGCTTATTTATATTTTAACTTTGTATTTTTTAAGCTATTATGTCAGATAGCTTTCTCCATATATAGATAAAGTTGTATTTACACATGAGCTGGGCAAAGCAGTCCCCCAGTCTTTTTTTCTCATACTATTCTCTCCCAGTTTGTCTCAGATAATTTTTGTAATGATAGGAGGGTGGATGAAGCCTGCCTATTCTGTATCTTCTTCATTGAAAAGCAAAGTTCAACTAACCTAGGTGTCAGCATATTATTCTGTCTCTATTCCACTGCTTCCCATATTCCTTACTATGTCCCCAAATAAATGAATGCAAAGCAAAGGTACTCTTCATTTGAATATCTGAGTGAAACAAGGCAGTTCCAACAGATGGGCAGCTATGCTCCAACAGGACCATTGTTTTAAAGGACAGAAGCACACTTGCACATCACAGCTGTTTAAAGCTGATGAAGTTCCTGCCTTTGGAAAATCATTTCCACTGTTTTCCCCCCCACCCCTGATAATTAGCTGTATTAATATACTGAGCTTGCCGGGATTGGAGTGGTGGGGAGAATCTGTAAAAACACCCTTGTCACCAGCTGCATACAAGAGGCATAGTGTCACCAAGCCAAGCTGTCCGCCAACTCATCTCTGGCATAAGTCAAGCGGGCCATTAACAGAGAGTTCTTTATCTCAGGACAGCAGAGTGAGCTTTGGTTTAATTGCTGGTTATGTTAATGAGTCTAATTTGCAACCTCTAGTGGTTTGTCATCGGTTGGTTTGGAAACAGAGATGAAAGTCGCTAAGATAGTTAAAAGCATGACAAACAAAAACAGGGACAAAGGGGCATGGAAAATGAATCCTTCAGCAAGAGTTATATTTTATTTAATCAGTTTTATATCCTGCCTTTTCTTCTAGTAAAAGTTCAATATGAAGTGTACAATGCTACCTTTTTCTACTTTTTTTCCCCACCGATGCTACTGTACTTCAGGAATTTGGCTTTCCTGACTTGTAGTCCAGCACTTTCTGCACTACTGTGTACTAGGTTGGCGCTCGTATATTAGCACCTCAACTGATTAACACAGATCTTCCTTATGGTTCTCTTAGGTACACTCAAAGCATTAGAAGAAAAATAAAAAGAATAAAAGAAAAGAAAAAGGAAGTAGAAACAAATGGAACAACCATAAGAAGAAATAACTCAGTATTTACCTTCAGGTCCAGAACTGAAGACATCCCGTAATCTCATTTTATTTATTTATTTATTTGTCAAATGTATATAGGCTGCCATCTCACACAAATTGACTTAGCTCAACATACTTTCAGGTACCAGGCATTTTCAAACAGTATTTTTAAAGGCTATCAAAATTTAGGCATCTTCACTAAAAAAAATTCTAAAAATTCTAAAATTCTAAAAATTTCTAAAAAAGATCTGTAGAATTTCAGTAAAGAATATAAGCATTGATTATTCTGTTCATTTTAAAATGTTATTTATAATGTTTTTTGGACTCCATCAGGGGCAGTAACCAAGGGGTCAAGAATGTCAAAATAATAGTTATGTCTTAATGATGAAGCACTCCCTTTTTTGTGTGACGTATGAAAAAAAGCATAAGGCTTCAGGTATTAAATCATAGCTACCATATTACTGTATTGATACACACATACCACAGATATCCCTAGTTGCACAAATGAAACCTTGAAGAATAATTTTATGCCCTTTAGAAATCATAGGTGCCTTTTGCTGTTCCCCATTTTATCAAAGTTCGCTGAAGGCTTGAAATGTTCTAAGCAAAATGTCTCACTTTGATTCTTCTTATGAGTAAAATTGCCAGGATTATATTACTAAGATACTAAGCAATATTGAGTATTGTCACTTTTTAAACAATTTCCCAGAATGATATTAGATTAGGGACATTATAGGCAAGTCTTATGAACTGTTTCGCCCAGCAAGGACACAGTCAACATTCAGCAAGAAGCTTAGTTGATAAAAATGGTGTACTTGTTCTGGGAACTAATTGATAGAGTGTTCTATATTATGTTCTTTATTGAGTTCTATACTGAGTTCTATATTATGAACACTTTGAATCTTGGAAAAGTAAATTGAACTAAAAGATGTATATTATTAAATTATAAGGTAAATTGGAATAAATTAAAAATGGTTTATTATTATTATTATTATTAATTCAAGGTTATGACTTTAACCTGCAAATTCTAATTTCCCATTTATTTTTATTGTCCTGTTGCAAGGGGGTCAAACTCGATTTCATTGAGGGCCGCATCAGGGTTGTGTTTGGGAGCCTGGGTGGGCATGGCCAGCTTGACATCACTCATGTTGGGGGCGCCTATGGTGGCTCAAGTACTCTGCCAGCGAAAATGGTCTCCTGAACTCCATTTTTGGTCACAAGGGCCTCCTATAGCCCTCTACCAGTGAAAACAAGCAGCTCTCCTGAACTCCATTTTTGTTGGCAGAGGCACTGCTAGCTGCTTCTTTGCTGTTTCCAGGGTAGCTCAGCAGGCCAGATCTAAGCACCCCACGAGCCGGATCCTTGATTTTGACACCTCTGTCCTGTTGTCTTGAACTGTGTTGCTTACAGAGAAAAGTCTGGGGGAGTTGCATTTCTCTGGTTAATTTAGACTGTCTTTTTTTCAATTATGTCTGGAACTGACAATAGGGAGGTGGAAATGGTGGCTAGTTCTGCATTTTAAGATTGTATATCAACAATAAAGGAACTAGCAATTTAAAAATGCATTGCAGACTAGCACTAGATACAGTGGAAATATTCAGATATCATGGTAAGTCTTCGCTTACAAAGATCAGGATGGGACATTAATGGTTTTCCATGTGAAACTCTATGGAACAAAAACTGGACCTTGAAGAAGCAGGATAGCAAGAATATTGATGTTTTTGAATTTTGTGTTGGAAAAGACCTCTAAAAATGGATAGCCAAGAAAAATTTGAAATGGATCTACAGATTATCCCAGAATCGCTCAAGATCAGGCTCAAATGACCATAGTTTGGATGCATTATATGAAGACCTACCTCTCTGAAGAAGTCTGTAAAGCTGGAAAAGTGGAAGGAAAAAGAACAAAAGGAAAAAAGAAAAAGATGATCAATAGCAAGGTGTATGGATTCAGTTACAGAGATGATGGTTGCACTGTTGGAAAACCTGAATGTCCATGTTGGGAACAGATCCTCCTAGAGAAAATCAATCTATGTGGTTGATGACTTACAATCAACCAAGCCATGTATTGTATTAAATATTTTATATAAAACTTTGCAAGGTTCATTCAAATGCAGTCCTACATAATCCATATAGGGAGTATAAGCCAAGGCCAGATCTAGACTTAGAAAAGACAGTCTTTTGAAAATGTAGGAATGAATCAAGACAGATCAGGAAAAGACTAGCATGCAAAATGGATAGGTTGCATATCTGTCAAATGAGGCATTCATGATGCCTGTCAAACCAATATAGAAGTTATGGGCTGATATAATACACAAAGGAGAAGAAGCAATAGACGAAGACAGATCTGTTCATGCAAACAGAACAGAGTCAATCCAAACATACGTTGCTGACTTGTTATCAGACTGCTGTATTGTTCACTGTTTTCACTGTCATGGCCTACTTCAAGACTGAGAGTGCTGAGAAATCCAGTCCTGGTGAATTTAACCAAAAGCAGCAGGGCAGAAAGGCAGAATGATTCCTTTGCAAACATTGTAGTCATCAGATTTAGGTGTCTGCTTTATCCATTCAAAAAGAGAACTGTGATCTGTATACCTTCCAGGCCAAATAAAGAGTATTCAGATGAATGAATTTATTTTAATTTCTGGAACATTTCAGATCATAAACTTGCTGCTGTTTATAACTATTGTTGAGTAATACCATGTTTTCCTGAAAATAAGACCTATCCCAAAAATAAGACTTAGCTTGATTTTTACACATGTCCAATATAAGCCCTACTCTCAAAATAAGCCAGAGTTAAGACCTCACCCACAATGAAGCAAATAAAATAATATGAGGTATGTTTTTAGAACTATGAGAAAAGGATAAAGTGGTTCAATCTTATATTGTGGAAAATATTTTTCTACCGTACAATTTTTAACAATAATTTTATTTTTTTACTCTAATTTTTACAAAAAAATGTATTAATATTTTAGAAAGATAAAAGATAGCACAAAGTAGAAGAGGAGAGAGAGAGAAAGGGAACAAAGGAAGGAAGGAAAGAAGGAAGGAAGGAAGAAAGAAGAAAGAAAGAAAGAAAGAAAGAAAGAAAGAAAGAAAGAAAGAAAGAAAGAAAGAAAGAAAGAAAGAATCCACTTGTAAGAAAGCTCTTCATCAAAAGTGTAAACAATTCATACAGTAATCTCTTCATCCCTCTTAGTTAACAACTATAAACTCCTTATACAAATATACAACTCATCCTATAACCCATCTCTTAGTAATAAACAAATCAAATGAAACCTCCTTATCTAATTGTCATCAAAAAGTCCAAAACAAGCTCTGAAATATAAAAGTTCAACTTTTCTCATCTTGACTTTAGCTCTAAGCAAAATCCCATTTAAAAGGCATAAAAAGATCCCAATCTTCTAAGTATAAACAAATCAAACATAAATCTTAACATAATAAAAGACAAACTCTGAGACACAACCCATTCCAAATGCCAACCATTCCAGAGATAACTGTCCCAAATAGCAACTGCCCATTCAAATAAACATTCTATCTCTCTGCTCTAAATTATACACTATTATAAAGTAACTTAACATAACAAACAGACCTAGTCTGAAAAAAGCATAATCCTCCATACAAGCATTTAGATTCTAAACAATTAGAAGAAATTGCTATAAAGCAAAAACTTTACACACCAAATGAGCAAATGCAGTATGTTATATTTTTCAATCAAAATATCTGTAACTCCAAAAACAACCAATAGAATAACAAGTCCCATTTTAACCATGGTAAAGAGAAAATCAAATTTATCTTCATTTTTTTTACATAACAATCTTTCCTTTCCAATAATTGTTGATCCTTGTTACAATTTTCTTCTGTATTTTGATACTTAGTCTCTTTTGTAAATCAACAATAAAGAACTACATATCCCCATTGCTCTCTGGAATTATTTTTTTTTTATTTCCTTCTTAATTTTTAAGACTTCAAAGTTTTCTGTTTGCATCTAATGGCAGATTCTTATCCATGATTTCATTCACATTGTTCGCAAGTAGAATTTGTTGTGTGTTCTGTTCAAGTCTGTTCTGTGACTTCTTCTTTTGAAAACAAACTGTTTCCAAAAAGACACAACATGTATGCTGTGACCGATTTGACTGATGCAGTCCTTAATGGAATTCTTCAAAAAATATTCTAAACTCCATGATAATTTCCCACAAACATATATTTATTCTTTCAAAATAATTTCAAAGATCTTTTATTGAAAATTCAATACTCTGATCCAGCAGCCCCCAACCTTTTGGGCATCAGGGACCGGTTCTGTGGAGGAAGGTGTTGTGTATTGACTGAAGTTCCCACTCAGGTCCGTGCTTTGAGCGAGAAGCACGGACCTCTCCCATTGGTTGATGCCGTTTGACAGCCGGCTATAAAAGGGAGCTGTCAAACGGCATCAGCTGTTGCCGCTCCAGCTGGCTGCCGTGTTAGAGCGGCAGTAGCAGTAACCCTTTATTTTTAAATAAAGTGAGAGCTGAACCTTTGCCTTGGTGTCTGCCTGAGTGATTACCGCCGCTCTACAACAGAAGTTTTTTCCATGGACTGGAAGGGGCATGCATCTTGTGGATGAGGCTTCATTTTGTTTGTAGCAGATCAATGCCAGTCCACAGATCAGGGATTGGAGACCCTGCTCTGATCTTTCCGAGCTCTTGATTTTTTTAAAAAAAATCTGTGGCCAAAACGTACCTTATTTTTTGCAGTTTGTTTTAAATTTTTAAAAGATTTTAAAAAATCTTAATTTGTCTTATATTAAGATTTGAATTACCAAATATTTTGATTACCAAATATTTCCAATCTTTTCCTTTTGAGGGTATCTAAGTTATCTGCAACAATTAACAAGCAATTTTGAAAGGTAGTTAGCAGAGACCTGCCAAGAGCTAAGCATACTTTGAAAGGCTCCATTCATAGCTGAACAACTACAGTGAATTCCCCCTTCTTCAGGTTTCCTCCATTACCATCCAGAGATCACTATCTTGGGGTCCTTTCAAAAAGAAAAGGAACAACCCTGAAGATAAACAATTTAGGTAATCTCAGGTCTCTCCCATTTATCCAAAGAGGATCAAAGGAGCCAAACTACTGACCAACCAGCTCCTTAGAAAATTCTGCAAATGTCAGGTCCGTGAAAATGCGGAACTGTTTTCAGTCAGCGATCTTGTCCAGGTCTATGAATATGGATATATGAATATAAATCAATATGAATATGAATTCTTTATTGGTCAAGTGTGATTAGCCACACAAGGAATTTGTCTTAGTGCATGTGCTCTCAGCGTACATAAAAAGAAAAGATACATTCATCAACAATCATAAGGCACAACATTTAATATAGACATAGGGTACAAATAGGCAATGAAATAATTCTAGGAAGCAGTCAATATAAATCTTAATGATATAAGTAACAAAGTTACAGTCATACAGTCACAAGTGGGAGGGGATGGGTGATAGGAGTGATGAGAAGATAGATAATTATAGTAACGCAGACTTAGTAAATAGTTGGACAGTGTATTTGTTTAGCAGAGTGATGGCATTCACAAAAAAACTGTTTTTGTGTCTAGTTGTTCTGGTGTGCAGTGATCTATAGCGTCATTTTGAGGGTAGGAGTTTATGTCCAGGATGTGAGGTCTGTAAATACTTCCTAAAACCCTATCATGTAGAGTTGATGAATATAGGCAGAGAAATAAAGGTATACTGGATGTTCAAATATGAATGAACTGCTAAGACCTATGTGGGAAAGTAGGAATTAGTATCCTTTAGTCTATTTTGGAAGAATGTGAAAAAAATCAACAGATTGGTTATAGATAGTTACACTCCAGTGGGGAAAAAATGATGAAGGAATAACCAAATATGAATCTGGAAGGAAACTGTAAAACCTGACATGGAAAAGTGACATGAATAGATGGATGAGAACAAGAAGAGGGTTTGGGGCCATTCAGAAATCCAGGAATAAATGAGAACAGTGACTATTTGGTATATATCTTATTTTTAAAAAGTCAGATTGTTTCATATGCATAGTTTGAGCATAGCTCCATTCCTATGTATACATGGCATGAAAATCAATCATGGGTGTTATTTATATGATTTATGAATATCAATAGTTAAACTGTAGCAAACATTATACAACCCAAAATCTCATACTTTCCTTGCTTAGAATAGAGAACTTGGTTTATCTAGGAAAGAAGAAAAGCCCAAAGTAATTTGGCAAGGATTCAGCTTTGTATACACATGGAGATCCAAAGCCCTGACACAATGATATTCCAGTCTTTGCAAACTGATTTTTTTTTCATGGCAAAGCAGGAGAAATGTTAACATCTTAGTTCTAATTGGATTGAAAATACTGGCATTTAAACATCTCATGAAAAATTTAACTTTCATTTATTCATTTTTAATAGAACTTGATGTACATAACTGAGTTTAATGGATGAAAATTTCTCACAAATAGTTTTGTGTAGATATGCCAATTCAATTCAGTAAGCCTCAGGACACAAAACTCTATCACACCTGTTCCTAGCCACAAAGGCAGCCAGCAAATTTAGGATGCATCTATTGTTTCTTAACTTGTAAAACCTTTGCATTATGTAACACTACTATATCAATAGTATTAAAAATGATGACTTTAAAAGAGAGAAGAATTTCTCTAAGCACTCATATTTTCTCCAGCCAGACATAGGTAGAATTATAAGTTATTTGTCCTTAAGATTTCAACACTCTGAGTATAGTAATCAGTTAATACTGTATAAAAAATGCCATTGAGAGGAATTCTTTATATATAAAGTATATTCTTTATATGCAGTTTTTAAAGATTTCTGTTGAAACTATTATTTTGGGAAGATCCCTGCTTATGATATCAAAATGATGAAAGATGTCAATTCTATTTGAAATGTTAGTAGTTCGTACTGTAACATCACAAAGTTTGAGAACTCCTGTCTCATTGGCTGTGATTTACAGATTTATTTTTTAAAGCTTTTGTTGAAGTAATATAGCTTTTTAAAACCACATTGGAACATCCTGATTATTCATTACTTCAATAGTTCTCATTTTAAATGGTTCACATAAGAAATTACTGTCAGCTGTTGCCTGATTTAAATAAGAGTTCTGGAATGTATGTAAATCTAAAAGCATGATTGGCAGCTTATGTTGAAAGACTGAAAGAATTAGTGAAGGATATCATGGTAATAATGTATTCTGAATATGGGATAGACCTTATTTTTGTTAGTATGAATCTTGGAGGTAGGGATGGGATGGGAGATGGAACCAAAGGAAATAAGTAAAAGAAACTAGAAACTAGAACTGCAATAAGAAAAAAATATGTATGAAAAATTATTTAAAGATAGCTTAATTTTCTAACAAAAATAATGGAAAGCATGTATAAGGAAAGTGAATGTTGAAAATGCTTAAGAATAATATTTTACAGAGCTAGAAAGTGTGTGGAAGTATGAAAAAGTATGTAAGATAAAGTGAAAGGTCTGTGGGTGGAAAAACAATTCATGTAAGAGAATGATTATTTGTATTCCAGGCTTTCAAACAAATATTTGAGGATAGTATTCAAGGTTTCATGTAAGAAATGTGGCAATGTTAGAATATACATGTAGTCCTCAACGTACGACTACAATTGAGCCCAAAATTTCTGTTGCTAAGTGAGACATTTGTTAAGTGAGTGTTGCTCCATTTTATGACTTTAGTAGTCACAGTTATTAAGTGAATCACTGCAATTGTTAAACAGCACAGTTGTTAAGGGAATCTGGCTTCCCTATTGACTTTGCTTGTCAGAAGGCTACAGAAGGGACACCTGTAACCATCATAAATATCAACCAGTTACCAAGCATCTGAATTTTGATCACATGGTCATGGAGATGCTGTGATGGTTGTTAAGTATGAAGTCACTTTTGTCAGTGCCATTGTAACTTTGAAGGTCACTAAATGAACTGTTGTAAGTAGAGGACGATCTGTACTAATGCTTTTGATGGGATCCTTTCAAAGGTTCCTCAAAGCCCAACAGTTCTGAAAGTTAGTTTTCAGGGAAACAAATAAAATCTTCATCTGTCCTAGAAATTTAGTACTAAAAATTTAAAGAAGATATCAAAAATATTTAAAATAAAGACATCAGATTTCTGCCAGTTACAAGAATATCTACAGGCCATAAATTGAAGGAAACTAGTAGTCCAGATCTGTTCAGATTACTAGAAATAATCTCAATGAAATAACACATAAAATTCATTAGGCCTAAATATATGATGTATAATAACTTTTTAAATATAATTTGGAAGTATTTTATGTATTTTGTTTAAAACTCAGAATTATAGAGATATTTGTCCACACTGATATTGTAGATTTTTTGGGATAAAAATGAATGTTCATTTTGAAGGGGAGGTCTTAATGAAGCCATCACAATACATAAACATTGCGATTATGGTATATATTACTTCCTATTTGATTATTCGATATTCATGAGATGTTCATAAGAAATTGAATTGTTAAATTGTATTTTTAATATGTATATTAGTTATAATCAATGAAAAATTAAAAAGAGAATGCTGTAAAGCATGGTTGATCCAACCTTTTGACTTGCCTGGTCATATTGAATGAAGAGGAATTGTCTTCGGCTGCATATAAAATTTATAATATAACTAATGTATATAAATAACAAACTTCCTTTTGAAATATAATTATCTTGTAATGTTGCATTTCTAGCTGTCCAGAGCAACATGCAGGCTGAGGGGCACAGGTTGGACATACCTGTTTAAAGAATGAGGAGGGAATATATATATATTTGTTTTCTGAGGTTTTCGCGGGTATTTGTATGTGGATCTTTGGTAATTCGGGTTTTCTCCCGTGTAAAATTGGAAGTATCTAGGTGACGTTTCGATGAAGTCTCATTCATCATCTTCAGGCTTGTGTCTTCGGCTTTGTGCTTCTCGGAGTAACTGGATTTGGTTTGTTTATAGAATAGCTATATAATTTGTGTGTGATTATATCTGTTTGCCAAATGGAAAATTGTTGGCTTCTGTATTTACACAAAATAAAAAGGAACAACAATGAATCAAAGAACTTTATGTGGTTAATTTGTTAAGAATACCCAGAAGGTATTTGCAGAATTCTTATGAAAAGGCTATGAGAAATAACAATGAATACATCTGAGAAGGACAGGGAATTTGCTCTTCACCACAACTGAGAAATGTAGGAATATAAGAAAGTATATTCTATAGACCAAGAACTAATGGATGCTGAAGGAACATGGATTGAGCACTAAAGTAATGTACTGATTCATTTGATCAGTACAAATGAAGTACTCTGATGTGGTTTTTTTATTATTACTGTATATAGAAATTATTACTGTAGATGAAATTATTAAATGAAACTATGAAGAATGAATGGGTTGAGAAGGGGAAAACCAAGAAAATTGTGGTTTGATGCACTTAATGAAATCCTCAATAAAGGTGAGATGTTTAAAAAAAGATAAAATTATAATGTATGAAGTCATATATGTAATAGTAGAAGCAAGGCTAGCTTGACAGATTAATGGACAGGCGTAGTAAGAGGTTTGTTGAAAACTATAATTTTCTGAATTTCTTTTTCATATCCCTTACTCTGGCTTACTATTTGTGTCTTACTCTGCATAATACTGCTTATCATAGGAGGGAATAAGTGTCAAGTATATATGCATATACCTTTAATATTTTAGTAATGAAATTTAATACTCTATACAGAGAAATTTTCTCCAGCAATCCTTTATTTCAACAATTCTATGGCAATGTATTATCTGATTCAAATTAATTTGTATTGAATTTCCATATTGATTTTTTAAAAATGTTGCTGTTTTTCAACCATTTATTTAAAACTTTCTTGCAGTATCCAAGTGCAGTTTATGTGCTTGTATTTTTAAAAATAGCTGTTATTAAAATTAGGATTCAACTTTCAGAATCCCTTGACCAAATGGGTGTATGTGTGTGTGTGTACGTGCGCACACACACACACAAATGAGGATAAACACTAAGCATCCTCTTCAGCATTGTATCATTTTTACAATCCATTATTTATATGTAGAATGACGTTTAAACAATGCCCAAAGGAGAATATTCCTCTGGAGACCTGTTATCTATCCAGGTTAAAAAAAAACCTGCTGCAATAATTGATTAGTACATATGGACATCAGTGATATTTTTTCCCATGTTGATTGCAATTATATTTTCTAAATTGCCAGCATTTTTCAGTGACTGGGAGGGCAAATAAAAGCAGTGTTTTTCTTCTTTTTTTCCCCTATAAATTGCTGTTATTGGAGGTACAAAAATGAAAATTAAAGGAAAACCAAATTGCCAATACTGTCTGTTTGCCAACAGAATAAGGAAACAGAAAAGCTTCATTAAAATCTTCTTTTAAAACATCCTTAAAAAGATGTTCTTTTTAAAACATACTGTATATAATATGGAAGTATATATTATTCTCAGCCACGTGCTACACTGTACACTATGTTATGAAAGGCTTTTTAAAAATTAAGTTTATATTTTTTCTTATTTTGATAGTGGGATATTATGGTATGGAATTACTTTATGCTTTCATTATTAAACAAATTAAGGGCCCTGAATGTAAGAAATAGTGTCCTGCAAATAAAATCACAACTAGTTTGTCAAAATGTTCATTCAAGTATACCTAGGCAAGATATGAAGATGACAAGTTTTTGTAGCCACTTTCAGCTTCTGGCATTTAATATCGATAATCTGAGGCCAGCAGCTGAAAGCATTCATTGGATTCATTATTAAAATGTCATACGGCCTGGCTATCTGAGTAACCCTTTCTCCCATTATTTCTGCCTCCTCTACAAGATCCAATAAAGCAAATATACTTCTTGTCCCTTCCATTAAGCAATGCCATACAGGAAACACCCCTTTTCTGTCATGGCACTTGCGCTCTGGAACAGCATCCTCATGGAAGATGCAACTGCTTAAAAAATTTCTAAAAACCTATTTTGCCCATGCTCTGGGATGAAAAATTATTACAGTTAAAGTATGCTTGTTTTCCTCAATACATATTTTACTATGTTTAGTTCTGTTTGCTTTTCTTATATATTGTATCTGTTTTCAGTCGTGCAGTGCTCAGAGATGGTTTTGAATTGTGGTGGTTTACAAATCTAAATTAAAAAATATAAATAAATTAAATCATCCATTGTCCAGTTAAGGTACAGTATGTTTC
Organism: Bungarus multicinctus; assembly: GCA_023653725.1. Classification (NCBI taxonomy): domain Eukaryota; kingdom Metazoa; phylum Chordata; class Lepidosauria; order Squamata; family Elapidae; genus Bungarus; species Bungarus multicinctus. The sequence continues at coordinate 61,018,636 of CM042844.1, forward strand.
TTTCCCTTAATAGGTATTTTTCTGTGTTTAGTTCTGTTTTCTTTTCTTATGTATTTTTAATCTATGAACTGTTCAGAGAGGGTTCTAAATTGTGGAGGCTTGCAAATCTAAAGTATAAATATAAATAAAGTAATCTATTGATAAACAAATCATCCGAATATAACCATTGATTCATATAAGAATCATTATATGCAATAGACAGCCACATAAATTATGTACATAATTGATTTAATTTCCTTTTAAAAGTATCGGGGTAGAAGTTATAAACGCATCTTGTGGAAGTACAGTCTACAAATAGCAATAGCACATAGATGTATATATAGCTTCATAGTACTTTACAGCACTCTCTAGGCCAGGGGTGTCAAACTAGTGGCCCTTAGGCTGGGTGCGTCGCAGGTAGGCCATGCCCACCTTTGTGGAGCACAAAGGGAACATCATGTAAAACATCATGTGACGACAATGAGACACCACAAGTGTGACACCTGTGCTCTAGGTGGTCAGTATATCGCTTCCAATAATCTAGGTCTTCATTTTTCTGATGTTGGAAGGATGAATGTCTGAGTGAACTTTGAGTCCACCAGGATCAAACTCTGGCTCTGGGCAGAATTGGCATGCAATACTGCATTCTAACCACTGCACCACCACAATGAATGAATTATGCACTGTATAAAAAAAAGATAAATTTTTACATTCATATATGCATATTCCACACACCACTAAGCAATTTTGTTCAAAGTTCAGAAACGAGTAAGAATTAATGAGATAAAATTAAGGGAATAAGGGCAAAAAAAGAAATATAGCTAAGTCTATAAGGTAGATTTACATTACTCATTGACATCACAGCCATTTTGAGCCTTGTAAACCATCCTTACCTCCATTAGATCCATTCACTAAACCGTGTATTGCCTTTTCTTCTTCAAAATTCTATTTCTGTCCATTTGAGGTGCTTATCATCTTGAACTAGAGCAAGGGTCTTCAAACTTGGCAAGTTTAAGACTCGTGGACTTCAACTCCCAGAATTCCTGAGCTAACTTGACTGGAGGAGGAATTCTGGGAGTTGAAGTCCACAAGTCTTAAAGCTGTCAAATTTGAAAACTCCTGTACTAGTGCTTCATAGTCTTCTGCCCAGTATTATCTAACATTTTTATTAATGATTTGGATTATGGGATTGATGGATTGTTTATCAGATCTGGCAAATAACACAAACTGGAAGGTTTGGCCAACAGCAGAATATTAATAAATCAGAGTCAAAATGAGGGTCAGAAGGATGATACAGGGGCTTGAGAGCATTATTTATTTATTTTTATTTATTTATTTAAATTTTTATACCGTCCTCTCTCCCAAAAAGGGACTCGGGGCGGTGTACAGCCTACTAAAAAATGAACAGTATGTACAATTAAAAACAAATTAAATAGAATTGATCTAGCCGAAATCCCATCAAATACAAAATTACCAAAATTTAAAATTTCAAGGATTATATTAAAAATTTAAAAATTTAAAACCTAATTAATTTAAAACCCCCAAAACCGTTTACTGGGCCAGGCCAGCCTGTGGGAAAAACAGGGTCTTTACTGTGCGCCGGAAGGTCTGGATGTCGGTAATGGCACGTATCTCCGGGGGCAAATCATTCCACAGGGAGGGGGCCCCCACAGAGAAGGCCCGCACCCTCGGGGTCGCCAGCCTGCAACGATCAGGCGGTGGAACCCCGAGGAGGGCAACCCTGTGGGAGCGCACTGGGCGGCGGGAGGCTGTTGATGGCAGCAGGCAGTCCTGTAAGTACCCAGGCCCCAAGCCATGGAGCACTTTAAATACCATCAGTACCACCTTGAATCAGATCGGGAAGGCCACAGGGAGCCAGTGCAGCCTGCAGAGAAGTGGTGTTACATGGGAGCTCCAACTGCAGCCTCCGGACACTCTTCAAGGGGAGCCCCACGTAGAGAGCGTTGCAGTAGTCCAAGCGGGAGATGACGAGGGCGGAGGTGATTGCGAAGTGCGTCCAGATCCAGAAAGGGCCGCAACTAGTAAATCAGACGAATCTGACAAAAGGCCCCCCTGGCGACGGCCGTGATATGATCTTCTAAAGACAGCCGTACGTCCAGGAGGACACCTAGATTGCGAGCCCTTTCCACGGGGGTCAAAATTTCTCCCCCCACGGCCAGCGAAGGAACAAGCTGGCTGTATATGGGCGCAGGAAACCACAGCCACTCGGTTTTGGTCGGGTTGAGACGAAGCCTGTTAAGACCCATCCAACTCCGCACGGCCTCCAGGCACCGGGTCATCACTTCAACGGCTTCGTTGGGGTGGCCCGGGGTAGAGATGTACAGCTGAGTGTCATCAGCATACTGATGGAACTCTACCCCAAAACCACGGATGATCTCACCCAGTGGCTTCACATAAATGTTGAACAGCAGGGGCGAGAGCACCAACCCCTGAGGCACCCCACACAGTAGGGGCCTCAGGGTCGACCTCTGCCCCCCCATCAACACAAATTGCGAACGGTCAGAGAGGAAGGAGGAGAACCACCGTAAAACGGTGCCTCCCACTCTCAACCCCCCAACCGTTGCAACAAGATACTGTGGTTGATAGTATCAAAAGCCGCTGAGAGGTCTAACAGGACCAAGACAGAGGAACAACCCCTGTCCCGGGCCCTCCAGAGATCATCCACCAATGCGACCAATGCCGTCTCTGTGCTGTGCCCGGGCCTGAAACCCGATTGGAGGGGGTCTAGATATACCGCTTCATCCAGGTACTGAGGGAACTGATGTGCCACCACACTCTCAACAACCTTCGCAACAAAGCGAAGGTTGGAGACCGGACGATAATTTGACAGTAATGCTGGATCCAGGGACGGTTTCTTGAGGAGGGGCCGCACCACCGCCTCTTTCAAGGCGGCGGGTAAAAGCCCCTCTCTCAAGGAAGCATTGATAATCCCTTGGAACCAGCCTCATGTCACCTCCCGAGTGGGCAAGACCTGCCAGGAGGGGCACGGGTCCAATAAACAAGTGGTGGCATTAAGCCCCCCCAGTATCCTGTCCACGTCCTCCAGAGTAACAGGATCGAACTCATCCCAAATGACCTCCCCGAAATCCACCCCCATCCCCCCACCCAGGAGATGCCCAGTCAGAGTCCAACTCATCCTGGATCTGAGTGATTTTGTCCTGCAGAAACCTAGAAAAATCCTCAGCCTGTCCCTGCAAGGGATCCTCCCGCGCCCCCACCTCCAAAAGGGAGCGGGTCACCCTGAACAGGGCGGCCGGGCGGTTTTCCGCAGATGCAATAAGGGTGGAGAGGTAAGACCTCCTCGCCATCCTTATTGCCACTAAATATGTCTTAATATAAGATCGTAATAGTATTCGGTCAGACCCAGAGAGGCTGGCCCTCCAACTACTCTCTAGGCATCTTTTCCGGCGCTTCATCTCCCTTAGTTCCTCAGAAAACCAAGGAGCCACCTGGGATCGGCACCGGGTCAGAGGCCGCAAGGGCACGACCCGGTCAAGGGCCCCAGCGGCCACCCTATCCCAGGCGGCTACAAAGCCCTCGACCGAGTCGTGTGTGTGAGCATCGGGAAACGGCCCAAGCTCCATCAGGACCCTATCTGGGTCCATCAAGCGCCTGGGGCGGTACCATTTTATCGGCCCCGCCTCCCTGCGGCCAGGGGGTGCGGAATGGAAGTCGAGTCTCAGGAGCGAATGATCAGTCCATGACAGGGGTTCCACAACTACATCCCCTATACCAAGATCATTCTGCCACTGATCAGAGACAAAAACCAGATCCAGGGTGTGACCCCCCCCCAAGTGAGTAGGATCTTGAATTAGTTGGGTCAGGCCCATGGCTGTCATGGAAGCCATGAACTCCTGAGCAATCCCCGAGGCCCTACCGGCAGATGGCAGGTTGAAATCCCCCATGACCATAAGCCTGGGGGTCCCAACCGCCAAGCCAGCTATGACCTCAAGGAGCTCAGGCAGGGCCGATGTCACATAGCAGGGAGCCAGGTATGTGACCAACAAGCCCACCTGAACCCCGGAACCGAACTTCACAAAAAGGGACTCACATCCGGTCGTCTGAGAAACAGTGGATTCCCTAGGACACAGATCCTCCTTAATAACCACCGCAACCCCCCCACCCCTCCCGAGCCCTCGGCCGATGAAAGACCCGAAACCCGGCTGGGCACATCTCCACCAGAGGAATTCCCCCCTCTAGGCCCTGCCAGGTTTCGGTGATGCCCACCAGGTCCGCTCCCCCCTCACAGATCAAATCATAAATGAGAGGGGCCTTGTTAATAACGGACCTGGCGTTACACATCAGCCGAAGGCCCAGGGCCCGATCGCTCGGACCACCCGGGGAATGGGACATGACAAGGGGGTCGGAGCGCGCCACCGCAGACAAACAGCGGGGGCGCGCTCCCAATACAGAATGTGGCCCCCTATAACCACCAAATCTGCCTCTCCCGCTCACCGTGCAAATAGATTTTATCTCACCCTCCCTGGAACAGCCCCCCATCCTCAACACAGCCCCACCCGACCCCAGCACCTCCCGGCAGCACTCGACCCGTGGCCTGGCCCCAGCCCCAGGCGGGTTGTCCCCCAACCCCTGCCTGGCCATCCCTAACCCCAATAAAAATCTAGATAAAAATTTACAACAACCCTCCCTCAAGCGCTTCTTGCGGCCACACCATCTCTCCGGATCCCAGGATCCGTCCTTGAGGAATGTTTTGGAAAGTTTGGAGGGCCACTTCCGAGAAAGGGGGACATTTCTCAAGGCCCACAAGTCTTCCAAAGAGTATCTCAGTGGCATCTTTAACTGGGCCTCCCCTGACCGACGCCGGCAACGCTGGGGGCCCACTGGTCAGGACTGAGATCTAGTCCAAAAAAGTTCGGGTGGTGTCCATGTCCCCCCCAGCCTCCATCTTCGCCTCCGCTGTTGACGCCGAGGGGACAGCACCGAACGTCGACCCCGTACCCAGCTGGTTCCCGTCGTCACCTAAAGGACTGGCTGTAAAATCTTGGGTTGGCATGTCTAAAAAGGACTGGCTGTAGAATCTTGGGTTGTTCAATTTGTAAAACAAAATACACAGTGGTGAAATGGGATAGTCAAGTTCACATACAAAAAAAAGAAGCTATTGGGAAGATAGACAATAATTACTTATTCACAATTACAGAAAGTGGGATCTCTCTCCCACATCACCTTTCAGAATGATTTTTTTCAAAATTGTGAACTGGAAGCATAGATTCTCCTGCCAGATAATGGAGTCCATGGTATGTTATTTACATAATTAGATTTAAAAGAGACTATGTTCAGTTACAAGCCATCCTAGTAAAACTGCACTGTGGTACATTGTACTAGTGGTGGAAATGTTTTACAAAATTATTGGCATGGTATTAGTAGTTCAATTAGCATTTTAGTTCTATTAGCACTCTATTGGCAAGTACTCTACCATACCCAAAGAATGATTCCCTGCACCCTTACAATTCTGAACATGTAATATATAACCAAACCTTCTTTAAAATTATTCACTGCCTTTTTATCCATGTGAAACATATTTTGAAAGTTGTAATCCTTGCATAGGAATTATTTTTCAAATCTATCCAAATATGAACAAAATACAGGTTTGTAAAATAAAAAAACACCACAATGAGTCTCATTGAATTATGAATGATTAAATACTAAATATTGATTTAATTAAACAGAACATTTGGCCTGAGTCAGACAAAGTCAGAACTCACAAAAAACAATGATGTAAAGGCTTCTAAATACATAATCCTCCTAAGTTTTAGATGCTTGTGTATTTTTTGTCACCCCAATGTGAATATCCAGTCTGAATAAACTGAATATGACAACTAAACTATTCCATCTCCACCTCTCCCACCCCCACTTTAAGTCAACATTGCACTTCCCAGTGAGTAATCACAATGCTTGAAAAATTGGCTTGGCAGTCAAATGGAAGCATGTGACTACTTAATACTGTAGGTTTACAAACTGAGGCATGAAAGCCTGAGTCAAATTGGTTGGTATTAACTGTTAGAAATTCAAATTCCTCAGTGGGAGGGAGGAAAGCTGTGTGATACAATGCAAGAAACTGCTGCTTCCTAATTCCCATTCCCATTTCTGCTATTTTCTGAAACAGTTTATGTTACACTTTACACATTCCAGACTCTTAATTAGGCAGAGTTTCAATGGATGTTTTCTACAGACAAAGCATTGTGGCTTATCCACCTGGTAACAAAAGAAAGCATCAAAAGACAACCTCATACAGTAAATGAATAAAGCTTTTGAAATGCCACGATGGAGAGTTTCTGAGAGTATGAGTATTTGAGAGACTCCACTACCAACTCCATGACAGAATTGAATAGTTCAGGGGGGATGCACAATAGAGGCAGCAGTAACAAGTACACGAGCAACAAACCCAACTAGACCTACAGGAGTCTCATACCTAGTTTCTTCAGCAAGGAAGGGAATGGAGATTTCGCAGTATCCTTCCCCTGGAGTGGGGAGGGAATGGAGATTTTACAGTATCCTTCTGCCATGCCCACCAAGCCACACCCACCAAGCCACACCCACAGAACCAATAGTAAAAATTTTGAATCCCACCACTGTCTCAAACACTAACACCCCCCTTCAGATTCCTATCTCCCTCTCTGCCCATCACCATACTTAAGTTATTGCCTACTTCTTCACCACCACTCAAAGAAATTTTATCCCCTCCCCATTGTAGCCTTTCCCTTCCAGACCATATGGCTCCTCCAATCTTATCCTCCATTCCGCATATCTATCTGATTTCCCCCAACCTCAAACCACAGTTCCTCTAAAGCTATCCTTGGTCCCAAACACTCAGTACCACTAGGCACATATGGCTATTGGAGGTTGCCCAATCATATACTGTATCTTATATTCCATGTTAAGCATTTGTCATTCATATTAATGCACAATATAACATTAGTAAAAAATAATAATAACATTGAGTTGTTTTCATGATATAAAAAGGCATAATTTTTAAATTTAAATCCAAAATCTACCCAAGATTATTATTTATAATTATTCAAAAAGAAAAAAAATACTCGTACAATTATATAAATATTTAATTTCTGACTTTCCCATTTATTTCCACATGCCAATCTCCAGTGCAGACTTCAGATCTACCAATTAGGCAGAGAGTCCAAAAGGCATCTCAGCTGCTGACAGATGTAGGGACTTAGTAAAATAACCTTGACCTTAACAATTACCTAAGTAAAAGGGGCTGAACTATTTTTAAGTCCAGACCATGAGATAAGTTTTGGAAGGGGATTAATTCATTGAACTATAAGAAAGAGAAGGAATAGAACAATCAGTCTTACAAGATTCTCTTATTATAGCCAATCTCCGTTAAAATGTTTTTAGCCTATATGTAGGGGTTGATTTTCTGATCTGGTCTTTCTAGTGGAATTGACATCAGTCTTATTAACCTGATTGCTGAGCTCTGTACCTGGATATTAATTACTTAAACCAGCTTCATTCCATCATGGGACCAGCATCTCAAGCCTGCTATGTAGATGAACCTTCAATTCAACAGTTACGCAGATAAAATTAATTAGAAATATAATGTATGCCACAGAGGGCTTCCAGAGAAAAAGTGGGAAATAAGTCAAATATATAGATAGGATAATTTCAGGGGGGTTTCTACTCTTCCCCAATATAAGAATTTTAGGAATATCCAAGCTGCATTTCTACATGATTAGAAACTTAATCAAAATAAATGAAAATTACACAGAAGTAACTATATGGAGTGGAAGCAGATAATAGGAAAATTTTTGTAAGATTGCCAGCAACTTTCCTATTTAAAATGCTGCATTCTTTAAAAGCATTATGAGAATGTGGGCAGTTCATTTTGTTGATACATATAAGAATTCGTGCAAGATGTTACTGATCTTGTATGACATTTTATGAACTTGAAAGAATGTGACAGAAGGACTTAGGGAGTCACCATGGCATGGTACCAGGGCCAGAAAAAGTTGACAATTCAAAAAAAAGTTGATTGCTACAACTTAATACATTCTTATTTCAAATCAACATTGAGCAAAGATCAGAAGTAACTTAAGCATGTCCTTCTTATTCAGAATGAAACAACATCTGGTTCAAGAAAAGCATGCAGAGACATCCCTTCACAGTCTCCAAAATAGGCACAGAGGTGGAACAAACAGGAATCAAAGCCAGTGAAATTAAATCATAGAAGTCAAGAAAAGCAACAAGATGGTTTATCTTTCAAGAGAGAAAAAAAAAACATTTGATCTGGTGATTACATGCACATAGCCATGCAGTATAGAAGTTTGTGCCCCTGCCTTCTTCTCAGATAAGTTTTAGCTTTTTACTCTAGCTGACAGACCTAAGATTTCCTGGAAGTCTTTCACCAGGTTTAGTGCTGTTTGCTTTTACTCCTGCATCTGTAATCATCACAGAGAGTCTTCAAAACCAATTTGGACAACCTTTTCAACTCCACCCCAAAGATGCTTTTCCAAAGGCAATTGGAGTTTCTTTGGGTTTTTTTTTCTTTGAAAACATTTTGCGTTCTGAAGAAGCTTCTTGGATGAGAAGGGAAAGGTTTTCAAGGAAAACCCCCTAAGAAAGTCCAGCTGCCTTTGAAAAAAGTGCCTTTAAGACAACCGTGACCTGGATGATTGAGAATTTCCAGAGAGTTTTCTACCTTAGTGCTGCAGAAATGCATACCATACTTTCAAAGCTTAAAATATATATATATATATATACTACATATTCCACTGTGGGAAATCAATGAAGTAAGAAGAACCACATGGTTATTTAATTAGCAGTTTCAACACTCTGATTATTATTTTGTCACCCAGTGGTTCTCCTGCAGTTAACTCTCCTACCCTTCCAGTTGGTTAACTGTGATTCCACACCTCAATGACTTTATAGTCATTTTCTTCTTTCGTATAGTTTACAAGTCAAATGTATAGATGTTACAAATCTACTACCTTTTCCTTTGACCTAGAATTATCAGCTTTGTTTTCTTGGAAATAGCCTTATGTCCTTGATACCTGCACAAATACTATTTTTCAATAAAATATCAATGATGTGTAATCAGGGGTGGGACGCTACCGGTTCGGCCCGGTTCTATAGAATTGGTATCTCTGAAGAGTTTGGTGTCTGCTGCTCTGTTTGGCCCACCTGCTTGCCCGGGCTCTTGACTGTCCTTTATTTCTTGCTTTTTCAACCTCAGCTGCTTTGCGCGGCACAGCTGAGGTTGAAAAGGCAGGAAAGGAGTTTGAAACGCTGCATATCCGCGCACAGTGTTTGTCAGCTGTCCAGGCGGCACAGCTAAAGTTTTTTTGGAAATGATCTACAGGCGCGTGCAAAATGCACTGTCACCAGAAGTGGGATTCTATGTGCTGGACAACTGGCAAATCATACCACTGGCTGGCCCCACCCCACCCCATCCAGTCACTCCTTACCTGGCTTGTGTGTCATCAAACTTGCCTTCCAAGTTGCTATTTTTCCTTTGTTTCCCCCCGACCATCAGCTGTTCTGCTGTGCAGGAGATTTAGATTAGCTCGAAAGCAGGACAACCTTCCTTCTATTTTTCAATGCAGGCTCAGGTAGCCGATGGCAAATAGATCTCTAACTCTAAGTGAATCTGTTATTCTGTGAGCAACTCTACCTGCCTGCCTACTTTGCCTGATTTTGGGTAAAAGTTGCTCTTTTTTTATAAAAAAAAATCAATATTTACATACATGGTGTGTTGTGGGTTCATTTTGTGAGTTTGCTTGCTAGCAAATTTTATGTGACTGACTCGATGGCAGATAGATCTCTGAATTTGTGATTCCGTGAGCAACTCAATCTCCCTGACTGCTTTGCCTGATTTTGGGTAAAAGTTGCTCTTTTTTTATAAAAAAAAATCAATATTTACATAAATATTTATAATATTTACATACAAGCCATGTCCAGCCAGTCACATGATCACCAAGCCACACCCACAAGTTAGGCCACACCCACAAAACCGGTTGTTAATAAATTTGAATGCTACCCCATGTGTAATGAAATGCTTCAAGCAAGCATTCAAGTTCAGAGAACAACAAGGACTCCACAATATTTTTGCAGGGTGAAAATAGTCTTGTCCTTCCTTCCCTCCCTCCCCCTCCCCTGCAAAATATAGGACCTTTTTCAGTGATGGGATTCAAATTTCTTAACAACCGATTCTGTGGGCTTGGCCTAATTTGTGGGCATGTCTTGGTGGTCACATCACCGGCTGGGCATGGCTTGTGAGTAAATATTGTAAATATTTATGTAGATATTGAATTTGTTTATTAAAAAAAGAGCGAAAAGCAAGCAAAGCAGGCAGGCAGATTGAGTTGCTCCCAGAATCACAGATTCATAGACATCTATCTTTCTGCAATCTATCGCCTGAGTCTGCACTGAAAAATAGAAGCACAAGAGCACACAATAGATACAAACTCAAGGTTAACCGCACCAAACTTGATTGCAGGAAATACAACTTCAGCAACAGAGTGGTCAATGTCTGGAATACACTACCTGATTCTGTGGTTTCTTCCGCAAACCCCAAAAACTTTAACCTTAGACTGTCTACTATTGACCTCACCCCTTTCCTAAGAGGTCTGTAGGGGGCGTGCATAAGCTCACTAACGTGCCTACCATCCCTGTCCTATTGTTTCTTTTATTTTTCTTATATGTATCCATTTCATGTATTCATAACAATGTACTTTTACTTTTATATTAACTTTTATATTTGTAACAATGTTTTATGGTTGGCTGTACACCGCCCTGAGCCCTTCAGGAGAAGGGCGGTATATAAATATAATAAATAATAATGATAACAACAATAATAATAATAACAATAATAATAATATACTTATACCTATTATCTTGTAAGTGATTGACAAATCAAATAAATTCTAAGCTTCAGTCCTAAGGAAGGTTCAGCTCTGCTTTTAGATTAGCTAGAAAGCAAGAAATTGAATGATTTCCTGCTTCCTAGCTAATCTAAATATCCCATCATAGCTGATAGTTGGAACAGCTGATGGTCAGGGGGGGGAAAGGAAAAATAGCAACTTACCAAAAATTAGGCAAAGGCACAAGGCAGGCAAGTTAGTCTTTGTAATATCTCCCAATTGCTAGTTGTTTTTTGTGAATGATGCTCTGCCCTTCTTATTCTGTCCTAGAATATGACTGTTGCAGTCTTTAAATATTGTTGTACGTGACTGGTTTTTTAGTTCTTGGGTTACTGGGTCTTTGGGTTTGCTTAAGATATTTTGGGAGGCTTTTGTTGGTTTGTATTATATGATGATATTGGCAAATTGTAGTAGTCTGTTGGGTGTTTGAAATTTTTTTTAAAGGAGTTTTATCCTTTCCATGAATTGTACTGGTTGTGCTGCAGTGGGTTGTGTGACATTTTTTTTACAAAGTGGCATGGGTACCCATTTTTTTGAAATATGTTTTGTAGCTGGTTTGTTTCCTCTTTCTGGAATTCCAGGTTGCTGCAGTGTTTGTACTCACTTGAGTAATGTACTTACATAGTTTTTGTTCTGGGAGGTTGGGTTGCTACTTTGGTAGTAGAATACGATTATTGAGGGTTGCTTTCCAATAAGATTCCAATTTACCAGCATTTCCTCTATTGATGAGGATATCCAGAAAGTGTAGTATGATGTTTTCTTCTTTCCTTATGAATTTTATTCTTCCAAAGAAGTTGATCGTTTAATGTGTTTAGGTTTTTTTATTATGAAAAAGGTATCCTTCTACATATCAGATCCTTATAAATAAGTATTTATACCTTTATAGTCTTCTTTATACAGAAATAGTTGAGAAAAATTTTATCCTTTACTACAGGGAGCAAAAATTATTCATCTCTTCCAAATCTTCGTACTAGAAAAAATTTCAGATACTTAACAATAAATCCATTCTTTTGTCACTTCTAATAAGAGTCATCGATATTATTGCTGTAGGTTATTGGTGTGTGTGTGTGAATGCATAGAATTACAATTTTTCATTAAGAATATTAATACCTTTTTCTCTGTATTTAAAAAAGCTTATAATCCAAAACTTGTGATATTTCAATCGTGTGACTGGGAGTAGGAAGAAAAGTTCCACTTAACTATAGAATGAAAAGAGCTACTTTGTTCAATATTCATCCCTAACACAAAAGCACATTTAGTTCTAAATAGTTTGCATTCAGATCAGTTTCATTAAAGTTGCTTGATCTTTCAGTTCTAGAACTTGTTTTTGTGAATTTCTAAACTCTGTGGGTATGAAGGGACCATCGCTCAATTTTAAAGCCCAAACTTTGTAGGCAAAAAGGCTTTAGTTCTAAAAGCTCAATTAAGAATCTCCAATTAAAATTATCTGGGATAGATGAAAATGCTGGAAAATGTCTGCTTTCTACCATAGACTTGTGGTATGTAAATTTTCAGGAATCAAGAGTGAGACAGTAAAATAGTAAAAAGTGGATTGTTGTTATCATCTTTCAGAATTTTATTTTAAGCCATTGTAACCTACACATTTGGTGGGTCTTCCATTCAAATGCTAGATCAGTGGTCACCAACCAGTGGGCCATGGTCCACTAGTGGGCCGTGAGAAAATTTTGGTGGGCCACAGAGAAATCTCACCCCCAGAGCACCCCCCCCAAAGCAATAAATCCAGGCTGCGCAGAAACACAAGGCTGCGCCACCCACATGGCCCGCGGGAACCCTCCCCACCCACTGACTCCTTACCCGGCTAAGTTGCTATTTTTCCTTTTTCTGACCATCATCTGTTCTACTGCGCTGGGAGATTTAGATTAGCTAGGAAGCAGGAAATGGTTGGATTTTTTGTTTTCTAGCTAAGCACAGCCAAACTTCCCTTAGGACTGAAGGTTTGTTTGCAAGCAAATTCAGTGCAGACTCATGGCAAGCAAATTTGAGAGACTGATCTAGCCGATGGTAGATAGACAGATCACTGAATGATTCTGTGAGCAACTCAATCTGCCTGCTTTGCCTGATTTTGGATAAAAGTTGCTTTTTTAAAATAAAAAAATCAATATTTACATACATGGTGTGTTGTGAGTTAATTTTGTGAGTTTACTAGCTAGCAAATTTTATGAGTTTGCTTGCAAGCAAATTTTATGTGGCAGATTGAGCTAGCCAATGGCAGATAGATAGATTTCTGAATGAATCTGTGATTCTGTGAGCAACTCAATCTGCCTACCTGCTTTGCCTGATTTTGGGTAAAAGTTGTTCTTTTTTTAAAAAAATTCAATATTTATATAAATATTTATAATATTTACATACAACCCATGTCCAGTCAGTCACATAACTACCAAGCCACACCCACAAATTAGGCCACGCCCACAGAACCAGTTAGTGGTCCCTGGGATCTAAAATTATGAGTTTGGTGGTCCCTGAGGTCCAAAAGATTGGCGACCCCTGTGCTAGATAACTCAGTGCCTAGGTGGTAACCTATGAGGTAGAGTATAGATACATGTTCTTTGAACTGAGGACCACATATGACTTGTAAAATCACCACATGCATTGGTGAGATTCAATTTTTTTTAACTATTGTTTCTGTGGGCGTGGCTTGGTGGGCATGACAGGGGAAGGATACTGTAAAATCTCCAGTCAGAGGTGGTATTTGCTGGTTCTCCAAACTACTCAAAATTTCCACTACCGGTTCTCCAGAACTGGTCAGAACTTGCTGAATGCCACCTCTGATCACATTTGAACTGGACAAAAAAAAGGAAGGAAATATGTCAAAATGAAAATTGGGCCTATCTAAAGTGTTTTTCCCCACTCCATCTTCGCTTCTTATCAAGCATTACAACTGTTCCATTACATTTTAACTTACAAAAAAACCACTGTGTGCCCCAGAAAGAATGTTAATTAGGAAAGAATGATCAAGAATTAAAAACAGTTACGAGGCAGAAATAGTGAGAGAACATCTAATGCAGCTTCCATTGCCTTTTATACTAATGTTTTATAATATATATAGGAGATTGGCACGCAGGCTGAATGATGAAAATGCCCCATCTGTCTGAAAAAGCAAATGAGTAATTAAGGTAACATTAACCTACCATAATGTTCCAGTTTGCAAATTTTGGTGTTCTTTTCTTTCATTTATCTCTCCATTTCCACTAAGCATTTTGGCCATCAGGTAGAGGTGAGACAAAAGGATGAAGATAAATTATTACAGAATTATTACAGAAAACAAACCTGTCACATCTTCTCAATTCAGGCACAGAAAATAAATTTCTATTTAAAAGAATGGCCTACAATCAGAAGCTTAGGTATTTGTTTTCACACATTAGCACTGCATAAAATAAGAAGGACTTAAACAAGAGAAACATTTACAACAGACTTCTGCAAAATATAGGAACTATACCTCCCATTATTTTTTAAGAAACCCATCTGGCTAGACAGATAGGTACCATATTGGTATCTTCTATATCAGGGATGTCAAACTGGATTTCTTCAAGGGCCAGATCAGCACTGTAGTTATCCTCTGCGGCCCAGCTGTGGGGGCGGGGGGAGAGATGGGATGGATGCCTCCTGCAGCACCCTGCCAGTCAAAATGGGGCATGGGGGGGAGGCTCTGTGTAGTCCCCCAGTGGCCCACCTTCACTAGCAGAGGCACTGTGGGCTGGTCCTCTGGTATTTCAGGCCGGCACCGCGGGACAGATTTAAGTACCCCTGTGGGCCTGATCCAGCCCGCGGGACTTGAGTTGACATCCCTGTTCTATGTTAATGAAAATCAGTGATTGCAATAACTTGGGGAAATTGGTGAAGCTGCTACAAACTGGTGGAATCGATTACCAAATGTGTAGCGACAAGAAAACATGTCCTCCTCTTTGTCTTTCTCTTTGTCCTCTGTCCATTTGGCATATCTTTAAAATCAAATGCTGTCCAGCTTTAGGAGTAACTCTTCTTAACAGCTTTTCTCCACAGTCAGGGCTTTCCCCAAAAGTGCTAACAACAAATTAACAAGTTCAACTTTGTGTTCTTAATTAGTTGATCAGGCCTCTCCAGCTTGAAATTTACAAGACCTGAATCAGTTACGCTCCAAAGATTTCACTGTAATTTTTGTTATAAATTGAACAGTTTAATCCCTTTTTCTCCAGTCCTTATATTACTTCCTTTCTAATAGTCTATGTATTCCTTTGTTCAAATGTATGGAAATGTTAGCCATGAATGGCATGGAAATACCGGTAGTCCTCGTTTAGCAACATTTGGGATCAGCAATTCAGTTGTAGGTGAACCAGCTGCTAAGCAAAACCAGAACGGTACTAAAGATCTTATTTTAGCTTTCCCACGGTAAGCAGACGGTTAAGAGTGCAAAAAGCTTTTCTCCCTGACCCATTATGTGCATTCTGCTTAGATTCGAGGAAATATCTCCTTATAAAGGAAAATCTCCTTCATAGGGATAATTGAAGCCAAGAGAATAATGAGCAGCCAATAATGAGATAACTGGAGAAATGGATAGAGGCCATAAGGAAAAGGGATCTCCAGTGGGAGTGGCATGGGAATGATAGAGCCACAGAGACCGAAAATAACCTACTTGGATTTTCAATGGAGCCAATAAGGAGAAGATGCAAAAGAAATCCAGCTGAGGCAAGGACAGGAGGAAAAAAAACTTCACTGGAGTTTTGTAAGGCATCTAAGATTGTGAAAAAAGTGAGGAGTATAGCAAATATGTCTAAGCTATATCTCTTCTGGCTGTTGGAAGGGAAAGAAGCTGTGTTTTCTGGACAATCTTCTCAGGACTGAAGAGGATTCATTCCACTGGGTTCAATAGCTCCTTTGGGGTAACATTATACTCGTGTGTTAAAAGTATCTCCGTAACTCTGTCTAGCAGATCTGTACAATTATGGTCTAATGCAAGCAACGGAAATGTATTCTGAATTATTGTTCTGGCTGCAAATAGCGCAGTCATTTGTTCATAACTTGAAGTGTATCTTGTGATTTTATTAGAGCTAGGAGAGTACCTAGCAGAGTACCTTATAGGACCTTTACATGTTGGAGTACAGCAGAGTTGCTTAAAGGGTTTATACTGGATTTGGGAAAAGAAGGAAAAAGAATTTACATCTGGGAGGTTCTCTGGGGAGAAAGATTTATTGATGGGAGTGGAAGAACTAGAGCTAGGAGAATTACTTTACCAAAAGAATTACTTCAGTGGATGATCCAGAATGATGCAAACTCATATCCCATTTTTGCATGTACTGAAATTAACCCAAGCAATTTGTGAGCCTTCCTTTTGGCAGCTGCTTTTACAAAGAATATAATATTTGGGCATCCCACTTACCTAGTTTCTCATTCAGAAGTTTTTTTCCCCCTTCCCTCACTCTCCTTTTCTAGAGAACAAAGAATCAGTGTGGATTTTCTTTCCCTGCCTTCACCCACCCACTCACCCCGTTTTCATAAGCAGCTTGAAATCTGTCACAGTCTGAGGATTATAGCTACGAGTCGAAGAAGAGCTTTCTATGCAACTATTTCCGAAGCAAAGCAACCTAATGTTATGGCTGGACAGTACAGAGCATTTGCTGTAGCCTAGCAGATGTTTGCAACTCTTCTTATCCTTTTAGGAGACCTCTTTAGATGGTTGAGGGGAAAAATAGATACTAAATACAAAAATACATATACATGAGCATATGTCACACACACATATATATAAAGTACTTCATTTATATAAACGGTGAGAAGGCAGATGTATTGTGGGGAATTTATACACTGTTCAGAATTGTCTGTTTGGAACAGTATGGAAATCCTGTAAATAAACAAGTAAATCTTTAGACTTACTATGTTCTAAAATTGACAATAGCATATTTGTACTGTAAAGTTCCAAAGGGAAAGGAAACATCAGCTGAACTCTGCTTCAAGCTTTAATATGAAATAGACAAAAAGGAGAATTTTAAAGGTTGATTTAGATGCCTTTCTAGACCAGAAAAACAGTGTACAGTACATGATTAAGCAAATAATAGTCCTTGATTACTATGCTTTTACTCTGTAAGTTTACAATGAGTCTGAATGTTATTCCCCTACACACATACACACTTTTTCTTGTATTTCATTTGGGTGATATGGAACTGTGTTATTTGTTCCCTTAGACAATTGATGCACCCTTATGTAATGTGTGTTCTTTTTAAAGATATTTTTACTGCATTTTTAATCTTCCAAAGGTGTCCAATCATTTTGGAGCTAAGCAACCTAGAAATTTAATTTTTAATAAATAAATAAATAAATTTCTTTCCTGTATATGACTGAGGCTTCAGTTTATTACTGCTGATCCAGTAACTAGTTAGAAGCCATTTTATTTAAAGAAGAGTTTAAAAAAAATGTTTCCAGCAAACATAATGACTAGATGTTATAAGGTAACTGCTCAATGCACCGTAAGTAGCAAGGCAGCATTTTTACAGCTTCAGCTAGCTCTGTGTTTTGGAACTGACCTATTATTTTTTTTAGCTATTCAGGAATGATTGGAAAAAGCTGACCTAGCAAGCTTTATGACTTTATAGGAAAAGCAAGCTGGAGGGATTCTGTCTACTTTGCATTTGGGCGAAAGCTTCAAGAAAAGTACCCATCCTCAGTATGTTATAGATTTTCATTTTATTATGGTAAATGGTGACCTAAATTACATTTTCTTTGAGGAGTCTGCCATGCATCTGTTTCGGCAGCCAAGCTACTCAATTCTATATCATTCAACTTAACCTGAGGACAATTTTTATTTCACTCTAAATGTGGGTCAGTTCAATTTCTTTTTTTTTTTAACTTAACCTATTTGACAAATGTCCCTGTAGACTCTGAAATGCGCTTCATTGAGTTTGAATCCTATATGGATAAAAACTTCAGAAATGATGGGATGTATTGGTTAAATTTTGCTTTTATATTTTCAGCCATCACCTTAGGAACCAATAAGCAGCTTTCTTTCAAATGTTTCTTGATCTATTATATACCTTTTAAATATGCCATTGTGATCATCTTCAAAGTAATGCTTCAACTTGGGATCTTCCACATATGTTGTACTCCAGTCTACCTAATAATCAACATGGAAGATAAACTTTGTTTGTAGGGATTGTGGGAAATATCCCAAATATCTAGATGATCAGAATAGAAAGACAATATAAATTACCTTGTATTGGGTGAAACCAGGCTTAATAGCAGTAACTGTGAGAGGGATCTTGGAATCTTAGTGGACAACCAGCTAAATATGAGCTGTGTGCAGCGGCAGCCAAAAAAGCTAATGCAATCTTAAATTGCGTTAACAGAAGGATACAATCAAGGTCAAGTGAGGTACTAATACTACTCTATAAAGCCTTAATAAGACCACACCTAAAATACTGCATTCAGTTTTGGTCACCACATTAAAAAAAAGATGTTGAGATTCTAGAAAAAGTACAGAGAAGAGCAACTAGAATGATTAAAGGACTAGAGACTAAAATATATGAAGAACGGTTACAGGAACTGGGCTTGGCTAGTCTAGTGAAGAGAAGGACCAGAGGAGACATGATAGCAGTGTTCCAATATTTGAGGGGCTGCCACAGAGATGAAAGGGTCAAGCTAGAACAGGAGCAGGGCTTTTATTGTGACATCTCACCCATTATTCTTGCTTTTCTTCAACACCTCTCTATTATATACCACTATATTTTACATAATATGGATAATATGCTTATGGATAACATAATGTTGAAAGAATTTGAATCTGAAAGTTCATACTTACATATTTGGAGTCTTATCTGCTGCAATATACAAGAAGGTACATTTCTAATAGAACTTGCATCCATACATATTTATAAGGGTCTTCAGCACAGTCAGAGACCATAATATTTCTGGATATTCTGGAGTTGGGCTTCATCTCCTATTGGGTCCAGGTAACATGGTAAAGCCAATTCCATCTTAATTAATTCTGGTTATACTTTTATGATTAAAGGAAATAAAAACACTAATAGAAGTGTGGAAGTAATTTGTAATTTTCAGATTCTTCAATTTTAAAAAAACCATGAAATATCACTGCCATATACAAATGGTATTAGAAAAATATCATACCATGGAGTTTGCTTTTATATTATCCTTTGTATACTCAAATATTTATAGCTACAATCCTTACAGCATATCCTCATAATTAGAGATGCTAGTTAGTAAGGTCAAGAGTTTCATGCATATGATATACTTCAAAGAAAATTAATAGTGAACTGGGAAGGTAACAGAAATTTGTCAGTGGACTTCAACAACAGAGAGGAGACTAAAAAGGCTATATATTCCGAGTGACTGACTGCTCAGATCTGTGACATACAAAGGTTAGCTGTTGATTGTAAAGGGGGCACTGAAGTTGCTGATTCCCCATTATTATGTGATTGAGTGATTGCTGCCTGCCATGTCAAGAGGAAGCTGTAGCACAAGTTGTAGAAAGAATATAAGGCATACAGTATTTTCAGGAAATAAATTCAAAGAGCTTAGGAGTTTTCTGAGAGGGAATAGGGGTCTGGTATATCTGGCTAATCCAACAAAGGAAGAAGAAGAAATAAAAACTTGTTGACCAAATGCAGCGGTTCATAAAAATAAAAGCTCCCAGAACTAGCTAGAATCCAGGAATAAGACAGAGAAATTACCAAGACTCTCCATGACTACTGACAGCTATCTCTTTCTGGTCATTCACCTGAGGACAAGTAATATCACCAATAGCTGCTGTAACAGTTTTACCTTTGGCTTTGAAGTTCATGGAAGGAATCTGAAGAACCTAGGAATACCGGCAGCATTCTATCCTTATTTATGTCTATGAAAGAGGAAAAAGAGAAGTGTTGCAAATGAATGACACATCATTTCTGTTGCAATAAGAGTTGATTTCTGAGAACATGGTCTGAGTTGTGTGCATGATGCAGAGGTGGGCTGCACTTTCGTTAGCAAGGGGTTCGCTGGTCGTGAGCACGTACACGCTTCTTTGGGGCTGAAATGCAGCTTCAAACAGGCAACTAATTGACTCGGGCAGCTCCAGTGAGTATAGCAGGGTGGCGCAGAACTCACCTGGGAAGCCTGGGCAGGGGGAAAGTTAGTTATTTAGGGAAAGCATAGCACAAGGGTGGGTGGACAGGCCCAGCCAGAGATCACAGCTATGGGTTCACCCAAACGTCGCTGACCACCCAGCGGGCCACCACTGGCATGACTATTGTTGGCACAAAATGGATAGCACCTAGCAAAACTGGATGTACCTGACCAAGATAAATTGAAATTGTATATGTATCTATATGCATTTAAGTCTTTCAAATTTTTATCTTAATGGTCAGAATATGGAAAATAAACAAGATGAGCTAGATCTTTAATAGAATAAAGTAAATACAATTTAATAGATCTGAGAAATGATGAAATTATTGTCATGATTGGAATACAATACTTTAAAATTTCAGGTTATTCAGAAGAATCATTTCCATACAAAATAGTCATGTTCCTATTAATAGACCTCTAATGTCATACAAACATTATTTATGCTGAACATCCAAGGCAATGCTGTACTTCCTTATCTTAATCCCGGCTTAATTCCATTTATTTTTTCACATCTTAACTTCCATCATAGACTATTCCTATCACATTCAGAAACCAATTTTTAATTCTCCATTCATATACAAAGTCTATATACACAAGTTATTCATGTTTAGATAACATATCTGAAATACACTGACCATTTTCTAAGCAGATATTTGCATTCTCAATTCATGCAGGATTTAGCATAATTATTCTCAAACTTCATCCCCACATTTTGTGTTATTATGGTTCACTGCAGCATAACAAATAATATCAGTTATCTACAAATTCCTGCATTCCTACACTTCTGGTGACACCCTATATTTCTCAAATTCGTTCTTCCTGATATACATTTTGGTACTTTATATTCAGATCCATTTTATCTTTTCCCTTTACCTTGTTTGGCACACATAGAAACTATTTTTCTATTACTGTTGTTATTGTTGTTGTTGCTATTTCATTAAATGTATATGCCGCTTGACTCCAAACGACTTAGCATTTTACAATTGTTAAAAACAAAAAGACAATAAAAAAATTCAGGGGGAACGTATATCAATCATGCAGATATTGCAATAGAGAAGTCATAGAGAAGCCATACTTCTCAAGTCCTGACAAAAAGCATTATATAATCAATGAAACCTGAAGTACACCAACTCTGCCAGATTGTACTAACAAGACAGATACTCAAGTAATCGGTCCCTATGCCATAGGACTTTATAGGTAGTGATTAGCACCTGGAGGAAAACTGTCTACCAATGCAGCTTGCAAAGCAGAGCCATTACAGGGCATACTGAGGCATGCCCATCACTGCTGTATTCTGAATCTAACGAAAATTTCAGTTGGTCTTCAAGGGCAGTCCCATGTAGAATCAAGACATGAATTGAATTGGGCATGAGTGACTGTCATAAAGAGCCCTCAGTCTAGGAAAAGATGGAACTGGTGCATCAGATGACGCTGGGCAAAAGCCTTTTTCGCCCAGGAAGATCTCCAAATTGCATGCCATTCTTGAACAGGGAAGTAGAACCTATCCAAGGCCAAAGTTGGAATAACTTCAGATCTGTGCAGTCTGAACACACACAGTTTGGTCCTAATAGGACTGAATTGTAGACAGTTGTTCCCCATTCAAACTCACACAGTCTCCAGGCACAGAACCCTGACAAAACCTCACCTGGCCAGACTGGATTTAAAAGCTGTATTTTTGTATCATCAGCATACTGATGATACCAAATCCCAAACCACTGGATGACCTCACCCAGCAGTTTCATGTAGATGTTGAAAAGCAGGGAAAATAGAATAGAACCACACAAAGAAGAGGCCTAGGGGATGAACTCTCCCCATCACCAACATTGACTGGAACCAGCCCCGGAGAAACAAAGAGAACCAATATAAAATGACGGCCACAATCTCCAACTCATGGAGCCAGATCAAAGGGCATATTCCTCTTACAATCCAAATTTTAATTTTTCACATGTTCTGGTCATGAACAGGCAAGGCAAGATACTTTGACTCTTACTACACATTATAACTTTAATGAACCCAATTGTTCACATATCATTTTTAATATGATAAAGAAAGAGTAGATTGGGTTAATAACCTTGGTCATGCCATATTTCAACATACCTTGTTCATAATAACAATATTTTGGCCAATATGTCATTAGTACAAGGCCAATTTTACTGTATTCCACAATATTTTATGCAAGCTAGGATGTCTAATCAAAAGTCAGCCATTCAAATCTATATACTGTTTTCTTTATCCCGTCAACTAATAATTATAAACAAGGCTCAGGACAATGTTATTCTTTCAAACATAATTCTAAATCTTCAGGATTATTGATATCTTTGGCATTCTAATTTCTCACAAGTACCTATGTGGCTTTAACAGTTATAAAAAGCTTAAAGAATCTGTACAACTGTCTCAACAGACCAGGGAAATAAGCCTAAATGTTCACAGAGCTGTCTAGGCCAACATAGTTGAAGGATACAAATTTTGAGTGAAGAAAATTGCTAGGACACTCATTTCTGTTAATCTTTGAATTGTAATCCCCGAAATAATCCTGAAAAACAATCTCAAAATCTGTACAAAATGTCATTGCTTACCACTGTATAACCACAGGCCTTTCCTATACAGCTGGATTATAGGAAGCATGTCTAAACAAGTCACAAGGTATCCCTTTCAAATAAAATATCTTTATGAATTGTAATCCATCATAAAGTATTTTGGGCCACAAAAGTTATGAATTTCTTTTTAGAAATTAATAATATCATTTGCTAGCATTCCTATTTATTATATACTTAGGCTTATATACTTTACTTCATTTAATAATATTCTAATATTTAATAGCAATAATGAAGAGCTTCAGTGGTGGGATTCAAATATTTTTTACTACTGGTTCTGTGGGCATGGCTTGGAGGGCGTGGAAGGGGAAGGATACTGTAAAATCTCCAGTCAAAGGTGGTATTTGCCAGTTCTCCAAACTACTCAAAATTTATGCTACCAGTTCTCCAGAACTGGTCAGAACCTGCTGAAGAGCGTAGAGATCAAGTATGTGAGGTGGAAAGAAAAAAAACAGTATGACAACAAGACATTTCTAACCCAAGAATTTGTCTGGAATCTAATAGAATAGAATAGAATAGAATAGAATAGAATAGAATAGAATAGAATAGAATAGAATAGAATAGAATAGAATACTTTATTGGCCAAGTGTGATTAGATATACAAGGAATTTGTCTTGGTATAAATACTCTCAGTATACATAAAGAAGAAACATTTGTTAAGAATCAAGAATCATAACGTACAACACTTAATGATAGTCATAGGGTACAATCAACATCAAATCATACTAGGAAACAGTCAATATAAATCATGAGAATACAAGCAACGAAGTTACAGTCACAAGTGGGAGGGGATGGGTGATAAGGAGTGATGAGAAGATTAACAGTAATAGTAGTGTAAACTTTGTAAATAGTTGAACAGTGTTGAGGGAATTATTTGTTTAGCAGAGTGATGGCTTTCGGGAAAAAACTGTTCTCATGTCTAGTTGTTCTGGTGTGCAGTGCTCTATAGCGTCGTTTTGAGGGAAGGAGTTGAAACAGTTTATGTCCAGGATGTGAGGGGTCTGTAAATATTTTCAGCCCTCTTTTTTGACTCATGCAGTCTACAGGTCCTCGATTGAAGGCAGGTGGGTGGTAATTGTTTTTTCTGCAGTCCTAATTATCCTCTGAAGTCTGTGTCTGTCCTGTTGGATTGCAGAACCAAACCAGACAGTTATAGAGGTGCAGATGATAGACTCAATAATTCCTCTGTAGAACTGGATCAGCAGCTCCTTGGGCACTTTGAGCTTTCTGAGTTGGCGCAGAAAGAACATTCTTTGTTGTGCTTTTTTTAAATACATTTGCTTCTTTCTCTTTAATCAGCTTTTCTGCACTAAAGCCATGGACCCACAATATACTTAACTAAATCAAAGTGGTGAGGCCTAGTAAGGTATGAGAACACTAAGAAGGGATTAACTGACCCTGTTAATTACAAGGATGCTAGATATCTTCAAATACTGTTGGTGAACATGGCCTCAAATGTTGTTGTTAGGGTCAAATCCAGACTGAACAGATTTTCAGACTCCTTGCACATAGCTCAGATCTATTGTTGGAGTCCATATGACCTGGACACTCAATGAAACAGACCAAAGCAGAGATGTATTTTCTTAGAGCACAGGTATCAAACTTGCAGTGTTACGTTGCTGTCATGTGATGTTTCACAATGTTTTTTCTCTTTGTGGAGCTGGACTGGGCGTGGCCTGTACATGACGCATCTGTCCCACAGGCTACCAGTTTGACACCCCTGTTTTAGAGGAATGACATTGTTCTAGGAACAAAACAACAAAAGAAAATATATAATATGTACACACAGTATAGCAATCAAAACTAACCAATTAAAAGTTATCACATTATATATGCTAGCTCCAGACTCCTAGCAATCTTTTCATCAAATATGATGCATTCCTAAACTTTTTTTATCACCTTCTTCTGGTGCTTCCTTTCCCCACAACTATTTCCATGTCCATCTCTGCTTGTAAACAAATTTGTTGACTATAACATCCAAGTTAGTAACAAGTTGGCTACTCTCTTGCTCATGTTCATTTCACTCATCCCTTACATCTTGTAAATTTAATCTTTCAAATTCATGACAGGAGGCTTAATTAAGGAATAGTAAGAACAGCAAATGTGGCTTCTTCCTTATTTTTATTTTCACCCTCCTGCTCTAAAGTCTATAAAGCATTGGGATTACACGCGTGTTGTAAAGTTAGAGACAACATTGGAGAACTTCAGCTTTGATCTTGGAATAATCTGCTTATATCTGGTCATCATCTATTGGTTGACCAGTCACAATTTCTTGATCTAAAGGAAGAGGAAGAAATGGGGGATGAGAAATGTCATGATTTAGACAGCCTGAAAGTCCTCAGAGGAATAGAAAAAATATAGTAAAAATAAAGCAACAACTCTTCAAACAAAGTCTATTGCAGGCCAAATGGACTTCTAGTAAAATGAAAATTTAAGGATGGAATCCTTATAAAAAACAAGTAACATTTCTACTCTTCTTCTATATTTGCAAAATAAATTCATGGTAGCTTCTCTTAAATAAAAGGCACATTTGGAATTTCAATTTTTAAAAGGCTGCTTGGTTTTCATCTACACAGAATGTATGAATATCTATGCCTCTTTCATTCAATCTCAAAGCTACCTGAGTTATAATATCTTCTGTTTCTTTTTCTTTTTTTTTTTAAGAAAGTATTTTCATGACAAGCCTTAACTTTTAGGATGTAATCATTTTATAGCACGGCAGCTCCAACTGATAAGATGAAATTCTATTACCCTTTCAAAACCTATGTGGTGTCTTTCATTTTTTTAAAAAAGCCCTATGAATTATAGAATAAATGCTAGCAATAATACTTTTTAAAATGATTGCAGTTCTGAATTCCTAATATAACATTATTTTTACTTGCAAGCAATCTCTTTAATATTATGTAAATTTCATATGACTATTAATATGAAGCTAAGAACATTTTTCATTTTCAGTCCAACTTTAAAAGTATATAACATTGTATTCCAAATGGAAAAAATGAAGCTGTTTTAATGATAAACAATGGTCCTATTGGAATAAAAGTTTGAGGGTGGTTGTGCAGCACTAAAATGTCAAAAGAATACATGACTGCTAAAGATGCATATCAGTGGAGAAGTTCCTTATGATATTATTTGCTACAGTGGTGTATTTAAGAATGTCAGGGCAGGACTTTTGAGGGCAGAAGTCCAGATGCCTATTCAGCAGAATTAATAGGCTAATCCTTGAACAAAACAAGGGCTGTCTTGCTAAACTCTTTGAAGTGAATGATACACTGTCTTCTGAAGGGGGCGGGGGCATGGGTTCAATGAGCTACATTCAGTGGGGCTAGACATCCCTAAAGGATGTTATCTGAATTAGGCAACAAGTGGATCAAGTGATAATTCGGTATTTACCTCCTTAGGAGGAATCTATAAGTTGCCACGGGATATATTAACAGGAAAACAAGGACAAATAGGCTGAAAAACAGCTTCTATCCCAGGGCAGTAACTCTTTTGAATTCTGCTGTAAAGTACAGCATTGGTGTGGTGTCGGGGATTTCCGGTTCAATGTGTGAAGGGTGAAGGATATATGTTTGTGTTTGTTTTCATGGTCATGATGTGCACTGAAGATGGTACTTGATTTCATTGTACGAGGTGCAATGACAATAAACTAAACTAAAATCTAATGAGAATTGCAAGCTAAAAGTGGCTGCTTCTCCATTCTCAAAGGCAGAGGGTGCCCAGTTTCTTCCCACTGTGCAATTCATTGATGAGGAACCAATAGGCCAAAAGATGAATGCTTGTTTAGTAAGAGATCAACTTTAATCGAGCTCAAAATGAACTGAAACAAAATGAAATTTTCGAGGAACATATCATTATACCCCCCATGGCTCAGGTAAGTATAACTACACTATTTTCCTCACATCCACAATGTCTGGACAGCAGGTGTCTCCTCCATCTTTCCTCACTTTTATATGATACTGCAAGCCAAACCTGTCCCTTCTACTTCCCCAAAGATACACCCTTCTGATTCTTTCTTCATCTCTCTTCTGGTTATCTCATTAGAAGACCAACTCCAGTATGAATCTAAGCTAAGTTAAGTTTGGAGCATCTTACTAGACCTAACCAGAATTTGACTTAATATGTTATATATGAATATACACAGGCTTAGAGTGTTTCTAGAAATTCAGTTATAACTAAGGAAAAATACCCCATTGAGCTAAAAGAGATTCAGCAAATATTTGCAACTTACTCCTTTAGAACAGAACAGAACAGAACAGAACAGAACAGAACAGAACAGAACAGAACAGAACAGAATAGAATAGAATAGAATATTCTTTATTGGCCAAGTGTGATTGGACACACAAGAAATTTGTCTTGGTGTATATGCTCTCAGTGTACATAAAAGAAAAGATACATTCATCAAGAGTCTAGAATCATAAGATACAACACTTATAGTCATAGGGTATAATAAGCAATCAAATCATACTAGGAAACAGGCAATAAAATCATTAGGATACAAGCCACAAAGTTACAGTCATACAGTCATTTGTGTCTTAGACATTTATGTCTTCAACTCATCTACATGATGTCTGTATCTGTAGAACTGTGATGGATCAGGATGGAATTCAGCAGTATCCACAAAGTCAACAGTGGTAGTGGTAGCAGTGCATTCAAATCCATGCCTCTTTATATGTGCATGCAATGTTGACACACATACAAAAAGCTTTTGATCACACTACAGCAATCATCATCTCGATTCATTTTGAACATTCCCGTAGAGAAATGTATTGGTTCCAATTACTTTCTGTAGATACATGGAGTATCTCACTGGCATTAATGCATTTTGACAGAAGAGTTGTTAAAGATGAGGATGGTTTTGCCTCTTCAACATTCTGGAACCCAACTTTGTTTTGCCCAAGAACAAGACAATCAAAGCAAGAAACAACAAGACTGGAGTGGTTGTGGCCTATTTATCCTGCTTTAACTGCACCCAAAAAATATTATTGGGATGACTTCACTAAGATATCTAATAGCATGAGCCCTAAAAAGAGTTTGCACAGCTGTTTTAAATAGCTTAAGCATTTTCTTCCTTAAGGAAAATGTCTATACATATTGAATGTGTTTGCATGTATTTTCTCATTTGCGCAGCATAAACAATCAGAATATTTAGATTAAATTATCAAGAAGCAGTTATTTTCATTTTTATATCTTTGTTGTTTTAAAAACTGACATATATGTTTTTGTACTTATTCAAATGAACATACCTGTCCTCAGTAATTGTTTTTAGAGTATGGACATATAAAAAATGAAATTTGATTGTGGTCACAAGTTACAGCACACTGGTTACTGTTGTTTTAAAAAGTGTCTACATAGATTTCATGAAGGATAAAAGTACTAAAGGCTATTAGTAGAAGGTAAGTTCTGACTCTAGGATGCATTGTTCCAAAATTGTTCCAAAATTTCTGGGGAACAACAAAAGTCCCCACCTGATTTCCCTGTGGGTCTTTCACAGGCATTCCATTTGCCACTACCGAAAGTAAGATTTTAAACTAGAAAGGTATTTGGTGTTACCCAAAATTAGCTCTTAATTATACTCTTATCTTCATCTTGTTATATCTCTATAAGATCCATACTCTCTCCCCATGATTTAGAAGACATTTCCAGATTAATACAAAATTTAATTAGATTAAATTTGCCAATTAAGATCAAGAACACTGTTGAACTTTACATATCCAAAACCAATATGCAAGATCAAAGCTAAGATATCCTGGAAGAAGTCTGGGGAAGTGAGATAAGAATATCTAAAATCACAGCACACAATCCATAAAATGCCTAAAAAGGGCCTTGTTAGCCAACAGACAAAAGAACAAGATTTAAAAAGCCAGAACAAGGATCAATGAATATAATACATGGTATATTGAATATGAGGAAATTCTAGTTCAAGAAGTCCAGATACTATTAAATAAAACTGCTGCCCTGCCTAGCTTTCTGGTAATGAGCAGAGCAGTGATGTCCACATTGTATGCTAAAAATACAACAGTGCAATCAAAGCGATGACTGTGATACATATAAAAATGCCTTATCGTCAAGATGGGCAGCATATAAATGTAATTAAAAAATAAAACATGGATTTTAGATATAACAAAACAAAAATTAAAATTTGAACCCGAAATCTTTCTACTAAGCATGATAGATACAAACATGGAGAAAAAAAAATCAATATTTAATTTTACATATTATAACTGCAGCTAGAATAACGTATGCACAAAATTGGAAGACATCCCTCACCCCCTCAAATGATATGGTAATTAAAAAAATATATGAATATGTTGAGATGGATAGCTTAACTAAACTTCTGAAAAACAAACAAAACAGTGTATACTATGAAATATGGAATATTTGGTATGAGTGGTTAAGAAAAATATTGGATACTTGGATAAACTATTGAAATGATAGTAGACATGCGTTTAATTAAAAAAGATGAAGAGAAAATCTAATATCAAAAGAACGAAGGACTACTTTAACAAGGTAGATCACGTCAATGATAAAGAAAAGAGAAACCATTGCTCAACATATGCTGTAAAATTTATCTATGTAGATAGATAGATAGATAGATTTGTCTGTTTTAAATGTATGTCATATAAATGTTTATTAAAAATAAAAAATAAAACAAGTGGAGTTCAATAATATCGTCATGGCTATCATGATGTCTTTTTTTAAATCCAGACCTTGCAGTTCCTCTAGGGCAGAGAAAAATGAAGCCATAGAAAAGCAAATGCTTAGGCATCAATCATAATGTGTCTTTATGAGCTGCGGTGGTGCAGTGGTTAGAATGCAGCTAATTCTGCTGACTGCCGGCTGCCAGCAGTTTGCCAGTTCGAGTCTCACCGGCTCAAGGTTTGACTCAGCCTTCTTTATTTATTTTATTTATTTATATTTGCATTTATATGCCGCCCTTCTCCGGAGACTCAGGGCGGCTTACATTCTATGGAGCACCATGCTAAGTGCTCAGCAATAGCCTTCATTCCATTGTATATGCCTGCCTTTTACTAGGGCTTTTGGCTCCCCCGCCCCAAGCGGCATTTTTACAAAGTCAGCTTATTGCCCCCAACAATCTTGGGTCCTCAATTTACCTACCCCGAGAGGATGGAAGGCTGAGTCAACCTTGAGCCTGGTGGGATTCGAGCCTGCATTAATTGCAGGCAGCTTGTACTAAGTACTAGATGATTAACAGCCTGCACCACCAAGGCCCTTCCTATCCTTCTGAGGTTGCTAAAATGAGGACCTAATTATTGCGGATAATATGCTGTCTCTGTAACCACTAGAGAGGCCTGGAAAGCATTGTGAAGTGGTATATAAGTCTAAGTGCTACTGCTACTGCTATTTCTCCTTCAGCCTGACTCTTACAATGGGAAGGACAATTTTACCTTTGCTTTTAGCAAATGTTTTCTCTTTCCTGAGGCTGAAAGTCAGATGAGAGCAAAGCAGGGGTGGGATTCAAATTTTTTAACAACTGGTTCTGTGGGCATGGCTTAGTTGGTGGGCATGGCCAACTCAATATCACTCACATCGAGGCACACATCTCCTCGCCTGGTCTCTCATGACTGTGGGAATGCTGCAACAGTCGTAAGTGTGAAAAATGGTCATAAATCACTTTTTTCAGTGCCAATGTAACTTTGATTGGTCACTCCACGCAAGCAAATACCAGCAAAGGAGGACAAGTTCCTGAGACAGGAAGTCTAGTCCTGCCAAGAATGTAATAAGGGTTAATGGAGAGGCAGTTTCTGTAAGCAATACCGGAATGTTTCCTTCCTGCCTTCCTTAGAGGATTAGGCCAGTAATTTCTTTTATTTATTTATTATTCAAACTTCTATACCGCTCCCTCTCCCAAAAAGGGACTCGGGGCGGTGTACAGCCTACTAAAAACACGTAACATACATCTAGAATAAATATAATTTAAATACAGTTTAAAAATATATTAAATATACAAGTCCGGCTGTATCCCATCCAATTAAGAAATTTAGAGATTTAAAATCAGGGATTAATTAAAAATTAAAAATATAAAATTCAGCAATTAAAACCCAATTTAAATCTAAAACCCAAAAACCCATTACTGGGCCAGGCCGGCCTGTTTGAAAAATAGGGTTTTAACTGCGCGCCGGAAGGTCAGGATATCCGTCATGGCCCGTATCTCCGGGGGGAGATCGTTCCACAGGGAGGGAGCTCCCACAGAGAAAGCCCGCACTCTTGGGGCCGCCAGCCGACAACCATCAGGCGGCGGTACCCCAAGCAGGGCAACCCTGTGAGAGCGTACTGGGCGGCGGGAGGTTGATGATGGCAGTAGGCGGTCCCGTAAGTACCCAGGTCCCGAGCCATGGAGCACTTTAAATACCATCAGTACCACCTTGAATCGAATCCGGAAGGCCACAGGAAGCCAGTGCAGTCTGCGGAGAAGCGGTGTTACATGGGAGCTCCGAGGGGCACCCACGATCACCTGCGCGGCTGCATTCTGGACCAGCTGCAACCTCCGGAGACTCTTCAAGGGGAGCCCCATGTAGAGAGCATTGCAATAGTCCAAGCGGGAGATAACGAGGGCGGAAGTGACTGTGCGAAGTGCACCCAGATCCAGAAAGGGCCGCAACTGGTGAATCAGACGAATCTGATAGAAAGCCCCCCTGGCGACGGCTGCAATATGTTCTTCCAAGGACAGCCGTACATCCAGGAGGACACCCAGATTGCGCGCCCTTTCCACGGGGGTCAAAACCTCTCCCCCCACGGCCAGCGAAGGAACAAGCTAGCTGTATCTGGGCGCAGGAAACAATTGGTTTCCGAACTGCTTAGAATGTTAACAACCGGTTCTAGCGAATAGGTGCAAACTGGTAGAATCCCAGCCCTGGAGCAAAGCCCCAGTGTAGAGAGGTGCAGCAATATTGTTGAAAAGAGAGTTTTGGACCTCATAGGAGCTAAAATCACCTCATTGCATATGGGTCACAATCATATTAACAGGTTATTAACAAGTAACAGGACAAGAAAGAGATTTAGACCTCCTTTATGTCCTTATGGACCAACTGAGTGTTTTCAACAGTGCCAAAAGTCATATTCACTTTTTCCTCCCTTCCTTCATTTTATTTTGTTGGAACACCACCATCTCCAGACAACTCCTCAAATCCAGCTACCAAACCTGCTATCCTCTGAGTATTTTGTTCCCATCTCATTCACTGCCAGAGAGTTTCATAGTGCAAGAACTTCCAAGAGATTGCAGCAAAATAATACTTTAAATACTTCTATCCAGATTTATCTATATTTCAAAAACACATCAGCCATCTTGGTGACAGCTGGATGCTGCTTTGTATTCTTTGCACTGCTCTCCTATTGACAAGCAGCCACTAACAGATCTTTCTTTTCCAACTTCTGTTGTCTAACTTCATTCACTTCACCAAAAGGACTGTAAATCAATACCCATGTAAATGTTTTTTTTAATGCAGTTGTGATCCATCCCTGTTCAAAAAAGAACAGAAAGCACTTAGAGCAGCTTCTGTTTATATTGACAAAAGTGCAATTTGCAAGGGATTATCACCTCTAATCTTTGGCATACTGGAAAAAGAAACAATTCTACCTCTCTAAATTTGGAAACATAAATTTAGATACATACACACACACACCCCAATGTAATTTGTTATATATAATGGGAAAGGCAGATTTCCAGTCTCAAAAAAGAGACCTTTGGCTTAGCTCCATCAAGATCAGGCCTTTTCTCACCAGGATTATATCTTAGAAGACGTGGGAGGAGATACTGCTACAATTTGCAGAAAGGTAACATCATAAATGTTATATATTCAGATTAAGGAGTGAAGCCAGTGAATAAACTCAGGTACACTTCTAAGGTGGGAAAAACAGTTCGTTCCTATTGGCTGAGCCAGCTGACAGCTCACTATAAAAGGCACGCTGTCATCCAGACTCTTCGCTGGGTTTTGCTTGTTGCAAATGAAGAATTATATGGAAGACCTCTCTGTCTTCTATCAACCCACAATTCAACAACAAATTAAAAGTTCTCCATAGTGGCATGAAAAAAAATGTAGATGAATGGAATAGGCAATAAGAAAGCTATGCTCCATTATCTTATTCCAGTTTACAATTGTTCTTGTGTAGTCCTATCACAAAATTTGCCAACTCATTCAACTGCATTCACCCATCACATTCAACTAGAAAGCAAAAATTGGCTGGGTATCAATGTTAAGGCAGAAAATGACATTTACATCCATAACACCTGGGTTCACAGGACAACTAAACCAGAACTAAATCATCCACACCAGCGTTTTTAAAAAATTGGCAACTGTGTGGACTTCAACCCTCAGAATTCCCCAGCGAGTACTGAGGAAACCACTGACCTACAGTATACTGCAATACAGGTAAACGTTGACTCACAACCATTTATTTAGTGTCTGTTCAAAGTTACAACAGTGCTGAAAAAGTGACTTATGCCTGTTTTTCACACTTACACAACCATTGCAGAATCCTCATGGTTACATGATCAAAATTCAAATGCTTGCCAATCGGTTCCTATTTATGATGGTTGCAATGTTCCGGAGTCACGATTGTGACCTTCTGACAAGCAAAGTCCATGGGGAAGCCAGATTCACTTAATAACCATGTTACTAGCTTAACAAGTGCAGTGATTCACTTAACAACTGTGGCAAGAAAAGTCATAAAATGGGGCAAAACTCACTTAATATCTGTCTCACTTAGCAGCAGAAACTTTGGGCTCAACTGTGGTTGTAAATTGAGGACTACCTACAACTGATGACAGGCCAGAAGCTTGTTAATTGAAACAACCCATCAATTATTTGACATTCATTGAATTGACACTTCTCAGGTAGTAAGAGTTAGTACAGCCTTTCCCTCCAGATATGTTGGACTAGAACTTCCAGAATTTCCAGCAAAAACAACCCTAGTTGAAGAAAGGCTGAATTACTGTTCTGTTCCTAATTTCATTACAAAAAGTCTTTTACCTTTAATTCCTCTGGCTTAGAAAGGCTTCTTTTTTACATAGTTTGATATTCCATCTGATTAAGGCCAATAATGCAGGGTAATCTGTATTTAATTATAAAGGCCACTTGTATCACAGCTAGAAATCAAGGTTGTCCTGGCAACAGTAAAACACACGCACAACTGAAAAAAGGAAATGGAGTCCATTTGCCTCTAAAAGATGAGCTGGCCAGTTGATTTAGAAGACAGTTTTATATAATGAGAACAGTTAATAAAATGCAGTGATGTTTTTCGGATTTCTGATGTTAAGTCTCCTCCTACCACACCTCCTAACAATACCATGTTCTTGTTTTGTTAGAGATGATTTTTTTTCCAGTCCTATTGTTACTTTATCAAAGTTGTACGTGGCCCAGACAAATGAGGAGTTTTCAAGGAATTCATAAAAATACGAAAAGCATATCTTGAAGAATACAATCACAATGTATACAAACCCGAATGCCTTGGAAGAGAGGACATTGGAAGAAATTGTGGAAGATGCCCCTAAAATATTAGGAATATACACTTTAAACCAGATTTGCTGTACAGCTGATTGAAACAACGTTTATCACACAACTTTTTCTGGGCTGACAGCTAAAGTTGATCTTTGAGTGCCATGTTGAGAGTGGCTCTGAAAAGAATACTACAAGACCGGCTGTCCCAAGATTAGAATTAATTTTAGCCTGATCTGCAAATAAAGATGCAACCACTTTCCTCACATTGCCTTCATATGGAAAAAAAGGAAGCATGACTTTCATGGATGGATAGGCAAAGGGATGGGATTAAAGGAAGAAAAAAAAATGATTTATAGCAAGACTTAAGTGAACGGCGTATGGCATTCTTCCTTACCTTCATAGTATCTCCTGAAATACTAGCCACAACCTAGCAAAGCTCTTAATAGCACTGAACTACTGGATGGGGGAGTCCTCCTGATAGGATCTTCCAAATATCTGTGTCCCCTGTCCTTTCTGGAATATTGTTATTCCTGCTCTCACCAATGGTTTCAAAATAGCTGTTCCTTGATTACAGGATGGGAAGGTTTTTGCTGAGCTGTGAAGCAAGTGGAAACTATCCAATTGTCAATGTTCCGATGGGTGCCCTAATTAAACCATGAGCCTCGAATCAAAAGTGGCTGCCGTGCTGCCCGATCAGTTTCCCCCCCTCCTGTCCATGGCAACTTGAGAGCAGGCCAGGAATGTTTTATATTAGACAACGAAGACTTGTGGATCTGGACCCGTGCTTCGCTGCTCACTCCTGTAACAACCATGTAGGAGCCCTGGGGGTGCAGTGGTTAAAATGCAGTATGCAGGCAAACTCCGCAAACACCCTGGAGTTTGATCGTGAGGGGGATCATGGGATCATGGTTGACTCAGCTTTCCATCCTTCCAAGGTAGGTAAAACAAGGACCCAGATTGTTGGGGACAATGTGCTGACATTGTAAACCACCCAGAGAGTGCTGTAAAACACTATGGGATGGTATATAAGCCTAAATGTTATTGCTATATACCTTTGCTCATACGAACCCCCTGGATGAATTCAGCTAAATTCCACATTAAATTAAACCTTTTGCCTTGCTTGGAATATATAAAATAGTTCGATAATTAAAGATATTGGTTTTTCAACAGTGCTGAGATTTTATTAATTTAAAATTTAAACTTGTAATTTTAAATTTGAATTTTAACAGTGATTAGCTATTAGAGGTTTTAAAACAACATGTCAATAAGGTTATAAAGCCAACTGTAGTGATTATTTTAATTTTTGCAGGTATTTCATAGAGTCATAGTGAACACATTTCCAATATTTCAAACTTCAAGGGCTCTGTTAAGTGATTTCCCCCACCCCATCTGAGTGCAGACATCTTGCAAGCAATTCCTTTAAAGCACATACTTTATACTAGAAAGGACACACTGGTTTGGATTCATTTATTACACTACATTTAGTAGGGTTACCATATATTTTGTATCTTTATCAATCTGAGTAGAGGATAATTTGGCATGTTGATTGGATATTCCAGAGAATGCCCAGGAAAGAGTGATTATTAACTTCTCTATACTAGAAAAATAGACAGAAGGGAAACTAATATATATTAAATGTGAGTTTTCCCTACTGTGATCTCCTTTTGAGTTAATATTTATACATTCAATTGGGGTGCAAATATAATAGCAATAGAATTTAAGATTTCTATATCACTTCACAGTGCTTTACAGCCCTCTCTAAGCAGTTTACAGAGTCAGCATACTACCCTCAACAGTCCGAGTCCTCATTTTGCCCACCTTGGAAGGATAGAAGGCTGAGTCAACTTTGAGCTGGTGAGAATCGAACTGCCGAACTGCTGGCAACTGGCAGTCAGTAGAAGTAGCCTGCAGTATAGCATTCTAACCACTGTGTCACCATGGCTCTTATAATGAACTATATTTATTAATATAGTCTGGAACAATATAATCCATTTTAAAGTGCAATTATGTACCAAAAATTGGATATTGATCAATTGGGATATATAAAGAGCCATGGCTTTATTAAGCATTGCACAAAGCAAAAGATTATCCTATTGTGACTGTATCAAATGAGATCTACCTTCTTGGACTGATGTGTTCAATTTCAACTTTTGAACTGTCTATTGGCAATATGGGAATTATAAACTGTATCATCTCTATTGTTCAATAGTGCATTTGAAAATGATAAGTTTTGTTATAAGTTCTATATCTCTTTCTACCTTCCCTTCCTATTTTTCTTTTTAGGCATGGATTTCTTTTTTCATTTCTTTTTTCGTTTATATAAAGTAAGAAAAAATAATGAGCTGTAAAAATTTGTAAAAACAACCACTAAGAGTCAACCAAGAGCAATTTTCCATTTCTTTTTGATGCCATCTAGGGCTCGTATGTTTTTTTTTTTTTTTGCAACATATCCCTTGGTAGCTTTAAATTTAATTTACTTCAGCTTTCTGGGTTTGCAGAGCACATTGAACTAATATAGGTTCATCCAACATTGTAGACTGAAATGAGCTGGCAATTTTCTGTCCCAATGTATTCTGTAAGCAGAATCATAAAGTAGCTTATTTTCTCTTAGTGTGATACAGGTAGTACAATAGTTCATTTAGAGACTGTTTCAAAGTTACAATGATACTGAAAAAAGTGACTTATGACAGTTTTTCACACAACCATTGCAGCCTCTCCATGGTTATGTGATCAAAATTCAGCATTGGACTCATATTTATGACGGTTGCAGTGTCCCAGGGTTACATAATCACTTTCTGCAACCTTCTGACAAGCAAACTCAATGGGGAAGCCAGTTTCAATTAACAACCACATTACTAATTTAACAACTTCAATGATTCACTTAACAACTGTGATAAGAAATCTCTCTGTAGGTTTGGAATTTGCCTCCTTTACTGTTACCACACAAGCAGAGGTGGTATTCAGCAGGTTCTGACCAGTTCTGGAAAACCAGTAGTGGAAATTTTGAGTAGTTTGGAGAACTGGCAATACCACTCTGACTAGAGATTTTACAGTATCCTTTGCTTGCCACTCCCACCAAGCCACGCTCACAGAACCGGTAGTAAAAAATTTGAATCCCACCTCTGCACACAAGCCACCGAAATTTTTAGTGTAATCTGTGATGTGAGACTCACAAAGCTTACAACTGCCAAAATCCATTTTTTATACCAAAGTTACAAGATATCTGAGATTCATTTCAGTGTTATCTCCCATTTTCAATTCTGCTGTTTGCTAGGACTCTACAGAGGTTATGGTTATATAACTAGAGTTTCCCCCCCTTGCAGGGTCTGCAATTTTTCAGCTCACTCTAGGGTTTAATCCATTGGTTACAAAAAGAATTGAGTGGCTTGTTACCTGAGCCTGATGTTGTTGGATGAGAGAGAAAATGTGGTTTAGTTCAAAGCCACTCAGTCAATTTTCATGCCTAAGACAGCATTAGAAGTCAGAGTCTCCTGATGTTTTCACCATTAGACCAAACTATTTCTCTGGGTTTACATAACATGCTAAATCTAAAAATCTATCTCATGAACCAGAATCTTAGACTTAGTTGGATGTTTCCAAAGTAGCTACCCTTTTGGGTTTACAGAAACCAAGATTTGAAATGTAATTTTAAATATAAAGGTAAAGGTTCCCCTCACATATAAGTGCTAGTTGTTTCTGGCTCTAGGGGGCGGTGCTCATCTCTGTTACAAAGCTGATGAGCCAGCACTGTCTGAAGATGGTCATGTGGTTGGCATGACTAAGGTAATGAAGATTTAATAGCTGGCCAGCTGCTGTAAGGCTATAAGCCAAGATGATGAACTGGGGATGAGTCAGCAGGGTACTGCTGCTTTAAGAAGCAGTTTATATAAAAGAGACCATTTGAGGGCATCTCTCCTCGTGTTCTATCTCCAATTCTCATGTAGAATTGAAGATTGATTGATTACCTGGTATTTGCCTACATATGTATGTATGTATATAGTAGTCTTGTATATAAACCACTGTTAAAAGACAACGCTTCTGTGTCCTGTGTTGTCTCACAATAGTAGTCACTCTGTAAACAATCTGACATGCTAAGTTGGCAGAAACTGGGACAAGTAATGGGAGCGCACTCAGTTATGTAATGCTAGGGTTTCGAACCGCCAAATTGCCAACCTTTCTGATGGACAAGCTCAGCGTCTTAGTCACTGAGCCACCGCATCCCTTAATTTAAAATATACTTTAATACAATTTAATATTGTGAAGACTTTCATACTAAACTGCTCCTTAAAGAAACCCCAATTCATCCCAAATTCTGGCAGCTAAACCACTAGCATTTAAATTTTTAAAATGAGGTAAAACAGATTAGTGACATTGCATCTCCCTTTATCCTAATATCAAAAGGCAATGTTCCTCCAAGCCAGGTCCTTGGAGGCCAAACATTGTCACTTATGCCTTGCTATAAATCATGGCTTATAAACCACTATCACCGAGTCTGCAAACCATACAAAGGGAAAACCAAACAACGAGCAGTGTCTTGGGACAGTC
Source organism: Bungarus multicinctus (assembly GCA_023653725.1). Classification (NCBI taxonomy): domain Eukaryota; kingdom Metazoa; phylum Chordata; class Lepidosauria; order Squamata; family Elapidae; genus Bungarus; species Bungarus multicinctus. The sequence continues at coordinate 61,057,234 of CM042844.1, forward strand.
ATTTTCATACTTCAATGAATTTATGTATGAATGCAATAAATAGTCCCTGGGATTTAAAATACTCAGAATGACAAACCTCACTACCATGCTGACTTATGACTGCTGGGTGGGGCCTGATCTGCAGTTTGAAGTCATGGCTTAGTGTAATAAATGAAACTTGTTGGGGGTCAACCACACCCCCTAATCACAGCATGAATACCCATAATTGTTATGTGTTCTCATGATGCCTCCTCAGATCAGGCCACAGCTGAGTCAGCTCAATATTTTCACCTGTCTACAACAGTGTTTTCTCTCTGTTCCTGATAGGTTTGCCATGGTTATGATAGCACATTTTACTGATGGGATCTGCCTGGTTATATTAGTCATTTTAGGTTACTGTAGTTCACTATCTAACTACTCTGTGTGTCAGGTAGACCAAATCTTAGTGGCTTTCACATAAATATTTTCCCTGTATTATACCTGACTGGTATATTTTATAATGTTTCTTAAGTTTTGTCCAAGTATCTTATATACCTGGGATTTAGGACTCTTTTGAAAGAATTTGCAGCCGGTTCCCAAAACATTTAACATGCTTTTGAGAAATCCCTAGACAATGTGTCCTGCATAGAACTCATTTGAATCAGGAAGAAAACCCAATTCTGCCAGCGGTTTGTATTGTTGCCTATTTGTTCACCAATAAGTGCAACATGCATGACAGTAATTATACTGCCATGTTGTCCTGCCAGTTCACAAACTGGAGGAAAACACTTTGATGTGGCCATCTGGCTGTACCTTCAGACAGTGAGGTGCTTCCAGCTAAGAAAAGATACATGAAGGCAGTCAATCAATTCTGAGTTTACCCAGTTCTTCAGAGCAGATGGCCAGCATCTTTCTGGTCTTCACAACTCCAATGTATGATATTAGAGGACCAAACAAAGTCAATAAAAACATAATACTGTTTTTGTGGCTTGGCATATGGGGTAAGATGGCAGCATGATGAGAAATAAAGTTCTGTAAACAGTATTTCCAAGTGCATGGGCACAATCCCTGCAAAACCCACACAAGCCTTCTTTATAAACAAGCGATTCCACCTCCACCCACTTGCCAAACACAGACAAGGAAACAAGGAGTTGTGTGTTACATATAGAGGACACTGAAAAAGAACAGTCTTGATTGGGTGCATCTTTTGTACGCATGCCGAACATGCACAAGTGAAAGAGGGCTGTGAAAATATTTACAGACCCCTCACACCCCGGACATAAACTGTTTCAACTCCTTCCCTCAAAACGACACTATAGAGCACTGCACACCAGAACAACTAGACACAAGGACAGTTTTTTTCCCAAACGCCATCACTCTGCTAAACAAATAATTCCCTCAACACTGTTCAACTATTTACAAAGTCTGCACTACTATTACTATTAATCTTCTCATTACTCCTTATCACCCATCCCCTCCCACTTGTGACTGTATAACTGTAACTCTGTCTCTTGTATCCTTACAATTTATATTGACTGTTTCCTAGTATGATTTGATTGCTTATTGTACCCTATGACTGTCATTAAGTGTGGTATGTATGATTCTTGACGAGTGTATCTTTTATGTACACTGAGATCCTTTGCACCAAGAAAAATTCCTTGTGTGTCCAATCACACTTGGCCAATATAAAGAAAAAAATAAAAAAGAAGAACGTGTTGCAATATTTTCTCTTCTCCTTTGCAAAAGCTTAGAGCAGACTTCGGTTAAGCAAAACTGAAGCCAACTTCGATTTTACCACGTTGGTTTGTTCTAATTCAACCACACCTGGAGTCTTGCCAGCGCAGCAAAATAAATAAATTAAAAAATAAAAAATAAACTTAGTTCTGAAAATGACCGAATGAGCTTTCACCCTGAAAAGGGATTCCAGGGTTAATTCCAGTACCACTACGGGGAGAAAAAAGAAAGAGACCCTCCACTGGTCGTCGGTCTCTCAAAACCTCTACGGCTCACCTACCTGCTCCGAGTTAAAAACCGCGAGGGAAGCGGCCGACCCTAACGCCCCCACGCCCCGTTGGGAAGAGATGGAAAAAGGATAGCCGAGCACCTCAGCCAATAACGGGCAAGCAAAGGTGGGGCAGCTTTGGCTGCCGGCCAATGAGAGCGCAAGGCTCGGGATTGCGCCTCCTCTGTCCCGCCAGTTCTCCCCCTCCCCTCCTCATTTCGGCAGCTGCAAGCGCTTAAAAGCTTCGCAGAAGCGAAGGAGGAGTTTTCAGCTGCTGTTTCGGTGAGAGTCGCTCGCTCGCCGACTCTTCTTCGCGGGGCGTTCGCCTGGGAAAAGCCAGAGGGGTTTTTGATGTGTGTTTGAGTGGGTGGGTGGGTTTTTGTTTTGGAGAGGACTCGCAAAAGCGGTCCGGGGTCTTTTCCTTTCCGATGGAGGCTTTCCACCCGAGCAAGCTAGAGAAGCACCATCACCATCATCACCACCACCACCTTCAGCCGGTGGAGTTTTTGCAAGGAGGCGGCCGGTACGCGACGAAGAGCCACAGTGCTTACGGGAACGCCTTCAACTCTTGGAACGATTACCTGGGCTTGGCCACGCTGATCACCAAAGCCGTGAGCCAGGAAAAGGGCTTTCGGACCGGATCCTCCTCCGTGGTTGTGGCGGCCACCGTGCAGCAGGTCCCGGCGACCGAGGAAGGCGAGGAGGGGGAGGAAGAAGAAGAGGAGGAGGACGAGGAGGAGGAAGATGACGACGACGACGAAGTGGGAGCCCCTTATTTCGAGAGCTCCCTGGATTTGCACGATTTTGATTTGTGCGGGCACCACCACCATCACCACCACCTTAACCCGAGCGAAAACCTGCTGGAGGAGCGTTTCGCCGATTTTAGCCCCTTCTCCGGCAGAGCCAGCCCGGCTTCGGTGGTGTTCAATTGCTCCCCCGACCATCTGGAAAGAGATCGCTCGCCTCACGCTTGGGGCGGCCGCCTGGTGGTCGACGGCCGGCTGCCAGCGCCTCCGAAAAACGCCTCCAGGCTACTGAAGCCGGAATTGCAAGTGTGCGTTTTCTGCCGGAATAATAAAGAAGCCGTGGCCCTCTACACCACGCACATCCTTAAGGGACCCGACGGCAGAGTCTTGTGCCCCGTGCTGAGGCGATACACTTGCCCTCTCTGTGGAGCCAGTGGGGACAACGCGCACACGATCAAGTATTGCCCCTTGTCTAAAATGCACGGCAGCGCCCCCAAACCACCGCTTAAAAATGCCCGGCATATCCTGGGCAAGAAGCTCCGCTAGGGGACGCTTGCCGAGCCTTGGCCGCGTCAGTGATTGTGTGGAGACCAGGACTGCGGATCAAAAACATTGGACCAAGGAAAGAAAACAAAAAAATATCCACTACGATTTCATTCTTTCATTTCATTTTCTGTTTTTTTGCGCGCGCGTGCCCTCTACAGGGCTATAAAGAAAAAGGCATTTCCTTTTGTTTTGTTTTTTTAAACACCGATTGTAATCAAATGATGTTTCTTAATATATTTAAATAATATGAAGATGTAGAATGTACAGAGAGATGTTCTTGATTTATGTATCAAATAACTGAGTATAGTTTCTAGTTTGTATATGTAGTAGCCAGGGAGCCTGGCCTCTGAATTAACTCTTAAGAATTATGACATACCCTTTAGACAGGTACTGTATTTGTTTATTGTGGAACTTACCTGATTTTTAAATGGGACTAAGGATATCTCTTAGGCATATATGCTCAGTTTACTGTAGCTTTGTTGAATATTCTTGGCTGGAAGGGGAGCACTTTTGAATAAAGAAAATACTGTCTTTAAACGAGGCGGCATAATACAACTTTAATATGTATGAATCAAATAATTTTTAAAGAGCTGTTTGGCTGGTCCTACAATGGTTATAAAGCAAGGTTGGAAAGATCATTTATTAAATGTGTTGAATTGGCATTTGCTTCCTTTGCTTGTCTTCATTGTCTTCAAGCAATATTTGATTACTTTAAAAAAAGGCTGCACTTTAGGTATGCTTAGAAGTCTTAAAAAGTTTCAAATTCATGCCTTAACCTTTTTTTTCCCTCACAGCTGATAAGCTCCATTTCAAGCACCTGCCTGTTTTGAAAATTTCACCTCCCTTTGCCTCCCTTGTGGGTTTCTCCAAATACTAGTTTCCTCCAGCTGGCCCAATTGAGACCACTTGATCTTAGAAGCCTCACTTAGTAGAAGTGACACCTTCACTTCTACTTTAGAAGAACCTGTTTTTTTTCCTGAGTTTTCTCCACTACCTCCAATACACTTTCTTGTTTCTCCAACCAAGACTGGTTTGTCTACATATATGTGTAACTGGCATGGAAGTTGTAAAGTGGATGGCAAAAAAAATAAGTGTTAAGTTATGCCTTTTTAATGCCAGATAGTGGTAGTGCCTTTTCTAACAATTTTTATTAAAAAGTAAATAAACTTTTATGAGCATATAGACTTTTCATCCTACAATGTAAGCAGGGTAGTATCAGAATGGCAGCTTAAAGTTGATACAAAAATCTGTATAAGTATACAATAAAAACAAGAGATCAGAAAAAAAACCATCCCTGTATAATTTGAAAACAAAGGCAAATTAGTTATCTCTCTTCCTATGTAATGTCTTTAAAACTAAAGTAACAGCAAAAAGAAAATACTGTATGTATTTTCAACTTGATAGATGTAAATCCACAAATGATACATGTAGCGATAAAAGCTGGCTATGGTTTATTGCTTTAAACTTGTATACTTTTATTTTCTCCCTCTGTATACTAAGTACTGTTTGATACTGGTTTCTAGCATGAAAGCCAGTGTTAGTTTCAACATGATATAAGAGGTTTTTTTCCACAGCAGGTATAGAGTTAATGTCTGTCAATTACATTTTCCACATATGAGTAGCATGCCATTTTTAACAAGATTCATGCTGTTAATAAGATTGAAACTAGCACTGTAAAAGTAACAGCACTTGTTATTCAAACGAATTATATATTGCTTACTTTACACATATATACTCACACACAGATAACACAGTAGGCGATTGCTACTCCAAAAATATTTTTAGCAAGTTTGTGGAAAGTGCTACCTGAAATCTCTATAGGAGTTCCAAACTACTGACTAGAGAATATCACTAAAGGCTGATGTTTTCTGTGCTAATCATTTCATTTTTTTCAAGTAATTTTTGTTAAAGATAACAGTACAGATACAAACAAAACGATAGAAAAATAGAAAGGAATAAAAGGTACAAAGAGAAAAAATAGGAAAAACAGAGAAAGAATAAGATAAATGATAAAAGATAAAAAGATAAATGAAATGACTCCCAACCATCACAAGTATAAACAATTTTAGTAATTTCTTACATCTTCTTAAAATACAATAATCTCTATACCCATCTATAAAATCTATTTAACTTTGATCAAATTAACCAAGTTTATATTTCTTCATTTTATTTTAGTCTTAATATTTCATCCATTCTAATATCATAGAACTTGGTTTTATTCTTTGCCCCTTATGAAATTCTTTAAAACTTTTTTAAAAACTCTTTTCTAAATCCGAAATTGAAAAACTACCCAGGTCACTTTCTTGGTTTATTGTTTATGGTCCCTTTTAATTATTAAAACAAGTTTCTTTTGTATGGCAAATTGAAACATGTTTTTTCATATTATAGCCTGTCTTTTGTAAATACTTTCAACTTAAGTTTGTCTTGTCAGATAAAACTTGTTCCTCTTCCACAACATCTTTTAGACACGGTCTATCCATAGAGGTAGATGTTAATATCAATTTCTAATTCATTTTTTGAAAATATTCAATATTTACAGTGTTAAGAATATCTGGCATCATATTTTCGAGTTTGTATTTTTCTCCTTTAATCTTTAGTTCCCTCTGGAGTCCAATTTTTAAAATCTTATCCAACAAGAGCATTTTTCCATAGGAAGGATTCTTTATAATTCCAAAATCTTATTTCAAGTTTATCAGGACATTTTGATTTAAAAAAAAAAAAAGTTTATAAAGCTTGTTTAAATCACCCTTTTGCCAGTTTTCACTTTCAAAGGTTTCTAATTGCTGAAAAGTAGTGAATAAGCAATTTCTAAATGTAATTAGGAAAGTATGCAAACTTAGTATCCGTTTAAAGGCTACAGTTTGAACAAGGTAGCTATTCCCTTGTCTCCCAGTTCTCAAATCTCACTAGAGACCACATGAAAGAGCAACTGTCTGGAACACTTCTGGATGTTCTCTAGACTTCTTTATTTGGAGGTTTGAAGAGCCATTCTACTTGCAGGCTATTCATTCTTCACCAGTGGTTGATTCTGCTTTTCGCTGAGCCATTTTCAGTCCACCGTTCTTCCTCTGGAAGTCTTTTGCTAAGCATTTCAGAGTAGAGAGATAACTCTTACATGATAAAGCAATCCTGAAGTTGAATGCTCTTAGTTATCCTATGCAGTAATTGCTAGAAATATTTGGCAAGTTTTCCCCAACTACATATCCTACAATTCTCATTATCTTCCATTACTTTAAAGCAGGAAATCAACTAAAATATTACATTTTAGTGCCCTCTAGATGTGTGAATAGTTGAGAATTCTGGGAATTATAGACCATACACCTAAGCACCATATTCAGAAATTTATTGAAATAATGCCTCTTTAAAATAAGAAAACAGTTGGGGGAATAATCTCAGAAAAATCTAAGGTTAAATATAATTTGTGAGTTAGCATGTTTAAATCCAGCCAATCTGGCTCATTTAATAATGGCTTGGCAAGTTGTGTCAATACAACTTGTTTATAAAACTGGGTATCTTTTTAAGTTGGGTGTCAAATTCATGGCGCCACCGCAGTGTCACGTATTGTGACTCTTTTCCCCTTCATTAAACTGGACATGGCTAGCATGTGATGCCCATGGGCCGCAGGTTTGACAGCCCTGTTTAAGTGAATAAGTATCTTTAATTTATAGTTCAACTGCATTGTTTCCAGAGATGGATTGTTCTGTTTATTTTCCATAGTTTTTGTTTTCATGGAGACCTACAGATGTCATGCAATCAAACTTCAAGGATGGAGAAGGCTTTGTTCATTTCCTTGGAAAATGAAGATAGACCATGTAACCTTTGTTTTAAATGTTTCAAATTTTTGCAGCCTTACTTGTCCCCTCACATATAATTTCAGTTTGTAAGACTTTTTAGAATGAACTTTCAGTCTATGTCAATGAAGGCACCTACCTGTAGGCTCATCAATAGGACTCCTGTTGCAAGCTGTAAATATTTGCCCTTCAATAATAAAATGAAAGACATGGAGTACTTTTAAGAAAAAAGTTTGTAAATATTTAAAATATTGGAAATGAAAACTTGTTTAGAAACTATTGCCAGGTCCTACAGTTTTCTTAAAATACATTTTGTTTAATATATATTTAATAGGCATTATTCTCTTAAAGTTGTTATAGCATTAGTAAAATGAAATATTGGGAATCCTTGGCTCTGAGTTATATAAATGAAATAAATTAATCAAATTGTCATAGGGCAAAGTACAGACAGAAAGAATTTGACAAAAAAATTCAACCATTCTTCATACTTGGTTTTATGGGAAGCACTTGACAGAAGAGTGCAGCCAAATTTGGGGATATGGTTAATAGCTTTGGGACACTGCTTAGGGAAATATTATATTTGCTTCAAAAATTTGGTTTAAATAAATCAAAAATTTAAGCCTTCTATAATAGTTAACTTTAAGTTGTACTTCTTGGTAATCAGCTATTAGAGCACATAATTTAGGCAATGTATTGAAGTTAGAAAAGTTGATTTAGATGTATCCAATTTATGTAATGTAACAAAACACATATTTCTATCTGTAAACAACTTTAATAAAAGTTGCACTGACATCTGTACATAAATTTAGTAATTGAAACATTATCCCAGAATGGAGATTTAGCATTTTATATTCTAAGCAAAATTCCTTGAAAGTAATTTTAGTGAAATTAATGGGAATACTGAAAATTAAGATAAATTAGTTTAGAGACAAACATAAATGTTATTTTTTCTACTGAGCAGGTGGAATGGAAGCTCATTTTTGTAACACAAGGCATCTATGAATGAATAGTTTAATTATTTTAAATAATCCAAAACGCAGTTCAAAACATTGAATTTTCCAGATACACATTAAAACACATATGACAGTAAAGTTGAGTAGGAATAAATATATTTTCTTATTATTTCCTAAATAAGTCTCAGAAAAATGTTTTATGTATACTATATGTTAACATGCATATCAACTGTTCTGGATAATTTAAAAGCACATTCTTGGTGTCCTATTATAAATTTGGATGTAATAAAAACTATTAAAAATGGTCCTAAAATTGCCAAGACAGATAAAATTTTGTTTTCAGAATTTGTTTACAAAAATGATTTCTGAGAAATAGTTTTGCTTTCATCTAATATTTGTAGTTAAAACCAGAAAAAAGGTACCTCACACTAAAATTGTTTACATAATCAAAACAGTAAAGGATGTATACTTATGAATATTTACTGAATCTAATTTCTGCACAAAATTCATAAACACCAATGAAGTTTATCATCTTGTTACAAATAAGAAACAGTATGGACTCATAGAGACAAATAAAGGCATTTTTTGGAAGGAAGTGTCTTAAAATTCTTTTCCCAGCAGAAAGTAATTTGACACTCAGGATATAAAGAAGTATCATTCCATTGGATATAACATGTAGAATGTATGATTGGCTTCCTTTTTAACTTGCTCTATCATAACTGTTTTGCTAATGCATTATAACAAATGTACATTCTGTACATTTAATAACTATTAAAACTAGGATGGAATGTTTTCAACAGTGGTGGGAATTCATTGTTAGACTGAAATGAGACGGAAGCTTTATGGCAACTATTTTTCTACCCCTGGATGGGAAGCTCAAGAGAAGAAACATGTACTAAAGGAGAATAAATACATTTTTGTCATTACAGAGCACTTCAGTTGTTTCACAGTTCACTCTAATCAATTTATTTTGTGAATGTATATAAAGGTTCTCACTTCATTAGTTATTCCACAACAAATTTCTATTATTAAGCAAGGTAATTGTTAAATGAGTAATTGCAGTTAAGTTTGTAACACAAGGGAATCTGGTTTCCACATTGACTTTGCTTGTCAAAGTGTCACAAAAGGTGATCATGTGACCCCAGAATACTGCAACCATCATAAATACATGCCAATTGCCAAGCATCCAAATTTTAATCACATGACCTCCAGGAATGAAGCAACATTGAAAATATAGGAAATGGTCATAAGACATTTTCCTCAATGCCACTGTAACTTAAAATCATCACTAAACAAATGGTTGTTAAGTCAAGGACTACCTGTGCATATTTGTTGGTAACTTGGGCTAATTATTTCTGTATTAGGATTGCTTTCTGCAATCTAATTTAACTTTACTTTCACAAAGGAGTATTATTTTTTAAGAGCAGGAACATTTTTCAAAGGTACTCGAATGTATACTACCCATTTATACAGTATGATAAAGATTACTCAAAAAGGATTGGTCTCAGTCATTAGTTACTAGATTTTTGAAAGGGTGATTGGCCCTATTACCACATCACTTTCAATGTTCGTGTGATTCTCCCCCCTCCCTCCTCAATAGATTATATTATAGATTATAGTAGGTAGGTAGGTAGGTAGATGGATAATTGATATACAGATATACACATACACATGCGCACCGCAGCCCATTAGTAGATTGTACGGTGTTTGCAACCAGCACATGCATGCTTTACCAATAGCCATTACCTCCCCTGCCTTCCCTAGCCCAAAGGTAGAAATGCTGGGGAACTCTGATATAAGGCATCCAGAATTTTATTATTGAGTAGTACAGAAATTCTGCTAAATAAGCATAATATTGTTCATTAGCAGAAGCCCAAATCAGGATAACTTAGTGACTTTCTATGACTAACTTGACTGAAGGACGAAATTTGCCAGCACTTGCTGTCAACTTTAGAGGAAAAAATGCAAGACTTCATTTGTATTGCTTCTGTAAGATCTAATGTTTTAAGACTGCATATAAACTCAGTGTACTGATTTTAATCTTTTTTAGTTCAATCAGGTCACGTTCAGCCAAAATTACCTTTCACTGTACTTTGCTGTTATACAACTACTGCATGTTTTTCATATTCATGCAAAACCACTTTTTGTCCAAAAAACCCTTTTTAATCTTAATCCATTGCTTATCCAGATTGCTTCTGCATTTCCAAGAAAAGTGAAATATGCTCAACAATAAAGATAGACATTTAACAGGACAGTATTTTTCCAAATTATATCTAATTAAGCATTTAACTGATCTCTGTGATCCACACTTGAGGATCTATGCTGTCTTTAGGCTTTCTCATCCTAAACTAGTCCACACTGGAACTACACTAAAATACTAGCAGAAACTAGTAGAAATATATTTAAAAATTATCTTTATTAAATTGATTTTTTTTCCTGATTCTTGAAGAATGATTCCAAGTGAATTTCTCAAACTCCTGGGAAAAAATATATTCCTATTAGCAAACTGGACAGATATTAATCTTGATAACATGAAAGTTGTAGAAAATCACCATCCTTTTTTCAGTGTTTTAAGGTTCAGTTATCAAACCAGTCAATTTCACATAAAATTGGAAGGTCCCAACTGTATGCAGCCCTTTTTTCATACTTATTTTGAGGTTAATTTGTTCTGTACAAGTGATGGTAGTTTTCCCATAAAGGGGAAGTTAATTGCTTTACTTAGGAAATTATTCATCATAACAGGAACTGAATCAGAAAGAGATAAGATTTTAACTGTAAAATGTGGTAAGCGTGTATCTTTCTCCTTTGAACCTCTTACAATCTTCCAGTTTCCATGAAAACAAAATAAAATCAGAAAATGCAAAACATAACATTTTCCCCAATGCAATGTAAAACCTGATGTCAAAAGATACCAATTAATAAAATGTTTACAGTTTTTCTATCTTGGCTGTTTTTAATAGCATAGCAGGAATTTTTTACAACATATGCACATTCCAAATGCTAAGAATCAAAGAGATTCTGTGCAATCTATTTTATTTTATATTGTAGGTTTGCAATGTATATTCAAGATCTAAGATATGGATTTTTTTTCCTGACAAAGGCTGAAAATTATATAATTTGAATGATTGAATTTTTTTAGTGAACAGTTTTCATTACTGAGTCTTTCACCCATGGTTTTTTTTTTTTTTTACAAATGCAGGAGAAACACTGGAAATAGAAAAATAAATCCCCTTTCTTGATGCCTATTGCAACTATATAACGTCCCTAAACTTATATTTAACAATGCAAGTGGCATTCTTGTCTCAAATCATAATATTTTGATGATATAAACCAAGAGGACAACTAAGAAGTCCAGATTTATTTCAATTAAAATGAAATTGAGAATATGAAAAATATATTGCCATTCATTTTTACTGAATTCTTGTTTGTATTTGAATTTATTAGCACTTACTTTCCAACAGACAATTGTCTGAAAAGATATTTATTCACTGGATAAAAGACCAATAGAAAAAGAATAAATATGTAAGTTCCTACATCAGGCTATTTTCCAAATATGTTAGAAGAAAGATTATGAAAATCTGAAACATCAATTAAAAAGTCACAACAAAATACTAGGTTAGATTTTTACGTTTATTTATCATTGAAGTTAACACATAGCAGCAAGTTCTGTGTTGGCTTCAATTAAAAACAATCACTAACATTGCTATTTCAGCCCCAAATTGAAGTCAACCCACTCTTACTACAAAGCACTTGGTTTAAAGGTAAAGCACTTACCCTGAAGACAAGAAATTCAGAAGGAAAGGAGGAGTGAGTGATTCCTCCACAGATCATGTATATGAAATGACACTTTATAAATGTTTCAAAAGGCAGAGATTACCAATATCAGAAAGAGCAGTGTCTACAGCAAAGAACAAAAATGCTGAGCAAAAAGATTACTCAAATACTTTCAATTTTAAAAGCCTGTTGTTTCAATACTACTGTGGCACTCATTGTGAAAGTAAAGACTGCAAATGGCTTGATAAGATTCAAGTAGAACCTACTGAAAATAAACAAAAGAAAAATTCCCAGCATAGCTAAAAGACCCATGACATTTATTCTATATAAATCAAATTAAAACATACTGAATCCAATACTACTACCAGCAATAGCCTCTGCCATCAAATACCAATTTTAGACTATACAACCTTACAAAGTCATTTGTTTATGGATCTAGAAACATTGCTTTAAACATATGCTTTGCAGGCCATATCCATTTTAAGGTATAAGGTTAGTTAACATAAAAATCAGATTTGTTTTTGACTGAGATGTACATGCCACTCAAAGATAGCTATAGAATTTATTTTTTTATTCTTACCACCAAGTGATCTGTGACATACAATTGAAATTTTAGATAACCAGTATTTAATTTCCAACTATTAGTTGTAAGTTCTGTGCATGATCAGTTTGCATACAAGTAAGAGTTTCATGCTTTCATTTCTAGAAAACCTTTGTTAAAGAATTAAAATTCAGACTCTTAAAGCACCAATATTATAATCTGTTATCAAATCAATGCAAAACACCAATTAAAACCATGTTTAGGTTTTGAACTTAGCGCCGTACAGTGGTCCAACCCTCTTCATCGGTTTCATTTTTAGTGCGACGGAGGGCTTCTCGGTCTTTATCTGTTCTCCAAGCTTTCTCTTTCTCACCCTCTTTTTCTCGTTCTTTGGAAACAGAAGGACCAGGAGTAGGAGCAGAAGGAGGTGGTCTTCGAACTGTTTCACGTTCTTCACGTTCTTCCTTTCTATCATCACTGCGTCTCCATGAGCTCACTGAAAAATAAAAAGCAGTATTTCAGCTGTACTTCATTCACTGGACTATGTAATAAATAATCAAAATCCAGAAGAAATAGTTTAATCTGATTAGAATTAAACATATATTGGAGGAATTCATAATTTAATGTTTCTATTACAGGAAGAAAAAGTAATGAAGCATAACCACAGATCAAAATTAAGGAATAAGAAGTAATCAATTGAATTAATACTCTACAATTTAAGACTATAAACACTGTACTACCAGCAATGTTTCAGAATACACTGCAAATTAAAAATTAGGGTTATATGTATTACAAAAGCTAGCATTATAAAAGTATAAACTTGAAGAAAATAATCATGGCATTGTAGAGTAGGGAAGGACAATTGAGATCATGTAGTTCAATTCACCATAAAGATTCTGTGCATGAATCCACATTTAAGTATTTCTGATACTTATAGTTGTCTATATTTGTCATTTCAGACTATTTCAATAACCCATCAAGATCATTCTGATTTTTTTTTCTAACATTTTCACTATTCCATCCCATTTTGTCATATGAGTAGGTAATAATAATAAATAAGTTGAATAGTAAATAAATCAGTTCTAAGCATCATGTCACCCCACATGGCAATGATCTTTTTAACCTCAACAACTGGGTACCCAGAATAGAGATTCTCTAGTGTCTCTCCTTCTTCCATATCTCCTTCTGTTGAACTGTACTTGGTAAGCTCCCATTTTATTTTCCTGGCCACTCATACAATACGGAATACTCAATATTTACAAAACAGCCACTAGATTTTCTTTTGTTGTAGTTGTTAGCTGCAAAGTCGTCTAAAAGGGATAATAAAAGAGCCGTGGTGGCGCAGTGATTAGAACGCAGTATTGCAGGGCAGGCTAATTCTGCTGACGGCCAGGGGTTTGATTCTCACTGGCTCAAAGTTGATTCAGCTTTCATCCTTCTGAAGTCAGTAAAATGAGGAGCCAGATTGGGGGCAATAGAGAGACCTATAGAGCACTGTGAAGCAGTAGATAAGTCTAAGTGCTATTGCTATTAAAGTGATTTCTTAATATTTCTGCTTTACTTTTAAAAAGCATCAAATGTTGCCTTTAACAGTATCAATATATTCCAACAATGGTGTCTGACAGATAAAATTGTTCAGATTCATGCTGTATTGGACTCTGTTTATAGCAGGTCTTGTAAAGATGACTAGGGTAAGATTTTGTTATTTTGGAGATTGATCCTGTTGGCTTAAGAAAAATGCCAGTGTTCTATCAGCTGTTAGCTCAGCCACATCTGTATTAGATCCATGTCCCTCCTTGTTGGTTAAGGCCTCCTCAGAGGTGACATGTGGTTGGGCCTTGATAGGGGTTAATTCTTCTTTGAGGGGGCGTAATTTCTTAAGGGGCTTATGATTTACCCCCTTCTTGATTCTTATATCCAATAATTTTCATCCAGTTTCCAATTTTTCCTTTCTAGAGAAAGTTGTGAAGGTGGTGGTAACTACCAGCAGCTTCAAAGAGATCTGAAAGAAGAGGATTATTTGGCGTTCTTGCAGTCAGGATTCAGGCCAAGGTATGGAACCAAGACAGCACTGATTGCAACTTTAGAATGATCTCTGGTGAGAATGGGATGGGGATTGTGCATCAAGCTTTTATTTTCTTGACTTCTCAGAAGTTTTTGACATCACTGATCATAGCACCATTCTCGAATGGCTTTAGAAGTTTGGATTTTCCTCCTTCTTCCAGGACCAGTTCCGGTTCGTGTTTGATAGGGAAGGAGATGTTCAGCCCAAGCTCCCTATTATATGGAGTGCAAAGGTTCAGTGATGTCCTCTCCTGTTTTATCATCTACATGAAGTCACTGGTGAGGTTATTTGTTGGTTCAAGGTGATGTATATTCTGTTTCACAGTCCCTCATGCCACGGTTACCTCTTGCTTGGATTGCTGCAATATGTCCAAATGGGGCTGCTCTCAACAGGTGTTTGAAAACTTCAGCTGATTCAAAATGTGGTGATTCGGATAGTTACAGGTACTAGTCATTCAGCCCATGTAGTATGTCTGCTCCACAAACTACACTGTGCACCAATTTAAAGCAAATGCTTCATGGCTTGGGGCTGGCCTACCTCTGGGACCATCTCTCCCCAGTGGTGTCTATCAGTGCTGTGAGATCCAGCAGGCGAAGCATACTCTGGGGCCCCTCTATAAGACAGTGCCATCTGGCAGGGCCTCAGAAGAAAGTCTTTTTCTGTTATGACCTCTGCTCTCTAGATCATTACTTCAGAGATTAGATTTATCCTGACCCTGCTGGACTTTTGCGAGGCATGAAAACTTTGGCTTTGTCATCAAGCTTGGGGCTCTCTTAGTATAGGTGAGCCCATTTTTTGGTCTTGGTAGTGTTAAATCAGCTACTATGCTGTTTTATGTTATTTTTGTTGTTTTTAAACTTGTTTTTATTATTATTTAATTGTTTTTAGCTATTAACCTCCTAGATATGGTATGAGAAATGCATATGAGATGGTTGTCCATATACATTTATTAAATGTACAAAAATATACACCATCTGTATTTTCTGTAACAGAAATGCATTCCCTGTTTCTCTGATAGGATTTATATAACATAATAGAATTGGGTAGGAGTGGTCTACCTTCCTCCCGATCTGTTCTGGGTGGGGGTCCTCTTCTTTCTCTCTCTTCAACACGGCTTCGAAGATCACGACCACTACGGTCATCTCTAGAATCACGACCACCTCGGTCCCATTCATCGCGACGACCTGAATCTCTCCAGCTAGAGACTTCCTCAGCTGCTCCTCTTCTCCAGCCAGTATCATCCCTTTAATGATAAAAGTTATATCAGTGCAAAAGAAAGGACCTTCAATTACAGGTTATCTGCAAGAAAATGACTTATGTCATCACTATCTTCATATAAATTGCAATTATCATTGGGGAAAAAAGATTTTAAAAAGAAAATGGCTATTTTTAAAAGCCTTTGGAAAAAAATAAAATACAGGTAATTCTTGGTTAATGATCACTCATATAGCAATCTTCCAAAATTATAACAGCACTAAAGAAGTGGTACTTATGAGAAGTCCTCAAAATTTCAGCTATCCCAGTACCCCAGCAGTGACTGATCATGATTTGGGCAATAAGTTCACAATTACAATGGTTGCAACATCCTGTTGTCATGTGATCACCATCTCCCTTCACACGAGCAAAGTTAATGGGGAAACTGGCAGGGAATATTACAAGCCTCTACTGTAAGTTGCTCCTACTCCCACTACTCTTTATCTTGATAAGCCTACACTCTGTACGACATGCCCACCCAATGACATGGTAGCTGTTCCACATCTGGCAGCAGTCACCCTTTGCCTGGTTGCTTCAAGCCACAGTAGGCACTTACCCACTGCCAGCATGCTTGCAAGCCTCCCCCCCCCCAACAAGGCTTGTGACTTTCTGTCAGTTTTCCCATTGACTTTGCTTGATCAAAGCTGGCACGAAGCTGCAAGGAGGTCCTTGCTTAATGTCTTGTGATCCTCACTTAAGGACAGCAATGGAGACTGCAAAAATAGCTGTTGCTAAGTGATGTGGTCATGTGACATTGTACTTTACTGCATCGCTTAGTGATAGAAATTATGATTGTTAAGGAAGGATTATTTATAAAATGGAAACGTCCCTACATTTTTGTGAGCATGCAAATTGTTTCTGTAGTATTTTTTTTAAGTATTTCCAACCCAGTGGAATGTTGGGAAAAGTATGTTAAAGAGATTTTGGATTGTCTCTTTACATTGTCTGTCAATCTATCTGTTAATCAGCAAAGTAAGCCTGTCAAGACAGAACAGAATGGAACCAAGGTTGGTTTGGTGGGAAAAGGAACAAAAGAAAGATTGACTTTGAAATTGGTCAGGTGAGACCTGCAGACTTTAGGAGAAAATTCATCCGATGGATTGAAAGAGGCAGTATAGGATATCATTTAGGATGTTGATGACCAGTCCATTCTAAATCCCTCTCCCTCTTGGTCACACAATTCAATGAAGGATATGAAACCTATGTCATGCTTCCCAATCACTTCCACATAACAAATGTACAAAAAAAGTGCAAACACACACACACCTATTGCTTATAAAAGGAGTGGAAAGAATTAAGAAATCATTCTCTAACATGCTTTCATTTAAAATTATTTTGTTTAAAACTTAAGCCATAATAAAACACATTTTTAAAAACTGGCATCTTTATGGTTGATAGACAAGTGCATACTGCTCACATATTTTAACATATATTCCCTACATCCACGTATTTCTTGTTATAAATACCAGACACTCCATTAGTCTATCAAAATTATCTTCTGGTTCATAAATGAGAAAAAAAAGAAATAATGCTATTAAAATATAATAAAGTCTAACCTAGGACGCCTAAAACGTTCTTCCCGATCTAAGTCACGGTCTTTGTCAAATTCTCGTTCCTTTTCATTTTCATCATGGTCTTTATCTCTGTCCCATTCACGATCTTCTGAAGGTCTGGAATCCCGTGGAGGTCCCCAGCTGTCTTCTCGAGCCTTTTCTCGTTCTCTCCATCCACCTAGCCAACAGCAAAACATCAACTTTTAAAGGCTAATTTCAAAAGCATGTGGAACATCCATTCCTGCATTCTTTAGCCGAATTCCCTATTTTCAATCATTCCTGCAATGTCTTTTGCCACACCCCACAATTCTGCAGAACTTGATTGGTAGGACTAGTGTTTGGGAGCTGACATATCTGTCATATGAAAAACTTGAAAACTTTCATTCCATAAATGTATTCTATGCTGCTTTTTTCCAATTGGTGGTAAAAGCAATGAATATATGAAAGCAATGGGGAAGAGAGCTAAATTTAGTGGCTTTCAGGTTTAACAAGTAAAGAACATTTCAAGTAAATTTTTAAAAAATGTTTTCCACTTTAATTTAAGTCTATAATAAGTAGCTGCCTGACACTGTCGTGTGATCTAAATCATAACTATTAAAGAAAATCTCATTCACAAATTGTCCAGAATATTATGACAGCTGCAAATAAGACATTTTCATAAAAAGGAGCAATTCTTTAAGTGTGAAAAGCAAAATCTGTTTTAAAAATTTAAACAGTTAAATGATTATAGACATGCTGATATCCTATTCAAGTCTCATGAAATCCAGAATGATGTCACTGAAGTTTTTTGTGATTTTATATACCTATGATAGAGACTTCTAAGTCAAACTCAAATCCTACTAATTATACTGGAAAGTTAATATTTTTAATTTTCTTCACAACAATACAGAAGAGATTTGCCATTGAGATCCTCCTGTCAATTTCTTAGTGTAGCATACAGATCTGAGGTTTCCTATTGGTTTTCTATCCTCATATCAATCTGGTCCAATCCTACTGAGCTTTTTAAAAATCAGCCAAGATTAACCAGGTGCTGCCACCTAATGGGGCAGGTATCTACAGCAAGATTATCTTTAAATCAGCACTAATTAATTATCCATGTCATATTTGTGCTCAATAATCAGATTACATATTAGAACTTGGAATGTCTCCATTTAATTATTCATTCATTTAATCATTCATGCTCACTAGTCAAAAAATAAAATGGCACAAAGGTAAAGGAAAGATTTCACATCTTACTTTGTGCCACACCTAAACTATTTCTTAGTTCTTTCTGCGAGAGGAATATCACCAGCTGAAAAGTAGTTTATTATGGTAAACCTTCTACTGATTAGCAAAGAAGTGAAATTATAGATATGTGCCAAATGTGAAGTTTTTTTAAAAAAAGATGGACACACCTTATATTTAAGTACTTCACTTTTCAATGTTAAGTATCTGTATCTTTCAGTTTTATATTGCTAATACATTTCTTGAAATAAGCCACCAGAGTGTATTAATCCATATCAGACACAAAACATTTAGAACAAAATGTTTTATATTCTTCAGGCATCTGTATACTACTAACACTCTTTTCTATAACCTTTAACTGAACAAAACAGTGCATCATAGGGCAACAATTTCTGAATCAAGATATCTCAAATGGGCTAACTTACAGAACGTATCCAAAATCCAGAATCCATGACTCGGACAGGATTGAAATTTGGTAAATATGTGATTGCTTTGAGGTTGTTGTGCCATCGGGCAAAGGTTCACAAGACTAGTCTTGTTTTAGTCCTCCAAAGCAAAGTAGACTGGCCCCTCCTTTGGCTGCTGGAAATAGGTAGACCAATCCTGTCCTAACTGTCCAATCAGCAGAAAATCGGAAGTTGCTCCCATTCCCACAGATGTTTTGCCCTTGGTCATTCTGTTTTACTCTTTGGGTAAGGAAATATTTCTAAACCAAAGACCCAATAGGTCATGGGTTGTCTAGTTTATAATAAAAAGTTACAATTTGCATGAATTTGTTTACCTGGTTTACCAAATGGTCTCCAAGGTCCAGGCCTGGAATCATCTCCGCGTCTGGGACCTCTATCATCATCCAGTCGTCTGGGTCCTCGATCATCATCTGTATTACGCCAAGGTCGTCTATCCTCATCACTCCTTGAAATTCTATCATCATCCAGTCCACGCCTGGGTCCTCGGTCATCATCCAGCCCACGCCTGGGCCCTCGGTCATCATCCAGCCCACGCCTGGGTCCACGGTCCTCATCTGTGTTGCGCCAACTAGATCGGTCATCATCCAGCCCACGCCTGGGTCCTCGGTCATCATCGAGCCCACGCCTGGGCCCTCGGTCATCATCGAGCCCACGCCTGGGCCCTCGGTCATCATCGAGCCCACGCCTGGGCCCTCGGTCTTCATCCAGCCCACGCCTGGGTCCTCGGTCTTCATCCAGCCCACGTCTGGGCCCTCGGTCATCATCCAACCCACGCTTGGGTCCTCTGTCGTCATCCATATTACGCCAACTTGGTCTATCATCTTCCAATCCACGTCTGGGACCCCTGTCATCATCCAATCCACGTCTGGGGCCCCTGTCATCATCCAATCCACGCCTGGGGCCCCTGTCATCATCCAATCCACGCCTAGGGCCTCTGTCATCATCCAATCCACGCCTGGGACCCCTGTCATCATCCAAGCCACGTCTGGGGACCCTATCATCGTCTAAGCCACGCCTGATTACCCTGTCATCATCCAAGCCACGTTTGGAGGTCCTGTCATCGCCAGTTGAACGCCAACTCGTTCGATCATCATCCAGGACTTTCCTAGGATCCTTGTCTTCCTCTTTATCCTGTTTCAGTATTTTATCTTCCGTTGCTTTCTGGGTAGGCTCTCTTGCTTCTTCTGGAGTAGTAGACTTAGTCACATCATCTTTTTGTAAAGATTTTTCATCATCACGTGCTTCCCCCCGCCGCCACTCTCTAATAAAACAAGCCAGATTTTTATTTTCAGATGTCCAAAACCCAATAATTGAGTTACAAATTACAGCTATATAACTACAAATTATACATGATTTCTCATCTCCAAAATTCTGTGAGCAGCAATATGTTAATACATGTATTCATACATTAGGAAGTCACAAATTTCCAGGATGAGTATAAAATAACAAAATGTATTCTAGAAACCATAATACTAAACTTCAGAGACAATAAAAGTTATGGTTCACTTTTTTTGCTGGTTTTCCAATAGAAGCAATGCAAGTTATTTGTTCAATTTCAATATCATGAAATGGAATAAGCTACCATCTGTAGTTTACAGGAACTTCTCAATTAGGTATCATGAGTCATATTCAGGTTAAATGTAATTTCTTAAATAAAAGTGCTTTCTGCATAAGAAAAATATACAGCTGATCTCCATTTAGTGGCCAATATCTTAACTACTGTTTGAAGTTATGAAAATATCAGAAAGTGTCCTTTACAGCCTATAAAGCACTTCTGACCATTGTAAAACATATCACCACCACCTGCAGTCATGTGATCACATTTGGGGTGCTTGGCAATTGGCTCGCATTTACAATTGGTTGCAGCATCAGTCAATGATCATGATTTACTGATTTTTTGCCATTTTCTAGCAGAAAATGGCAAAAACCGCACATTGGATATGCTAAATTCACTTAACAACCTCATGGTTCAGTTAACAACTGTGATAACTCAGTTTATAATTATACAAATGGCTGTAAAAAGAGATGGCCTGCTTGACAACAGCCCTAACTTAACAACCAAAATTCTGGAGCCATAAATAAAGGAATAACAGAATAACAAGAGTTGGAAGGGACTTTGAAAGTCTTCTAATCCAACCCCCTGCTTAAGCAGGAAACCCTATGCCATTTCAGACAAATAGTTGTCCAATCTCTTCTTAAAATCCTTCAGTGCTGAAGCACCCTCAACTTCTGAAGGCAAGTCAGATTGTTCTAACTGTCAGGATTATCTATACAACATGATCTTACGTGATCTACAACACACTATGTGAACTTACCAAAATATCAAATGTGATAATTAGCCACTCAGTTTTAAAGTATGTATAAACTAGTTAACAAAAGAAAACGGAATTACACAGAGCACTCTAAATCAAATTTTCCAGAATATTCATATATGGAAACAGACATTCTATTATGCATATTGATTTGATCATGTTTACTGGATTTGCATTGAACTACAGTGCTAGTAATTTTATTTGTCTCAGATTCCAGGTAATTACATCATTTTGCACTTATTTTATTTTAGTTTGAAAACTCTTCAACACCTAGAAGCAAGCATTCTATTACCTAAACTTCTAGCTAGTACAAAATTCATACTAATCACTAATGGGTAGCTATAAATATAATGAATGAATGAATGAGAGGGAGGGAGGGAGGGAGAGAGAGAGAGAGAGAAAGAAAGAAAGAGAGACAGAGAGAGAGAGAGAGAGAGAGAAAGAAAGAAAGAAAGAAAGAAAGAAAGAAAGAAAGAAAGAAAGAAAGAAAGAAAGAAAGAAAGAAAGAAAGAAAGAAAGAAAGAAAGAAAGAAAGAAAGAAAGAAAGAAAGAAGATAAATTAACTACAAAAATAGAATCATTAACATTGGAAAAATAGACTACAGATATTAAAGACATAGAAGTGTCAAAAGAATAGATCTGAACAGAAAAAGATATTGGTTGGAACAAGCTGTAATTTTGAGCATTCTTCTCTGAAATGCAAAATCTGTTCTGAGTACCCGAAGATGTTCTCAAGGAACAAGGTACACAATGGCCAAAACTAGGGATTTCAGACCACTTTTTTATTCTAAAATAAAAATGTATCAGACATTAAGTAGATGAGGCATTCTTAGGAGGCTAGCATATACCAAAACAATGTCAAAGAAATAGACTGTCAGCAGTTGTACAGTAGAAGAAAAACATAAATAACCAATAGAGATTGGAAGGCAACTTCATTTGGAGAGATTTTCTCAATTTGTTTTATTTATTTCTGTAAGAAAATTTATATTGCTACACAACTCACACTCAGTGACACCAGGCAACTTACAAATATTAAAACATAATATAAAAACAATAAAAAACAATAACCCCCACTCCCCTTGTAACAGCAATCAATTAATTAAATAAGCTACTTGATTGGCTCCATCCCATTCTGAGATCTCCAGGTCAGTTGACAAAACCAAGTCTTCAAGGGCTTGTGAAAGGGTTTCAAGATAGGAGCCAATATTATCTCCAAAGACTTGATGTTATACAGGGAGTGAGCGACCATGGAGAAGGCCCTTGTTATTGTTGCATGAAGGAAGGAAACGACAAACAATCCTTGCTACTGTGGCACTCCAGACACAAAAGGAAACTTAATCAGGACAGATATAAACAAAAAAAACCCAACAAACAAAACAATACACAGCTTATCACAATATGCTGCCTACCCTGGGCAGGAGAAAAAAAAAGGACCATGTTCAGCATCTTCTCCAGGTTGCTCGTCAATATGGGTCCAGGTTCCCTTCCACTTGGATTCCAGACTTATGTTTGACCCTACTGTCTATGGGCAATTCATCTCCTTAGACTTATACAACCCCCATTTCCTCTGAAGTACCCTCTACACATGATTCTTTCCTCAACGGAGTACAAAAGAAAAATTGACATGGGGAGATTTTTTTTTTTTATTTGCATTTATATGCCGCCCTTCTCCGGAGACTCAGGGCGGCTCACAGTCTATGGAGCACCATGCTAAGTGCTCGGCAATAGCCTTCATTCCATTGTATATGCCTGCTTATTTCTAGGGCTTTTTGCACCCCCAAGCGGCATTTTTACAAAGTCAGCTTATTGCCCCCAACAATCTTGGGTTCTCAATTTACCTACCCCGAGAGGATGGAAGCCTGAGTCAATCTGGAGCCTGGTGGGATTCGAGCCTGCACTAATTGCAGGCAGCTTGCACTAAGTGCTAGATGATTAACAGCCTGCACCACTAACTGAAAAGTCAACTAAGATAACCTTTATCATTTTTTTCCTGTGGACACTCTGGCAAATATTAAAAATGAAATTCTATTGCCCGCTCTCAAAGTGTACACAGACATAACACACATATAGAAATCAACTTCAAACCGACCCAATGTTGGGGATGGTTAAGTGCCATAAATCTCAATTCACTGATCCAAAATTCATGTTCAGTCCTATATGGGCCACAAAAATCCAAAACCCAATAAAATCAAAATGAACCATAGGTGCAGCAAAATATTTTACCTAACTCATTACAGATAGGAACAGGTTCCAACATTCGTCCCAGAGTTAAAGCAAAGGTATTAAAAACATATTTTCCATTTATAGGCTGCAGAATACATGCAGAAGCCTGATATATATTTAGGGGATAGCTTTCATTACAAGAAATTGGGTAAACTATGCATTCCAGGTACAGCAAAACTCAATATTCTTACTTATGATGACTCAAGGTCTATTTCAGCAAATGTTATGTGTGTATTCCTTGGAAATGCAGTAGCCTATGTATATATATTTATCTATTACTGACCCTTTAGAGAATAGAAAATGAAAGTAACTTGTTTGGACAGACAGTTATTTCCACCAGGCAAGAGAACTAATAAAAACAGGCACAGAAATTTTGGTATAGTAAAAGCAAAAATATTAAAGATTTTATAAGAAAAAATAGTTTGCTTACCAGAAAATATTCTTTGAACAAGAAAGGGGAACATTAGGATTATAAAGTAACAAAAAATAACTATATTTTTAGGATCAATTAAACACATTAAACTACCTAAACAATATAAAAGAGCAGGCAGAAACTATGGAGGAAGGGATGCAAATATAGCCATACATTTAGCAAAATGATTCCCATCTAGAAGGATAGGACAAGCCTTATCGATATGCCAATTTGCTTGAAATGGTTATACACAAATCTTAGTTGGTTATTGAATATATTAATAGTTCCACTGTCTTATTAACTGTACAGAAAGAACTTTCACTAAGATTATTAAGGTTTTCAAGAATGTTCTGGAACATCTAAAGAATCCTGATAATGGCCACTGAAGTATTCCATATCCAGTCAATGTTCTTTGGATGACAATGTACACTGTTGCAGAGGTTATCAGAATCAGAAGAGAAATGTTAACCTATTATAGTTTGCTTAAGTATTATTCTGTAAGTTACCTTTCTGGGGGACGTCTCCATTCTGAATCCTGATCAGTAGTTCTTCTCCAAGTACTTTCAGCTTCTCTATCACCCCAGCGTGATTCCTATATTTAAACACAATAAAAAGCAACCTTAGATGATTAGGAATACTTCTATTTTAATTTCAATTATCACATTTTTTAAAAAAGCACAGAGCCTATCAATGGTTTCAGAAGCACAATCTGCTTCTAACTAGTTTGCAAGTTTAAAGGACAGCTATGGCCAGAGTAGACGATCTATTTTCTTTCAAGGACTTCATCCCTGAGGGATGAAGCCCACGTAAGGAAGCAAAGAATGGGTGTGTTTCAAGACAAAAGCGGAGAGAGGCATTCTCTATCATTCCCTCTTTTAAGAAATCTTTTTTTCTTTCCTAAGCGGAAGACTCCAAAGAGCAACCTGTAACTCATTCCAGAGAGCTGAACTGGTTATTTGGTTGTTCTACATCAAAGCTGTCAAATTCGTGGCCCACGGGCCAGATGAGTCACGCACTGGCCACGCCCATGCCTGGTTTAGCGAAGGGGAAAGAAGTCCCGACGATGCGAGTTTGACACTCCTGTTCTACATTGTTCCAATTTTCTTGAAAGACCATTAGATAAATATGCATATTCAACATGGCTAATGGTGGTTCAGTTAAGGTGGGATCTCAATTATTACTTTCTATTTAACAAGAGAAATGGAAAGGGGGAACAGAGAATAATAGTTCCCCATGGCAGAGTACACTCATATCCCAGTATGATATTTGAAATTCATTTCTGAAATGGTACAAAATGTAGATATAAGAGAAGCCATGATTTCTGTAATGGCATTTCAAATTAAACAAAGATTCAGATTAGAAAATGAAAAACAACAAGAAATGATGGGTGTATTATAAAAAATGATTTTTGCTAACAAAATTTAGCTTGGTTTCATGAGCAGAAGCTCTTTTGTGAATGGGCTCCATGTAGTGCTACTGAAGACATTTTCTCAAAAATCCAAATCAGCCCATTTACTCACAACTTGCTTTTTAAAAACTGATGCATCTTTTCCAATTTTTCAATGCAATCCCAAAGGTGCCTTTTTCAGGAGGCAACTGGACTTTCTAGTTTTTTCTTTGAAGATGTTTCGCTTCTCATCTGAGAAGCTTCAGTTCTGACAGGATGGTGCTTCATCAAAGAAAAAACAAAGAAGTCCAGTTGCCTCCTGAAAAAGCACCTTTGGGATGACCTGGATAACTGAGAATCTCTACAGACTTTGCAATGCAATCTTTTTATTTTTATTTAGCTTAGACCCATCTGACTCTCCAAACTATTTTTTCCAATGTTTAAAATTTTATAAATCTACCAATTCTTACACTTGGAATATTTTATTACAGTAATCTAATTGCCAACAACACACTGAAAAAAATTAATCTATAACTGATCCTAATGATAATTGCAGTGTAATCACAACTCTGGTGCTTGGCTACCATCACACATTTATGATAGCCACAGCATCTCACAATCACGATTGCCATTTACGATCTTCCCAATTTCTGATAAGCAAAGTGTCAATGGCAAACTAAACCAGGCAGAAGCCATTTTCTTAATTCATCGTAGCCACGCACCATTGGAGGGGGCAGGCGGTTGGAATGCCTTGCTACACACAACATAAATCTTTCTCTTTTCTCGTGAGAGCCAAGGTCATCTCTCAGGTGATGCAAGGAGAAGAGTAGTTGAGGAGCCTGCCAATTAACCTAATTGGCCAACATGGTTAGTCACATTGGGGAAGGGATTATTGCTGGTTTAATTATGCTAAAACCATGGGAAAGTTTCAGAATTGGTTTTCCATTAAGCGTGCTGATATGATGTACCCAATAAAGAAGTTCTTTGAGGAAACAAGTGGCCTCGGAGTTCTGATTTGCCTGAGATCGTCTGTCAGAACCTTGACACAAAGTCAATGTGAGGGTTCCAAGAAATACACCCATTGCAAACAGAACTCCAAGGCAGGTTGATTCCTCAAAGAACAGTTTTATTGGGAGATATGATCCTGGCACAGACTGGTGGAAAACCAACTCTGAGAGATCCCACGTTTTCCACCTCATTAAAAAGTGAAAGTTTCCCAAACAATGTCACATTGTCCAATCTGGGTGCTGGCTGGTTGCCTGGTTATTTTTCTTCTCCTCTGGCTAGCCATCTGTTAAAATGCTCTTGGCTCATAAGAGAACTATTTTGCTTTGGCTACAAAATCCCAATTATCTCTACGCCCTCAACTCCAGGCTGTTTCAAGCCTGAAGCCATGTGAAGAAAAATCCCTATAGAAAACTACAGAAAACGGCCACAGCAGGTCAGCTTCAGGGTTGACAGTCAAGGTATCAATGTACTGAATAATATCTTTGTTTAAATCAACAACAGAACAATATCTGATATTATTTTGAATAATCCTTGCATAAATCTATACTGTATCAATACATTTCTAAAGTAAGCTAAGGTTTAAATGGTATAGAAGCCGTAAGATTTCTAATCAGAATATTTGAATTGGAAATTTATAGTATATAAATATATGCTTTCCAGAAAAATCCAGTTCATTAGAATTATTTACCTTCCGTGAAAGTGGATCGTCAAGATTCCGCCTCTCCTCTTCACGACGACGCTCCCGCTCTTCAATTTCTAATTCCCTTTGACGTTTCTTTCTTTCCACCTCTTCTAGTTTTTTAACACGTTCCTGATATTCCTTCATTTCTTGTTCACGTTTTTCACGTTCAATACGTTCTTTCTCTTCTTGTTCTGTCCAAACCATCATAAAAATAATAAAACAACTTCCCATTTTGGATTAAAAAGGTACATCTTCAAATGTACTGATTTGAACATCACTTCACCCTTATACCCTTACACTGCTTGAAAGTTAGCTTTAATAAATTCAATTTTGTAAATAATAGTTAAGGATGTGTAGCTCAATCTAAATCTAGCCTGTTAATTCATTTTTTTATTTTGTAGCTTCAAAAAAATTGCTATTTGCAATTAACCCTAATATATTTTAATGGACCTCTCCTACATCTCTTCTAGGGAGTAGCGCAGTGGTTAGAGTGCAGTACTGCAAGCTACTCCTACTGCAATTTGACAGATCGAATCCCACCAGGCTCAAGATTGACTCAGCCTTCCATTCTTCCAAGGTGGGTACAATGAGGACCCAGATTGTTGGGGGCAATAAGCTGACTCTGTAAATCGCTTTGAGAGGGCTGGAAAGCACTATAAAGCGATATATAAGTAAGTGCTATTGCTATTACTATAGCAATTTTATATACATATTTCCCTATATAAGTAATTCAGTAAGAACATTTGAGCAAAATAGACAATCCCCAGGTTCTATTTCTAGCTGCCTTTAACTCAAATTTGTATGTAAGTTGGAACTTGCACTTACAAATGGGCTACCTATGATTAGAAATGACAGGCACTGAATTAAGCATATCTGACTTACAAATGACAATCACGTGATCATGGACACAGTGACCTTGACAGTTGCCAAGCACCCATATGACAATTATGTGACTCCGGGGACTCTGCAAGGGTCTAAGTATAAGAACTGGTTGTAAACTGCTTTTTTTAAGAGCCATAACTTTGAACAGGCACTAAATAAATAGTAATGAAGCAAAAACCATCTCTATTCTGATTTGCGAGATACCCTGAACAAATGTCTACTTCTAGTAGCTACCATGACACACCTATATCCAAAAAATTATGCAAAATTACTAATAATTAAGAAATATAAGGTATGTATAAATAGAAAGATGAGGATATTTTAGGAAGAACTTTTCAGCATTTACCTTTAAGCATCTTTTCCTCTTGTAATCTTTGTTCTTCCTCTTCTTTCTCACGATAGTAAGTAATGCGTCTTTCTTCTTTGCGCTCTCTCTTACGTTCCTCTAAACGATTACATCTTTCTTCTGCTAATCTTTCTTCAAATTGTTTAAGTTTTTCCTGAAACAACAATATTTAATCTAGAACTACAGAAATAGTACAAGCAGTACACAGAAGGTCAAATAAGGATATATGCCAAATTACTTTATAGCTTTGCAGATGGTGATAAAAACACACTGGGATTCTATCCACTTGGAGAGCTACTTATACAAAGCCATATAAGAAAACAAGTGCTGTTTGCATTCTTGCAATAATATGAAGATGTGGAGTAACAGACAACAAAATGTAGGTAAACATACTATGAACTGTCCACATAAAGTAAACTCATGTGATTTTATAAATAATATTCATGGTTTTTTGTTGCATGACAATATATAAAATAGATTTCAAATACAGGTAGTATAACTCAAGAACTGAATGCAGCTTTCCAAGCCATCGCCCCATCTGCAGGATGGGAAAATGAATTGAGGAAGCTTTCTGTTAACCTTTAAAGGCAAAAAAATTATAGTACTACATAGAATGTAGTACTCTAAGAGAATTTTGAAAGTCTGTCAAAACCCATCATTTTAATTTGTACTTAATCCAATCAAGGCAGAATTGTTCTGATGCTAAAACTCATTCATTCATTTATTATTTATTTATTGGTCACCTACCTTACTTCAAGGTAACTCTGGGTGTTTGTTTTTTTTGTAAAAGTTGCATGTTCTCCTGAATGTACAATAAACACCCAAATAAAAAAATACAAACAGGGAATGTTGGAGGCAACCCTAGTCAATGTTGGTTGAGCTAATGCCTTAAATGTCAAACCTGGTGCTATTTTTTTAAGATACCGCCTGACCATTCTAATTTATGATTATACTAAAAGATCCCATATGTAGGATTATAGTTAGCAAAAAATTAAATGTACCTCATAAACTGATCTCCTTGCAGTCTTGAGCCTAGTTATAAACAATTCACTGTCTTCTATCATCCGTGACATTCTATTCTTATGCTCAAGAGCCTTTTCACGTTCCTGTTGCATGGTGGTGATCTGCAACACAAATCAAATCAAATCAAGTCAATATACTGTTAGATATGATGTTCAGGTTCCAATGCCTAAAATTTAGCAGACTAAGTTTCTCACTGAAGAAAACATTGAGGGGCCTGCTAACATGTAGTCGCTGACTTATGACTATTCTTAGTAATCATTCAGAGTTATAATGGCACTGAAAAAAAGTTATTTACAACCAGTCCACTTTATGACCATTGCAGTCACTCCAGGATTACATGATCAAAATATGGGTGCCTGACAACCAGCATGTATTTACAATGGTTGCAGAAACCTTGATTGCAATTTGTGACTCTCCCAGGGGACTTCTAACAAGCAAAGTCAAAGGTGAGAGCCGGATTTCCTTAATTAATGCAGCAAAAAGGTCATAAAATCAGCAAACTTAACTACATCGCTTAGTGACAAACGTTCTAGTCCCAATTGTGATCCTAAGTCAAGGACTACCTGTATATGTACTCATGGTTTTGCATTAAGTATATAATTTTAGCCATGATACCATATTTCATTGGAGAAACTTTATAGCAATGAAGTTAATTTACTTATAGCTTGCTTAATTTATTCTGTTACAAGACATGCATTCTGTGCTGACAAAATTCCAAAGAGACTGGAATTTTCCAATGCTTGCAGTAACAATGATTTTGTCCATGAAATGTTGCTAATGGACAAGCAAATTAACTTGAAGTTTACTAGAAAAACAATGTTATTACCAAGAATTGCTTCTCAAATAAGCTAGCTCTCAAAAATCTTACCCTTTCTTCCTCTTGCTGTTCCCAAAGATCCATATCTCTGATTCTTTGTTCTTCATAGGCAGTCTTAATCAGTGGAATTTCTTCTAAACGTTTTGCTCTTTCAAAATAGTCAATCTAGATTTTAAAAAAAAAAGTTGTTTTATTCTCGTAAAGGTTGAGAAAACAAAAATATTTTCAGTTTAGTTGTAACTGCTGTTGTTTTCTGCCTACATCTATACCGGCTTTTACCTTTTTCTCCTGATTCTTCAGACGCTCTTGCAATTCCTTCTTTTCTTTTTCAAGCTGTTCAACCTGTTTTGCCATAATGAAGTCTGGATCTAATTCTTCAAGATCCTACCAATAATAAATATTAAAACAAAAAAGATTTCTAAAGGCGATGAAAACATTTCTGTAATTTAAAATACGCTGTATTTCCCACAATAAATTTAGTGTTTTTCCTTAAACATTTAATATACTTATCGATTATTTTATTATCATAGAATGTAGTACCTTAAGTCAAATTTGGGGAAACGCTTTAAAGTTAGGAAACCTAATCCAGACAAGATGGAAGACAAGGCATTGGGAATACACACTTTAGGAAGAATCAGGAATGAATGCTGGAATAGCACAAGTCTGAAACCCCAAACTCTGAAGCTGCTACCTAGATCATCTTCTTCATGTTAGCATAGTGGAAACAGAAAACTTGTTTTGAGTTTCAATCCTTTTATTCCTAAATGAAAAGATTCCAGGCAGCATGGCACAGACTGTGCATTGTTCAAAAAAACTGCCCTTAACAGGCCAGGCCATAAATTAAAAATTAACTCATTACCACACAGAAATAATACTCCTTACCTCAATATCAATATCTTTGAAGGCCTTGGCTCCCAGCTCTGTCTTCTTAATCTGCTCCAAACGTTCACGAACAGTTTTCTTTTTAATTTGCTCATGTTCCTGTAGAATACGCTCTTTTTCACGCTCTTTTGCCTCCTGGCGCAGTCTCTCTTCTTCAGCTTTGCGAACTTTTTGGAGTTCAGCTTCACGCTGCTCCAGCTCTTCTTTTTCACGCTGAATGTTCAAACTCTCAAGACGTTCCTTTCTTTCTTCAATAGTTTGCCTGCGAGCAAGGATACGCTGATGTTCTTTCTTTGAATTTTTTAAGTAAGCTGTAACTGCCTGTTGATGTTGTTCTTCCTTTTCTAGCTGAAGGTTAACAAGATTATTTTTTGAGATTCAAATGCTACAATAGACAATATACATTACTAAAATTCCGAACAATACTATTTATTTAGTTCAGCAGAAAAGGCAATTTTGAAGATTTTGTTTTCTAACACATCAGGTTGTTTCCTATGTTGTTGCTAAGCAATAGAATGCTCTCTCTAGGAAGGTATGTAAGTGTACCTCCCACCTTTATAATAATGGCAAAAATGCATCTCTTTTACTCAGCGTTAGCTATTCACTTATTTTAATTGGATTCATTTAAAAATTGTGTTTTATATTTTTCTTTTCATTCTTGTAAGTCATAGTTTTCATAAGGCAGAGGTAAAATAAATAAAAATTACTAACGCCATCTTCATGTTGTCTTTTCAGCTGCTGATTAATTTTAAAATACAGACATATCTAGAGCAATATCATTCAAGGATCTGATTTCCAATAAATAACTGAAATTACAATAAGTTGTCAATCATTTGGAAATGGAAAAACCATAATATATCTGTATCAAGTTATAAAAATATTTTAAAATCACTTTCTCTAATAAAATATTGCTGCGTACTTTCAATTAGAATGCTATCTCCCATATTTTTTCTAATAAAAGTTAATATTCAGAAGCTTTAGCCATAGGAAACAGCCTTGTTTGGAAATATGCCCAACTGCTAGAAAAACAACAAAGTTAAACAGGAGTGGTAAGGAGTATCCTGTAGAAAAAGGATGGATGATGGAATTCCAGTAAAATGGAATTCTAAAACAGCTGTGGGCCAACCATTGCAACCATTTGTAAAAGTCCTAAGAAAATTTCTCACAGTTCCAAATTTGCCCATCAAAGCAAAAACCTAATTGAAAGCTTTTAGGAAATTCATTAAAATATGCAAATAAATGTTAGTCACTCATGATATATTTTACTGTACACATTGATTAGTGTACCAATAAGAATGAACTCTTCTCTACTGTGTATTTCTTGATTCTTTTAGAGTTAAGTCCATGAATTACATTTTGAAGGACTCTGGATGTTGCAATGGTTGTAAGTTTGAAAAATGGTTAAAAGTCATTTTTTAGTGCCATGGTAACTTTGAACAGTTACTAAATAAATCGTTGCGAGTAAGGACTACCAGTAGCACTACCTGTAGTTGTTCTAGATCGTTACTCTTCTACATTCCTCCTTCCTCCTCCCTCCTTTCAGGAAGGCCCCAAGTATTTTGTTGCCTGAAGTAGAATAGCAAATAGAATAGCTTCCCTTTATTATGCCTGAGACAGTAGCTTCATTCTTTATCACTCTTTATCTCTGACTTACAAGTGATGTAATTCAGTTTCCCCCACACACATTTTGGGGTTACAATGGCAACCAGGTTTCTTTGAGACTGCTGTTGCTACACAACGAAGTCACATGACATCACACTTTATAACTGCATTGTTTAGCAACGACAATGCAGGTCCTAACTGCAATTTTAACCCAAAGATTCCTGTGTAAGAATTAAAACTTTCATTGACCCTTTGATCTTTATGTTGGCCTATTATGACAGTCTTGAATTCTGAAAGTACAATGAAATCTGTCCATAAGTTCATTAAAGCAGCCACCATCTTCTACTAAAATATAACTTTTATTGACTTAATTGGTAGTTTTATTTACCAAAATATTATTGTCAGTTCACTCTGTTCTACCCAGGGCATAGCATATAAACTCTGCTTGATCAGGGACCACAGGATTGTCTGGGACGTTATATCTCCTCTCCATTACCTGTTTCCCTTGCTAGCTTCTGGGAGGGAGCTTCATGGTATCCGAAGGAGAACATCTAGATTCAGTCACAGTTTTGTTCAATATAATATCGATCTTGTGAAGTCTTAAGTTTCCTCTTTCTGCTTTGTATTCAAAATGGACGTGTGTGTGTGTGTGTGTGTGTGTGTGTGTGTGTGTGTGTGTATACACACAAACTTTTTTTGACAGAGGGCAGCATTTTTAATGTATGCCAGTGTGCGCAAAATAAAAAATGACAATAAAGGTTATCTTATCATAATTAATCTGAGATGGCATCTAAAAATCTTAAAATAATTCATTTCATTTCCTTTTTATTTCCCAAGTGTGATTTTACCCATTGGGACTAAAATCATGGGAAGGATCCCAATTTACTAGAGAAACAAGAAATGTGAATTAAGAGGAAAAACAGCACTCTTATCATAATTGAACACACCAAAGCTTTTCCAAGGTACACAATACTTTTAAAAAGCAGATCAAAAGCTATGATTTACCAATAGATGAGGTGGCTTAATAAATTCTAGAGCCTTTGCAAGTGCAGATGACATGGCTGTCAGCTGGTTCCTAATCTGCTCAGAGGGCATGCTCTGCAGCTGAGGTCCAAGAGGAGCATCTTCTCGGGTGCAATAGTTTAAATCGGACCCAAAACTTAATGTTCGGGTAGTATGATCAATGCGAACCTTTAAAAAGTAAAATCAGTAAGTCAAAAACAGTAAACTGCTTAGAGAGGGCTGCAAAAGCACTGTGAAGCTGTATATAAGTCTAAGTGCTATTGCAATTGTTATATTACTGCTCTTAATGCTAAGAATTTGAAAAACAGTTAATACATTGACATTTAAGCACTAAGTTCTGTTCTATTTTTTGTTATCCAAACATGCACATGGAAAACCTAATTTTAAAATAAAATATTCTGCTTTTAAATAACATGCATGTCAACAGACATCTAAGACATTCTACCTTCTCCAACACACACATTTTTGGACAAGGTTAATGTTTATTTAACCAACTATCAGGATTCTATGCATGTACATTTAATAATAATTTACTGAGTTCCACTGAATAAGTACACCATAAACAAACACAGAATTACAGCTTAAAAATTGCAGCTCCACTTTCTAACTATGCTGCCAGAAATAAGGAGTTAAAAATAAAGTTTATTCAGGAAAATATTGCGATTATATTCATTTATACTTCTAAATATCATTAGTTGGGGAACATACTTATTTGGATTATCCAGATTGTTCATTACTTTAGTAGGCAGAAGATAATTCAGAGTGATGGGCTTTTGCTTTAAATCTTCTTCCACTAAAACAAAATATACTGAAACTGCTTGCTTGGGTTTCATAAGTATAAAGGTACAGTGGGGCAAAAAGGTATTTAGTCAGCCACCAATTGTGCAAGTTCTCCCACTTAAAAAGATGAGAGAGGCCTGTAATTGTCATCATAGATATACCTCACCTATGAGAGACAAAATGTGAAAACAAATCCAGACAATCACATTGTCTGATTTGGGAATAATTTATTTGAAAATTATGGTGGAAAATAAGTATTTGGTCAATATCAAAAGTTCATCTCAATACTTCGTTATATATCCTTTGTTGGCAATGATAGAGGTCAAACGATTTCCGTAAGTCTTCACAAGGTTGTCACACACTGTTGCTGGTACGTTGGCCCATTCCTCCATGCAGATCTCCTCTAGAGCAGTGATGTTTTGGGGCTGTCACTGGGCAACACGGACTTTCAACTCCATCCAAAGGTTTTCTATGGGGTTGAGGTCTGGAGACTGGCTAGGCCACCCCAGGACCTTGAAATGCTTCTTACCAAGCCACTCCTTCGTTGCCCGGGCGATATGTTTGGGATCATTGCCATGCTGAAAGACCCAGCCACGTTTCATCTTCAATGCCCTTGCTGATGAAAGGAGGTTTGCACTCAAAATCTCACGATACATGGCCCCATTCATTCTTTCCTGTACACGGATCAGTCATCCTGTTCCCTTTGCAGAGCCCCAAAGCATGATGTTGCCACCCCCATGCTTCACAGTAGGTATGGTGTTCTCTGGTTGCAACTCAGCATTCTGTCTCCTCCAAACACGACGAGTTGTATTTCTACTGAACAGTTCTACTTTGGTTTCATCTGACCATATGACATTCTCCCAATCCTCTTCTGGATCATCCAAATGCTCTCTAGCAAACTTCAGACAGGGCCGGACATGAACTGGCTTAAGCAGGGGGACACGTCTGGCACTGCAGGATCTGAGTCCCTGGCGGTGTAGTGTGTTACTGATGGTAACCTTTGTTACGTTGGTCCCAGCTCTCTGCAGGTTATTCACTAGGTCCCCCCGTGTAGTTCTGAGATTTTTTCTCACTGTTCTTGTGATCATTTTGACCCCACGGGGTGAGATCTTGCGTGGAGCCCCAGATTGAGGGAGATTATCAGTGGTCTTGTATGTCTTCTATTTTCTAATTATTGCTCCTTCTTCACACCAAGCTGCTTGCCTATTGCAGATTCAGTCTTCCCAGCCTGGTGCAGGTCTACAATTTTGTTCCTGGTGTCCTTTGACAGCTCTTTGATCTTCACCATAGTGGAGTTTGGAGTGGGACTGTGTGACATTGTGAACAGGTATCTTTTATAATGATAACAAGTTCAAACAGGTGCCATTAATACAGGTAATGAGTGGAGGACAGAGGAGCCTCTTAAAAGAAGAAGTTACAGGTCTGTGAGAGCCAGCAATCTTGCTTGTTTGTAGTTTAGTTTAGTTTTATTTAATTTATATACCGCCCCCTCTCCCAATTCCTGGGACTCAGGGCGGTGTACAGCCAGAATTAAAACCATACAAAAATATAAAATTTAAAAACAAATTAAATCAATGGCTGGAAATTAAAACAATAATAAAATAGGATAAATAAAATAACAAATTTAAAACCCTCCAATATTACTAGGCCAGACCGGCTTGTTGAAAAAGATAGGTCTTCAATGCGTGCCTGAAGGTTCGCAGGTCAGGGATAGTCCATATCTCCGGGGGTAACTCATTCCAAAGGGAGGGTGCTCCCACAGAGAAGGCCCGTACCCTCGGGGTCGCCAGCTGACATCGTCCAGCCAACGGCACCCCAAGGAGGCCCACCCTGTGAGAGTGCACAGGCCGACGGGAGGCCAATGGTGGCAGAAGGTGCTCCTCTAAGTCCCATAGGTGACCAAATACTTATTTTCCACCATAATTTGCAAATAAATTCTTTCCAAATCAGACAATGTGATTGTCTGGATTTGTTTTCATATTTTGTCTCTCATGAGTAAGGTATACCTATGATGACAATTACAAGCTTCTCTCATCTTTTTCAGTGGGAGAACTTGCACAATTGGTGGCTGACTGAATACTTTTTTGCCCCACTGTATGTGAGAATAACCTTGATGAATGAGGGGGAGAGATGTTGTCTAGGAAATTATCAGGTAGAAGTGGTAGCCCTCAGTTGCTTAAGATCAAAGGAAGAAATTTAGGAAAGACCCACTCTAATTGATCAAGTAGCTGAAAGTGATGGGACTTGCAAGATTCTGTTAATGTAGTCTTACAATAAAATAGAATTAGCTCATCCAGTTATGCTTCCTGTCTGGTTTACCTGGGAGGGCTGTCAGTAAGATGTAATACCTGCTACTTTCTGTTTTTAATAATGAAAAATTCAGATTTAAAGAAAAACAAATATACACAAATATCTGACTCTTATCCATATCACTCACTTGTAAATCACAGTGTCTGGCTGCATCAACAATGGCACGTTCTAGTTGAAAAGCATCCACGAAAGGAACCAAAGTCGTCAAGCGAGAAAATTCAATGCTTTGATAAATTTGAGCCACCTGAAAAAATACAGACATATTCATTTCCTTCCAATAAATCATACCAGTTTCCTAACACTCAACATTTTTAAAGAACTCAATCAACTTTAAGGACTTCAAGATTTGAATAATTATTCAAATATAAATAATACTTGATATTAGCAATTGCCATTTATTTTTTTAAAAACCTTCACTATTTTGAGCAGCAACCATGTATGAAGGAGACTGGCAGCAATTCTAAATGAAGCAAAGCTGCTAATTAGCCTTCACAATCTCCCTTTAGCACACCAGAAATAACACTGCTTACCAGTACAAAGGAAGCAGGTCAATGATATGTGCTTTAGAATCAATCTGAATGCTTTAATGTATTCAGATACATAAATTAATAATATGATATATTGAAGACGCATAGTGAAAAATGTTTACAATTACAAGTCAATATTTTAAAAGTATTGTTTACAACCATACCTGCTGAAGTAGTCTAAGGATGGTGTTGTTTTGCAGATGAGGAATATATAATTGCAATTCTGGCTCTTTCTCAGATTGATCTCTTACCCAGTTTAAAACCTGCATAGAACCAGTGCATCAGTGAATAGTAGTAGGTTGATTTAGATAGGTTTTTCTCACTAGATTGCTCAAACTATTTATTTCCAATAATGCACTCATATTACAACAGTGAAAAATCTGTAAATCTTGGCTAAGTTATCATTCATGCAAATCTCTCTTCCTCCTCCTGCCCCTCTCTCCCTTCTCTCTGAGAGAGAGAGAGAGAGAGAGAGAGAGAGAGAGAGAGAGAGAGAGAGAGAGAGAGAGAGAGAGAGAGAGAGAGAGAGAGAGAGAGAGAGAGAGAGAGAAGAGTGCACACAAATGATACACATATGAATGATGCACTTGCTTCTCACTTGATATGCTACAATTGCTCTACACAGGAACGCACCTCAAAATGAAAATTAATGCAAACTGAGACAATCACTGAAAAATATGCATAGCATTTTCTAGGAAAAGAAGCACTTAAGGTAGCCAATATTAATTAGTTCAGTGCTAATAGTAATTTCACTATTTCAACTAGTATGTAAAGTTTAAATGTATTATGTGTATATATTATTGGCAATTACTGTATATATATATGATACATTAAATAACCATTACCTATTATTTAATAAATCTTAAGAAAAAAAAAACAGAAATATACTGTATTCTGCAACTGTAAAGGAATTCTAGATGTCAGAAGTATAGTATATTGGTGAACAAAAGATAAGTGCTATTTCCATGAATAGTAATGAAATATAAAATCTTGCAATAGTTTTTCCTACATCACCTCTATCAATATAGTAAAGAATTAAAGGTTTGCTGTTTGAGTCAGTACCAACTGGGTAGATACAAATTCATCTAACATTTCATTTATTAATAACACTTCTGAATGCTATGCATAAATTTAGAAAAGGTAATTTCTTAAAATGAAAACATATTGAAGAATTGGCAACAATAAAAACTGTTTCATTTATAGGCTTTTAAAAAGAAAATCTATCAAGCAATATATAGGATCAATATGAGAATTAGCCTAGGTTCACCATTGAGATGGGAAGCTGTGTAAGTTAAACAATAAGAAAAAAATCATATAATAATCAAGATCTAACACTCTTTTTTGCACAGTTCAAAGTAATAAAAAAATCATTCACTATAAACCATAATTTGTATTGGCACTTGTCTCAAAATCTTACCTTGCATACGCGGCCACATAACTTCAGTGGATGAAAATCTACTTCAAGCCAGTTATAAAGTTCTTTTACCTCTGGGACGACATATTGAACTACATTAAATCTCACCTATGAAACATGAATTAAAAACAATTAACATCAATGACTTTTTCTCAGATAGGGTTTCATACACATGTAGGCATATTTTAATACTTAAGATTACAATGCACCGGTATCGATATTAAGCATATTATAATTTTACAAGTAATTCAACATATATGCTGGAAGGGTTAAAATGTCACTTCCTGCAAATAAAGTCTGCATAACATAAACTAGCAACCTAAACATGTTTATGGAAAGTATTTACCATATCATTAATAAGAGAAATACGAGTAGGTGGAGCCTGAAGTCCTAACAATGTTGCCAATCGGCGCTGCTTTTCAACAATTATGCCATCCATATCCAAAAGCCGAGCAATATCAGTTCGCTCAGGAGTTATTGGAATTGACAGAGTAGCCAAAAGCACCCTTGTTGACATCCTATAGACAAAGAGAGAGAAATAAGATGATTTGGCATAGGATCCCTATTGTTTACATTTAAACAGTTAAGAATCCGTCTTCTACTCTCCTACCTCTATATTTTTTTTTAGCTAAAACAGTACATGCATTATGCCAATAGCATGCACATATCAGCACAATCTATTTATTTCTCTCTTCCAGCCATATATGCTTTTATCTTTTTGGACCTTCCTGAGCACCGTTAGGTATACACAAGGAACAGAACAGAAAAAAATCCATTGTTGTTTATTATAAAGTCCACTGAAATAATATTGGATATAGCTAAATGGAAGTTCAAAACTGCTATTAATGATTCCAAAAACAAAATTGCTCCAAGCCATGGATTTTCCCCACCTCTGCATCTCCTCTTGTGTGAGATTTTTTCGCATTTCTCTTGAAAGATGATAAAGACGATGAAGTGTAGATGCATGAAAGAGGGCATTTCCTGATTTCCAAAACACAGTAGAAACTTTGTGGTAATAATTTGCCATCAGCTGGGGCTTTGGTGGCTTTTTGGATAAGGAAAATAGCCCATGTATATCTTCCACTGCTTTAAAAGCTTCCTAAAAAAAAGACTATATGTCAAATTACCACCAGGAAAAAAACTAAGGAATATCACACACTAATAGATCTATTAACATGTGTTCATTATTACTACTTGAATCTAAGTACATATATTTGGAAAACCCCCATTACAAATAAATTGTACATCCATTTATTTTTAGCACTCAAATTTGCACCTATGGAATTAATTCATCCCTTATCATTGCCTTGTCCATTGATAAAAGCAATGGTTAGGAAAGAATAATCAACCTCAAATTGAGAAATATATTGCAGTCTCTCACAGTATTCAACTGAATAGAGCCAATTTGGTCTAATGGTTAAGTACCAGGCTGAAAACAGAAAGACCATGAGTTATAATCCCACCTCAGCCTTGAAACATCAGTTGGCTGACCTTGGGTCAATCACTCTCTCTCAGCTCTATTCACCTCAAAGTGTTGTAGAGGAAGATGTGTTGGATGTCTGCCAACTTTATTTGTAAAAATAGTAAAAGTGGGATAATAATTTTTTTAAAAAAATATTTTTTTAAAAAAAATGCAATTAAGAGTTCAGAATAACTCCAGGCTCTGAAGCAAACTCCTGGAAGGAAGATGGCTGGAGCAGTAAGACAGAATTGAGAATGTTTGACTTTTTTAGAGAGAGCTGTAAATGTAAGCTAAGTAGGAGAGAAGTTATGTCCCACGGCATCAAATGCTCTTCGGTTCTGAGAGGATAAGAACAGGCTTTAAAAATCCTAATGCTTCTAAACTCTTATCTCTCAACACTCCAAATAATTTACAACAATCTTCTCCTGCCCACTGTCTAGGGTTCTTTTTTCCCCCTTAACAGAAGTTACTCTATCTCTATGTTGAAGTTTTCTTGGCAGCTCTTAATTTCTACAATGATTCTGCTTCAGAAACCTAGGAGCCTGCCTACTGCTTTCTTAGTACAGTATTTTAGTTCCCATCTCTGCGATCTCTTCCGCAGTCATCTTCCGAGTCCTTCTTCCGTTTTCTCTGAAATTTCTCCACAATCCTTTCTCCTCCCATTCTTTTCACAGCCTTTTCCCTTGGCCTTAGAAGCCATGAGCAATTTAAACAACCTTTGTATTGAAAATGACTCAAATCCATTTCCAGGATCTACTTTTGGAGAAGGTACACATGCTAAATCTGAATATATATCTTAGTTGGGCACCTGAATTTGTTTCAGATCAATTCTAATCATTAAGTAGAACAGGAATGGATAGTAAAGTGATTTCAATAGCTAATAAAATATCCCAAAGCATAAAACAGAATTTAAAATTAAATGAAGACAGAAAGTAAAGAAATATGGGAATGCTTTGATATTGTATTAAGTATGTACCTGCCACAACTCCATGCTGATAGCACTATCCAATTGTACAAGCCTAGTTTCCAAATGCATCGATTGACTTTCTGGATTATTGAGGTTGATTGCTGTACTTTGATTGTGATGACGCTGAATTTGACCCAAATGCATTCTTAAGTTGTCACAGAGTTTACGAAATTCAGCCTTACGAGTATATTGCAAACAGAACTTGAAAGCTGCAAGATTAAATTATTCCAAATTTATATTTTAGCACTTATGAACCTGCTAAAAATATTACTGCCATCAGTCACCTGGACTTATTTCTTCCACTTATTCTCTTAATGAAAAGCTAGATTTTTTTTTTTAAAGTGCACTATTAAAATGTTTATCAGAAAAAGATTATAATTCATTGTTTCTATCAGAAGTTGACAAACAATCACGTATGTATTACATAAAGATACTGTAAAATTTCGTGTTACCTTGCTGGGCAATATCATGATAGAGTCTCTCCACTCTGGAATTGTTTCTGAGAAGATCCAAACACTGCCTGTATGATTCCCACAGAAACTTAACCCACGGAGTCAAAAGTAATCGATCAGTACGATCTTGAGTATCTTCCCCACTTACAGCACTTAAGAGAACACTAAGAAACAAAGAGTATTTTATATTGTATAACTGGATATTTTATCACGTTATTCTTGCTTGTTATAACAGATCAAGCGATAATCAAGAAAAATTACAGTGCAGAAACACACCTATGAAGGACTTATAAAGCAAATTTTGGAGGACAGATATAAAATTGCCATGACTCGAAACTAAAATATTAAAATACAATCTGACACAGATTAATCAGAAAAAGGATTCAGTTTGGTAAAGGCTTTCATGTGAGGGGAACCAGATCACAAATAAGTAGGATCATTGAAAAATAAATATATTTAACAGGAACAAAAGTAATGCAATCAAAAGTCAGCATCACTTTTACCTTTCTGGAGTCTGAATATTATCAAGATCTTCTATATCTAGGACCATCTGTTGAGATTCTTCTTTAGCAGCTTCAGTTTTTTCTTCTGCTAGTTTTAAATAAGCTCGCACTACATCCTCCAAGGACTTAATATTCACCTGTATCAAAATAAGAAGAGCTAAAGTAACTTTTCTTAATCAGGAACAAAATCTATGTAAGAAATTCAAATTTGAATAAAATATATTAACTTCATATAACAATAAGACAATGAAAGCCTTGTTCTATTGCTCAGGTTCCAAAGAAGCCTATTAATAACAGAAACCAATTATAATATGAAGTATATCTACCTAGATGAGTCCTAACAAATTATTCTTCAAATGATCGTATCATGTAATAAGATATCAAAAATATATGTTCCAGAACCTCTACGTGTTATTTATTAAGTGCTGATATTTACTTTCCAATTATTAATATAATTAAACGTTATAAGTTTTTACCTGCTGGCATATATTCTTATATTGATATAATCCTTCCTTTGCCAGGTGGCTCTTCCGGAGGTCCACACACAATTCTAAGTATTTTAGCATAATTGGTTCGTGGATCTTTTGCCATGTTCGGTGTTTTTTACTTTTCATAACATCATACAGAACATCAAGAGCAGGTTGTTTCTTCCCAACCTCAAGAAATTCTAGAAAAATGAACAATAGTTAATGCTCAATTCCACAGAAGATTATTTGTATATTTTTTAAAAATTAAGCAATAAAAGAATGAACTGCTATATATGGTTAAAGCCTTATCAACATCACCAGGCTGTTTATAAAAAATAAGAATCAGTTGTAAGTAACCAGCATGATTATATAATTATCCTGGTTATTTAAGATAATATATGTAAAATATATTTTCCTTTTTTCTCTTAGTTTATTTGGTATTTTTCATTTTTTTCTTACCTCTGATTTCTATTATTTTTTCTTTAAGTTTAAATATTGCTTTATTGTGTTAATTAAATATTGTTAGTTAATTGTATATAATTTTAAAGAAAGGAAGGAAGGAAGGAAGGAAGGAAGGAAGGAAGGAAGGAAGGAAGGAAGGAAGGAAGGAGAAGGAAGGAAGGAAGGAAGGAAGGAAGGAAGGAAGGAAGGAAGGAAGGAAGGAAGGAAGGAAGGAAGGAAGGAAGGAAGGAAGGAAGGAAGGAAGGAAGGAAGGGAAGGAAGGAAGGAAGGAAGGAAGGAAGGAAGGAAGGAAGGAAGGAAGGAAGGAAGGAAGGAAGGAAGGAAGGAAGGAAGGAGGAAGGAAGGAAGGAAGGAAGGAAGGAAGGAAGGAAGGAAGGAAGGAAGGAAGGAAGGAAGGAAGGAAGGAAGGAAGGAAGGAAGGAAGGAAGGAAGGAAGGAAGGAAGGAAGGAAGGAAGGAAGGAAGGAAGGAAGGAAGGAAGGAAGGAAGGAAGGAAGGAAGGAAGGAAGGAAGGAAGGAAGGAAGGAAGGAAGGAAGGAAGGAAGGAAGGAAGGAAGGAAGGAAGGAAGGAAGGAAGGAAGGAAGGAAGGAAGGAAGGAAGGAAGGAAGGAAGGAAGGAAGGAAGGAAGGAAGGAAGGAAGGAAGGAAGAGGAAGGAAGGAAGGAAGGAAGGAAGGAAGAAGGAAGGAAGGAAGGAAGGAAGGAAGGAAGGAAGGAAGGAAGGAAGGAAGGAAGGAAGGAAGGAAGGAAGGAAGGAAGGAAGGAAGGAAGGAAGGAAGGAAGGAAGGAAGGAAGGAAGGAAGGAAGGAAGGAAGGAAGGAAGGAAGGAAGGAAGGAAGGAAGGAAGGAAGGAAGGCAGGAAGGAAGGAAGGAAGGAAGGAAGGAAGGAAGGAAGGAAGGAAGGAAGGAAGGAAGGAAGGAAGGAAGGAAGGAAGGAAGGAAGGAAGGAAGGAAGGAAGGAAGGAAGGAAGGAAGGAAGGAAGGAAGGAAGGAAGGAAGGAAGGCTGAATAAACAACTTTTAAAATTCAAGATAAAAATTATCCCAAAATTTTCAGAAAAATTTAGAAGCTCCAAACTATTTATAGATATCCTTAGGTTAACAAATGAAATAATGTTCATGACTGGATAAACAAGTTGGAGATTAACTAGAAATTCCAAGTTTCAAAGAGATTTCAAGAAGTTCATTCTGAGAATTCTTTGGTTACATTAACCTTCAGGGCAAGTCCTATTTTGAAGCATAGAATCTGAATGAAAGCATGCAAGCTGAATTTCTGCTATACACCTGAATTTTCATTCCTACTATGATCAATTTAAAACAGCCTTTCTTGTTTTTTGGTTTGAAAATCAATCTATACATAATTTGAGGAAGAAACAAAAGAACATGTTGCTAAGCATTATTCCTTATTTCCTTTCAATTTTGTCACACAGTAATCCCTTCTAATCACTCTGGATCAGCAGTCGCCAACCGGTGGGCCGCAAAGTAATCTCACCTCCAGAGCACCCCCCCCAAATCCAGGCTGCGCAGAAACACAAGGCTGCACCATCCACATGGCCCATGGGAACCCTTCCCGCCCAATCACTCCTTATCCAGCAAACTTGCTGCTAAATTGCTATTTTTCTTTTTTCCGGCCATCAGCTGTTCTGCTGTGCCGAGAGATTTAGATTAGCTAGGAAGCAGGAAATAGTTGGATTTCTTGCTTTCTAACCAGTCTTTAGGTCTTCGGCTCTGCTTTTAAGCACAGCTGAACCTTCCTTAGGACTGAAGGTTCTATTATTCAATGCAGACTCACAGCAAGCAAATTTTATGTGACAAACTGAACTAGCCGATGGCAAACAGATCACTGAATGAATCTGTGATTATGTGAGCAACTCAATCTGCCTGCCTGCTTTGCCTGATTTGGGGTAAAAGTTACTCTTTTTTTATAAAAAATTCAATATTTATATAAATATTTATAATATTTACATACAAGCCATGCCCAGCCAGTCATATGACCACCAAGCCACATCCACAAATTAGGCCATGCCCACAGAACAGTTAGTGATTCCTGGGATTTAAAATTAT
The DNA here is from genome assembly GCA_023653725.1 of Bungarus multicinctus. Taxonomy (NCBI): domain Eukaryota; kingdom Metazoa; phylum Chordata; class Lepidosauria; order Squamata; family Elapidae; genus Bungarus; species Bungarus multicinctus. The sequence goes on from CM042844.1 coordinate 61,102,112, forward strand.
GAGTTTGGTGGTCCCTGAGGTCCTAAAGGTTGGCAACCCTGCTCTGGGTGATTACTTTTGGGGATTGAGATGAGGGGAAATCTACCTCTATAATTCCTATTAGAGGTTTTAGTGATGTTTGTTTCTAAAGTCCAGCATTTCCTAATAGTCTGAGGACACAAGACTCTCTCAATAGTCTACAAAATCAGAATTATATGCCAGATATTAAAGACACTTTCAAAAATTTAAAGTTACTTTTATTAATTTTTAATAAAAATATAGGATTTTTAATGAAAATATTTTGATATTATTGAATGGGCTTAATATTGTTTACATAATCCAATAAATATTTTATGAATCCATCAATTTTAATATGGTAAATATGGATAAATATAACACATACAAATAAAAGCTCTTTTCGGTCCTCCATAAATTGTATAAATGGAGGGATCCTGAAAGCAGTATTTTTTTAAGGACACTGCAATAAACCATTATATTCTTCTGATATTCTCTGAGGTTTGAGGGTGGGAGGCATAATAGTACTTCCTGTTTTCCTCCTAGCCAAATGGAAAAGTTGGCATGCAAGAGGAAGTGAGCCACAGACTCTTCCAGCATGTGTTATTTTTTATGTCTTCATACATGTTGCTTTAGCTTCCTCGCATTTTATAATTTTGGATACTCCTTTTGTTTTTTTGTATTTTGTTAATTAAAAGTAAAAGAATATCAGTGTAGAATTTTTGAATTTGAAATTGACTATTGCTGACAGACTACGAAATGTAGAAATAGGTATTGTGCTTATAAGTTGGGGGGGGGGAAACACTTTTAGCCAACTGTCAGAATATATACTTTGCTGTCATTATTATTGATATATTGTTTTAAAATAGATAAAATTATATCTTATTTTTATGGGATTCTATGGTTGAGAAAAATGCACTTAAATCGTTGCTTTATTTCATACAAGAATTGAAAATTACAATTAGAAGTCGCCCACTGGCTTTTTTAATAGATTGGATATATAATAGTAAGGTTGGATATATAATAGTAAGTGTTTGCCTACATAGCATGAAAAAGAGAAGCTAAATTTGCTATGAATTTGTATTTTCCTTAACCTAGAATGTTGATTTGTTACTCTCAGAATTTTCAATTAGTATTTTAAGTGTTACATCAGAAATTGATTAATGTATAAAAATAATTTCCAATTCAGTTCCATTGAAACATGTTTGCCATGTTGGCTAAAGATAATGGGACCTGCAGTACACACAATGTATTAATTGGGAAAACTAGTTTAGATACATATATAGGCAGTTTTTCTTCTCTTTCATAAATTTAACAGAAATAATGGAACAATCCTATAAAATCATCATCAAAAAATAAACATTATGTATAGACCATACAAACTACTGTTATAGTTAAACTTAATGTCCAGTTATATTTCCTAGCCTTTAGAATTCCAGTGCTATCTAATTACATTAGTTAATAAAAGATTGTGCTACCCTTCTTCATATTTCTAAGATTTTATTATTTGCAATTCATAAACCTGACATTTGGAAGTCTTTTCATAGCATGCTAAATCATGTCTACTAAACCATATTTTGAGCAGACCACACTAAATTAGGTAAATTCCAGAGTATACTAAATATAGTAATACTATGGCTTACAAACAGAATGGTTGGATACACTTAATTCACAATGCCCAATCCAACCCTCCCTGTTTCACATCCCTGTAATCCCTTAATTCAGGATAGAATCCAAACTAATTGTTATAATTTAAAATGTTATATTAATCAGGCATCACCCTCTAGTACTGAATGTATGTGTAACCTGTGTAAAGTTGCAGTGTTATGTTCAGTAAGAATAATGTCCAGTTATTCAATTGCACTATAATTAAACTGAATTAAACAGGGTGAATTTCCTCTTGAATAAGGCACATTGAATTCTTTATAAAAATGGACTAAAGTAATAAACAAATATTGTTCTATAACTCTCTTGTGCCAAATAGTGTAATTTACATGTTTATATGCTATTATAATTATATTATATTGATAGAAAAAAACAATACATAGTTCAATTTTTCCAAGCTTATAAATTTCTCAACAGCTGTTTGAAATGCAGACTACAATCAAATATTTGGCAAATAACTTATTATTGTTCTAGTTAGTTTCGATCTGATTTTTGGCCAGTCGCTCTCAGTCAAACTTACCTCATAGGGTTGTTGTTGTAGAGAATATAGATGGAAGGATAATTAGATAAATTTGCTGCATTGGGTTATTGATAAAAATGGCAGGATAAAAATAAAAATAAGCTGCCCTTGATTTAGATCCAAAGGCCAAAATTTATCTATATCTATATACTGTATGCATTTATATATGTGTAAAACTTGTTTCACCATTTTTCTCATAGTGAAAAATTTCACATAGTGTAGTATGGTGTGTTGAAGATAAACAGGAACTTTTTAATACCAAACTGCAGCATGTTATATCTAAATGAGGTATCTTTTACAAATGAATAAAATGAGAAATGTAGGTAAAAGTAATATGAAATAGAACTACTCAACATATTTACGGCATTATTTTTACCAATTCTTTCAACTGAAATTAAAAATCTAACTGAATTTTGGTTTGTAACAGATGTACAACAGATTTTGGCAAATGACCATATTTCCATCAAATTACAATGGATACCTATTTGGATACATTTTTTACAAGCAGTTCCTTAATTTGTTAAAGTGCTTATATCCCAATTTAAAATATACATATATAGAGAATGTTTATATCCCTCTATATTAACACCATATGTTGTTCTACTGGAATTTCAGGTTACCATACAAGACTCAGAAAAGGGCTGGGGACATGAATTCTATTTTAAAGACAGTTAAAATATATAAACGTCTTGCAACAGTACAACAAATAAATATGAATGTGTAATTGTCCCTTTGAACTAGTTTTGAGATTTCCAAGTGGTCACACTACTGGCTTTTCTACAGGAAATCAAGAATTGTTCTTAAGTCTCAGCGTGTCAGCAGATCCTTATAGCAACTCTAACGAGTTTTATTTTAATTACATATTAGATTAAGCAGATATTACTTTTTGGACTTGAAATAGGAGACAAGAAAAAGACTTGCACCTTCTGTGTTTATAACTTTTTACCTTTAATCAGGCAAAGACTAAACCTGGAAAAAATGTGCTCAATATGTTTTCTAATATAAATCAAGTTTCTAGAAAACAAGAACAAGTTTCGGGGGCTACCAGAAACGTGAGTTCTGAATATATCCAGGGGAAAAGCACGTTTTAATAGGTCGGCGGTTGAAACTTGCAGTCCATAACGAAGAAAGGGGGGAAACATCGACCTGAGTGAAGTGTGACCAACACAACGCGGCGGTCCTCAGAGACAGCCGTAGCTGATGCTTGGTTTTTATTTGCGACTTATGTAGAAGAAGAAAAATGTTTTCTTATCCTCATGGCCACGCTCCCAATGCAAATTTCGGCTAAAAGGGCAAATGTCAACGATGCCTGAAGAACAAAAAGATCTAATTTATGTTAAAATGTTTCGTGGGATAGGTGGCCTGTTTCGCTCCTACTAATGGCTGGCAGTTCGCGCTTCCCAAGCAAGGAAGCGGGGGAGTGGCCATGGGTCTGGTGGCAGCTTAGGCCTCAACCCCCGTCAGTAAGCCCGGCCAGAGGCGAGGCGAAGAACGAAAAAGAAACCGAGGAGGCTTTTGCCTTCATGTAAGCGACCCTTCAGAGGTTCACACTCACCGTTCGCCCGCTTCAGGGCGTTCTCGGGCCGCTGGAAGTAGACCGGCATGATGGCGACGGCTTCTCCTCACGCGGCAACGAGCCCTAAGAAGCGCCCAGTCAGACAGCAAGCGAGGCCGGAAAGGGAAGACGTCACGTGACGTTCACGCAGCAACGTTCCCGGAAGAGAACCGATTAGACGCCCCCTCTATGATCCCCCCGAGTTAAGTGTGCGCCTGTACGGAAAGTTCAAGCTGTCACCGGGAATGAAGTCTAACTCAAAAGCACTCAAAAAGGGAGGAGGTGGGGATGGTGCAGCTCTGAATTTTATCTTCATTTTCAGAGGGCGTTTGCTTGTTACTTTCTACTCGGTGAACTTGGCTTCAGAATAACTGCCTGGGGTTTATTATTCAGAATTGCATCTCTGCATTCCTTGGGACTGGCTTCTTCATAAAAGTTGTTTCCGGTTATGGATAGAGGATTTAACCTGCCTTGGCCTAATGTCTATCCTACCATTTACCAGCACGATTAGGGAAGAAGGCTGTGGTTCCTATTCAATAAGCTATAAATATATTTGTTTTACATAGCAACACAAATGTTTTTTTCATGCTTCTAATGCACGTGAAAAAGCAATTCTAATTCAGAAACGTGTATATCAAAGACTTAAAACATCTAAAGTCAATATAAACAAAATAACTCAATGATTCTTGCAACATAAATATATACCTTTATAAAGATAACCAAAAAGTAACATAAATTGAGATTTATTTAGTATACTAACAAAATATGGCTTCATGTAACATTAGAAATATGACAGAAAAAAGTTTACTTTTAGAAACCAATTTGGCTGGATGAAATTCCAATAGGACTTTATTTGCAGATTATCTTCCCAAAATCTCTAGATCCTAAGACATGGGTTTTAAATCAAGGTTATCGAACTTTACTAGACTAATAAGTACACTGAAAGCATACATTTCAAGCCATTTAAATACATACATAACAGAATCTTTCATGGTGTCTGAGGCATTGTCTTACCATGTTACCTAACACTACTTCAGGTCTGTGACTTCTGAAGAAAAATAGAGTAATTTTAGTTGTTGGTTGTCTTTTACTTGATTGGATCCCTATCCTTTTTAGCTTGAAGAGGAAGCAGGGATGGTAATGACCACTCAGATCTGGGAAATTATCATTGCAGGAGGGAAAGCTGCTGGGAACACAAGAGGAAACCAGAGTTGATGCGTCCTGAAAAACCATCCCTGGACAGATCTATCTTCAACCTTCCTTTTGGACGTTTTTGAAATGGTGGTATTAGATCAAATTCACACCTGGTGAACCTAAACATCTTTTCATTCAAGTTTGGACCTGCTTTAGGGGAGAGGACAGCATTAGTAACTCCTGGAAATCCTGAATAGGAACATGAATAGGGTAAATGTACCTCTACTAGTCTTGCTAAATTTGATGGCTTTTGATAAAATCAGCCACAGTAGCTTTAGACTGGAGGATTGGGAGTTCAAGGTATTTTTTTGTGATGAACTGCTCCTTCCTTAGTGGATGATTCCAATTTATGTTTAGTAGAAGAAAAGTTGGCTTGGTGGTCCCTGACTTGTGGGGTGCCATAGGGGTGGTCTTGTCTCCCTGATCAACATTGATAAGATGCTAGGAGAGATTATTGGGCAATTTGGGGTGGAAAAATACCCCCCCAAAACATGTGAACTATATTTAGTCCCAATCCTGTAAAATGCCTGGACCCATGATTTCAGCAGGCTTTTGCCCAACTCCAGTTTGTGCCTGTTGCAGCATTTCCTAAACAGGAGGTTGTGACAACAGTAACATGCCTTTATTATTACTATGTAGACTACTGTAGTGCACTCTGCTTGGAATTGCCCATGAAAAATATTTTGAAACTGCAGTTGGTTCAAAATGCAACCTCTATACTTTTAGGCAGCCAATACCAGGAGCAAGTGACATATTTGTGGGCCCTTCTTTGGTTGTCAGTTGGTTCCTGGATGTAAGTAGCTCCCTGGTTCTCCGAGGAGCTTAGGGAGATGAAACCCCGGAAAAGACGCCTAGAGAGTAGTTGGAGGACCAGCCGTTCTGAGTCTGACCGAACACTACTACGTTCTTATATTAAGACGTATTTAGTGGCGATAAGGATGGCGAGGAGAACTTACCTCTCCACCCTTATTGCGTCCGCAGAAAACCGCCCAGCCGCCCTGTTTAAGGTGACCCGCTCCCTCTTGAATGTGGAGTTGCGGGAGGACCCTTTGCAGGGTCGAGCTGAGGAATTTTCTATATTTCTCCAGGACAAAATCACTCAGATTCGGAACGAACTGGACTCCGACTGGTCATCTCCGGGCGAGAGGGCGACGTCAGATATCGGTGAGGTCATCTGGGCTGAGTTCGACTCTGTTACAAAAGAACACGTTGACAGAATACTGGGGGGACTGAACGCTACCACTTGTTTATTAGACCCGTGTCCCTCCTGGCTGGTCTTAGCCACTCGGGAGGTAACACGAGGCTGGCTCCAAGGCATTATTAACGCTTCCTTGAGAGAGGGGTTTCTTCCCGCCGCTTTGAAAGAAGCGGTGGTTCGACCCCTCCTCAAGAAACCGTCCTTGGATCCAACATTGCTATCCAATTATCGTCCTGTCTCCAACCTTCGCTTTGTAGCGAAGGTCATAGAGACTGTGGTGGCACGTCAGTTCCCGCAGTACCTGGATGAAGCGGATTATCTCGACCCCCTCCAATCGGGCTTCAGGCCCGGGCACAGCACTGAGATGGCGTTGGTCGCGTTGATGGATGATCTCTGGAGGGCACGGGACAGAGGCTATTCCTCTGTTCTGGTCCTTCTGGATCTATCAGCGGCTTTTGATACTGTCGACCACAGTATCCTATTGCATCGGTTGGAGGGGTTAGGGATTGGAGGCACCGTTCTTCGATGGTTCTCCTCCTTCCTCTCCGACCGTTCGCAATTTGTGTTGACGGGGGGACAGAGATCGACCCCAAGGCCCCTACTTTGTGGGGTACCTCAGGGATCGGTGCTCTCTCCCCTACTGTTCAACATTTATATGAAGCCGCTAGGTGAGATCATCCGTGGCTTTGGGGTGGAATTCCACCAGTACGCTGATGATACTCAGCTGTACATCTCCACTCCTGACCACCCCAACGAAGCCGTCTTAGTTCTGACCCGGTGCCTGGAGGCCGTACGGAGTTGGATGGGTCATAACAGACTTCGTCTCAACCCGACCAAAACCGAGTGGCTGTGGTTTCCTGCCCCCAGATTCAGTCAGCTTATTCCATCGCTGACCGTAGGAGGAGAGACATTATCCCCTGTGGAAAGGGCACGCAACTTGGGTGTACTCCTGGACGTTCGGCTATCCTTGGATGATCATATTGCGGCCGCCACCAGGAGTGCTTTTTATCAAATTCGTCTTATCTACCAATTGCGACCCTTTCTGGATCTGGACGCACTTCACACAGTCACCTCTGCCCTCGTCATCTCCCGCTTGGACTACTGTAATGCTCTCTACATGGGGCTCCCCTTGAAAAGTTTCCGAAGGTTACAGTTAGTTCAGAATGCAGCTGCACGGATGATCTTGGGCGCCCCTCGGGACGCCCACATAACACCTCTTCTCCGCTGGCTGCACTGGCTTCCTGTGGCCTTCCGGATTCGTTTCAAGGTGGTACTTACAGTTTTCAAAGTGCTCCATGGCTCGGGACCTGGATACTTACGGGATCGCCTGCTGCCACCAACAACCTCCCGCCGCCCAGTACGCTCCCACAGAGTTGCCTTGCTCGGGGTACCACCACTGGATCGCTGTCGTCTAGCAGCCCCGAGACTACGCGCTTTCTCTGTGGGAGCCCCATCCCTCTGGAATTGTCTCCCCCCGGATATACGAGCCATGTCAGACATCCTAACCTTCCGGCGCGCAGTTAAGACCTTGCTGTTCAAACAAGCCGGTCTAGCCAAATAAGATCATTGGGGTTTATATTTTGGAAATTTATAGGGGTGATTCTTGGCCATCTTGATTGTTTACCTGTTTTCGCTTCTGTTTTCTGTATTATCTTGTTTGTTGAGTGTACACCGCGTTGAGTCCCTTTTTGGGAGAGGGAGCGGTATAGAAGTACGAATAAATAAATAAATAAATAATTTACAGTGCTGCTTTTCTCCAGCCATCTAGCAGGGAAAATCTGCAATTCTGATGCTTTCAGGGAGCTAAATCGAGGAGTCACTTCTTTTCAGTAAAAAAAAAATGCTGATTATGTGGAAAAGCCACCCTAAGGAGATCAGACTGAGTCTTTCCTGGCTTTCCATAAATACAGCTTTTTGGATAGCGTTTTTTTTTTTAAAATAAAGTTCTATTCTGTGAGGAATCCTTGAGGTTCAATCTCATTACAAGAACAGAAAGCTTTTAGAATCTCATTCTGGAACATATTAAAATGAAACTGCCAGATTCTATGGCAGCCCTTTGAACTCCTTTATGGAAATGCCAGGGATAATTTTACCATGATATTTAACATATGTTAATTATCAGAAGCAATAAACCCATCTATATAATGTAATGTTTGTGGAAGACTATGTTCAGTCTAGCTTGCCATTCAGGTCCTAGTGGCCATGGTTTGCCTGGTCCAAGTTTCTTGGCAGAATTATTGACGTAAAGGCAAAATTAGTGCTTATAAATTACAACTGTGAAAATTACTCCTCAAAGAATTGATGAGGGGGAAGTCTCCCAAAAAGTTGGTATCGTCACACCGAACAACTGCAGCTAAATAAATACTTATTCTCTGTTACTCTGGAGAGCAGAACTTCATGGAAGCAAAATCTGGTCAAGCCGAAAGGGAAGATAAGCAGTTAAGAACATTTTAGCAATGACCCAAAGAAATGTTTAAATGAATTGGATCCTCTAATATGAATTCCCCCATTAAGCAGAAAGGTGGGCTAGACTAGACGACTTTCCGTATCACGCCGACTTTTCTTTCCACGCCTCGCACTGCTGTGTTGCTAGGAAAAAAAGTTTTCCTTCACTACCCCAGAGGCTTTAAAATGAACGAGGAGGTGTGAAATCTCGCGGAGGCGCTTTACACTTGATACGGACGCCTTGGCTTCTGTAAAACGAAGATCGAAATCAAGCCGGAAGCTGGGAGGCGTGTTACTCCATTATTCTCCCGCTATGAGGCCCATGATGGGTCTCTCAGGAAACAGAGGAGGGATCCTGGCGCTGGGAGGAGAAAGATGGCAGAGACGGAGGCTCAGCTGCTTCTGGGCGTAGGTTTGATTGGTAAGCGCGTCTCTCTCCCTGTGCATGCTGTGGGAATGTCGGCTGAGCGGGAGAGCCGTTTAACATCCCTCGTTTCCCCCTTCCTATTTCTATTCCCAAACGGGAAAATTGTGTGTTCGTGAAGCGGGGGCGCGGAGGGGGGAGGCAGATAAGTGGACAGGTCTTCCTTTTCGCCTCTTTTGCCTTTGGTCGGCGATGCATGATCCGACAGGATTGTTGCATTCTTTCAGCTCCGTCTATGCCCATACAAAAAGAGTAGAGAAGACTTGGGGGGGGGGGGGGGGGGGGGAGGGAAGGGGGGGGGGGGAAACCACGTCTTTGCATGCTCCCTTATCCTAGGTATAGGAATAAGCGAGCAGTGGAGTATTCTTCTAGGGTGATTCTTTTGACTATCATCCCTGTTCTGAATACCTCCTTGCCTTTTAATAAGTACAGCACCTGGGCCACCGTGGGGAAATTAAAAAAAAAAAACGGTTCAAGCTCATACTTTCTTAATAGTGACATAGGAGATCAAAGCAAATCCCACGGTGGAGAGTTGAAAAAGGAAATGCTCTGAAAGAAGGCAGAACAACTCTACTTCTGTATTATTGCTAATGTAGCCATCAGAAGTTGGAACTTGATTTAAAGGAGACTTTACAGGCAGCATTACGTACAATGTACAAAGTTAAAATAAATCCAGCCACTTTATAATTTAGGGTGGTCTCTGCATTTAGTTATTGAGTTAATATGCTTAAATAGTGGCTCTGAACGTTGAGTGAACTTAGTCACTTGCACCCATCTCCTGTTAATTTAAAAAAATGCCTTAAGATAGCCTCTAATTTGCAAAATACCCCTATCTGGTTTTCTAAAATCCCAATTATTTTCTGAATGAAGAGTGAAAAAGTAATAGAATGCAGTTAAGATTTAAATAAATGTTGCTTTCCCCATATAATGCGGGTCATAGGTAGCTATAACAATGCTCAGGATAAATGTTTTAGTTTGTAACCAGCGCAAATACTAGATCTCCCTTAATGGGTGAAATTATTCTTGAATCAAGGCTTCTCTTAGGAAGCCTTTTTTACCATCATTTATCTCATTTCACTTAGCAGGGAAATCATAATGGGAAAACTTAACAACAAAGTATTGTTATTTAGCACATTCAATGCATGTGCTTTTTTACAAATTCTAATAGAGGAGATTCTTGCTATAAGAAGAGTACAGTATAAGAAGGCAAATGGAAATGGCAAGGAAGAGGAAGTCTAGATAAGGAAATATAATTAGTGATAGCTTTTAAAGTAAATGTGCTTTTAGCTAAAATATAGGATTTGTTGCTTTGGCTATAGGCCAAAGACATGTTTAATATTTTAAATAAAATTGTTCCAAATTAATATCACATTGCAGATTAAAATACATGTATATATATTGCCATAAATCTGAGTTAATTTCCTGAACTACGAAGGCTTGCTAATAAATTGATAATTTTAAAATGTATAAAAGTGGGCTTTAAGTTGAATGCACAATTGGATCTGATTAACTGATCAATTTACTCCCTTGCTGCTGTTGGCATTCTCACAGTGAACATCTTTCCACCATAGAAAAAGATACGAATGGAGATGCTCTGTGGGTTTGGTGTTACCCTTCTACAACGACTGCATTCAGAGACCTCTTATTGAGAAAATGTTGCCTTACAAATGAGAATAAACAGCTTCACACTTTCCTATTTGGTCAGTACAAACTAATATGGTTTTATATTACAACCATGGAAATTCCAGAGACTTCTACCTTGAAAAGGGTAAGATTGAAATTTGGAGAAAGGGGACATGACAGAAAGATCTTATTTGTACATTCATTATTTTATTAAGAGATTAACTGGATTTTATGTCTGCTGATTTCATAAGATAAGGGATATCCTATCAATATTGAAAATTGTGATAGAAAAAATAACTATGTTTTTATGTCTGCATCAACTGAAGTTAAACTGGATGTTTGCATAATATTCAGGATGTATGGGTCTGTAGCAAGTATCCATAGTTTTTCAGTGATGTTATAGACTTAATTTACTGTTTGATTTAAACATGGAGCTGCCTAGCTCCTGATGATGCTCAGTGGTTCAAAAATAAAAACTATGAATAATTCTGAGCATCCTGAAGAAACACAGCAATGCCTCAAATACCCCGAAGCAAAACTGATATCCTATCCCTAGGCCTAGGAGCAAAGCCATGTTTTTGGTGACTTCTGGAACTCCATCAGGTTGGGAGTTATACAGATCCTCAGGGGAATGCTACTCCAGACACAGGTGACCACTAAGAAGGCACACAGTCTAGATCCCAATAGATGGCATTGCTTCATGAGCCCTTCAATTAAACAAGCTGCCTGATCTTATTAGGCAGGCAGAACTATTGAAGAGAAGCAGTTCTTCATTTAGGTAGTTTTTATGTGACACAAAGTTTTATAGATGACAATAGTACCTTGAATTGCATCCAGCAGTCAACTGGCCACCTGTGCAGCTCATGCATGGTATATTCGTTCATCTCTGCCTGCACTGTAGCATTCTGGACCAACTGTAGTTTCCACGTGGCCTTCAAAGGCAGCCTCAGGTAGACCATGTTTCAGGTGTTCATTCATGAGAGGGACTAGGACATGAGTGACTTCTTGAAGGGCCTTTCATTCTAGGGATGGGCAAAAACAATACACTAAATGGACCTTTGCAAAAGACTGAACTTTGAAAGAGGCCTTGATAGTTTACTTCCCTCAAGATCCTCTGCAGTCTAATTACTCTCAAAAATCTTCCCCACAAGTCATTGCCCAGATATCACAATTGGACCTTCCCTGTCAAAGTCCAACTCCTAAGTAGATCTAAGCAACTTTATCTGCCAAATTATCTCTCCAGTTGTTTATATTATTATTTTACAAGAAAGTATTTGGACGTTAACTTTTTTTTTCTATGTTGCATAGGTGACCCACTTTTCCATTGTTCTGACAACCAAAGACTTCAATCCAGAAAAGTATGCAGCCTTCTCTAGGATTCTCTGTAGGTGTGTATTGCTTGATACATTTTCTACAACTGCATGATTTATTAGCTAATGATGTATTCCCAATTAAGAAGTGAAAACATTTCTGAAGGGATAATTACCATCATAATAATTATACATATAATTACTGATTATTTCATGTGAGAAAAAGGTTTATTAAAACTGTAAAAAGAACACTTAATAGTATCCTACTAGCAGTTCTCACAGGAAATAAACAAGTTGAAGTGCATTTCTTCTGAAATGTAGTTCTATTGTAAGCACATTATTCACAATAAATCTGGCAAGATATGTTTTCCTGCATGATTTAGATCATGTTCCAGCTGCATGTAAAACTTCATGTACAGCAGTTCGATCTGATTATAGAAATAAATAAAAATAAAATCCTTTTTTTGGAAAACAGCAAAAAGGGAAATAGAATGTGGATTTTAGACAATTATAGGGCTAGATAGACTTGAAAGAATATCTCTTGTGCGGTGTTTAAAAAATTACAAAATAATATAGGAAGAAGTTGAAATTAATTGTAAGAAAACCTCTGAACGGAAAGTTGTTGATTGGGAAATAAGACAATAAGAGGGGACTTGAATGATGTTAGAGGGAACCAAAGAGAACAAAGGAGGAAGGAGTACTGGTCGCATTATGGGGTTTAGTGAGTCTTGCAAAAAAAAAAACGGCAGTGGGTAAAAAAAAATGGGTAAAAAAAACACTTTGCATTAATTCTTTTTGGCCCAGATTATTGAAGCTCAAATTATTTTTCAGAATATATCTGAAATATGGGACCCCTGTAAAAATGATGGAGAGTTACATTTCTGTCCTCACAAAGGGGATTTGTCAGAGTGAAGAAAATGGTTCTTTCCTGAGCAAAGATTTTGATATAAGAAAAGCTTATCTTGCAGGCTCAGTCAAAGGTGAGATTTTGTAAATTAAAAAAAAAATCAGTAATACAGTTTGGGTTAAAACTATGCATTCTTTAAAATAAACTCCCTTTCTTTCAATGAATTTTATTTCCACGTAAGCAGACCCTGAATGCACGACAGCCACTGCTTTCGAAATACTGGTTGTGCTTAGTTGCATCATCAACTTTTTCCTCAAGGCTGACATCAGCATAAGAGTATTCTTCAGAGTCCCAAGAGTTTTTCAAGGCCTGCTTTGGGTTTCCTCTTTTGTGTCCTCTCCCTCCAGTGGTGAGAAAAATAATACCCTGGCATAAATCGAATTGGTAGGATGGTTTTTAATAAAAGTTAGCTGGCCTGGCTTTTATTAAAAACTTTTTCAAAAGCAAAAAGATGTAAAAGATACAGAATGTTTGTATTCTTTAAAAAAATAAGATAAATACCTGGTTCACGTGTTATTAGTTTGGACACTGGAGCTTATAAACCATGGCTTGGCATGTTAGGCAAATCTAATCAGTTGTAAGTTAAACAAGCCATGACATAGATGTAATACCAAATTGTAGTTTGATATATCTAAGAAGTATTCTGTAAAAGCTGAACAAATTTTGCCTCTTCATAAAAAGTGAATTTAAGTAAATTATAATTGTTTGTATAGTTATGTTGTTGTACAAAATTCTATTCTATTAATATTCTGTTTAACTTCTGATTGTCCTAGATATAGTGTTTCAGTTTGGAATGGAAACAGTCATCTTGTATACTGCGCTCATGTTAAAGAAAAGAATTGTAGTATATCATCCAAGAATAGAAACTATCCTTGAATTTACAAGGTAAACACATTGGTGAAATAAAAGGTATTCCTTCACTTAATTTCATTTTTAAGTCATTTCATTTGTAATATGAATCTTTGCACTTCAACTTTGAGGCTGTAGGCGGCCTGGTTTGGTATCAAAATTTAACAGGGTTTAACTATGTATTGTTTTAGAAGTCGATTGAAAGTCCAGTTCAAAAGGGGTCTTTTATTTTACCCTTCACTCACCTTCAGTTCCAGGATGTCCTTAATGTTGATTGAACTAACCCACACCCTCTGTTACCATGTAGTTCAGGGGTGTCAAACCCACGTCATCATATAACGTATCGTGACTTTTTCCTCCTTCGCTAAACCGTGGGTAGGCATGGCCAGTGTGTGTTGCATCTGGCTGTGAATTTGACACCCCTGATGTAGTCAATAAAATTAATTCACAATGTCAAACTTTTCATAATACATTGAAGGAGATATGATGTAGTGATCTGTTGTGGGGAAAATAGAAAAGTTCATTATGTTCGACGCCTTGAGTTACTTGTAAAAAATAAATTGTATAAAAGAATGCCTGAATAAAGTAGCATCAGCTGTGGAGTCCTTGGTGCTGTTGTCCTGAAGAAAATTCAATATCTGTTGAGGTAACATCTTCAGTGCTAGAAGGGATGGGGTTTGCTGTCTGTACATATAATAGTTTGCGCTATCACTTTTGGTGGAGGTATTGTATCCCCCAGTGGAGTTATTAAATGCAATTATAATTTATAACTAATCCTAATTTGACAAAACTGTTTGATATACCATTGCATGAAATGAGTTTGTTTTGAAACAAGCTACAGTCTAATAAGATAATTGGTCCTATTGAATAGTGTCAAAGTAATCTCTTTGTATGCACCATTGTGATTAATCATTTTGTAAAATAAATAGTGATTTATAGATTCTGTGAAAGCAATGCTCAACAGTGTTGACATCTTCAAAACATTTCTTAGCACTTAATGTATTTGGTTTTTGTAAAATTCCAATTTTAAAGGGGTCCAGATTATGCTTTTGGCCATGCATCCCTCCATATAGTATATTATAAAGAAACGTCCTTCCATCTTTTGGATGACTTACTATCTGTGGCTGAAATTATGTCATATGATTTAGAGTCCTGGTGCCCTTGTAAGCTAAACAAAAAGAACCAGACCAATTAGTGCGTCCTTTGAGATGATATGAGCCATCGTATTAAAATAATATAACTTTTTTTCTTTTAGGGCATTACCAGCCTTAGTGTGGCACCGACAAGATTGGTCAATTCTTCATTCATATGTACATCTGCATGATGATGAATTAGAAGCATTAAAAATGTGCCCAGGTATTACTGATAATGGATATCAATCAGCATTACATAGCAGAATGACTAAATTAACTTTTGTGGTAATAGAAAAAATAGTTGGATCATTTATTAAGTCTATATAAGCATCCATGCCATTATGGGCAGATAATAACATATTCAAATATTATAAACAATGTTAGCAAAAGGTCACTGCTATAGTCACTGAGGACAAACAATTCCTCCTATTTATTGCAAAAAGTAGTTGGAGTTTCTTGTGGAATAGTGGAATATGAATATAGAATTCTGTACCTATTTATTAGGTAAATTCCTATGAAACTGGTAGTTGTCCAATGTTAGCATGCATGTTTAAGACTATAAAATTAATAAAAATCATTTTAAACTTCTTAAATTCATATAAAAGTGATGAAAGAGAATGTTTGTAGGTCCTTGAGTTTATTTTCTTGAAGATGTTTCATTACAAAACTATATAATACCATCAGTGCTAGTAGGGAGTGTAGTTTGCTCTCATTTTATATACTAGTGGCTTGTCCTGTTAGGGTTTGTGGGAGTGTTTCTTGATCGGGCTGTTTGTCTGCCTTGGTAATTCCTTGATTGGGATATTGTTTGCTTATCAGTTATTGATGTAGTGTTAATCTCTGTTTATCTAAGTTTTGATTGCTGATGAGGTGGTCTTTTGGTCTGAGTTACATAAATCGGTCATCAACAGGCACCTTAGAGAAAAATATTTACATACCATTCAAAAGAGATAATCAAAAAACCAAAAAGGAAATAAAAAGACTAAAAGACCTCCTCACAAGAACTCAACATCCAGATGAGCAGAGATTAACAACAAGATTAACATTACATCAACAATCCAGAAGCAAACAATATCCTAATGAAGGAATAACTAAGGCCCCTCCCACCAATACTGACAGGGCAAGCCACTAGTATATAAAATAAGAGCGAAACTCACTCTCTACTAGCACTGATGATGGTATCTAGTTCGGTAATTAAGCATCTGCAAGAAAATAAGCCAAGCTGAGAGAGCACCAAGGACCCCATATTAAAGTACTTCTAGGGAGAATGCTTTTACTGATACATACTAAAATCTTTTATCAGGATACATTGCTGGATGTATAGATTCAGAAGTGAACAACAGGATAGATCTTTATGATGTATATGTCAATCTGGCTGAAAGTGAAATCACCATTTCACATCAAGCAAAAGGTTTGTAGGCAAATGTCATCTACTTTCTTCATATACAGATATATATGTGTCTTTGTTTGCATATGGGGTATGATTCTGGGTGGCTCACTGTATTATAAAATAATATGTCAAAAATATCCATTATATCTTCCATAATCATTAAAAATGCTTTATTCCTATTACATTCAAGTTCAAACTGGGCTTGTGACATTTTCAATTAAATTCAATCCTTTTCTGACCATTCATTTCTCAGAATTTCTTAGAAAATAAAGAAGACTCCTTAGACTGATGATTAAGAAGAACCAATTCTGAATCATTTTGGAGAAAATCCAGAGATAAACTGATTATGATAAATTGACACCCAGAGCACTGGAAAAATTATCTTGTTCTCAAATCTCCAATAGTCTTCCAAATGTGTAAGGTGTGGGAAATTGCAATATCCTCCTCTATGGTGTAGTGCAGTCCTATTCCAATACTCAGAAAACTGTTAACATAAGATGGAGTGAACCAAGATGTAAGCTTTTTAGTGTCAATGCTAATTTCCTGACCCAGACACATGGAAAAAGATAGAGAAAAATACTTAAAGGAATGATTTGGAAGAATTAAAAGTTGTTTTGCTAACAGTAGCATATTCATTTGTCTAGCTGGATAAAAGTGATGCCACTACACTGTTCTTTTCCAATTGGGAGAAATGCTACTGTACAGAAGCCGAAATATGGATCCTGAAAGAGAGCAGAATGGGGGAATTCTATCATTAAATTACAAAGAAGCAAAACTTTAGCAATGTCATTGAATGTAGTATGAAGAAATCTTGATGAAGAAACGTATACCTTTTGTGGGACAGGGTGGTCTTTTGTATGGCAGATATGTACCTTTTGTATGGCAATGTGGTCTTTTGACCCAAATTCTGCTGTTGTGATTGCAGTTCTGTTTTGGAATTATATGTTTACTTTCATTTATTTATATAAACAAATGAGTGATGATGTACTTCTCTTTCTCCTCAGAGGCGATGACAATGGGAAAATTGCATAAAGAACTTGGTCAGATAATTGTTCAATCTGCAGAAGATCCAGAGAAGTCAAACAGTCAAGTTATAAAGGTTAAGCTTCTATGTTATTTCAATCTTTAATATTATTTTGTTGGCTAAACTACTATGCTCCTGGTTTAGAATTAAGTATTTAAGCCAGGGTTAAGATGGTTAAAATGACTGACTGGGCTCTAGCAAACTTCAGGCTACATGTCTTTCAGGCTACATGTCTAGGCAGAGAAGAAACCAGCTTTTATTTTAAGATTAAAAACCTGCTGTTTTAAACAAAGCTGGATAACATACCTGGAACTGAAATTAATTTGCTTTAAAGCAAGCCATTGTTCCTTGGATCCAACCATAATGTAAAACTGTAAGCTCTTCATACATTAAATTGGAAATATTCACAGTCTTAATTTAAATAAATATGCGAGTCAAAAGTTGAGCAGAGCTAGTTACGCCTTGTTAATCTGAAGTAGGAATGGGTCACGTGTGACCTCAAAGTAATTGTTTTCCCAATCAATGAAATATTCTTTGACCATATTTGCCATTTTTTATTCCTTATTTTAAAATGCATAAACCTTAAATAATAATTGGTTTTAGATAAAGACAAAGAACACTTAAAATCCTCCAAAACCAAGAGAAAAAGTTCTAGTCCTGCCATGTGCATCAGACAGCCTCATTCTTCTTCCATGATTTTCCTGCTTACAATCTTGACCTCTCAGCTTCTCAGATGATTACAGCCAAACACATACTTACACTCACAGGTCTCTCCATTTGATAATTTATTTCATTTTCATTTAGCAATACAAGTAGCCCTTGGCTTACAATGGCAGTTGGGGTTGGAATCACCATTGCTGGCAACATAATTATAAAGTGTGATGTCACAAGACTGTGTCACTTAGTAACAGAAATTCTCACAGTCCCAATTCCATTGTTATGACCATGCAGATCATTAAGTGAAGACCTTGCATGACTATGCTTTCCAACTTCCTGCCAGTCTACCCATTGACCTTGTGGGAAATCAGCAGGGAACACCAGAAATCATGACTGCAGGAATGCTACAACAGTCAGAACTCCAAGCACTCAACGTAAATACCATTTGTGCAGTTACTATTGTAACTTTGAACACTAAATGAATGGACTATCTTTATGCATTATCTGCGACACCTTACACCCCATTTTCATAATAAACATACTGTGCACTGTATACTATATATATTTGTAGCCTGTGGCATCTCCAAATAGCATTGAAAAACAACCTTGTCAGAAAGCAGTGTATCTATCCATTAAACATCTATATAATCTGAATTCATGTATCACTTTTAGCTATTATTTGTTTACATATGTTTCTTTTGATAAGCCACAGTTGTCAGGGTATGTTCAGTATTCTAAAAGGCTAATTAAAAAATTATAGTTGAGTTTGTGTAACATACCATCTAACACATTTCAAATGCTATGCATAAACTAGACATTGTGAGTCTGTATGAGTCCATTAGATTCATATATTGACAAGTCAGAACAGTAGCAGTAATATGAAATTACATAAACCTAGCTTAAATATTCCAATAGTATTCCATCTCAGAAGGCATCTATAGGACTTGGCTTACTATTATTTATTTGTATCCCACCTTTATTATTTTTAACAAACTTTTATACTGACCTAACATAGGCTGATGTATATCAGAGTAAGAGAAGCTTTTGTTTTTCACCAACTATTTCATGTTTGCTCTCTTTATTCTAAAATGTGTCTGCAGGATGTTTCACTGAAGACAAAGGAAATCTTGACAAATCTGGCTTCATTCACAGAAGTCATTCATGATGGTGAGAAGCCATCACTCAACTTAGAAGCATTGAAACAAAAGCGATTCCCACCAGCAACAGAAAATTTCCTTTATCATTTGGCAGCTGCTGAACAAATGCTTAAAATATGATGTTGTAAATAAACCTGAATGGAATACTTAAAAACAAAATCTTCTTTACTATAATGCTTATGTAAAGAATTATGTCAAAGATTGTTTTTTTTAAATATACATTTCTGGAGAGGATAAACGATACAGGCTTGAAATTGCATCAGTGTGCCATAAAACATTTGACTATAGTATATCGTCAGTTCTTCCTGCAAAGGCCTGAAGATACAATGGTTTGAGCTGTGCATTAAAGTGACATAGTAATTGCCAAGCCCAATCAGTACCATAATGGAAATCAAAAATTAAAAATGTTAATGACGTGAACACTCTTAGAAGTACACAAATAAGCCTTCTTCAGTTTAGCTCTTCCAAGTATTGTGTCTTGTGAACACAACCCTCAAGATTCCTAGCAGACTGCCCCTATTCCAGTTAGTCTTAGCACATCCATAACTTGCAGAGGCTGAAAGTTAGAGCTTCAGTTACATCAACTAATACTCTAAACATAAGAGTCTATGGAGATTCTCAGTCATCTAGATCATGATTATCCAAAAAGTGCTTTTTCAAAAGGACACTGGACTTTCTGGTTTTCCTTTGAAGACATTTCTGAAGAGCTGAAGCAGTTTCTTAGGTGAGAAGTGAAATGTTCAAGTCGCCTCTTGAAAAAGTACCTTTGGGTCTGAACCTAAGAGTTGTATATGCAATGTAACTTCCCACAAGCAATCCGTGGCTGTTTTGACAGATTACATCTATTGGCTACACTGCCAAATATTCAATGTGCCTGCTAGCCATATCTCACATAGGTGGATTTTGGGTTTTTAGAAGAAGAGTATGTACAAGTTTTTGTGATGATGAATCCTGATTGAGTTTGGGAGCTGTTTACTTATAAAACAATCCTATTGAATAGGGCAAATATGTATATGAATATATCCAGTAACAGCTGTTTTTAGGAACACAGCTATAAAATTCTTTTTCCCCCCTCCTTCAAAGGACCAGGCAGTTTAATTATTTCCTCCTCCTCCTCCTTTTCTTAAGCTATTCCTTGTGGGTTGTAAGATGTCAGCATGTATCTGATATTTTGCAGAATGAATACAGGACTGGATTTTTTTATTGCTTAACTTTGCCTTTCCCTTCAATAGCCATACACATTTGGCAATACACATTTTTGTGAGGTTTAGTTTGTTAATTCAAAACTATTATAAAACTTAAGGTTTGTAAAAAATAATAAAACTAAAAAAATCTGTTAACAGTGGAGCCTATGCAGTAGCACTTTGCTTTTAAAATTGACATTTATGATTCTTGCTTTCACAAATATATATCTTGCATGTGATTGTAGACTTTTTTAAATTAAACACACTTATTTCTAATATTTTATGAAACACTGTTCATGATCAATTATGTATACTAGCAATATTGAGAATCTTGCTTTTGATTTATGAGTTGCTTATATGTAATACAGGAGAATGTGCAGTTATGATAAAAAAATCTAAATTAGCATATGAATATGACCAGAGCACCTCCTATTTTCAGAAATGTGCCACTCACTTTTGTACAAAAATATATGATGATTTAAAATTTTTAAAACCAACTTAATTTTATATGAGTTATTTTTTCCTTGATAGTATTATCTTCATCGTCAATGTGTGGATGAAATATGGAATATTTCCCTTATCAATCAGCATTTAAAATCAATAAATCCTTGTATTTATTTTTTTACAATTAACTATAAGAAACACACCCAAAAAGTCTGACAGCTTGGTAGCTCTTAGAAAGATGGAGAAGACTGTAATCAAGCCCATAATTTCTACTCTATTCATTCAAACAGGAGAAAAGTAAACTAATTCTTTTTTTTAAAGATTATGCATTTAATAGTTGGCTCCAGTTTTGGGTATACAAGGAAGGGATTTTTTTGTAAGGAACTGTGGGGTTTCTATGTCAGAGATGTAAAACTCGCATCATCACAGTGGCGTCACATGACGTATCACGACTTTTCCTCTTCACTAAACTGGGCGTGGGCACAGCCAGCACGTGATGCATCTGGCCCGCGGGCCGTGAGTTTAACAGCCCGGTTCTCTGTCATAACAAGTAGCAGCACCTAGCTAACATCCATTCACCTTAAATAGGTCCTGGCATTGGGAACTCCCAGGAAAGACAGGGCTGTACCCCAGACTTACAGCAATCCTGGGAAATAGGCTATGGACTGTAATAAGGACTAAGTCATCAGTTAAATTAAGGGTTAGCACATTAGAAGAGCAATATAGACCAGGGCAGACTTTATTCTATATAATTAATTTGATTTTAGTTCCTGTCTCCTCCAGAAGCCCTAAGCAATATACGCAATACTTCTTTTTCCAAAAGGAACATACTGGGCTGAAAGAAACAGTAGGAATAGAAAATCACAGAGTTATTTTCTATGGCTGAGAATGGCCTTGAATATGAGTGCCCCCAGCTCCAATCCAACATCTCATTTTATTGCATAAGTTCTCCTTCCATTAAAAAAAACAGCTATAGAAGTCAAATTGCAATGCAATTTTGCATTTCTAGATAAGAGTTCTGTTTCTTCAATAACGGCCTTTTTATTATTGGGACATAAGTTGATCACAAAACCAAATCCTTCCTGTACAGAGAAGTATTAATAAGAACATGATTATTCCCCATTCACTCTTAATTAGGTTCAGTTTTTTGTTACAGTTGATTCAAAATATTTCAGACCAACTTTCACCTTACTACCAGAGTTTAATGCATAAAGGCCAGCTTCATCATTAGAAGAATGGCACTCCTAGAAAACCATCCAGGTGTCCCGTTATTAAACTCCCCTATAAAAAAAAAATGTTGTTTCTTTAGTGGAAGAGACCAGATCAGGCTCAAGCTCATTTCGCTTTATCTGAAAAATAAGAGAACATTTTCCGTTTTTTACAAGATTATTTTAACCACTTGGATCCACTTCTGTACAAAGACATGAGTTACAGAAATCACAGGATGTTGAAGTATTACAATTTACATCAAAAACACACATTGCTGTCTCTGAATTAATAACGTAGAAGACAATTGAGTAGGCAATCAATAATAAAAAATCTTGACTTCAATGTTACAAGAGAAAGATGAGTCTGAATATTACAAAATCTGGGGGAAATGGTATAAATGGACTGAATTAAGACAGATGGAAAATGAAGGAATTTAAGATAAGCAATGTATAGATTAAATGCATATATTTGCACAAATTATATTTGTAAATATGTAAAAAAGATAGAATTGTATGAGATTGATGTCACAGAACTGTTAATGTAATGATTATCTTTTGTTTTTAAAAGACATAAAAGACTAATAAAGTTTACTAAAAAAATAATAAAAATCTTGTCTCCTACATTGAAATACCTTCCCAAATCCTCTGAAATTAATAGAAATGTTTAGCAAAATGTGGTAATATGCTACATACTGCAGTTATATTCAAACTCTAAAATCATATAAGTACTTTTTATTCTCTTCCTTTTTTGAAAGAAGTTACATTGGTCTCTTATCTGCTAAATTTCCCTCTCTACAAATGTTAAACTTTGAAAATTGTGATCATCTCCCTGCAAGTAGTCCTTGATTTACAACAGTTTGGTGGCCCTTTCAAGTTATACTGGCACTGAAAACAGGGACTTATGACTGATGGTCACGTGACCTATTGTAGCATCCCCATGGTCACATGATCAAAATCCAGCCGCATGGCAACTGGTTCAGACTCATGACAGCTGCAATGTCTCAAGATTATGTGGTCACTGTTTGTTAAACCTTTGACAAGCAAAGTCAATGGGGAAGCCAGATTCACTTAACCGATTTACGAATTAACAAACTCTAGTGATTTGCTTACCAACCGTGGCAAGAAAGGTCATAAAGTGGGCCAAAATTTACTCAAACACCATGTTACTAACTTAACAATTGCAGTGATTCACTTAACAACTGTACAAGAAAGGTTGTAAAATGGGGCAAAACTTACTTAGCAAAAGTCTCACTTAGCAACAGACATTTTGGGCTCAATTGTGATTGTAAGTCAAGGACTATTTGTATTCCAAATCCAATCCTTACAGTTTCTGGGAATTTCCATGCTTGCATCACCACTAAATGCATGTCCATTTTTTACGTGGAAACCCAGCAAATATAACCCTTCTGATTTTTACTCATCAGGATTTATATTTTTTGTTCATTTGCAATGCCATTTACCCCTTTGATCTACCCAATTATTGATAGCAGCAAAGAAAATGAAGTATACAGATTACCTCTCTTAATTGTGGAGTCCAACTCAGTGAAACAGGCAGTATTAACCAACAGAAAAAATATACCAGAAACCCTCTCAAAAACATTGACTTTTGTGGGAAAAGTCTTCTGCTGCAAAAGATTGTAAAGGTATGTTATTACACAGCATGGCACTGATAAACCTTCAAGATGTTTGGAATTACTGACTTAACAGTGCAGAAAGAAATTTTTGCACCTCCCTCAAAACCAGAAAATCATTGATAACCTAGACTCTTAGATGGATAAAAGGAAACTTTCACAGCTACATTTACTCTTAATTATTATTGTCTATGGAGATTCTCAGTCATCCAGGTCATGGTTGTCCCAATAGTGCTTTTTTTCAAGAGGCAACTGGACTTTCTGGGTTTTTTTCCCCCGAAGATGTTTCGCTTCCCATCCAAGAAGCTTCTTCAGCTCTGATTGGATTGGTGGGGAATGGAAGGATTTAAACTTCTCGCAGACATCTGGTCATTTGCATTCTTTTAGCAGGTCATTAAGGCCACCTAGAGTTTTATCTGTGTCATCAGGGTCACCTGAGTGGTACAAATGGGTGTGGAGCCTTCTTGGAACTGTTGAAAGGACTTTCAAACCAAGGATAGTCTGTCCAAAATATGGACTTTTTGGCTTCAAAAGAATGACCCGTATCTTTTAAATGCAGATGGACTGCTGAATCTAGTCCTGATGAGTTTGTTCTCCTATAATGTGCCATGTGTTTATGAAGTGGTTGTTTTGTTTCCACAATGTACAGATCTCCACATGGCTCACACTGCATTGTATTGCATATGCCAGTTGCTCAGTCTCTGTCTGGGTGTTTTATCCTTGATGTGGACAAGCTTTTGCCTTGGATCCTTCCATTCCCCACCATCCAGTCTGATGAAGTTTCTTGGATGAGAAGAGAAACATTTTCAAAGAAAAACTTAATTATTCTTATTATTTTGACTACCAAGCACTATAGGGATTCTAATAGAAAGGCATGGAATTTTCAACTCCTTGGGAGTGTGGTATTTTTATTTTCATTGCTGTTGTTATTATTAATAATTTATTTATTAATAATGTAGCCTAAAATTTGATGATTTGCTGCCAAATATTGACAGTTTGATGGGCGGGGGTGGGAACTGCAAAAAACTCTTCCAGATTCAGAGCACAGTATGACATCCTGAAAGCATGACCTATAGAAAACATTTTAGAGCAACAAATTTTTTTCTTTTGTCTCCCTGAATTCACCATATAGAATCTCTTGTTTTAGGCTGTAATTGGTCTAATTATAGTTCCACAAAATCTGTACAGAATAAGGAAGTCCCCTTTATTTATTTATTTTAGCACTCTTTTCTTGGGAGACCCTACAGCAAATTACAAGAAACTAATAATAAAACCTTCATAAAATCACCAATCCTTGAAAATGAGTACAGGATCTGAAGTTCATTTTAAAAAAGGAAACTATAGTAAGAAATTTAAGGTTACTTGACCCTGAGATATATTGTTGTGATCCTTCAAAAGACTAAATGATCACATATGTCTTCAGCTAGCTAATGAAGAGAGCATTAATCTAGTTGAAATTTGGGAGAGAATTTCATAAAAGAAGGCCAATGCTGCCTATTAGAAAGTTTACAGCTGACCTAAGATGAACTGAAAGGACCTTTTCTTGAATTTAATGCTCTGGATTGAATACTGATAGAAGTGATCTTTTAAATCCAGGGTGGGGAACGATGGCTTGTGGATTTCAACTCCAAGAATTCCTAAGCCAGCCTTGCTGGAGAATACCATCATGGAAATTGTACCTAGTAACCAACAGGCTATCAGAGTTAACTGGATTGATAATGTTGACAGCTCTTCTCATTGCATCAATCCAAAGCGAGATCACAATCTTAACAGAATTAATAGCCACAGTTTCTGAAAAATTTCCTGGAGTATTCAGGGGTACTTCAGATTCTGTAAACCATAAAAAAGATCTTATCTGGCCTGAATTCTTCTAGACAAGATGAATCAGCAGCCAGCGCAAATCTCATTAAGAAGTAATTAGACCATATTCAAGATGGCTAACAAAAGGTTATAGTTCCCCTAATATGATACCGTGTTTCTCCAATAATATGGCCTCTGCCAATAGGAAGACCCAGCATGTTTTCTAGGCATGAAATGAAATTAAGCCCCTCCCCCCAAATTTAGGCCTAGTTTAAAATATGCTGGGGGGAGAGGCCGGGGATTAAAACATACTGGGGGGGAGGGCGGGGGAGGAACTTGCCTTTAGCAGTGCCCTGCGTGGTGCTGCCGCTGTTCTCGCGCCGGCAGGAAGTGTAGAAGCGTTTCTGCTGCTCCTCCGTCGGGGAAGCTGCCTCCATGGCTTCCAGTTCCTGCCGGCACGAGAACAGCAGCAGCGCCGGCAGGAACGTGGAAGCGTTTCTGCTGCTGCTCGAGGCTTCCGCACAAACCCGAGCAGCAGCAGAAATGCTTCCACGTTCCCGCCAGCACTGCTGCTGTTGTCATGCCAGCGCTGGCAGGAACTGTGGAGGTAAGCGAAGGAAAAGCAAGAGCGGCAGAAGAAGCAGCAGTGGTAGGCGCCGAAGGTCTTGCAATTAAAATGCCCTGCCAAAGCCGACATCCACACTGCTGCCGCCACCCACTGATGGGGGGGGAGAGAAATTAATTCACCCCCGAAAAGACAGCCTAGCCGTTTTTTCAGGGCTCAAAAAAAAATAAGGCCCTGCCTTTTTTTGTGAGAAACATGGTATTATTTGATTATTGATAATGGATATTCTGTTCTATTTGCTTTTTTCCTGCTTATTTGGTTGAGGAAACCTAGGTATTTATCTTACCGATTTATGAGATACACAGAAGTTTCAGAAATAACCATTGGCACGCCAAAGAGTATGCCTCGGGATAATGCTGTTTCTCTTACAGCCTGTGCAGAAGGTGGGAAAAAAACACACATATACATACAAAAGTAAAATTAGAATCACAATATATTCAAATCTCTTAAGAGCTTGAATTTTCATGAATCTGGATACCCTATTTTTAATGTTTTTGGCCTTCCAAAGCCACAACAAGTATGTCCGATTAATGTGGCCGGTGCTGAGTATTATGGGCAACTTCTTGGAAATTCTGGATGGCTAGTAGAATTGAAAATCAAAGTAGATGTATCACAAAACTTAATGCATCAATCAGTTTAGCAAAATGTGAATTAGGAGTTGCATATCTCAAAGTTAAAGAACCAGTTTTATCCTAAATACAAATCCATTAAAATGCTGTTGAGGCCATCTTTGTCATAATGAGGGCTACCAGAATATGTGTTTCCATTAGATAAGTTATATGTCACAATGACTTTGGAACTAAATGAAAAAAAATCACAATACAAGACAATCCAATCTTAAGTCCAGTATGGACTTGACAAATGGACAATTACAATCAAAGCAATTAGTCTTATTTATGATTGTAGAGCCCGGGAAGCCCTGTAAAACAAAGGGCCAAACCAAAATTTTCCTCTTTGGGGGGAAAAACACACCAAATGCATGTTCATAAGGAAATTATGGTAAATAAGTGATGGGGAGAATGCTACTAAATGTAAATATAAACATTTAGAACAAAAAAATAATCAGGTTGGATCAGATCAAAAGCCTATCTAATCCAAGAGCCAAATCAAAATCCACAAGCATAATCACATTTTCCACTTTTATTTCCAGTGGCTCAAACCATCTATTGCCTCCTTTAATAGAAGTAATGCATAGCTTTTGATATGCTTTCCTTCTAAATGACTAATATCCCTGTGGTAATTTAATTTAATTGAGCATAGAAGTGTTTAGTTCAAATGGAATAGAATGGTGGAAACCAAGCCAGTGGAAACATTATGTTCCTTCACTTACTTTTTTCCCTGCCACTTGAGACATTCCAATAACTTCACCCGTGCTACACATGACCTTAATTCCACTCTCACGTTCAAAGTTTCTGACTGTGAACACATTGCATGCACAGAGAACACCTGCAGAGAACAGAGATCAGGCTTGGTAAGAAATGTAAACAGGGATTATTAGCCTTAACTCTCAATTCTTGTGATAACATTTATATTAGCAAAGCAGAACAATAACTTGATTTGTGGCAAATATTGTAGAATCAAACACAAAAAGAAATGCATTGTTGCTTAAATTCTGCTGCAATTGTTGGAGGCTCTTCCAGAAACTATGATTTTGATAATCAGTTGGTTTATGCAGAAACTGCTGAAGGTTTAGTTTCCAGTGTTTACTTGACTCATACTTTAACTTCAGCCAAATTGATCGAATTTTCTAGTATTCTAATTTTCTTCATAATTTTCTGCATCAGTTTTAGAAAAAAAATATGGATGCACCCACAGAGAAATGGAGGAAGCAATAATATAATGTCTGTAATGTACAATAATGTATAAAAAACAGATACAAATTACTGGAAATTCTGATAAGTGACCTGAATTAAATGAAACCCCCCCACCCTTTTTTATCAGAAAAACCTGGGAATTAAAACAATTGGGAGCTTAAAACTAATGGATTGTGAACAACCTGTAACTACAATTATTTCAAGAATAGACTAAATTTATTTGAGGTATGAATGAGAAATTGGAGGCAATGCCTTTGAAATTATGTTATCAATTCTACATAGTTTCTTGTCACTGAACTTCAGGAGGAAATCAAAGAAGTTTGGATAAAAGAAGGCAATCTTTGGGTAGGATGGCCAAACGATGGCATTCCCATAAAACGTGTTAAGCCTCTGCCTAAACATATTTGGTTCTTTATTAATAATAAAAGTAGATTGGACTGCAATTATTATCTTATAGAAGATAATTCTGTATCTTATATACAGAAGTCTCTTTCTTTACAAAGACCACTTTTATCAGCAAGGATCAAGATTTAGAGGTAAATCCAAGACTAAGAATATTACTTCATGTGATTTGGTCCTGCCCTATTATTGTCCCCAAGCAGGGAGCAGGTTACTCTAAACAGGGCGGTGGGTCGATTTTCTGCCGATGCAATAAGGGCGGAGAAGTGAGAACGCTTCGCCGCCTCTATCGCCACTAGGTAGGTTCTAATATAGACCTAACCTGTGTTCGATCGGACTCAGCACGACTGGCCCTCCAGACACCCTCCAGATGTCTTTTCCCTCATTTCATCTCCCTCAGCAACTCCGTAAACCACAGAGCCGAGTGAGATCTTTGCCGGGTCAGAGGTCGCAAAGGCACAACACGGTCCAGAGCCTCGACAGCCAGCCTATCCCAGGCAGCTACCAAATCTGTGGCCGAGTTATGAGCCAGAGTTTCAGGTAATGGCCCAAGCTCCGTCTGGATGATAATAAAACAATGAAGTGGGACTTCTGTAGCTGATTTCCAGCAATAAATTATTGATATGCAATGTTTGTCAATATTTAAATTAAGGTTTTTTTCCAACTAGGACAATTTTTAATCAACATGGTCACATTTTTGAGTTATTATGTTTACAACACAAACACTATATTTGAAAGAACGTTTATACCTGATAAAACACAGCAAAAATTACATAAGGCAACAACCTGTAATTAATGTTTTAAAGAATGGTCACACTTTTACTCACCAAAAAGAGCACTTGCCATGAACTTGCTGAAGAAATGCCCTGGAGTATTTAGTGACTTTTTACGCTCTATAAAATAGTGTGGGAGAGTCTAAAAACAACAGGTTGACAGAGAGACAGAGAGACAGACAAACAGAGAAAGGGGGGAGTGTCAATGACATTGTTATTTCGCTTTATTTCATGGGAAAAGGGTGGTTTTTCCCTTTCTCCTTCTTTAGTACATGCTCTCCACAGCATTTTGCTGTTTATCAATCTAGACATGGTAACATTAATTACTCTATCCTCAACCAGCCCCTATTCACTTTTTTCTGACTCCCCCCATTAAAAATAAGATCTAAAAGAGGATATTAGTCTTCTAATAAGTTTAGTGTGCCTCTTCTGCCCTTTAACTCCTAGTCTCCCAAACCAGAAAATACAAAAGTGAAAGTAGCACTGCCCCTTTTAGTGACATCATGCCACTATAAAGCCCTTTTTAGCCACAAGGGAAGAGATTGGCAACCTTCTTCCACTCAAAGGACAGAGATCAAGTCTGTAAGGAAATGAACCCTTCCTCCCTCCCTCCCTCCCTCTCTTTCTCTCGCATGAATATTCTGGCCCTTAGGAAGACTCTTCAGGATGAACCTTAAAGATATGCTTCTTAGAAGAAAGTGAGCCATGGTCAAAGGAAAATATAAGAGTGTGCTCAGCAGAGTCTCGAGTATCTAATGACTTGAGAAAGAAATGCTTATGGAGAGAACCGAATAATCCATAAACACATATACATGGGCTCATAATATCTGTCCAAAACATTTTTTGTTAATATACAGTAATGTAGTTCTATACCAAGTCTGAGGTAAAATTCCAAACTTTTTTTAGAACTGTGGCAGGTCGATATATGTTTTGGTTGGTGATCCAGATCTAGCTTCTGGGCTGTAAACAACTGATTCTTACTATAAATGTTGGGGGAAGGGAAGGCAAGTCAATCTCAGGTCACAAATAGGTTGCCTGGGTTGATAATTTAAGAAAATCAAACAGAAATCTAGAGGTATTCTGATCAGGTATGAATCTTAGTCTTGGCCTATGTTTGTGTGTAATATTGATATTTTAATTATAGATCCTGAAACTGAACAAAAATAATAAACTCTACAGATTGTCTTTCTCCTTCATTAGTACATGGTCTCCATGGCACTTTGCTGTTTATCAATGTAGACCTGGTAGAAAAAATAGTTAGGCAAAAAAGACTTGGGTCTGGCAACAAGAGATTGGGAACATCAAGCTTTAAAGAGCAGAGACATTACAAAATCTATGGAAAACCATGAACACATACAAATAAACTGCACTAAGTTTAGTTCACATCCCAGTGAATAAGCATGATAAATTAAATTTAGGCATTACTCAGTGAATTTGAACATATGGTTGGAAGCAATTTTAAACAAGGATTCTGAAAACAAATATCCTTCTCATTTAAAAAGAATGTTGGAAAACTTTTAGATCACATTACCAGCACCTTCTATAAATTAACAAATAGCTCCAAACATGAATCCATGCAACTTTTCCTTAAAAGAAATGCATAACTAGAAAACAAAAATCAGACAGAAATTGGCAATACATACTCCTATTAGGGCCAAACCTGGGGTGCTCCCAACCGCGAGACATGCCTGTTTCCACGAAAATTCCTGTAAACAAAAAATGTGACACCATGAAAATACACCCATTTGCTACACTGCAAAAAAGACTGTTGCAATCTGCCACATATACTTACCTTTTTTTCATCATTCTCTAATGGTCTTTTTACAGAATTCCTGTGTGCCAAACTGAATCCACCAATATACGTTTGAAAACAAAACTGCAAAATTTGAGAATTACAAATGCACAATATCACTTTGAGTTAATAAACTAATGTGAATAAATTAATAAAAATGAAAGGCTTGTCCCGTACCTGCCAGCAAAACGATGACAAAAATGTTCTGTATGGTAAGGAAGCAATTGCAGCCTGTGAATAGAAGTTTATATGGGAAATACATCTGGATAAAATTGCCAAGGTACATACCTGCATTAGCAAATCATTTTATAATTTACTATAGTATCATCATATAGTTCCAGAAGCAAACATCCAGTTTTTTTCAGGATCAAATCTAAATTTGCTACTGGCACCACAGGATTCCATATGAGGTAACTGCTCCCAAGTCACTTCACTTCCAATCAACAGAATCTAAAGAAGCACCTGGAATCAATGAGTAGCTTAAACATACCATGTCTTCTATTGGTAGCACCACTTTACTCTGCCAGGCATATTACTTTACCACTGCCTTTAAAAGCATTCAAACAGTATTTTGCCCTCCATATTTTTGGGATAACATAAATTATGGGCCTTGGTGGTGCAGGCTGTTAATCATCTAGCACTTAGTGCAAGCTGCCTGCAATTAGTGCAGGTTCGAATCCCACCAGGCTCAAGGTTGACTCAGCCTTCCATCCTCTCAGGGTAGGTAAATTGAGGACCCAAGATTGTTGGGGGCAATAAGCTGACTTTGTAAAAATGCCCTTGGGGGGGCCAAAAAGCCCTACTAATAAGCCGGCATATACAATGGAATGAAGGCTATTGCTGAGCACTTAGCATGGTGCTCCATAGACTGTAAGCCGCCCTGAGTCTCCGGAGAAGGGCGGCATATAAATGTAATTAAAAAAAAAAAAATTGAGCCCAGGTTATGGCAACTCACACATCACAATAATCTTCATAAAACTGTGCTTATGCACAATAAAGAATAAAGCAACTCCTACATTTACAAAGCTGCTTTATCTATACCGGGGGTGTCAAACTCGCAACCAGTGGGCCAGATACGTCACACGCAGGCCAGGCCCACCCCAGCTCTATGAATGGGAAAAATGTTGTGAAATGTCACATGACAGCAACGTGACATGGCGAATTTGACACTCATGATTCATGCAAAACAATATATGTATTGACAGTGGGCCTGTAATGTTTTGGGTCTACTTTAGAGTCCTTGGAGGCTAAATGTGCTTGTGTCCAATCTTGGCTACCTTTAAAAAAATTCTTCAATATTTAGAGGTGAAAAGAAGAAATTCAATGTTTATACCTGAAAATGCTTTAAAGTACATTCCCACTATATACTAATGAATAATCTATTGAATGTAATAGTTTTGCCAGCCCTCAGGTCCTTTTTTATCTCATCTCTTCTTTCATCTGAGCAGTTTATTTTATTTTCCCTCCCACCAAATTTTATTTCTCGTTTATGTTTGTTGATTTCATGAGCATCTCCCAGTCACCTGTTTTCTTCTCCTCTCCACCTATCAACATTTTGTGCTAAGTTGTTATTGCTGGGCTGCTTAGGAGGAAACAGGATCTTTTTTTTCTCACTGCAACAACATCGTAAAAAAGCTTTAAGAGTTGTAAATCTAATCTAACGCAGCTTCTCCTCTGGTAATACTGATTTGCAAACTAGGGCATACACAACCTTTGCTAGACCAATACTTGATTACAGCTCACTGTCTGGAATCTGCACTGTATATCAGACATCAATGCAACTGAGTATTTTACTAGAAGAGTACTACACTCCTCTGTTTGCAACAGAATACCCTATACCACCAGACTTGAGACATAGTACATAAAACCATATGTTACAATGTCTTACCAGTTAATGAATATTTCAGCTTTAACCGCAACAACACAAGAGCACACAACAGATATAAACTAAATGTAAACCACTCCAAACTTGATTGCAGGAAGTACGATTTCAGCAAGAGTGGTCAATGTCTGGAACTCACTACCTGATTCTGTTGTCACATGTTCAAACCCCCACTCTTTTACCCTCAAACTAACCTCTATTGACCTCACCCCATTCCAAAGAGTTTTGTAAGGGGCGTGCATAAGCGCACAATCGTGCCTACCGTCCCGGTCCTATTGTCCTCAATTATTAGTTCCTATTTCATGTATTTAAACTTATGTTTATTCTTATTTCTATTACATTGTAAGCGTTTGTCTATATAAACAAATAAATAACTCTTTTCTTAAGAAATGTTGTGTCCCATGAATCGAAGGTGACTCAGAAATTGCTAGTATTTCCCTCTTTTGTGTGGCCAATTTGGACTATATGGGTGCAAAGACCAGTTTGCTCTCCAGAAATTGTTGCCAATATGTGTTATCTCTGCACTGAAACACTGCGTGCAGATTATATTGACTAACTTGAGTCCAATTAAAAAATGGAACAATTAATACAATGGTATCAAGATTTATATTTTTATTCTTTTTAAAACTCCAATACATGTATTCTGAAATTTTTCATTGTTACTTACCAAGGAAGCAGACATAAACACAAAACCTTTGAAAGAGAGAAAGAAAACTGTCCAGTTAGCAAATTGCACAGTCCATCTAAGGGAATGATAGAAATATAAAAATGTCAATGTATACAGTAATGATAAACTAGGCACTACAGTATGTAGGGGAAAAATCATGAATTATGGAGCCTTGTGGATTTTATTTTGAGTTTTATACATCATTACTTTAGGAAATTATTGATGCTAAATAAGCAATGGAAGTTTTAGAGTCAGTTATTACCAGTTATTTAAAATAAGGTAAAATTGTACTCTAGGAATTAATTGCTTCAATAATGCAACAGATTTTCAATTAATTCTCTCCACATTCCTAATGCTGGAAGCCTATCAAGACAAACATTGCAAAGCTAAACTAAATTGACAATGAAGTCTTAAAATCATGGATTGGACTATTTTTTAATTATGATATTGTTAGGTAAAGGTAAAGGTTCCCCTCGCACATACGTGCTAGTCATCCAGCTCTAGGGGACAGTGCTCATCTCCGTTACAAAGCCTAAGAGCCAGTCCGAAGATGTCTGCGTGGTCATGTGGGCGCATGAATAAATACCAAAAGCGCACGGAACACTGTTACCTTCCCACCAAAGTGGTCCCTATTTTTCTACTTTTTTACATGCTTTTGAACTGCTAGGTTGGCAAAAGCTGGGACAACTAACGGGAGCTCACTCCATTACATGGTGCTAGGGATTCAAACTGCTGAACTGCTAACCTTTCTGATCAACAAGCTCAGTGTTGAACCACTGCATCTGTTGTTAATGTATAATAGCAATAGCAACAGCACTTAGACTTATATACCGCTTTATAGTGCTTTATAGCCCACTCAAAGCAGTTTACAAAGTCAACATATTGCCTCCCAGCAATTTGGGTCCTCATTTTACCCACCTCGAAAGGATGGAAGGCTGAGTCAACCTGGAGCTTGAGGGATTAGAACTGCCAAAGTGTAGGCAACTGGCTGCAGAAGTAGCTTGCAGTACTGCACTCTAACCACTGTGCCAGAGGCTCCTTCATTATATCAATATAATGATATTGTTAATGTATAATAATAATGATTATGGCACTTAAGAAGACATATGGTTATTTACTTTAGATATCTTGTTAAACCGTGCTTTGTTCAACTACAATCTATTAAATAAACTGCAATCACCAGAGTTGACACAATAAGCCAACTACAATGGTTGATTGCATTTAACAAACTAAGCCCTAATTAAACAAACTACATTAAAATTTAGCATGATTTACAATATTGGTCTGTATCAGTTGGAATATATTTGCTTCACATACTTATCAAGTCACAATCACCAATAAAAAACAAATGTATAAATTAATACTGAGATCATATTCTAACATGCATTCCAGGAATACAAGAAAATAAACGCAAGCTATGGGTAATCTCCATTAATAACAGTAATAATGACCTTTGTATTACAATTGATTTTCCTTCCTGTAATTCATCGGTTTATCAGTACTAATAGAAGTATGAGGAAATGATTAAGGTGGTGGGCTATAAATGGGAAGACCTAGATTGAAATCCATCATCAATCACAGAGTTCCAAAGCTACTGCTGGACACTTCACTTCTCTCATCCCCACCCACTGCACAGGGTAATAGTTAAGGAATTTAATAGGAAAGAGCTGAGTTTCTGAATGGAATGTGGGTGATCAAACAAGTAAACAATTACTGTAAATGTGCATGCATGACTGCATTCCCACTCACACTAGTAATACTATTACTAAATTTGCAGATGATACAACAGTGGTGGGACTCATTTCCAGAAGTGTGTGTGGTTAAGTCTACCTATCAAGATGAGGTAGACCAGTTGCTTTCGTGGTGTGGAGACAATAACTTGGTCCTTAACACCAGTAAGGCCAATGAGCTTATAGTGGACTACAGAAGGAATAGATCAGGCATCCAGCTCTTGCTTATTAATGGAGAGCGAATGGAGCAAGTAGCCAGTTTTAAGTTTCTGGGTGTTATCATAAAAGAGGACCCGACCTGGGGCACTCACATTGCAGCACTTGTCAAAAGGGCCCAGCAGAAATTATGCTACCTGAGACTTCTCAGGAAACAATAACAGAATGAAAAACTTCTGGTGACCTTCTACCGCTGCATCATAAAGAGTATTTTAACTTACTGCACCTATGTATGGTTTGCCAATTACACAGTAGCAGATAGAACAGCATTCCAGAGGGTTAACGTCATTGCCCAGAGGATCATTGGTTGCCTCTCACCTCTTTGGAAGAACTTTATAGCTCCCACTGCCTTAAGAAAGTTCAAAACATTCTCAAAGATCCATCTCATCCTGGGAAACCTTTTTTAAAAAACTATTACCATCTGGCAGACGGTACAGAATAATAAAAACAAGGACAAATAGCTGAGAAAACAGCTACTATCCCAGGGCAGTAACTGATCATTCTACTGTATAGTGCAATATTAATGCAATATCGGGTTTTCAATTCAATTGTATAGAATGTGAAGGGTGTGTGTTTGTGTTTTATTTTTATAGTTATAATGTACACTGAAGATGGCATTTAATTTCATTGTATAAGGTACAAATACAATAAAATAAACTAAAAACTAAACTGAAAACCTGAGTTCAAATTGCAATAAACTGAGATTTGAAACTGACCTCCTCCTCTAAAGAAGAATGGAATTGTATCACCAGTGCTGGAATTCACGCAGCTCTGAGAAAAGAAAAATATGGTACACACATAATCCCAAAAGATTAAGGGACATCTCTACTAAAATATGAAAATAACATGTTAAAATAATTCTTAAATGTAATAGGAAAACTCACCAGACTTATTTTCCAGGCATCTCTGACCTAAAACATTGGAAAGAAGAATTTTAGAAATAGGTCAGAGACTATTTTATAGATGAATATGTATTGTGGAATGGCTTAGCTTTTCAAGAACCATTGATGGGATTATTTAAAATGTTTTGGATTTTTTTGTCTATCTATAATGCTTTCCCACATAATTTGCCATATCTTAACCCATATCCTACTTCACTTTTTTTAATCTGACAGCTTCATTCAAGTTATATTTCAACTCATTTAAAGAAATTGTGACATTTAAATCATAGGAGAATATATATATATATATGTTCACAACTAATTAAAATTGGCTTATCATGAATGAATTCTGGGTTGGTACTCAAAGTTTATTCACTTCATTTCTTAATGTGTTTAGATAAATTTATTGTGTTTTAAACCTAAGATTCTTATTTGTTGGTCCCTAAAAACTAAGAGCAAGCTAAAATATATTAGCTGACCCAACTTATAATTACAACACAATCTAAAGAAAATTATTTGAAGATTTACTGATGCACTTATATTAGAAATAAATAAGCCTACATTAGCCAGCATTGCTGACTTAAAAACCTTTTATTTATTTATTAATTTTTTATGCCACCCACCTCCCCTACAAAGTGATTCTGTCAGTATTATGACTCCCCAAAACTTTACATACTTCTATTTCCTTTTCAGCATCTATTTGATGTTTAGGCATTAGAATATACTTATTCATACCTATTGACTTCTATGAGTGGAAATGGAACAGATTCTATAGAACAGGGGTTCCCAACAGCTGTGCCATGTATCGATACCGATATGACTGTTAGGAACAGGGCCAGGCAAGCAAGTGAAGCTTCATCTGTGCATGTGCAGGATCTAGATAGCACGCAAACTGTCCCCCACCATCCCAGTCTGTGAAAAAATTGTCTTCCACAAAATCAGTCCCTGGTGTCAAAAAGATTGGAGATAACAGTAGAAATTCTACTCATGATACTCCTGTTGCAATAGTGAATTAGGTCCCATTGTCCACACTTTGAGAGACTGTACACCACTGAGATACATGGTTATACAGAACTGCTATATACAAACACTGCTCACATTAATAGGCTTATTTTCAGATCACAATGTTCAAAGTGTGGCCATCATGAGACAGGGGTAATTATTGATCTCACAGTAGAAATGAGTTCAACAGCATCAATACATGACTACTTTACAGACAGTATTACATGAACAAAGCCGGTGTTTAGCTCACTTGGGGAGAGCTAGGATCAAAACGAAGGCAGTTACAAAGTAAATTCCTCTCTCCGTGCCTCAAGTTTCAGCCTAGGTATCAGGGCATAGCAACAAGAAACCTAACCATTTTTGCACACTAGAATAATATACAAATATGTTCAAAAACATCACTGTACCTTTTTATCTTGTGAAGATATTGTATTTTCTCCACTATTCAGTAAAAGATCTCTCGATGCATTAATGTCCGCCTGTATTTACAAGAAAAATGGAAATAAACTGTTTTTTTTCCCTATAAATAAACATTTCTTTTCTTGCGATCTTATCATTTTTTCCTACAGAGTGTTTTGCGACACAAAATACAACCAACCAGAATTGGGCATGGTTCTTCCCTACTCCACTCTCACAGATTAAGTGGACGGTAAAAGGACAAACTCAGAACAGCTTCCAGGACACAAATAGATCCAGAAGAAAGCATCAGGGGAAGACTAGTCTCTCTCTCTCCCAGAACTGCTACTCCAATCCGATCAAGACTTTTCAAAGGGAGGAAGGATGTCAGGAGTCCAGACCAGTAATTTACCACAGCATATTCATTCCAGTCCCAAATCATTTATGTATTCATATTTCTTAAATATATTGACTATTAATTGAAAGCCTTATTTCTTTCCCATTGGTGGTTAGATACCAATATATATAGAAAAAGCTGAATTACCTATATCTTTTGACCGATAAGTGCAAGGATCCTCAAAGCTTAAAAGCAACCAGAATTGTTCTTTTTGGTGACAGCCTGAATTTGGTGCAATGCAGTGGTTCGCTCTATGTGTATCCCAGGCCAACTCACCTGGATTAATTCTTTCTTTCAAATATTTATTATTACACATCATAACACTTGGAAATTAATGTTTTTTTCTTTAAAATAATATTAGTCTGACTGAAAACTGCTGGAAAAAAATAGTAAGCAGGTTATATTAACTATTATTTTTATGCAAGCTGCCTGATTTTATTCTTCCATCTGCATAGCCCTTGTACTTGTATTTTGTATGTTGTCTGAGAAAATGTTAAGCATTATTAAGGTTCTTTGTTGTAATGATGCAGTCTGAAACTGTGGCTTGTTCTTCCCTTATTTGATCTAGCTTTGGTTTAGTATGATATCCAGTCTCAAATTAATGGTTAATTTATGGCTCTTGTTGTTCCAGGGAAATAAAACAGGTTACAGGAATGGCTAGGAATTGTTTCAGCAGCTATATTTCACTACTCCGCTTTCAAAATTTATTCTGCCATTTATGTAAGGATGTAAGGATTTTTTTATTTTAAAAAAAGGCTTACAAAAACATTCATTTTCCCACATACTTTATATAGTAGCTCTGATGCTGAATTAAATATTAATTGCCTTGATTTGAGTTTGGAGAAAAAAAAATCAAACAGACAAGGTAATATTGCTCAGTTAGCTACTTCTAAATAGCCAAGAAGAAAAGAGGCAGCATCTAGAGCAGGGGTGTCAAACTCGTGGCCCGCAGGCCAGATGCATCACGTGCTGCTCCTGACCCTGCCCAGTTTAGCGAAGGGGGGAAAAAAAGTCCCGATATGTCAGTGACAACACGAATTTGACACCCGATTTAGAGGTAATCATCAATCTGAGATCATAATTGGGACTTGCACTCTTATCATTAAACTCTGACTGCAATTTACATTTTACTTCCTCATTCACCGTTAACTTGCTTATTGTAAGTCAGTTGGGAAACACACAAATGTGACTGTGAGATGCTGTGATGGTCATAAATGCAAAGATTGATCACAATGCTGTCATTTATTCAATTTCAAATGGTTTCTAAATAAAGCAATCAGTATTCAAGAGAGTATCTGTAAATTTTTAATAAGTCAATTTACTAATTTGGTAAGTTGTATGTAAACACACTCACAGAAATGCTTCCTAGCTTACTTTCAAGTTTTAATATCCAAAGTTTAAATACATAGGTAGGTTCCTTACCTCACGTGTAAATATGATTAAGGGGTCCAAAATTTCTACCCAGTGCTTCCATCTTTCGTAAAATGTCTAAAGAAAAAGATTTAAAAGATACCTGAGCTTGAATATATTTTTTTCAGTGATACTGAAATTAGTCAAAATTGCCCAACATCCATACATCAAAGCCAAAGTTGTTCTCCATTACACTGAACCTGTATTTTTTTATTAAACAAGATATACCCAGCACAGTCAAGTCACCCATCAAAAGCATACACCACAGCCCTTTGAAACTTTATGCTTGATGTTTCTTGTATGTGATTCATGGAAACTCAGTAACTCAAATAAAAGATCACATCATTGTCAAGAAAATTCAACTGGGGGACGGGTGTATTTTGGCATAAGGGGTGATATATGTGAGGAAAGATGGAGCTAAAATATTTTTCATCACCTGTTTCGCAAGCATGGGAAAATAGGTTGTTTTTAATGGAAACATTAATTTTATCACCTTTACTATACTATTACTTGCAAAAACAAGTTCATATAAAAGTCATTTCTATTAAGCCACACCTAGACTTACTGAAAATCAACTGGGCAAGAAGTAGAACCCCAAATGTTGGGACTATCATCCAGAGGGTAACCCAGAGCTTAGAATACAATTATCTCAGAGTTGAAGGAATTTCTTTATCCCATTGCATTGATAGTGGGCAACACACACTCTGAGTACATTTCAGGATTCCTAGTACAGCCAAAAGGGATGTTTTGGTTTCTCACTCTTAATGCATGCTGTATAGGTTTCAGTTGGGAGCAAATATTATTTGCAGCAGAGGCCAAGAACTCTGCAAAGCAATTAAAAATAAACTGTATGGCTCTTGGGACCAAATTTTCATATACAATCAAAGACCATCCCTTTTCTTCAGGGCAATGAAATTACGCCCACTGAAAAAAGATAGGGCAGTTGAAAGGCTTTGTGGCTGTAAAATGCCATTTAATCCAGATATGCAAGGCGTGATATTATATCCATTAAAAAGCATGTAAGCCCCCCTTAAATCAGTAAAGCTTACTTCCAACTAGAGTTTAGGAAAGCACAAGTTTAATATCTCCAGCATGCCCTCATTTATTAAACTATGTTTTTATCACACTGGACTTAATAATTGCTGAGCGTCTTGGAATGGGAATGTCACACTTCTTGCTGTGCTGCTTTTCCTTCCTCATTTTAAAACGGTTGCTTGTGTATTTGGCTGGATCGAAAAAATAACTCCTTCCACCCCACCCGCCAATTTTTCCTGCGTCTCAATTTCCACATGTCCAGGCAAGGGCGAAGCCATTTAGTCCTCCGATCGCCCTTTCCCCCGCGCCAGCCAAAAGCAAAGCCTTCTCTTCCCCCATCACCCAGAATTCCCGCCCGGCTCATCTTTTCACTTCCAGGGCTGCACTAGAAAGTTGATCTCCGCCCCTTTGCGATCGCGGCGCAAGGCTTTTTATAGCGAACCGTACTTGACCCTCGTTTCTCCAAAACTGCAAATTCAAATCCATGATGCTCGGATGGCCGCGCCGGAAAGCGGCTAGTTCCGGGAAACGTCGGCAAAAGTCACCCACCCGTGGAGGTCTGTTTGCGATTGTGGGACCCGTCCCACCCTCGCCTTTGACGTCATTCATGCTCACCGCTGCTCGTTTGTTCTCGGTCGCCGATTCCATTTTCGAAGGGCTCTTCAAACTCCCATTTGCACTCGAAAAACTAGAATCCCTGTGGAAGGATTCGCCCCGTTTTCTGGAAAAAGGGGGAATGGCAGGTACAGAGTCGCAAGATGGGAGGAGAGAAGGGTTGACAGTCTTCCCTAGTTTCAAGGCTAGAAATAAATCTAGGATCACTCCAACACATGATTGTTTTTGCGTTTAGTTTTTCAAATCAAACAATTGCAGTCTTTATCAAGGCTGCAATTGATCAATGAACGGATAGGAAGTTTTTTATTCTTCGGGACTAGGCAACTGATCTAATGCACGCATTGTGTGAATCTGGTACGCAGTGATGATCGTGTGCGATGCGAAGCCAACGTTTCTGGCTCGGATCAAGCTGCGCGCTTACCAGCTCATAGCGCAGATCGTGCAGTACGTTTGCATCGCGTTGACCACAACGCGGGTAACCCGCTGGCGTCAATTCCCGCAATACATTGAATTAGAAGGCAATCAAAGGGTTGGGTTTCCAGAGTCTTACTCTAGCCAGAGGACTGTTGTGCCCTCCCAGTCGAGAGGCAATTAAAAAAAACCTCTTTGAAAATGAAAGAATATCTCATTTTTACAAACTGAATAATAAACCGTATATGAAACATACTATATCTAGATATTTTGTACTGAGCTAATTGATTCGGTCAAATCAAGCACTTTCTCAATATCACCCAGATACAAATGTCCTTCCCATAGTTCAATCTCCTATCATCTTTGTTAAAATTTGTATACTGCCAAATCACCAGATTTACATTCTAGGTGATTTGTCCAGAAATTCAAATCAAAATAAAATAGAACATAAGACTCACTTATGTTCTATTTTGCTTACCTAGAGTATACTGATGGGAATATAATAATGATCTTTCAAAAATATACAAAAAGTCCCACCCATGCTATGCTCTGGAGAATGTAATCTTTCAGAATGAGAAATGTCACAGTTCTTTCTCCACCATATTCAATGACAGGAAATGGCTTGTGCAGCTTCACAGCTATTCAGAAATAGATTACATCAGGTCAAATGAATAATAATAATAAACCTGTATACTGAATAGGGGTACTATATCATCTTTCCAAGCAATTTTCCTGTGCAGCATTGATGACACAGAAACATTTTCAAGGGTATAGCCAAGTAATTCAGTCAAGGATTAAACTGAAGCACGAAAAGGAATGTACATTATTGTGCACATTACCACTATCCCAACTAATGAGTGCCAAAACAGATATGACCAAACATGTAATTTTATCTATTCCTCTTTTAAGATGCCCATGTGCTCAAAAGGCTTATAACTCAGTCCTCATCAGGCTATTAATCATCCAGAAAAAAATATATCTGGCTTTCCAACAGAATGACCCACTCTTCAGCCCTATAACTAGTATAGTCCCTTTCATTAGTGCCTACCAGATTTCATGCCTTCGTTTAAAAAAAAAGTTTCAATCTTGAAAAAATGGAGTGGGGGAGTATAACAAAATTAAAAACTAGAATGTTGCAGAGCAAGACTAGGTTCAAATATAATTTCCAAGAATCCTTTTAAATCCCAGAACTCTTCAAATACTCATTTTCTGAGGAAAAAAATGACTCTACTGCTGTGCAATGGGCCTGTTTAACAAATAAGAGAACAGAATAAAATTGGAAGGGACTTTGCAGGTCTTGGGACTTTGCAGGTCTTTTTAGTCCAACCTCCTGCTCAAGCAGGAAACCTTATACCGGGGGGGTCAAACTCACAGTCCGCGGGCCGGATGCATCATGTGCTGGCCCCGCCCTTGCCTGATTTAGTGAAGGGGGAAAAAGTCCCGATACAACAACGTGATGCAAATTTGACAGCCCTGCCTTATACCATACAATGGGCCATAGTGGCGCAGTGGTTAGAGTGAAGTACTGCAGGCTACCTCTGCTGACTGCCAGCTGCCTGCAATTTGGCAGTTCAAATCTCACCAGGCTGAAGGTTAACTCAGCCTTCCATCCTTCCAAGTTCAATAAAATGAGGACCCAGATTGCTGGGGGCAACATGCTGACTCTAAACCGCTTAGAGAGGGCTGTAAAGCCCTGTGAAGCAGTATATGTCTAAGTGCTATTCCTATTTTAGACAAATCGTTGTCCAATCTCTTCTTAAAGAGTACCCACAACTTCTGGAGGCAAATCGTTCCACAGATTAATTGTTCTAACTGTCAGGGAATTTCTCCTTAGTTTTCAGAGTTGTTGGGTGGGAATAAAATAGGAGAGATACTTGCTTAAACTAAACTAACCTCCCAAAGAAAAAAATGGAATTTAAATGTAAATTTGGTTACCTTTATTTGTAACCATTTATCTGGTTACAAATGTAACCAAATGAATCAGGGATAGTAATAACACTTAGACTTATATATTGCTTTAGTGCTTTATATCCCTCTCTAAATGGTTTATTGTCAGCCTATTGACCCCAACAATCTGGGTCCTCACTGTACCCACCTCGGAAGGATGGAAAGCTGCGCCAATCTTGAGCCGGTGAGAAGTAGCTTGCAGTACTGCACTTTGACCACTATATCACCGTGACTCATTATATAATTAGAAACATGTGAGTTGTAGAAGATTGCACAGAAATTCCAAAAATCATAAACAAGTGTTTTGAGATGGCACTGATATTTAGCCCCCTTCATTTATTTGGTGCCAATACTGATATACTGTAATTAGCTTCAACATCTTGGCTGCAACATCTTCTTGAATTGCTGTCTGCATAAAGCACGGCAGCTATTCATAAAAGACCAGTGGTTCATACAAATAGTGCTTCCATGCATTCCCACAAATGATTACTAGGAATATCCTGATAGTACAAGAGAGCATTGAGGCAGAAGGCAAATTGAAAATATACTGGTGGAATAAATGAGACTACATATAATCTCGAAAGCAAAATCCAAAGTTTTCTTTTTGGAGTTCTTTCAATTCATAGTTATGCATTTAATTGTGATTTTAAAAAATCTTGTTCAAAAATAAGCTCTATCATTTTTCACAATAAATTTTCTATATAATTAATATTCCATCAGTATAGTCTTGAAAATCTATACCCAAAATATTACTAAATATTCATAGCAACATTTCCAAAATGTGTGAAAGTTTAGTGTTGGTATTAACAGACTTTGGTTTGCAGCTTCACATTGCATTTATTTA
The DNA here is from genome assembly GCA_023653725.1 of Bungarus multicinctus. NCBI lineage: Eukaryota > Metazoa > Chordata > Lepidosauria > Squamata > Elapidae > Bungarus > Bungarus multicinctus. The sequence continues at coordinate 61,146,260 of CM042844.1, forward strand.
TCAAATAATAGCATAAATTCTTAATTTACTTTTCCTAAATTTTTTATTTTTTCATTTCAGTATTCCAAAATATTTAATAGCCTCTTTATTATGCTGAATCATGATTATTTCATTATTAGATTACAAAGATAATTCCCAAAGAGACATCTGTGTTGGTTTGCTTCTCAAGGGAGTGAAAAAAGGAACCATGAAGATTCATGCTATGAATGCAACTAATTTACTCAATGTGCGTGAATTGGGTTACAGTTTCATTGTTTACGAAGATAGGAAACCTGAATATACTACAAACTAAGAAGCATCACTATTTTTCCACACTAAATACAAAATGCAGATATTTTTACTTCAATGAATGCTTTTTAAATGAGAATTATTTTCTAGTATTTTGTGTAGGAAATATGTGCTTTTAAACTAATTTGGGATTAAATTAATTTGCCTATGGAGGAAAGCCAAAGCCCTGTGAACATTTTAGACATTCATCATGGCAAAGTAGAAAATATTCTGTGGTTTTTATTATCATCATGGCTAGTTTCACGGGATGATTGATTTTGGCTTCAGGAAATAGATTCAACCATTAATCCCGTACTGCTCATCATTTTATTTATTTACTTTTGAAAAATATTCTTTTGAATCTTCTGGGTTTGGCTTAATCTGCAAAATAAAAAGAGTTACAAAATAAGCATTGAATTATGCATTTGATCAAGGCAATTAATTAAATGCTGTACAGTGTCCCTATGCACATAAATACCAAATATCCCTTTATTATCTTTTACAAGATAGTAAGGAACTTAAAAGCATACCTACTTCCAATTCAGTCAGCAACTGTTCAAATTTTTCAATGATAGTGAACAAGTACAGTACTTATAACCCATTCTTGGGATCTACTGCCATCGGTGTCCCCTGTGGTTATTTAATTGTGATCTGGATGCCCAGTGCCCGGGTTTCAGTTATGGTATCACAGCAACCCATGGCTATGCGATTGCCATTTGCAACTTTCCTTGCCAGCTTTCTACAAGCAAAGTCAACTAAAATGTCGGCAGAATGTTGCAAATGGCAATTCTAGGATATCCTCTCTTAATTACAGCAGCCACACAATTTCCATTGCTAAGCAGTGTGGCCACATCACATCACGCTTTAGGGCCACACCAATTAGCAACGGAAATTGCAGCCACAATTGCTGTTGTGTGGTGAAGATTATATAAGTAATTATATAATATGTATAAGTAATTTCTTCCCTCATACTGGCATCCAATCATAAGAAAGAGAGAGATCTAAACAACCTGGCATATACTAGTAGTACATGGGAGAACTCTAGATACAGAAGGGATTGTCTATAATTAGAACAAGGAGCATTATGTTTTACATATTAGCTTTAACAACATACCGTAGGGGAGTCTGGAATCCAGTTTGCTGGACAGACTTCTCCATGTGTTTCTACATACTGGAATGCTTTCACCAACCGAAGTGTTTCTTCTACACTGCGACCCACTGAGAGATCATTGACACTTAAATGCTTGACGATGCCATTAGGATCAATGATAAAAAGGCCCCTTTAAAAAAAAGTATTTTTTTTTTAATTAAAAATATACTTCCTACAAAAATGGCTTTACAACAGAAAACACACGCTGAGATCTCACGTCTTCCCCCTTCTTCTTTCTCTATCAGATAGCAATGAAAAAGGCAATTGAATTTATATAATTTGTTTGCTTGTAAATAAAAATACAGCAAGAAAAGTATGCTGCACATCAGTGATAGATGTCACATTTATCTTCTATATATGAACTTTTATATACCATATGAAGTTTACCAATATGAAAATGTTTAAAAGGCCATTAACTATCCAACTGTAATCAAGGCAGAGACAGATTCATAGATAGTTATGTAGATAAGAGGTAAGGAGAGAATCAGATTTGCATGGTAGGAGAGATCTAACATATTCCCAGACTTACATTCTATCCAGGAGATTCCAGAAAAAAACACAGTATTTTATTCTGTACTACAAATAAAATATTTTTCAATATTTTTAAAAATCTTGTAAACAATTAAGAAAACTCTGTGTGTGTGTGTAAAATTACTGCTCCTATAAAGTCTCTCTCTTTCTCTTTCTCTCTCCCTCCCTCTCCTCCTCTCTCTCTCGTTGGCTAAGGCAGATAGAATCTGCTGAAAATATTATCTGATACACGTATTTCTGTCTCTTCTGCAATATGGCAAGCAGCTCCAGAACCAAACTCTGCTTGCCATGCCCTGGGAAGACACAGCCACCCCAACCAGGTCCTAGTCACCCTTGCCATCCAGCACCTCATTGTTCTAGATAATCTTTGCCACCGCCTTCTTGCTCCCACTGCTGACAAGCTGCAGCGGTTCTGGCTACTAGTCTACAGAGTGAGAGAGAGAGAGAAAAAGCACAAAGCAGTTTAAAGAGGCCAGAGCATGTCAAAGTGCTCCTTTGCACCATACTCCTAGGCTGTATGGAGCTGGCTTTGTGCTGTAAAAAAAGGGAGGAAGCAGCTCAAAGGCAGCAGAAGTTGCAAAAATGCCCCTTTGTATTGCATTTCTGGTCCATATGGACTAGCTTGGTGCTGCAAAAATGGGAAAAAGAGGAGAAGCAACTTATTTCACCTCTCCCACTTTTTTTTCCAGCCCAAGCTGAGGACTACCTGTAAGCTTCAGGAAGAGACAGACTTAGCTCACACAACGTACTAAACCAGCAACCTAGGTTTACAAACTGCAACACTAGACTTCACACAACATACTACATTAAAATCAATCAGACTGTGTTATGGCAAAATATATAAATCCTTAGCCTATCTTACTAGAGACATTCAAGGTAAGTAACAAAACTAATTCCTTACCTTAATGCTAGCCCAGAGCTTTCTATGAGAACACCATAGTCTCGGGAAATCTGTTTTGTTAAATCTGATAGAAGTGGGATATTCATATGGCCTAAACCACCAGTCTAAGGAAAAAGACAGACATTTTAGCTTTTCTGTAGTCCTCCAGATTTTTAATATTAATCAAAAGATGATGAATGAAAAGTGAGTATATATCCCTCACAAACAACCATTAAGAGCTGGAGAAAGAAAATCCAATATCAGCATAAGATAGATTTTCATATATCATCATCATCATTATTACTATTATTATTTATAAGCATGTACCTAAAAAATGAAATTAGAGAGAAATGTTGTAGACTCAAGAAATAATTTTTGTTTCCCCCCATTCCTTATCCCAAATGAAATTAATCCTATTTCAGTTGTAGTATCTAGCCTATTGTTTCAGATTTGTATACAGAATTACTACAAGATCCTTACTAATACTAATTATATCAATATATTATTATATTTATATTTCTTATATATTAATATTTATTAACACATTAAATATTACAAATATACAAATTAAAATAAACCATAAATGATAAGGCATTTTGGCTATTTTTATTAAAAAACATGTTAAAAGTCTTTAGCTACCATCCAGCGATGTCATGAGCACTGCCCAAAGTTATAATATTTGTTGGAAAGCTATAATAAATGAAATGAAATAGATTAAATAATTTTTTTTAAAAAAAGATGCTATCAAAGTATAAATGACACTACCAAAGTATGGTAGATGCCACAATTGCATTTAAAAACTTCTAGGAAAGTTCTATTTAAGTATGTTTAGAAAGAAAACTTCAAATTTTGTTCTAATCCAGAGCAGTTTTATATTGTATGATAAATACTGGTAACATATATGCAAAATATCTGTCAGCTTTCATGAGCCAGAAACTTTTGTGCTGGTTGGGATTCTGGGAGCTATAATTATTATTTATTTCTGTTATAGGCCAGTACAGACTAATACTATATAACAATCACTTGTGAAAATAAAATCATGTTGCTGTAATGAACAAGGTAAATATAGAATTATTAGCATAAAATTACAAGGTATTTTATTAAATACCTTAAATTAAAGCACGAGAGAAACTTAAACAATTACAATTAATTTTACAATGGATAATCTAAAGGCTACAGATAACTACGATATGATATTCATACAAGGACATAAATAATATTAGAATAAAACACTACAGGTCATTTTCAACTTATAGCCCCAATTAAGCCCAAAATTTCTGTTGCTAAATGAGGCAGCCTTTAAGTGAATTTTCCCTGTTTTATAACCTTTTTTGTCACAGTTGTCAAGTGAATCACTGCAAGTAGTTAAGTTAGTAATGTTCTTAAGTGAATCTAGCTTCCCCAGACTTTGCTGAACAGGTCACAAAAGATTATCACATGACTGAAGGACACTGCAACAGTCATAAATAGAGTTAGTTGCATCTGAATTTTGGTCACATGACTATAGAGATACTATATTGCGATGGTTGTGTGTCATAGGTCACCTTTTTCAGTGCCATTTTAATTTCGAACAGCCACTAAAAAACCTGTTGTTAAGTTGACTCCCTGTACTAGGATATAAAGCTATGCTAATTTATATTAAGTCCAATACTTGCGAAGGTCTACTAGGATCTGATGGGATTAAGACAATATAAGTCCAATCAATCATAACAAAGAGATAGCAGTATAATATATAGAATGGTATGAATATGTTTAAAAGGAAAAGGAAAAAAGGCAGAAGTGGGGGAGAAAAAAGAAAGGAAAAAAGAAAAGAAAAATATATTGAGTTATGAAAACCCAAGTAAAGCTTCATTCCTCTCTTAGATCACCAGTTTATGTTTAATCATAGCTCTGAACAGAAGTGTCTCTGAAATCCCTTCCTCCTGATCAGCCAGCAAGAGATTAATGTAATCGTGTGTCTGCCCAACTATTGTGATACATGAAGAAATATATCTTACAGTTTTCTATACAAAAGGCAACCAGCAACACACAGCCCAGTTTTCATTTCCTCCAAACTTCAAAGAAAGAGCTGCAAATCTTTTTGTATGTCATACCAAAACCTTCTCTCCAAGATGGCAGAAAGGAAAATATTACAGAAAGCAAGTCGAAAAGCTCTTCAGATATTTGAGGAAACAATACTATAAAATGATGTTCTGAAGCAACACTTGTGGGTTTACTCAATTAATTTATAGTGGAGTGTGTGTGTGTGTGTGTGTTTGGTTTTTTTCCACAATATTTTTGTCTTGTTTAATTTTTGCTTTGTTATTGTTTTTCTCCTATTCATTTTTGGGGAAGCTCTGTATTTTAACTTTGGAAATAAAATTTTAAAAAGTTATCTCAAAAACATTCTTATTGTTTCATAATTCATGATTAAATTGTTACCAGTGTATTAGGAGGCAATTGATTTTAAAAGTGGCAGCTGTGCTTTCACACATCAAATGGGCACAATGGGGTAAGATGGCCAATATAAAACCAACCGGACCTTTTCATGTGAAAGGACATAGATCCAATTATGTTGAGGCTACAGCATTTTCTTCTTAAAATAAACAGAAATTAAAAGCTTTTATTATTTTGTACTGTGGGCATCAAATATTGCCACTAATAGAGGTTTGGTCTAGTGATTAAGGCAAACGAAGGGGGCGGTCTAGAAATGGTGAGACTCTGAGTTCTAGTCCCACCTTAGACAGGAAAGCTGGCTGGGTGACTTTGAGCCAGTTACTCTGTCTCAGCCCAACTCACTTCACAGAGTTGTTGTGGAGAAAATAGAAGAAGGGAGGAATATTAGGTACATTTGCCTCCTCCAGTTATTTATAAAAAGTACTAAAGATGGGATAAAAAAATAATGAAATAAAATAAATGAAAGTTCAACCATCTCATTGTAAATTTTAATGTTGATATTAGTAAGATACATGCACATTTGCACAGCTGCCTTTACCCAGGAGTCTTAATATCTGCTCAATTTAACCACATCACAGAGCCAAGGAGACAAATGACCTGTCCTTGAAACAAGGTCACCAAGACTCATTATGTTTAGAAGCCATCCAGACAAAAGTATGTGGTCATCACTTGCATTTTAGTTGTGGAAACCCTGTCACACGGTCATAAATCTAGCTAGATGACTAGACAGACTTCAAGGCTGCAGCATACGCAAGCAAGTATTTTAAAAACCTCACCCCGTTTTTCATTCATACTGAGTTACTTGTGGATATGAAAATAATTTATCATTGATTTTAAAGTACAGGCCAGTGTTCTGAAGCAGGCCAGTGTTTAATCCAAACCCAGTACTCTGACAATTTACAGGTTTGATTGAAAAAAAGGACACAAGAATATGTAACAGGTCTTCTAGAGAAAAAGCAACAGAACCTCATGATGGAAAAGCTCAGGAAACAGGTAAGAACAATTTGTCCAGGCCTTCCAAATTCTTCCAGGACACTTGATTCTTTTAAGTCAGCAAGAAAGAACCACTATTTCAATCAACAGTCCCACTTGAGGGATGTTAAATGATTAAAATCTAATTCCTTAGTCACAGTAATATACAACAGAATAATATACATTAATTTTCTTGGTTGCATACTATATATTTCACATAATTGCTTTTTCTTTATTTTACTAATAAAGAATGTTATAATTATCCATTTCAGAATTTTATAATTAGACTTAAAATAGTAGCAACTTTTGTAGCTATCAGTTACTTGTGACTTTGGGGTTGGGCCTTTCTTACAATGACCAAGCATAATTTAGACTGTTTTATCTTTCCTTTTCTTACTGGGCATTACTTTTCTTATGGTTTAGAGTAGATTAGACAAAATGAACAGTGGTGTCTGAAGCCAGTCACATGATATATGCACACTGACATCATGATTTGATCCAAATTTTAATGCATTTGATCCAAAATTATATATCAGAACAATTCTATCAACTTCAAAACCCGCAGAAATCACAAGTAGTTTATTTTTATTAGGTGAAAGAGAAGTGAAATGCCTATCTGGTAGAAAAATATAAATATTCACAGCTGAGAAATGAACAAATTTATTTTCTGTTTATATTTTAAGAAAATCTTATTAAAACAGTGCCCTTTAAGAAACTAAAATATTTATATACCAGTCTAATATTAATGTAAATAAGATGAATCTAGATTTTAAACATATGTTAAATATTCATGGTTTTAAGTATTGAAGATTTTTGTAACTATCCAAATAAATAAAAGCAATGTCCTTCCATAATCAATACCCCAGTAATTCTGCCAGTCAAATTAGATAGTATCTGTGCTGCTGTATGGATATAATTATTATGGATAACACTAATGCAAGAATAAATGAAAAGAAACATAATTTCTACCTTTCGTGGTGTATTTATCCATGCCAGGTGACAGAAGTGAGAGTCTACTGATACAGCAACAACTTCACAATTCACATCATGGAATTCATTTGCTTTGTCACTAAAAGCTATAATTTCTGTTGGGCATACAAAAGTGCTAATGCGGGGGAAAATACAGACAGAAAATGAATGAATGGAACATCTTTATACCATTAGGTTGTACAAAGTATGAGCAAAATAAATATCCATTTGAGATATCCTGCTTATCCAAATAATTCATTGGGACATAAATTGAAAGGACAAAGTTCAGAAGAATAATGGCATGTAATCTAGAAAAGATGCCAAAAATGTTGCTTCAAAATTGGATCCCCAATTTCTAACAAATGTTTATAGCATTTCTCTGATTGCTATCATTCCCTTATCATAATTGCCAAAAGATCCAAAAATATGCTGTGGTCTGTATTCCACAAATGTTCCATCCCCTGTTTCATTACAATTCTATTTTAGGAACAGGTTATAGCATCATAATTAACATAAGATATAGAACATAAGATTGGAGATCATAAAATTTCCAAATTATAATTTATACAGTTTTAGCAATCATACACATCAAATGTATCAGACAAGTGTTTTACAAATATTTTACTCTTCATGTAGTATTGTAATAATATTCATTAGGAGTACTATATGCAGATAGCTAGATACTGTTACTGTACAAAGGCAAAATTTGATCTGGAGTACATCTGAATCTATAAGTAGCACCTATCAACAACTGAATCTTTTCCTGGAATTGCATAGTTACTGTAAGATTCTGGGAAAGGATGCCTTTGGTTTAAGGAATCTTCAGATACTATGTGTACAGTACTTGGAATCACATTTGCCCTTTCAATTTGGATAATTGAATTCATGCTCAAAGCAGGTTTTATTCTACACTAATTTCTAATCTGCACAGTATGTCATCTGGGTCATTAAAAGTGAGACAATAAATTTCTCACAACTGCAAAACAAAATTATTGAAAAATTATGTGCATCTATTTATTTAACCCAATAACCTTTTCCCTAAACTACTTATCCTTGTTTGTTTCATCCATAATGGATGTACCACTTTATCTAGACAAATAAGCAATTAATATTCCAAGTCATTTTTTTCTATCTCTGAATATGAGAGCCAATGTAGAAGGAAGGAGGAGGAGCTAGGAGGCTGGTAGAAATGGGCAGACTCCGTTTTTAGTCCACTAGGTGAGTAGCAACATGAAAGCCAAGTTTACTTAAGAGATACAGTACAGGACAATACTTACAAATCCAAGGGGTAGAAGAAAAGAACCAGGTATTTTCCTTTAAAGTCATCTAAACTGAGCTCCTTGAAATCTCCATCCACCACAGCTGTCCCCTTAAAAAATGGAGCACGCTGAGTGACAGCAGGAACAAACCTTGCGGCACCTAGTAATCATTAGGTACAGTCATACAATATAACAAAGATACTGTGTTTGGATTAGAAACAAGCAAAATGTTAACATGCAAATTCATAAAAAGAAAAAAAACCAAACATCTTAGCAAATGTACCCCTGCATTTTTAGAAAATAAAAAAGTAATAATAAGCAATCACACTTTTTTAAAAGTGTATTTTATTTTTTTAAATGGTTTTTTATAACCAGCTACACCTATCTCAAGACAGCCATTTTCTATGAGTGCTATTACATGTTCTCACAATTTACCCCAAAGATTAAGGCTTCAGTATGATGTGAATTAGCCATTATAGTCTATAATCTATGTTCATTATCTAATTCATGTTATGACTAAATATACTGTGTGTCAGTATATCTTCTGTGTGGATGTCACAATAATTTCAATCATTAAAGGAACTATTATTGGGAAAAGATCTTCAGATGCACCAGCCATTCTAAAGAGGAAAGAAGCCCAACAGATAGCCAATTAGTGAAGGTTGGTGTTCGGGATATTTATTTTTCTTGAAACCAGCATTGCTCCAACCCAAGGCCACAATTTGTGCAAATATGCAGTTTGTAGCCCTGAACCTTAATGTAAATAGGAAGAAAAGCATTCTTGCCTTCATTAAGGCTAGCTCAACAAAGATGACAAAAAAAGTTTACCAGTACCTGAAATGTAAACTTCATTTTAAAATCAAATTATGCAGATTCCTCTTTACAAAAAAGATCATATTTATTTACAAATAAAATTGAACACACAGATATACCCACACTTCAGAGTTCTGTTTGCAAATTATTAGAAACATTTAGCAGCACCGATATATTTATTTTGTGTATCTCTATACACAGTGCTTACTCCCTGATAATATTTCCATTAAATGGCTATTCCCATTTATTATCCACCTGAAATAATTTAAAACTAGCATGTTGTAACTTGCAATTCTGCAGTAGTAAAAACATGTTGAACCCCACACCCACGAAGCCTCTGCTTAATTGACATAACAGAAAAGCAGTAGAAAAAAAGTAGAAGTAATACAATTCACAGTGTTGTGCCAATATTGGAATATATTCCAAGAAAACTGCAAAGTAATAGAATCATTGAGGTGAAGGGATCTTTCCAGTCATTTAGTCCAATCTCTGGTGTGCAGGATCTACTACAACAGTTTTTTTTTTAAACTAGGCAGCCTTAAGGTATGGATTGCACGTCCCAAATAGCATGCTGCAAGTTGCCAAGCTTGAAAAAGACTATGCTAAACTAGACCATCTGACAGATGACTTATCCAGTCTATTTGAAACCATTTCACATTAGGTGGCAGCCTATTCCATTGGCCAAGAAAGTCTTCTTTGGTATTTAGCCTAAAACTTTTTCCTTAATAGTTTTAACCCATTGGTTTTGGTCTTTCTTTATGGGACAACAGCCCATGTGTCCCATCTGCACACGATAACCCAACATTTCCTCTGCTTTTTAGGTCACTGCAAATGGAAATGACTGCAGACTAAATCAGAGAATATGCATGGGGGAGAAGAGTTTTTAAGAGAGGATTTAGAGGTCATCCGTGAACAAATCGCTTATAATCGCTGATTATAAGCGATTTCATTCACTCTCAGATCCGTCAACTTACTAGTACTGAAATGTAACCGAGGCACAGAGGGCTTGGCGTCGGCTGTGCACTTCCGCCCACTCGCCGCTGCTGATAAACACCTTCCGGCCACCGCACTTGGTCTCCATATAGTGGCACCGGTCCAAACACCCTAGGAAAAGAGGGCCCAGCTTGGTATCAGAAGAAGACGGGCAACGAGAACCCAAGGATAACATGCTAACTAAATATGCACCGCAGCGGAACAGAAGCAGCCTGAGATAAAGACTCTTGCAAAGCATGCGAAGATCGAGCTCCAGTTTCTCCTCCCAAGATCCATGTGCAGCCGCTGCATGGAGGGCTTCCCAAGATCTGGATGAGTAAAGGGATGGGGGGAGAGACACTCAACTCTTATTTATATAATAATAATAATAATAATAATAATAATAATAATAATAATAATAATAATAATAATAATAATAATAATAATAATAATAAATCTGGGAAGGCAGCGGTGATGGGTCGATTTTGCAAAAAGTAGCCAAAGGTACAAGACGGGGGAGCGAGGGGGTCGATAAAGGAATCTAGTCCTCACCCCCTAAGGAAGCCATTATTACACCTTGCGAGGTTTTTCGGCTTACTCTCGTGTAGAGTGCGCCGAACTTAGAAAACACAACAGGGAGAAAAGCGCCGCGATGCCTTTAATGCTATAACAGAGAAGCCCCAAGACTGCAGCCGCCCTGCCAAAGCGAAGCAATGGCCGAGTGCCAGCACAGGTCATTTTTCGGGGACGGCGCGGCAAGCAAGGGGATCGCACTTACGGAGGGTTTCAGTAACCTTCGGAGCGCCCCTGTCACGGCTGCCATTTTCAGCTTGAAGAGCAAACAAAGGGGGCGGATCGCACTCCGGCTTTGGCTGATGGAAATACCGGGGAGGAGCCGCGAAATCCCCATAACCCCAGGGGCGGGCTGTTGATAGGCCGGCATAGCTCCGGGTGGGATCGGCCCAACCTTGCAGAATGTGGGTTTTCCCGAGGGTAAGGAAAGCCCGGTTAAAGTTTGTAGTTCTGTCCGACTCTTGAGTTGGCACTGAATTTGCAGCTGGGTCTATTAGGATCACAAGATGCCCAGAATTATAAAGTACAGGTATATATTCTAAATAGTCTGTGATTAATATGTGTATGTATATGCATATACATATATGTCTGGGTGTGTGTGTATATATTGTGTGTATATATACTATATTTTGCATTCCTAGGTAGCCTATTCAATATATATATCGATATATATTCATTTTTTTAAATGTGTGCCAGTGTGTTCACAGAAAAAAGTGACAATAAAAGCTATCTTTCAGTCAATCAGAATAGAGCTGGAAGGGACCTTGGAGGTCTTCTAGTCCAGGCCCTTGCTCAAGCAGGAAACCCTATACCAGGGTTGTCAAACTTGCATCGTCATGGCAGCATCATGTGACATAGTAAGAGTTTCCTCCCCTTGGCTAAACTGGGTGAGGGAGGAGCCAGCACTTGACACATCCGGCCTGTGAGCCGCAGGTTTGCCGCCTCTGCCCTATACTTTATTTATTTATTTATTTATTTATTTATTTATTTATTTATTTATTTATTTATTTGGTTTGTCAATTGCTTACAAGATAATAGGTATAAGTAAAAACATGGATACATATAAGAAAAATTTTAAAAGAAACAATAGGACAGGGACAGTATGCACGTTGGTGCGCTTCTGCACATCCCTACAGACCTCTTAGGAAAGGGGTGAGGTCAATAGTAGACAGTCTAAGGTTAAAGTTTTTGGGGTTTGGGGAAGAAACCACAGAGTCAGGTAGAGTATTCCAGACATTGACCACTCTGTTGCTGAAGTCGTATTTCCTGCAGTCAAGTTTGGTGCGATTAACCTTGAGTTTGTATCTATTGTTTGCTCTTGTATTGTTATAGTTGAAGCTGAAGTATTCATTGACAGGTAGGACATTGCAATGTATGATTTTATGTACTATACTTTGATCGGACCATTTATCCAGTCTTTTCTTAAAAACCTCTAGTGATGCAGCACCCATAACATCTGAAGATAAGTTGCACTTACTTACATCTTATGTAACCATCATATTTAACATGTTAATGTAGTTTGTGTTAGTCTTAGCTAATCATTTTTTTTGGTACAAATCCCCATTAAATAATTATATTAAATAATTATTTGACAGAATTAAGTTGTGGTTACCTATGTTCTGTGAAGGTATGCCTGGGATCTGAGTAAGCCTGTCATTGTTTTGGGTCTCTTGATGAATAAAATAAAGGCTGATATTTTGCATTCCTACGTAGCTTATTCAAAAATAATTCCCATTGATCTTCATGGGCCATACAACACACAGTATCTAGCTGCAGAATGTTAGATCATCTTTTCCAATTAATTAGTCTGAATCCATAATGGGCCAGACTTACAGCAGTGTTTTTCAAACTTGATGAATCTGGACTTTTAACTCCTAGAATTCCCCAGTCAGCATGCTGGTGTTTGAAATTTACTGGTCTAAACACAAGCATTTAACTTCTTTGTCTATGCCCATACCTAATCAAGAAAATACCAAGGAGAAAACCACACACCCTAACAATACTGACAGGGCAAACCCCACATTCAGATGATGTTACCTAATTGGGTAATGAAGAGTCTGCAAACAACCAGCCAGGCTCATACAGCGGCAAGGATTCCACAATTCATTCCTGAGGTACATATATTTTCTTCTACTGCATAAATAAGATATCTTAGAACAGGGCTGTCAAACTCCTGGTTATGCCCACACCTGGTTTAGTGAAGGTGGGGAAAAGTCCTGATACATCACATGACACCACCACCATAACGAACGTGAGTTTGACACCACTGTCTTAGGAGATGTTGATGTACCCATTGTACAGAATTTCACTATGTTCCTTGTATCTCTTTGATCTTTGAATCAATTACTATGTGTCCATTGGCATTCTTCAATTTAAAATACCATTTTATGACTGAAAATTCCTTCTGCATTTTAAAATATTTTGGAAAACCTGTCTTTTTTTTAGCATATTACCATTTTCATCTTTTTACAGATGTCATGATTCAGTTCCTTGTATCTTTTAACAGTTATCTAAGTATTTAAGTTTTGTCCTGATATTTTTGTTTGTGCTTCTTGACTTTGGCTTTTCTTTATTTTTTTAGCAATTATCACCATCTATTCTGGCTTTTGCTCTTTTCGGTTTCTTGATCTTTATTGATCTCTTTTCACATTAATCCTTAATAGGTGCTTTGATTTGGTTCCACAGCTTCTGGTTCTCTATCAAAGAGGTTGAGGACTTAATAGTGATTCCTGATGTTCTGCTTGAAACTGGTAGGTATATGCTTAAATAATATTATGGAAACTAGTTAGTTTTGTTCTTTTCTTTTAGCTTGATTTGGAACTTACCTATAAGTAGTTCGTCATCTTTTGCACAATAAATCTTTGATTATATCTTCATTATTATAACTGAGCTTTCCACAACCTTGTACTACTGATATAGTTAATTCGATTTTTTGTGTGTGTTCCATCTGGTGTTATCTATTTATATAAATGTCATCTCTGTTGTCTGAAAAAATATATTAGCAATGTAAATAAAATAATTGGATTGACAGAAACAGATAAATTGGTCCTCTGCTTATTTTTTATTCCTAATCCATATAGTTCAACAATATTTTTTCTTATTATTTCCAACACTGGCATTCCAATCTTGCTTGTATGTTCTGTTGATTTCAGCCTGAACTTAACCATACAAGTAGTCAGTATTCTCTTTTTCTGCATCAGTAGTTGGAGTAAAAACTTGAATAACTGTCATATTAAAGATCTGTGGGCAAAATTTATATTACCAATATTACTATTATTATATACACAATAATGTGATATCACAGATTCTTTAGCTGGTGGTGGCATTTGCATGTGAGTTCTTCCCAAGAACCTAACATATTGTAATGTATCAACATAATATATGTGCAGATCCAAACAATGTGGCCTTTTGTAATTGATAGATGGAAATTTTGACAATGCATAGATTTTCTCAGTGCTATCCGTGATGTTTTAGTATGGCACCTAATTTGCATATAACCTCTACAACCAGTTTATGCCATAATCTTTTAACTTTGATTTTCAGAGTTGATACTTGATTTCTTCCAGTTCTGCTATTCTGTTACAGTGGTACCTCTACTTACAAAATTAATTCGTTCCGGAAGCCGTTTCGTAACCTGAAAATTTCGTAAGTAGAGGCACATTTTACCTGTAAATATCCTAATCCGTTCCAAGCCCCCGAACTGTACTTCTTCGTTCTTACTTCCTGCTTTGCTGGATTGCTAGCGCAAGACTGAGAACGCGGTGCGGTGCGTGCGCACAGATCCCTCCTAACCAGGAAGACATGCCAGGAAGTTAACCAATGGCAGCGCAGCTCGGATGCGCCATTTTCCAGGAAAGCCTTTCGTATCCTGAAACATATTCGTAAGTAGAGACGATATTTTCTCGAAGACGCGTTTCGTAACCTGAAACTTTCGTAGGTAGAGGCTTTCGTAAGTAGAGGTACCACTGTATCCCCTGATGTTGCCACATCAATTATTTACACTTGTCTTTTCAACCACAGCTAAATCTGGCTGTAATGTGCCAAGGCTTTACCAGTTTTCTGGAAATTGCACAATGTTTTAACCTGCTTATTTTTACTACTTTTTCAACTATATGTTTCCAACCAATTTTTTATAATTGGCTTTTGATAATTTTACAGATGTTCCAATGAATAATTTTGGCATATCTGTGTTATGAGGCTGTTTATAATAAGTTTGTGTATTCTTCTTACACAAGCTGAATATATGATTTACTGTTTCTTCTGCTTCTTTGCATAATCTGCATGGTTTTTCAATTCTGGACTTGATTACATTGGTTCAAATAGCTTCTTCAGCAGTCAAATTCAAGCCTTCAGTTTTTTTTTTAATGTTTCAAGTTGTAAATCTTTGCCAGGTTTTATCTTCATTCACTTTCCACTCAATCTTTTGAAGAAATTGACCATGTAATGCTTTCCCTTGCTAATATTCTATTCTTGTTTTATTTCAATATTCATGTTTGTTTCCTGTGCATTCAGTAAATTCCAGTTTTCAACTTGCATCAATGATTTTTCTTGGCTGTTTTTTTCATAATCAGCCAATGCATGATTTTCTTCTTTAACATTTTTTTTTACTTGGAGTAAACCTTTGTCTCCATTTCTGCAGAACATGTATAATCTATCAATATCATTCTGGGGATGTAATGCATAGCGAATAGTCATCAGTTTTCTTGCCTTTTTCAATCCAAACAGTCCAGTTCAGCTTGTGTGCAGTTAATAATTCCAGCAGCATATCATAACACAGGTATGGCCAGGTATTGAAGGCTTTGATTGTGTTTCTACCATTCAATTTTCTCACTGTTTCTATCTATTCCTTATTAATTACACTTTTAACTTGTCCATGCTTTATGTTATTTAACTGTAAAATGCCCTGATCTTTAATGAGTCCTGATTGTTTAACTATTCAGTATTTAAATTTCATTATTATTCACGATTTTACTTTGATTTTTTGCTACTGTGCCTGTAGCAATAAATACACTGCTTCTGTAGTAGTAGCTACTCTAGGCCAAATTTAATTGCTATATATATGCTAAAAATTCTTAAATCATTTGTTGATAAATCAATAACTGATTTTTTTCCTGAATTTCCATAAAGCTTAGCCCCTCTGTCTTTCTTCAGTTTTCCTGCTGTTAGCCATTGCCAGATCCTGTTGTTATCTGCTTTGCCTCCTAGATTTTTTGTGTGCACTGGCCATGCAATGTTTGCTTTGCTCAATCTCTGTTGTATTCTTGATCTGCTCTTTTCTTGGTGTCTTTGGTATTCAATTAGCCACCATGGTATACTAATTTCAATGCATCTTCTTCACTGCTCTTCAAATATTTTTCCAATGCCCTTTTTTTTCCCTTAACTATCTGGTGTACTTGCAAATTTCCATGATCACTTATGCTCCTTGGTAAATAGAGTCTGTTAGTGTCATTGCGTGGATGTAGAGTATGTATGATTCATCATTATTCTTTTTCTGGTCTTCCTGTACAGGGCTTCTAGATCAATTTGAATCTAGTATACTATTCTAACTGTATATCTAATGATAGTATGTTGTTAAACTACTTGGCAATGAGTGAATGGAGACCAGTCAAACGTTTCAATCAAAAACCATGCAGTTCATCTTCACCTTCTACTGCAACCTTCCTTTGCCCTTTTTTACCGACCATTTCTGTTGTTATCAGCTTCTTCTTTTTCCTTCACCTTCTTTAGCCAAGCTGCATTCTTGGAGTATTGGGTTTGCTCATATTTATGCCCTGAACTGCACTGTTTCTTCGCTGTTAGCTGTTGGATGGTTCATTGCAGCCTCTCCATTAATGGATTGATAGAATCCTTTTTGATTCAATTGAAATTGGAGATTCTGCCTGTAGAGTGCAATTTGATCTTCCTATATGCTGACCTTGGCTATATATGTTATTTGTTGCTTTATTATTTCCAGTGTTTCCTTAATCTTCCTTTTTTCCATGTGATATTTCTTGATTGGATATTCTTTGATCTTCTGGTCTTTTTTGCTGTTTTCTTTGTTCTGTTTTCTTGCTGTTTTCTTTGTTCTGTTCTAGTCTGCTTGTATCTGATCTTAGCACGCTGATCTTATTTTCTAGCCCAATCTTCTATTTTACTTTCATTTCTTTTTAATGTGCTACCATAGCTGTTTCTTTGAATCAAGCTTCAATGTAGTTTTCTTGATCCATATGGTTTTCTTGATAAAATACAGTTTTATTAGCCCTTCTCCTGTGCAGTATGAAATATTATCTTTGTCATTATTAAAGTGATTGTCAGTTTCCAACACATTTATATCACAATTGCTTGATTTAGTTGCCAGCTTGCTTTCATTGGACCACTGGGATGACATTCACATATTTGGTGACTCTAGGTGTATATTCCCAAAGCACTTCATTTATACCTTCCAGGAGCACAAATACATATATGCACACATGAACACAAGCACAAGGAAGGTAGGAAGGTAGGTAGTAGGTCTTGGGAAAGATCCACAAATATAAAATGTTAATTTGCAAGTCTATCAAGCTTTCAAAACAAGATGTGTTGTCCTCTTAATGTGGCTAGGTGGCAGCACACTCTTTCAATAAATACAGTGGTTTACCGGCTGCTTGCCAGATGTTGTACAGGAGGCCAGTACACTCCCAGCCACTGTTACGACACATCATGGAATGCTGAGACAATATGTCAGTTTGTAGAACTGTAACCTCAACATAGTCTTCACAAATAATTGAAGACAGGCAGACTGTTAAGTTATTCTAAGGGAGGAGGGTGCTAAAAAGTATAATGAGATACAATTGTGAACTGTATGTTACCGAAAGGGGAGAGAGAAGGAAAAACACTTTTCCCTAAAAAACTTTCCTGAATATAATTTGGATCAATTTTGTGTGAACCACAACTGCCAGATATAATTACATTTCACTGATGTCATTTGTTTGCAATTTTGGGTACATTACTAGCAGTAATAAATCCCGAGAGGCAATCATTTGGCTTTGAATGGCATTTATTAGGATTCATTTTGGAAAATAGTTGCTTGCGTCTATATAAATGTTGTCCAATCGGTCAGTTAAAAGGACTTTTGAATCTTTTTCTTTTTTCTTTTTTCCATTTTTCCAATCACCACAAGCTCATGGAAGTTGGGATCCTAAAGGGTGTTTTAATAGCTACTGAATTGCTCGAATCCAACAAGCATCCTTTACTGCAAAAGCCTTCTTGGGAGCCCGAGCTGCATATCAACAATGGGGCCATTGACTCCCATAAAGGGTAGGGTGGTATGTAAGAATGCCTCCTGTGGATAATATTTTAAAATTGTATTTGTTGTCTGAAAAAACGCAGTTTGAAAATTGGGTTGTTTTTTTTTCTACAAACCCCCCCTTCTCTGGTAGAGACAGGAGACAGTCTGTTGCTGCAGTACTCACAGCTGCAGACCTGCAAGAGCCCACTCAGCCGATGAGTCATCGGCTGCAACAGCTCATAACGTAAACCTTCATTTTATCCGTCCTCATTTCTCATTACAGGGGAGTCCAAATTTCAGCATTTATATTGAAAAATGTACTAACGCTTCCTTGGTAGTCTTCTGAAAAATGACCACTATCACCACTGTGATAGCTTGTGGTGACCAAAAGTTTACCCCCAAAATAAAAAATATATAACCCCCTTCTTTCTTGAACGATCCTGCAGTAAAGGTTTACTGGAGATCCCCTCCCACCCGTTCTCTCTTTATGCCTTCAGAATTCGAATGTTCCATTTTTCCTCAAGCCTTTCACGATCACTTAGTGTTTTTTTTAAATCTCTTTCTAATTAAACATGCAGATAGGGGGTTTTAACTGTCCTTGTATAGAGTAAATAAAGATTGATAAACTAAAGCCAAAGTTTAAAGGTTCTACTCTTATTCAAACAGATTGAATGTACGTCATAACAGAAATAATTTATTTGTGCTCGGGGTATAACTGTATCAGGGTGAATAAGTAATCGTTATAACATTTATTAGTTGACCGGAACCTCAAGTCGTTCCCATTTGCTGAGCAACATCTGCCAGTAACCTCAGGCTAAATGGCTGGCAACCTTCTTAGGTATAGTCCAAACATGAAACATGACCAGATGAGCTAATTCTATTTTATTGTAAGGCTACATTAACATAATCTTGCAAGTCTGAAAGTACAAGACTCCTGTTCTTTTCCCACCTGATAAATTAGAGAGTTTCTTTCTCTGTCTATAATGCACTGTGGGCTATCCTGCCTCTTATCTGATCATTTCCTAGGTGGCATCTTTTCTCCCTCACTTGTCTCTCAAGGTCATTCTCACATACCATTACAATGGCAAATAATAAAAGAGACACTATTGAATTTGTACCTCACCAACACCTCTAAGGCCACAGATTCCTCATCCCGCTTAATCCATTTATCATCATTCCCTGCACTTTGCCTCCTTAGTTGTTTTTTCCATATATCTGTTAATTCCTTCTGGCAACAAAGGTATGAATGTTCATGTAATACGATAACATTTTTCAAAGGAAAGCCTATCTGTACCTTCTCTGCTTCAGTTCTTGTAATTCCTGACATAGTCCCTAATAGACATGTAAGAAGTACCCAACACATTTAGCCGTGCATCAGTTCTTTTAAAGCTGCTTAAAGCATGTAATTCAGGAGTCATTCTATAGCTATGCTTAGAATCCAGCTGTTTTAAGCCTCCTTTTTAAGAATGCTATCAGTCTCACGACATACTGTTCACTACTCAATAGCTGCAGAACAAGCAAAACAACCATCAGATATGATATTTTACAGGTATAATGATTGAGAGAGCTGCAAATAATTCTGATTATTTATAAACAAGTCATGTTGTCAGTCATGAAAAACAGCTTGCTTCTGAGTTTAAAAATGGAAATGGTTCTTTCATTTAGGGTTTGTTTCCAAATCCAATTAGCTGGTCCCATTTTTTATGTGTTTTAATGGTTCCAACTTTCTTCTAGAAGACAATATACATAGCCCTTTGAAGTCAGCAACAGCAACACTATGAGGTAGTGTTATGTGAGATACAGTGCTTGGCCCTGGGTCTCCTGATGTGCTTCCATGGCTGGGTCATCATTCCTTAGCCACTGTGCTACAGAGAGTATGTTATATGGTTTTAGCTTTTTGCATTCTATCACCTGTAGATTTCAAACATCAGACCTAATCAGTGTAGTGGTTTGAGGTGCTGAACATTTCAGCTCAAAACATCTTAAAGGCACTGCAAGGATAACATTGAAAGGCTGGATTCATATGCTGGGTTACACAAATCTTCTCTACCTTGGCACCTCAAAATTTCCTACTAGCATGGAGAATGCTATGGTAAGCCATAAAGTGAGAAGAGGATATTGATTCAGACAACGTATGAGTTAAAAACACCAATACTGACTAATGAATACTGAAATAAGAATACTGAAGTCTCATCAAGAAAAAACCCTGATGTGTGTGTGTGTGTGTGTGTGTTTTCCAAATGCCTACTTAATGAACAATATGGCTCCTTACATTGGCACAAGTGTATAAAAAATTATAAACCATAAAACAAAACTTTAAAATGTCAAGATATGTCTGGAATGTATCTTTATTCCTGTTTTTTTTCCCCTGAACGACTTAGATGCATCAAAATAAATAACCACAACACTTGAAACAGTTCTTTTGTTGGAATTATTTACTCTATTATTTCCAAAGCTGGTCAAACTATTAGCCTAATAACAAGAATACGGTGGAGAAGTCAGTACTGGCCTGCATCATACATCATGCCAAGCCCATGTATATAGTTTGTTTTCTATATGCAGTACTATGCCAACCCAGCCATTTTGGTTTTGTAAACCATGTTTAATGTCTTCTGAAAATTCAACTGTAACAACCATAGGTGTAGTTAAACTAAGATTCAATATGATACATGATCTCCATATTTGCAATGTTGCATGAAAGAGAAATACAGATATTTCCCTTCCTGTTGTGGTTAGCCAGCAGCAGGTGCAGATGGCTGAGGAGAGTGAGGACTCGGATGAGGGGCCGGGACCACCAGGGAGTGAACTGCTGCCTTCAGGGATTGTAGGGGATGGCAACAGTGACGAGGAGGTTCCCGAGGAGCCTGTGCCAAGTATGCGTGAGCGCAGGATGATTCGTAGAAGAGAACAGCTGGAGCAGCACAGGCAACTCGGGAGTAAGGCTGCAACGTAATGGCCCCTCCCTCCAGGGAATATAAGCCTGGTTTCAAAAGGTTTTTGCTTTTGTAGAAAGCAAAAACGTTTGAAGAACCCAGCATTGTGTGTAGAGACTCCAGCTTATCTGAAGAATTCTATTTTCAGAATTCAGCTTTTCTGGTTGGACTAATTGGCTGCAAGCCATCCTTTATCTACAAAGTTTATTTGTAGATTATAGCTGTGAAGTTTGAGTTACTGAGTTTGTTTGAGATTTTCTTGCTGGTATCAGGGTTGGGTCAGAACACTTCCATATTTCCATATAAAATTCTGTTAGCAGGGTAGCTTTATCTTACTATAATATATTTTGGTGTATCTTGTTGGATGGTATCCTATTAAATCTATTAGGTACTGGTATATGCTACAAAAATCTGGATGACCATTAAGATGATAGAAAAGAGTTTGAGACATCTCTTAAGCCTCTATATATTATGGTCATCTGGTTTTTTGTAGCCCAGATCTTGTAGCATACAGTAGCTTTAAAAAAAACCTGTACTTTTCACCCAAAAATTCTAAAGTTGCTTTGGAATTCTAAATGAGATAGACATTAGAAGACATTAGGAGGGAGAGAAATCAACAAGTTGGAATTTCATGTAGTTAAACTGAAATTCAATAAAGTTAGAAATCAACCAATCTCATCAGAGACAAAATACTGACTCTGAGTATATTCTTTAATGAACTAAAGTTGCATCTTTGCCTATTCCTGGAGGTATAACTCTCTGGAAAGAACCGATACTATTGATGGCAAGAATCAGGTTTTTTTTTCAGTTAAAGCTGGTGTACCAGCCAAAATTCTATTAAGGGTATGCTGAATATTTAACTTTTTTTCACCGTCTCATTGAATTTAATGAAAAATGAAGTGCTTTTGATACTTTTTCTTCCAAACAAAATATAATTTTGGTGAATTCTTATGGAGCATGCGGGATTCTCACTGTTTTATTTTCAAAGTGATGACTCTATCATTTATTATATGATTATCTACTAATAACTTAAAGCTTCCACTGAATTCAACTAAAAATCTAATAAAACTGCTTTTGGGAGGGTGGTCTTTTTCAAATGAGAAAATATGAATTGTCAGGTAGGTTCCAGAATAATTCAGCAATGTAGAAGAAAAAAGAACAAACACAAAATATTCTCTACAGTCTTAAAATGAACATTAAAAGATACCCTGTAGTGCTCTGAGAATGAGACAGAAAAACAGAACCCTATTCTTTAATGAATAATACATTATCAGCAAGCTCTAGTAACAAAGGAGTCAAGGAACACAGTGGGAAACAATAGATCTTAAGATTAAATATCAAGAAAACCAAACTAATACAAAAGGTTCAGCAACCAGCCTTCAAAATGACAAGACACATAACTGCCTTTTAGGAGCAGCTAAGAATAATCAAGGAACCAGAGGTAAAGAAATATGCCACAGACTAGCACTTGGTAGATAAGCAGTGAAGGCCCTGGAAAATATGCTGAAGCATATCTATGCCCACAAAGATCAGAATCCTGCAGGCATTGGTTTTCCTTGTGATATTGTTTCTGTTTTGCTTTTTGAAAGTCTTTAACCCTTTCTTTAACATTCTGCAGGAGTTTATATTAATTTTTTATTTCTTAACTAGCCAAACAAATTCAAAGACGTTGACATTGCTTAAATAGTATGCCAGTCATCAGTAAAAGTAATGCCTGAAATTAACAAGATTCTAGATAAGACATTCATCTTGGCCAGCTAAGTTCTTCCCTTCATTGACAGTTGTAATTTTTTTCAGCTCAGCATATATTTTTTTAATTTCATTCCAACATACCTCAACATAGTTATTCTGATATAGTATACAGCTCATATTAGTTGAAATCATACCCCAATATTTAATCTTGTTCTCAATTCTGAATCCAGAGTTATTCAGATCCAGACATCTTGATCTTGTGCAGTCATATTTTAATCAACGTCTTTATTGTCTGCATATTAATCCCAAAGCTGCTAATGCACTCTTTCAGATTTCTCATTAGAAATTCAATCCCTTTTAATGGGTCCTGTATGATCAAAACCAAATTGTCTGCAAAAGCTGACAAGATCTCATTTTTTTATTTTTAACTCCATTATCTTCTTGTCTAATATTTCTATTGAAAATTTCAAGAATTAAGATAAACAACAAAGAAGGCAGGAGTCAGTCCTCTCTTGTTCCTTTCTGAATATCATATGGTTTAATCAAATCACCATTAACCTAAATTAGTATTTCCCATCCATTTTATAAAAAGGGCCATCCTACAGACATAAATACTCATTTGATGCATTTCACGGGCATATAAAAGAAGTTTATTTCTACTTCTAACTTATCAAGGACTTGTATGCTAACCAACTTATACGTTCAAAAATGAGAACCCGGCTGCTTTTCTCTTTAAATTCCTAAGCAATCCTTAAAGATGTGCAACTTGAAACCTTCTCAAGTCTTTTATAGTCCAATTTGCATGTCTGCTGTCTCCTGCCACATTCCACTAGACTGTAACTAAATGCAGCCTCATGGCTAGGACAAAAGCCAGTCCTTTTCCCTCTCTCTCTCTCTCTCTCTCCCATCCCTCTTCTGTTTTATTTTAAAAAATTGCCAAATGAAGTAAAAAGATTTCATGATTTAGATTGTTTTGTTTTGTTTACGCTTCTTTGGGATATAACAGTCTGAAAGGCAGCCCATAAATGTAAATCTATAAAGTACTTCTTGGGAGGCAGTATATGCTAGAAATTCAAATAGATAAATGTGAAAGTCTAAGAAATTGCTGAGATGCATTGGTTGTATACATCCTTCACCAGGATAGTACAGTACTACCTAATGCTTTTTGATATGTGTGTGTAAATATTTTTGGTCATAGCTTTCATAATCCAATAGCATTGCTCATTTCAACCAAGTCTAGTGAGAATTCAGCTCAATAAATATGAATGGCATAAATTGCCACCTCATTTTTTTTTAGCTCAAATGATTGTGCAGATCACGTTGTTGTTTAATTCAATTAGTGACATGTTTGCCACAAAGATTAGCCACCAACTTGCTTCATCATTTGATGTAGGAATGCCACTAGATGGCACTTTGGTACAACTCAAGGTCTAGCATGGATACTGTCTTGGTCAATTAAATGGACTTCAAGCACAGCTGTGGTTGAACTAAGATTGTTAATCTTTCCAAGAATTAAAGTAAGTTCTTGATATGCTTGATTCCAAACTGTAAGCATTGGAGTCGTATTTCTCATGAGATTTCATAATAGTTTAAGTAAACAAATGTAACTAACAAGAAAAGAAGGCACCGATTAGCAAGAGGACACAACTAGAGTTGATTCATATATTGCAGCAGCTTCTACTTATGTTAAATGCCACTGAAAATTGCCTCCATGTGATCTTTGTAATAAAACTGCTTTCCATGTGATTCACCCTAATTGGTTGGCAGACTTCATGCTTATGCCAGAATTATTGAACATATATGTGGAATTAGGCCATAAGGAAATCCTCTTCTTAAATGACCACTGATAAACTGTAGGCAATCCATTAGGTCTAAGACAACTTGCCACAGCTAGCTCACCACAGCCAACTCGCTGCAGGACAAGAGTTACTCTACTTACTGTGGAACAAGAGTTACACTAATATCAAAGAAACGATGGAATAGGATCATTAAAGAAAGGATGTCAAAGGAAGGACAAATGAAATGTAAATGACAAAAAGTAAAATAGTTTTACTTTTATCCTTATCCTAATTGAATTGTTGAATTGTGCTGCAGTGAGTTGGCCATGACAATGTATCTTTTTTTATGTATACTGAGAGCATTTACACCAAGACAAATTCCTTGTGTGTCCAATCACACTTGGCCAATGAAGAATTTTAGTCTATTCAAATTGGCTATGATGAGTTGGCCACAGGGACTTGGCCATGGTGAATTGTCCCATTCCGCATCCAATAGTAGGAATAATTGCATAGGCAATTAGTTCAGTTTCAGTTTACACTTAAAACACAATATAACCTATAAAACCAGAAATTGATTTCTAAGTTACTAACAATTGCAGATTTTTTTCCCTGAAGCAACTCAGATGGCATTACCACTTTATTTTACTGAAATTAGAACTTGTCTTAAAAATAAGCCATCAGAACTTTTCCATCCTCTGAAAATAGAGGTAGCTTTAGATGGTTTACCAACAGACAGGACTTTGTTTTTTTCACCATGGCGCTCTGGTGGTGAGTTTGTTTGCACTCAGTATGGGCAGGTAATCTTCAGATGTTATAAAAATGTTGTGAAAACAAAACAAAAAGAGTTGTTACATATTTAGGAATAGGCCCTCTACCCAGATTGGTACCATGGTCATAGTCTGGCCTCATGCCCTCTCCAAATAATTTTTTCATTTCATGAAAAGAAACCCTACAGATGGAATGGTAATGTTACAAAACATAGCACACACTCCTAGATCTCATCTTGATTTGCTAGATTGCCTTGGTTCCCACTTAGTCCTCCAAGCAGTTTTAAAATAACAATAGAAGTATCTGTGCCTGATATTCATCTGTCTAGGAAAACAAAGCAGCAATGATAGTATTTGGGACAGGATGGAGAAATTTTAGTACATTTATTTTTTTATTAGCTAAACTTATAGCAGCCGTTAGCCAAATGCACACAACACAGTAGGACATGCCTGAGCTTCACTACTAAAAAATAGATGGTTTGAAGGTTTCAAGCAAAATCAGGATTTCTTCACAGATTACAAATTAGAAGGGCTTTACCCATAGTCTCCCAAAATATGGTTTCTTTGAACCCATAAACTCTACAATTGCAACACTACTACAAGTATGAGTAGCCTGGTTTATTGATTGAAAGATCCAGTTCCTGGCAGAGTGCAACCCCATATTTTTGCTATTCTGCCTCAGTACTTATCAGGCATAAAAAATCAGGATTATGTTAAGATTTATTGCTCAACCTAGTACATAAGAATCTAGTCAACTGATGGTCAGCACTAAATTGGCACTAGATAAGAGTCAATGGATTGCAAGGGGGGCTGGACTTGGAATGTTCGTGAACACAAGGATACTAGGCTGAGTTCTCTCTTGACGCTCTGCCCCTTCTTTTAGAAATGCTCAAAGCATTATTCCATGCATCTGGTTAAATGGGCTATTATCCTAAATGTTTAAGTCATAGACCTCTTATTTTTTAGGTCAGTGGGCACATTTCCAAATTTTGAAAAACTGTCGTTGTTAACTGACAGTTAACGGTTTATTCTATTAGTCCAATTTTCTGGGATTACCAGATATACTGAACTATGAGTCAGTTGACTAAAATATGGTTGAGTAGCCTGTGGTTTATTGTTTTGTGAAAACTCACCCATTAGATAATTAGGTTACTTTAGGTCAACTACTGTTTTTCAACCCAAATAATGTCATACCTATGTTTGTTTTATGGAAGCAGGATTATCTTGAATTCCTAGAGGAGATATATGACATACATCCAATACATATAATTAAAGATTTTTAGGTGTATTGTAAGTTGGAAATTAATAATGGTCGTGTCATGAAATCATATATTTTTGTTTCATGCTGCATAGTAGAATATTCCCAATAACAGCTCCATGTCTTGCCAATTCAGCCCATTATCCAAATATTACTTCTAAGTAATATTTCCAAATATGCATAACTTCTGAATGGTTAATCATATTTACTTTGAAGTTTTAATTATTATATTAATTAGGGAAGATAGATTCCTAGCTATCAAACTGAATACTTACAATTAAGAGTATCATTTTACCACCAGATAAATCCTTTTGCCTCAACAAATGGCAGTACCTGGTTAATGTCATCTGGGGTCAGAAAGAAAGCAAGATCTGACCTGGATGGTACTTGAATTGGAGAATTCTGGGGACAGTTAGGATGTTAAGTTGGCTTGGAGGAAAAAAATGACAAACCCCCTTCTCATGTTTCAAAGAAAATTTCATGAATTTGTCCATGAAGTCAGCAGGACTTTCTTTGCTTTACATGCTTTTTTTGACATAACAATTATTCACACAACACATAGAGACACAACCTGATTTTAGTCTAGCATATTTGGGTGAACCCATCCTATATACCATGTTTCCCTCAAAACAGCCTTGCCCAGTAGGAGTCCGCTGCCAGCCCACTTCTGCGGTCACTTGTGCATTACCTCCGGCCTCTATTTCACTATCAGAGGCCTTCAAGAAAGGCCTCTGCAGCCAAGAAATGGGCTCCGGATTGATGCGTGCATCGCCCCTGGCCTCCGTTTCGCCATCAGAGGCCCTTTGGGAAAGGCCTCTGCAGCCGATAACAGAGCTCTCGATTGAGCTAGTTTGCTTCAGTGTATCATGAAAACCGAGGATAAACAAAACATCTATTTGAAGGTTGCCTAAGGCAGGACTGGAGGGAAAGCACAGGTAGTCATCAAGTTATGACTAATTGTGACCAAAATTTCCACCCCTAAACAATGCAGTCATAAAGCATAATGCCATGTGACTGCATTGCTTAACAACAGTTATGCCAATTGTCATTAACTGAATCCACTCTGATCCAAGCCACCTCTAGCTTGGTTCCTCCCAGCCCTGAGTTCAATAAGATAAAGGATTGTCTCCTCTTTAACTACCCCACACCTACCTATCTCCCCACATCTCTGTCTCGGTTTTGGATTCCTTGTACTCTTCTGCTTCAGCTAGTTTTGCCACCCTGCACTGCCAACTTTGCCTGCAATTTGGTCCTCCTACCACCCTGCCAATTTTGGTCCCCTTGCACTCCCTAACCTTCATCCATTTTTGAAGAATCCATTGCAGAATCTAAGAGTTTTGAATAACTATCATTTGGCCTCCAACCATTTTAGGGAAGAGTGTGAAAATTGCGGCAGACAAACTTCTCCAGAAGAAGGTAATTTGGACCTTTTTCAGGGGGGTTTCAGGCCCAGATGGAAGAATGGAACCATTAGTTAGTCCCTTGTATGGCGTGGGAACCTGGATCAGAGTTGTACAGCACTCTTCGTCCTTTTGAATCTCTCATGACATTTGATACCATCAACAATGATAATTTACTGAACCACATATGGTTCAGGGAATGAAAACCCTGTTTGTAGTGGTTCTGCTTCTTTCTCCATTGGTGGTTTAGGCAGTTGTGACAGGCTATGAGAGGTTAACAGTTAGCCCAATAGATATTTATTTATTTATTTATTTATTTATTTATTTATTTATTTTGTCATGCAATTATAAGATAACAGGTATAAGTATAAACATAGTTACGAATATATGAAATACATATAAGAAATATATATAAGATACATATAGAATACATATAAGAAAAATAAAAAGAAACAATAGGACAGGGACAGTAGGCATGTTGGTGTGCTTATGCAAGTCCCTTACAGACCTCTTAGGAAAGGGGTAAGGTCAATAGTAGACAGTCTAAGGTTAAAGTTTTTGGGGTTTGCGGAAGAAACCACAGAGTCAGGTAGAGTATTCCAGACATTGACCATTCTGTTGCAGAAGTCGTATTTTCTGCAATCAAGTTTGGTGCGGTTTACTTTAGTTTTGTATCTATTGTGTGTTCTTGTATTGTTGTGGTTGAAGCTGAAGTATTCATTGATAGGTAGGACATTGCAATATATAATTTTATATGCTATACTTATATCGGACTGAAGGCAGCGTAGTTCTAGGTTTTCTAGGTCTAGAATTTCAAGTCTGGTGGCATAAGGTATTCTGCAACGAGTAGAGGAGTGGAGAACTCTTCTGGTGAAATATTTTTGGACTTTCTCAATTGTATTAATTATTATAACTATTATAATTATAATTATTATAATAATAATTATTAACTGTATTCATTATTATGCCACAGAGCTTGGTCCTCTTTCCTGATTCTTTAATATCTATAAGTAAGATCATCTAACAGTTTGGGATGCTCATATTAGCTAACATAAGGGAGATATTTCCCTTATGTCCTATCAGTATTTGGAGGCTGTAAAGGTCTAGATGGGAGAGGAGACATTGAAGCTGAATCCAACTAGGACAGAATTCCAATACTGTAGGTGTTCTCTGTCAATACCAGTGTTACAGTGTTACAATGCCAGGTATAGGCAAGCATTGCCAATCTGGGGGTCCTTCCGGGCTTATGTGTGATGGCTTTTATCTATGAAGGGAGGTGGTGTGATGGACTACAGGGAAGAGCAATTTCCAGAAAGGAGGAAGTACATTCCAAGGAATCGGGCAAGACTAGAGTCAACACAGACTGGAGCTGGATCAGAGAAAGAGATTTAGGATAGCCACACCTAGAATCGTCCAAAGTATATCTGTTAGGGTTGGAGTAGTATAGTGTTAGTCGGACAAAAATATTTCTGTATGGTATAAGTAAATAAAAGAAATAAAATTTGGTTGGCTTGTTGTGTTATTCTTGGGCTGGGCCTGACAAAACAGTAGAAGCTACAACTAAATGATTTTGTCAGTTTTGGCTGAAGTGCCAATTGTCATCCTATCTGGTTCAAGAAGACCTAGTTATATGCACAGTAATTCAAGCTCTCATTACCTCCCTATTGGACTACTGCAGTGTGCTTAACATGGAGCTTACAGAATTCAGGAACTGCAAATAGTCCAGGGTTTTATGGCTTGTCTACTTACTGGCTCCTGAAGTTGGAAGCATGCAACACTGACTTGTGGGCTTTTCATTGGTGGCCAATTGATGCCTGGATATAAATGAAGGTTCTAGTCTTGATCTAAAAACTCTCCATGACTTGGCATCTGGACACTTGCAGGACTGCCTGCTCCAGCCAGAATCAGCCCGTCACTGGAAAGAGCAACTTCCTATGGTCTCCTTCTCTCTGGGAGCCAGAGAAGCTAGGCAAAAATGTACTGCTTTTCCGAAACAGACCAATGCTCTGGGATGGTCTTAGATCAGACTGTGGGCATTAGTTTAAACCATAATCTGGTATATTTTATGCATCCAATTTTGTCCAAATGCAGCAAAATATAAGTTTAATCAATAAAAAAATATTTGGGTTCATTAGTGTTCAATCCACATGGTTAAAGCAGACTAAGCTTGTAGATCAATAGGTCCTATTTTTTATAAAACCATAGTGGAGCTCAAGACGCTAAAAACGATCCACAGGCATTTTGCCTAATTCATTTGGCTTCCATGTAATTTATTTTCCTTGTTCACTTAACAGGAACTTGTGCACACAGAAACATTAACAGCATTTGAGGAACTGTCAAAATATTTTCACGAGCAGCTTATTTCATTAAACCAAAGCAGCAGATTGATAGTCTTGGAACGGATTATGAATCATGATGGTCTTTCGTTCAACCGTGAGAATTATAATTTAAAAAAAAAAACCCTCCAGACTATTTCCGCTTCCCTTTATACTCTGGAGTTGCTCCATCACTCCTACCCTAGGAAAAACCTGATCGGGCATCCAAGTGCTCACCGCCCGACCGTCTGCATGTGCTATGCAAGGAACGGATGCTGGCGGTAAACCCCCTCTCTTCCCCCCCCCCGCCCCCCCGCCCCCAGCCTTTACAAGAGAAAAAAAAAAAACTACGTCTCCCGACACGCTCAGAGGAACGAGCCAGCTGTTGAGCATGGCGCCTGCGCAATGCTGCGGAACCCGCTTCATAGTACCACACCCCCGCGGAGGGAGGGAGAGAAGCCCGCCCATCTGAAACCTTCCCAGCAGAGGGAGGGGGGGCGGTGAGAGGGTGGGCTTTTCCTTTTTTTTTTTTTTAACGCTTTTACATGTAGGCACCGAGAATGGAGTAAGCGAGATCGGCGAAGCGAAGGGGAGAAAGAGTTTCGGGCTGGAGGAGGGAGAGGGAGGGAGGGAGGCAGCAGGCGGGCAAGCCAGCCAGCCAGCCAAGCGAGCAAGCGGTGGTTCTTTCTTAAGGAAGGAGCTCGTCGGAGGAAGCCAGAGAAAGCAGCGCAAGAATGCCCTAAGGGCAGGGGGTTGGTGCCGCGCTGCCGTAGACTCGGCGAAGGCGAAGCGCCAAGTGCCTCTCTGGAAGCTGCCCATCGTCCGCTGCCTGCCGCGCGTTCGTCCCGCCCGAGCTTGTCAATGGAGCTGGAGAACATAGTGGCCAACACGGTTTTGCTCAAAGCCAGAGAAGGTAAGCTCGTTCGGCGCCAAGCATCTCTTCCCCCCACTCCCTGCCTCCCTCCCTCTGCCCTGTCGCATTTCGACCTGTGCGAAGCGATGCCAAGCGGCGGAGGCGGGAAGGGGATGGGGAGGAGAAGGTGGCGGCGGCATCCTCCGGGCTGGAGCGGGTGCGGTTGATTCTTCTCGTTCTGGAGCCGAGCTTTGCGGGGTGAACGCGGTGCTTCCAGCCCGGGCTTTGCCGAAGGGAAGCAAGAGCCGGGCGTTCCTCTAAGCCGGGCTGGGGAGAAGCGGATCCTTCGCAAGAGATTCGCCCTTGCCAACCCCAGCCCAAGTCTCCCATCTCTTGCCTTTCTCGCCCCGCAAAAAGCCTGCGGGATTTCGCCCTGGGTTTGATTGTGTTTGGGAAGGTCGGTCGGCGGAGGCGGCTCGAGCGCTTTCCCCGGGTGGAAGCACGTTCTTGCCAAGCCGAATAGTTCGGGCGCTCAATCGGGATCCACTCAGTGGCACGAGGGGTGTGTGTGTGTGCGCGCGCTCCCCCTCCCACCCCCCATAAAAATAAAACCCCGAGCTATCGGGAGCTCGGAAAGGTCTTTTCGTATATGAAACCAATGTCCTAAACACGTCACTGAGAAGAAGGGGAAAGAGAGCGCGCGAGAGAGCGCGGTTCAAATGCATAGCGAGGGCGGAAGGCAATTACTGGACCTTGCAAACTGCACATGAAAAACCTCCGCCACCCGTGTCCCCCACCCCACCCCGCACACCCGCCCCGCATCTGTACGGTAAAGCACCGTTTAAAGAATTGGGGGGGAGGTCCTTTTTTTGCATCAGATCCTGGACTTGGTGCTCTATGTGCGCATTTGCAACGTAGAACATGTATGGGGCACATTTGGAACGGGGAGGAGGGGGGGAGATTTACGGTCTTGCTGTCAACCCTGAGCGATTAGCGGAATTACGGCCATTCCCAACTTCATCCCTGTTAACGAGCGATTCGGAATCCGTTTTACAACCTTTGGTCGCCTGGGTGAGGAAGAGGGTTTCTCTGCTTCGATGACTGTATGCCTTCTGGATTTCCTTCCTTCCTTCTTTTCTTCTTTCCTTCCCTATCTTCCTTCCCTATCTTCCTTCCTTCCTTCCCTATTTTCCTTCCTTCCGTCCTTCCTGGCTCTTCCTGAACCTTTCCAAGGAGGATATGGGCTCTTTTCTGAAAGGTGATAAAGCTTAGCTCTTGAGCGCAGAGCTTGCAGTGTTTGGAGGGGAGCTTTCATTCACTGCATTTGATGAATGAGAAAGGAAAAAAATCTCCTAGTTCCTCGCAGGTTCCTCTAATCTCTTGTGACTGCTTGGATGTTTTAGGTTTAGCAAATGCTAAGGGATTATCCGAGGGGGGCTGGGATGAGCAATTGCATCTCCTTCCAGGAAAAGTCGTCCTTTGGAGGCAAATGTTACCCCTTATGCCCTATCCACACAATGTCCTTCAATCAAGGGGTGGGTGGGATACTTAAAGTCAGCATTCCTCTCTTGATCTTTCCTTGGCAAAGTGGGTTTTAAAAAAACAAAAAACCACAACACATAATCTATCGATTTAAAAATACACACTAACTGTCATTCGGTTGAAAATTCTGGTCTAAGTCAAGGGTCTCCAATTTAGCTTAGCTGGCTGAGGAATTCTGGGAATTGAACTCCATCGGTCTTCAAGTTGCCAAGATTGGAGACCCTTGGTCTCAAATTGTGTAAAGTGGATAGGAAAGATTGGATAGACAGCTGCCCCAGGGAGCCTTTTAAGAGTTACTGAAGGAGTAGCAGAATTAATACAACTTTAGATACATTTGAGAAAACCGCTTCTAGTATTTATGCAGCTGTGTCTGGTAGGGACCCTATCTAATAATCAAAAGTAATTGATCAACCAGTGAACACAGTCATTGTGTAACAACCCAGAAGATACTTCTGAAATTAATTCTTGGGATAAAAACAAAAAAAAGGTGAGGTCATATGCCAAGGGAGAAAGGTAGGAGAACATTTTGCTTTACTTCAAAAGAGAATCTGATTTGAATCTGCAAGATTTTCATCTCCCATGTATCCTTATATATTGATTAAAGCTTTCAGTCAAATGTTTCTGTATGCATGAACTGAGGGTTAAAAATAAATGAGTCTCATCTCAGCCCTAGTGGATCGCTAGAATCAGGCCATAGTATTTCTAAGCAAGGAAATCTAGTTGCTGACTGAATGCTAAGAGAAAAAAGTGATCACACAACATCTGTGAGGAGCCACCTTGTGGCAAGACATTATTACGCATCTTATGGCTTGAGAAAAACTTCCAAATCTTATTACCTGTATGTAAGATGTGTTTCTGTGTGGAATAAATATGACTATTATTTGTTTGAGGATATAAATATTGCCTTCTTTATATTCAGTAAATGTCTTTAATTTGTAAGGGTGCTTTAAGTAACTGGGTGAGCCTCATACAGACTTTTTATTTGTTTCTTTATTTGAAGAGTACTAGATTTTTCAATTTTTTTTCCAGATTGCAAAATTTGCTATTTAAAAAATCCAAGACCCACCCCCAGTCATATAGCAGTGTTTTAATGGTAGAAAATTGGCAGCATTCAAGTAATTTCCTTCCTTCCTTCCTTCCTTCCTTCCTTCCTTCCTTCCTTCCTTCCCTCTCTCCCTCCCTCCCTCCCTCCTTCCCTCCCTCCCTCAGTATAGTAGACCTTTAGGATTCCCTAGAACATAGTTTGAAAAAACTGTGCTAGACAATATGTGAAGTGAAGCTTACAAGCCATGAGTTGTTGGTTACGGACTTTTGATTTATGTTATCTGTTGTAATAGACCTTCAAGAATGATTAACCTACGATATATATTTTTTATATTATGGTTTCTTAAAACATGTTCTTCGCGTGTTTTGTCATATAAATATATTTCATGCTTTTCTTCCCAGGAGACCTATGGGGCTGTGTAGTGAAAATGCAATGTTTGAATTGGCTCTTGTTGCCTGTACCAATGATGGATTTTGACTATCCCGTGATTTGTCAAACTGTCTTCAGAGATTACACATTTCTTTGATTCTCTTTTATATTACTTTATTTACACAAGGTTTCTGGGCTCTGAGGAGAAAGTGTTGGATATTACGTTTTTATGCATATAAGTATTAGTGTAATTGTTGCAAAGGAAGATTATCATGAGTGCGTGGAACAGAACTTAATATATGTAGTGATGAGTGCATACACTTTATCTTGTTCTATTATTTAATTTATACAAAACTATACTGATGACAAATGTTCACAGGGTTTCTGTGCCAAGCTTTCTGGAATGTACTGAACGGCCATTTTTCCACTTTCAGAAAAGGAGTCTTGATTTACTCCTCGCCTGATCTTTTGAATTATCTGGTTTTTAATGTTTTTTTAACCATATTTCATTTTATTTTATTGTTTTGGTTTGATTGGTAGTTGTTCCGGGAGCCCTATGTATAGAAACGTAGGATGGAAATATATTGATAAACATTTCATTCCGAAAGGAATAGATGACGATAACTGAGACTTCAGTCTGAGATGAGCTTCACTGGGAGATATTGTTTTAGTGTTTATGGCATTAGAACATTTTTAATGGATTATACTTCAACATATCTGGAAGATAACAATGAGAACATTGGATTCAATGGTTGTAGCACCCTTCTATTTTTAAAGGGTGGGTCTTTCAGTTTATAGCTGATTTCCCAATAAATTTCATAGCAATTCAAGATGTAGGGTCATATATATATGACTTTTACAGATGTAGGGTCATATATATATATCTTTGCATCATATTAGATTAAAAGTTAAAAGCTGTTTGGTGAAGTTTTTAAATTTCTTGTTTAATATAGATCTTCCTTGGATATTTTCTAAAATGTCCAAAATTTCTAAAGAGTTTTTAGGAAGTAAATCAGTCACCCTAGCATCTATTGCACAATGGTAGATTGATACTTTAGTTCTGTTTTTAGAATTTATGCTTTTGATATAAACTACTGGGAATTTATCTTTTTAGTATGATGGTCTCTAAATGTAATAAAATAACCAGTGGATCTAATAATAAAATAATAAAACAATCTGTGGATCTCTAGATGTATCTTAGTTGACACAATATACAGTATTTGGAGAGCCACAGGATCAGAAGGGAAATATAGGAAAGTGCATTTTAGTTAGTACTTTAAAAAAATCAGTTAATGGAATGGTACTGTAATTATGAACTGCATTCTTACGCATGGACACAGGAACCGCACTCTAGTTTTCAGCTGTTTTAATCGTACTACGGTATAGTTTGTTGACTATTTAACTATAATTTGAAAGTAATAATTATTTCAAACACAGTATATATAGGACAGAAAAATATAACAACAACATGTATGTATGTTTAAAGAAGTAAGACAAAAACTAAAATTAAAGAGAAAGGAACAAAAAAAGATAAGAAAAAGATGAAGCCGAAAATGCAGACAAAAGAAAGAAAATCTAAATAAGTTATTTCCAATTTTCTTTTACAACAATTATAAATACAAATGCAAATAACTTTTTGCTCTATAGTTATAATATTACTTACATTTTTAATAATTGTTTCTTTTAATCATCAGAACCATATATCATACTTTTGTTTTTTTTTTCCTGTTTCATATAAAAAAACAATAAGGTTTTAAGCTTAGGCAATATATTTTCTTTAACAAAGCTGTCAGTTTAGCTATCTTCATAATCCATTCCTGTATTGTATCTAAACTTGAATCTTTCTACTTTTGTGCATATAATCATGTTGCACAAAATTATTATTGTGCAGTTATCATATATAAAAAGTTCCATTATTTTATTCTAACTGTTTATTCATTAGTCTTTAAAATCATTTATATTTTACGTTTTTTGTGCCTCCAGCCAGCATGATAAAACATTCCCTCTTGTTGATTACATTTCCAGCATAAATTTGTGCCTTATATATTCTACACAATTTTTCAGTGATATATACCAACAATATATTATTTTATAAACATTTTCTTTAAAAAATATAATAATGTATATTTCAGTTCTTTCAACCATGTATTTTCCCATTATTCCATTTGTATATTCTAAGAAAAAAATTGTTATTTCAAATTTCAATAAAAATTGATACATTTTGTCCACACATTCATCATCTGTACAAAATTCTGCTTCAAATTCAATCTTATATAGTTCAATATCAAAAATTCTTTTACCTACTTCAAACTTTTTCTAATAACGGTACATAAGAAAACCATTGTCATGTGTATCCTTCTTGCTGCCAACTCTTCTCTTGATTTTATTTTACATTCTTCTGGCAATATTCTGGTATATCATAGTTAGTTAATCATTTATGTTTACTTATCATTTCTCTTTCATAAAATGCTTCTTGTGCCAAGAGCCACAAAGGTATTTTTGGGCACAACCTAGATTTATAGATCTATTCTATACTGTCAATATGGCATTCTAACTCAAGATCCGTGGTGGCACATTCTGACTGCCAATTGCCAGCATTGGCAGTTTGAATCTCAACAGGCTCAAGTTTGACTCAGCCGTCCATCCTTCTGAGGTTGGTAAAATGAATACCCAGAATGTTGGAGGCAATAAGCTGATTCCGTAAACCTCTTAGAAAAGGTTTATATACCACTGTAAAGTGGTATATAAATCCAAATGCTGTTGCTAACAAAATTATTTTAAAAGTTACATTAACCCTAGTTTGCCATAACAAATATCCATGTCATTCTTAAGTCCTTCTAATTCCAAAAGCTTTCTATTTCTCACCAGTATCTATTCTTCCATCCAAACTAACCCACAAGCTGCAAAGTATAGTTTCAAATCAAGTAATCTCAATCCTAGATTCTTTCCTGCTACACAAATTTATATATATATGTAACACAAAGTATATATATATATATATATATATATATATACTTTGTATTACAACACCCTGTTAAGCCCCAATTAAGGGAGAAAGCATACTGCTTTCTTTTCTGTCTTTCGGCTCATCACCAGAGACCATATATATATATATTTCAGAAATATATATATATATTTCTGTCTTTGTTTAGATGGTACATTAGACATCAAAAGAGATCTAATAGAGTGTTTTATATATATCAATAAGCATATACATTGTGTGTAGAAAGCCCTAGATTCATTTTGTGATGCTTCCAAGGTGAGCTGTGACATATTCTTGCCTGACATTTTTTAAATTGGCTGCTGGTCAGTTTAGATAATGGCAACATCAACCAATTATGTGGACAAATCTGCTGCCCATGTTTCTATTGTTAATTTTTGAAAAACATGCATGAGTAAGCTAACTAATTTTTCAAACACACATTAACTTCAAGCTGCATTATGAACACTATTATAAAAACACAGTTTGCCTCCTGTCTTAATCATCTTAGTTTTCAGCAATTTGGCTTCACCTATCAGAATTTAAAGCAAAATGCTTTTATCACAAGCTCAGGATTTGCAGCTAAATATAATCTGAAATGCCATGTAGCCATATCATACCTGGCCAGCAAAAATTTGGATTATTACTGAATATCAGCAAAGAGGTGCAGAAAACACAAAGTTTTTGTTCCCATCTAGTGGTTGTCTGGATTTTTGCAACCCAATTAGAAACTGCCTAATTCTGTGAACATTAAATTTAAGAAAAGCTATTTGATATTTTGGATATCAAAAAAATAATAATTGTTAGAAGAAATCAATAGAGAATTATCGAGAAACAAATGCCCAGGCTCAAATTATTGTAATTTGAATTTATACAAATTATTGTAAATTATTGTATAGCTCACAGCCAAGAAAAGTCTATAATGCTGAAAAAGATGGAATAAAAGAAAGGAAGAAGACAGCTAGGGGCAAGATGGATCCACTTGATTACAGCAGTGATGGGGGCGCTATTGAAGGACCTAAAGGGCCAGGTCATCCTGAAAAGAGTTTACTTGTGTATCTCAAAGGTGCTTTCTTTCAACCATAACCCGGACGACTGATAATCTCCATAAATGTCTACCTGTGTGATCGCTAAGATTCAAAACTGACACATAATTGGGGGGAAAAGTCAGGGGTGGGATGCTACCGGTTCTGCCCGGCTCTATAGAACCGGTAGGTCTGAAGAACAGCAGACACAGAACTGGTTCTGTGTTTGCTGCTGTTTGCCATGCCCCCTCCGCCTGGGCTCTTACCTGTCCTTTATTTCCTGCTTTTTCAATCTCAGCTGCTTTGCGTGGCACAGCTGAGGTTGAAATAGCAGGGGAAAAGTGGCTTTTCAAATGCTGCGTGCCCACGTGCAGCGCTTTTCACTGTGCACGGCACAGCTTACGTTTTTTTACACATGGACGCAGCAAAATGTAGTCACTGAACTAGTGGTAACACTGGTTGAATCCTACCCCTGCTCAACGTATATATAAAATAATGTATTGCATACACATATAAAAGCTTAGTTGTAGGTGTTAAGAAGAATAAACCAAGTTATGTAAAAAGATTTTAGAAGTCCCAGTGTTCTAAAATGAACTTGTGTAGACACTCAAGATAACCGCTTGTTTAGAGGCCATAAAGTTTGAAAAATGAGTGCTGTAGTGCTGACACAGCTTTTAGACTATTTCTAAGAAATAGATTTGAAGATTAACGTAATAGAGGGAAAGATTCTCCATTTTTCTCCAGATTTTCCATTTTTGCTTCTGCCTTCCAGTTTAAATACAGTAGCTAAATACAGAGTAGAGTAGTTTCAACACAGAGCTAAATGAAGAAAATAGTTCATAAATTTGAAATAAATAAACCTATTTAACTTAATCCTATTGTGAACAAGATATTTTATATAACTTTATCAGAACATGTATAGTTTATAAAATATTGTTCAAATACAGTTGTAATAAAGAAATAGCCATGTCCTACTGTCCAAACTTCATTTTGGAAATCCTTCTACAACTGTTCTCAGTTTTAAATTGGTCAGGCAACCTTTCAACTGCAGAAGACCTATCTGCATGATCCCAGGATATCTCATAATAGATTAGGATCAGCTTTTTGGAGTTCTTGTTTTGGATGAATTATGGGACAACATTGAGACATTTTGATCATACTGTGTTTATTTCAGTGACATACCACCAGCCACGCCCCTAATGGCTCGGAAGCAGGAAGAAACAAGAAAATACAGTCCGCAGGTTGAAAACTGTTGTCTACTCCTTTGCTCAAACAGAAATGTAAATTTTAGCTTAGCATGACCTGTGAATTCAGCCATTGTGATTTGTCCAGCAAAGTTTATGGTTTACATATGAATCTCTAGTTCTTGTGCTTTCTTCTCGAACCATAATTAAATAAAACATGACCCGATGCAATTTGTAAGCCTGGTCATTATGTTTAACAATAAACTTTACAAGTGTTTTCTGGAATGTAAGCTGTGAGTAGTCATTATTGGCAGTGTTTACTCTCAATAACTGAAGAAACTGAAAGCAGTTTCCATTACAGCTTCTGAAACTGAATAGTAGAATGGTTTTAAACTTCATTTAATGGGAAAGATACGAGATCAGTCTTCTTGTACTTAAACCATCAAGTTTATTTGTCTTAGTTTGTCAAAAGCTGATATCTGTTCATCTGTTAAGTTCTACTAGCTTAAGTATCAAGTGATTGTACAGTGTGTACAAAAATCCTATCCATAATATGATACACGGAGTGAAATGCATGTAATGTATTCAGGTCTATGCAACTATCCAACTGCTAATTCTCCAGTAACTGGATCCAAAATTCCAAGGGAATGTTGTAAAATCAATAAAACAAGGAATAAAAATAAAATAACAATATCAATGATTTGACACAGACTCAGTAAGCTTATTTATGATAAACTTTTCTAGTAAAATATTTTAAATATATAGTTTTTAGATGGGTAACCTCACAAGTCTTTTGCTATCATCTAAAGAAGAGGACTGTAAGTTCCGAGAGTATATGCTATACTTAATCATCAGAGGATCTCGACTGTCTTTATTTATCTACACTTCTCCATAAGAAGTGAAAATGAATTGGAGTATATAATGTTTATCATGTGGCACAAGGCTTGCATGGATATGGATTCCTGACTTTTCCAGACAAGAACTTTTAACAAAATATTTGATTTAGCTGAAGAAAAAATAATAGAACACATGATGAGAGAATAACCATAATACAGTTTATTATAATTAAATACAAGTGAAATACATTTAGTTCTTGCTTGGGCTTTATCTGCAAATTTCCTTGCCTGTGGTCCTAAGCTAGAAAAAATAATAATAAAACATTTGTGATCTAGTGCTTCTGTTTTCTGAAGGAAGGTTTCATCACTCCATCCAGGCCAAGATATTACATCACAGCAGGATGCAGAATTTCTGTAATCTTTTTTTAAAGTAAAAAAGGCTTGCTTTTTTTTTTACAATATTGTGTGGTTTAAGTAGAAGAGCTATGGCCTTCCAAGGCTGTGTTCATTGGATGGTGGTTCTGCAAGACTTTGTATGGCTAAACGGGAAGCCAGACCAACGCAGGAAAGAAGAA
Organism: Bungarus multicinctus; assembly: GCA_023653725.1. NCBI lineage: Eukaryota > Metazoa > Chordata > Lepidosauria > Squamata > Elapidae > Bungarus > Bungarus multicinctus. The sequence continues at coordinate 61,186,880 of CM042844.1, forward strand.
TTTCAAATACTCCATTTCAACCATATATCTCTGTAGACCTGCATTCCTGGGCTTGAAGGGACCAACCTATTTACAGGAGCCTCTAACCTTGACAACTTTAAGCCTGGAGCTGGCGAGGGAATTCTGGGAGTTGAAGTCCTCCAGGCTTAAAGTTGTCTGGGTTATAAAGCAAGTAAAATCTCATGAAAACATTGAGACTACCCAATCCAGATATGGTAGTCTTTGTAGATCATCTGTGTTGATTCTAGTCTGTCTAGCATATATTGGGGCAGGTTTCCTGCTGTGTTCTGTGTTAATAGCAAGGTTTGGTCTTTAACATAAAGACCAAATTATGTAGAAATAGATGAACTTTTTCTTGGTCCAGATACACTGTGCTATATATGGAAACTGGTGGATCCAAGAGATTTATGTGACTCCCTTTTGTGCTACCTCCTTCAGTCAAACACTGATTCATTGTCAAATTGATTCATTGTCATTTGGGAATTAAAAATTATTGAGAAATAATTTTTAAAAATGCTTATCTGTTATGGGGGAAAAAAACCAGCTCTATGAAATATTCTATTTTCCCCAATGTTGTGATTCTAAATTTGTGATGATATAATACCCATCATTTTGCAATATAGAATGGGGATTAGGTGATTGAAACCATTTAGAAAATGCTATTCTTCAGTTCCAGTACACTTACATTTAATGTGTACAGCAAAATCCTTGCTTTGCCAGTCAGTATCTTTGATCCCAACTCACCTCACAGCTCTTTTAGGTCAAATAGGAGGAGGAAGGAGTATTGGGTATGCTCACCATGTGTTATTTATAAAATTTAAAAGTTAGGAAACAAATAAATAAAATATGCATGTCACTTTAATGATGCTCTTCAATATTGGAAGGTTTGTACAAAAAGGAGTTGTCGCATGCTAATGGCAGGAATGAAAACTTCAAGAACTGAAAACTGCCAGCAGTTGTCCTGCTAACAGATTAAAGGTAATTTCTTCATACCACCATTGTGTGACAGCTTGTCATTGTGACAGCTGATGAAACAGGGTTTCATCATTTTGATCAAGAAATAAAGAACCAGTGCATGGAATATCATTACAAAGCTTTACCTACAAGGAAAAAAAATATTCCATGGCCTGGTTTCCCATAGTTTCCCTGTAGCAGAAATTATGGTTTTTTTTTAAAAAAAATTCAAATTGTGTTATTCATATAAATTTCCTTGAACTTGGCACTACAATCGACACAGAGCACTACACTGTATCATTAAAAACTTTGATTAAACAATATTTGGAAACACAAGGAGAGTGTACTGCAACATGACAATACTAGACCTTGTACTTCCTGAACCACCCCAGAGGCAATTGCAAAGTGAGACCAAACCATTTTATTTCATCTGCATATAGTGTTTGGTGCCATGTGAGTTCCAACTTTTCCTAAAATTGAAAAAAATACCTTTATACTTAGCTGAAAGTCTTTTGAAACCTGGTTGAAAAGCCAAAATCTGGGCTGAATTTGTGATGGCTTGAAGAAGCTAATTCATTGTTGGCAGAAGTGTAGCTAGTGGTGGTGATAATGTGAAAAAATACAGTTAACAAAAGAACTTATTTCAAAGCTCTCTCTCTGTGTGTGTGTGTGTGTGTTTCATTAATTAAAATATTCTCGTGTCACCTAAATTATGGGGGTAGAGATGTTACTTGTCATGCAACCCTTATACAATCCATGAATTCTGTGGCTTTACCACTTCATTCCAAAAAGGCTAAGCAGGAACATCAGTGATTGAAAATATGTCTGTTCTTATCTGATGTGGTGGCAACTCTCTCTAAATTTGGTTTTATCTGTTTTGTACACAAACAGAATACGAGCAATTAGCCAACAAGCTTTGCAGCTGCAAAACATCCTCTGTCCATGTGGAAAAGTCTACTGATGCACGAACAACTGGAACTAGTTAAAGTCATTCTTTTCATTATGGAGTGATCTAAAGAATGCGGTAAAAATGACAACTGCTCAAACCAACAAATATTTAAGTCTTGTGGAATTTCTAGAGTTTGTTTTTTTTAAATAGATGGAAGAATCTTTTTTCCTGTGCATACATGACTTATGAGGCTCTATCTCCACAATTCACTGTTCTAGCTTTTTCAGAAGTGTAAAGTAAAGCATTACAGCTTTTTGATCAAAAGCAGCGTGGTGTGATTACTCAGAGCTGGCATCACCACTGCCTGCTGCAGGGGTTATTCAGGTGTCAAACCAGATTTGCAACCTTTGGCCTGCTTCCTCTTTTTTAGAAGGCAAATAATTTGTACTCATGTCCTGGCTTTACAGGACAGTTGATTCTTGCTATGCAACTGGCATCCTTCCAGAATCTGGCTGGGAACACTGGAAACTGCCTCAGACTATTTATCTAGTAGCCTAATATAAATGTTTCTCTTTGATTAGCAGGAGCTCTCTGCGGAAATTTGAATGGTTTTCTCCTTATGTGTAGTATGCAGTGCATTAGGTAGCGGTTACACTTAAGAGCCACTGAATATAAAATGAGGGCTTCTTCATTTTGGATTTCAGTGAGGGCCGGTTTACTGACAGAATCTCACTTCCAAACAATCCTTTTTAAATGATGGAAAAGGTTATATTAGATAGTTCTGTGATCAGATATGACTTGTGTTGAGACTATCAAATCCAGACATGGTAGTCTTTATAGATCACCGGTGTTGAATTCCAGTCCTGTCTAGCATCTATTTGGGTAGACAGACTCCCTAAGTGTTCTGTGTTAATAGCAAGGTTTGGTCTTTAACATAAAGCATCATATTATATAGAAATAGGTGGCCTTATTTTTGGTCCAGATACACTGCTCTATATATGGAAACTGGTGGTTCCAAGATATTTATTGACTCCTTTTTGTGCTACCTCTTTCAGCCAAAGGCTTAAGTTTTTGTTTCCTGTTATTTGGAGCTGAGAAATAATTTTAAAAATGCTTATCCATTCGAGAAGGAATTTTCAACGGTATTGTTGTGGTTCGCTGGCAGCCTGTACAGATGGCAGTGCAGTCGGACAGTAGGGAAGAAAGGGGATCAGTCCGGGAGTCTGGAGAGGACTCAGACAAGGGTCCTGCATCTGATGCAGAGATGGGGCCAGGACCATATGGGAATGGGGTGCTGCGTCCGGAGCCTTCAGAGTCTGGCAGCAGTGAGGGGAGCCTGTTCCAAGTGTGTGTGCGTGTGTAGAGCTGCTAGAAGGCAAGAGCAGCTGAAAGAAAAGGGGCAACTTGGGAAGTGATTGCCCCTCCCATAAGGTATAAAGGACATGCAAAGATGATGAAACCTTTGCAGGAAGCAAAGTTATTTGTTCGATTCAAACTCATTCTTGAAGCTCTTTGTACTTCGGTTGCTTTTTGTTGTAGTTTATTTGACATTTCTGTTATTGGCAGCACTTGAGTGATTATCTCAAGGGACTGTTTGAGATTCAATACTGGCTGGGAATGAAAATAATTCCCAGCGTTGCAATAAAAGAAGACTTGTTTTTAAAATAAGCGTGTGTGTAATTACGGTCTCAGAAGCCTTGGTCAGAACAGGTATAAGAGTATTATTTCCCCCCCCCCCCCCAATGTTGTGCTTCTGAATTTGTGGTATAATTATCCATCACTTTTGCATTTATTTGTTTGTTTGTTTATCTATTTAGTGTATGACATAAATAATGAAAACTTTTGCAATATAGAATAGGGATCAGGTAATTAAAACCATTTAGAAGAAGCTATCCTTTAATTTCAGTTTCAGGACATTTATATTTAACATGTGCAGCAAAATCTTTGCTGCTCCAATCCTGCTATTTGCAGTATCACAATTTTCCAAGCCAGTATTTCTGGAATTGCACCTCTTAATTTGGCAGCAGGATTTTGTAGTTCAAAGAAATTAAGGAGAAGATGCTTGATCTCACTTACTTTGGAAAGTGAGGCTTTGGAAAAAGTACAAAGAAGACCAACTAAGATGATTAAGAGCCTGGAGACAAAAACATATGAAGAACGTGCAGGAATTGGGTATGGGTAGTCTTGAGAAAAAAAGGACTGGGGTGACATGATAGCAGTATTCAAGTATTTGAGGGGCTGTCACAGAGACGAGGGGGTCAACTTATTTTCCAAAACACCAGAAGGCAAGACAAGAAACAATGGATGGGAATGAATCAAGGAGAGAAGCAACCTGGAATTAAGGAGAAACTTCCTAACAAGTCAGAACAATTAACCAGTGGAACAGCTCGCCTTCAGAAGTTGTAGGTACTCCATCACTGGAGGTTTTTTTAAGAAAAAAACTGGATAGCCACTTATCTGAAATGGTATAGGGCAGGACTGTCAAACTCACAGGCCGTGGGGCAGATGTATCATGTGTTGGCCATGCCCGTGCCCAGATAAGCAAAGAGGGAAAAAGTCACAATAAGTCCTATGATGCCTCGAGTTTGACACCCCTGATATAGGGTCTCCTGCTTGAGCAGGGGGTTGGGCTAGAAGACCTCTAAAGGTCCCTTCCAGCTCTGTTCTGATTGACTAACTTTGATGTTGGCAGCTTTTTGAATTATAAATTCTATTACCGAGCTCCAGCCCTTGTTCTTCAAAGTGTATTGGAGAAAAAAAATCAACTGGAAAGAAAAGAGTTGGCAACACAAACATTGCTATAACCACAATTGTTGAGGCAAGGTTATTAAATGAGTTCTAATAGTTTCCACATCACTCTAATCCATAAATTACGGTTTGTAGACTAGAAGGACTGAGTTCCCACATCACAAAAAGTCAATAGTAACAAACCCCATTATAATTAATATATGAACTCAACACATTTTTTGATCCTTGTTCTCTGGCTCTTTGTTTTTGAAAACAAAAAACATAGCCGGGATATTTTTGCTCCAGTTCTTCATCAGTCTCATAATTCAGTCTCCAGGTAGCATTAACTGTCTTAAGGGATGTCTATAAGAGCTTGATATATCCTCCATTCCATATGAAAATACTGCTTGTAAGACTGCCACAATATTAATTCAGAATGTAACAATGATTTACTATTGTTATCCAGGCACCTCACCCCCAAAGGTACAATACTGTATCCTGTGCTCACTAAAGCTAATCTCACCTCATCTTTGTTTGTTTTGAAACCTGCGTTTTATATAATTCAGAGGTGTTTTTGGTCTGTCCATTGTGATTGTCATGTATAGTTTTATGAGGCATTGAACAAAGCAACTATCTAAATTCAAGAAGAACAACAATAAGGCGTATTTTATAGTTGGTGTTCTGAAGGATACAGACAATGCCGGTCTCTTAAACAGGAAAATACGGCTTGCCAGTGTTATGTCTCATTTTGTGAAGAGGGCAAATCTGTGGAGCTGTCAGCATTTCTCCTATCTGATGGACTCTTGAATGTTGGCTGGGCAGAAAAGTCTTCCATTAGTAACCCTCAAGGCTTTGGAGGAAGTATTATGGAGAAGGTGTCCTTGCTGAAGAAAGCCTTCTCATCGTGACTTTCACCAAAAAGAAATTACAGTGAAGGTCTGAGATAAGGGGCTCGCTGAGGGCAGCCTTCATTTTCTCCTATACAAATGTGTTGAACATTGTCTGATATGTTGAAAAAGGTTATTTCATCAGAGACCAAATAAATCAAATAATAACGATGCTATTCCAGCTTCACATAGTTGGTAATTCGCAGTGCTGTAAAAAATTTCCAACATGAACTTTCGGAAATTGTTTTTCTTCAGGTTACTGACCATTCCTCTAAGGCTAACTTGAACAGGATGATTTGCATTGGAAAATGTTCTGATGTAAACTAAAAATTATCCTGCGTAATTAGCCTATGTAGTTTTGTTCTCTGTCTCTTGCATAAGAATTTTTCTCTGGAGAATTTTCCAGCTCAAAAATTTCTGAAAACCCACATCATTGTGCAGTAAAGTGACAGGCTTGGCAGATCATTTCAGTTCTATTTAACTAAATCCGAACACCAACTGTAGATCTTTACTTCAGCAGAATGTCTTAAGTAGTTTGCTTAAAATGCAACCTGTTCTTCTACTTGGCTACTTTCCTCTGTGGGTGCCCAAACATAGTTTAATTGGAGCCAAGGTTGAATAAAGAGCTACTTTACTTTGAGGGCTAAGAGTCTGTCCCAGAAACAGAATGCCTTTGGACATGTGTAAAATGTCTTTTTATTACTGTTTCATGCAACTTTGTTTAAGAGATACCGTTTCAGAATACAGCTTGGCACAATGTGGTATAATGGCAAGAGCACAGTAGAAGCAGTGGGAATACTTCAGTGGTTATGCTTTAAGCATATTATCTCAGTTGTTCTCAACTTGTGGTCCACGGACTGCAGGGGGCCACGATGTCGTCACATGGAGTCTGCAAACACTTGAAGAAATGTTATGATTTAAACCTTGAGTTAAGCCTTGGTGGTCCATAGGTTGGTCGATGGCTACAAAAGGTATTTAAAGGGAGTTGGTGGTGAAGAAAAGTTTGAGGATCACTGTATTACCTCTTACCTATTTCATCACTTCTACCACTTTGACCCACTATAGTGGGGAAAGGTGAATAAGACTTCAGAAATAAATGCCATTGTCTGGGCATTGAAGTAGCTTAGTACAAGGAAGGTTTTTAATCCATAAAAAGACTTCACATATGCTCAGAGGAAATATCAAGGAAGATAGCAAGCAAAACCAATGAGTGGTGCGGTGGCCTAGAGGTGGAGCTCTCGCCTCACAATCAGGAGGCTGTTAATTAGATCCTAGCTAGAGGCACATATTTCTCTCTCTGTGCACAGTGGGAATATATCTGCTAGGAAAAAAACTCTCCGCATTGGCGACAGGAAGGCATCCGGCCAGTAAACACTCAGCTCCATTAGGTTGCCCAGACTCCATCCCGCAAAGGATTATGGGGTTGTTAAAAGAAGATGATAACAGCAAGCAAAACCAATAAGTCTCACGAGGCCTGCAAAGATAGTAGATGTATTTTAATGTTCATTATGGATGCACTTATAAATTGAATGAGGTGGCAGCAATATCTTTCATAAAGGTGGCTATAGACACTGATCCACTTCAAGTGATTCCATAGATGAAGTTAGCAACTAAATGAACAGCTAGCAGTTCTGAGTTGCATATAGCAATTCACAAAGACCTCCACTTGATCACACACACACACACACACACACACACACACATATAAAACCTTCCCTAAGTATCCCTATCTCAAACATTGTAAAGAACTATGACTTCAGGATTCATTGCTGATTGCACTGGAGACCAACTGCACAGGTGACTTCCATACTGCAGTTGGAGTAATAATTTTGTAATAGTACATCCAGGGCAATCTCCTATAAAATAGAGTATAGATTTGTTATCCAAGCAGAAATGGATCAGAATCTTTAAAAAAATGGTTTTGTTTTTGTTAAGAGCATTGATTTTCATCTGGAATAGATTAGAATTTCACTAAGGTGCACCTAAACTGATAGAAGGTGACTCATGAAGAACCAAAGATATTTTAGAAAAACACCATGTCCCAAGCAATGGGATATGTTCACTGAGGAACTAATGGATCTCACCAGCTAGCTTTGATTATTCCAGCATGCAAGGTCTCCTCTGTGTAAGAGGAGTAGATATGAATTGTAAGAAGCACCATAGGAAATATATCTACCTACTAACATTTTCATTCAGTTTATAAAAAAAAAAAGGTCTAAGGGAAGAAATTACTCCCAACCTGGACTTCCTCAAGCCAGTTTTACTGTTTTTACTGCCTCCTCACTTGAAGCATCACACAGACTAAATAGTTATTGGAAAACAACAATTGTAACTAGCATTTTGTATCTAGCGACTGCTTAGGCACATAGTGCTAGGTTTTTTTTTCATATTTCCAGTATAACCTGGGGAGGAAGAGGAGGAGGAGGAAGTTTGAATTGTTACTTGGAACATACCAAATTTAACAAAATAATGCTGTCTTGATAATAAACTACAAGACACATAATATATTGCCATTGAACGTATTGGCTAAGGTTGATTGAAGTTGTCATCTTGGATTCTGAAGGCCAAAATGTCACCACCATAGTTAATCCTATTGTTTTCCATTATTCACAAACATCAATAAGCAGAAGGTGAGCTTGCCAGCTGTTCTTCCCAAATATCTTTGACTTGCTTGTTTGTTCTGATTGTTCAACTAGCCATCCACAATATGAACATTCTCCAGTTATGTGAACTTCAGCTTCAGAAATTCCTAAACCAGCAGAGTCATTATTGACAATTCTGGGAGCTGAGACCAATTATCAGAAAATGTGTGATTGTTAACACAGATTATTAATGAGGTGCATACTATGATGGTGAGGTGGCTGCCTAGACTAACTGGCATGGCTGAAAGAGGCCAGCTTATTCACACTAAACTGGCTACTTTGGGAGGAGTAGGCTGTGGCGTAAGTGACCAGTATGGAAGGCACACAATACTGGCAATGAAGTGCAGAAGAACAGCCACAGATTATCCTTGCAGTAAGTGCAGCTGTAGCACTGAAAGCATAGGATGATGTTTTGGTCCATATATCAAAGTCATATTGTTGCTATGATCAGACTACCATGGTTTCTGCAGAATCCAAACAATGAGTCCACTCTGTTGCATATATAAAAACAGGATCATATCATTTTGAAGATAGTAAAAAAGGACAAAGCATGCCAGAACTAATTATTTTAATTCTTACTTACCCACCCCAATTACCAAGGGGTTCATGTGAGCTGCCCAAAGCCTCTTGCCAGCATGATCCTGAGCAATGGGGGGCCCACTGAGATTCTTCAGTCAATACACAGAAATTATAGGCAGGTCCCGGTAAACCTACTTCCCAATGCCGAAGCTGTGATGAAAAAAAACAGACTATTTTGTCAGGGTCAGTAGCATTTCTGTCCAGAATACCACTACCCAGACAATTTTCTAAAGCATTTTTAAAAGGTGGAGAGCATAAGACCATTTCAGGATCAAAAGGTCATGCTCTCAAATGTGTGGCAGTTGCAACTTGCTTGGAAATGTGAGGCGAGCAAAAGGTAGCAAGCTGTCTGTGTAAATGTACTACTAATCATATTCTTCACCACACTAATATACATTTAATTTTCTACTAAGTGCTTTGCAGTGTTGTGGAGAGAATAAAAACATCTCTTCATTGTGCTATCAGAATTTCTGTATGTGTCGCCTACGCTCATCAAAAATCCTGTCTCTAATTTCAAACTATTTGGAAAATGTATTTCATACATTATTTTCAAGGAGGAAGAAGAAAAATTATGCCCCAGATTCAGTGTGTTTTTAATGCTATATATTAGATGCAAAATTAATATTGTAGATGTTTTAGTAGAGCCCAAAAATGACGATACTGTTCTGAGAGTAATTTCCATGCAGAATCTTACTCCTTATCATCTGAAGGTTTGAAGTTTAAACGTAGGAACAATTAATATAATATGGCACTTCCAGTCTTCTATTTGATTCTTCTTTTAGAAATTCCCATCAACTTCCTTGCTTGCTTCCTGCTTTTATTCTCTGGGCAAAGACTCTACTGTGTCCTGAATGAAAGACAAATGTGTGGTTTCAAGCTATATTGCAGCTGTTGAATCTACAGATGCTACTTTCTTAGGGTGAGAGAGAAGAGGTTCTATGCTTGGTATAGAACAGAAGCCCACCATGTAAGACTGCCATTTAAGATATTAGGTGTGGCTGCCAAAATCATTCCAAAAGTACCAAGGAATTGTATTTATTTTAACATGTGTTCCATGTTTCTAATTAAATATAATGTTATACGATTTAAATATGTTACTTCCAGTCGTCCTGACTCTAACCCAAACTAAGGGATTACAAGATTGTAAAAAGGAAGTCAATTGATTTGTGTTAATATTATTCAGGTTGTTATGCTTTTTTTTCTTGGTCCATCAGTCAAAACCAAGAGTGGCTTTGAGCCCAAATGTTGCCTCCAAACTATAAGCAAAAATTACTACATCAAGGTGGTGGAATGTGGATTCTAACTATCCAAACAATACAAAGAGGGCAAATTCCATGGTGTGCTAAAGAAGTAACCTGCAGCAACCATTTGGGGAATTAATTCTTCTGTTTTTTCTAGGATTCCAGAATATGTTAACACAATGGTGGTCAACCTTATCTTCACCATGGGTTACCTTTTAAATAACTTTTATGGCTATGGACCATGGCCAGTATTAGGGCATGTCAAATTTTTCCACTTTCAATTTCAAGCATTAGCAGTGCTCCAAAGTTGTGACATGCCTTGGGGATTGTAAAGATACTTGGTTTAGTTTAAAATAATTTAGTTGTGCTCGGTAAGTATCTATACAATATCGTAATTTTTTTAACATTTAACAAATTGAAGACCAGTATCTTAACACATTCAGCAAAACAGAGCTCATCTTTTTTTCTGTTGATTCCACAGCTGAATGGCAATTTCGACTTGATAGTATTTACCAATATTCACTGAGAATTGCCTTTTGAGAATTGATATCCATTATTCTTGCACTGTTATTGCACTGAATTGATATCCATTATTCTTGCATCCATTATTCTTCCACTCTTGAGCAGGGCTTGCTATTCTTCTATGTAACATACTATTAGCAGTTTGAAAGCAACTTATTCTACCACCAACCTGCCTTCTCTCTCCTAGGACTAAGCATTCCTAGTTTCTACCATTTCGCCTTGCAAGACATATCCAAGCAGCATCCTCACTACCTTTTTTTACATTTTACACTTAGTTTGTTGACCAGCACTGACCTAAGAAAATATATATATATTAAGCACAGGTAAATCCCAAAGTGGCAACAAGGGCTGTCAGGGAGAGTACTAACGACAAAGATGACTGCAAAGAAATATGAACCTTCCAACCCTGTTTCCCATCTTGTCAAAACGAATACTTCCATCACTCCCACCATCCTTCCAGAACTGATGAAGCTTCTTGGATGAGAAGCAAAACATCTTCCTCAGGGGGGAAAACTTCCAGTTGCTATCTGAAAAAAAAAAACACATTTGACACAAAAACAAAATATCTTTGTTTAAAAAATTCGGGATCTAGATATTGTAGGCTTAGAAGGGAATAAACATGAAAGCCATGAGATCTACTGTATAGTGTATATATTGTGTATTCTTCAGTTTCTTCCTGAGATGAACAATTTGTAACAATTGCGCCTGTTCTGATTGCTTCTCTTCTTCCACTGTGTGTGTATGTGTCACAATAGGTATAGGCCTGGCATATGGTGCATATCTGTGGATGTATTGAGAGAATCTCTGTCCCATTTCCTGACCTAGTAAACACTTTTGGCATCTATTGGGAATTTGGAGGCCGTTCTTAAGCGACATGATGTCTATTTTGTGGCCAAAATAAAAAGGGTTGTCTAAAACACTTTGAGAAGAGCTGGTAAAGCCTATACATTAGCATTTCATTTATCTGTGCAAGAGGCTTCTGCCAAAAACACCAAGTGACAAATCAGTCGAAGCAAAATGAGCATTAAGGGGTTTGCTGCAGCAGTTGTTTTAGAAACAGCAACTTGTGAATCAAATGTGTGAAAACGCAGCCTTGGCTGTGAAAGAAATAAGTAACATCCAGTGAATCGTAATCGTTATAAATGTGTATATGGAATTATCAGGAGTAAAATGGCGAAAAAACATATGTCAACCAAAGTTAATTCATTTTTTAACCTCTTCTGCCAGTCGCATTTTGGATGTAATGAAATGTTCTTTTATGCTTATTTTTTTCTGAAATAGAAAAGCTATATAAGAAAAATATTCTGGCATTTATCCTTGAGTGTTAAAGGATAATAATGATGTCAGGCAGTGCCTATGGCTCCTGCTTAATATAATTTACCCTATTATTATCTTGGGAGGGGGATAAAAAAGCAGAATTGGAGGTAGGGATAAAAGAATGAATACAATAAAGCAGAGGTCTCCAAACTTGGCAACTTTAAGACTTGTGGACTTCAACTCCCAGAATTTCTCAGAATTCCCCAGAATTCCTCAGCTAGCAAAGGAATTATGGGAGTTGAAGTCCACAAGTTTTAAAGTTGCCAAGTTTAGGGACCCCTGCAATAAAGCAAAGGGGCAAAGTATAACCCAGCATTTGCATTGCTGTGAATAACTTAAAATAATTTTGAGATCATATAAAGATTATAAAAGCGATTTCTTCCCACTTGGCTTGAGTGAGATTCCCCTTTGGTGGAATTTTTAATGTTTATGTTGCTCTGGCAGGAAGATACATGCTAAGAAATACATATAATTAGTCCTCGATTTATGACCACAACAGAGCCTAAAATTTCTGTTGCTAAATGAGACAATTGTTAAGCGAGTTTTGCCCATTTCAGATCTTTCTTGCCACAGTGAAGCACTGCAGTTGTTCTGCTAGGAAGTGAATCTGGCTTTCCCATTGACTTTGCTTGTCAGAAGATCACAAAAGGTGATCCCATGACCTTGGCACACTGCAACCATCATAAATATGAGTCAGTCGCCAAGCATCTGAATTTTGATCAGTGACCAAGGGGATGTTGCAAATCGTAAGTCTGAAAAATGATCGTTGTTGTAAGTCGAGGACTATCTGTATGCTGAAGAAGGCAAATGAATATATGAAGTATTTTTCTAGAGGAGTGGATATGCTGGCATATATAAAACAAAAATAATTTTTTACCATTACTAAGAATCCTGCCTATAATTTTACTCTTCTGCTTTGGGGTTTGTTTAATTCTGGGTACACAAATTGCCTCCCAAATTTTCCAATTAAACTCTAGTATTTGAGGGCTGGATGGGTAACCACACCTTCATCCCATATCCCACAGTTATAATTAATACTTTCTGGGGATGTACCATTCAAGTTAACATATTCCCTTTGTGTAAGGCTGTGATGTTTTGTACCTTGTGTATAATAATCTGTAATGAAAGTGTTCTGTGCAATTATGTAATGAAATATGACAATTGAATATAATGTGCATATTCATGTTGGTTTTAGGTATTTTGGAATGTAAGAGCTTTTTTAAAAAATTGTAATATTTGTTTTTTTCTAATATTGTTTTCTGAAGAGCTAGGAATTATTTCACTGTCTGCCTTCTACAACTGTATGACTGGTTTTACTGCCATTTCAGTCCTCATTTCACCTTTAATTTTGTGCCAGATGAATAACACTACTGAATAAACTGACCAGTTCATAATGTTCTTGTCCTCCTTCAAAATTCAATTCCACTGCCAGACTCTGCAACTTATGGTCATATCTCATTTTTTAATGTTTTAGTTTCTTACATTTACAACTCCATCAAACATGTATTTACTTAGAACCAAGTTGCACTAACTCCATTTGGATTGTTTTCTAGTAAACATATTCAGGAAGATGGTCTTAAGTTGAACACAAACTGTAGATTTATGTTTATATGGGGCAAACAGTTTTCCCTTGATCATTACATCTTTGGTATTCAAAGAAGAAGAAAACTGGTAAAACAAGAATTATACCTTCCATTCTAAGCACTATTGTGATAAAATGAAAGTGGTAGACTTCTGTAGAAATACATTCCAACCATTGCGTTGATTTTTTGGGCTTGAAAAGAAATAACTTTCAAAAAAATATTCTCTGTGCCAAGTTCCTTGAGTAGTATATAAAGGAATGTTCAGTCAAATTACTTAATCTCAAAAGTATTTCACAACTCTTTCCTTGTAACTTGGGATTCAAAAAAGAGTCCATGCACGTGGAACTAAATTTTGGCTTCATTAGAATATGGTGATTTATGTAGACAATCACATATTAATATTGGCATTAAGCCTGAAGGCTGGTAAGCAGGGCTGAAATACACTGATTTGTTATATGTTTATAAAGCAGCCTGTTTTCAATTTCCTTCATGGATTGCCTGAAGAAATAGAATACCACGTTTAGTTTAGCCAGGGGTATTCAAAATTTTTCTTGCATATATCACTCAGAATCATAAAGTTCTGGGATTAATCTTAGAACATTAGGCATTGATATTGTTGGAATCCCATCTTGTCCTAATAGGTTCAGCTGAATGTCATTCATATCGAGCTCTTAAATATATGTGCTTTGGAAATAGTCACAGGATTGTGCATTCATCTGAAAGGGACATGGCCTGAAAATGAGAAAGTCCCACTGCCAGTAAGAATATTTGTCCAGGAAATAAAATAATCTCCATCTCTCTTTATGGGATTTTTACCAATCTGGAGCTATCTTCCCATTTTAAGAATAAACTGCTTAGGAAAGAATTAGTATTTCATTTAGGAATAGGGTTATATTGAAATGGGAATTAACTAAAATGTTATTTTGACTGAATATATCTCTTTTTTTTCCCCCAAGTCAACTTGCATGATGGAAATTTTGTGTTTATAGGACTGGAAAAGATGCAAATCACCCAAGGTAGTTTAAATTCCACCTTCAGCAAATGCTTCCCCCTTTCCTGATGTCAAATCTGATATAGTGGCCAATCTGGAGTGCAGTGAGCTTGATTTGCTTCAGCTTCCTAGACTTTCATTATATGAATGAAGTAAAAAGTCCCATTTTTTTCTTAGTTTAGCTGACTCAGTGACATGATTTACTAAACACCTTCAAACTAGGCAATGGATGTTTTGCCAACAGCGGATGTATTCTATGCGTGGAATGTATACATATGGAATCTTATAGATAGCCCATTGCTAGCTCAATTCCCACTTATCCTTGTTTGATATATTTATAAATTTGTTCTAACAACAGTAGTAGTTTTCTTGCTATTATCACAATATTTACTCAGAAACAAACCATGGATATTCCTTATAATGGAATTGTTCCCAGAAAACATTAATAGAAGACTTCTTCCATACACAAACTGCAGATTGTGGTTGTGTGTGGGATGAAGTACCAAGTATCTTTGTGGAGAATAATGACAGATGCAGTTCCCTGATGATTTGCTATGGCATCTATGTTTCATGAACGTCACGATAGAGCAGGGATGGAGAACTATGGCCCCTTTATCACTTGTGGACTTCAATTCCCAGAATTTCTGAGCCAGCCAAGTGGGGCGACTCTTAACTAGTGATGAACCCTTCAGAGAGGAATGTAGCATTGTATATTTACTCCCATATGATGCCTTACAAAGAACTTCCACTTTCATAGCAGGAGGTACATTGGCAGTTCCTCTACCTCCTTATAAGTGCCAGCCTTGCCCTCATCACTCTTAACCTTCACCTGGTGAACAGAAAGGTCGAAATGTGGTTTCTATATCCTTTCTAGCTAGCATGCAGAAGAGTTTAGAAATAGAGCTTGCAGAATAATGGCAGACAGCTGCAGATGTACTGACCTCACCCACAACCTGGGCGGAGGGAAATACAATCTGTTCCTCTTTTCACAATAAGCTACAGCTTGTTTTCCTCCACACTTTTGTTCTAGCAGCTATTTACAAAAACAGCCTTCCTCACCTTTTGTTCTCCTCCTCTTTCTTGTCATAGGAAAGCTCAGTATCCTTAACAGCCATCTCTAGCTTAATTCCTGCCAACATTTGACAAGGCCAAATATGGGACTCTATTCTAAAAGCTTAAGAAATAATAAGATGCCTTATAATAAGCTTTATAATATAAGCTTTATATGAATCCTAAACCATTATTTGAGCACATATTAACTTTAGAAAATACGCTTGTCTGTTTTAGCTTAATTTATAAAATTGTCTTGTTGCAATAAATTATTCACATACTGCCTGAGCTCCTTTAAAGAAGTACAGATAATACCAGAGTTACGACAGTTCACTTAGCAACTGTTCAAAGTTATGATGTAGCTTTCCCCAAATACTTATGACCTAGTTCCAAAGTTACAAATGTTGCAGTAGCACTACTGTTGTTCACACTTACAAACGATAGCAGTTGCACTGCCTATTCTCTCCGCTCCTCACCTTGCCGGTCTCCACAGCCATTGGGACTGTGGAGATTCAGTTTCTTTGCCTGCTTCAGTGCATTTGCAGAAAACAGAAGCCTAAAGTAGTGCAAGATCATGCGAGAGTAGCAAAATAGTGTGCTACTAATCTACCGTGGTCTTGCACTATAGTACTTTAGTCCTCTGTTCTCTGCGAACCAAGGCCTGTACCAGATCTAGTCGAAGAGCACTTGCAAGCCAACAAGACTTTGGGGCAATGAAATTGAAGCCCTCCATTGGCTTGCACCACTTTGCACCATTCCAGTCTTGGAATGAAGAGCGCTTGCAAGCCAATGAGAAGCTTGAAGCAACGCAATTTCACTGGCCCAAAGTCTTGTCGGCTTGCAAACACTTTTTGTGCCAAGATTACAAGCAGGCAAAGAAACCATGACACAAAGGCTGGAGAGGACACATGTGGCAGGATGGGGGGGGGGGACAATTGTGGGGACCTGGGGGAGCATCTCAGTGGGACAGGGGAGGCCTTGGGTGGTCTGAAGCTAGTGGCCTGTTCCATTGCTAGACCCCCATGGCCTTCCTCACCCTGAGATCCCTCATGTGCACTTAATGACCTGCACATTTGATTTATAGAAGTTATACAATTCACGCCTATGAATCCTTGGGTTATGAATGTAATTGGCATTACATTCGTAACTTGAGGATTACCTGTATTCTGAATGTTAAGTATCACATTAAGTTTTCAGTCCTATGCCTTATAGAGAAACATCCATTCTGATTATTTTGGTATTGATGCTTAGTGGCCATATAAATAGATTTCTATCATTTATCCAGCATTTAAAGGAGACTCTAGGTATTATGGAATTTCACCTGCCTTTTCTCTGGAATGTAGTAATAAAACTAGATTTGAACCACCTGGTCATTTGATGATGTTTTTCTTCATTACAGCTTGGGCATTTAGGAAAGAAAGACCTTTGACTCCAGTTGTAGCCAAAGCTATACTTTTCTAAAGCCAAGTGATTACAGTGTAAGCAGAACCAGATCTGAATATTCCCGTGAATATATTCAGATCTGAATATTCCCAGCGCTTTTCCGTTCTCCTGGGCCATTTCCCCTTTGCAAACATCCAATAGTATTCAAACAAGGTGTTTTGGTAACAGTCCTAAAGTTTGGTCAAGATTATAAGGCTAATATATATATTATATATTATAAGGATAATAAGAATACCAGTTAGACTTATATGCCATTTTACAGTGCTTTTACAGCCCTGTCTAAGCAGTTTACAAAGTCAATGTATTGCCCCAAACAATTTGGGTCCTCATTTTACCCACTGCGGAAAGATGGAAGGCTGAGTCAACCTTTGCATAATTATTCAGATTTTAATTCTTTATTGTTTTCCGCTCTGGGTGCACTCTGAAGAGAAAGACATGATATCAATCAAATAAATCAACATATTCATCTGTTCTGCATATAATCAGCATTACATATTATAGAAAAATAGGGCCACAGTTTGTGGTTCTTCCTATTAGTTTTTATTATTATGGTTTCTTGCATAGTCAGATGTTCAGACTGGATTTGGCCCTTTTATATCCACCTACGGAATCATTCCAAAAGACTTGAGATAGACAGATGTGATGCTTTATGATATTAAAAGATATTGTCACAGGATATAAGCTGTTCTAAATAAAGCTGCCTTTTGCAATTGACTGTTGGTGATTTTGTCAATGCTGATGGTGTTCAAGTGGTATTCCAGTTGTTTTGGGATTTGACCGGAGAACATTATTACAACCTTTGCTATCTTATGTCACAGTCATTCTGTTTCTATTTGCAGGTATTTGCATTTTGTTATCTTCTCCAATTTTTTCTCTTCTATCCTGCTATCTCCAGGTACTGCCAGGTCCACTATCCAGATCTTTTTGCCTTTCTTATCAACAATTATTAAGTCTGAGGTGTTATGTGGCAGGTGCTTCTCTGTTTGAATTCTAAAGTCCCAGAAAATTTTAGCTTCTTCATTTTCTGTAACTTTATCTATTTAATGATCCCACCAGAACTTTCTTGCAGGCAAGTAGTATTGTAGATTTTCCAATCATTGTTGCTATTTTGTCATGCCATTGTTTGTAGTCAGTGTATACAATCTTCTTACAGTAGCTAACCAGATGACCCACCGTTTCTTCAGTTTCTTTGCAGAGGCAGAATTTGCTGTCTGTTGCCATCTTCTCAATTCTGGCTTTGTATGCATTTATTCTTAAGGCTTGGTCTTGTGCAGCCCCAGTTAAGCTTGTTCTCATTCTTCAACTTTCCTGCTCTTAATCATTCCAAGGTCTTGTTGCTATCTGCTTTTTAACCTGAATTTTTAAAAAATGTAAATGTAAATACTGTGTCTTCTATGCCTTTTGTACAGAAACTATTCTGTTCTTCATTTGGTCTTTGTTGTAGGCTAGTTTGGTCTTATTGATCCTATTATGCTTTGGTATTATTCAAATTTTGTGCTGCCATTTCCCCTGTAACTGGGGTGAACTGGCTCCGATCTGCGACATGCCAGAAACTGGGTCGTGCAAACAACCAAAGCCCCATTTGTGGGATGCAGGCTGCATGTGAAACCACACCCCCATCCAGTCCACGGAATAACCTCTATCCTAGGAACTGGACCCTGGTCCCAAAAAATTGGGGGACGCTGCCCTATAAGGTGACTCTGGGCAGCTTACAGATTATGAAAAGATAAATAGAAAGTAATTAATATATCAGAACTATGCAAATTAAACCATTTTAAAGTATAGAAAAGGACAGGAATAAGAGATGGCCAGCATAGGGATGAAGTCTTCTTAACCCATCAACCGCTTCCACTAACAGTTAGAATTTCAAATGAAAATGCCCTTGCTGTGAAGATCTTTACGGTTTGATTCTAGCTCTGATTCAGAAGTCTTGTAAGTTAACAATAATATTAAATGATAACTTGTTTATTAAAGATCACTAATGGAATTGATTCTTTTAGTGAGTTTTTGTGTCTATTGAATTAAAGCTCTGCCAAATATAGTGCTCATTAAATAATGAACAGGCTATCAATTTTCCAAAGCCTTTTAGCATTACACAATAGCTTACTGTGTTATGAGGTATGATCCACATATTCGTGAAGAATATGTGTATTCGTGAAGAATACTAAGTTAGTGTAAACAAATCTTTGCCACCACAGGTTGTATTTCATTGAAATATGAATTATGAATATGACTTAATTTTTTTTGGGAACGGAACAAAATGTGGCCAGTAATTATATGTATGGGCTATTAAAAAATAATAATGTTTAAGCAGCAGTGCTGATGGACAGGGTATACAGTAACTCAGAGGAATAAGCAATAAACCCTCGTGTTTCATGGTTAGAATAATATAGAAAGTTTTAAAGTCATATATGTAGAATCAGCTACTAGCATTTGTCATGAGATGTTGTGAGGATTTGTTTCAAGCTGGAATTGAGTCCAATTTAAAAGTAGGTTTTGAAATTAGATCCAAATCTGTGGAGGGTTATAAATGAATTTTATAGTTTTTCATTGCAAAATGGACTCGTTGCACACAGTAAAATTGCTCTACTTTTAGGGGAGAAGGGCTACCTCTATTGGAAGTCTTAGAGCAGGGGTCCCCAACTGCCGGTCCGTGGATCAGCACCGGTCCATGGCATGACAGCAACCAGGCCCCACAGACGGGATGCAGGCAGCACACAAAACCACGTCCTCTCCAGTCCATGAAAAAACCTTTCTCCATTGAACCAGTCCCTGGTGCCCTAAAAGTTGGGGGCCACTGTGTTAGAGAACCTCTACCAGGAATAGGAACAATATATAGAATATAATAGAATTCTTCATTGGCCAAGTGTGATTGGACGCACAAGAAATTTGTCTTCGGTGCACATAAAGTGTACATAAGTGTACATAAAAGTGTACATAAAAGCTATAAATGATAAATCATGATTATAGTCACCATAAAATATATATTCATCATAAATCATAAGATACAACACTTAGTGATAGTCATCGGTTACTAAATAAGCAATCAACATAAATCATACTAGGAAACTAAATAAAACAATATAAATTGTAAAGATACAAGCAACAAAGTTACAGTCATAAGTAGAAAAGGAGATAGTAGGAAAGATGAGAAGAAGAATATTAATACAGCCTTAATAAATAGTTCGACAGTGTTGTGGAAATTAGTTGTTTAGCAGAGTGATGGCATGGGCAAAAAACTGTCCTTGTGTCTAGAGGTTCTAGGGTTCAATGCCCTACAGCATTGTTTTGAGGGTAGAAATTGAAACAATTTATGTCCAAGATGTGAGGAGTCTGTAGATATTTTCACAGTCCTCTTTTTGACTCGTGCAGTATACAGGTCCTCAATGAAAGATAGGCTGGTAGCAATTGTTTTTTCTGCAGTTCTAATTATTCTGACCCAAATAAGGCAGCTTCCTATTTTATGTGAAAACAGAGCTTCATCCTTTTTGTTTGTTTGTCCTCTAACTCCAGCTCTCTATATCCCCCCTTCCCCATCAGATTTTTTTCCTCTGACACTCTTCCAGTCTGCCAGAATTCTTTCACATTAGGAATGGATTTCTGTTTTACTGGTATGGCTGATTCTCCCTTTCATCAGTATAAATATTCTTTGTCTAAATAGATAAGTGTGGTCTTAACAAAGGTCAGATAAGTTTTCTGATTTATTGCAACAATAAATGTAAGGGCTAGTCTAAGAGAGTAATAAAGCTTAATCTTACATGCCTAAAACAAACCTGTGTCACTGCTAAAGAAAACTTCATTGTTGTTCCATTTTCAGAAAGATTGCTAGTACAACTGGACATTGTGGCTACAGTTAATGGATTTTAGACACCCAAAGACTTTTCTGTCTCTGTCTACAAAATAAAACAGTGACTTTTTCATAGTCAGAATTTCTGCTTTCACAATGAGCACAGTGAAAGCTCTCTGTGAGAATTTACTAATATGGTGTTCGGAAGAACATCAGGGTTGAGTAAAGAAGAGTGCTCACTCATAACAGTTTAATGTATCATGGCCAAAATTCTTGTGGTTTTGAGGAACAAGAAGCTGCCAGACAAAAATCTTGTAGCAAAACATCTGTTGTGATCTATAAAGGAAGATATAAAAGCAATCAGCAATGGAATGATAAGGAGAAGGGGAAGGAGGAGAAGGAGGAAGAGGTTATGCCATTTTTCCTCTAAGGAGCTTATTGTCGTTTACAAGGTTCTATTTGTTCCTCTTTTGTGCCCTCAGAACAATTCTGTGATATAGCTGTAACTGGTAGAAATTCATGTGGTAAACTTTTATGTCTGAGTGAGGTTTGAAATTGAGTCTCTGCTCCTAATCTAACCTCTAAGCAAGGACTAGACAGCCAGGTGCCTTTCTGAGCATATGGATTTCAACTCTCATCAGGTACAGTCAACAAGGAGTTATCAGACGTGCAATCTAAAGCACTACACATATTCACTATGACAGCACAACATTACAGATAGTCCTTGATTTACAACAGCTCATTTAAGTGACTGTTCAAAGTTACAGTGGCACTGAAAAATGTTATTTATGACCATTTTTCATACTTATGATTCTTTTTTCCCCCCCAATTTTTTTATTTCTTAACAACAAACATAAATAAACACAAACATAAACACAAAACATAAAACCATCTTTCTATTGTACAGTGTGTCGGTTGGTACATATCTTTTTGTGCACAATATCAATAGTCTTTCCCTTCTAAATACATTATTAAAATTTGTATTATATAAATATGCATATTATATTATTATTAGCTACTTATTAGACTTTAATTATAAATTGCATCATCCTTTTCAAGCAAATCTCAATTTTTTTCATATCTCGATTCATAATATCATTCATTTCATTATAATCAATTATAACATATTACATTGTCTTATCTTTACTCTATTATTATATTTATATTGTATTATATTTTATTTCCCTATTTTCTTATTTAACCATTGATAAAATAAATCCCAAATTTTATAATACTCTTTGTCTTCTTGCTCTCTAATTGCTAATGTCAATTTAATCATTTTTGCACATTCCATTATTTTCTTAATCACCTCCCCTTCTATCAGAATTTTTTTCACTTTTCCAATTTTTGGCAAATACAATTCTAGCTGCTGTCAAAACATTTAAAATCAAATATATCAATTCTTTACTGTATCCTTCATGTAAGATACCCAATAAATATATCTTTGGTTTCAAGTCTATAGCTGTTTTGTCATTTTTTCCAGCCATGTATGAATTTTAGTCCAATATCTCTTGGCTTCTACACACGTCCACCACATGGGATAGTATGGTCCAGGTATCTTATGACATTTTCTTATACTTATGACTCTTGAAGAATCCCCATGATCACATGTTTAAAATTCAGACGCTTGACTCATATTTATAACATTTGCAGTATTCCTGGGTCTTGTGATCACCTTTTGTGACCTTCTACAAGCAAAGTCAACGAGGAAGCCAGATTTACTTAACAATGTGTAACTAACTTAAGAACTGCAGTGCTTCACTTAACAACTGTGGCATCAAAGGTCATAATATGATGCAAAATTCACTTAGCAATTATCTTGCTTAGCAAAATAAATTTTCAGTTCAATTGTGGTCGTAAGTTAAGGACTATCTGTATATGCTAATCTGACAGTAGGTGATTATAAAAATTTCCATTAACTATGGTATGAAATAATATGCTCAAATTTGTATACAACTGTCAAATTGCAGTTTGAATGTGTTATTTTTGTTCATTTTTTTAGAACTCTAGGCAAACATAAACTTGTAAAGAAAAGTTGAACAAATGCCCTTATGAAAATAACCCCCCATTGAACTATAATACTTTCATAGATTAAACAATGTTTCAATTACACCACATATGAATCGCTTTCTCACACTGTGATAACTTTCATTTACAAACCACAGGCACACAACATGCTAACCATATGGTATCTCACATTTTGATTGCTGTAATGCTCTTGTGTAATGGAGTTGCTCTTGCATTTAGTCTGGAGGCCAAAGCTGGTGCAGAATGGAGCATCTGGCAATGCTCATGTGCTACTACTACTGCAACATCAGCACCAATAGATGATTAGCTTTTGAACTTAATACAAGGTTTCCTTGGGAAATACATGGCTTAAAATGGACTACATGGCTTAAAATGGACTTCCCAATGTACAGGATTACCTTTCTTGTTATAGGCTGGGTCAATGATGGGGAAAAAACCTTGTCCCTGGACCAAGAACCACATTGTACATTCTTGTGGCTTGTCATACGATTTCCTGAAATTCTTTTCCTGAAATTCATGAGGTGATTATAATTACATCTTTACAGGCACCTTTCTTCTCTCAGACTTTCCTTGTAGAAAATCTGTTTTGAATTGTTTGAAGAATCTTTTTGTTTCACATTTAATTTCCTCTCTTTTTAAAATTAGAATTAACAATTATTTTAATATGTTTATTCTACTATTTGCATTTTTATGTTAATTGTTCTAATTTTGATGTGTTATATTGTTTCTATACAATGATATTGAAATAGTATTAATTAAAGCTAGTAACAGTCTATTGTGTAGATAATTTGGAAGTCAGTTACAGAAAAAAAAGGAAAGATCATCCTATAAAATTTACAATTTAGAATACCAATATCACAAGCATACCTTTTATTTTTCAAATATAACTGAGACATATTTTTCAGACATAATATTAGAGGAAAAAATGTCATATTGTAAACAGCTTAGAAGCCATGCTGTGATTTTTTTTCATTGTGCTATATTTATCTTTACATATTTTGGGTTTTTTTTACATGTGATTAAATGTTCTTTCTCTTTTATGGAATATGTAAAAAATAAAGGCAGAAAGGATGCACTGGAACTGTGCAAAATCAGCCTAGCAATGGTGACTTGAAAAGACTGTAAAATCTGCTGCCTAACACTGATATATCACACTTTGAGTACTGTCCAGAGAAATGCGAACTTTTTTTAACATCAGCTTTGTGTATGTGTGTGTGCATTTGTGTGTTTGTATATATACTGTATGTTCATAAAGCTATTCCAGAAGATTGCCTCTGTCCTTGACTGTTTAAAAACGGTAACTATCTACATTTATTTGTTTCAGTGGCAAGAGATGTTATCACTATTAATCCCTGTGGGTTCTGGAGGAATTTCTGTTGGTGAGGATTAGTGGTTCATTCCTTTAACTGGCTGTACATTCAGATGGCTGTGGGAGCATTTCAAGGGCAACTTAACCAAATAAAAGGCCCTGTCATTGACAAAAACCACAGGCTCAAACAAGAACCTTGAGGGAAATTTGGGCAGCACTCCTTGTAATACATTTTCTTAAGCACACCTTGCTCAGATATAATTGCACACCATTACAAAAACAAAACATTGTTCCCTGTGTTTATTTTTTTTATATAATTATTTTATTTTACTTACAATACAGGGGATGTCCAACCTTGGCAACTTAAAGACTTGCGGACTTCAACTCCCAGAAATCCCTAGCCCACAGGTCTTAAAGCTGCCAAGGTTGAACATCCCTGTTCCAATGTTTATTTTTCACTAATATGCACAATTTTCATTTTTGATTTTCCTCTGTGATTTCAGAGCAGAATAACAGTAAAACATTTGCCAGCTAACAAACAGTCAAAGTTCTTTTGGTTTGCCGAGAGAATTTCTGAGTGTGGATTACAATGATATGGTTTGACTCTTGTTAATTAATGGTTGTTTGAATTACTTAAGTAATACCCTTTTTTTTATAACTCTAACTGGCCACAACAAAGAACATTTCAACATTATGGAAAAAAGCTGTTTTTGTTTTTTTAGTAATACATAGTTATTACTAGACTCTAAACTCAAAATATTTTGTGAATTATTTGATATACAATATAAAATTGGACTTCAGTCAGACAAGGCAGGAGTCTTAACCAATATTATCTGAAAAACATAAGTTCTGCCCCTCCTTAATTAAGATGAGTTGTTTACCAATTCTAAAAGTGTTATGAGATCTATTGTAGTGGGGCATTTTTGAAGTATGTTTAATATGAATCTCATGTATAGATTTCACTATGCAATATATCTTCTTAAAAAGCCAGCACTGGCCATTTCCCATTTTTAAAGGAAAAAATATGATAGCCCACAATATCCATTGTTATATTCAAACATTCAGTCTTTATATTATGGCTTGTCCAAACCCAGTTTATTAACCAATTCCAAATTATAAGCTGTGAACTATGTAATGATGACTGTAGCATAAAGATCTCTAATATTATGGAAAAGACCCATAGTCTATTGACCTCTCTGTTTTGTAAGTAATTTCCCAAAGTCTTCCAATGAGATAGAATTCAGCATGATAAAAGCTCTTCAGATTGTAAGTAAAAGGTTCGCTTTTGACAGTAGATCAAAATAAATAAATACATACTTCATTAGTAACAATAATTCTTATCATACTACCTTTGGCTCCTCTCTTCTGTCTCCAGCCATGGAAAATATAAACCAGATAGATCATACTCAGTAACGTTATTCTGCTGATGGCTGATTTAAAATAACAACAACCTTCAGTGCCACGGTTTATCAGGTACATTAGCAAAGACATCATGTTTAAAAAGTTATGGTTTGTCTGACTAAGCAGACTAGAATAAGTGCAATATTACAATGGTAAGACACAGTGTAGAGATGGAGAGGAGTCTACCCTCATGTTTGGGTATTTTTTTCTTCTTCAGTGATTCAGAGATGGGTAATTCATCTAACCTTCCAGAGGCTTGTCAATTCCTAGAGCAAATTCCCTACTTGGATCTGCATGGCAGATCTTGTCTTTGATATGCCAACCTCCCTGCGTGTGCAGGGCTTCTATTGACGTCAGCAAGATATGCTGTCTCTCAAGGATAAGAGAAGTTTGGAGTCTAAATTGATCTTGTCAGCAGAGTTTTATCCAATGTTTCCCGTTTAAAAGTAATTATGTGTTTGATTTTCTTGGTAGAACTTACAACAATCATATTGGAACGTGCATGTCTATATCTGGCTGCTTTTTTTCTTTTTTCTTTTGGAAGGTCAAGCATTCACTAAATACTCTGATTAAAATATCATTTTCTAAGTTTTCTTTCTTTCTTCCTGTAGATGTAGCTAATTAGTTCTGGTGATCTTGCCGCATATTCTAGTGAAGAAAATATTTTGTTTTGTGATTGAAGACTGTGCTGAAACATTCTATTCATTCCAGCCTGCTGTGTGCTTTTGTTTTTTTAAGAATAGCACATCTGTCAACATTAAAGCTCAATATTTGCTTTAAAGTGTTTGTGACCTTTGGCATTTAAATTGAAAGCCCTAAAGATCGAACTCTATTCAGATCAACCATCAGAGCTCTGGGAAGCTATTTTTAGACTATGTTACATTTGAAACTCTTACAGTATCGTCAGTCAAATTGTTGTATTTACTTTAGTTGTGTGATATAGATGTAAAACTGCATTATACATGCTTTATTTGTGATTTTCTTCTTAGATCTGTAATTCCAGTGAGCATAGATCATGAAAGTTAACAATTCTGTATTGGGTTTTTAGCGTTCAGAATTTTTTATGATCCAAGTCTATTTTCTTCTCGGTATTCCTTGATTTTCCCTTTATTGGCAGGGAAAAACAAACCACTTCTCATGTTTTGTGTCATGAAGAATGAATTGCATATATATTCAGCTCTGAATTTTAGTCAGAGCCAAGACCTGTCAAGCTTTATGAGGTTTGATGTATGTGCTTATTCCTAATTTGAACAAAACATAGTGCATGCTTAGTGCCTCTAAAGATAACTTATGTGGTTCAATGCAGGGGTGGGAAATTTTTGAGGGCTTGAGGCCCCAATTCATCCTCCCAATCTTCTGGATAGTTCTAGGAGAATGTCTAAGGAACGTGATCAACGTTTTTGGAAACGAGAATGGGAGACCTGTTGGAGACAAATTATTATCATTCCTGTAATTAGATATGTTTGAATTTAGTTTGGCCATTTTGCTGCTGAATTTCAGTAGTGTGAGCTGGCATGCTACTGCTAGAAGTGAAAGCTACACGCTAGCAGTAACCACCCTGACCCCAGTGTTTCTAAGTCATTGCTGTTTCAATTCTAAATTCAGCCAGGGCAATCACAAACTAAAGTAACAAATGTTTTCTCAGGCCGAATGAATTAAAGAAAAAATGATATATAACTCTATCACCTTCATTTCAGTTTTTTTTAAAAAAATTCCTACTATTCTTTAAAATTAGTGGTGGATATAAACAAACTGCCTGTCAAGTTTGTTTATGCTGTCTCCCCTTTTGTTGAATATCTATGAGAATTGATAGGGCTTTGGAACTAAAATCCTCCCACTGTTAGGCTGTTGTGACATCAGGGATTTTTATGTCATAAAGGATCATACATGGTAAGCAAATGGAGATGTAGAGAGATAAATTTCTCCCTTCAGATTTAAATGGAAAAATCTATTGCCCTTGAAGCTTTATTTTTGTATTATTCAATCATAAAATAGTCAAAATCTAGGATTTTCTTCTAAATAATGAAAACAGATTTTTTTTCATCCTGATCTTTGTGATACCTGCATCTGATATATGAGCCCGTATAATAGACCCTATTTAGAATCTTACAGAGCTATTCCAGTCACAGATATGGTTTTCCACCAAATGATTCTCTAAACTTCAGAAGGCTCTAAACAGGCTCTGCAAAAGCCCAGAAGCCACGATGCCATCTCGAACATATTTTTAGTTTCTTTCTTTCTTTTTTCTTATTTTCATGAATTTTAAACATTGGAAAAAAAAACCACCTGCCCTTCCATTGCAAGTGCCAGTATTGCAATGGGGTCAGATAAGTATCTTTATTGCTTTGGTCAAGGTTAGGCAATAGAGGTTGTTTTTTCCAGGTATTTCCTAAACAGTTTCATCAGAATCACTCTTCTTCTTTTCAAGTTGCACTCTTAGAGCAGGCTTTAAGTGTGACAGACTGAAATATTATAACTCCCTGCTTTTCCTTCAGGTTTACTACTATTTCCAAAAAGTAACTGGCAGCAGACTAATTTTCAGATCTGTATTACACCATTATCAGCTTGAAGAAAACCATCTACTAAGGATTCAAAGCTTTTCAAGGAGCCTGCCATGCCGTGGATCAAGATGAGCATTTTTCTCTTTTCTTCCATCACAAATTATACGGTTTATAAAGGTAACAAAATATACCACCAGAAGAACATTTTCCTACTGTTGCCATAACACTGTACACTTCAGTTGCTTGAGCATAACATCTGCCTAACAGGAATTAAATCCCATGTTATTCTTCTAAGTCTTTAACTTCAGTCATTTGCTTTGTCCATCTTGGACATCATTGGTAATTGCCTTTCATACCCACTAATCAGTTCTACTCTTCTTAATTCCTCTGTGTGCCAAACTATTCTTCCCCTGGATATGTTTCAGTCTTATCTCACTGTAGGTGTGCATTTCCTTACAACTGATACATCTCTATCCAGCTAGAGAGTTCACATCTATCTCTTTCTACATCCAATGTGCTTGATGCAAACTGAAGCATTACAACACATCAACTAATTTGACTCGGTTTTTGGAAGACAAGGGTATTTAATGAGAGTTTGGTACATTAACAAAAAGGATGACCCAAAGGCTCTTCCCCTTTTCACACTAAAGTATAGATTAACATTGCTTGTTTTTCATCCATCTTTATCCTGGCAATCCATATGCCTAGAAGTGACAAATTCTCATTGATCAATTCAACTATATCAGAATGGCTGCTTACTAATATAAACTGCACCCTCACCAAATTCTGTTAAGGTTAACCTAGGGATAATTTATTTGCATCATGGAAAAACAAGCAATGTATTATCTTTTTGCAGAATGAATGATAGGATAGATTCTTAGTTTCTTACTTACATTTTCTTTTTGTTGGACTGGACCTATGTTTCTGCCCTTTATTTCCTGACCAGAATCTTGGCAAAGATCAAAGATTAGCAGGATGTGACTAACTGCTTATGTATTAAAAGTTGGTGGCCTTATCAGCCATCTAATTGCTGATCTGACCTCTACTCCAGGGACAAATCTTTCATCCAGATTGCTGTTGTTTCCAAATTGGAGGAATTCAATTTCTAGTCTTTGTGGGATGGCTGAAAAGCAGATTATGTTGGTTGCTAAATGAAAATTCTTTGAGGAGTTTACCCACAAATAGCAATTGAACTCTGCAATATCAAGTCCACATGTTTTATTCTTACTCCCTACTTGAAACATTGCCGCTTGATTCTCTTTTCAATGAAGGGTTCAAATTTTCTATGGAAATTGAAGTCACATCCAATGAATCCTAACAGGATGAATCTGGTGACATGGTGCCTCCCAGGGGTCTGTTTAACTGAAAACTAGAAGCCTTCCTCCAGAGAATTATAGTGGTGCTTTCAAATGTTCAGTAAGATAAAGGTAAAGGTTCCCTCGCACATATATGCTAGTTGTTCCCGACTCTAGAGGGCAGTGCTCATCTCTGTTTTAAAGCCGAACAGCCAGTGCTGTCTGAAGACATCTCCATGATCATGTGGCTAGCATGACTAAATGCCAAAGGCACACAGAACGCTGTTACCTTCCCACCAAAGGTGGTCCCTATTTTTCTACTTGCATTTTTATGTGAATTGCTAGGTTGGCAGAAGCTGGGACAAGTAATGGGAACTCACCCCATTACAGGGCACTAGGGATTTGAACCGCTGAATTGCTGACCTTTTGATAGACAAGCTCAGCATCATAGCCTCTGAACCACTGCATCCCGTCTAAATGTTCAGTATTTCTGACTAAATATCACATGATCTGTTTTCTACACAAGTCCTTGGTGGCTTTGAACCATTTTTAAAAATGAATAATGAATGTATTCATTTTACTCAATGATAAACAAACAAGTATGTTTTTGATTCATTTGTTTAATTAGATTCTCTTTAGGTAATGTTGGGGTTTGTGTGGTGAACAGATAATATGCTAAGTCATATTTATGTAGAACTTTTAAAAGTTTAAAAAGATTCACAAACTTTTAAGTCCCATTGTACCTACCGAAGTTATGCCAGTTGATTACATGGGTTCAATTCTTGAATTTTATCCAGAACTATGAACTAGATCTTTACTCCAGAGAGATGCAATCACTGAAAGAGTTATTGGCTTTCAATATCTTATTATGACCAGACCTTCCTCCAAGAAGTTTGCTATTTGACAATGTAAAAGTAATTACTTAACTATAACTACAATTGTTGTTGGAGAGAGACTGGCCAAGCCGGGGGAAGAGTCAAACAGGGAACTAGTCTGAAATCGTTACATAGGCACAAAAAGACAAGATCTGATTTCCCCATTAATGCTGTTGAACCGTATCTTAGTTGCAAACTATCAGTCTCGAAAGATTATTATGAAGTAGGCATTCAGCAATAATGTAGCTAATTTGAACTCTTTAGGTGTGGGTTTGGTTATGCCTGGCATTCCTGAATAATCATCTATGCAGTTACCCAATCACTTGCTTTAGACAACTAATTATTCTTTTGAATCTGGTGTCTCAGACTTAGGAACTGAAAGATGGAGACACAACCAGTTGTGTGATACATTGGGGAAAAGAGAGGCATGACTCTAGAGTTAGACTAACAGGTTTATAAGAAGAACAGAACATGTACAATCCATAATAACAATTCCCAAAGAATTGCAATACAGAAAATACAGTAATTAGTTTGGGAGGAGAGTTACATTTAATTTTTAAACTAAAATTTGCAACTTAAATGTAAATTTAAAATGTCTGCAGTTTGTAAGTGTTCCCAGAGTTGTCCGACATGGTCAATTGTTTTGTAATTTGATGGAATTAAAACTGTGAAATGAAAATTATATTTTGAAATATAGTACTTGTAGAATAATAGTATAATAGTAAATCTCTACCACTTCTACAAAAAGGAGTCTATTTATTTCCAAAAAACCTTTTTATAACACTACTTATAAATAGAAACTGGAGATTGATGCTGTTACACAAACTATTTAACCTTCAGCATATTAAATACTATATAGTGCCAAAAGCAAAATATTTGTGAATCGTTCACTGGATTAATATCTTTCTAAATGCATGAGAATGTAATGGTCTCGGTTATGAGCTCATGATGCAGCTGTTATTCTTGCTAGCTATGTTTACATTATCTTCTTTTTTCATGAAAAATGTTGAGAGAAGAAAATACTTTTGTCTTTTTGAAAGATTCCGATTTATTCTACCTAATGTAATTATTTCGAGATCATGGGAAAGCTGTTTCTCAACTCTTAGGAATCACAATAGTTCTGTGTTTCTCAGCCTTGTCAGCTTTAATCTGTGTGAACTTCAATTCCCAGAATTCCCCAGCCAGCAAGCTGGCTGGAGAATTCTGGGAGTTTGAAGTCCATGCAGATTAAAGCTGATGAAGTTGAGAAACACTGCAATAATGGCTGAGTTATTGAGATTCTGGAATTTGTTGTTTAAATCAAATAGTTGTCTGTAAGTACCTTGCTATTGCAAGTTAAATAGAACTAATTATTGCATTAACAGAAGGTTGAGATAGAATCTAGAAAAATATTAAGAGATTAAAATTATTTAGTAATGTATTATTTATTTATTTTGTCAAAAGCTTACAATACAATAGAAATAAGAATAAACATAGTTTAAATGTAAGAAATAGGAACTAATAATTGGGGACAATGGGACAGGGATGGTAGGCACGATTGTGTGCTTATGCATGCCCCTTACAGACCTCTTAGGAATAGGGTGAGGTCAATAGAGGTTAGTTTGAGGGTAAAGGAGTGGGGGTTTGTGCAGGTGACAACAGAATCAGATAATGAGTTCCAGACATCGACCACTCTGTTGCTAAAATCGTATTTCCTGCAATCAAGTTTGGAGTGATTTACATTTAAGTTTATATATGTTGTATGCCCTTGGGTTGTTGTGGTTAAAGCTGAAACATTCATTAACTGGTAAGACATTTTAACATATGATTTTATGTACTATGCTTAAATCCAGTCTTTGCCATTGTAGTTCAAGGTTGTCTAAGCCTAGAATCTCAAGTCTGGTGGTATAGGGTATTCTGTTGCCAACAGAGGAATGTAGTACTCTTCTGGTAAAATACTTCTGGACTCGCTCAATTGTACTTATGTCTGATATACAGTGCGGATTCCAGACAGCAGAGCTGAATTCAAGTATTTATGGTAAATTTATAGTAATTTATAGTAACTGAAAGCCCTCATGGATAAGGCAACAGACTAGAAAGTGGGAGGCAGTGAGTTCAAGTTTAGCCTTGGCCATGAAAGCCAGACAGATGACTTTAGAGCAGGCACTCAACTCACCTCAAAGGGTTGTTGCCTTGGGGAAAATAGGAGGAGGAAGTTATATTGCCTTGAGTTATTTGTAAAAGTAATAAAAGTGAGATTGTAAAAATAATAAGCATTTGTCTTTAGCTCATTAGATAAATGTTAATGTGCAAATCTGATAGTTGATAATATTTCAGTGTTACACATATGGTAAAAAAAAAAGTTGTTTAACATTTTGGCTCCAAAGGTTTAAAATAGTTTAAAATAAGTAAACAAAATTGATGCTAACTTCACTTTCTGTTTCTGTATTGTCTGGTTCAGATTGTAAAACCTGAATTATTCAGAACTAAAGCTCCTAGCTTGGCTTTTCTGGCAAAGTGGCTAAACAAATCATGGAAATGCCTTTCATGATTTCTTTAGCATTATATCTGAAAATAGGCTCTTTCCAGCCAAAACCTAAAGCCACATTTGTTCATGACCAGTGCATGCAAACACAGCAGGCCTTCCCTCTAAGAAGGCAGTTCACAAATTGTAATAGGTCAGAACATAATTTGTTTAATTTGGCTTAATGTATTGTAGGAACCTAACTATTTCCTTTTATTCCAAGATTCATGGCTTAATCCAATGGATGAAATAAATGAATAGTTGAAGGCTTGACATATAACACAATGGTAATGCATAACTCATAATTCAATGGTAAACATATATTTGGCATGCAGGCAATATTATCTCTGGTTGGATAAAGAGTTCCCCCCTCCCCCAGGAAAAAAATGACCTACTAATGGGATTGGAGATGCCTCTTCCTTCATGGAGATCCTAGAAAGCTCGTGCTAATCAGAGTCTGCACTTGAGCTAGATACTCTAAAGGTGTAACTTGGCATAAGGTGGTCAAATAAACCCATATTCAGTATATTTCCTTTGGCTCACATTCAGAATTCTCAGAATTCACTGGCACATTAGGAGGCACACTTTGGAGATTGCTGTACTCAATCTATGCATTCCTCCAACTTCTTACAATTAGACCTTGGCCAAGAATAAAGGAGCCACACAATTTCTCTTTATTTAAAATATTTCTTCATCACTAAAGGTGTGTCTCTGCCAGCATGCATAATCCATATAGTAGAGTGCAAACATTAAACAAATGTATAAAAGCAATAATTCAAAGTAATCGAAACACTGGAATATATATTTAACTATATTTAAAGGAGGAGAAGGAGGGAAGGAGGACAAGGAGGACTAGGATGAGGAGGATAGAAAATCATCCAGGCTGTTCTCCAGGAAGGAGAACTGGAGTCTGAGTGCCCTGCAAAAATACCATATTGGTTGTGGTGTAGAGTACTGCATACTGCTCTGAATAAGTGTATCCCAAAAGTTCTTCCTTTTTAGAAAACAAAACAGGATTTTCATAGTTTTAAGAGCTATAACAATATGACCAAATTTTCCTGATAGGAAAACTTTACTATGTTTAAATATCTAGTGACATTTAAAATGATGTGTTACCTAAGAGATTAATGATAGAATTAATGTTTAAATTCCAAGGCAACCCTCCAAATAATGTTCAGGTCAACTAGGAAGCAGAACTGTTATTTCAAAAGATTGGGTATGAATTATGTGTTATGGTTGCCCAAAGGTGGGGGAGAAACTACACATCTAAAAGTAGGAGAAAGCTGCTTTAAAGATTTGTTTAAAGCTCTTACAAACGCTTTTGGAAACTTTGAAGTGCATCATCTTTTCAGATCAGTCTCAACGTGATGCAGCTACGATCTGCCCATTGCTACTATGTCTCAAGAAGGATTTAATGGGTGGGAATTAGGTTAAATTAAGGGAAATCTGAGCTGTTCTTTTTCCAGAGTGGACTGTTCTTTCCTGAGGCCACAGCACTTCTTTTGACACCCAAACCTAAGCATTGTGTGCTTAATCATGTCTTTACATTCCTCGATTACATTAAGTGCTTTCTGTTCGTCTCTTTACGAAGGTATATAAGCAGACGTGTAAACTATCTCTGTGAAAGTCTTTGAAAACAGATTCTGCTAGCCAATGACCATTGTGAGGTTGATACAGGTAGTCTTCAACTTATGACCACAATTGAGCCTGAAATGTGTGTTGCTAAGTGAGAAATTTGTTAAGCGACGTTTGCCCCTTTTTACAACTTTTCTTGCCACATTCGGTAAGTGAATCACTGCAGTTCTTAAATTAGTAACGCAGTTGTTGAGTGAATCTGGTTTCCCCATTGACTTTGGTCATCAGAAGGTCGCAAAAGGGGATCCCATGATCTTGGGACACAGCAATGGTGTTCAGTATGAACCAGTCATCAAGCATCCAAATTTAAATAAAAAATAAAACAATTAGATCATGGGGATGCTGTAGCAGTCATGAGAGTGAAAAATGGTCATAAGTCATTTTTTTCAGTGCCATTTTAATTTTGAATGGTCACTAAATGAACTGTTGTAAGTTGAGGACTACCGTACTGTGTTTTAAAAACAAACATTAAGGTTTTATTAAATATTTTAATTGGAAAAAATCAGAAAATGATTAACTTTTACAGAAAAAGTGATAGTATGTGTGACTATAAGATGATATATATAAGATTGTGTGCATATGCACAGCAGACAGATATGTGTATAAGTATGTATATTTATAAATATTTTCAGTGAGTACAAAAACAGAAATATTAAAACACTTTGACTTCTGCCTTTTGCATCTATTTTAATGTGAAACAGAAGCCAAACATTTTGCTTTAAAATAGGCTTGGGGTATTGCCAGGTACAAGATTTAATGCCCTCCAAAACCATACCTGGAAATTTATTTGATGTGCTTTTTGTCATTACACAGATACACCATTTCTGACATTAGAAGCCTAGCTTTCTATCACTTGTCTGTCAAATGTCAGCCCACTGGTTTAAAGTAACATTTGCAGCTAAGTTGAGAGGTAGTGGTACTCTATTCTTCTTAGCTTCTGACCAAATTTTTTTTGTTACTAAGAATTACGAGGGAGGGAGGGAGGGAGGATGGATGGATGGATGGGAGGAAGGAAGGAAGGAAGGAAGGAAGGAAGGAAGGAAGGAAGGAAGGAAGGAAGGAAGGAAGGAGAAGAGCAGTAATGGTGAGTCATTAAGCAAGGCAATCGTATATGATTCTGTTTCGCCTTATTGTCACATGGACTATCATTTTTTTCTGTAAAAGTTAGTCATTTTCTGATTTTTCCAATTAAAATATTAACAAAATCCTTAATATTTGTTTTTTCAACACAATATCAGTCTCACAATGGTCATTGGCTAGTAGAATCTATTTATCATAAAATTCCTGGGCATTGATTGTGACAGATGTTTTTAATGCTATTAGCACAGATTTATATCAAAGTACAATTTACAATGAACATAATCAAGATAGAATTATAGAAAGGGTAACATGACTGAATTGTGTTCTACTGAAAAACTTATTATTTTTCAAGTAATCTGGATTGTTTTAAGCTTCAGGAATGTTCTCTAAAGAAAGATTTTCTCTGCAGATTTTGTGTATTTTTTCCTATTTTATACAGAGCTGAGATCTTACAGCAGAGGTGTCAAACTCATGTCGTCATGGCAGCATCACGTGACGTATCAGGACTTTTTTCCCTTCACTAAACTGGGCATGGGCCTGGCCAGTGTGTGATACATCCGACCTGCAGGCCAGGAGTTTGATAGCCCTGTCTTACAGCATTTAATAGAAATGTTGTATAATTAAATAGTTTAAAACTAAATTTGGAGGTTACTTTACAATAGTGTTCAGAAGTTCTGGTACTTAAGAATCATTTCTATGTTTATGGGACCCTTATATAATTAGAATTTAAAAATTGACTTTAAAAAATTAATAATCCTTATTTCCAGGATGCAAACCACAGTAGAAGAGGGAAGTGATAATTAATAGTATTAAGGTCACAAAAGAAATTAGGACAATTAACAGGGTCAGTTTCCCAATCCTCAATAAACTTACATTAGCGTAGGTCCTTGCCCAGAGTAACTAAGGCAGTAATTTGCTAAATTCAAAAAAGGAAGAAATTTAGATAACCAGATAACAACTTTGAGTATGAGAGTTGGAATTACTATTATTTAAAGTAGCTTGTCTAGAAATTCCATTTGGATTATTGATTGGGGGTGGGTGAGGATTTCAAATAATGCTTTAGATGCCACTAAAGAGTTAATCCAGCGTTCAGTTTTGACTAGCATTAATGGAATGTCTTTTGCTTTTATGGAATCAAGATATCATCCTTCATTTGCCTTAAGGGGTTAGGAACCTATCCACTTTATTTTCCAACATACAGACATTATTTTGTAAGTACATGGCATCATGGCTTGTGTGAACACCATTAGGAGAGAGGAAACAGCCATTAATCAATGTTATTCATTGTATAATTAAATCCATGACCTCTGACTTCACATCATTAACTGCTGGGCTCAAGGAAAGATTGCACCAGAACATCTGTTCATTGTCAATCTTCAAGCAATTTTTATTTACAGAGGATCTTAGCCTTTATCTAGTGCCAGACACATACTTACCCTTCTAATGAGAACTACTATTATACTACTGAGCTAATGTTGTTTTAACCTGAAGACCAAAGACTACAAACAATGGATATCTCTCTCACTCTGTGTAATGTTGGGGTGGTCAAAGAGTTTATTATTTATTTATTTAAATTTATATACCGCCCCCCTCTCCCAAAGGGACTCGAGGCGGTGAACAGCCAAGATAAAATACACATATAAAAATACATATACAATATTTAAAAATTAAAAGAATTAAATACATTGGCCCTTTCAAAAGATTAAAAATAAGGGAATTAAGAAAGTTAAAACCAGATTAAAAGATTTAAAAATCCCTAGGCCAGACCGGCTAGCTGAAATAAATGAGTTTTCAACGCACGGCGGAAGGTCAGGATATCAGGGATGGTCCTCATCTCCGGGGGTAATTTGTTCCAGAGAGACGGTGCCCCCAATGAGAAGGCCCGCATCCTCGGGGTCGCCAGCCATCCAGCCAGTGGCACCCCGAGGAGGCCGACTCTATGGGAGCGTATCGGTCGGCGGGAGGCCGATAATGGCAGGAGGCGGTCTCACAAATATCCTGGTCCCAAGCCATGGAGCGCTTTAAAGATGATAACTAAGACCTTGAAGCACACCCGGAGGGCCACCGGGAGCCAATGCAGCTCGCACAGAAGTGGAGTAACATGGGAGCCCTGAGAAGCCCCCAACACCACCCTTGCGGCCGCATTCTGCACCAGCTGGAGCCTCCGGATGCTCTTCAAAGGCAGCCCCATGTAGAAAGCATTGGCATAGTCTAGGCGAGAGGTTACAAGGGCGGAAGTGACTGCGAAGCGCATCCCGATCCAGAAAGGGCCGCAACTGGTAGATCCTACGGACCTGGCCAAAAGCCCCCCTGGCGACGGCCACCACATGATCTTCCAATGACAGACTCACATCTAGGAGGATACTCAGATTGCGGGCCCTCTCTGTAGGGGCAAGAATTCCCCCCCCCCCACAGCCAGCGATGGAACCAGCTGGCTGTACCGGGGTGCCAGGAAGCACAGCCACTCAGTCTTAGATGGGTTGAGCTGAAGCCTGTTCAGCCCCATCCAACACCGCACAGCCTCCAGGCACCGGGTCATCACTTCGACGGCTTCATCAGGGTGGCCCAGGATAGAGATGTACAGCTGAGTATAATCAGCGGACTGATGAAACTCTACCCCAAAGCCACGGATGATGTCACCCAGCGGCTTCATATAAATGTTGAACAGAAGGGGCGAGAGCACCGACCCCTGAGGCACCCCACAAACCAGGGGCCTCGGGGCCGACCTCTGCCCCCCTGCCAACACAAATTGCGAACGGTCAGAGAGGAAGGAGGAGAACCACCACATAACAGTGCCTCCCACTCTCAACCCCCCCAGCCGCTGCAATAAGATACTGTGGTCGACAGTATCGAAAGCCGCCGAGAGATCTAATAGGACCAGGACAGAAGAATAACCTCTGTCACGGGCCCTCCAGAGATCATCCACCAACACGACAGCTTCCCCAGCACCTCTTAGAAATATCTATACAAATTTACTCTTAGAAATATCAATACAAATTTACTCTTAGAAATATCAATACAAATTTACTCTTAGAAATATCAATACAAATTGCATGCTATCTTCCATTTAAAAAAAAAATAGTGCTTTGAGTTCAGGTATATGAAACAGGTACTCAAAAATAAGTTCTTTTGCTATTTGAATATAAGGGAATGTACAGTTTATGTATTTATTTTTATTTATTTATTTGATTTGTCAATCACAAGATATATACATACAAGTATATACATAGTTATGAATACATGAAATGGGTACATGTAAGGAAAATAAAAGAAACAATAGGACGGGAATGGTAGGCACGTTGGTGCGCTTATGCACACCCCCTACAGACCTCTTAGGAAAGGGGTAAGGTCAATAGTAGACAGTCTAAGATTAAAGTTTTTGGGGCTTGGGGAAGAAAGTTCCTGATCTGTATCATATTGAAGAGTATATTCCCACTTTAAACTCTTCCTTGTCAATATAAGGAGAGGAAGAGACATGGATGGAATATGGATTTCTATTTTTTGTCTGCATTTGGTGTTTTCTTTTTCTTTGAATGCCCTAAAAATAGGACATGTGACATGTAGCATTTCCTAAAGAAGGTTTAGCTTTTATCTTAACCACCCAAAACACCATGAATATGCTGTATATTCTTGTTCCTCAACAGTACCTCATCTAAAATGTAGCCTTCATGGCTCTTGAATTTACTCCATGTTGACACCTAACCCTTCACATTGATAGCAGTGGCATGTGAAAGGAGTAATTTTTGACCCAACAGGATTATACAGGCACCATAAGAATGACCCCGCCCTCCAGAATAATGATTTACTTGATAATATCTGAAGTGTATATGGTTGCTATGAGTCAAGAATTAATTGATGACACATAATCAACACGATGCCTTAGAACAGAAGTGGACTTTATTAGGCAGTAGCATATAATAAATGCATTTATGCTGGAAGCATTTCTTATTATTCTTATTTTGTAAAAATGATTTGTGGTTTGGTAATTTGCATGCAAGTAAATTTTATAATGATATGAGCTTTGTTGTAGCAATCTTCTGAATGTGTGGCGATTTAAAAGTGGGTTAAGAACTGTCAGAATATATTGTAAATCAGATCTTTTGTCTGCTCCATTCTTCACAATTCACATAAAACTCTCTAGGAGGGCATGTGTGCATGTTCAGATGAATGTACATAGATACATGCCTACAGTTGGGAATTTTGTTTAATGAAGATTGTTTTGATTGCTTGAAAGTTTATAAATCTCCTACAGATTTCCACAGGAAATGTGCACAGTTTGAAGTGCCACAATTGAGGACAGAGTTAATGTCCGTACATATTTCTTTATGGCCACTTGTATTTTGGCTTTTTGTCACATTCCCATTCTTAGATATGACTTGTTCAGCTTAACATTTGAAAATGGGCAAAATCAGGTTCTTTACTGTTACTGTAAATCCATGAGTCCCATGAACCTTACACTTAATTAGCTAAACAACAGTCAGATTTGTTCTGCTATTCAGAGGATTCCCATGTAATCTCAAATATCTATCTCTACTTCATAGGGCTCGAAATGAAGCAATAGAAATTGCATGGTAGATTCTCATAATGCTCTAAACTATTGAGTATCAATGACTACAAACAGGATGCAAGAAGCTCTGTCCAAATGCTGAGACTTTTATTTAGAAGCTTAGGAATTGATCCTTGTAAGAGGATAGATACACATGTTCAACCTGAAAATTCAATTAAATTCAGCTAAATATCAAACCTGGTACATGTTGGGTGATGGTTTTTTCAGTTTTTGATAACAAGACCACTAGTGGAAAGCCAGTGAGTGTCCTAGCATAAATAGACACTGAGATCCAGTGAGGTTCAAGGAGAGGTCTTCATCTGAATCCTTCTGCAATCAGGAAAAATTTCCTTTTACTTTTGGTTTGGCCATTTTACCTGGTCTTACCTGTTTTGTTGCATAATGTCCTTCATAGCCTTGTGTTGTTACACGCACGCACACGTACGTATATACACATATATTCTTGTCATCATGCCTAATTGCGTTTGAAGCAAGCGAGGATAGCTTCAAGACAGAGGCTGAAAACTGGAAAGGTCAGCCAGATTAAAGCAGTTGATTGGAAACCTCAACATAAAGACGTCACAGGAAAAAGAATGCTGCTATATTGCACTTGGATACAAGCAAATGAGTCATCAAGAGATGCTCTTCTTCTTGTAGGACATGGAACTAGAAGGGATAAGCCATTGGCTGAATTGTACACCAATCATCGTTGTAACTAGGGAACGCTTCAGCCTTTTTTTTTCCTGAAAGCTTGGCAGAAATGAATTTCTAAAAAAAACACTATAGTTTGGGTTTGCTTGTGTGCATCTTTTCTGTGCAGAGTATTTGTGTCTCATGGTAACAATTCTTTGCTTCTGCTTTATTCATTTGCACAATAATTATTTCACAGTGTTTTTATTCCTCTTCATTTAATGCCTATAATTGCTATTTCATATTCTCCTTGATGCTGTAAGTAAAGGAATGTACAGATTGCCAAACTTGATAAGTCTTGTTGCTTGATGCTTGTTGCTCTAGTGATTATCCAGCTCAGTAAATTCCCTAGGAATATTAGGAATTGAAACTAGAATCCCAATCATCTCTTGTTAATAAAAGCTAATATATTTACAAGATCCCAGGTTAGAAAAGAAAGGACACTGAACAGAATTTTTGGACTTGTAACTAAAGCATTTCCTAAAATATCTTTTTAATGTAATACATTTGAATAAAATCAAGAATCAAAGTAATAAGATTGAAGTCAAAATAATTTGAATTTTTTTACGGAAAACTGAGATTTGTATATATTTGTATTTTAGAAGTTTTAATTCTTTATTGTGTTTGAAAAAATCTGATATTGTTTGTTAAAATGTTCATGTTATTATTTGAGGGTTTTTAAAGTAAATTTTTAAGAGTT
Organism: Bungarus multicinctus; assembly: GCA_023653725.1. Lineage (NCBI taxonomy): Eukaryota > Metazoa > Chordata > Lepidosauria > Squamata > Elapidae > Bungarus > Bungarus multicinctus. The sequence goes on from CM042844.1 coordinate 61,228,055, forward strand.
GCATTATGTTAGAATGTTTCTGGCATTTTACAACTTAATGTTCTTTTTTATAGACCAGCTTGTGAGATTTGGTTACTGGGCTATAGAGAAATGTAATAAAATAATAAAAGGCACCTGTGTGATGGTGTTTAATGGGCCGTGCCATGGTAAACAAATTGGGAAATGTAGGACAAGGCAGACTTATATCCTCTTTTCATTAATAGGCTACAGACAATAAGTGCAAAGATTGAGCTGAGAAGGAACAAAAAGATGTGATGTTGAAAAGAAAAATAAGATTAAAGATGCGAACACTCAATAAGTCAACATTTAATGAAGAAATTCAGAACAAATCTGAATATGTCTTTATACATAAACCTAAAGTAGAATAAAGTGTTAGCACCCAGCTTCATCCTAAATCATCCTTCCGGTGGCCTTCTGGGTGCGATTCAAGGTGTTAGTGGTCACCTTTAAAGCACTCCATGGCTTGGGACCTGGGTACTTACGGGACCGCCTGCTGCCACCATCGGCCTCCCGTTGGCTAGTGCACTCCCACAGTGTGGGCCTCCTCGGGGTGCCATCAGTTGTGCGATGCCGGCTGGCGGCCCCGAGGGTGCGGACCTTCTCTGTGGGAGCACTCTCCCTCTGGAATGAATTACTCCCAGAGATGCGAGCTATCCCTGACCTACAAACCTTCTGGTGCGCACTGAAGACCCACCTTTATCTCATATTAATTCCTACTTAGCTGGGTGTTAGCTGCTAGAGAGGATTTGATCCAGTATTCTTACCTTTTTTATTGTCTCCTTTGAATGGTGTGTATATGTGGTTTTCCCCTATTTGTCTATTGATGGCTGATTTGTCTGAATACCAAGCTTTCAAGAATTTTGGATTTCTTTGGGGTTTCTTTGTGTCTTCTGATTGCTAGCTGATATTCATGGATTGTTTTGCAAATTATGGTTTTTTTAAAAAATATGCATTAATTCTAAGCTGCTGAGCTGCTTCCAGTCACCGGTTTTATTTCCCAAGAATGCTTATAAACTCTATGTGGGATGCAAAAAAGTCCCGTGGAAAAGATGATGCTAGAGATTGGCTTTGCCAGATGTCATTACTTTGGGCACAAGGGAGTTAGTGGCAAACATATTAATCTCAATAGTCTGTATGATGCCTATAAAAGGTGATTAAATTTAGAAATGATACTGAAGTGAAACAAGGTACAAAGATTGTGTTACTGCTGCTATCATTGCTCAGACTAATTGGCCATCTAAAACCAAGTTTTTGATGCAGTAGATAAAGCAGAAACAGGCCTCTGGAGTTGGTTGACAATTATGCAGCCCCAGTCTGTCCTTTGGTATCAATGTTGTATAAGGGGATTTATTCAGGAGGAAGAAATTCTTCATTGTTCAATAGATGAGGCACAAGATTTTGAATAATGTTCCCAGTTTGACTGGCAAATAGATGCGTGTGTGTGTGTGTGTGTGCGCGCACACACACAAACACAGAGCACAGTTTTTCTGCATATAGCTGCTTCCTGTTATACAGATGGCTGTCTATGCAGCAACTGGCTATTCTGCTTATTTTTGGAACAAGAGGAGGAAGTGTTTATAGTTGCCCAGTAACTGTTGCACATCTTTATAATCAGAGTCCTAGCAATCCCCATCAGTCAGTTTATGATACTGAAAACAATGGGTATTGTAAAACATGTGCTACATGAATGTACCAAACAACAGCTGGAGCGTGTGTTTTGGAGAGAGACAGGGTACAAGGAAAATGAGAATTGGCTATAATAACAAATTTTAATAACAGAATCCTTTCTTTTTCTGCAGGAGGTGGAGGAAAGCGTAAAGGTAAAAGCAAAAAATGGAAGGAAATCCTGAAGTTTCCTCATATTAGCCAGTGTGAAGATCTTCGAAGAACAATAGGTACAAACTTGCTTTTTTTCCCCTTCCAAATATTTGGTTTGAGAACCTTATATCAAAGTAAAACAGCTTTGCTTTTTAATTTGGGAAATTTTACTAAATCGGGCCAATTCTATAGTCTTCAAAATGAACTTTTAAACTTTTTAATATCATTATTGCAAATAATAATCCAAAAATACTAGATGATGTATTGTTAGGCATAAGCAAAATCTGCTTCTGGTTTGGAGGATTAACTTCCAGAAAACTACTGCACTATTTCTAGACTGAATGGATTATCACGTTCTGGCAGAGTTCCTGAAATTTATTTTATTTATTTATTTATTTGGTTTGTCAATTGCTTACAAGATAATAGGTATAAGTAAAAACATAGTTATGAATACATGGATACATATAAGAAAAATTAAAAAATAAAAGAAACAATAGGACAGGGATGGTAGACACATTGGTGCGCACTCCACCTACAGACCTCTTAGGAAAGGGGTGAGGTCAATAGTAGACAATCTAAAGTTAAAGTTTTTGGCTGTTTGGGGAAGAAACCACAGAATATGATTTTGTATAAACCTACTGTTCATATTGTTGTATTCGTATATTTATTTATATGCTACTGTCTCAAAAAAAATCTGCGCATTAAGGACAACAGTTGACCTGGGCTAATATGGTTTGCCATTCACACATAACTTTTTTTAAAAAAAAATCTATTAATTTTCTATTAATGAAATTTCTTAGTGCTTAATGAACATTGTTTATCTGGGTATTTAATTTGCTTAACAATACAGATTCCATTCTCCACCCTTTTTCTTCAATCGCTGGTAAAATAAGTTCCATGTTTAATAATATTCTGTGTCTTCCTTCTGTTGATAAGATACTGTTGAACTCTGATAAAAAATTAAGAAGGTATATGATTTTTTGCTAAATTTTAAAATGGCGGATGAACAAATAAAAGACATAATGGGGGGAAAACTTTGGCTATAACATAGAATTATTAAAATGGCAAAAATTATGGGAAAGGAACTATAGATTAACAATGTCAACTTCTTATAAAGAAAATGTATATAAAATGTTTTATAGATAGTATTTACCACCCATTAGGTTAGCTAAAATGTTTAAAAATATATCTAGCAAATATTGGAAATGTAATCAAAAGATGAGCACATTTTATCATATGTGATGGACTTTTGCTAAAAAAAAAAAATGGGCAAAAATACACAGAATGGCTAGAAAAGATAATAGGGAAACATGCAGATTTTAAACCTGAACTATTTTTTTTAGGGATGATACCAGAAAAATATAATAAAGAAAGTATGTATTTAGTGTTACATGTCTTAACAGCAGCACAATACTGAAAAGATGAAGAAACACTGCAAGATTAAGAGATAATTAATAAGATACTAGACTGTGCAGAAATGTATAGACTTATATTAAAAATCAAACAGAAACACACATAAATTGTTGAGCGAGCATACATGCATATATTGGTGTGTGTAAGTTGTTTCAAGACAAAGGTGTATACAGAAGAATAGCCTTTTTCTGGAATTTTAGATGAAACAGAACAGTCTGTCTCTGAACTGGATTTTTCTCTGCAGCTGGGCTTCTACTTCCATTTACACATATATCACTGAAGTTCTGGGCTGTAGAATAATCTATCTCTCTACATGGCTCTTTGGGAATAGATGTCACAGCGTTTGAGGTGTTTGAACAGCAGGATCTCTGGCAACATCAAACTGTTTTTACCAACTTTAAAAAAGTAGGCTTGTGCATTTTGGCATATCTTGCCCAGCCCAGAGAGAAGCTCCTTCCCCACTGAAGGGAGGGTAATGGTACTCAGGATATCCACTGTTTATCTCTACTCCCATTGCTAGGAATCAGATATCCCACAATTTTTGTCACACAGAGTTAAACTGTAATAGAATTCTGTTGTATATGGAAGAAAAAAATGTTTCTCAAATATGGCAGACAGGAGATAAGTCTGGAATGTCCATCTGGTTCTTAAGTGAATCATTATTCCAACCATTAAGGAGTTTGTGAAAAAGAAGAGCAAATCGGAGACTGCCTTAATGTTCACTAATACATGGGAAATAGAGTCCAATATTCTGGAACTCCTTTTTCCTGCATTAAATTTTTATTAAGACTTAAGTATGAATCTCATCCGTAATGTATCTCATTTCTTGTCATCTGCTGCTGTTTGTGCCTTGACCAGGAAAAAGCTAAAAAGAGCAGAAGTGTCTGTCATTTTTATTGGGTTGGTAATCAGGAAGCCCATGTTGTCCCCATTGGAGCTACTGCTTTCTGCTCCAGCTGAAGCCTATCGCCATGTAAAAGGTCTGTTTGGAGATGTAGAGAAGTCGTTGCAGATCTGTGCTGACCATGATTCTCTATGTCTTCTGCTATGATTGATTGATGATGGGGAACAATTGGGAACAATATTTTAATCCTTTTAAGGGACTCGTGAGAATACAAGAAGGTCCACCTTAATCTATAAGCCCTAATTAAGAGAGGACACATAAGAGTATGAGAAGTGTTGGACTGTAGCTATGATGTTGCTTAAGAAGGAGGTAACCAGAAATCCCTGGTGGGATGCTCCAAACTGGGAATTTGGGAGACCATTAGGGGAGATCAAGAGAATAATGAATCAATTTCCAATTTGATAGGCAGGGAGAAATGTAGCAGGATTATATTTCAGTAGCAATTCCAGGGAAATGGGAATCAGAAATTTGGTTCCCCTTTTCCAGTTCGGCCACCTTGCTTTTGCAGGTCATGGATCACATCTTCAACATAAATAGCATAAGCAATATAAATATCTTTTCTTTTGAGGCATTCACACTTAGAACTTTCTACCTCCAGGGGTTCACCCAGCATTTTGTTCATAGCATTTTGAAAAGCAGTCAAAATTGCTCTTCTACCAAATTTTTAAATCCAAGTAATTGCTTAGGTGTCCATCTTGGGGGAAGAATTTTTAACTTTATATATTGTTTTGCATTGTTTCAAGTTTTTTATTCTGCCCATATAATTATTTATATAAATAAGTCCTACAGATTGCCACACAACAGCAGTTCTCCCCTGCTTTAATTCTGATCACGGATGAAAGGATAGAGTTTATAGAAAATTTAAATATTGGAACAGTTCCTATGCACTAATGGCTGGCATTACTCCAAACAGTTTATCAAGAAATATAATCATTTTATATAGTGATACCCATAATGAGTTGGACTAAGATTTAGATATGCCACAAAACACTTGAGTTATGAGCTCCACTCAACAGAGATGTATTTAAAATAAGGTCAGAAAGATGATTGAAGCTTTTTACATCTAATTGCTCTTCTGGATGGAATTAATTAGAATTTATTTTAGATTCAGTGGGATACACAAACACACACACACAGAAAACACAGTAAAGCAGCCAGAAAATAATAGGCAAAAAATGTTAAAGACATGACATGTACAGAAACTGCAGCCATATCTACTTTACAGCAATGCCATTCAGTCCATCTTTCTATCCTTGCAAATTGCTTCTACCCTTTCCATAGATCATTTCATACACTGTGGTGTCTGTTTTTAATTTCTGTCCTCTTTTTGAGGAACTTGTCAGTTCCATCAAATCACAGCATTCTTGGTCTTCCCAAAAAGAGGAAGGTTATCCTTCATAATTTGTTTTGCAGTTTGCTTTCCATTCATTGTTTCCACCTGATAAATTACTTCAGAGTTCTTGATCAGGTTGCTACTTTTTATCACTGAGAAAATAATTTCAATTTGCACTGTTACAATTAGTAACCATGTGTGAGAATATCCTGATTTTTATTAATTGAAGTAAAATAGTAAACCAACCCCTGCTTTGAAGTTTATAGTTATTTCCTTTGAAATGTTCAGAAAGACGTATGGCTTGCATTAAAAAGGAAAATTTCTACCTGTTCTACCTCTTGAATTAACAGAAATTAAGTTCTTGTGGTTGGTTTCTGAGTACGTTAACACCATGAACAGAGAAGGAAATGCAAATTTAATGTCAATGAGATGATTAAATATAATTCTAATCTCATCTCTAAATATGACTGATTGTGTTGTTGTTGTCACCATGGGAATGGGGTGGGATTTTGGGATCATTAAACTGTGGATTTTTATGTTGTACATCACCCAGAGTCACTTTGTTTGAGTAGGGTGGCTATATTTATTTATTTATTTATTCGTACTTCTATACCGCTCCCTCTCCCAAAAAGGGACTCGAGGCGGTGTACATCCAACAAACAAGATAATACAGATAACAGAAGTGAAAATCAGGTAAATAATCTAAGATGGCTAAGAATCACCCTTATTAAAATTTTAAAATATAAACCCCAATGACTTTATTTGGCTAGACCGGCTTGTTTGAACAGCAAGGTCTTAACTGCGCGCCGGAAGGTTAGGATGTCTGACATGGCTCTTATCTCCGGGGGGAGACAATTCCAGAGGGATGGGGCTCCCACAGAGAAAGCACGTAGTCTCGGGGCCGCTAGTCGACAGCGATCCAGTGGTGGTACCCCGAGCATGGCGATTCTGTGGGAGCGTACTGGGCGGCGGGAGGTTGTTGGTGGCAGCAGGCGATCCCGTAAGTATCCAGGTCCCGAGCCATGGAGCACTTTGAAAACTGTAAGTACCACCTTGAAACGAATCCGGAAGGCCACAGGAAGCCAGTGCAGCCAGCGGAGAAGAGGTGTTATGAGGGCGTCCCGAGGGGCGCCCATGATCATCCGCGCGGCTGCATTCTCAACTAACTGTAACCTTCGGAGAGTTTTCAAGGGGAGCCCCATGTAGAGAGCATTACAGTAGTCCAAGCGTGAGATGACGAGGGCAGAGGTGACTGTGCGAAGTGCGTCCAGATCCAGAAAGGGTCGCAATTGGTAGATAAGACGAATCTGATAAAAAGCACTCCTGGTGGCGGCCGCAATATGATCTTCCAAAGACAGCCGCACATCCAGGAGGACACCCAAGTTGCGTGCCCTTTCCACAGGGGATAATGTCTCTCCTCCCACGGTCAGCGATGGAATAAGCTGACTGAATCTGGGGGCAGGAAACCACAGCCACTCGGTTTTGGTCGGGTTGAGACGAAGTCTGTTATGACCCATCCAACTCCGCACGGCCTCCAGGCACCGGGTCATCACTACGACGGCTTCGTTGGGGTGGTCAGGGGTGGAGATGTACAGCTGAGTATCATCAGCGTACTGGTGGAATTCCACCCCAAAGCCACGGATGATCTCACCTAGCGGCTTCATATAAATGTTAAACAGCAGGGGAGAGAGCACCGACCCCTGAGGTACCCCACAAAGTAGGGGCCTTGGGGTCGATTTCTGTCCCCCCGTCAACACAAATTGCGAATGGTCGGAGAGGAAGGAGGAGAACCATCGAAGAACGGTGCCTCCAATCCCCAGCCCCTCCAACCGATGCAATAGGATACTGTGGTCGACAGTATCAAAAGCCGCTGATAGATCCAGTAGGACCAGAACAGAGGAATAGCCTCTGTCCCGTGCCCTCCAGAGATCATCCATCAACGCGACCAACGCCGTCTCAGTGCTGTGCCCGGGCCTGAAGCCCGATTGGAGGGGGTCGAGAAAATCCGTTTCATCAAGGTACTGCGGGAACTGACGTGCCACCACAATCTCTATGACCTTCGCTACAAAGCGAAGGTTGGAGACAGGACGATAATTTGATAGTAATGTTGGGTCCAAGGACGGTTTCTTGAGGAGAGGTCGAACCACCGCTTCTTTCAAAGCGGCGGATAGAAACCCCTCTCTCAAGGAAGCGTTAATAATGCCTTGGAACCAGCCTCGTGTTACCTCCCGAGTGGCTAAGACCAGCCAGGAGGGACACGGGTCTAATAAACAAGTGGTAGCGTTCAGTCCCCTCAGTATTCTGTCAACGTGTTCTTTGGTAACAGAGTCGAACTCAGCCCAGTTGACCTCACCGATATCTGACCTCGCCCTCTCGCCCGGAGATGACCAGTCAGAGTCCAGTTCGTTCCGAATCTGAGCGATTTTGTCCTGGAGAAATATAGAAAATTCCTCAGCTCGACCCTGCAAAGGGTCTTCCCGCGACTCCACATTCAAGAGGGAGCGGGTCACCTTAAACAGGGCGGCTGGGCGGTTTTCTGCGGACGCAATAAGGGTGGAGAGGTAAGTTCTCCTCGCCATCCTTATCGCCACTAAATACGTCTTAATATAAGAACGTAGTAGTGTTCGGTCAGACTCAGAGTGGCTGGCCCTCCAACTACTCTCTAGGCGTCTTTTCTGGCATTTCATCTCCCTTAGCTCCTCGGAGAACCAAGGAGCTACTTGGGAGCGGTGCCGGGTCAGAGGCCGCAAGGGCACAACCCGATCAAGCGCTCCAGCAGCCGCCATATTCCAGGCGGCAACCAAGTTTTCAACCGAGTTGTGTGTGTGAGTTTCGGGAAATGGCCCAAGCTCCATCAGGAACCTTTCTGGGTCCATCAGGCGCCTGGGGCGGTACCATTTTAATGGCCCCGCCTCCCTGCGGTCAAGAGGTGTGGAACGGAAGTCAAGCTTTAGGAGTGAGTGATCTGACCATGACAAGGGTTCTATAACTATATTCCCTACACCCAGATCACTCTGCCACTGATCAGAGACAAAAACTAAATCCAGGGTATGACCTCCAATGTGAGTAGGGTCCCGGATTAACTGGGTCAGGCCCATGGCTGTCATGGAAGCCATGAACTCCTGAGCAACTCCCGAGGTACCGCCGGCGGAGGGAAGGTTGAAATCCCCCATGACCATAAGCCTAGGGGTCTCAACCGTCATGCCGGCAATAACCTCAAGAAGCTCAAGCAGGGCAGATGATGCATAGCAGGGAGCCAGGTAAGCGATCAATAAGTCCATCTGAACCTTGGGACCAAACTTCAAGAAAAGAGATTCACATCTGGACGTCTGAGAAACAGTGGACTCCCTCGGACATAGATCTTCCTTGATAACTATCGCAACACCTCCACCCCTTCCCTGGGTCCTCGGCTGATGAAAAACCCGAAACCCGGCCGGACACATATCAACCAGAGGGACACCCCCCTCTGGGCCCAGCCAAGTTTCAGTGACACCCACCAGGTCCGCCCCCCCCCCTCAAGGATCAAATCATGAATGAGAGGGACCTTGTTCATGACGGACCTGGCGTTACATAACATCAGCCGAAGGCCCAGAGCCCGATCACTCAGACCACCTGGAGAACGGGAAGTGATAATGGGGTCGGAGCGCGCCACAGCAGATAGGTAGCGGAGGTGTGCTCCCGAAACAGAATGTGGCCCCTTATAAATGCCAAATCTGCCTCTCCCGCTCACCGTTTTAATAGATTTAATGACACCCTCTTTTGGACAACCCCCCATCTTCAATCGAGCCATGTCAGAGTCCCAACCACTCCGGCTGTGCTCTAACTGTGACCAGGTCGGAGCCCCAGGTGGGTTGTCCCCTAGTTCCCACATGGTTAACCCTAATTTGTGTAAAGATTTGATTAAAAATTTTAAGTAACCCTCCCTCCCACGCTTCCGACGACCCCACCATCTCTCCGGATCCCAAGATCCGTCCTTGAGATGGGATTTGGAGAGATAAGGGGGCCAATTTTGAGATAGGGGGACATATCTCAAGGCCCGTAGTTCTGCTGAGGAATATGTTAGTATTTTAGGTTGTGTCCTCCCAAGTTGCCAATAGTCAGGTATAGAATGGACTGGGCGAGAGAAAGCAAGTTGTGATGGTGGAATTGGTAGTGGTAATTGAGGTGGGGAGTCCGGTGATGATGTTGGGCTATATGGTAATGGACTTAGAGTCAGAGTTAGTGGGTCTATATAGTCCAAATAATATCGTCCGGGGACCATTTGTGTTGGTGTATCCAATGCTGGTCCTAGGACCCTACAAGGGGCTGGAGGAGGACTGGATGATGGCCACAGTCTAGGACTCGACCTCCAGGAAGGTTGTAAGCAAGATGGCGATATAGCCCTAGACCTCGAGTCCCGCCGCCGCTCGATAAACATCTGTTGCGGTTGTGATGACGGCGGATGTGAGGGCAGATCCAGGCATGGCCTCGGCAGTGGTTTTCCAGAAATTTGGATAGTTAAATCCGATTTAATTCCGAGGTTTACAGGAGGGTTTGGAGGATGTTCAGACAATAGCCAAAGTTCATGGTCAGGCCTCCAGATAGTTGACAAGAAGGGCGGAGATCTCGGCCCCGCCTCTGGGATTGGCCTCCAAAGAGTAGTTGAGGAAGGGAATAATCTCGGCCCCGCCCCCGGGCTCCTTAGCCATCCCAAAGACCTCCGCTGCGGTAGGGGAGATGGTCGATGGTTGGTTGGTGGAGTCAGCTCTGTCTCCAGGCCTCGTCGCCATCCGAGGGGCATCCGATGTGATGACGGAGGCGGCGGCGGCCAAGAGGACAGGGTATGGTCGTACGGCGGTCCCGGCTCAGTACCCAGGCCTCGTTGCCGTCTGCAAGGCCTCCGTTGTGGCGGCGGCGGCGGCGGCGGCCACGAGGACAGAACATGGCCGTGCAGCGGTCCCGGCTCCGCCCCCAGGCCTCGCCGCTGTCCGCAAGATGTCTGCTGTGACAGCGGCGGTGGCGGCGGCCATGGCCACGAGGGCAGTCGATGGCCGATCGGGAGTCTCGGTCCTGTCTCCGGGCCTCGCCGCCGATCGAAAAGCACTCGTTGCGGTGGCGGCGGCGGCGGGAGCCACGAGGGTAGCCTCGGGCAAGGCCTCGGCAACGGTCGCGTAGACACCGGGGCAACCGGATCCGGTCCCGGCTCCGCCCCCAGGCCTCGTCGCCGTCCGCAAGATGTCTGCCGCGACGGTGGCGGTGGCGGCGGCCATGGCCACGAGGGCAGTCGATGGCCGATCGGGAGTCTCGGTCCTGTCTTCGTGCCTCGCCGCCGATCGAAAAGCACTCGTTGCGGTGGCGGCGGCGGCGGGAGCCACGAGGGTAGCCTCGGGCAAGGCCTCGGCAACGGTCGCGTAGACACCGGGGCAACCGGATCCAGTCCCGGCTCCGCCCCCAGGCCTCATCGCTGTCCGCAAGATGTCTGCCGCGATGGCGGCGGTGGCGGCGGCCATGGCCACGAGGGCAGTCGATGGCCGATCGGGAATCTCGGTCCTGTCTCCGTGCCTCGCCGCCGATCGAAAAGCACTCGTTGCGGTGGCGGCGGTGGCGGGAGCCATGAGGGCAGCCTCGGGCAAGGCCTCGGCAACGGTCGTGAAGACACCGGGGCAACCGGATCCGGTGCTGCCCGAAGGCCCCTCCGAGGCCCCGGTGGTCGCCCCGGGGCCGGCAGAGTTCCCAAAGGTGTCAACAGTCTGGGATCAAACCACGGATAGATGGGATAGGAGGCAGCGATCCCGGTCCTGTTCCTGGGACTAACCATCGTCCAAGAGAGATCAGCTGCCGTGGCGGGCCTGTTGCCGGTCGCGAGGACAGCTCCAGGCATGGCCCTGATAACGGTCAGCCAGCCGGGGAGGCCAAAAGGATCTAACGCCGCCCCGAAGCTCCCCCAAGGCCCCGGTGGTCTCCCTGAGGCTGCCCACCCTCCCCCAGGGTCCCCTCGACACCATTGCCATGGGTGAGGACCCGGGGGAGGGGGGTTCGTCACAACATCGGATCATCTCGGGGGAGGACATCAACCGAACAGCCTCCGGTCGCCATGTTGGAAGCGAGAGATATAAATTGTTTACTACATAAATACATTCCATGGCATTAAAAAAAGGAAAATCCTCTCTGGCTTTCATAAAAATATCTTTTGTTTAGAGTCAGTTACTGGATAGTACCATTTGCACTAATACTGTAGTGCTGGCCCTTTTATGACTTTTATGCTGGCTCAGGAATTCTGGGAGTTGAAGTCCACAAGTCATAAAGGGGACATCATTCTCCACCTCTGCTCTAGTGTGAACAGATCTATTTACTTACGTCTATAGTCTGCTTCCTTCACTGCATCCCCCCATCAATAAAAACACTTGTCTAATCTTGAATCAGTTTTGATATATGCGAAGTCTTCTAATCCTTGATGTTTGTAGGAAATTCTAATTGCCTACTAGTTATGGACCTATATTTTATCCTTCAGAGTGGGAGCAGACTTTCTCCAGCTGTCCTAAGAAGGCTTTGGGAAAAGAAGGTATCTTTTCAACCACATTCCAGAATTTTGTATGTTTTATATTTTGTTTTCACTTGGTGATCTCACTCCAAAAACAGCACTGCTGACTTTGCTTATCTCTTAAAGCATTTTATACTGGGAAATATGGACAGATTTATAATTCACAACTTTGACCGGGAAAAGTCTGTATGTCACAAGAATTGTCACTTGTTTAATAAACTTTAGTCTAGTCAGAGGTGTAAGGCAATGGTGGGGAATGATGCCCTTTTATGCCTTGTGGACTTCAACTCCCAGGAGTTGAAGCCCACAAGGCATAAAAGGATCATTATTCCACAGCCCTGGTGTAAGGCATTCACTTTGAAAGATGTTTCTGGGGGGCAGTGGGCTGTAAGAAATGAAATAAATCTTGATTTTATCACAGACTGAAACAAAGCATAAATAATAATATAATGTTATCTCTCTCAAGTTATAGCTTTCCATCCAGTCAAAAACAAACACACTTGGAACAAAAAATAGTTCACCAATTCTCCAGTGTTTGCAATTCTAGCAAAAGTTCACCGTATCTTCTTAATATTTTAAAATACCTATGATACTGAATAGCAGTTTCCATACTAGTTGAAGTAGGGTTTAGTTAGTATAACTGAATATTATTATTATTTAGTTATTCTTGGATCTCTTCCCTTTAAAATCTTGGAATCTGAAATATATTTTCCTTGAGTATTGTCCTAGAGTTGGATGATATGTGATATATTTTTTGCCATTAAAGATTTGGATGGACTGCAATGGAAGCAATCAGGAGGATGGAAATGGACTCCCCCTCCTCTCACTTCATCCTGCCACAGAAAATATGCAGAAAACTTAGTTAAGGAAACCTGAAACTGAAAAGAGGAAGATGCCTGAACTTGACAGATTCCAGGATTTTACAGGGTCATAGGAGAAATGAGTCCAAATGATTTCAGTCTACATTCTTTTAATATAATTTATTTCACAAAGCTTAATCCATGGAGGACTAACTTGACAGCAGCAAAATAGAGGAAAAGCAAACAAGTTGTTGCTCTTTCAAAAGGATAGAATTAGATCATCCGTGTTTGACATGTTTGTGCAATCAAAGGCCAGCCTATTGAGTTAAATACTTGGTTTCATTTATGTTTGAAAGTCATAAATTTTCTGCAGTGAATTCCCAGGCACGTGTTACTTAAATATAATTATGTCTGCTGAATTTGTTCCAAAATATATTACAATCACAAGGTACCATAGAAAAATTCTTTTAAGACAATTTTACTTATTTATTTGCATTCTTGATACTTTTAGTTTGGTTGTAGACCAGCACAAAGCAAATAACATAACAATCATTCCAATATAAAGATAGAAAAAGTAAAATATTGTATGAATAAAATAACATTTGTTTTATTATATATATATTTGCATGGAATTAAAATATATATAAAGTAAAAAGCCAAGAAAAAAACCCTATAAAACATGTTACAAAGTGTGAATGCTACAAATAGTTAAATTAAATAACTATAGATAAATACATAAGAAATATTGTAAACTATAAACCTTTATAACAGTTTATCCCGACTTATGAACTTAATACTTTTTGAAGTCCTATTAGGATTTGATTTGAGATAAGTGCAATCATAATCCAACCAACTCAAATAAATATAATAACAAGGTAAAATATAACGGCAACGGAGTGATCTGCGTTTATTTAAGGGGAGAAAAAAGAACAGAAAGGATTATGAGATATATTCGCTAATGGTAATCTAGACAGGGTTCTGCATACTTTACTATGCTCAGTTGTAGCCCAGATACAGAACCAGCCTACATAATATTTATTACTGAAAAGGATAGGAAGTTGGCAGTTGGGTACTTCAGGGTCTATCACAGTCTTACTGATAATACAACCAGTACCATTATTTCATATTATCTTTCAGATGAAAAGGCTGTGTGTTTGCACACTGAGCTCAGACAGAGGGCTTTTAACAAATAATTAATTGAACTGTCATTCAGTTAAAGATATGTTTGTATCTCTTATTTTATTCAGAAAATTATGGAAGAGCTGCTTGTTTTTTCACGCCTTGGGGACGGGGTAATTATGCCAGCTTCTTCTTGTTTTGTTTCATTTTGGTTTTACTTTGTTGTGATTTGTATTTGTATTTTGCTGTTCTGATATTTTGTATTCTTTTTATATGTTGACATTAACCCAGAGTCATTTGGGAGTCAGGTGTCCAGTGGTGTGATTCAATTTTTTTTACTACTGGTTCTGTGTGCGTGGCTTGGTGGATGTGGCAGGGAAGGATACTGTAAAATCTCCAGTCAAAGGTGGTATTTTCCAGTTCTCCGAACTACTCAAAATTTCCACTACCAATTCTCCAGAACTGGTCACAACCTGCTGAATACCATAATTTATTAAATAAATTACTAAGGTCAACTTAACTAAATAAACAATGATCAACTTACAAATAGCAGAGGCAAAAAAAGAAAGGTCTCCATATGTGTCTATCTGGTATTAATACCAGAGCTTCTTCAGAAAAGATTTGCACTGGGAGATCTGCCAGGCCCATTAGGTAAATCAGATGAGAAAATCAACTCTGCAATAAGACTAGAACCATTTTTTATTGAGAAATGTTATACTAACAGAATCTTAATTGTGCTTGACTGCCCTCCTTCTTATACCTTTGACTTAGGGAGAAATCTACCTAAGCTGCTTTTGAATATTATCTTACTTCCCAGGATTTACCAGATTTCAACTATCTTTGCTAAGCAATGGTTCTTGCATATTTGTTCTATTTATCTCTTGCTCTCTACAGAATCTATTTTGTTGTCTCTCCATATTATTTCCCTGTATCTCATTTCCTCTGGAGGTTCCCATGGCCCATGTGGTTGTCCTAATATTTATTTGGAGGACATAAAAATAGTAGTGATTAGAAAAATGTCTATGGAGATTCTCAGTTATCCAGGTCATGATTGTCCCAAAGGGGCAACTGGACTTCCTTTTTTTGAAAACAAAGTCCAGTTGCTTTTTGAAAAAGCACATTTGGGACAGTGATTTGAAAATTGCTTTTTCCATTTGTGGCAATTTAGATTTCTTCATGAAAAAATTATCCAATCCTAGAGGGCTTGCTCACTTTGGCTGTTATGGAATGTATTGAGGAGGGAGGGGGTACATTCTAGAGGACTAAGACTGAAGCAACTCAATCTGCATATTATGTGTGAGGGAATGAAGGCAGCCTCTCCCACATAAGTTCACAGAGTATATTATAGATGGGGATGGTAAAGTCCTCAGTCTGGCAAGATTTTGTTTATAGGTATGAAACAATAAAAAAAAAGTTACCTTGGAAGAATTACCATGTTTCATTCTTGGATTTGGGCCTGTCATTGGCTTAGAGGTTATTTTGTGTAATTATACCTCTGTTCAGTTATATGTTGAATTCTGGCCCCTGGCTTTCTTTTCTGGTAGTACCACAAGATCTTGAATCACTTAATAGTCATTGGGCTACAAAGACTTTCTTCTTTGTGGCTTGTTTATTTCTGTCCGCCTCCGGTCCTGCAGATGTTGAATCATAACTTGGTAAATAATAATGTTTTTTTTTTCTTCCATTCAATTGTGCCCAATTTTCACAAACTGTCTAAATAAGTCCTTGCAATTTTCTTGGCAAAGTTTTTAGAAGTGGCTAACTATTGCTTCCTTCCTAGGACTGAAAGAAAGTTGATTTTGTTGGCCTAAAGTAGAACTAGAACTTGTGGTCTTCTGTTTTCTAGCTTGATGCTTTAACCACTACACCAAACTGGCTCTTAATAATGTAATAAAGTGGCATAAATACATCATTATACATCTCAAGTATTCTCTCCGGCACAGTACATTTTGTGACATGTACCCAAGTGATTCTGTTAGTTGAAATTGCGGCAGAAAAATACTTTTATAAATGTTATTAGTTTTGTTCACTGGGGCTTATCTAGCAAGACTGAGCAGTTAATACTTCCTTCTTATGGTCAGCTACAATTTCAACAATTATTTCTTTTTTCTTCCCCCACCCCATCCCCCAGGGCAAAAATGTAACAGCAAACCATGGATGACCAACAGAAAGAAGCCAGAAATAACATGCACACACATATCATAAAAATAGTAAACAAAATAAAAATATCACACTGATTATGGGGGTTTATTCTGACTGAGGAATTGCTGGAAAAATCAGATTTTTCAAGCTTTCTCAAAGGACAGGAGAGTCAGGACTGGGCCAACCTTGGTGGAGACACTATATTCTTGCCACTTGGAGATGCATGTACAAATCCTTTTACTTTCTATGCACGTCATTGGAGGCTGTGTACAAGCACACAAACCTTTCCCTTCACACAAATAATAATATAAGCAAAAAACTCTAGGGATTGGTGAGGTGTGCTACCTGTTGACGCCTACGTCAAATGATCTCTTTGACATTTGGCCAAACTAAGAGAATCTCGCTCTCCTCCCCAACTAATAAAATATCTCTGTACTTTTCCCTGTACAACCCACTGTCCTACCCCCAGCAGATTTTGATCTGGGTTCTAGTCCACCTTGAACAAGATACAGCTGGATTCAAATTGGTTAACAACCTGTTCTGTGGGCGTGGCTTAGTTGGTGGACGTGGCTTAGTGATCATGTTATTGGCTGGTCATGGCCAACTCAATATCACTCACATCGAGGCATGCATCTCCTCACCTGGCCTCTCAGTCATAAGCATGAAAAATGGTCATAAGTCACTTTTTTCAGTGCCATTGTAACTTTGAATGGTCACTCCACACAAGCAAAGTACCAGCAAAAGAGGGAAAAGAAACTCCAGAGAAGTTCCAGAGACAGGAAGTCTAGTCCTGTCAAGAATGTAATAAGGGTTAACGGAGAAGCAGTTTCTGTAAGCAACACCAGAATGTTTCCTTCCTGCCTTCCTTACAGGATTAGGCCAGTAATTTCTTCTAACAACCGGTTTTCCAAACTGCTTAGAATGTTAACAACCAGTTCTAGCGAATAGGTGTGAACTGGTAGAATCATATCCCTGCTTTTATTCCTGTTTTATACATTTCAAGTCCTGGTGTTAACAATTTCTCTTTCTCGATTATCTCATTTCTGGGTTTTTCTGCTCTTATGTGTCATTATACCTTGGCTTGTAAAGGACCACACCTAGAGGAGAGTTCCTAATCCCATTCCCATTAAAGCCAATGTGGTATTGAGGTTTTTCTATTTCATATAATTAAGGAATTGGTTGCCAATTTAATTTGCCAAATGACTTCACAAATTTCTCTTCAAGGGACAAAACATCCTGTAAGTTAAAGTTTAAAAATCTAAAATAATTTATATTATATGATTCAATAATGCATTTACTAGTGAGGTTTTTTTTTTTAACTGTGAGAAGAATTGCACATCATTTAAATAGAAATACGGTAGTATATTGTAACAGGCATTACTTAAATGTAAACAATTTCTGGATATCTACAATAGCTGGAAGTTGTACATTCAAACATTGATTACAAATACAGTTGGGATTTTGGTACATTTCTATTATGGAACATTGAAAAGAAATCTTCATGTCAAGAGCTTTGGGTGGAGCTTTAATTAGAAATGCATTCCTGAAAGCAACATATTTAGATAGAGATTATCAGCAAGTTAACTGGCAAAAGGAACTGGAAGCAAACTATGTCTAGAGGTTATTCATTGTTTTTTGCATTTGAACTATTGGATGCTTCCAGATGGAGACGTGCAGTGCTTCAGTCAAAAAACATTGCACAACTATTTTGATTCTTTTCATAGTAAGTTTTTTTTTTTAAAAAAGGAAGAAGCCATAGAAAAACATGAGAGAATAGAGATTACAATTTGAAAATATCTGAATCCTTGTTTTTATTATCAGACTAGGATCCCACATTTCCCTCAGGACACAAAACAGTGTACAAAGCAGTTTACAAAACATTCCTTCCTCCCTCATCACAATAGCTACATAAGCCAGTTTAGACTGAGATAAATAATTGGTCAAAAATCAGCTTTCATGTCCAAAGGCAGACCAGAAAACCTTCTCCAATGCAAACCCAATACATTAGCCACTGTATCCCAAAGGAAAAAGCAGGCCATCTATGTTAAAATGGAGCATCCCTCTCTCAACAGAGGGGAAGGGATACAACACCACCCATATCCTGTCTACAACACAATTCTTTCAGCAGTCCCAAGAAGGCTACACACATCCATTTGCATTCTGATTTAAGTGATCTTGAGGATACAGATAAATCCCCAAGTAGCCTCAATAACTCCCAGAGATGAGGGGCCTTTGCTGATCTTTGAGCTTATTTGTTTTCTTGCAGACATTTCATTACCCATACTAGGTAACATCATTACTGCTAGTGCTAGTGACTAGCACTGATGATGTTACCTAGTTTGGATAATGAAATGTCTGCAAGAAAACAAGCAAGCTCATTTCAATCCTGAGCTACAAATACCTGACTCTATGGTTTGTTCCCCAAACCCCAAAAACTTTAACCTTAGACTGTCTACTATTGACCTCACCCCCTTCCTAAGAGGCCTGTAGGGGGCATGCATAAGCGCACCAATCGTGCCTACCGTCCAAGTCCTATTGTTTCTTTTTATTTTTCTTATAAGTATCTATCTCATGTATTCATAACTATGTTTATTCTTATACCTATATCTTGTAAGCAATTCACAAATCAAATAAATAAATAAATAAAATAAATATTCTCCCTTAAAATAAATATTCTCCTTTAACACTCTCAGAGTGCTAATGACTGACCTTCAGAGTGTTAATGACCAGATGACTGCAAAGAGAATAGACTCCTTCTATTCTCCACCATTCAGTCAGAAATGAAAATGCTTCTTGTATGAAAAGTAAAATGTTTTCAAAAGGAAAAAACCCAAGAAAATCCAGTTGCCTTTTAAAAAACGCCTTTGGGACAACCACGACCTGGATCACGGGTGTCAAATTTGCACATCACGTTGCAATCACATGACATTTTGCAACATTTTGCCCATTCATGGAGCTGGAATGGGCGTGGCCTGACCATGACGCATCTGGCCCCAGGCTGCCAGTTTGAGGCCCCTGATCCTGGATGAATGAGATATCCATAGTCATTTAGCCACTGTGCCACACGAGGCTCTCTCATAGGAATCTGGGAATGAGACGTGATTGCCCAAGAAACACCTTGGCTAAAAATATCTCTGGTTGCATGTAATGAATTTTGCATCAATGCATATATCATAAATGCTAAAGGGAACTTGGACATGATTTGGGAGTGTTTATTTGCCAGAGTTTTCAGCATATTGTCTACTAAATGTTTATACATTTTATAAATATATTTTAATGCATATCTCACTTCCCAGCAATGGTCCCAAACTAGTTTTACAAAACTGCAAACTGGATATGATTCAATAGAGCCATTATAGTATCTGAGTTGGAAAACAGACCGAAAATTAATTCCAATGGGGAAACCAAATCTTCCTAGACTTGCAGGATAATTATATAAAATCTATACAATTTCATAAGCCTTTTAGTGTACAGAACCATCACACAGGACTGACAGTGAAGCATCTTCGAGTAGAGAAATGCAGAGAAAGCCTTGAAAATGAATGATAAAGACAACTCACTCCTGAGAAACGAGGAAATGCGAGGAATAGACTTCACACACACAGCAGTCCCCTATGCCACCCATCCATCTCATCCTGTCCCGTTCCGTTTGGTATGAAAGAGAGCAGAGAGAGAAATGCCAGCAAACTTTTGGGATTCTTTTTATTATATCCTATGACAATAAATAATTCCTGTAATCCTTGCAATGTTTATTTCCTAATCGGGTCTACCTCAAAGATCTGACAACATATGACTTTTCTGTTTCTTCTTAGATTCTTCTACCAGTATTTCTTTCTTCAGCCTAGCTCTAAGAAGATAGAAAAAAGGTGCTTTGTGTCCTTCCAATTAAAGCTCAAAACTTCAAAAGCACTGGATTTAACAAATCTTGGGCCAAGTCTAAAACACAAGATATAATTGTATAACTGTTACACACAGTTTAAAGAGTTAAAATGAGTCTTATTCTTGGGAAAAGGGAAGAAATCATACGTACATATCCTAATAAAATTAAGTCAGTCCACTTTCCTAGAACTCAAGATATTTGTCTGAAATGGCTTGACATCGCCCTCCCCTTTCTGTGAGTCAAACCCATATTCCTCACATATTCCTCACACTTCTTCAGTAGTTCTATTTTCTCTTCATTTTGTCCTGTGATCATCTCCAATATCTCAGAATATTCTTATTGGTTCACCCTTAGTTGATTTTGTCTACCATTTTCACTGCTTAAAATGTTACCTTGGCTTCAATTTGTGTTGGTATGCCCTTTTGAGTTTCTTTTATGTTTGATTGTTTGTATTGCTTCCCTGCTGTTTATCCAACTCTATAAAGGTCATAAGGAGTAAAGAGATTTCTAGCTGACTAGCAAGAAACCTAGTTTTTGAATAAGTTTTTTTTCCCTGTGAGACTGGTCTATCAGGGCAACCTGATCTACCCAAATATGAAACAGCAAACTGCTTCCACTTTCGCCTTTAAGTCCCAAGCCAGGTGCCTTCACAGTCATTTTTCATGACAAACTATTTTTGTGTTCAATTTTATATTTTACTGACAAAGAAATAAAGGTTTTTACCAATTTTTGAATGTTCAGGTTGCACATACATTCTTTAAAATTACCAACAGCAGTAATCTATGTGCAGATGGAATGTTCAAACCTGTCCTTAATTTTGAAAACAAAGGTAGGCGCTTTTTAATATAGACAAAAGTTAAGCTATAAAAAGGCAGACCTGACTGTTTTGGAAACATTAAAGGAACCACTTACTTATGTCTGATCTGGCCATGAGTGTAATCCACAAAAGTTTAATTTGTAGTGACACAAATCTCTTCACTGTTTTATTAGACAGTTTTGTTTGCTAGAATTTTTTGTGCATTTTCAAAATAGTTTTGCTTAGAATGTTGAGGTTATACGTTATTTGCACTGATTTTATGTAGGCAATGATTCAGTTTCATGTAAACAACAATATTCAGTTTCATGTAAACATTTTGAAATTACATTTGTTGTATTGTTGAGGTCTTCCATTACGGTTTTATATTAGTAACAGATATTTCCCAGACTCCTTGCTGAGTGCTTGCTGCCTGCTATATTTCCCTGAAAAATTGTTCTAAAAAAGTGTGAAACCACAAAAATCTCACAAGATAAAGCACAAAAGTGCAGCAGTGGAGGACTGGAACCACCAAAACCTTTCCATAGGCGGAAGTGTTTTCAGTGAATGAAAGGCCAAGCTGAATACAACCTAAGGAAATAGTTACTACCTGTTTCAATACCTTTGTTTTCCTACATTCAGGGTATAAATTAAATGGATGTTCTTATTTATTTATTTAAAAGATTTAACTGGCCATTCCTAATAAGCAACTCTATGTGTGTCTTAACAACAATAAAAGCAATAGCTATAAAACAATAAAACAGGAAAATGATCCAACAGAAACAAAACTCCTGTGCATTACTCATCCTCCCAGGATGTCCGCAGCATCATGATTCTGGATTCATATGTATCCTTTTTCTAAAAGTGCTCTTATTTGGAGACTCTTTTACTTAAAATAAATATGGCCCAGACAGACAGCCATGGCAGAAAATAATAAATTGGTTTTTTGGAAATTGATGGGTATTGAGTAGAGTAGGATAGGATAGGATAGGATAGGATAGGATAGGATAGGATAGGATAGGATAGGATAGAATAACAGAGTTGGAAGGGACCTTGGAGGTCTTCTAGTCCAACCCCCTGCTCAGGCAGGAAACCCTATACTATTTCAGGCAAATGGTTGTCCAGTCTCTTCTTAAAAACTTCCAGTGTTGGAGCATTCACAACTTCTGGAGGCAAGTTGTTCCATTGATTAATTGTTCTAACTGTTAGGAAATTTTTCCTTAGTTCTAGGTTGCTTCTCTCCTTGGTTAGTTTCCATCCATTGCTTCTTCTCCTGCCCTGCCCTGAGGTGCTTTGGAGAATAGTTTGACTCCCTCTTCTTTGTGGTAGCCCCTGAGATATCAGAACACTGCTATCATGTCACTCCTAGACCTTCTTTTAATCAAACTAGACATGCCCAATCCCAGTAACCGTTCTTTATATGTTTTAGCCTCTAGTCCCCTAATCATCTTTGTTGCTCTTCTCTGCACTCTTTCTAGAGTTTAACATCTTTCTGTCTATGTGTCACATCTAAGAGGCTGCTGCAATCCCAATCAGCAGTTTACTGTGATAAAAATACACAACAAAAATACACAATGAAAACATCCCAATGAATCCAAATAAAACAATAAATCTATAAATAAACTCAGACAAGATGAAATCACAGGCCAAATGTCTTCCAGAAGAACTCCATTTTGATTGTTTCAAGAAATAGTCCCAATGGCATTCAGCCAGAAAGTCCACTCAGAGGCTACTCCAAAGCAGCATTGCCTCTGGAAATAAGCCCCTCTCTGCTTCTTAAGCCATTGGCAGCTTCTCCCAGGTAGATCAAATTGGCTGGACTGATTCCAATGTGAGAATATGGTCCAAGCTCTGGAGAGGTTTATAGATCGGCACTAGCCCTTTAAGTTGCACCCCTACAAAAAAAATGGGGCTGGAAAGTATAGTGCAGCATTTTCTTTTTAAAAACTATTTGAAGTCTATGAAAGAAAAAAAAAAGACATATGGGCCATGCCAATATGATTCCTTGAAAAGTAGAAAAGACTGCAAAACTCAAAATATCTAAAATTGGTACAATGAATATCATTTTGCAGGTTTTTTTCTTTTTGCATTTGACATTTTGAACATGTGATTTGATCATGGTTTGGCTGATTGTGGAAAATGGGGAAGAAAATGTTCCTGGCTTTTTGGCAGAAGAGAAAGTGACAACCTTCCCAACACCCTCATTTCCTTTAGTTTAAAAGCTAACTTCCAGAGTTGTCATTATATCGTCAGTGAGTCCAAATGAAAACATCATCGCACCAAGGAGCTGAAAGGAGATGGAATGGTGAAAACCAGTGAATTTATTTGTTTCTTACTTGTCCTAGCTATGTCCAAGGAGAAAATTGTGACATAACTTCAATTTCACCCCACAAGAAATGTCACTCAATGGTCTGTACCACATCTGTGGATGATTGGGATCAGTTACCCTCTTACAATTGCAAAACAAATAAATTGTGGTCTGTTCAATTTACTCTCTATGGACCTTCTGGAAAAAGCCAAGACATTGGGGTTTCATCTAGATGCTTTTCTTTATGTGGTAAAACAAGTAATTTTGGACAAATTATTTCTTGAGTGTTTGGATGAGATTTGCTTTCATATATTCTCCTAAAGAATGCTAAATACAATTATTTATTAAAATAGTGAGATGCCTACGTAATATGAATTTCTGTTACTTATGTCAGCCTTGGCCTATCAAGTTGTTGGAACTACAGTTCTCAGAAGTCTTCAATGCCAATGTGGGCATTGACCCTGCTGGCTGACAATTCTTTAGCTGCAGTTTAAGCTCAGCTGGAGGGCACCAGATTGGAAGAAACTGAGTTAATGAATATTTGAATTCTGAGGCTGAGTGTCTTTTCTGCAGCAAATACCCTGGAAGGCAGGAAGATTTTTTTTTATAAAAAATGAGACTGAATTGTTGGTCTGCTTTGATCTAGTCTTTCAAGAGCTCTTTTACCCAGACCCAGGTGTTTTAAAAAATTGATACTTTCATTGACCTACTTCATGGGGTACATTATTAATTATTCATCTTTCCTAAATAGAAATTTAAAATCTGGATTTTTCATTTCTCAAATTTCTGCCACATAAACCTATATATGCATTTTTTAAAAAAATCCCATAGGCAACTGAGGGGGAGAGAATATACCTAATTTAAAATATTAGTGAAATCATTCTTACTTCATTACTCAATACAGATTTGGATTTCCTAGTACTAAAGAGAAAGAGAAATGTCAGCATTTTGCAAAAGCGGACCCTGCAACTTGACACAGGGTTGAAACTAATACTTGAAAGACCCAAAATAGGTACAAGTTATTGTTTCATATTTTTAGTTTATTTTCAGCAAAGACATGGTTAACTTGAGTTGGTTGTTCTAGTATTTTTAGGCTTATATTGAAATAAAGTATTACTTGCTTATCTCTGATACTTTTAATTTGACTTTAAAGACCTTCTGGAAGACTTGAGGCATGTCTTTTATCCAGGCATTAGGGTTAGGATGTTTAGGGAACCTATATGTTTTTCTGTTTTGTGAGCTCATTATATGATTCTTCATTTGTTTGGATTCTTCTGATATGTTCTAACTTTATCTTGTTAGCATATTGTTTTTATATTGCTTTTTGCAAGTTGTCTGTTTGTTACCAAGATATTAGCCATATAGATTTTGTAAATAATATAGTTCCTATTTAAATAACAATAGTTTATTAGTATGGAAAACCAAGTGGAAAGAAATATTTTGCATATATTATTATAAGCAGTTTGCAGTTTTGTTTTAGTCGATCTTTGGATGTGTGAGTTGTTTTCACTGCTTGGAACATTGAAAACATCATGAGCCAATCTATGTTCTCATTTTAGATCAGGGATCCCTAAACCCTGGGCCACAGCCCACTACTGGGCCATGGCTTATTTGGAAATGGGCCGTGTGAATGGTTGGTTGGAGGGTGCACACATGTGCAGCTTAACTTCTGTGAGCAACAGGCTGGTAGGCACTAATGCACGTGCATGCCAGCTCGCTGCTCATGCGATTTGAACTGTACACACTCGGGTGGGCCATGAAACTGCAAAGATTTGAAGTAGTAAATGAAGTAATCTCTTCCTCCAATTCATATTTTGACTTCAAGGTGAATCTGTTCGTTTTTGAAATTATCTGGGTTCCAGACACTCAGTCCTCCTTATTAAAGAGGGGACGTGCATAAGTGCACTAATGTGCCTATGGTCCCTGCCATTGTATTTTTATTCTCTTATTCTTGTTCTTGTTTTTGTTTGATAAATTCTGATAAATAAATAAAATAAAATCCCCTTTGATAGCTACAAAGATGATACAATTGATGCTTTTGGAGCTCCACGGTAATTAAAAGTTCTTTAGGAATTACCTGTGGTTCCTAAACCTAAAATGGAATATTTCTTAAAATAGAGAGTTGAGGATTCTTTGGAAAATGTTGGATAAAGTTTGCTTGCAATCACTTTGCTGTTTGGTGATATAACTCAGGAATTGGAATATTAACCCATATGGTTTCGACCAATTTTTGTATTTGCAATTGTAAGTATGTTTCTGGATCACTAATGTTAAAAGATGCTAATATCATTCATGTTAAGGATGCTTATATCCTTGTATTCCCAATATCTGGAATCTACCAAGAGATCAAAAATTGTGGCTTCTTGATGGAGGTTGGCTAAAATAATAACTATTTAACATTAAAAAAGAAAATCTCTACCTGGTATGATTTACATTATTTTTCATTGGTTTAGTTACTTTTTATTTTATAAAATGAAAAGAGAAGATTTTCGAGCAAAATGTACGTTTTTTAATTAGTTTGAGATAACATGATTTCCAGACTTCCTTCCTCATTTTGTTCACCTTTGGATGCTTCGTTAATTTTTCAGTTCAGTTGATCCTTTAATGCTGATGTGTGCATGTGCCCTTTTTTATTAGTTTGCATAATAAAAGTAATTTTAAAAATAATTAAAGGCTGTGAAGAAGGCATTATATTTAACCGAGTTTTAAAGTGTTTTCTTCAATTCTTCTAACCCTTGTCATAGGCTGTTATGGTGACTCACACATACTGCAAGAGGCAGTTCTAACAAAATGCATAGTTTCTGGAGCATGAATTGGCACTGCCTTTGCCATTGCTTTATTGTCCTGTCTACTTCAAAATCCCTTCCCTCAAGTAGTTTTTGAGTGCTCACTCAATTCCTGCTGAAGCAGAAAAC
This sequence comes from Bungarus multicinctus, assembly GCA_023653725.1. Taxonomy (NCBI): domain Eukaryota; kingdom Metazoa; phylum Chordata; class Lepidosauria; order Squamata; family Elapidae; genus Bungarus; species Bungarus multicinctus. Next base: position 61,254,000 of record CM042844.1, read on the forward strand.
TCTCTTTAATTTAAGCCAGGGGTGTCAAACTCAAGGCCTGGGGCTGGATCCGACCCGTGGGGTGCTTAGATCTGCTCCACAGGGATGCCCTGTAAACAGCAAAGGACCGGGCAGTGGTGCCTCTGCCAGCGAAAATGGAGCTTGCGAGGGCTGCGTGAGTCTGTTTTCACTGGCAGAGGGCTGCAAGAGGCATCACAGCTGAAAATGGAGCCTGGGAGGGCCACACTCAGCCCTCACGAGCTCTATTTTCACTGCCAGATGGCTAGCAAAACAAACTACTAGCAAAAGTGGCATTTGATCACACAAGTGACATCGAGCTGGCCATGCCACCCTGGCCACCTCTGAGGTCAAACACAATCCTAATGCAGCCCTAAATGAAATTGAGTTTGACACCCATGGTTTATGCCAAATGCAGCCAACATGGATCTTTTAGACTACATGAGACCAGAAGAAGGAGTGAGGCAAGACTTGTGGGCAATGACTGTCCACAATATCTGTGATTTTGATTATTGAAGAAAAATACAATGTGGATTCTACTGCAGCTGAACCAGAAAGTGCATTTTTTAAGTTCTAAGACCTTGTAGGTCATAATGATTGGAGTTGCTCTGAACTCCTGCAAGCTTCATAAAAGTTCTTGTGCTGTTCTTTATTTTTGTAAACTTTAATTTAAAGGAAAAGTAAGACTCCCAAGTTAGTTTTAGCCAGCATGTCCATGTGCTAAAGTCATTAAAATATGAAGAACAACAGATTCCCACCCTGATGGGAATGTATTTCATTTAACAAGAAATATTGCAATTGCAAAGCATGTAACTTGTATTCAGATGGGTTCTAGTTTTTTCAGTTAAAATGGGGAAAACAAAGCTAAACCAATATTACAGACTGTTATTCTGTTGATACTATGCTAGGTTAGAGAGACCAAAACTTACTCTCTATAATTAAGCATCTTCTTATATTTATACATTATATTTAATACAAGAAAGCTATAATTTTTGTACATAATTCTAATTTTGCTTATCATTTACCTTTATGGTAAATTTCAGATATTATATTCATTTTATTACATTACTCTAATTCCCAACTTTGGGCAGCTTGCAATTAAAAACCAACTCACAAAAATATGGAGAGATTGGATTAGAACAAAATACAGAAACAAAACCAAAGCAAAGCGGACTTAATAATCTACAACAACTTCCATATTGACAAGAATGGATATTCTGCCTCCCAAGGCTTGCTGTGCCAAGTGTATGCCAAGACTTTCTACTCCCAGCAGGGTCCAATAAAACTGCTGTTATTTTTGTAGTTAGGAAGGATATAGTAAGAACAGTACTTGGTTATAATGTAATCAACGCTGAGTAATATTGATTAGCTTTGTGGGCAACCTTTTAATATGACTATCATTCACTGATGCAGAAGAAGAAGAGGTTCATGACTTCTACGATCAAGTTCAATTCAAAATCGGCAGAATATGCAAGCAAGAGATGCTATGTGTGATTGATAACTGGAACACCAAATTTGGAAACATGAAAGGAAAATATAGTTGGATTGTATGGTTTAGGAGAATGAAATGGCAGAAATAAGCAGGAGACCAGCTTAACAAATTCTGCCATTCCAAAGATTTCTTCATAGCTAACATTTGTCTTCAAACAACCAAAATGATGCCATTATAATGGACCAGATGGGTATGCAGAAATCAAATTGACTATATTATTGTTAAAAGGAGGTAAATTATAGCATGAATATATAGCATGAAATTCATTATAGCATGAAAGACATTATAGCATGAAAGACATTATAGCATGAAAGACATGGCGAGGTGCTGACTGTGGAAGAAATCACAAACTGTTCATGTGCAAACTCTAAATTAATCTAAAGAAGAAGAAGAAAGTTAGTCAGTTTTCACAGTAGGGCCTTGTACATATACACATCTTTTTTAGGAAGAATATCAGAACACACTTTTGATATCCTAAACCTCATTGACAGAGAGCCAAAGATATTATGGAATGAACTTTAAAAAAGCCTTAAGGATGACTGTGAAAAGAAATTAGGAAAGAGAAGAAAGCAAACTGGATATCAGAATGGAACAAACTGTGGATATTGCCAAGAAGAAAAGTCAAAGCCTTAGAACTTGATAATGAACATATCAAAGCAGTAGATTGCTTTTGCCTTTTAGGATCAATCATTAACAGTAAAGGAACAAGCAGTTGAGAAATACTCAGCAGATTAGCACTGGTACAGCAGCTGTGAAACACTTGGAGAAGATATACAAATGTCATTGTGTGTCTTGACCTACAAAGATCAGAATTGTGCAAGTCATGGTGTTCCCTGTGACACTCTATGGAAGTGAAAGTTGGACTTTGAAGAAACAGTATAGGAAGAGCATTGATGCTTTCAAATCTTTTGGTTATAGAAGATTCCTAAAAATTATTTTGAAATTAGGAATAGGTAATGTATAATGAAACCTCTGCTTAGCGATCTTTTATTTTAGAAAATTCTGAGTATTGTCAAAATTCAATATTCACATTTTCATTTGGACGTTTCTCATCAATGCAAAACATTGGCCCATTATTATTTTTCTAAAACTGATTTTTCAGTCTTATTCCCTGATGGATGATGATTGCTTGTGTGTGTGTATGTTGGTGTATGTTGGTGGGAGATATACATGTTCCCATTATGTTGGGAAATTGATAGCCTCACAAATATTTTTTTTTACCCTTATCTACTTCAAGGGTGTCAAACTCGCCATGTCACATTGCCGTCTCATGATGTTTCGTGATGTTTTTCCCCCTTGTGGAGCTGGTGTGGGCATGGCCTGCACATGGCACATCCAGCCCGCAGTCCACCTGTTTGATACCCCTGATTATTTCTACTTTCACGTACCAATAGCAGTATTTCATTAATTATCTTTTTAAAGAGGTGTTTTTCATAACTATTTCAAAACCAGCTATATATTTGAGATGAAAGAGGACTCCTTTTTCTTATCCCCTTCATTCTATCTTATCCATCTCTAAACTAATGTACATTATCCTTGATAGAAGCAGAGTTAACAGTAGCTTGCTGATCATGACCATCTGTGTATATTAGAGGCTCACAGGTTATTGTAAGTGGCCTCTAAATGTACTCGAATGCTCAATTCAACCAAAGAGAGACAATTTTGAGAAAGTTCAAAGTGGGAATTTTAATAAACAACATTTTCAATGCAATTGTGTTGGTTGCTGCTGGCAGCAGCTGTGCAATATAATGGGTGAATAGTTAGACTATTTTACATTATTTTTGTATTATTAGTAATGTTGTTCATATCCTTGAATGAGTCCATGAAACAGGAGACAATGAATCATTGTTTGTCTTCAGCAATTTCAGCACACTTAATCTTTTTCTTTCTCAAATTTTAGATAAGCAAAGAGAATTAAAAGGCAGATGTTCAAGGTGAAATGGCTTGGTCAAACAGATTAGCTTTCACCAAGGTACACATAAAAATGGTGGGCAGGCATTGCTTAGCCTACCTTTCCCCCACCCCCACCTCTGAAATTTCACAAATAGCATTAGTCAAAAGAAAAGAAGATGGCCATATTAAATTGCAATATTTATTGGAAGAAATGTACTACTCCATGCACACTCACTGTTGCATATTATTTTCTTCCTGATGACAAAAAATATTAGATTTTATTTGTTTGTATCCCACCTTTATTATTTTTATAAATAACTCAAGGCAGCAAATATATTCAATGCATTATCCTCTTCCTATTTTCTCCACAATATCAACCCTGTGGGATGAGTTAGACTGAGAGAGAGTGATCCAAGGTCACCCAGCTGATTTTCATGGCTAAGGTGGGAACTCATGGGCTTTCTAGCGTAATGCCTTAACCTAGTGATTCCCAAACTTTTTCAGTCCACCGCTCCCTTGGTGCTACAAATTCATCCTCAGTGCCCCCCACCCAGGGTTGGGATTCAAATTTATGTGGGCGTGGCCTAATTTGAGGGTGTAGCTTGCTGGTCATGTGACCAGGTGGGTGGCACTTCGAACGCCCCCCTGCCACCTCTTAGCGCCCCCCTGCCAGCCCCCTTGCCTCTTAGCACCCCCTAAGGCATCTCACCCCCCAGGGGGCGGTACTGCCCACTTTGGGAACCACTGCCTTAATCACTAAACCAGACTGACTCTCATACTGGACTGGGACAGTAGTTAGGTAATCCAAAACAAGAGCTTCCAAATGCTAGTTAAACTTTCTATTGATTAGGGTTAGAACAATTCTCATTATGTATCCATTTTTTTTCTTGCTATCATAGCATTATGCCTGCTAAAATAAATCTGCAATAGGCATTCCCTAAATGTAATACATGCTCTGGCTTTCCACCATTCCTGCATCCAGTAATTCATGATTAGAAAAAATACAGTGAAGTAGATTATATTCTTACTTTGATATTGCTGGCACTTTAATGGCACGGTCAATTACTCAATCCTCAGGTTTTGAAAAAGGTTGCTCCAGACATTTTAATCTAAGAGGCTCTTGCCTTTTAAGAAAATGGATGAACGTAAGAAGATCAAACTATACAAGTGGCTAAAATAGGCTCACTGTTCATCGACATATAAGAATCATCACACCTATGCATCTCTTCTATCAAGAATCACCAATTTCTTAGTGTCTCTAACTTTAATTTTTAAATTAAACTGTTTAGAAATTGCATATGACTGTAAGAATTCTCAGGCCAGAGTGCAGTTCATGTTATAAAAATAAAACTAAGGAAGGAGATATAGTAAATAGTACTTGTAAATATTAGAGCAGCAATAAGTGTGGTATAAGAGCTTGTTTTTCAAGGCTATAACTTTTAAGTTCTAAATGTAAGGGTAAAACAACCTTCAGTTTGTACTGAAAAGCGTTTTATGTTGATGCCAGCCTGCATTTACCGGGGAAGTAGATTCCAGAGCCAGTTTTGAGACAGAAAAGGCTTTCCCCCTAAACCATGTTCAAAATCTCTGAGTCAATCTAGAGGTTATGAGACAAACAACACTGAAGGACCAGTGTTCCATCTCCACCAAGAAGCTATGGTTGATATAATATCAAAAGCTGCTGAGAGATCTAGAGGACAAAAATAAAAATTGCACAGACCTCCTCCCAAATTATATAGTTTATTGCTTTCTGAGGTTCAACAGATGAAGACTATTGGCCATTTAAGCCAATTTTAAACAATATTTTATAACAAATGCACTTAGTTGGTTCTCAGATATCACAGATACATTTTAGGTATGTGTTTGTTTCCCTTCCACCCAACAAAACTTATGGAAAGCTAATAAATGTATAAATGTTAAATAATAAAGTTTTCTTCATAATAATTTTATTAAATTAACAATAGACAGGTAAAGGGGAAACAGAAATAGAAGTGTAGAAAGGTATAAAGAATAAGAAAACAAATATATATTCAAATAATGATTCCCAACAACTTTCTACAACAATATAACACATTGAATTATTAATTTAACTCTATGATACAGTTTCCATTTTTCTCCCAAAAGTTTTTTCTTCTTTTTCAAATTTTAATAATCAGCAAAACAATGTCACAATTTGATTCCCCCCCATCTTTTGCAAAAAGTCTACAAAAAAGACTTCCAATTGTAGATAAATTTCTTCAGTGACTTTTCTCTGACAGGAGCCATTAATTTAGCCATCATTGCCAGTTCCATCATCTTTACTAACCATTCTAGGGTTGATTATAGGAGTGACACCAAAATATAATTTTATCATATTTTATCTATGTCTTAAATTATTGTATTTTAATTCATTTTCATCTTAGATTGTATTTTATCCAATTCTATTTTAAATTGCTCTTATCAAATTTCAATAATAATTCGTTTCTGGAACTCTGCACTTTGATATGGCCCAAGGGCTAATCAATAAATAAATATATACTAACCATTTCTCTGTTGTAGGTTTCTCAAAGTCTTTTTAAAATAACTCAATGCAGCAAACATCCAGCACACCTTTCCTCCTTCTATTTTCCCTACAACAACAATCTTGTGAAGTCGGTTGGGTTAAGACAGAGCTACTGGCCCAAAGTTATCCAGTTGGCTTTCACTAGCCTGGTATCTTATCCACTAGACCAGGGGTGTCAAACTCACGTCGTCACGGTGTCGTCCCATGACATATCGGGACTTTCTCCCCCCCACCTTAGTTAAACAGGGCATGGGCATGGGCAGCGTGTGATGCATCCGGCCTGGGGCCACAAGTTTGACAGCCCTGCACTAGACCAAACTGTCTTTCCATAGCTGAGCATGTTAAAGTCATGCTGCTGCTGTTGCCATATATAAAAGTAAAACACCATCTGATTTTTCCAGTATTTTATCAGAAAGGTGTCTGGTCTGAGTTGTGTATTAATTTCCCATTTTGTTTCAATTTAGTTATTAATTTCACTTTGTTATTGCTTAGCTATTCCACAAGAAAGAAGCGTTAAAGAATTTAAAATAACATAATTTCAGAGGACCTGATAAAATCCTATTTTGAAAAATCTGCACGCAAAAAATTCACATAAATATTCTGATGCAAATATTTGTCTGAAAACATTTGTATATGTATGGAATTCTGCATTAAAAAGAGGGAGAAATTCCATCATATGTTTGTGGAAAACCTTTTTTTACCTGATTTTGTGGGCAACACAACATTATTTGCAATACTTCCTTAGAATAGTTCCATCCTGAATAAAATTCTGAACAAAAGGGAAGATAACAAAAATAAAAAAAAAGTTGGGTATGCAAAACAAAATTTGTCTAAAACCAACAATGACATTTTACATGTAAAGATGGCAAATTATTTTCACTTGCTTCTAAGACATATAATTGACAAGCAAGAGAAATTAAACTGGCAAGACTTAAAGAGCAATTGAAAAGAAAGTTGTAGCCAGATCTTGATTGAATCTATATTTTAATTAATTAGACCATATGCATCAAAGCTGCATTCACTTTTCTAAAAAGATCGTCAGTGTTTCCATTCTAAAATCCTATATTATAAAACTATGCTTGACAGTTTTGAATTATGCAAGTGAATGAATGAAAGAAAAGCCCTTTCTTTGTCTGTGGAACTAACTGGAAGTGTTTGAAATTTAACATACAACCTCTGGCACATGATTAACTCTACAAATAGGTAACGGTCTTCAGTATTGTGATAGAAAATTGAACATTGATGAGATGTATTTAAATGCAAATGCTCATAGAAGCTTCTTTTGGAATTTGCTTTCTGCATCAGTACAGTAGTGGTGGTATGTCCCACAATGGCATAATTACTATCTTTTTTGATCCAGACCTTATATAAGTCTATGTAAAATAATGGACTGTTCTTGGTGTGAAAAGCATCCTGTTTTCTTCATCATGCCCACATATTTTTATGCATATAATACACTTTCATTGCAAAGCAATGAAAAAAATGGACCCACAGATCCCTTGCCCATGTTGTGCAGTCAAGATCGTTTTTTATTTCACAGGTTCTTTTCCAATATCCAGTTCAGTGGGCTACCATACCCTCGAAGGCCTATCCAATCTCCCTGGACATTTTTAGGCACCCAGACACCTGCAGACGCTTGGGTAATAGTCCCAGTTTGCTCTATTTTACTCGCAGGAGTGAGCTTCTCCAATTCTCCTTTTCCCTTGGGTTGCTTCCAGTTTCCTATTTGGATTAGAAAACCTGTAAATCTTTTCACCTAGAATCCTGCTATGAATTGCCAGCAAATGCTGCATCTGTGTTCCCTCAATCATCCTCTTTTAATGACCCCATAATCCCTTACGAAGTAGAGTCTGGGCAACTGAATTAAGCTGAGTGTTTCCTGGCCAGATGCCCTTCCTGTTGTCAATGCGGAGTTTTTTTCAGCAGATATATTACCAGAGAGAGAAATATCTGCCTCTACCTAGGATCGAACTCACAGCTTCCTGATTGTGAGGCGAGAGCTCCACCTCTAGGCCACCACATCACCACCATATCTGTGTTCCCTCAATGCCCCAAAATAATTTTTCAAAATCTTCTCCAAACCATTCTCAATCCTAAAATTTAGGAATATCTGATAAACATGATTGATGGAAGATTCAGGATGAACCAAAACAAGTTTCTCATACAGTTCAACTGTTTAAAATGTTGGTGGCTATTTTGTAGATTATGGAGTTTCATGGAGGATGCTTATTTCCCATTTGTCTATTTGTCTTAGACAAATTCCTTCAGGATAATAATCAATGCATACAACTATTTCTGATTATATGCTAAATCCATATTCAGAAAAAACAGAACCTTTCTGCATCCAGTCTTCTCCAAACTGCCATCATCAGCACCACGACCACCACCAACAACAACACTTGGCCACCCAGTTGCTTTGCTGCAGGGCTTTTATAGCTGCTCTTTGCTAAGCTACTCTCCTGTCTCCCTGACCCTTTAAGATATCTTTAAGATATCTTAAAGGGTCAGGGCACCATCAGTCTAGGTGCTAGCTGATCTCAGGTTACCTGCCCTCTCACATACCATTTTTCTTCGTAGAGATAGGGCAAATTGAAATAGAATAGATTTGAAGTTAGGTAAGTGTAAGTTAGTTGATTTTATGTCTATAAGTGGCAATTATGGACATTGCAGTGAAGAGACATTCTCCTCCTCTTCCTCCTCCTCTCCCTTCGCTTTAGTGTTGCTGGATCTTGGCTGTTTCCAGATATAGGATGTCAGTCTTGTTGCTCCTCAAAAATGCCATAAAATATTCAGTGACTATTCTCATGATTGGCCACTGACCAAGGTAAAGGAAAAGTTCTGAAGCCCTTTTTCTACTTTGCTACTTGAATCACATTTCTTATTGTATTTTATAAAAGATATCAAATTGTATAAACCAGATTTCTGGGATTTAAACTAGTATCAAAATCAACTTAACTTCTACACTGAATATTTAGGTAAAGTTATTCTCCAGGTTTGCTTGGGAGATTGGAAACATATATTTTCTTTACGTAATTGACTGATATAATTGACAGACCATTAAGTTAATGTCAACTTTTAGCAACCATATAGATCATTTTACGGCCGGTGGGCCACATTGGCTGTCCCTATCTGGTCCGTGGTGATGACAGCAGCAGAATAGGAACAAGAGGTTGGGCAGTAGTGGGGCAGGATGATGTTTTGGGGGGTGCAATTGTGGGGGCTGAGCCCATGGCAGTGGCACTTCACAACAGTCCCAGTTTTTCATGAGGGCCCCTAATCAGCCTTCCTGGTCTGGTTGCCCTTTTTCATTCAACTTCATTCCACTTCTCCTAACATTACAGACTTTTCAATAAAACCATGAGTTCATATAGTGTTTTAAATATGATAATTTGAGGTGCATCATTTCTGCCCTGAAAATTATCTCTCCTAGATCCACCACATTGGATTGATTTGGACTGAGAACTATTTGTTAGTTTTTTAAGTTATCCACAGTACAGTGGAACCTCTGGTCACAACCATAGTTCGTTCCATAACTTAGGTAGTAACCCGATTTGGTCGTGGTCAGAAGCGTTCGTGACCAGAGGTTCCACTGTATTCTTCTCCCACCCAAAGTTCAAAGGCATCAATACTTTTTCAACATTTTGATTTTCTTCAAAATCCGGCTTTTGTTTCTATAAAATACACAGGACAAACTATGTGCATCATTATGTAATAAGATTATCATCATTCTTACTGTATGTAATAGATATTGAGATATTTTTGTGAAAAATAGAAAGGGAGAAGACAACCAGCAGCAAGGTGATAGTCTGTTAGTGTGGCTATAAGTGCACTGTTGGAGGACTTGAAGACTAGGTTAGGGCAGATTGTCATGGAGAAATATTTCTATATGACTATTAAGAGTCAGGATTGACTTTTTGTCACACTATTTACAATTGTGAAGAAATTACTTGTCTCTTTTCTGTAGGTTTTTTAAAAAATGAAGGTATATTATGAATAAATTCTCAAATAACTATAATCCAAAAGATTGTACAGCAAAATTTAGTTCATTGGCTGCATTGGCTCGGGGATAAGGGAAAATGGCATTTGTTTATTAGATTGAAACCAGATACTAAGACTGGATTATTCTCCTTGCAAGTAAAGAGAAATTAACATCAACACTAATCCTTCACTCCAAATTGGCGTTGAGACATCTTTCAAAACCATTTTGCATTATAATATAAAGATGTGTATTTCAAAGAAAATCAAAAGTCGACATCTTGCCAGGTGTGCTTGAGCCTTAAGATTGCTAAAGTAGCTTTTTGGATTCTGGCCATATTTATATAGTAGGTGTTCTGCAAAGAGTAATGAGCATTGAGCTTTAATTTCTTTGAGAAGTGAATACCAAGATGATCCTTTGTACCTAAACTTTATCAGTATGAAAAATTAACTCTTGCTAACCTCTCCACTTGCAATGGTTGAGATTCTAGCTATGCCTCTTAGTCTAACATTTAATGGTAGCAGATGCAATATTTATTGATTCAAATCGAACAGTGGATAAGTCCTTTTTAAAGAGTCTCCAGAATAGTATTTGAAGGAAAAGGGCTTTCATCCTTTTAAAAGCTAGGTGGATTAGTGCATGTCCTTATTGTATTTAAATGGAGGCAGCTACATTTGAATGTTTAACTCATCTCCATAAAAAGAGCTGTAAATTTGCTTGTGAATATGACAAATCAAATTGCAAGTGGATTGCTGTGGGTTACAAGCCAGGTCTGGGTAAATTTTGAACAAATGGCCAGTTGATGGCCAGTTATTACCTCAAAGCCTCTCAGTCATGATACCACCTAGGTCCCGATTATCATTTTATTATGCAGACTTTTACTTATTCTTTGATTTCATATTTCAACAAAAGTTTGCACATTTTAACAATAACATGTTCATTAGCACATAATTCTATTTGTAACACAGTGTTACTTTGTTCGTGACTATAAAGTCTTTATTTATATATCACATTTCTACATTGTCCATCTTACCTAAGTGACTTTGGTTTATAATAAAAATCCACTTTAAATCTTTCTAAAAACCATTGGCGTTTTGATTTTTACAATCATTTAAGAAAATTCTAGCACATCATGATAAGTTAACAATTTATATTTACTTGTCATTTCTCATCTATAAAATGCTTCCTCGGCTGAAAGCTATAAAGAAGTTTTCAGGCAAAAACCCAAATTTATAAATATTCTACACTCTTAAGTATAGCCCATGATTTTTAAACTACATTTATCTTAGCTTTATCATTCCATAGGTACCAATGCCGTCCAGATCTCAAATTATGACCTTCTAGAACCAATAACCTCCTATTCCTTCACAATATCCATTTTTTTCATCCAAACTAAACAACAGGTAACAAGTCTTCTAGCCTAATTGTTTTCTTTGCTTTCATTTTGTTGCACCTTATATTTAACTCAAGTTCCCCCTCCCTATACAAATTTAGATATATCTTCTGCCATTGTTTAAATGGTAGATCAATTTTCAAAATAACCATTGTCTGGAACAAAAATAACGATCTAGTTAAAACATTGACTTTAATCAGAGAAATTCTACCAACATGACAATTGTAATTTGTCCCATTTTGGCATTTCATTCTATGTCTTCACATAGCTATTTCGAAATAACACGCTATTCTTATTTGTTACACTGATACCAAAGTATTTTCAAGATTAATGTTGAAACTTGCTAATGCATCAAATTCAAACGTCATCTCCTGTCTCAACTACTTTGTATGTGAAGTCCTTTTCAGTTTTTCAAATGGTCCTTCAAAAAAGATGAGGGATAAAAATATATTTCTTAGCATCAGGAATATTTCTCATTCACACTTAAAATGTGAAGTGCCTTTGGAACAATTCTCTGGATGTATTTTCCAGCAAATTAGTCATGGGCCCAATGAGACTTCATCGAAACGTCGCCTAGATACTACCAATTTTACGCGGGAAAAAACCCGAATTACCAAAGATCCACATACAAATACCCACGAAAACCTCCGAAAATGTTTTCGGAGGTTTTCGCGGGTATTTGTGTATGTATGTGTGTGTGTGTGTGTGTGTGTATATATATATATATATATATATATATATATATATATATATATACACACATATATATAATTATAATTATTTAATTATATTTAATTATTTATCAGTTCAAAACCTTACACACACACATATATATATATATAATTTTATAATATAATAATTACATCTTTGATTAAACAGTGCGTCATCTGGGTGCAAATATCTTTGTAAAATGATAATCAAAATTTACAACCAATATTCATTACATTGGCATTAATTCTAGTTTAATAACCCAGTTTATTTTTAATATGCATTTTTTTCAGGCTTGCTGTCATTACAGTCACCAGAAGCCTCTTTGAATATGAAGAAATTCAGGATACATTTTTTAAAAGACTACATCACTTTAAAAAAACAAAACATGGTGTAGTAGAAGTGAAGGGCTCTTGCTATCAAAATAGAACAATGCCCACTGGAGCATTTAGTTATTGCAGTCCAGATGCTGCAGCAGCAGATGTCAAGTTGTACAAGTCTTTCAGCGGTGTTTTGATGATACACTGTTTATGCATCCAACTTTCTCAGGACATCTGGAACTGTGTTCTAATTTCCATAGACCAGTGGTTCTCAACCCTTTCTTCACCACAGATCTTCCCTCCTTTAAATATCTTTTGTGGTCCACAGACCATGGTTACAACCTTCCCCTCCACAGACTTAAATCAATATTTAAATCATTTCTTCAAACCTTTGCAGACCCCCTGAGAGACATTGTGGCCCCTCAGAAGTCCGCAGACCACAAATTGAAAAACATTGCTGTAGACCAGAGGTCTTCAAACCTGGCAACTTTAAGACTTGTGGACTTCAATTTCCAGAATTCTCCAGCAAGCTATGCTGGCTAGGGAATTCTGGGAGTTGAAGTCCACAAATCTTAAAATTGCCAAGTTTGGGAACCCCTGCTGTAGACCATTGTTGCTGCACTTTCATACTCCAGTCTCAGCCCACGAAATACTTAAAGCTGGCACCATTATTTTAAAGGCTAGTGCAGTTTCAGCATGGAAGCTGAATATTGAACAGTGAACCCAAGTGCCAACATCAGTATGCTGGACCTATGCTCACTGATCACTGCAAGGATTTAGAACCAACCATTCACTAAACATGGATCAGTTTTAGGCGCTAAAACAAACGTGTCCATGTAATCTCATCCTAGTGTTGAATTTCTTTCCAGGAAAAAAGGAAGAAAGTGACTAAAAATGTGTGTGTGTGTGTATAGGTAGGTAGGTAGGTGGGGAAATAGATAGATAGATAGATAGATAGATAGATAGATAGATAGATAGATAGATAGATAGATAGATAGATAGATAGATAGATAGATAGATAGAATATCACAACAGTTACAATATTGCTTATTTAGTTGTATTCTATTGCATGTCAGTAGCAATGAAGTACAAATGGTTGGATATCAGGTACAGGACATCCTCAACTTATGACCACAATTGAGCCCCACGTTTCTGTTGTTACATGAGATGTTTGTTAAGTGAGTTTTGCCCCCATTTTATGACATTTCTTGTCACACTTGTTAAGGGAACCACTGAAGTTGTTAAGTTAGTAATCCCATCTGTTTGCCCCATTGACTTTGCTTGTAAGAAGATCACAATGATCTCATGACCCCAGGATACAGCAACTGTCATAAATATGAGCCAGTTGCCAAGCATCTGAATTTTGATCACATGACCATGGGGATGCAGCAAAGCTGTGAAAAATGGCCATAAGTCACTTGGAATGGTCACTAAATGAACTGTTATAAGTTGAAGACTACCTGTATTACATACATTTGCAGATGGTGGGAAAGCACTTAGAAAGCATAATGCATTGTACTATTGCAAGTAGCTATAAAGGACTCTGAAGTTTTCTGACTACTGGAAACCCTCCTGAGACAGCTTTCCTATCTTTTGTTTCTCAGATTTCAACAGATTTCATGCGCACACTTTTAAGCCTGTCTTTGCAATTGTTAAGAGCGAGAAACAATGCATTTTTCCTTTTCCTTTAATGGCAAAAATAAATAAATAAAATAAAATAAAAATTCTTGGAATGTGTTTAATTAAATCCCATACTAATTTCTCTGCATCCAGGGTATGATTTTTGAAAAACTGACTGGCTTCTATACCTTACCTTTATGACTTTTTAAATTTGCAACATTCATAAGTGGTTTGATTTTTTTTTTAAGCTTAAAAAAAAAATAAAGCATACACCCAGCCTTCCCAAACTGAACCAGATGTAAAAAGCACTCCAGCAGTTTCACTTTCCTTCCTTTTCTTCTTATTTCTTCCAGAGAAAGATTATTACAGTTTATGTGACAAGCAACCAATAGGAAGATTTCTCTTTCGGCAGTTCTGCGAGACTCGCCTGGAGCTGGAATGCTGTATTAAGTTTCTTGATTCGGTGGTAAGTTGGTTTTTCTGAATGCTTCAAGAGTTGGTTGTATCTTATGGGCCTCTCTGTGCAGGTACAAAGATTTCCTTAATTTTTTTTGTTCTTTCACAGATTGTACCTGCATAACTTTTGTAATTCCGCTGCTAAGTTTTCTCCTCTATCTCCAGGCTTGTATATATGCGTTTACTTGTGTCTGAATACGTATCAGCAATGTACAGGTAGTCCTCAGGTTAGGACTACAATTGAACCGAAAATTTATGTTATTAAGTGAAAAGTTTGTTAAGTGAATTTAGGACAAATTTTATGACTTTCCTTGCCACATTTGTTAAGTGAATCACTGCAGTAACTGGTAAATTAGTAACTGGTTGTTAAGTGAATCTGCTTCTCCATTGACTTGACTTGTCAGAAAGTCGCAAAATGGCTCCTGAACACTGCAACTGTCATAAATGTGAGTCAGTTGTCAAGCATCTGAATGTGAATCACATGGTCATTGGGATACTGTAATGGTCCTAAGTGTGAAAAACTGTCATAAGTTGCTATTTTCAGTGCTGTTGTAACTTTGGTCACTAAATGAACTGTTATAAGTCGAGGACTACCTGTATATGTTGCATATATTATTGATTTGATTTAGTCATCCATGCTCAATATGTAACTGAGGAATTGTCTCGTCTCAACTTGTTCCAAAGGCCTACTTTCGATCCCATCTGGCAAAAAGTTTCAGCTGAGGGGGTTCAGGAGAAAAGCCTTTTCCTACTGTAGCTCCTGCCATCTGGAATATATACCGTTTGAGTTAAGGTTGGCCTCCACACTCTTGGTCTTCAGGAGGTCCTTCAAAATTTGGTTCCTCCAGCCAGTCCTGGAGCCTCAATAGAAGCATTTTAGACTGGGAGTGACTGATGGGTAGAGAGAAAGTCACCACCCCTGTATTGCCCATCCTTCTGCTTTTGTTTTGTTTTAATTTCCTATTTAATTCTCTTAATTTTAATCATTTTGTGCTACCTTTTTTACCTTTTTATTATATTGTAAGGATCACTGTAAGAGCGAGATGGGTGGCACAAAAGTTTAAATAAATAAATATGTTACGCTAGAATACAGTATATCAGGAATGGCTTCAGGCATGCTAAAAAAAAAGCAGAGGGAAGCCTTAACAGTGTGATACAAATACAAACCAGCAAAAACTTGATTGCACTGTTGTGACCACCATTTTATTCTTTTGACCATCCCCTGTGTCCAAAAATTTAGTATCCATCCTAATGTTGCTAAGATGTTAAACTTACGCCTTAGACATTTAAAATTGGAGCTATTAAACATAGCATGCATACTAGAAGAAACAAATCAAAATAATTCAGAATTCAAAATCAATCAAAAAGCAAATATTTTTTTGTAATGTTTCAATAGCTGGTCACTGAGTGATAATGTTGTCAAATATCTATATAGTATTACCTGTGGGACAGTGATTGAAGTTTTGGTTCTATGAACACTCAGTCTTGGAGTAAACTAAAACATTAAACAGAGTAGAATTTACTCAAGCAAATAAATGTAAGATTCAGAGAGTACAAACCAGAAGTCCTCTATTGATGAGCTGTTCTGTGAATTCAGTTGGTAGCCTTAGGCAAGTCTCAGTCTATTTAATTGAGCCACTGTCTTAAAGGTAAATGCTCTGCAGTTTATTGGCTTACTGAAATAATGTATGTCAGTGTATGTCAGCAAGTCTGGCTGGGAAATTCTGGAAGTTGAAGTCCACCCATCATATAGTTGCCACGTTTTAGAAATACTGGTGAATGTGAAACCTGTTGAGAACTTGATGTCACTGTGGCTCTATGAAACATCATGGTGGAGGAATGTCAATGCTACTACCCTTCTCTAATGATTTAAGTGCTAGAGCCCACTGTAACTACATAGCCAAAAGGCATTAAGAGTTGTTAACCTAATCCTGCATAGCTTTTTCTCCAGTAATATCACACTACTAACTAGAGCATACAAAACATTTGCTAGACCAATACTTGAATACAGCTCATCAGTTTGGAACCCGCATTATGTATCTGATATTAATGCAGTTGAGAAAGTCCAGAAATATTTCATGAGAAGAGTTCTCCACTCCTCTACTCGTAGCAGAATACCTTATGCCACCAGACTTGAAATTTTAAACCTAGACAACCTAGAACAATGCCGCCTTCGATCCGATCTAAGTACATAAAATTATACATTGCAATGTCCTACCTGTCGATGAATACTTCAGCTTCAACCATAACAATACAAGAGCACACAATAGATACAAACTCAAAGTAAACCGCACCAAACTTGATTGTAGGAAATACGACTTCAGCAACAGAGTGGTCAATGTCTGGAATACTCTACCTGACTCTGTGGTTTCTTCCCCAAACCCCAAAAACTTTAACCTTAGACTGTCTACTATTGACCTCACCCCTTCCCTAAGAGGCCTGTAGGGGGCGTGCATAAGCGCACCAACGTGCCTACTGTCCCTGTCCTATTGTTTCTTTTTTAAAAAATTCGTATCCATTTCATGTATTCATAACCATGTTTATACTGTTATCTAATACTTGCTTGACAAATAAATAAATAATAATAATAAATAATCAAATGGCAATGGAAAACTAAAACTCTGGTCCCAGTCACTGACTCAGATTGGATCCTGGAAAAAGAACAATATTTACTGCAGTTAGGTAAAGAATATTTTAGCAGGTTCTTTCTCCTGCACCCCCATTTTTTTAATGAAATACTTCTGCTTTGGGAGGAATTGGGGAAGACAACTATTGCAGAATGTTTCTATTTTGGTTGTTCCGAGATAGCTTTTATTTCTTCATAAAACCTCTGGGTATTGAGTGATAAGCCACATGAAACAACCTTTTGAAGCCAGCTTATATAACATAAACCCTTGTTGGGTTATTATTTATTTTTAATCATCTGGAAAAAAAGACAATAAGGCAGAGTTACATTACATGTCATGGGAATTCCCCAGCCAAAATGGTTGGACCTGAGGAGAAATTTTGTTGGGAGTCTGCCATATTCTGCTGTTAAGACTACAAAATATCTGAGCAAAGTTTGTTATCAAGTTTGTGAATTTATTCCTTTATAGACTTACACTTAGAATAACTTTATTGTCATTTTGAATGTACACTAATTGACATACATTGAAATGAACATTTCATTGCATACAGCTCGCAAAGAGTCTTCGCCTCCAATATACACCACTAAACATTATAGATTCTGGGATTAATTAGTCCCTCTTTATTTATTTATTTATTTTATTTATTTATTTATTTATTTATTTATTCCATTTATATACCGCCCTTCTCCCGAGGGACTCAGGGCGGTGAACAGCCCATCTAAAAACCCCACAAAGAATACAAAAGTTAAAAAATATTAAATTTCAATCGGCTGCTTGATAAAACTAACAAAACCCCACCCCCCCCGTTAAAACCCAATTTAGAATTAATAAAATGGAGACCAAATTAAAACCATCTCAGCCAAGGCCGGCCTGCTCAAAGAGCCAGGTCTTCAACGCGCGCCTGAAGGCCCTCAGGTCCGTGCTGGTACGGAGCTCCGGTGGCAGAGTATTCCAGAGGGCGGGGGCACCCACAGAGAAGGCCCTACTCCTCGGTGCCACCAGACGGCACATAGCGGCTGACGGCACCCGGAGCAGACCCTCTCTGTGGGAACGCACCGGCCTGTTGGAGAACGCTGGCAGAATGCGGTCCTGAAGGTAACCTGGTCCCATGCCATGGGTCGCCCTAAAGGTCAAAACTAGAACCTTAAAGCGAACCCGGAGAGCCACCGGCAACCAATGCAGCTCGCGCAGGAGAGGCGTCACATGGGCGCTACGTGACGCCCCCATGATCACCCGCGCGGCTGCATTTTGCACCAGCTGGAGTCTCCGGATGCTCCCCGCAGGGAGCCCCATGTAGAGGGCATTACAATAGTCCAGGCGAGAGGTGACAAGGGCCTGAGTGACCGTGCGCAAGGCGTCCCGATCCAGGAAGGGCCGCAACCGGTAGATCCGACGGATCTGATGAAACGCCCCCCTGGAGACGGCCGCGATGTGATGTTCAAGCGACAGCCGTACATCCAGGAGGACTCCCAGGTTGCGAGCCCTCTCTGTGGGGGGCAGAACTTCCCCCCCGATAGCCAGCGAAGGTGTCAGCTGGCTATATCGGGGCGCCGGAAACCACAGCCACTCGGTCTTGGATGGGTTGAGCCGAAGCCTGTTCCCGCCCATCCAGTCCCGCACAGCCTCCAGGCACCTAGACATAGCCCCCACGGCATCGTTGGGGTGGTCCGGAGTGGAGATGTACAACTGGGTGTCATCTGCATACAGATGACACCTCACTCCAAGACCACGGATGATCTCACCCAGCGGCTTCATGTAAATGTTGAACAAGAGGGGAGAGAGGACCGACCCCTGAGGCACCCCACAAACCAGGGGCCTAGAGGTGGACCTCTCCCCCCCCCGCCAACACGAATTGCGAACGGTCGGAGAGGAAGGAGGAGAACCATCGAAGGACGGTTCTACCAATCCCCAACCCCCCCAACCGTCGCAACAAGATACTATGGTCGATAGTATCGAAAGCCGCCGAGAGATCTAATAGGACCAGGACAGAGGAGAACCCTCTGTCACGAGCCCTCCAGAGATCATCAACCAACGCGACCAATGCCGTCTCAGTGCTATGTCCAGGCCTGAAGCCCGATTGGAACGGATCGAGGTAAGTAGCTTCCTCCAGGTACTGGGGGAGCTGACGTGACATCACAATCTCAACAACCTTCGCCACAAAGGGAAGGTTGGAGACTGGACGATAGTTGTTTAAAATAGCTGGGTCCAGGGAAGGCTTCTTGAGGAGGGGGCACACCACCGCCGCCTTCAGGGCGGTAGGGAGCACCCCCTCTCTCAAGGAAGCGTTGACAATCTCCTGGAGTCAGCCTCGTGTCGTCTCCCTGGCAGCCGAAACCAGCCAGGAAGGGCACGGGTCCAATAAACAGGTGGTGGCATTCAGACCCCCCAGCAACCTGTCCACACCCTCGGCGGTCACAGGGTCGAACTCCCCCCAGATAACACTCACAAGACCTGCCCCGGACACCTCCCCCGGGACCATCCAATTGGAGTCGAGCCCCTCCCGAATCTGAGCGATTTTATCATGCAGAAATCGGGAAAACTCCTCCGCCCTACCCTGCAAGAGGTCATCCCGCGCTCTCGGTTCAAGTAGAGAGCGGGTCACTCTAAACAGGGCGGCAGGCCGATTTTCTGCTGATGCAATAAGGGCGGAGAAATACGAAAATTTCGCCGCCCCTATCGCCACAAGGTAAGTCTTAATATGAGATCTCACCTGTGTTCGGTCAGACTCAGAATGGCTCGCCCTCCAAATGCCCTCTAGACGTCTTTTCCGGCACTTCATCTCCCGTAGCTCCTCCGTATACCACGGAGCCACATGGGATCTGTGCCGGGTCAGAGGTCGCAGGGGCACAACTCGATCTAGAGCCCCGGCGGCCAACCCATCCCAGGTCGCCACCAGGTCTCCAGACGAGCTGTGAGCCAGAGACTCAGGAAACGGCCCAAGCTCCCTCTGGAACCGCTCCGGGTCCATCAGGCGCCTGGGGCGGAACAATCTAAGTGATTCCGCCTCCCTACAGTGGGGGGTGGCGGAACAGAAGTCCAACCTAAGGAGGGAATGATCTGTCCATGACAAGGGTGTAATAACTAACTCCCCAAAATTACAGTCATTCAACCACTGCCCAGAGACAAAAATCAGGTCCAGCATGTGTCCTCCAATGTGAGTGGGGGCAGAAACTAACTGGGTCAGGTCCATGGCCGTCATGGAAGCCAAGAACTCCCGAACCAACCCCGAGGTTTCACCGGACGATGGCAGGTTGAAATCCCCCATGACCAGAAGCCTGGGGGTCTCAACCGCCAGCCCGGCTATCACCTCGAGGAGTCCGGGCAGGGCCGATGAGACGTGGCAGGGAGCCAGGTACGCCATCAAAAGACCCATCTGAACCCCTTGCCCCCACTTCACAAATAGAGATTCACAGCCAGCCGTCTGAGGGACAGTGGCCTCCCTAGGATAAAGGGCTTCCTTTATAAGCACCGCCACCCCTCCACCCCTTCCCTGAGCCCTAGGCTGGTGAAATGCAAGGAAACCTGGTGGGCACATCTCAACCAGAGGGACACCGCCCTCTGGGCCCAACCAGGTTTCGGTAACACCTACCAGGTCCGCGGCCTCCTCCTGAACTAAATCATGGATCAGGGGAGCCTTGTTAACCACGGTATGAAAGCCAGCTGTGTGACTTTCTCTCTTAGCCCACTCACCTCACAGGGTTATTGTTGTGGAGAAAATAGAAGGAGGAAGAAATAGTAGGAGTATCTGCCAGCTTGGGTTATTTGTAAAAATAATAAAGGAAGAATTAAAACATCCAAAATAAATAAAATAATAATAATAATTAAGCAATTCTTAGATGAAACTATTCATTTTTTCTAAAGTAATATATCTTTTCAAGTGATGAATAAATAGAAAATGTGAAAAAGGGAATCATACTGTTGTGGTTTGCCAGCGGCCTGTGCAGACGGCAGCAGAATCAGACAGTTGGGAAGAACAGGGAGCAGTCTGCGAGTCTAGGAAGAACTCGGACGAGGGTCCTGCATCCGATACAAAGATGGGGCCAGGACCATCTGGGAGTTATGTGGTGATTCTGGAGTCTTCAGAATCTGGCAGCAGAGGAACAAGGGGAGTAAGGCTTGGAGATGATTGTCCCTCCCATAAGGTATAAAGGAAGTGCAAAGGTAGGAAAACCTTTGCAGGAAGCAATGTCATTTGCTCTGATTGGTTTGGACTCTGGTTAATTTGTTCCGTTTTGGTTTTGAAAGACTAATTGGACTTTAGTCATTGGCAGCACTTCAAATCAGATGAGATGTTCCTGGGAGTATTTATAACCAGTTGAAACTCATTCTGGGCTGTGAATGAAGATAATTCACAGCCATTAAACTAAAATAAAAGGGGTTTGGATTTTATGTGTGTTTGTTAGTGTCTCAGGAAGCCTTGGTCAGAACACATACTGAGCCATAATGATTAGGACCAGAATTGTGTTGAATTAAGTCATAAAAATTTGTTGAGGACTGTTGTTCTGCTTCTAGGTAGAGAAATGCCTAGAAGCTAAAGTAGAAATATTTCCCCTTTATATTAAAAATATTTTGTATATCAGCAGGACTTTGGCTTTCTTGCCATGTGCTATTTTCTCTTTGCAGCAGTAATGAATTGTTTCGGTTTGAAGATATTCTTAGATTTTTTAAGCTTTTTAAAAATAGCTCTTTTACGCATATGGTTTTTAATCTCTGAAATGGGTTCCAAAGGGTGATAATGGTGGGATGATGAAAAAAGCATCATTAAGATGCTATAAACATTCTTGTCTGTTGGTGCTTTGAAGAGGAACATAACCTGTGGCCTGATAAAATCTAAATGGATAAGAAATTTTATGAAAGAACACTGCAAGTCTCTTTGTACTGACTTTATGGGTATTTAATTACTTCATCCTCTTGCATTTAATAGAAATGGAAGGTTTGTAGTCATGTCTATTTTAACAGTCGGTGTGTTTCTTATCTAAAGCATGCTTATCTTGCAGTATGAAAATTTATTTCATAGTGGCTATTTAAGAAGGAAAAAGTAAATGTACTGCTGATTTCTAAAATATTCTGAGATAATATTATAAGAATGGTTGGTTCATTGTAAGTCCGTTTTTGAGGAGATGTAAAAAAAAGCGCACCTCTGGGGAATATAGAAACAGTTTTACTCAAGAACATTTTTATGGTCTGAAATGAAGGAGATATGATATTCTAAGGACATTGTGCGGACCATCAACTGTTCAGGTGGTCATGACTCATGAGAGTTTTCTTTGGCAAAATCAGGAATCTAATTCTCCTGATGTTCTGACCAAGGCTTCCTGAGACAGTAACGATCACACACTGTTCCCAAAAACATTTTTTTTATTTCAATGGCTGTGAATTATATGCATTCACAGCCCGTAATAAGTCCCAAACAGTTTATGAATAGTCCAACAGACGTCTGCCACAGTCTTTCGGGATAAGGCTAATAAGCACCACCTTTATCTCCCTTGAAATGCTGCCAACGACTAAATTGCCAATTAGCTGTACAAAGCCAAATGGAGCACAAAATCAACACAAAGCTTCAGATTTTAAACCGATCAGAATGAACAAAGTTGCTTCCTGCAAAAGCTCATGTCCTTTTACTGCTCCTTTATGTCTTATGGGAGGGGTCAATCATCACCAAGCCTTACTTCCGAGTCGCCCCTTTTGTCTGAACTGTTCTTGCCTTCTGGCAGCTCTGCACAAGTGCGCACTGGGAACAGGTTCCCCCTGTTCCTCTGCCTCACTGATGTCAGATTCTGGAGGCTCCAGAATCAGCATATAACTTTCAGATGGCCCTGGCCCCATTTCTGTGTCGGTCGCAGATCCTTTGTCCGAGCCCTCCCCAGACTCCAGGTCCATGTTTTTCCCCAGTGTCTGACTCTGCTGCCAGCTCCTCAAGCCACCAGGGACCACAACACCTGAATGTTTTTCACATGAATGCATTTTTTTAATTGGTCAATGGAGGAGGAATAATTTCTGGAAGTGTTGCGCATTTTAAAGAATCTAAGTAAAGTATTTGAAAGAGTAGTGTGTGCATTAGTGCACATGAAGTACCTTTCATCAAAACACTTTGAAGAGGCAGCTTCAGAATGTTTGTCCCAGTTGTTTTGTCCTTCTTCCTATGTGATCTGATGACAGAAACAACTTCAGATTTGAACACAAAGCGTGTATTTCCTCTTTGAAAAAAACAGTGAGGATCTTAAAACTTCGTTAATTAATTACATTAATTCCATGAACTGTGGAATGCCCTAGATGTAGCATATGAACATAAAAACCAACATATTTATAACTCTTTTTGAACATTATAAATGCTGAGATATTTGTTGATTCCTAGATAGCAAGATCAGTAATGCCTGGAAGATGAAATAAATATGTCTGTTGGGAGGATAGACAAAGAATGGCATGTTCACACAGGCATAATCACACAAATGTTCCAATTTCCATACCTGAATCAGACATCCTGATGCTAATTCTTCATTGTGGCATTTGTGAGGAGGTTGCATCATAGGCATCAATTTGATATCATGGTGGTTTGATTTGGATACCACTGTGAAGTCCTAAACGTCTGGTTGAAGGATGGACCTGTAGATCAATAATTTTTGGGAAGGAATGTAGAAAAGGAATGTGTGTATCCAAAGAGGGAGGGGGAGCAAATATTTTTAAAACAATTTTCTCCATATTTACAAATCTTCAATTTTCTGAATATTTTCCTCTTAAACATGTCCTAGATTCAAATCAGCCATTGGTAAATTTAATAACAAATGTTACCATGTTTCTTAAATTATGACAATAAAGAAAAATGTAGTCTTTGACTTCATGGTAATTAATGACTGCCAAATGCTTTTTTTATAAAGTATATCTTTTATAATATCTTTGGTTACTCATTATTAGTCAAACACCAAATGTCCATTAGCACGGGTAGTTCTGAAAACTAAAGATTATATATTCTTTATCACAATAGCACCAAAATAAAGATGGAAAAAGTTCAGTACAAAAAAAAAGAAATAAATTATTTGAAATATAGCAATGTAAAAAAGAGTTTCAAGACTTCTACTATTCCTTTTAACATATGATTTTGGACAGCTTTCAAAAGAAGATGCCTTCAAATAATGAACTGCCCTTGTTAAAATAGGTCTGTAGCATCCTTCACAGCTGGGAAAATTTCTACCCACAAAAGCACTAAATTGCTAAAAGTGCTGGTTTGCTATTTAAAACAACTCATTATCAAATATGATTTATTATATTATGTTATACCACATTGTATGTATATTTTTGCAGAGCCAAAGTTCATTGTCTGTCATTAATAAAAAGTAGTTGGCTTGGCATTTATCTGGGAGACTCTAACCTTTGAGAATTATTTTCATACATCCATGAAATTATAACCAAGTTTAGACTGAAAATAGCAAAATTATATCATGTTAACTAATTTAAATATAACATATAAATACACACTTGATTGAACATATGCAGATAGGATATGGTAAATTGTGGTTCCCCTTTAATATGAATCCTGCCTAGTTTGAGAGATCCCACTAGGGTCTTCATTTCTAGCTTTTTTTCTGTCCAGCCAAGTTTGTTCCAAAATTTCAGCAGACAGTTGACCTTTAAGGCTGAAGAGTATTTTGAGAGTACATGTCTCATCAGGTAGAGATTTTCATAGTGACAGCTACCTGATCCTTCTTGCATAAAGATGCCATGGATTTAAATTCAAAACAGTTGAAAAGTATATTTATTGTCATTATGATCCTTCCTCATATATACCTCCATGCATGATGAGGACCAAAGAAACATAGAAATTTGTAAATAGTTTTATACTATTAATGCAGATCTGTTCCTTTATCATTGGTTTATGTGAGTGGGCCAATGTTTGTGCTATGTGGTTTGTATTTACAAACATGTGAAAAGTATAGGAATATTTATATGATACATTCATCTTTATGCATGTGCAAAATACAAAGCACAATTTATCATTTTGCATTTTTTTTCTAGGCAGAATATGAAGTACTTCCAGATGAAAAATTGGGAGAGAAAGGCAAAGAAATTGTGATGAAATACCTCATCCCAGGGGTAAGGAATACTTGAAATCTTTTATGTTGCTGTTATGTCTAATGAACAATTTCTCAATAGTTTTAAGCTCTGCAACAAATGTTTTTAAAATTATATGTGGGACTATCCTGGAATGATTTTGCCTGCTTGGACATTTCTATTTCTATGGATTATCAATAGATTCTGTACCAGTAAGTCATTTTAGCCTGACGTTATCTTTGTATACACAGAGGGTAGATTATCTATTTTAGGTAGATAATCAATCCTCCATCTCTTTGCTTATAATTATTCAATGACTATGTTTTGCCAAAAAGTTCAATTATTTTTCTATGATCTATAGTAGAACTATGATGGAACTTTTGTTCCATAAAAGTTTGCGTGAAGCATGCATTTAACTTTACAAGACGTTCTCAGTATCTCCAGCAGTTGCCAAGTCAATGGAAGCTTCTGTATATGTGCAGAATCTGACAGGTAGGCTTTTTCTAAATTTTAACATATAACAGAGCTAAAAGAAATGAGGAGGTTTCAAATAGACATAAAGTATTTCTTCAAAGCAATTTTCAACAAACAGAATCACACATCATTTCTGCTGTGTAGAGTTCCTTGTTGAGACAAGTTGAAGTCAGTTCCTACAGACTTAAACAATAATGTATGTTGTTGAAGCCCAGGTATTTCACAGTGATAAAATTGATCTGAACATCATAATAAGAAGCAAAAGACCTTGGAATATTCATAATAAATTTAATTTAACTGCAATCCCATTATAATTATATTTTCATATGCAAAACCAGGCTGAACTCTCTGTCAGTGGTTTTCTCCATTTTCAGAAGAAAATTTAATAATTCCTATAGAGTAAGTTCCAGTTTCTTTCCAGTCCTTCTCCGTGAAATTAATTGCTGTCAATAAGCTAATCATTTTGTCTAGGAATATGTAATCTAATTAGTATGGTGGGGTTATTTTTCTGAACAATAATTAGGTTACTGATAAAATTGTGATCTTCCAATGTAATCTGCAGAATTTAGATTTTTTTTTCATCCCTTTTGGTATTTTGATCTAGTGGCACAATTGTCCTTTTCCCTGTACTCTCTACTATTCAGCTATGCACATTGTAAGGGTCAGGTGCATTCATCCTTCCTATGCAAGTTTTTATCAGTGTAAACACAGCCTGGGAAACAGCCAGTGAAAGGAATGGAATATTTAAGTCTCCTTCTTAAAGGAGATATTTCCTACTTTTTAAATGAAGGTGATATTTCTAACCACAAAAAGGTTTGTCTGATCTTCCTGGGGAAAGTTTCCTATTAAAATGCACACTTCTCATTTCATATGGGTTCTAGCACTTACTTTTCTTCAAGACTGAAGCAATGGCTTTGCCATCACCATCCTTTTCAGCTCAGATGATCCCTTTCATCTTATATGAGGGGGTCATTATACTTAAGCTGGGTCCCAATAATTAAAAGACATTTGAGCCCTTGCCAACTTGGCTTAAATCTTACTACTTGTAAGAAAGTATATGTGTGAATCTGTACCCATTAGGTGGGAATCTCGGCAGGACATAGATTCTTATGAGTTAATTTGATGTTAGCAAATGGACTGAGACACTTTACTCTGTTATTTTCATTTGCTTGTTGCCTCAGTGTCAGAAGCACTGGACCAAGGAAGTGCTAAGCCTTAAATACCTGAATTCCCTAGGCTTTCTTGACTACGACTGGGGTCTATGAGCATTGCTTAGATTTCTTTTCAGGAAAAACATGCCTGGCCCATGAAATAACATTATATCTCTTTTAAGAACATATTATTCAGAGCCGTGGTGGTGCAGTGGTTAGAATGCAGTAATGTAGGCTAACTCACTGCTCATTCCAGGAGTTCAATTCTAAGAGGCTGAGTTAACTTCCATCCTTCTGAGGTTGATAAAATGAGAACTCAGATTTTTTTTTTTTTTGGGGGGGGGGGGGGGGGGCAATATGCTGATTCTGTAAGCCGCTTACAGAGGGCTGGAAAGCACTGTGCAGCAATATGTAAGTTCTATTGCTATTCTAAATGTTGCTATTATTCATCCATTAGGAGAACCAAAAATGAGAACCTATTCCTTTTTTAAATTAGACTGTATTTTACTTTGAGAACCTGAAAGCTAACACAGGGAACAGACTAATTAGTGCAGAAAGACCATTTATCTTTTTCTCTTAGAACTTAAGATAGCATGCATTTATTATCACTGTCCAGGAGGACTGGTTTTTTTAAAATTTTGAGAATAAGTATTTGAAAACTTTCATTTATTAAAAAATCTGGATGAATTACCTAGGGTTTTGTCTCCTCTCTATATATGTAATGTAGTCAGCTTGGCCCAATATGTCATGAAAAGAGCAACTTTTCTCAGCCTCAGTTCTCAGGCTGAAACCAAGCTCCAGGGACCAATTCCCAGGTGAGCAAAGAAAAATGATATTCCCTGTATTTTGCAGGAGATGCTGAGAGTATATCTCACTCTTCTCTGTAACAGAGATGCAATATTTCTGAACAACTCTTTAAATATATCAAAGGAATTTTCATTTATATTGTAAAGAATTTTTTAAAAAGAAGAAAACTGTTGCATTCAAAATTCATTGCAAATATCTGGTTCAAAACTTTTGTCTCATATGTTAATAAAATCGGTGTAGTCAGTTAAGCAATAAGCAAGCTGTCTCATGTAGCAGTAGTATTTTTGGAGAGAAAGTTTACTTCTCAACAAAAAATTCACACAACACTCAGTTGTCTTATGCCTATTCAGGCACGTACACAAAACTGACACTCTGCATGAATCATAGAAATGGTTTCTGCACTAAAATGACCGTATGACCCAAATATCACATCTTCTGGAAAATTGTATCCAAGACCTTAGAAGAATGAAGTGACAGTTCCTGGATATGTTTGAAAACTCATGTCTATTTTAAGCCCAAGTAACATTTTTAAAAGTACACAAATAAATTCAGTACATTTATAAATACAAGCCTCTTTTATTCCATGGACTGATTGAATTGTTCTGCTGCAATTTAAAAAAACAAAAGAGTTTTAAATTATCCTGATTCCAATGACATATTTATGAATGAGAAATACTGCCTGAACCAGTTTTCTCACTAACACCATTCCCTGTTGCTGTATCTGAAGGCCTTAGTGCATAGGAAAGAAAACAGTACATAGAATGAAACACCATAATTGTGGTGCTTTGAGTAAGCAAGAACCTTGATAATACAATATTCATGAACTCTGAGTGGCTATAGTGAAAGTAGGGTATTGGCAACAAGAGTATTTCTCAAAAGAAGACTCTTCAAGTCAGCTAATACAGAAGGAGCACCTGGATGGAAAGCAAATATTGGCAGCCAAAAATTGTATTCTTATGTTTGTCATGTTTAGAATAATTAAAGGAATCCAGACTTTCATTAAACCCAATTTTATTTTGTAGTAATCTTGCAGGATGTGATAAGAAATGAGGAAGGCTAAAACATTTTCATGCATAGAAGCAGTTGCTCAGATTTATTAGCAATGTATTCACACCAGGAATCTTTTTTTTAAAGTGAACTATATTTTTTCATGTTTACCAGATGTAGAACCCTAAATGATATTAAATTTGGCTTCATGAAATAATTAACTTTGATCTAAAACCATTATATTTATTCCATCCTGGAGGAGTGCATGTGGAAACTTTTCTTTCAAAATGAAAATAAATGATCCTGTCCAGCATGAATGAGAAGCAATCAAAAGACCAAGTTTAGTCATTTCAAGGCAGAATTGTCCTTGTGGATGTTCCCATATAAAAGAAAATATATCCAGTTCAAAAACTGATTTAACTTATAAGCAATCAGAAGTTTTTGTACTATAATTTCTGACAATTGTAAGAAGTCAAGTTATTCCAGTACATCTTTTGCCCACCACTGCTACTCCAAGACAGGTGATAATATACTCAGATAAGTCAATTTTCTATATGATTTCTAGAAAAGCTATTTTT
Source organism: Bungarus multicinctus (assembly GCA_023653725.1). NCBI lineage: Eukaryota > Metazoa > Chordata > Lepidosauria > Squamata > Elapidae > Bungarus > Bungarus multicinctus. The sequence continues at coordinate 61,283,067 of CM042844.1, forward strand.
GTACAAATAGCAGATTTTGAGGAGTTTTCTCTATAGGAATTTTAAAATAATTTTAATTTAAAATACATTGAAAGAGAACAGAAAATGAAATTCCTATATTGAGCCTATTTAGATATAAACGTTTATCTGAAAGAGAATAGTTTTCGGAATTATCTTTGTTTTCATAAAATCAAGAGAGTGATGAACCCAGATTAATTTACCTGTTGCGTCAGGAGGTGAAATTATAAATTGCAATAGCTTTTGCTTACATACAGTTTTGTGAAATGGATAAGAGTATAAATTCATATAGAATATGTCAGGAGCATCCTCACTTTTATCTTTGCTGATCTTTTCACCAAATATTCTTTTGTGTTTGCATTTGACTTCTATTGTTAAATGAAATCTTAACCACAAAGGAATGTCTCTGTAAGTCACATATTCTGTATGTTACCTTTACTTGTTTCTTCAAAACCATCATCTCTTTTCCAATCAAATACGAGTTCATGATCTTCTCTCCTGCCACCATTATTTGTGTTCCTTTCTAAACTGTTTTACAAAATTGATTAGAAATGTGAGTTAAAATGCTCTCTATACCATTTTGTACAGATTCTGAAGTCTAAGTAGAACATTAATATAGGTTCTTAACTACCATCAAAGTTCTTTTCAGTTATTGAAGAACAATAACTGCATTAGTTTTATGATCTGAATTCCTATTTGCTATCTTCTCCTGAGGAAAAAACCTAACCCTGGAAACTTTGGCAGGTGAACTGGACAAGGATATCATTTTAATATAGCCAGAAGTAGGAAGAGGGAAGAACAACAAATTGTTTCCTTTGCTTTTTAAAACAAGCAATGAAAGAAGGAACTCACACTTACAAAAGAGAACACTGCCGAAGTTTATATGAACACATTCTTTTTTTCTTGGATTGTTAAAACATCGAAAAAATGAATTTGTTACCTAGAAAATTCTAATGAATATGACTGCCCAGAAATGTGAACTGGTATATCAGAAATAATACTGTAATTAGGATTGAGCAAAGTGAGGGAAATACAGCAATGCTACACTGTTTAAAAGAGTGATCCAAGGTCCTGGAGGCACATACTGAATTCTGAAGGCTAGCTGGTAATTCTAACATACTATGACACAGTCTGTGTAGCTTCCAGATCTGTTCCTGTATCTAGGCAGTAGTCCATACTATATCAACTAAGGAAAGTCTGGCATTTCAGTTGCTTTTCTTAATCATTAATAAAAATTAAGTGATGCCATGCAAAAGAGGCAGTTCTGGTTGACAGAAAATATGTTAGCTGTAATTGGGCCTAAGCCCTAAACAGGGGCCTAAGTACCACTTATTAATTATATAGAAACATTTCTATAATAGTTGTAACAGTAAAGACATCTTTGAACTTGGAAGAAAAGTTCTTGGATCACATCTGAGCCGGATCACAAATAAACACCAGGTAGCTGTTTGAAAAGGAAGATAGCTTTATTTAACAGCTTAACATGGAGTATTGAAGTTAGGCTACAAAGTTAGAACACTAAGAATGGTAATACTTATAGTAATAAAGATCATGAGGCATATCAGATGTGTAAATTGAGGTGTCCCTGTCCTGGGACTTGTGAAGTCTCAAAAGGAAGATTGTGCTGTGGAATATATTGATCTTTTCCTGTGTGTGGAATTTTATGAGGGGTTTGGCATGGGATGCACTATTGTAATGTAAGATTTTCCTCTTATATTGAAGGGATTCCATTTTATGTTTGTTTACCGGTGCCAGCTGACTGAAATGCTTAATTGGTTAAGTGCCAACTGTAGCCCAAGCGTAAAATGTGGGTGATCAAAGTTTAAACCGTTTCTTTGTATCTTTGTTTTGCACTTTCTTTTTGTCTTTATTTGAGGTTGTCCATAGATTGGATGTTATGGTGTCCTATCCATGCCTTACTAATATAGGGAATGATGCTTACATCTGTAACTTTTCTTCATTCCATTCAGCTGCTCAGAATGCATTCTGGGTTAGGAATCTCCCATTATAGTTAGGGAGACCTAAAAAACCATAAGATACCACCTTGCTACTAGAAAGGTAGTTCTGAATGGCGAAGGAACAATTCAAGATGATATATATTGATAACCTGTTTTTCCAAGAGTTATTTCTCCTGAAATGCTTGCTTCTTCACACATACTCCGCAAGTGGCCAAATATTAAACCGTCTTATTCTTCATATAAAATATAGACTGTTGTGAATAAAATAGTCCTGTATTCTTAATTGGAAGTAAAAATGAAAAAAAAAATGCCCTGCTTCAATTTCAAGGCAATCCCAATGAATTTTAGCTAGATTGGATTAGTCATACTTTATAGTTAAGACTTTAGTGCCTAAGCTAAGATTTTATATTTATAATTATATTGTATAGTTATATTTCTATATTAAATATTTTATCTTTCTATATAGTTCCTTGGGCAGCTGTTCTTCTGATTGTGATTTAGAGAAACTGCTATGAAAGGGGAAAGGGGGAAAACTCTAATCAGCCATAGGATGGGAGATGTTTCTTTCTAATTTCTATCCAAACCCTTCAACTGAATGTGTGTTTCAACTCTTCTACCAACAGAATCTTCCAAGAATATCCAATATTATCCAAGACATTTTAAAAACAGAGTGCACATCTTTATTATCTGGATTGCACTTAGCATTAAACAATAAACATACTGATCTAGAACCAAATGTATACATGTACAAGAATAATTTCAAATTCTCTTCACCTCCCGCCCAAAACTCTTAAGAGGCTTTCTTGGACAATGTACTTTCTTTCTGTATGTATGTCATCTAATAGCCAGGGAGATTCTTTTTTTTAAAACAAAAATGCATTTTAAACTCCAAAATTATTCATACAATTCAACAATCTTACTTGTCTTGCAAAAATGTTAAGGAATAACCTACTCTTACCTCTTCTTTCCTCATTTCCTTTTACCCCTCTTCCTCACTGGCCCTGATCCAAATACAAATGGACTGCTAAGCAGTTCTTCCAGTCACGATTTGTTCACTCAGCAGTGAGATGCTGATCACACCTTGTTCTTTTGGCCTCAGTTATTTCTTTAGCTGGTACTTTGGGTCGATTTTCTTTATGAGTGCGACTTATCTCTGATCCACTTCCATTTAACCCAAATTGCACACAGATCTACTTTTTCCCTTTGCCTCTTGCAAATCTTATGCAGTAATCTTTCCAGCCCAAACTGAGGGGGAGGGTTGTCTTTTATTTCTCCTTGATTTTTATAGGCTGCCTGACTCATTAAACAACTTTCTTTCAAACATGAAAGTTTTGCTTCTTACTCTTAAGTACCATTCATGTGCTGTATTAAATTACCTTTCTCCTGTCACTTATGACTGTAACCTTGTTGCTTGTATCCTTACAATTTTTTTTGTTTTATTTAGTTTCCTAGTATGATTTGATTGCTTATTTAGTATCCTATGACTATCACTAAGTATTATATCTTATGATTCTTGATGAATGTATTTTTATGTACACTGAGAGCATATGCACCAAAGAAAATTCCTTGTGTGTCCGATCACACTTGGCCAGTAAAGAATTCTATTCTATTCTATTCTATTCTAAATCTTTGACTTTTTATTTATTCAAGTTTATTTATTTATTCAAGTTGCTTTCCTAAAGAAACAACCTTTTTTTTCTTCATCCTCATCCTCATCTCTTCATCTAGGCTTCTGTTCCTGTTCTCTGGATCATCCCTTGTTTGTGTGAAGCAGATTCCATTATCTCATTCTGTGAGATCTTTATCAATTTCCCCTTGTTTATTTATACTGTTCTTTCTTCTGTTCTGCCTTGGGCCAACTGCAATCTCTGGACATCCAGATTCCTAGCTCCAGAATTATTTCTTGGATTGTCATGGCAAGTGTCTATCAGTTTTCACCAGATTCACTCATTTCCTCATCTTTATGCCACCCTTATAGTGTACCTATTAATAGCTGTAGTAATATACATTATACAAACAGCATCAGGAAATATGACAGTGTGATCTGTATTGTTGTTGCTTATTGCACACACAGTACATAATCCAAAATGTGTGAGATTCTGTTGCCCTTAGAGAGCTTTCCAAATAAACGCTTGATTACAGCTTACACAAAGTACTAACTTTTAAAAGGGACTGAGTTGCAAGTCCATCTCCCTCAGTAAGTAGGACACTTTCTCCCTTTCAACAATCCTATTCAAGTTTCCAAATACCCATGATTGTTAGCAGTAGGAGTTCTGTTCCTGTTAGCCAGTAGATCACCTACGTTTTATAGCTGCCCAACCCTTAAGGAATGAGATATGAGATAGGATAGGATATATGGCCTTCGTGTATTCAGTTGAATAAGTGAGAAGCTTCAGACTGAACAAAATACCCCCCCCTTTTTTTTTTTTCTCCCCGACTTCCTCTCCTTCACATGATCTGGGAGTTTTGTAGTTCAGTTAAGCAAAAGTATTGCTATCCTTCAGAATATCCAGTTCCATGCAGAAGTTGGAGAGAATATGAAGCTAGTACTGTGAGCAGTTTGAACTTTTTGTATATTTAGCTAAATTCCTGAAGCTGGACAGATATTCGGGGCGGGGGGGGGAGAGAGAGAGAGAGAGAGTCTCTCTCTCTGTGATTTTGTCCCTTTTATCACCCCTGATTCCCACTACTGTTCTATTTTTAGCAAAGATTGCAAAGTAGGGCTAATTCTTTGTATTGGTTTACTATAAGCAGCCTGTGTAATTATTAAACATTTTTCCTATGTGGGACTTAGCTTCTCCAGAATTTTTAAAAAATGAAGAGACTGCCTTAATTAAGTTTCTATTTCTTTAGAATCAGTAGCTTTCTCACGATCTTCTCTATCTCTGCTTTCAAGCCTTTACTTAGCTGTTTATAAGCCAAGTGCAAGTTTAACTTTTTTTCTTTCTGCTTGTGTATTAAGGAGTCAATTTTTAAACAGACAAAAATAAACAATTTTGACTATTTCTCTTCTCATGTATTATTGGCAGCTGATGATAGCATATGCCATTTTCCGCACATTATTTTTTAAAATAAACAATATTTCAAAGATAGGGTAGCATGAACAACGTTTTACAGAATAATATTTGTGGCATAGTACCACATATATGATCTATTTATTAAGTGTGATTTTTGTCAGAGATCCAAAGAATCTGTAAAGCACAGTATTAGGTTATGTAGTTGAGGAAGGCAAACTTGTTTCAATCAGTATTCACATTCATCAGTATTCACATTCATCATTCTGAACTCATTCAGGGAAAATCTGAGACCAACACGTATGTTTTAGTAGTACACAACTGTATTGTTTCTACAAAAAAGCTTTGATAAAAACTGATTTACTTTTTCCATTATAGTACAGTAATTCATAATTTTCACCATTTTTCAAACTCTCAGTTTGTTCCCCCTTTTTTCCCCAAGTTTGTGGCAAAACAACATCATTGTTCATCAGATTCATCAGATATTTATCCCTTCAAATTACAGCACAAATTAACAATGCACAAACAACTTCTGCCAGAAGTACTATGAATATCTTGGTTTTACATGCTTCTGCCCAGAAATTCATACCAAACAAAAAGATTGACATAGTCTCTTAGGCTCCTCACTTTCAGAGAAAGTGGAATTGAAGAGATTTTCTTTCTTTGCTCCAGGCTTAAATATTTTTTGTTTTAGATATAACAAGGCTGTTCAGCAAATGGTAAACAATGCAATTATTATGGAAATGATAGATGTTTCAGTGGAGTATTCCTTAAAATCAAAATTCAGAAGTAGTTGCTAAGTTATTAGACTAAATTCTGCCAGACCATTGAGAAAACTTCTGAGCAACATCAATATTGCTTTCCACCCATTGGATCTTTGATTATGTGCCTTGTTGTCATTACAGTGATAATAAACTCTTAGTGACAGTGTAGATTTTTTTCCCATGACAATCTATTCCTCCAGCAATTCTAACTGTCCCCTAATCACCACTGTAACTGAGTCTATCTTTCTTTATACAGCTGTTCCTTCATTATTTTGTCCATAGATCTGTTTTATATCCATTAAACTATTTAAAGCAAATGAAGCATCGTGATTCTAGCTATTTCAAATTCTATTTCATTGCAATGGGAGATACGAATAAAGACCATTTTTCATGGAGACTGCATCTATGATCCTTTATTTGTATGTAATGCAAATGATCAAACCATGAATAAAACTAAATGGGAATGGTCCAGCAGTACAGCTATGCTTTTGAAAAAGGTGTTTCACAATGCACTGGAGTGTGAACAAAGTACTTAACTTCAATGTGTGCAATCATTATTGCAGCTGTTAGTTTATCCAATAAAGCTAGATGACCATTCATATATATCCAGGGGACTGTTGCAGTAGCCTTATAAAAGATCCTAATACATTAAGCAGTGCTGATGGACAAAGCATCTAAAACAGGTTTCTATCCTTACCATTCTCTTTCCTCTTTCCTGCACAGATGAAGATTGGGTTTAGAGTTTTAGAAAATGTTTTAAGCCTGATGGTCCTTTTGTATCTGCAAATGTCTAGGAAAGACCCTTTACTATCAGATTTGACAAATGTAACATTCTGAATGGGACTGTCCTTTAGGACTGTAGTTTATGAAAACTTATTTCCACCAAACTTCAGTTCTTTTTCAATGTTTTGTTTTGCTTTTGGCACTTTCAAGTCACTGTTGATTCTTGGCAACTGCCTGGAGAAGTTCTTGTAGTTTTCTTGGCAAGATATTTGGAAGTACAGTAGCTGGCCATTGCCTGCTTCCTAGGGTTGAAAGACAGCAACTAGTCAGCTGTCTTTGTGTTTAAGGCTAGACCAAGCTCAGAGTCTCATAGTTTCTAGCTGGATGTTTTAACCACTGCACCAAACTGACTTTCCTATTAGCATATTAGATCTATTTTGTTTGTCATATGTTGCCTAATGTTTTCAGTTGATGTAAGACACTGGTCTTGACCTTTAAGGACCTAAATCAGCACCCACCAACCTTTTGGGCACCAGGGACCAGTTCTGTGGGAAGAGGTTTTTCCACAGACCAGATGGGTCATGGTTTCACATGCTGCCTGCATCTCGCTTATTTGCATGGCCTGGCTTCTGGCATGTCATGGACTGGTGCCTATCCACAGGCCAGGGGTTAGGAACCCCTGATCTAAACAACTTGGTACTGTAGGATATCTTCTCTGTACATTCTTCCCTATTGTTTTTCTGTGGAGATTCTCAGTCATCAAAGTCATATCTTTCCATCCACCCCATCATCACAACTGTGAAGCTTCTTGGATGAAAAGCGAAGTGTTTTATTCTTCTTCCTCAAAGAAAAAAAGCAGTCCAGTTGTCCTTGAAAAAGCACCTTTGAGGCTCCCTGTTCTTTGTTTCCTTCTTGCTATTTGCAGCTGAAATATTTTGGTGGGTATTGTCAAATGAGACATAGCAGCCAACATCTAAAAATGTGGTCTTTTTACCAGTGATGTTCTCAGAGTTACTCAGACTGCAAATCTTTATTATATTAAACATCTGAGATGAAACAATTAATAATTAGGAGAGACATGGTGGTTAGAATGCAGTATTGCAGGCTAATTCTGCCAACTGTCAGCAGTTTGATTCTTACCGGCTCAAGGTTGACTCAGCCTTCCATCCTTCCAAGGTTGGTAAAATGAGGACCCAGATTGACGGCAAGTTGACTATGCTAATTCTGTAAACTGCTTAGAGAAAGCTATAAAACACTGTGAAGCAGTATATAAGTCTAAGTGCTATTGCTATTACTGTGTCTTGTGTTTCGACAGTGTTGTCTTGAGTTATCGATCCTTTGTAAGTCACCTCATTTATGATTTATGTAGTGTTTATTTGTTATTTTTTGACTCTGAAGAGAGATTGTACTATGGTTAAGGCACCAGGCTAGAAACCAGGAGACTGTGAGTTTTACTGCCCCCTTAGGCATAAAAACTGGCTGGGTGATTATGAGCCAGTCACACTCTCTAAGCGCAACTCAACCCCTGAGATTGTTGTTGTGGGAAAAATAGGAAAAGAAAGAAGCATTAGGTATGTTTGATGCCTTGTGTTATTTATAAAAATAAAGATAAGATAACAATAAATAAGTAATTGTTAAATTAAAGCGCTCTCTAGATGACAGGTTTGTAAAACATTTAAAAACAAAGCAATGAAACTCCAAAAATGCAATCAATGTTAAGTTGCACAATGTGCTTTACTGTAAGCTACTAAAGTCAAAGTTTAAAAAAAACCAGAATAGGAGATTTTAGAACTATTTCTGTAAAAGTATTGTCCTGGTAACAACTGCAGATGGAAAGTGCACAAAGTTTTGGTCAAGCTCAGTTTTTCCTCCTTCATATATATCCCCAAAACTATCCACCCCATCTCTCTCCTGTCCCTCATGCACCCCAACCACACATAACATCAAAAAGAGAAGATTGGTTAACATCAAAATGGACATATAAAGTTCTTCCCTTCCTGTGATCCATGCAATATTCGATGAAATTGGATACTTGTGCAGATTTCATCTGCTTCTAGTTAAGCCTTCATTTCAGTTCCCTCCAGAGAGACACTTGGGGTCAGTGCAATTTGAAGTAGAGAAGTAGCAACTCACAAGGGAAGTGTTAAGCCCACACCGTCTGTTATGGCTTCTTCATTCTCATTATATTTAACTGAAGTGGCTTTTTTGGTGCAGATCATAGTGTAGGGCATGTTTGTAATGTGTCATTTGGTCAGAAATCTGTGGATTTTCTACAGCCAGAGGGATTCGGTGGTTTTCTTGCTAGAAGACTGTGGGTCCCACACTTATACTTTCTCAGGAAAGTGGTTCCTTCTGTGGTTTTTGACAAGCAAAACATTTCCTTGTGCCATGGAATGTTTGTTTTCTAAATCTTTCATGGCTTAAAAGTAAATGAAATATAATTGCTGTGTTAAAAAACTACTTGCAGAAAAACCAAGCCTCTCCCTTTAAATTAAACTAGTATCAGTCAATTAAGCTAAAGCTGGACTCTGTCCAATGCATTGCAGAGAATCACAGATTAAATATTCTAGCACAACTGTTGCTTGTTCCAGTAGGTAGGGCCGAGGAGAAACAGACTAGACCAGGGGTCGCCAACCTTTTGGACCTCAGGGGCCACCAAACTCATAGTTTTAAATCCTGCGGACCACTAATATGAATTTTGACTGACAGTATAGCTGCAGGAAAAAAGTCTGCAGGAAAATTCCCCACCCCGTTTTCTTACCAATCGATCATTCTTTATTTGGGATCGCAGGATATCATCTCCAGCTCTGTTCTCAGGGGGAGAGAGAGCGAAAGAGAGAGACTTTTAGCTTCATGCAAGGAAAGCAGCAGAAGCAGAAGTCTTTCCTTCTCTCCCTCAAACTCCACCAGAAATGAGTCTTTGCCGGTGCAGCAGGATGCCTTGCAAGGTCCCAAAGACTCATTTCTGGCAGAGTTTGGGGGAGAGAAAGAAATATTTTTCCTGCTTTCCTTGTGTGCAGCCAAAAGCAGAAGAAGAAAGTAGTAGAAAGAAGTGCTCCAGTGCCAGGCAAGGTGTATGGGGCGAGTGGGGCAAGTTCCCCCTCCTCCGCTCTTCCCCCCCTCCCCTCACTACCTCATGTTGTTTGCAATGCAAGCAACACAAGCCTTGTGTTCCCACGCAGCCTGGATTAATTGCTTTGGGGGGGTGCTTTGGGGGTGACATTTCTCTATGGACCACCAAAATTTTCTTGCAGACCACCAGTAGTCCCCAGCCCACTGGTTGGCAACCACTGGACTAGACCACTGCAAGTATGCAAAGCTCTCCTTGGAAAACCCCCTTTCCGTGGGCTAAAAGCAATGAGTGCAAATGATACCACCTGAACAGATGAAATGATAAGTGGAATTCCAAGAGTCTTGCTAGGAAAGCTGGAGCTTACCATAGACCTATAAAGCATTCTTTGTTTTCCTCTTCTTCCTCTTTCTGTCTTAGCTTTACTTTTAAGTGAAGCACACTTAGAATATTTCCATAAAACTTTTTCAGTCAGGGAACTTGTACAAAAATTAAGCTGTCTGCCTAGATTGAAGAACTGACCAAAAAATTGCTGTGTAATAACAGCACCCATTCATGGACATTTATGGGTGGGTGTTATAAGCATGTCCACAGTCTGTTGCTTTATGGGGACCAGCAGATTCCCCCCCCCCCTTTCATGCAGAACGAGAGGTGAACTGTGATTTGGTACATTATTTTGTGATGCGGCATTGATGTTACTTCCTCTAATAGTAAAATTTGTATAGAGTTTCTTCTAATTATTAACATATTGGGATGCTTATCTATAATCATTTAAACTTCCTTTGAAGATTTTTATAAGTATAGGGCGAAAGCTATAGCAATCCAAATGAAAGCAACTTTAAAAAAAAAAATCTTGTGAGTAATATTTTGGCTACAGATAAGTGGGACCTGAGCAAAAACTAACTAACGCTAGTGACCATCATTCTTCTATGCTTTTCTCTTTCTGATATTGGCTTCTTCCTTCCTTCCTGCATTATCACCAAATATGTGGTTGACAGGAAGGTGTTAATTCCGTTTTTTGTTTGAAGGCAAGGTTTAAAGCTGCTTCTTGTTCTATGGAGGAAGTCTCTATTAAAGAATTGTTTCACCCAGCTCCAGCCCAAGGGCTAAGAACAGGGGAGGAAAAAGATGACATAGCGAAAAAGCCCTAGCAGCCAGTTTCTGGATAAGCAGGAAATTGCATCAGGTAAACAATCAGGGAAGAAATAATACTGTAACAAAGGAGCCTCAAAGAAGAAACCACATTTAGCCAACATTTTTGTAAGGCAAGCTATAAACAACCAGAAATTTCACTCTCTCATGCACTGATGAGAGTTACCTAGCATGCTCTGATGATGTTACCTAGCATGGCAATGAAATGTCTGCAGAAAAACAACCAACCTCAGAGAACCACACCGTATTAACTATGATCCAAAAGAACAGGACCCCACTTGTTGCCAGCTATTTCTAATGTTGAATTGAAGATGCTATTTCCGGTCTTTTCTGAAATAATTTAGGAATGGGCAGATACCAGATGTGAACAGATGTTATGTGTTTGATAAACTAGTTGACTCACCTTTGCCAGGATGTTGCTTGCTGCTAAAAGTCAGTGTTAGCCCTGTTATACAGTAACTATTCTTCCAAGAAATGAAGAAAAGAGTCTTGAAAGTAATACAGGACATACAGTAACACAGAGCACTAGCAATAGAGTTGAATTATTTAAACCTTGACCAGTAAAGCATTGGTCATCTGACTTCGTGAACAACTTCTGTTCAAACCACAACTGCTCAAAGACATTTTAACTTGTGAACAATTCTTAGAAGTTTTGCTAGAATCCAAAAATAATGTATTGATACTCTTACAGACATGCTGAATTTATGGATTCACTTATGATTTGCTTATAATTTGTAGCCATGTCTATGATCTGACAAATCAAGTCATTAGTGGTTCCCCTGCTGATATTTGAATCGTAATCCAGAGCTAGCATTGTAGCAAAACTTTTGGGGAGAAGAAGATATTTGGGGAGCAGCAAAAAGGAATTCCTACTTTCAGCCGCTAAGGAAGAGCAGATAATAGATACAAAAGAAAGGTACTTTATTCTTTGGTCTGCGCCTTTTAATGCCAAATTCGGTATCAATGTAGTAATTTTAGAAAGCAGGAAATGAGAATTTAATTATTTCTGCCTTACAGACTTCATGTCCTACGTGTGCAAAAAATTGGTAGATGCAGCAGCCAGTTATCTGGTTCCTCCTGTTGTTATAAAGAAATACTTGATACGCAAATCAAGATCAAATCAAAATCTAGCTTTAGAAGACAAATTCATGAATGAATAGTTTTTGGGGGGAAGAGGTATAGAAAGAACAAAGTAGTTTACATGCAAATATCAAGCATCTGTATTTAAGATGTACTTATTGTTGGAGCTGTCCATATCTGATTGAAAAGAGTTACAGCTTGAATTTTTGTCCAGTGAATGAACCATTTTAAATGTTTTAAAAACAAATTTTAACCTAGAAGACTTTCCAGATGTGAAGTGTAAAATATATTGAGCAACATTTTAAAAGCTGGCAACAATGATACAATAATATGATTAAAGAACAAATTATATATTAAATAATTTAAATTATAAACCTAACAGTGTGACTTTAAATAAATATTTTTTATTTAAAAATCACATTTTTCATGTTCATAATTTGAATCTGTCCATAAATTTGTGTTGTTCCATGAGAAAAAGTAGATATCTTAAGAGGCTTGGAAACATGCACAATATAGTCTGGTCGACACTAAACCATAACCTTAGGGGGATCAGATGTGGGCTACAAAATCTGGACAATCACTATATGTTAGCCAAGAACTAGGATTTATAGGACAGGATTTGCTTCCATTTTAGTGGTAATCTAGATTTTTGCTGCTTAGGTACGGTAGTTCCATATATATGTTTTGTGTCTCTTTTTAACTTGTTATGTGAATTTAATCTATTTTATGATTTAATGTTTTGTATCAATGCAAACAATTATTGTCAGATAAAATGAAATAAAGCATGATATAACTTAGAAATCAAGAATTATCTAGGGCCAAGGAAATAAATGACTTAGAATATGGACTATTTATTCCCATTTCATAAATTGTCATTGTACAATTAGATGCTGAAGTACTTGTCACCTACTTGGTGGCATTGACCATCCTGGCTGGGGATTTTAAGAGCTGTGATCTGACACAGATGGAGAGCACCATACTTGAAAAGATAGACAGTCTTATGTCACATTATCCCTTCTGCTTCCTAATAGAAAAGACTTGGTTGTGGTTTTGCTATTGCTACATAGTGCATTTCCATAATCCTGCATGCCAGGAAGGAACCAATAATATTGGACAAAGAGCCATATTAAGAGTTTGTTTTTCTACATTTGACAGAAAAGAAGCACAATTACTTTTATTTGTCTCATCCTCAACATCATTTCTAGCTAGAAATGTAGACTACTTGAGATATGTTTATATCTCAGTAGACTCAGCCTTCCACCTTCCGGGGTGAGTTAAAAGAGCACCCAGATTGTTGGGGGCAATATGCTGATTCTGGAAACCACTTAGAGAGGGCTGTAAAGCACCGTGAAGTGATATATAAGTCTAAGTGCTATTGCTATATGCCACATGATATTTCTGTACTATGCATGCAGTGTGCTTAACTGCTTCTCCCTAAAGTATTTCCTCCATAATGGGATAGGTGTGTGCAGGGATAGAATGGTTGCACTGAAAATAATACTTTTGGAATAGGCCAACATCCTGTTCAGTTCAGGGGTCAGTGCAGTACAATACAGTGTAGGGATCCATGCTGAAGGATACTAGGCTCCACTTGAGGGCTGGAGGGATACAAAGAAAGGAATGTTGATTTCAGAAAGCTAGTGGTCTTGTTTTCAATCTGCAGTGAGATCTTCCATTACTTCATTAAACCAGTTCAATTAATCAATTTGCATTTTCCATGCTAAAAATAAATGTTCAGGAATTTCAATTTTGTTTGTAATTTTCTTCTGAGAATTCAGACATTAAGACAATTGATCTATATGTACATATAACATGAATGTTAATATTAAAATTGTGCAGTCTTTGGACTCAAGAGAAAAGGGTGCTTTGGACTCACATAACACTTGTTGGCAACCTCTCAGAACAGCTGCATTTTTTCCTGCAATTGGGTAACTGCCTTCTACAGCTGTAAAGCAATCCTGGGAAAATAAATGTTTGGTTTAAGGGTTGTTGACTTTTCCCCCCTCAAATCAAAATCATAACACAGTCTAATTAATACCAACATTGTTGATAAAATAGCCTCAAATAGCATTGCAATGTGTGCTGTGTTATTAAATAAGTAAAAAGTGCCTTATGAAAGGTATTACAATCCCTTACCATCAGACAATAAAACTATTAATTCATAATGTCTAAGAGGCTGTGGGGCAGAAATACCAAATCATCTATAGCAGCGGCCACTAACTTTCTGGGCACCAGGGACCGGAGAGAGAGAGGGTTTTCCAAGGACCAGAGGAGGTGTGGTTTTGCAGGCTCCCTGCATCCCCTAGATGGGGCTTTGCTTGTTTGCACAGCCCAGTTTCTGGCATACCGCAGCCCAATGCAAGTTCATGGACCGGGGTTGGGGTACCCTTGATCTATATATAGAAATATTCATTAAAATTAAGTATCAAAATCTCTACTTGGGTGAATTGGCTAACTCTTTTCAATATCCATGATGTTACTACTTCTGGTTTGAATTTAGTAAATCTTCCAGAATGAGCTTTCCTCAGGGGTGGGATCCGATAAAGTTAACTACCAGTTCAGTCATTTACGAGGTTCGGTGATTTACAATGTGCTTCCCTGCATGCTGCCTTTGCACGTATGTAAATCGTCATCAGCATGCTGCGTGCAGAGAAGCAGTCTTTCAAAAAGCCCTCTTTTCCTACTTTTTTAACTGCATTGTGCCTCGGACAGCAGCTGAAGTAGAAAAAAATCAGGAAATAAAGGTCAGGTAAGAGCCTGGGTAGGCAAAAACACCAGCAGACATAGAACTGGTTCATAGAACTGGTTCTATGTCTGCTGCTCTTCAGAGCTACTGGTTCTACAGAGGTAGACAGAACCAGTAGAAACCCACCCCTGGCTTTCCTGAATTGAGCTAAGATAATAAATGTTTGATCTAGCTACTTGAATTTCCAGAAAAGGACTGTAATTGAGATTAGGAAGTTGAAAGATAATACAGAAGACCAAAACAAACATTTCCATAAACCGGCCAAGAAAGGGCAGCATCAAACATGTCTTTATCCTTAAGTTTTCCTGAATGATGAATAAATGCTTGGAAATTCTCAACTTTATTTGTTTGCTTGTTTGGTGATATCTCAACCAGCCTTCTGTGCTGTTTTTCTCTTAGCCTTTTAGGTTCACAGACTGTACTAATTGGAGTTCAAGCTTACTTGAACCAAACTTTTCAATAATTCTGCTTGTTGTTTTTATTTGAAATGTTCTCAAATATGTCTGTTATGAAATATTTTGTATGAAGAATTGTTAATACTAGAGAGTCAGAAAGATAATTGTGGACAATCATTTTTTTTCCTCTCCGGGATCTGTAATTGGAACTGTACTACCTACAGCTTTCTACGAAATTCTGGGAAAGGATTCAGCAATTTTATCTCTCTCCATCAATACATACCACACTTCAATTTCTGAAATGATGACAAATGACTTGAAATGTTGTGATGTATTGTTGGACTAAATAACATTTCTTCCTGCAGAGCCTAATTAAATTTGGCCTGCAACAGAAACACAATTACATATGGAAACCATTTCTCAAAAGCATCTATTTCTTAAGTACTTGGAATAAGAAATGGAATATAACTTTACTTGCCAGAGATATAACTCATCCCCTTGACTGTTGTTCGTGTACAATAAAGCAAACTCTGGTTTACAACCACAAAAAATTATTAGCGGGTGCTTTAAAAGAAGAAAAAATCTAAATATTTTCTTCAGATTTCTTCATTTTCATTATTTGCAAAGACAGATAGGCACACATGCACACAATTAGTTCCCTATTTCAGTCATTTCAAATTTCATCAAAATAAAAATGATAATCTTAATTAATAAAATTTTATGCAAAAGAATACAGTTACATTACCTGTCCTTGCCCAGGCTAACGTAGGAGCAGTATGCAAGTCTAATTTCAGGAAATATGCATAACAAGAAAAAAAGAGGCAACATGGAAAAATGATTTAAAGTGTATTTATTATTAGGCACTTCAAAGAGCTGGCAAGGCTTCAGTTTGTACACATAGCTATGCCTGCAGTAACTGAGATTGTGAATAATGAAATTTTTCCCCATATGTACTCTATATGACATTTGGGAAGTTCCAGATTGTGGAAAGCTGGAAAAATGTTTTAAATGTTTTAGTGGTCGTTGAATTATGTGTGATTAGGAGTTGAGTTTTATTTATCTTCCCTTCCCTTTCCGGATTATTTTCTGATAGATGTTTTCTAAACCTTCTATGAAGCCAGGCATAGGAAAGTTTATTTTCATGCATAGAATCTTTATATTAATTTATAAGAGATATCTAAATTGGAATTTTAATATGGACTAAATGTCTAAATGTTAATGAATTAAACATTGTATAATTTCAGTTGATTTTTGTTCTATTGATTATAGACTTCGTTATTTATTTTAGCTTAAGTTTACTAGTGATTTGATTAGTCATGTTATATATCTTATATTTATAACTATTTATCATAATTAATATTTTAGAAAGCTGTAGCTTTCATGACATTTTAAATTTCCAGTTTATTTATTTGTATTACATTCTTATTTCATTTTTATGTTTTATTTTTATTTGTTATTTTTTTTAAAGTGTTCCATAAAGGAATAAAGAAAAGAGTTTATTTATTTCTATTTACACTGCTTAGTAAATGTTCAGCAGTACCACATAATGGAATTACATCAATTCAGGGGTTATTTTCCTTTTTTTAGATAGTGTGCTAGGATTATTATTTGTTTTTTAAAAAGTTGATTTAACAAAGAAAAATAATCACAGATTGACTCAGAAAGAAAAAAAAATCAGACATTACATCATTTAAATCTTTAAATGCTGTTCATGGTGGGAAAGATTATTGTCTGGATTCTGTTCCTTTTTATATAAAGTTGAATGCAAGTTTCTGTGAAGTGTAAAAACTCATTTTGCTTTGTAAAAACTGTAAATGAAGACATATATCACTCCCTAAAAATACATAAAAAGGTGTTTTTGATCAACTAGAAAGTAGGTAATTTCAGTACACCATGTACTCACAAAGCAAAGATGAAATGAAGAACTGTACTCAACTTTTTGTGGAAAGAAATAGTAAAAACAGTGAATCTTGTACGTGTTATTTGTAAAAATGTACATTTCATGGGATTTAACCCAGCATGAATTTGGTTATATATTTCTGGAAAGTTTATTAGTTATTTTTGTAGACGTTTTTTGAATATTTTTGTTTATTAGTAAGATATTGTCCTGTTCCTTCATTAGAATTGTTAGAATGAAACAGCATAGGTGTCTCGATAATAAATAAATAAATACAAATACTATTTTCGTATATTTTCTTATATCTTGGTGCCTAAATATATTTGGTTATCAAGGATATACTTTCTCCTGCTACATAATGAACTGATGGTTTTCTCTACTTTTTCATAGTCTCCCGTTTATGTAGCAGAAGCCAGTCAAGATCTTGTACAGCAGATAAAAGAAAAACTTGAAAACAGCCCATGCAAAGAGCTGTTCTTGCCCTGTGTGAAGTAAGTGTATTCTGGCATTCAAATATCATTTTATTTTGTTGTTGATTTCCTTAAGACTTTTTTAAAAAAAACATTCTCAATAATAGGCTGATCGTTATAATTTAATATTACAAATATGAAAAGCATTCCACACACACAGGCTCAGATAATTTTGAATGATTCAAAAGTTAGGTTTTATCTAGATATCAACTTATAAGCACAATTGGAACCAGAATTTCCATTGCTAAGCAAGGAGTTGTTAAATGTGTCCTGCCCAAATTTACAATCCTTTTTTTTTGCCATGGTTGTTAAGTGAATCATTGCAGTTGTTAAGTGAATCATACATTCATTAAGAGAATCCAGTTTCCCCATTAACCTTGCTTGTCAGAAGCAGCGGAGAAGATCACAAATGATGATCATGTGACCCAAGGTTGCTGCATCCATTGTAAATCGATGCCATTTTCTGAGTGCCTGAATTTGTTTATGTGTGGGCAACAACTGTAAATGGAAAACTGATCATGAGTCAGAATAGAACAAGATAATAGAGTTGGCCAAACTCTTGGAGGTCTTCATTCCAACACTCTGTTCAAGCAGGAAACCCTATGCAATTCCAGACAAAAAAGTTGTCCAATCTCTTCTTAAAAACTTCTAGTGATGGAATACCCACAACTTCTGGAAGCAAGTTCTTCACTTTTTTCCATGCTGTTATAACTTTGAATGGTCACTAAACAAATGGTTGTAAGTCAAGGACTGCCTGTATGTGTGTATTAGTCAAAAGATATTCCAGAATGGAATGTGACAGTAAAACAGGAAGTGCACTGTGCATAAAAAGCAAGTAAAAGAAAGAAAGGTAAAGACAGGAAGAGGCTAGACCGGCCTGGAGATGCCAGGCCCTGAAGCAATTGACCTGAAAGAAGGTGCTGAATTGATTCCCTCCAGATTTTGTCTCAACTGTGGAACCATAACATCCAAGACAGTGTCAGAACATTTGGACTGAACTTCCAAGTCATATAATACACTTCTTTTATGCACATCACAAAATACATTTTCTGCTTTGTAGTCACTCCTTTGTAGTGCTTGTTTAATTTTTTTTTTAAATTAGGTTGTGGAAGCCACATAGACAAAAAAACACAGAGATGTTTCAAAAATGCCCTTCAGGTCTAAGAGACCTGAAATTGGAAGTCTATTTTTGTGGTGTCATCCTTTTGTCCAAAGGAAGGCTTACGGGTTTCACAAAGTTAGGACTTTTTTTTTTACTGTACCCTAGAGTTCCGTGTGTAAATATTTGTATCTAGAAAGGCTAGTGCTTTTGTGGTGCCATGCTATTTGCCAGGCCTTAAGAGAAAGAAATATCAATAGAGAGAGATCATTAAAAGCACATTATTTCAAGCAGATGTTTTTGTTGTTCAAGGATGCTTTACAGAGATACTTGTAAAATTCAGAAGCTTTCATTGAATAATTATACTTCTGTCTTTTAATTTTGCTCTTTGATGGAAAAGAACTAAATAATTATTTATGGCCTTAGGAGCAATCTGATATTGCTTGTATCTTATATGTTAGAATAATGTATATTAGTTGTATGGGCAACCATAAGAAAACATAGATCAGGATTAGATAAAAAATAAATACATAAAATATTGGATTAAAAAGTAACACATTATCCCTAAAATATGCTCTTCTAATACTTTTGAGTTAGTAGATTTAAAACTAAACTTCCTGTGTGCAGAGAAATGGGGGCTTTTATTTAGACCAGGGACAAGCTTCTCAAATATTTCTTTCTTTTTCATCTGAATTAGGTCGGTTCATGAGTACCTAAGTGGAGAACCTTTTCAAGAATACTCAGACAGCATGTATTTTGACAGATTTCTCCAATGGAAATGGCTAGAAAGGTAAGTGGCATTATAGTGGATGCAATAAAAAAAATTTTAATTAAAGGGTATAATTAAAACGATAAAAATCAGTAAAGCAAAAAAGAAAAGAATAAAAAGAAAAATACTAAGTACAGAAATTTTAAAAACTAAAAATATAATTTAAAAAAAGGAAAAGAAATGTATAAAGAAATGGCTTTTCTCACATCACAATAATTACAAAACCATTTTAGAAATTTATCATCTCTTAAAATACAACAAATTATCTCTTTTTACCATATCACATCTCTTAACTATAAACAAATCTTTATTAAGTTTTTTGTTCAATGCCAATGAACAAAAGTCCAGTAAAAGTTACCAGAGAAAACTGGTAAAATAAATTTATTTATGTATTTTAACCTTGATGAAATAAGCCAACTTTATATTTTCTATTTTTAACAGTCTTGACTTTTAGTCCTTTCATATTATGTCCCAGAACTTGATTTTTTTTCTTTGTCCCTTCTCACAAAATTCTGTAACAAGTCTCTTTTGTAAATTTAATATAGGAAATTTATCCAGGTCACTTTTTTAGTTTGTTATTTGTATATCCCTTTTCATTATTAAGATATTAGGTTGCTCTTTTCTGTGTAGCACCTTTTTCCATATCATTCTTTTAACCTATCATTCTTTCAATCTTTCAGATCTTTCTCAATCTTGTACGTAAAACTTGCTGCTCTTTCATAAGATGTTTTAAACCCAGTCTATCTATAGAGGCAGACATTCTTAAAATTAACTTCTAGATTCATTGTTCATAAAAGAAATTTCCTAAAATGATTAGAAAAGGAAGTATGTGATCCCTGTATCCTTTTGAAGGCACTGGCTGTTTTTTGAGCAAAAAGCTGGCTATTCCAGAGCTCTAAAGAGTTTAAACCCTCTCAAGGCCATTGTCTTATGGTCTTCTCACAAGGAGTATCTATCTATCTGGAGCACATGTGGGCAAGCTCAAGTCTTATCCTTGTCTGGAGATGAATTGGCGGCTCTTCATTGTGCTGTGACTGTCACTTTCATTTTAACAGAGTTATTTTCAGTTTGCCATTTCTTCCCAGAACTCTAGGGCAGTACAGCCCTACGTACTATGGAACATGAAAAAGAATGGTGCAAGACTGATGTAGATTTTTAATTATCGTATTGCAAAGTATCAAGAATATGAAATTTTTTCCTGTTTAAAAAAAATGACTGCAGGAACTGCCTCTCCTCCTTGACACATCCTATGGCCAGATGAAAAAAAAAGAAGGTTCAGAGTGGTTGAAAATCAGTGATTTCCATACTAAATGATCTTTAACAAAGAATTTGTGGATTGTGGAAAATGAAGGATTATAAAATACTCTCCCATGTTTCACTTTTAGAAAAACAAACAATTTATTAAAAGGAGAGGGAAATAACTTGGAAATTTTTTTAAAAAAATCTAGTGTTAAGGATGGCAACTGCTTGCCATGCCTTAACCCAGTTTCTTTAAAAACTGAAGCTTAATAAAACATATTTTTTTCCTCTCCCAATTTTCTTTATTATTTCAGACAACCAGTAACAAAAAACACATTTAGGCAATACAGGGTATTAGGAAAAGGTGGCTTTGGAGAGGTGAGTGAACTTTTCTGTTACAAACTCTATACCTGTAAGGGTAGCCAATTATTTTCTTCTGATAAATCAGATCTATTGAAGCATGAAATTGCATGATTTCATTCTTACTGTATAAGAGTTCTTAAACTTGATTCATTGGGTGTGTGAGAGAAGGATCTTTTCTCTAAGTTTTGTAATGAATTACAGGTAGTCCTCAACTTATGATCACAATGGACTCAACATTTATGTGAGAATTTTGTTGAGTTTTGCCATCATGTTTACGACTTTTTCTTTTGCATCATTTGTATGACTTTTCTTGCCACACTTGTTAAGTGAATCCCTACAGTTGTTAAATTAGTAATGTGGTTGTTAAGTGAATCTGGTTTCCCCATTGACTTTGCTTGTCAGAAGGTCGCAAAAGATGCTCACCTGACCCCAGGACACTGCATCCGTCACAAATGTGAGTCAGTTGTCAAGCATCCAAATGGTGGCCATGGGGATGCCGCAATGGTCATAAGGGTAAAAAATAGTCGTAAGTCACTTTTTTTCAGTGCCATTGTAATTTAGAACTATCACTAAGCAAACTATTGTAAGTCAAGGACTATCTGTACTGATATATATTTTTTGGATTCTGGTCCTAACTATTGGAAGTGAAGATGGAGTCTCTGTACTTAGTGGCTATACAAGCTTTGGGTGCGTTCCCCAAAGATTTTTATCATAAAATATTATTAAATACACGAATACTGATGGTACTGTGTTTCATTATTATCGATACTATTTTTAGCATAGCAGCTTCCTACCTTTTTTTTTTGCCTTGGCCCTTCTCACTTTTAGAAATGTAACACCCAGTATTGAAATCAATGGCAAGCAATCTTCTGTGCAAACATCCCTGATTTTGTTATGACCAGGATTTCCTGAGACCGTAATTAAGAACACACTTAGTTAAAACAACTCTTGTTTTATTTCAATGCTGGGAATTATGTTCATTCCCAGACTGTAATGAGTCCCAAACAGTCCCTTGAGATAAGCACCCACCTTTCTCTCATTTGAATTGCTGCCAACAACTAAAGTGCCAAATGAACTATAAAAAACCAACTGAAGTACGAAGTCCACACAGAGCTTCAAGGATTAATCCAAACAGAACAAACGACTTTGCTTCCTACAAAAGTTTCTTTACCTTTGCATGTCCTTTATACCTTATGGGAGAGGCAATCATCTCCAAGCCTTACTCCCGAGTCACCCCTTTTGTGTCAGCTGCTCTTGCCTTCTAGCAGCTCTGCACATACGTGCACAGGGAACAGGCTCCCCTTGTTCTTCTGCCTCACTGCTGCCAGACTCTGGCGGCTCCAGAGTCAGCACCCCATTCCCAGATGGTCCTGGCCCCATCTCTGCATCAGACGCAGGACCCTCATCCGAGTCCTTCCCAGACTCCTGGTCTGGTTCCCGTTGTTTCCCACTGTCCAATTCCGCTGCTGTCTGCACAGGCTGCCGGCGAATCACAACAGATTTACAGAGTATCCCAGCTTGATATTGTCATATGTATTATTTCTCTAAATTCAGAATATGGAAAACCAGACCTGTTATATTGGAAACTTCCTTTTGTCATCCTACTAAATGTCTGTTTAGTTTCCAGTCAAAAGAATTTCGTTAAAATCAAGACTAAGTAGGGAAAAGAGATTGATTTGGCTCTGTTAACTGATGGTTTGTCCTGCCTCTTTTTTTCCTACTGTAACTTTCCTCTTTTCAGGTATGCGCCTGCCAAGTACGAGCAACTGGGAAAATGTATGCATGCAAAAGATTAGAGAAAAAAAGAATAAAGAAGAGGAAAGGTGAATCCATGGCCCTAAATGAAAAGCAGATTCTAGAAAAAGTCAATAGTCAGTTTGTAGTAAGTATTGCCAAATTTGTAATGGGCATCAGCTCTCATTAACAGGTCCATCAGTGACTGGCACTTATAACAAAATGTATGCAGCTGTACTACTTCCAGGCTGCATCGTGACTTAGATCAAGTTTCTGGGGCTAGCTCTGTATGAGTTCTTCGGTTATTACTTTTGCAATTGCAGTGGGTTTTTATGTATCATTCACTGGAATTTGGCAGCACTGTGTGGTTCCAAAATAATTGTTTATGGAAAAAACGGTGCTGCAAACTGCTCACTCTACAATGGAATGCATACTTCTATTAGCTCTCTACAAGACCCTACCACAGTCCAAAACACTAGAATCTGCCAAGCCTCTTTAATTAGTTGTAGCTGCTGCTGCTGGAAGAATGTGTAGTAATAAATAAGACCATACTTAATGTTGAATCAGTAAACTTCCTAACTTTTTCCTGAAGAACTAAACCTGCAGTACTGTGTATAGTATCATCTTACACATCTTATGAAAATATCTGACTATGAATGAAGGAAAATATACATGCCTGAGGATAATGTTGCAGGATCCAATCTGGGTCGTTCACCGGGACCAGGTTTAGTCTTCTGAGCTTTTGGACTTGTGCTGGAGCCCATTTTAAGAACTTTGTTGAGGAAGGGCTCCTGCACAAGTCCAAAAGCTCAGAAGACTAAACCTCTGGTCCTGGTGATCAACCCATATTGGATCCTGCAATATCTACCTGTATTCTTGCCCTATGATCTTTTTTTTTAATAGCCAGGATTCTACGATCCCATTTCTTCTTCCTTTTAACTGATTGATGCCATGTCTTTTCTAATACAAAATGCTAGTTATGCGTGAATTCTGGGCATGAATAATTTTCTTGAACTAAATCTGTTGTTTAACAACCCTCCTTCCAGGTCAATCTAGCCTACGCCTATGAAACAAAGGACGCACTCTGCCTAGTTCTAACCATAATGAATGGGGGAGATCTGAAATTCCATATCTACAATATGGGAAACCCAGGCTTTGAAGAAGAAAGAGCTTTGTTTTATGCTGCAGAGATTCTTTGTGGCTTAGAAGACCTACACAGGGAAAACACTGTGTACAGGTAAATTTTCTTTCATGCTTTCAGAAATTCACATGCATTTGCAGCTTTAGAGAAATTCTTATAATATTTCAGGTTTCTATACATAGGTATCAATATATACTGTAGGTACTTCTACAATAGTCTAGTTCTCCTGCTTGTACAGGGGACTGGACTAAAAGACTTCCAACATCCTTTCCAGCTCATTCATTCTATAATTCTATAGTATGTTTCTCATTACCTTTTTTTTTTAGTACCATTACACAAGAGAGAGAAATAATGCAACATAAGTACCACATCCAAATTAATTGGAACTTATAATTAGGGTTTAAGTGGCAAACTGTTAAAATTCTCTCCTACCAAAAGATGTGGCCTTGAGCGAACAGTTACTGCACAGTTTATCCTTACAAAATTAAATAAATTAACGGGTGCTGTTTCAAAAATATTCTAGATCAATCCTGAATCAAAAGTGAACAGAAAAAAAGAAACTCATGACAAAAGAGCACTTTTCTTTTGCAAAAATGTTCAATTTCTCTGGAAAAAGAATTTATTTACAACTGAGTACTGGGTTACAGGAATTATAATAATATATGGTTATGAAAATCGTCTTACTAAGAAAAAATTGATTAGAATCCTATGACACAGCTTTTAGAAATAGTGATGGGGTAAAGATTGAATAACAATATATGAAAAATGATTTTCAACTATTTACATTGCAATTTAAAGTATGGGAAATACTTTTTTTCCCCTCATGGCAAGTGAGCTACAAAAGAAAAGAAAAAAAAGAGGAAATCAATCTTATTTCCCAGGCATTTTTTTCTGCATCTTCCTATCTCTAATCATATGCTAAAGTAAAATCTGCACAGGATTTTGCTGAGTCACTGTATTTGAGGCACATAAGGAATGTCCGTATTAGGACTGGAGTGTCTTTAGTACCTGGCTGAGAAATTGGCTAGGATTCATTACCTCAGCCTTTACACTTTAGAAATTGTGTTTCATTTGGAACCTGAAACAAATATATTTTGGCTTAAAAATTCAGACAAAAATTCAGACATTCTGGAATATTTTGCTTGTTCCAGGTTTTGGCTATAAAAAAATTCCAGAGTGGTCTTATGGGGTGAGTAGAGCAAGGATGACGCACCATCCTTCTCTCCCTTCGTCTGCCCCATGGCCTGGATACTGGCCCATTTACCCAGTTTCCCAACAGTTTTATTCGTATCTTCCCTTATCCACCATATTGAATTCAAGTGGATTTCTGCCTCTCAGCTCTTCCAGTCAAAGAGATGCCACAGTCTAGCTTGGGCCATGTAATTTCCCTCTCTCTCCTTTCCTCCTGCTCCTTCTTCTAAGCTAGAAGGCTTTATAGGCACTTCTCTTCTTTTCTTGGATATAAGAGGAGGTAGGGAAGGAGGGGTACTAGGAAAATTGGGAGAAGGGTGGAATTTTGGGTGGTGGTAGACCACATATCGGTCCTCAAATTTTTCTAGTGCCTTTCTTTCCCTGTCCTTTGTATTTTAACCCACCCTTGAATTCAAGTACTTCCCAGCCTGCCTACTTTCTCCTCTGCAATCTTCCAGTTGCCTTTCTTTGTCTGTCCCTAACTTACTTTAGCAATGTTGCTTATGGCCTTGCTTTTTTCCCACTTTCCCATCCCACAATACTTCTGCTTGGACCAGTCACATGTGGGGCAGGTGTCGTGTCTTGACACCTATTCTGGATCTACATCCAAACCACAAGTCTCCAAACCTGGCAACTTTAAGACTTGTGGACTTCAACTATCGGAATTCTCCAGCCAGCTGGAGGACCCATGGTCCAGACAAAACATGCATGGTCTTTGGTCTTGATTTGAGCTAGCCAAAAGTGACTGTTCCAAACATGAAATGCTCATTTCAGATATTATCAAATGACGAGGAATTGTTCCTGCTTCTTTATTTATGTAATGAAGGAGGGGTTGTTATTCATATCCTGCAAAATACTAGTACCATAGGGATTATAATGTAAACAACCTTAACACTTTCTGATGAAATCTGTACTTCTACGAAATTCTCTATGCTTTATTCTTCACAGTTCTTTCTATCTCCATGTGATTTCCAATGCCTGAATATTGAGCCCAAGTGCTAAATAACATTTTGATTAGGAATCTATCTATTATAGGGTCTTTTAAAGATAAATAAAATAAAGAATCAAAGATCTAATAACTCTGCTTTAAATTAAGGGACAAATTATTTTGCTTTTTCATAAGAATAACTTGAGTATGAGAGTAATTATTCATTTAGAAGAGAAAGTTTATGGCATTCATTAGCTCACTCAAATGTAAGAATTGCTAAAAACCACTGTGTTATGTTGCTGTTTTTTTTAAATAGTAACATTTTTTGCAATACTGATTTATACATATTTATATCTGAACTGACAAAGTGATTTTACTACCTCACTGTTACCCAGAAAGCAATTTACTTAAATAAAATAATGCAAGTGAGTATTAAGTAAGATAGTACACCTTCACAAATTATATCCCTAACATACGAAAATTATATTATTGTTCTAAGATTATGACACAAGAATTGTTTAGAATACAATTCAAGTTGACCATCAGATGAATTTGCGATAGGAAGGGTCTTGAAACTCTCTTTTTCATTATTTTAGATTGTTCTCAGAAATGATTTAAGCTTTGTCATTACTTGGAAATAAATTTAATTATTTTTCCTCTTATTAATCACTGAGGAACTTTTATTTATTCAGAATATATTATGTGCGCTATTTGTTATTATAAGCAAAAGCACATGAACTAAGAATATTTTGATTCTCTTCTTTTTGTTAGTTTAAATTCCTATTGACCTCACAAGATAAACTTCACAAGATAAACCAGTGCTAGCAAGCCTCCTTTTTAAACAAATAACACTGAGAAAATATGTGAAGGGAATGAGGATGTAAAATGGATGGCTTTATTTTAAATACCACCAAAGGCACATGTTGGATTAATATGATATAAGGCTATTCTCAACGTACTTTTTCATCCTAATTTTAAACACTTCCTTGAAGCACTAGCGGTCTTAATCTATTGCTTTCTCCCACATTGGCTGTAGATATTTAATACTAGAGTGGTCATTTCAGGCATTGGATTCTGAAGAAAGGAAGAAATATTTGCAACTCCACAAAACATAATGACTGTGCTTTTTGAATATCTATCCATTCATTAGACCTGTTAAAACTATTACATCAGTTTAGAATCTTGCAGAAGACATACCATAGCTGCGTAATCTTTTTTTAACAGACTGTAACTTGTATCTGAATTCATTCATGATGGACAGAGAAAGAGTAAGCTAGCTCCTTTCAAGAGAACCCTACATTCAATCATCCTATATTTCTGAAACAGAAATAGCTAATCGTTTCCATTGCAAATTCCATTGCAAATTCTCAGTTGCATAGAAATTGAGACATGGTTTTCATATAGATTATAGACAAATCAAACTCTGTAACTCAAGATTTCTCAACCTTGGCAACTTTAGCTCCCAGAATTCCTCTAGCTAGATATCTTAAATTTGCTTAGGTTGAGAAATGCTCTTTCTGATGGCTGCCACAATGGCTAGCTAAAGAACACATACAAAATACCATATTTTTCAGAGTATAAGATGCTCTGGAGTATAAGACGCACCTAACTTTTAGGGAGGAAAAGAAGTAAAAAAAATCTGCCTCTGCCTCCCAGCATCCATCCGGTATTCATCTGGCCCGTTCACCGCAGCCTGTTTGCTCAGCTGTGGCCCATTCACCATCACCCATTCACCATCGCCACGGCCTGTTCTAGAACAACTGATCAGCGCCGCACCAACCCCTGTCCCCTACTTCCGCAATATTCGCTGTATAAGATGCACAGACATTTCCACCCACTTTTTTTTGGGGGGGGGGGGGGTGTCTTATACTCTGAAAAATACAGTACTCTGCATGATGTCCTCATTGGTCACATCCAGCTGAAGTGAATGGCCCAAGATTGTAGTAGACTGTAATTTTCATGTTGCTGAAAAATCACGTTTTTAATTGACTTTCTGAATTCTTTTACTGAGTAAACTGACACCCTACTGCCTAAATTGTTGGAATGTACTTGTAATTTCCATTTTATCAAAGCAATTTCTACAGAAATAACAGCATTGGTTTTTTCCCCCCAGGGATTTGAAGCCAGAAAATATCTTGTTAGATGATTATGGTAAGTCTGAGAGCTTTAGATAAAACATTTTTGTCTACAGTAAAATGGCTTATATATAGCTGTCTGTACACAGCCAAATCATTCTCTGCAGTGGATAAGAGGCTAAGCAATAAACAACATTTAATTTTGGATAGAGAAAAGAATGGCACTTTTGCCAAAAAAAAAAAAAAGGGAGAGAGATCTTATGAAAAGAAGAGCAGTTTTGGTTAATAGTAGCAATGTTAAGAAAAGTTTATACAAAGGTTGTATTTTCTGTTATCCAACAACGAGGGTGACCAATTGTGCGTATCATTTCTCTGAAGTACTTCTGGCATTATGCCTATAACAAAACAACATGGCTACCTGGGTAAACAATGGGAATCGCGCCTTTGACCAATCAATATTATTACCTGTCTAAATAATGAGAAATAATATGGAGGTATTATCCTTTTTATGCTGGGATTCAAGTATGAAATATGGGTTGCCTGACTATTTTTTTAATTTCATATGCTCCTCAGAGTTAACACCCATCCCCAACTTAATTACATTGAATTATTTGTTCTATTTATATCTGTACAGATTAATCCATCAGCTCAGCAAGTTTCTGAATTGAATAGAGACATGAACGGCAAAATATATAGCCTTTATCTGAATTACAGCTAGTTTGAAACTCATAAATAATATCACTCTGTTAGTCCTTCATGCAAGGAAAAGTTCTCCTTGTCACAGGAGTGATCTGATCTCAGTGGAGAAGTGCAAGACTCCAAGTCTAATCCCCTGTTAAGAGACCTGTAAAACACAGGTGGATATATAACCAACAGATCTGAACTTTTTTCCCTCCCTACCCATCATTTTATTTATTTATTTATTTATTAATTAAACTTTTATACCGCTCCCTCTCCCAAAAAGGGACTCGGGGCGGTGTACAGCCTACTAAAACACACAATAAATATACAATAAATACAATTAAAAATACATTAAACAATTTAATCCGGCTGTGTCCATCCAAGGGAATCAATTAAAAATTAAAACTAATAAAACCCCAATTAAAATTGAATTAAAACCGAGACACAGTTACTGGGCCAGGCCAGCCTGTTTAAAAAATAGGGTTTTTACTGCGCGCCGGAAGGTCAGGATATCCGTCATAGCCCATATCTCCGGGGGGAGATCATTCCATAGGGAGGGAGCTCCCACAGAGAAAGCCCGAACTCTCGGGGCCGTCAGCTGACAACGGCCAGGCGGCGGTACCCCAAGAAGGGCAACCCTGTGGGAGCGTACTGGGTGGCGGGAGGTTGACGATGGCAGTAGGCGGTCCCGTAAGTACCCAGGTCCCGAGCCATGGAGCACTTTAAATACCATCAGTACCACCTTGAATCGAATCCGGTAGGCCACAGGAAGCCAGTGCAGCCTGCGGAGAAGCGGTGTAACGTGGGAGCTCCGAGGGGCACCCACAATCACCCGCGCGGCTGCATTCTGGACCAACTGTAACCTCCGGAGACTCTTCAAGGGGAGCCCCATGTAGAGAGCATTGCAATAATCCAGGCGGGAGATAACGAGGGCGGAAGTGACTGTGCGAAGTGCGCCCAGATCCAGAAAGGGCCGCAACTGGTGGATCAGACGAATCTGATAAAAAGCCCCCTGGCGACGGCCGCAATGTGCTCTTCTAAAGACAGCCGTACATCCAGGAGGACGCCCAGATTACGCGCCCTTTCCACGGGGGTCAAAACCTCTCCCCCCACGGCCAGCGAAGGAACCAGCTGGCTGTATCTGGGCGCAGGAAACCACAGCCACTCGGTTTTGGTCGGGTTGAGACGAAGCCTGTTACGACCCATCCAATTCCGCATGGCCTCCAGGCAGCGGGACATCACTTCGACGGCTTCGTTGGGGTGGCCCGGGGTGGAGATGTACAGCTGAGTGTCATCAGCGTACTGATGGAACTCCACCCCAAAGCCACGGATGATCTCGCCCAGCGGCTTCACATAAATGTTAAACAGCAGGGGCGAGAGCACCGACCCCTGAGGCACCCCACACAGTAGGGGCCTCGGGGCCGACCTCTGCCCCCCTGTCAACACGAATTGCGAACGGTCAGAGAGGAAGGAGGTGAACCACCGCAATACGGTGCCCCCCACTCCCAACCCCTCCAACCGCCGCAATAAGATACTGTGGTCGACAGTATCAAAAGCCGCTGAGAGATCTAACAGGACCAGGACAGAGGAACAACCCCTGTCCCGAGCCCTCCAGAGATCATCAACCAACGCGACCAAAGCCGTCTCCGTGCTGTGCCCGGGCCTGAAACCCGATTGGAGGGGGTCAAGATAACTCGCTTCATCCAGGTACTGCGGGAACTGACGTGCCACCACACTCTCAACAACCTTCGCAACAAAATGAAGGTTGGAGACAGGACGATAATTAGATAACAATGCTGGGTCCAGGGACGGTTTCTTGAGGAGGGGCCGCACCACCGCCTCTTTCAAGGCAGCAGGCAGCAGCCCCTCTCTCAAGGAAGCGTTTATAATACCCTGGAACCAGCCTCGTGTCACCTCCCGAGTGGCCAAAACCAGCCAGGAGGGACACGGGTCCAACAAACAAGTGGTGGCATTAAGCCCCCCCAGTATCCTGTCCACGTCCTCCAAAGTAACAGGGTCGAACTCAACCCAGTTGACCTCACCGATATCCACCCCCACCTCCCCGCCCGGAGATGCCCAATCGGAGTCCAGCTCGTCCCGGATCTGACCGATTTTGTCCTGCAGAAACCTAGAAAACTCCTCAGCCCGCCCCTGCAAGGGGTCCTCCCGCGCTCCCACCTCAAGGAGGGAGCGGGTCACCCTAAACAGGGCGGCTGTGCGGTTTTCCACGGACGCAATAAGGGTGGAGAGGTAAGACCTCCTCGCCATCCTTATCGCCACTAGATACGTCTTAATATAAGATTGTAGTAGTGTTCGGTCAGATCCGGAGTGGCTAGCCCTCCAATTACTCTCTAGGCGTCTTTTCCGGCGCTTCATCTCCCTTAGCTCCTCGAAAACCAAGGAGCCACATGGGATCGGCACCGGGTCAGAGGCCGCAAGGGCACGACTCGGTCGAGGGCTCCAGCAGCCATCCTATCCCAGGTGGCAACCAAGCCCTCAACCGAGTTGTGTGTATGAGCTTCGGGGAATGGCCCAAGCTCCGTCAGGAACCTATCAGGGTCCATCAGGCGCCTGGGGTGGTACCATTTTACTGGTCCCGCCTCCCTGCGGTCAGGGGGTGCGGAACGGAAGTCGAGCTTCAGGAGCGAGTGATCCGTCCATGACAGGGGTTCTATGACTATATCCCCTATACCCAGATCACTCTGCCATTGATCAGAGACAAAAACCAAATCCAAGGTATGACCTCCCACGTGAGTAGGGTCCCGAATTAACTGGGTCAGGCCCAAGGCCGTCATGGAAGCCACGAACTCTTGAGCCACCCCCGAGGCACCGCCGGCAGAAGGCAAGTTGAAATCCCCCATGACCATAAGCCTGGGGGTCCCAACTGCCACGCCAGCTATAACCTCAAGGAGCTCAAGCAGGGCCGTTGCCGCATAGCAGGGAGCCAGGTATGCGACCAGCAGGCCCACCTGAACCCTGGGACCAAACTTCACGAAAAGGAGCTCACACCCGGTCGTCTGAGACACAGTGGCTTCCCTCGGACACAGATCTTCCTTAATAACTACCGCAACCCCCCCTCCCCTCCCCTGGGCCCTCGGCCGATGAAAAACCCGAAACCCGGCTGGGCACATCTCCACCAGAGGGACTGCCTCCTCCTGGCCCAGCCAGGTTTCGGTGACCCCCACCAGGTCCGTGCCCCCCTCACAAATCAGATCGTGGATGAGAGGGGCCTTATTAACAACGGACCTGGCGTTACATAACATCAGCCGAAGGCCCAGGGCCCGATCGCTCAGACCCCCTGGGGAACGGGAAACGACAAGGGGGTCGGAGCGCGCCATAGCAGACAAACAGCGGGGACGCGCTCCCAATACAGGGTATGGCCCCCTGTAACCGCCAAATCTGCCACTCCCGCTCACCGTACTAATAGATTCAATTCCACCCTCCCCGGCAACCCCCCCCCATCCTTAATACAGTGTTATCCGGACCCTGACTCTCCCGGCCACGCCCAACCCACGGCCTGGTCCCAGTCCCCGGCGAGTTGTCCCCCAACCCCCGCCCGGACATTCCTAACCCATCTAAAAACTTGGCTAAAAATTTATGTAAACATCCCTCCCTCCGACGTTTCCTACAGCCCCACAGCCTCCTCTGACTGTGATTGCTGAAAATTTGATGGGATAGCCTCTTCTAATTTTGAGACAGGTATACAAAAAGCTGGTAATGTAAATGTACGTACATGTTACTAGCCATAATGTACTTTCAAAATTCAAAAATCCACTTTTTTCAAGTTTTCTTTTTGAAAGCCAGGTGGAAAAAATGGTATATTCCCATCCCTACCCATGTGTGTGACATATCACTCTAGCTTTGGAATTTGTCCCTTCCAAAGTAGCCAAATTTACTTAAATACAGCCTTTAGCCATCGATAGATTGCCCATCTCTACAGGAACAGGTAAGGTACGAGGCCTGGAAAATCTGTTAGTCCAAGTCAACAAAACAGCCAAAGTGGAAAACAATCTGATGAAATAGCACTTGGCCAAAATATTTAATTGCTTATCATTTTTTGCTGTGGAGAATGGCAATCTTAGAAGGGGGAAGGATGAAAACGTAATGAAAATGCTCATTGTAATTTGAATTGGTTAGTTGGTATGCTCTATGGGGCAGTAATCTTATATTACAGGAAGGCCAATCGTAGTGGATTATTAGGAAATAGTCCCTAAAGGTTTGACAGTCAAGCAATGTGAGCAACCATATTTTAAATGCTTGGATTCCTTTCACCAAGCAAGGAATTACATTTGATGTTATAAATGATTCCTGTTCTGGATTGGTTAATATTTGAAATACTTACTGTTTATTGGTCTACATTCCGGCGGGAGATCCTCGCCCCGTCATTGGTTGACTTAGGCGCGGGAGTCCTTTAAAAGAAGGGCTGCCGCGCCACCAAGTCAGTCGGCATCCTGGAAATAAACAAAAAGACTGAATCACTAAACGTGTGTGCCTCTTCATTGCCGCCGCAAAACACTGGCGACGAAGGTGGGATTAAGGCAACACGTTTAGAGAGTGCATAGCGGCGGAGAGCGAGCGGCATCATGTCCGGAAGCAACGCACCGCCTGAAAAATTCAACCCGGCCAAGGAAGAATGGCAGACGTATGTGGACCGATTCCTCATGTTTTTGGAGAGTAGCGATCTGAGCGGAGTGTCGGATCACCGAAAGAGAGCGGTGTTTTTGACCCACTGCGGCCAAGCCGTATTTCGGATGGCAAAGGCACTAGCGTCTCCAATCGATGTTAAAACGCTAACTTGGCCCGAACTAGAGAAGATCCTGAGGAAACACTACGCGCCCACAGTTTCCTGCCTGATAAAGCGCCATGAGTTCTACCTCCGGAACCAAAAAGAAGGAGAACCTATCGCCGATTTCGTGGCCGATTTAAGAGAAATAGGTGGAGAGTGCGAATTCTCGGATTTCAATGAGGCGCTAAGAGACCGGATCGTCTTAGGCTTAAAAGATCCAATATTGCAGAGTAAGTTGCTAAACCGACCCAAGATAACAGCCACAGAGGCCATTGAAGAAGCCACCGCAGCCGAAGCCGCTCACAAATCGGCAGCAAGAATGAAACAGATTAATCAAGCTGCACACCACAAATCCAAAGAAACCACCAAAGCTGATGATGAACAAGGAAAAACCTCAACTCACTACGAGGATATTGAAACTGAGACCAGTAGTGAAGAAGACGAGGTTTGCCACCTAAAAGCCGCGAGAGGGAAAAAAGAGCGGGCTACCAGGCGGTTTGATTTTGAATGCAACCGTTGTGGTGGAAACCACCCCAGATCAGAGTGCCGATTCATAGATGCAATATGCCGAAAGTGTGAAAAGAAAGGGCACATCGCAAGGGTATGCAGAGCCCGATCAAGCTACAGCCCCAGGCGAAGAGAAAGCCCTCCCCCAAGAGAGAGAGAAAAGAAAACAAACAACCGTTGGAGCCAGGAAGGAAGGAATAGAAAGTTTAAAGAATCATCTTACAAGAAGGAAGAAACGCATCAAACAATAATAATTGGTCACTCTAATACAAAAAACGTTAAAAAAGTCCACGTGCAAGTAAGAATTGAAGAAAAAAATTGTGAAATGGAAGTGGATTCGGGATCATTCCTTTCCATGGTTTCCTGGGACACTATTAAGAAATTGATCCCAGACATACGGCGAAGCGAACTAGACAAACAGAAATTAACACTCAAAGACTACCAGGGAAACAGAATTCCGGTAGTAGGGATTGGACATTTCCAGGTAACCTTCAACAACCATACTGAGATTCTTCCCCTAACAATCGTGGACCGGAACAGACCCAGCCTCTTAGGACTGGAATGGTTCGAACCGCTGGGAATAGGGATGACCGGTATCAACCATATCACAGACGCTGACTGGGAGGCAGATCTCATTCAAGAATTCCAGGACCTGTTCAGCGAAGAATTAGGCAAGTACCGGGGTAACCCGATTTCGTTTAACATAGACCCCAAGGTAGCCCCAATTAGACTAAAGGCTAGAAGGGTACCATTTGCCTTAAAGCCAAAAATAGAAGAACAACTGGATAAACTAGTAAAGCAAGGGGTCCTCGAGCCAGTTGACCACGCTAAATGGGAGACCCCTATAGTGACCCCTATAAAAGCAGACGGGTCGGTTCGTATTTGTGGGGACTATAAGGCGACCCTCAACCATGCACTACAACAGAGCGCATACCCCGTGCCTGTCGTGCAACACTTGCTACATTCTATCAAGGGCGGAAAGATTTTCGCTAAACTCGATTTGGCTCAGGCTTACCAGCAACTGCCCGTTGACAAAAAAACAGCTGAAGCCCAAACTATTGTGACACACCGGGGTGCATTTAAGTGTAATCGCCTACAATTCGGCGTTAGCGTGGCACCAGGCATTTTTCAATCTCTTATGGAACGCCTCCTTCAAGGAATTCCTGGAGTCATCCCGTATTTCGATGACGTCCTAATTGCAGCTAAACACAAATTGCAACTGCGAGACCGCCTAAGAAAAGTGCTGACCAAATTTACTGAGGCTGGGTTTAAAGTCAAAAAAGACAAATGTACCCTTATCACAGACAAAATAGAGTTTTTAGGATACCTAATAGATGGAAATGGCATCCATCCAACAACAGGAAAAACCCGTGCCATCAAAAATGCCCCCACACCAACTAACAAGGCTGACCTACAAGCTTTCCTAGGATTGATAAATTTTTATCATGTCTTTTTGCCCCAGAAAGCCACGGTGGCGGAACCCTTGCATAGGCTTTTGGACAAAGACGCATCGTGGAAGTGGGGACATCGGGAAGAAACAGCATTTAACAAAATTAAAGACATGATCACTTCAGCTCAAGTGTTAATTCAATATAATGAAACTTTGCCACTGTTACTAACTTGCGATGCCTCCCCCTTTGGAATCGGAGCTGTTCTGAGCCACCTTCTACCTAACGGCAGAGAGGCTCCGATTGCCTTCTATTCAAAAACCTTGTCCCAAAGCCAAAGGAATTACAGTCAACTGGACAAGGAAGCACTAGCCATAATTTCGGGTATTAAACGTTTTCATGAATACCTGTATGGCCGATCTTTTTCGATCATCACCGATCACAAACCCCTACTAGGTATCCTGGCGGGTGACAAACCCACTCCCCACATTCTATCACCCAGAATGACAAGATGGTCAGAATTCCTGGCCGCTTACAATTACACCCTGTCGTACCGCCCGGGTCCGACCATCACGCACGCCGATGCTTTAAGTCGTTGCCCGTTACCAGACTCTGATCCTGAACCAAACCCCAGCACTTCAACATTTTTGATTGAGACCCTGCCCGACCTCCCGATGACAGCAGCAGACATCGCGCACGAAACCTCTAACGACCACCTACTGCATACCGTGAGTAGGTGGATCATGAAGGGTTGGCCTGACTCTGAGTTACAAGAACAGCACAGACCATTTAAACAGAGACAAATGGAACTGTCAGTACTAAAAGGCTGTGTACTATGGGGGGATCGAGTGGTCATTCCAAAAAAACTGCGAAATTCCATATTGAAACTATTGCATGAGGGACACCCCGGGGTGGTAAAGATGAAAAGTCTAGCTAGAAGTTATGTATGGTGGCCGGGGTTAGACAAGGATGTTACCGACTGGGTCGCGGGTTGCCAGCCCTGCCAGACTTCCCGGCCCTCACCCCCAAAGGCACCAGCTACTGAGTGGGATCTACCTAGGGGCCCTTGGTCTAGAGTCCACATAGATTTTGCAGGCCCGACTAAGGGACATACCTTCTTGATTCTGGTAGACGCGTATTCAAACTGGTTAGAAGTGAGCCTCATGAAATCAACCTCTTCTGAAGCTGTCATCCGACAGCTCAGTCACTGGTTTGCCACCCACGGTTTACCAGACGTCCTGGTATCTGACAACGGCCCTCAATTCACGGCTACAGAATTTGAGGGCTACCTAGCCAGTTTGGGCATACGCCATGCCTTAACCGCGCCGGCACATCCGGCAGCGAATGGACGGGCCGAACGCATGGTCCGGTTTACCAAGGAGACCCTTCTTAAGTTAGATCAGGGCCCTATACAAACACGCATCGACAAACTATTGTTCCTACAACACACTACACCCAGTAGCACTACTAACAAAACCCCTGCCGAATTACTTATGGGGAGAAAGCTACGTTCCCCTCTCGATAGATTACACCCCACCTACACTCCAGAGAAACCCCTAGATTCTTCAACCAAAGTCCGAACATTACGAATTGGGGATTTAGTTTACGCTAAAAACCTGGTAGGGCAACCCTTATGGGTGCCAGCCACCATCACACATCTAACCGGGCCCCGTTCTTACCGGCTTACCACCGCTGATGGCAAAAGCTGGAAACGACACATAGACCAACTTAGAACTCGCACCCACCCCAGACCTGGCGATTTTCCTGGGGGGGAAGGGGAACATCCACCAAACAGTCTGGATAAGGAAAGCCCACTAACAGACAATGACACCCTAACTCACACACACACACCCTCAACTCTAGCTCCGGTCGGGTCGCGCTGCTACGCACCTGATCCTGAAGAACGTCCCGCTGAAACATCTGACAGGGTCGTCGATAATCCAGGCCGAGCAGGGAGCGGCATGGCCACGTCAACTAGCCCAGTTAGGCCCGTTGGTTGTGACGCAGCCGGCTCGACCTGCTCGAAGTTTCCAGGGCCGGAGGCGAGAGGAGCAACAGGTCCCTCCGCACCAGCCGATGGTAACGACGCAACTGAGCCGCGCAGGTCCAGTCGGACTCACAGGAGCCCCGCCTATCTACGTGATTACGTAACATAGGCGCGGCTCCTGATTGGTCAGACTGGACCAAGGAGGGAGGGGTGTTCTGGATTGGTTAATATTTGAAATACTTACTGTTTATTGGTCTACATTCCGGCGGGAGATCCTCGCCCCGTCATTGGTTGACTTAGGCGCGGGAGTCCTTTAAAAGAAGGGCTGCCGCGCCACCAAGTCAGTCGGCATCCTGGAAATAAACAAAAAGACTGAATCACTAAACGTGTGTGCCTCTTCATTGCCGCCGCAAAACAATTCCTTTCAACCACACTTAGGATTCCAAGGCTTTTGCCCCGCTCATTGAAAGGAATAAAATAACATAAAATTTTGATTGCACTTCCAATGCAATTTTATTTTTCAGCCAAGTTT
This sequence comes from Bungarus multicinctus, assembly GCA_023653725.1. NCBI lineage: Eukaryota > Metazoa > Chordata > Lepidosauria > Squamata > Elapidae > Bungarus > Bungarus multicinctus. Next base: position 61,320,753 of record CM042844.1, read on the forward strand.
TTCTTTTCTGGATGGAATTCTCTGGCGTAGCATCCTTTCAAGGGGATTTTAAAGAAATTAAACACATTAAAAAGTGTTTTTTAATACTTAGTGCATAATCAAGATTAACATTAATGTGTTTAGTGCATATCAAGATTAACATTCTTAAAATTCTCCCTGCTATCTAAGATGATCTCATGATTCAAGCTTGTACTTTTTATCTGAAAGCAGAGGGACATTTGGTCTGCCCTAATATCAGGCAGTTTCCTTGATCAATTTTTCAGATGAGTTTCTCCAAAGAACTAGTATTATTTTTCTTCCTGCAATGGTTAGATTTGTTTTGATAATGTATTTAATAGCAAAATGATTGTTTTATACAGATTCATGCCTATGCTAAAAAAAATTTCACCTCCACTTTAGGCCACATCAGAATATCTGATTTGGGTTTAGCTGTTAAAATTCCTGAGGGTGACTCCATCCGTGGACGAGTAGGAACAGTTGGTTATATGGGTGAGTGGTTTGAAATAGTCTGCTGTTTTCAACTTTGAAGACTATTATTTCAACTCAGCAATGTAAAAGAAAAAACAAACGCTGTTCATGCATGATAAGCAGTCACAATTCAGCATGACTGAACAGATGGCTAAATCTCTGATATGAAGGATCACTTGACCAAGACACAGTTCTTGGTACGTTCTCTCCTAATTGCTTGAGTGCAAAGGCAGCGTCTCCCAAATTGTGTTTATGTAACACTCAACACTGGTAAAAGTTAGAAATATATTTATTTACTAGGAACAATGCATGAAATAAGGAATTGTGTAGGATTGTCAGTAAATATGACATCCATGAATGGCCTTGGGAAGAACAAGATAGCACTCATCTAATGAACCATTTAAATATTATCCAGCATTTAGAGTTTCTGAGCTATCAGTGTCAGCACCCCTGTTGTTTTAAAATTGTGTCCTAGATACTTTTATGGCTTAATTCCTCACCCTCCACCACCCCCACCCCCCAACAGCTATAGTTGTCAATGTATACTTTGTACCAAAGTCCATATTGTAATTGACTGCAGAGGAAAACATTTAATATAGGAATTATGACAATTTTTAAGTAGTTTTTTTTCATTCTTGATAGTTTTAATTAATTTCTCTAAGGTGAATGACATGTGAAATAGGGTCCATTGATTTCCTGGCATGTATTATTTATTTATAAATCTTAGTAAATATTAAACCTTTTAAGAGTACTTAAAAAAAGCTGGAAATGAGATTATTGCAAATAAATGGCACTAAGATTTCAACTTAGATCAGAGATGGGCAATTGAGATTGTTTCCTGGGTTTTGTGCACTCTTAGCACTCTCTCTTATAATCCCTGAAGCCCCTCCCACTACACTACCAAACACTGGGGATGCCGTTACAAGGTGGGCAACGCAAAATTGTCATGATCACTTGACCATATGATATTGTTTAAGCAAATTAGTAAAATTTACATCATTCACATAATAACATCATGGTATGTGTGAAATCATTGTGGCTTGTACCAGACTCCAGTGTGGAAGAAAACTAATTTCATATCACATATAATAATATGACATGTGTGATTTTAAAAAATCTAATTACGTATAGACTGTTGTTAGGGATAAGCTTATATGATACCCATATTATCCTTTACAGATCCTTGAAAAATTCATTTTGGTATTTTCTGAAGGGTCAAAGTAAAGTAGTTGGAGTGATTCAGATTAGCACCTGACAGATATCCTTGTGTATTGCACAATATAGATTATCACCGGGTGAATGGTGGTCTCCTATTTAAATCCTGGAAATACGTATTTGAATTATCATGGAGAACAATTGTTTCCAACTATACGGAAGTGAACCTACATAAATGGCTTAATTTTATTATTATAATTACCTGTGAAACAATTTCCACTGAGCTTTCCTCCTAGTATCAAATTGATCCTTGGCCAGACTAAATGATCTCTTATTTCATTCTTGCCTCGATAGTCATGCTGACGTCAATATAGACATAGGGAACTTTTTTTCCATTGTCTCCTTTCTTTTTCCCAGCTCCAGAAGTCTTGAATAACCAGCGATATACCCTTAGCCCTGATTACTGGGGATTAGGCTGCTTAATCTATGAAATGATTGCAGGACAGTCACCCTTTCGAGGAAGGAAAGAGAAGGTGAAGCGGGAAGAAGTAGACAGGAGAGTCTTGGAGATGGAAGAGGTGTATTCCCATAAATTCTCTGAAGAGGCAAAGTCTATCTGCAAAATGGTAAGTGTGAAAATCAATCAATAGACTGTAATGATCAAATTATTTATTTATTTATTTAATCAATTTTATATACTGCTCCCCTCTCCCAACGGGACTCAGGGCGGTTTACAGCCAAATAAGAATACAATCAATACAAAATTTAAAATAAAAGTTTTAAATTTTAATGATGAGATAATGATTAAGATGACTGTGGAAAAGCTTTTTGAAGCCTGGGGCCATCAATAAAGATGTATTGATCTTTAACCTCCATAGCCCTTGAGCAGGAATTATAAAATCTGAAGTCCACTGAATGTCAAGTGACACTATTGAGGTAGTAATGTCAAGTGACACTATTGAGGTTTGCTGATCATGGCCCTAGTAAATCTTAAATTTTGCTGCCTTTTAGAAATAGCCTTAGTTTTCACAAGCTTCTTTCCCAGTGTTTTATTCTTTAATATAGTGAAAGCTGACAACAACTTTTATTTGCCTTTCCATGAGATTTGTTTCTTCTTCGGTAAGATGTGTATTTTGAAATGTTTCTCACTACAACTACTTCCTTGCCTTCGTGAGTTCTAAATTATTGAAGTTGCACCAAGTCAGCTCAGTGCTATCTATAGTGTTTTCTCAAATTCAGGATTACTGCTAAGCAGTTTTTCCATCATTATTTGGATATGTCAGGACCGAACTTTTGAACTTTTTTTCCTAAAAAAGATTAAACCATTAAACTAGGCATGATCAGAATGTGAGGTCATGACGGAGGCGATATTTGTTCCCACCCAAAGCAAGCTGCCTTCATTCCTTGGGATCCATTTGCTGGGACTCTCCTTTGACAGATCTTATTTATGTAGCCACAGTCCTAGATCACTTCTGAGCACCACTTACTAGGCTTGTGGCATTCTTGACTAGGGTCACCAAGGATAGCTTTCAATAGGTTCCTTTCTTGGGATATAAAACATTGGTCAGTTGCTGTGATAAACTTGAACTAAACTAGCTCGTCATATTGGAATTCTGGAATGAACCTGCACAACTCTGAATGCAACCCATGCTTGGCATTTCTTAGAGAAGAAGAAAATCTAATGTTGGAAGACTGGACTGAGTACTAGAATATGGACAACATCCATCATGGAGAAGTTGAAAGGGGGGAAGGTAGAACTAGGCAAGTGTATTGATCTTGGATAGATTATCTTGGAAGGTACTCAGGAATAAGTTGAAGTTAAAATAGGAACCACTGTTGAGAGGACAAAAAGCCATTGAAGGCAAATCCTGGTCTTGGGGTTAAGTTGTGTCAGATATAAGATTTTGAATATACAAAATTCTAACACAGAAATTATAATTCCAAGCTACTGTTTGTCCAGGGAAAACAGGATTCCTGTCCTACTCAGAGACCCTCTCCAAGGGTATTCTGACAGAAATTTTCTCAGGTAGATATACATTCTGAGGTTATGGTTAGCACCATAAATTTTGAGAAACCCTATACTGTAATCTCTTTTCTGTAAAGACACAGTTTGCCTTATCCTTATTTCAGAAGTTGTGGGAGATTACAATCTACCATTTTTTCATGCCTTAAGCTAGTTGCATAGTGTAGTCCAGTAGGCAGATATTTTATATCCATGCTTTCTGGTTACAAAATCTTCTCTTATGAATTGCTATGTTATAAGACCAACATGACTCATTACTTGTTCTTAGGAGTTCACTGTCACTCTATAATGTGTTTTTTTTAACCATTTTTTTAATTTGCTGAGAGGAAATTCTTATTTCAAAATTAGATTTCATCCTAATCAACATTTAACTTAGTTATCATGCACAGGAATTCTTGAGTACCAGTGTAGAGTATCAAGTACAATTTTGGACTCAGCCTGTGGAGACCCAGATGGATCTCCACAATGAACTGCATAGCTCGCAAGGCTGCTATGTGGTGGGATTCATTTTTTTTTACCGGTTCTGTGAGTGTGGCTTGGTGGGTGTGGCAGGGGAAGGATCCTGTAAAGTCTCCAGTCAGAGGTGGTATTTGCCAGTTCTCCGAACTACTCAAAATTTCTGCTACCGGTTCTCCAGAACTGGTCAGAACCTGCTGAATATCACCTCTGGTTAAAGTGCAAGGAGGCTGTGATCTCCTTGAAAGGTAGGGATAAAAATGAAATAAATTAAAAGGGATCTCTCCACAGGGCCCTCTCCACTAATTTCATCAATTAAAGACTTCATTTTTTAGACCGGTAAAGAGCATGCTGGAAAAAAAGAAACTGAATCAAAGGAGTTTCCTAGGCTTTTTTGAATCTTACTACCATCCAGTTCAGAAATATAAATTTCCTGTGCTACCATATTCAGAATGGTGTTGTGTTCCAGTAAAATACAGTTCAGCAACACCCTCTGAAATGACCATGGCTTGAAACTGTGGATACCTTGATGCCAACCCTGACACATGCAGGAAAATCTTAGAGGTTTGTTCCATTTGCCATATGTCATCCACCCATGCCTGCTTTTAAGCACTGAAGGCATTCACAGTTGGATCCAAGCACAACCAGATCCAAGCTCTAGAAACAAGGCTCACTGTTGAAAAATTCCTGTGATGTTTCCTAACGTCAGTAAACGGTGTTTGTAAACTAAATGCTTCAGTAATATGCTGTGCCCGGGGATACTGTAATTAGTGTTCCCTTTTCATTTAGATCTGTCCAGCCTTGGGAACATTTTAGCTGGAGAATTTTCCAGAATCATTTGCCAAATCTTGGTTGGAGTGCGAATGCATCTACCTGCTTCTGTTCCTTCAAACTGAAGAATGCTTATAAAAACAATCTGGTTAAGCAATTAAAGGAAACCAACTGCAGTTAACTTTCTATTACATGTGTTGCTGGAGCCTAATTACATAAATTCATTATTTTAATGATTTCTAAATTGCAAAGTTATACAAATATTTCATGCTTATAAAATTGTTGACTTTTCTATTGCTGCCCTCTAATGGTCAAAGGGTGAATATCCTCTGGAAAAAGAATCTTTAAATCTGTTTTCCTCATTATTTTTATAATCAATGAAGTTAACAGTCTCTAACCACATATGTTTGCTGAGAAGAGAGTACAGTTGACTTCAATCATCTTTTCCTTAGTTTATTTTTGTTACTGAATGAAGCTTGACATTACTAGCCCATAATCATTGAACTACCTTAGTTTCTAATATTCGTCAGTGAAATTCCCTTAGCATTCCCTTCCCAATCAAGTAATAAGAAAGAAGACTGAAATAAAAACCAGTAAAATAGTGTCTGTGTGTGTATGTGTGTGTGTGTGTATATATATGGCAGATTAATATAATGTAATGCTACAGGATTAATGATGATATTTGTTGAATGCTGGAATAATTTTATATGTAAGGGTAGCTGCAAAATGAGTAAGGTAATAATGAGGCTTTCAAATTCTACTGCAGTTAGTCCTCAACGTACGACCACAATTGAGCCCAGCATTTCTGTTGTTAAGTGAGACATTTGTTAAGTGAGCTGTTCTCTATTTTGCTACTTTTTTTGCCACAGTGAATTACCACAGTTGATAAATTGGTAACCCGGTTGTAAAGTAAATCTGACCTCCCCATTGACTTTGCTGGTCGCAAAAGGGGAATCACCTGATCTCGGGACGCAGCAACAATCATAAATATGAACCAATTGCCAAGCAGCTGAATTTTATCATGTAATCATGGGGATGATGCAATGGTCAAAAGTGTGAAAAATGGCCATAAGTCCCTTTTTCCAGTGCCATTGTAACTTTGAACGGTCACTAAACAAACTGTTGTAAGTCGAGGACTACCTGTATTCATGAGTATTGGATATGATTTTATCTTCACTTTACCCATTTAAGTGCTAACCTTTCTTTTGCAAAATGGTTTCTACTTCTACTTAGAAGCTGAAATTGCACTTCAGCCAACTAAACATCATCTCTCTAAGCTCACTGTATTAACACATATTGAAGGTTGAAGCACTTTGTTGATCAATGGAATTCATTTCTAGCTAACAATTATTCATGGAGTTTAATCTTCTGATCTTAATAAATTGGATTCTGTCACAAGGCAGTGTCTACTTTGAAATTATTAGGAAAAACTTTGGACCTCCACAAGTGTTGTATCTCTGTCTGGTTCCTTAAAAGCACCTAATATTTTTGCCAGCCAGACCAAAAAAAGGTGAATAAATGTCTGTGACTCTTAAAAGCAACAACATTTATTGCTCAAGATTGCACAGAGACATGTATGATTTTATGGAATATTGGAAGGCATTCTATTCAGAGATTTGAACACTTCAACCAAAACATGCCCAGTCATGTTAGATGGTGTTGCTCTTTAAAAATCAGTGTGTCTGTTATATTTATTTTATTATTAAATTTATATGCTGCACATCACACTATCCAAATCCTTAAGGAGCTCTGGAATTTTGTGCTCTGCTAATCCAAGCCTCAAAGCTCTTGAAGATGCTGTCTCTTTGCTTCCATTTAATGGGCTTTAAGAGATTTGCAGCCTGGATCTAAATGTAGTAGTGCCCAGAACTTCATGTGTGGTTATTGGTAAAGATATATGGCAGACAATAATTGGCATTCACCTGCCCAAGCATTCAAAGTAAATCTATTGATCATTCGTTCATTTGTTGATTTTTAAGCTACTATTTCTCTTCATATATACCATCTTTCTTGAATTTTCCCCATCAAAGTAACCTTATGAAGTAACAGGCTGATTGATGAACCCTAAGTAATCTAGTGAGGTGGGATTTGTATCTACTCCCAGTCTATTTAAACTTTCACCATCAGTTTATTCAGGCTCTCAATAACTCTGGAATAAGAGATAAAATGTTGGAAAACTTTAAAAACTCTTAATAATTCATCCAACATAATTCTATAAAATGTGGTTACATTCAATAAATTAATCTTGCTTTTTAGGCTTGAAACTATTATAAGGGAACTCAGTATATGTTTAAATCTGTAGCACATTCTACCAACAGTTTGGAGTAATGCAAAGAAAAGTGTCTGCTGGAATTTTTTGAAGGTCATTGACAATATGAAATTAGGCTTATGCAGATAGGATTATGAGAGATAAATAAAATAAATAAGCCAGATAATTAGAGTTAAGATAGAGAAGTGATATGAGTTATTTTATAAAGCATTGATAAGATGATTAAATATATTCAGTAAGTATAAGTCCAACTTTTTCTAACAGATATGTGAAAGTAAGAATTAATAGTTGCATTTTAACTCCAGCAAATGAGGATAATGAAATGAAAGAGTCTGGGGGGAAATTTTGAGGAAAAATTACATAAATTTGTGCAATTTTCCTCAAAATTTCTTTGTGCTTTATGATACTTAGTCAAATAAAATATTCAGTTCAGTTCAATTTCTTGATTAAGGAAGTCTAGAGAAAAGTCATTGTGCTAGAACACATTGTGAATGAAATAAGAGTGCAGAAAAAGTAATTAAGCTATGCAGAGCTTCAAAATGTAAAGATTTCATGAATTATTTCATGAAAGATTTCATGAAAGAAATTTGTATATTTCAAAGATTGATTTTGGCTTAAGTCATTGATAGATGCACATGAATAAAGATAAGTGAAGAATTGGGGGCAGGGATGATAAAATTGAAGAGACAGAATGCTAGAAGGACTATTTTAGAGGCTGGTATGGAAATAAATAAATGAATAAGGAATAAATAAACGTTAGTGTCCAAGAACAAAATGCTAAAAAAGAAATAATAAAGCTTTAAAAACAAATATAGATGATGTAATGGCAGAAATATGAGTATGGTTGCCAATAAAGTACAGTATGATTTATTTAACATGTGTGTAAAGATTGCATCTGTGTCTGACAAGTGGAAAAACACATTATGGTTCCCTTATACAAAATGAAAGGTAACAAGACTAGATGCAAAACAAAAAACAACCCACCACAGGATAAGTTTGTTCAGTTTACCTGAAGGGGTGCTTGTTAGAATTCTGATTAAAATAATGCCAGAAGTAGCACAGAATTCTCAAATAAAATTTGATAAGTACAAGTGCATAGTGTGTACTGCTTTTCTGAAAGTCACTTAGAAATTTAAGAATGTGAGAAAGTAAGTCCAGTATGATAAAATGGAAAGGCTTGCATTGTGGAAAGTTGCTAACTGTGATAAAAGCAATATATTATGGAATAGATGAAAATTAGCAGAATGTTTTGTGAATGGTTCAACACTTAGGCAAGGATATTATAGTTTATATAGTTTATGTTGCAGCATGAATCGATATTCAAGGCCAGACAAGATAATAGTGTCAGCCAATAGTGTCTACTGGGAGTTGCGGGTGGAATGGGGGTCAAACTGAAGAAAGCATCACCATAATATTGTGATACAAGGACACATCTTTTCTATATGTTCATTGTATACCTGCTCCAAAAGGACAGGGTTTGTGACATGACATTGTAACACTGCTTTCAATATTATAATGAAATGTTTTTGCAATTTTAAATGTTATTGCAATTTTTAAAAGAGAAGTATCAGGAAAAAAACCTGTAAGAAATAAAGTACACTAGAATAAATAGTAATATCAAATTAATTAATTATGAATTGCAATGCTATCACAGATCCCTTAACAATAACTCTAATTGGAGAATGCAGCTTAGTGTAATTATTGTCTGCATAATATCTAATCAGAAACCACAAGGATCTCATCAAGAGGACTCTCCAGGAGTGGCCTCATTACAAGATGACCCACAAAGCGATTTGCTACAGCTTGCCAATTCCAAAAGGAGCACTATTTTCACCTTTCACTTACTTTTTTATGCTATATATTGTGTTACTTAATAGCATATAGACTTATATATCACTTTACAGTGCTGTACACTCCTCTCTAAGTGGTTTACAGAGTCTGCATATGGCCCCCAACAATCTGGGTCCTCATGTTATCAACCTCAGAAGGATGGAAAGCTGAGTCAACCTTAATATTTTCATTTCATGGGCAAAATGCCAATGATAACAATGCCTACATTCCAAACATGAGATACCTCTTATTAATCGCTGGACTATCACATATTTAGCTTTATTTTTATTAAATACTAAAGTATGAATGGCAATTGATTTTTTTATAAGTACTACTCCCATTAAGAGATAGAGGAGAATGTTTGGGTTTCTCTACATGCAATAGGATTCAACAGATATTTTCTGATCATTGTCTTGCCTTCTTTTCAGCTACTGAGCAAAGATGTGAAACAGAGGCTGGGATGTCAGGACGGCGCAGCTGAAGTAAAGAGCCACCCATTTTTCAAGAGCATGAATTTCAAACGTCTCCAAGCTGGAATGCTGGAGCCTCCTTTCGTCCCTGATGTAAGTGAGGCTTAAAAGGGAATTACAGGGCTGAAGTAGAACTTGAGAATATATATGACCTACTGCTTGAATCTGTATTTTTAACAGTTGAGGTCTATCATCCATGAGAAGCTGTTGAACTTAACAATGGTTGAGATCTATCTTCCTTGAGTTGGGGTTGTATCTTGACTTTGGATATCTGGGTCTAATAATTTTGACTCCATCGCTGATTGAAATTTCATAACAGTGTTTTGGATGAAGTCCCTATAGGCAGCCTTACACATCCTATTCTCTTCAGTTGTTTTCTGCCCTCATCTATGGAGTGCTTTCAAAGAATTATGTCAGTTGTTAACTTACTACTTGTTAGCCATTAATAATGAGCTCTCCAATGTTCAATACCCCACAATGCTCGATACCCCACTCTGTTTTAAAGCAAAAATTAAACATTGTTTCAATTTAAAATGAAGCTAGCATAGTGCAAAACAAAGCATCAGATTCAGGATTATCTGTATTTTCAAAAAAGCCCATAGATTTCATAGATATCCCCAAAACTATTTTTATTTTATATGGCCATTGCAGCCCAGTCCTTCTTTTTTTTTTTTTTTGAGTGTATCCAACAGCCCATAAAAATGGGGAGGGGGGATCCTGTGGTATGATGGAGATAATATCAAAGAACAACCTGATATGTTTGCCTTCTAATAAATGGGTTTTGGATGGATTGGCCATAGTTCAGCAGAAACAAATGCTGAAACATCTTGATTGTTTTGATCTTAAGCACAGCAAAATCCAGAGGGATGTGGAAGAGATTATGCAGGGTCATTAGCCGATGCTGGGGTGTATCATATCTTCCTCTCACCTTTGCAGTGCTAGCTTCCCAGTCTCCACTCCTCTTCCTACTTTGTTCCCTCCCTGTCTATCTTCAGCTGCTGCTGCCACAAAAGTCCCAGCATGGTTTCACTCAATCACCTGTCATATTATCTCCCCAGCACTGTACTTCCCTTTCCTCTGTTCCCTGCTTTCCTCAGATGACAATGTATGTCCATTCTCAAAGAAATCTTGGCTTGCTCTTACTCCTCCAAACAATTTATGCTTTTTCTTTAGAGCTACCATATCAGTGTTTCAAAAACACAAGCCACCAAAAGATGGCAGCAAAGAATTAGATACAGATTTCAAATCTTTTTGCTGCCCTCTTCTGGTTGTGTTTTGGAGACCTGATATCCCTATTTGAACAGCAGTGACTGTTCCAAAAGAAAACACGAAAAATAGCAGTGGAGGAGACTGTGTTGTAGGAGAAAAATCTCAGGGTTATAGCTCTCTTTCCCAAAGGAAAAAACTGCTGCATTTTTTTTCTTCTGAAGAAACTTCAGCCTTCAAGAAAAACGGGTTTAGATGTATAAATGCTGTGGGAGAAGAAGCAGACAAACTCAGAAGGATCAAGTTAACGTTGGGGAAAGTAGCATGTATAGATTGGAGAGTCTGGATAGGCTTAGAAGAATTGGATAGTCTTGGAAAGATAGAGTGCATGAAGGGTGGAAGGGCACAAAGGGACTAGAAGAAGGTCAGTGCAAGAGTAGGAAGGCAATGAGTGAGTGGATACAAGTACTGATGAAGGTGGGACAAAGAACAGCAAGTGGATGCAAGGCAGAGCAAAAGGTCTGGGGGACATAGATTGCATTGGACAACCTGCTCGTCTGACCCATGGGCATGGACTTATTTGCATTTCTATTTGCCCAAAGCAAGTAATGTTCTGAATGACCTGAAATAGTACCAACCACATGTTGGTGCTATCTTACTCTGACTCTTTCTTTTTGTGCCGGGGCAGCCAAGAGCAGTGTACTGCAAAGATGTGTTGGACATTGAGCAGTTTTCCACTGTCAAGGGAGTGAACCTGGACCAAACAGATGATGATTTTTATTCCAAGTTTTCTACAGGCTCTGTATCTATCCCATGGCAAAATGAGGTAATTAGTCATGTTTCCATAAATACTTTTCTATCAATCTTTCAGAATTTCATAAATGTCAAGCATATACTTGAAATATTTTAAATACCTTATTTCTTCAATGTGGATGTATTCTGCAGCATTTTAAAATAAAAAAATTCTGTTGATGTAATGTTTAACTATGCACTTTGAAAGGATGTACCACCAGTTGTGTTTCATTAAAGAGACAAAGTGATTCTTTCAAAATGTGCAATTCTAAAATTTCAAACATGGTCTTTTTACAGACAGGACTACAATTACCTGATGATAAAAAGCTAAGAATAACTTTCTGTAATGAAAGACATTATTGTTTTCATGTGCAAGAATTAATTAATTGGGATTAAGACCATCTAATGCTTAGTTTAGTTTTGCTGCATCCAATATGCTGTGCAAGTCAGTTGCAGACTCGCCATTTTTGCTACTCCTAGTAAAGAGATATTCTGGACATGGAAGGTTTGTATCAAGCTGAAGAAAATAACAATTGGATTGGAATGATAAGACAGAGGGTCAGAAATTTAGAGAAAGTTGCAGGACATTCTAAGCTGCTTTTTTAAAAGGACTCAATGACACTGTATGTCATTGTAATCATTTATGTTATATTTATATCTTATGTGTGGTTCAGGAGCTCAAATTCACATCATGTCCTGCTTCTGATTTCAGTACTGATTCACACAGTTCAAGTAGTAATTCAGTATACTCAAGGTCAAAATGTAATAATAGCAAAGCACACAAACGCCCAAATTATTGGATTTTCTATAGGAGAGCACAGAAGAATAGTCCAATTTCAGTCCAAGATTCCAAGAGCCCAGGTCAGAATTGTCAACCAGTCCAGAAGTGAGAGGTTGATGGTTTCTTACACAAATATGATTCGTTGGAACATTGCAAAAGAACCATAAATCCAATGGTTATTTCCAACAAAGGGTCAGGGCTGTCTCTTAAACAGCTAGCTACTAGGCTGTAGCTGGCTGTTACTAGTCAAGTGATTTACTCCTTTACTTGACAAGGAGCTTCATAGAATGTTGCTTTATATCATGCTCATCTGGCACTCCAATGTCCATGTAACTCTGGATTTGGTATCAAATCAAGCTAACATATACATGTTCATGTGAAGCAGTTTCTTTGGATTCAGATTCAGAATCTGAGTCATAAGCCTAGATCAGAAGTCAGCAACCCACAGCTCTGGAGCCGCATCTGGCTCTTTCATCCCTCTGCTGCAGCTCCCTGTCACTGGTTGGCTCCACAATTGATAGGGCTTTCAGTTAGGACAGGTAGAGGAAAAAGGATGTTGCGCTAGGAGGAGACTGTGGTGGGGGAACCAGACTTCTGGTTGGCTCCAGAATTGAACGTGGGACTTCCGGTTAGGATCTTTGCAGATTGCTGACCCCTGGCCTTGATCATGGCACATAACGTTCCCTTCTCCTATTTTTCCCTATGAGTAAGGTAAGTTGAGAGAATGACTGACCCAAAGTCACCTGATGTGATGAAATGTAGTAAGAGTTGGATTCCCAGGAGGGAGGTGATGCATTCCAGAGACATAAGAGGCAATTCAGTCCAAATGTCACATGTGAGAAAAAGAGGGCAAAGACAGTCCCTTTCTAATCTATTCTAATGGAATATTTTATAGATGCAGAGTGCTCAGTCTGGCAAGATCATGTCTACAGACTGCCTCTGTACTTACACTAACTTGAAAACTGATTATCTTCCAATGAGCAGCCAAGTTTCCTCCTATCTGGGTGTACTCTATTGACTTTTTATAAATGTTGCATTCTATATAATAAGGCTAGAATTTTCCCTGGGTTTTGTTGTGGTTCCAATAAATATTCTTTCTCTTTCGTCTTGCTAGATGATAGAAACAGAATGTTTTAAAGAACTAAATGTATTTGGACCAAATGGTACTATCTCACCAGACCTTAACAAAAACTATCCTCCAGAACCACCGAAGAAAGGTTTGTTGCATCGAATATTTAAACGTCAGGTGAGAGTTTCTAAACTATTCATAATGCATATATTTATTAAATAAATACTCAGTTATCTTTATCACTATTCCAAAATGTCCAAATCTTGTCATGGCATATGGCATTTGCCATTATAGTCTAGCGATGGATGAAAACAAGCTTTTGCCAGGCTGGTGTCCTCAGATCATATTGGCTTGCACCTACTCATTGTGGACTGGGGCAAGTTTGTGGTGAAAGAGAATTTAGAATTTAAAAAACACCCCTTTTTCTTCAGGCCCTAGGTCCTGATATATAATTACTGTTGGCCAAAAAATGACAGTGATTGCCTGAGAATAGTATAAAGGAATCCCACTTTGGATTGAAAGGCATATTTGGAATACACAAACAGTGTGTTTGTAAAACATTTGGAAGGAGAAGGCATTATCTATTCATAAATGGCTAGCAAGGCAAACATGGCTAGTCATAAAACATAAAGGTACTAGAAGACACACTAAGGAACTTGTCTATCCCCGCAGTCTTAGGACAAATAGGCAGACTTGAAAGTCAAACACAGGTTTGTGAACGGCCACCATTTGCAGATTCTATGAACGCCAATCAGGTTTACTATATAGGAGATTTAGAAGCATTCTAATTTGATTGTTGATTGTACCCTATGACTATCATTATGATTCTTGATTTTTAATGAATGTACCTTTTCTTTATGTATACACAAATTCCTTGTGTGTCCAATCACACTTGGCCAATAAAGTATTCTATTCTATTCTATTCTTGCATATAAAGAAGATGCTAGAGGCTGATGCTTTGCATTCTACCAGACAGTAAAATTGCAGTAGCTCAAGAGGTCCTAGCCCAAACGGAAGTCTCCCTAGAACCCAGTGGCTTAAGGAGAGTTGAGGATGAGAAACTCTTGTAAATGGACATACAAAATTGTATGATATCCCCGTTTTTATGCCACACTTTATATCAATCAAACAAAGGTGTAATGCAGAGCAACACAGGCAAATAGTTATATTTAATAGTTATATTTTCTGGAAATTGCGGCAGATACATCTAGAATTATTTGGAAAAACTAACCTTTTCACATCTTTCTTCCTTTTTAAAAAATTTCTCCAGCATCAGAACAACTCCAAGAGCTCTCCAAACTCAAAGACCAATTTAAATCATCACATAAATTCCAATCACGTCAGTTCAAACTCTACTGGGAGCAGTTAGCTATTTCTGGCCTATGGATATTACATTCTTCCACTGATAGAGTATCAAGCATCAAGGATGAGAAAAGCACCTACCATCGAGCTAGAAGATCAACCGTTTCTAACCATGGAAAGTTTTTTTCCCTGCTGTCTGTTCCTTCTAGGGAAGCTTCCCATTTTATGAAGATATTTACTCTCAGGTCTGTTTTTGGGGTGGAACTTGAGGTCTTATGACTCAACATTGTAGGATACCGCAATAGAAATTGGAAGCTGACAACTTGCACGTATTTAAAATTACATCCTAACTAGAACTGAACTTTATCCTTATTATTTTTAAAGAAAAGGTTTTGTAAATTTCTCTATTGTCTGAGTTTACATTTTGTACATTTGTATTTAAATGAAAGTCAAACTTGGGGTTGTATATTTTCTGAGCAGTAGCTTGTAAAGCCATGTGTTTTAAGACTTTTTAGTGGTTTTTTTTTTTTTAAGAAAAAGTGATCAATACTTCCAATCTCAAAATGAGGGGGGTTGTTTTTTGTTTTGTAAATATAGAAAAGTGTACATAAGTTCCTTTTTCCTATATTGCTTCAGTTGATACTTTTTTTATAACTTCACTTTTGCGTTTTTTTGGTTAACGGCAACACTGCAGACTAGTGTCTTCCCTCCCCTCTGTTTTGTTAAAAGCCTTGTATCTAATCAACTTAGACCTACAAAGTCTAAGTCTAAAGTCTCTTTAGAGAGGCTAAAAGCTATGTCTGAAGTTCAAAACAACATGGGACCATTGTTGCTATTTGCACTTTTTTGTAGCTCTTATATTTGTTGCTGAAAAATCAAATCTAAAATCTCACTTTTTCTTCCCTGGGCTGAAATTCTCTAACTATTGCTAGAAAAAAAAAGTTTCGACATGTGAAGTCTGACCTTGGCAGCTCCTTTCAAGGAGACAATAAGATTGTTCTAGATTTTGTTATTTCTTGGTTTCACCTTTAAATGGGCTTGCACAGTTCATGGAGAAATGGCTCTTGAATGCACATTGGATTTGCAGAAATGCCCATTTGATTCCTGAGTCAACATCTGTTTGCTAGTGTATTCACTGCATCCCAGAACAAGAGTGCAATTGGTGTAGTCTGTATGCCAGCTGGTGCTTCCCAATACTCCTCCTATTGTGGATGTAGCTTCTTGTGCTCTAGTTTCCATTTACCATATGGTAAAAATGAAGGAAGCTGAATACCAGGAAGTTGAGCTCTTAATGGGACCTTCTGTATGTAATTATTTTTATCTGTCCACTTTCTATTGTTCCAATAATTTTTGAGATACCAGGAATGTGAAAGATGTAATAGTTAGAGATTCTTCGAGCATCTTGGCCACTTTCTGGTTCTAAGATATGACTAAATTGTATGGATTCTCTTTCCCTGATTAGGAGGGTCAAACTTTGGACTTTCATTTATGAATAAGGAAGAAACAGACAATTCCTTGTTTGGACATAATTCATAATCTCTTTTTTAAATAATAGTTTGCAGTATGATCGAAAGAAGTGTCAATTTTACCTTTAATCACATGTATTTAAGGAAAATTTAAGAGCTTTAAACTGCAGAAATGGAGATTACATAAATACCCATAAAAGCTCACCATCTACATCCAGAATACTACTAGTAGTATCCCACATCAAATTTAATAAGTGGAATTTCAGATGATTTAATGTCTCTTCTTTCTTAGTAGAAGAGGATAGAATTTCAAATGCTCAGTAATTTTGAATATTTTGAATACTCAATAATTTTGAAAGAGATTTATCTCACATAATATTTGAATCCATTTGAAAAGTCTGTTTGTCTTTTTAAATCAGAGAGATATGGATCCTTCACCAGTAAATGGGCTATGGTTAAACAAATATTTATGAAATGTAACTGTGGATTGTAATATGCTTATTTTCTGCAGTTGATAGTATTTCAAAGATGGGAGCCTGTTTCCAAGGTTTTGGTCTCAAGATAATTTTTACAGGATACACCTAGACTTTTCAAAAAATGTGTAGTTGATATGAAACATGTTGGGTTCTTCCTCAGAGGTATTTCAACATATAGCACAGTCTTCTATGTCCATATATAAAGTATTTCCCATCAATGACAGCCAATATCATGTTAATAAAAAGAAAGGGTTGAGCTTTAGACTAAAAAGCATTTGTATCTGAGACATTAAAAGCATTTGATTCTTCTGCCATAATCATTATTGTGGTCAACTGTAATCAATAATCTAGATCAGGGGTCCTCAACCCATGGGTCGTGGACTGCCACTGTTCCATGAACCACCAGGAACCAGGCCATGAAAGCAAGTGAAGCTCCATCCACATGTGTGAGATCCAGGCAGTGCATGAAACCACACCCAGTCGGTGGAAAAAATGCCTCCCCTCAGAACTGGTCCCTGGCACAAAAAAGGTTGGGGGCCACTGTTTTAATCTGTAATTTTCATCTAAATCAGATGAAAAGAGAGAAAAATCAGGCATATATTGCAACCCAAGTCAAGGGCATAAATCCTTCATTTTCACAACACCAGAACACCTGGAAATTCAGCTGTTCAGTAACTCTGGATTTCTAGCTTTTGAAAATGTACATTAATGTGTGCTTCTCTTTGTATTTACACATGCACGCATGAATTCTCTGGTATCTCATGCATCTGAATAAAAAAGATAATGGCTAAGTATAATGCCATACTTACGTTTTGCATGTGTAACTTTCTGAGTAATTCTTAGTGGAATGTCAGCCCGAGATTTCTCTGTTAGGCTGATGCACAAATATTATTAACTGATGCAAAAGATGGATGTCAGTTAAAAATATGGGCTGCATTAATCTGAAGTGAAGATCTAGGTAATCTACCTACAAAAGAAAACAGAATTGTTTTAGAATTGTGGGTTCTATATAGTAAAAGATAAAACTTTTCTTCCTACGTTCTTGAGAGAAGCTCATCTTCCTTCCATACAATACAGTAGAAGCAATTTTAATTTTGGATGAGCCATGAAAAAGAAAGACAGCAACCCTGCTCAGTAAGGAATATTTACGGTGTCATCCCCTGAAGGCAGGCATTTCATCCATTAGTGCTGCTATTTCTGCCCTTTCATCTGCCTCTGTCAAAATGCAGGTCACATCACAGCCTCTTTTCTCCTCCAGCTCCACTTTCCTTCTGCATTTCCTTTTCATTATGATAATGGTCTCCTATTTTCCTAGGCCAATTTAATTGGAGTGGAGTTCCAGATAGTAATAGGCAAAAGCTCAACACAATTCTGGTAGTCTTAGCAAAGAAGAGCAAAATTAAGTGGGAGAAAGAAGATTAAACTTCTATCTGAGGGGCCTATCCAAGTCTTTTTTAAAAGACATCCAGAAGCTGTGAATTTTCTTTCAGTGCTTTTCTTGTGCAACTTATTAACAATAATAACAGTTACATTACAGCAATAAAACACAGCTTAACTTGTATAGGACATTATAAGACCCTCAAACTGGAACTCATATATTGTTCAAACATTTTTTCTCATTACAAGTGTTCATTCATCTATATGGAATTCTCACCTAATTTATAAGAAGCATAGGCTACCTTTTGAGTTATTTATCTGTCTATGAATGAAATAAATTATTCTGCAATTATTTATTTTGTATCCCCTTGGTAGTCAAGTTACAGAGTAACAAAAATATGAAATTCTGTGAGGCCAATTCTGTCATTTGGGCTATCGCTATTTTAGGCAGTGTTTCTTTTTATTATCTGACTGGTGAACTTCAATAATTTCTCTTTAATACTATCTAGCAATCTAGATTTTCATTACAAAAGTCCCTTTCTATTGTAACCAAGAGTATAAGCAATAGGAACTCAGACATCATTAATATTAAGATCAATAAGTACACAAAGAAGATTTACCCATCTGCCTTTATTTATTCTGATTCCATAAGCCCTCACTGAATTATTCTTCCTTGCCTTGTCTACGTTCAAATGATGCTTGGATTGGCCACTCTATAGGAAAATTAATCTTTTTGAAAGGAAGGAAATCTACTTTTTATAAAACCAGAAAAATTGTTTGATAGTTGATAGTCTGCCTATTTACTACTACCATAGTTACTACTTGGCTTTTTTTAAGTAAATATGCTGGGGGTGAACTTGGGATCTTCTTGATGCAGCCAACATGC
Organism: Bungarus multicinctus; assembly: GCA_023653725.1. Classification (NCBI taxonomy): domain Eukaryota; kingdom Metazoa; phylum Chordata; class Lepidosauria; order Squamata; family Elapidae; genus Bungarus; species Bungarus multicinctus. Next base: position 61,339,550 of record CM042844.1, read on the forward strand.
TCTTCTTCCCATTTCAATAGGATTATGAGTAGTTCTCACTCCCCACTGGGACACTCTGATGAAGCACAATATATTCAAAGAATGTCATACATTCTACAATAAAAAAAAGTCCCAGATTCTTTATTTTTTACCAAATAGGGGTATGTTGGAAGAGCAACATTTTTACATTCTTGGGTGCTTGGTGTGGAGTTTTCCTCCTCCTCCTCTTCCTCTTTTGCATATACAAACCAGACTCAGCTTACAACCTGATTTCACATGCAGCTTGACTTTGCCAGAATGGAACACCTTATAAAAACGTCAAAACTAATCATTCAGATGTATCTAAAACAGGGTGATACTCCATGTCTGAACATTGCAACAATTATTCTTCATGTTTGTGACACAGGTGCCATATTCTGAGGACCAAAACAAAGCTTATTTATTAGAGATTTTTATTTCTGTTTGTGCCATAATTTGCAATGCTAAGGGGATTCTTAATTACTATTTTATTTTACTCTAAAAAAAGAGGCAGTGGATATTAGTTCAGAATTGCATTTCTGAGTTTTAAGTATTTTCACGAATTCAGTTATAGACTACCATAGCAGACTCTTGATTAAAATAGTGAGATATGTACTAGTAATATACTTAATACTAAACTTTTTTAAAAATTACATTTGCACACTACTTCATGGGTTCAATTAAAAAACATTCAGAAATAAATATTTTAAAGCACTTGTCATATTGTAGTCTGCTAAATAAACAAAATAAACTTTGCTTCTCATAACATTTTTTCATAACTTAACAAATTATACATTTATAATAAGTGGAAACAAATGTTCTCAAATAGAAAAATTAGTGGCTGTTGATATTGTAAAATAATCATGATAATAATTCTAGTATCCAAAGGATTTTGTTTATTTGGTTTTAATATTCAGGGAGGTGTTTTTTTATTGTTGAATGAAAACCATTTTTATTTTAAGGTTGTTACCGACATCTATGGCTTATGTGTTTTCTGACTGCTTGAATTCTTGTATATGTCTGATAATATTGCAGTGCTGCTGTATCTAGATCAAACCACTGTTTTGTTTTTCAGTTTTGTTTGGGGATTTTTTTAGGAAAAAGAAATAAAGTCCTTTATTTAAGTAATGTCAAGTGTCTCTTATTCATATTCCATAAATTCAACTTTTATTAGATAATTTAGCTGGATCTTCCTGTCGATTAGTCATGTTGCTGCTAAAAAATAAACAAAATTCAGTTACATTAGCTGACTGCTTCCAGTGAAAGAAATTAGGTTTGTGCACCCCTTTCTGGTATACATTTAAAAAATGAAATATATACTGCAAAAGAATGTAATTGTGAATTAGAGGATGTTTCAATTTTTTTCCCCATTCATTCATCCTTCATGCTGTTTGGGGAGTGAATTACCAGAAAGCTACTTTTGAAACTGGTCTGGAGAGCTGCCATTTTGTTTTTCTATAATGTTGTGCAAAATTGTTCAGGGCAAGCTGTTTTTTGTGGGATTGCATTTTATTCCTGCGTGACTTAGAATGAGATAACTTTCAAAAGTAAAAAATAGGGGACTATCATGGACTGTTAAGGAAACAGATTGCCTGCTTCTATGGATAGAAAAATGTAAGTCTCCAAATGAGTGCAAGTATTAAAACCAATGTACAGTTCACACATCAAATGAGTATGATACAAATGATCAAAACAAATTGTGAAAACTAATGGAATAAAGAACAAGAACAAAAAGGTTATTTGTGCAGAATGTTTAAAAATTACTGGTGAAATATAATAAGAAAAGTGACATGAACATGACTGTTCATTGTATAAAATTAATTTTATATTAACTTGAGTTGGATTGATTCATGTCTTCATATCTTAGATACTCTTCACTGTATTCTTCAATACATTTTCTTGATTATTTTTCAATTTCAGTCACAAAAATTGCTTGAATTAAAAAAAATCTCAAGGGCTTACATGTATGTGAATCCTGAATTTCAAGTATTTATCCACAACTTAAAAATTACAGTATAAAAATACATACACTATAGACATTACAAAATCAAATCAGTTATAAATTTTGATCACTATTCATCTATATCTTAACAATTAAAGTGTAAATATATAAAATAGAGAATCCAAACTGAAATTAGTTCCATACATCTTCTGAGGGGCGAAACATAAGATGAATACCTTGCTGTAATTCCTGCTGTGATTCTAAACTGAGGTATCAGATAAACCGAGCAGATAGTAGCAGCTAGCTGAGTCTGGGTGATCTGGGTGATAGATTTGCTTAGTACTTACTAGTGGAAAATTTCAGGTTTTGGACTAAGGTGGGTTTGTTTAAAAAAAACAGCCTGGATGAAGGTAGTGCCAAGAAAGCACATAGATTGTGTCCATGTAGCCCCTGGAACTTCCATGGTTTTCAAGAAGATTTATATTATTTTATAACTGAATCTCAATTATTTCAACAAACTATTGACATTTTATGTACTCATGCTTGCTTTTACTTTATTTTAGTTAAAGTGCTGCATGATGATATTTTCCTACTATCAAAGCAGTAGGTGTTGCAAACAGCAAGGTAGATAAATATAATCCTATCCTTTCAAGGGTAAAAAATTACATTCAGATAATTTGTTGATTATAGGTATTAAAAAGGTCTACATTATTTTTTCTGTATAATTCTCAGTCTACACAATTTCTCTAACATTGGTGGTTCACATGTTCATTGCACTATTGTACACAAAATGAAAAAGAGAAATTGATATAAATTTTCAGCATCATTAGACAGAACACAATCCTTGTGGTGTACAATAGAAAATAATTATATAAAAGAGATATGGCAAGTGGCTTCAGTTAATACAATTAAAAATACCGAACATGTTGATTCCCTTATAGAAGCATTCTGAATCTCACAATGGAGTACCCATAGACTCAATTGCTCCTGTCCAGTACAATTGCCAGGAACAGCCCACTTAAATAGGAGATGTCCCAAGTAGCCATGCCTCCAATCCCCAAATCTTGCAGACACTCCATTGTTTATCCATTCATAAATTTTGTGAATTTCATTATTCTAAACACAATCCACTGTTAATCAAACTTTATGAAGTCTATCTAGAGTTCAACAGCTGGCTTCTGTAGAGTCATAATTTCATGAGCTCTGCAGATTTTTAAAGCAAAAAAAAATGTCGTTTTCTGTGCATCTCTTAAGTTTTCCTGTAACCATTAGCTCTTGAATAGTCTTTCATATCAGGACAAAACATGCCACATGAATATAAGCATGTCCTCCTGGTCATTCATGGTGACCCATTACCTCATTTCCTGAATGGCAAGTGTTGTACAAAATCTTTTTAGTGTGAGGAGATACTTTACACAGCTGAAGAGAAAGAAAGGAAGCCACAGCAGGCATCAGGTTAATTCCACATGTGGCAGATGGCATCATTATTCTTTCTTACAAAGCAATCAAGGTATTAATGATACTGCTCAGTTTGTCATCTTACGCAGAAGAATAATTAATTGCTCTACAAAATAGTAGCAGTTGACATGGTTGACACTTTTATAAGTGGAAATGTATTATAAACTAAATGGCTTCACTCACTACAAGCATAGCATTTACTGTCAGTACAAAAAAACCCTTTTACTGAATCCTGCAGTGTTCAGTAAACATGTTATTATAACTGTGTTACCTTTATCATTAAAACGCATTTCCAATTCTTCACTTCCATCTCTTCCTGAACCTGTATCAGAACACCAACATACTTTCATTCAGCTGTTCACTGTGTTAATGAGATAGTGACGGTGCTACTAAAAAGCTGTCATTTACACAGGGATTCAAAAAGTCAGGGAATAACGGGGTTCCATTTTAATCAGGGAGCTGGGCTTTGTTCTCAGGAGATGGAAGTTGGGTGTCCACAATGAGTGCTCTATTCTGATCCCACACATGCCACATTTTACTATTACGTCATAGGCAAAAAAAAAACCCACACCTGTAAAACTTGCCCTGTATAATGTGAAAGATTACTATTAATGCACTGACTGCAATTCCTTTATGTTCAGATGAAAAGAAATGTAGATTATGTTAAGCTGAGGTCCTTTCCAGCCCTAGGGTGCTATGTTCTAAGATGTAGGCTCTCGTTTAATTTTGAAAGATAGGAGGATGAATCACACATAGATTTTCCACAGGGAGGGAAAACTTGATCTTTATCATAACAGTTGTACCACAGTTGGATATAAAGAATTTGGTGGGCATGGCTTACCATCTAGGGGTTGGTTTGTTTCATAAATATAGTTTCTATAGTGTTAAGACCTGATTTAAATATATTAATGACAAGAAAGTTTGCATTTAGTAGAGCTTATTTCCAAGTACAGTATTATAATGCTCATATTAACTATTTCTGTTGAACATTTTAATAGAACAACTATGCCACCATAATGTTCTATTTCATTCCCCAAGGATAAAATTAATGCTCAGTGATAGCATACATTACAGTAGAATATTAAGGATGACTGGATGAGAACCATATTTACAATCTCAGAATGGTGAATGAGAAATTCTGAGTGTTCTTATCACAGAAGGTGATGTATCCCGTAATGAAGTGATAAAGGAAGACTGTGAAGGATCTGACCTTAAATATGTTTTATTCTGATTGCTCCCAGGGAACTTGCTTGTTTATGAACCTTCTACTGCACTTGTCTCTAAAGTTGTGTAAACATAAGTATGACTCAGGGGTGGGATTCAAATTTTTTAACAACCGGTTCTGTCAGCGTGGCTAAGTTGGTGGGCATGGCTTAGTGGTCATGTTATTGGCTGGGTGTGGCCAACTCAATATTGCCCACATCGAGGCACGCATCTCCTCGCCTGGCCTCTCATGACTGTGGGGATGCTGCAACAGTCGTAAGTGTGAAAAATGGTCATAGGTCACTTTTTTCAGTGCCATTGTAACTTTGAATGGTCACTCCACACAAGTAAAGTATCAGCAAAGGAGGGGGAAAAAATTCCAGAGATGTTCCTGAGAGAGGAAGTCTAGTCCTGCCAAGAATGTAATAAGGGTTAACGGAAAGGCATTGTAAGCAACACCAGAATGTTTCTTTCCTGCCTTCCTTACAGGATTAGGCCAGTAATTTCTTCTAACAACCGGTTCTCCGAACTGCTTAGAATGTTAACAACCGGTTCTAGCGAATAGGTGCGAATTGGTAGAATCCCACCCCTGGTATGATTTTAAAAAATGGGATGACACATAACTGCCAATTTTTAAAAAGGGAATTATTTTGTATTATAGTAATGTTGATCATTTAAGTTTAATTCAGAGAATTATTCTCAGTGTTACTAAAGAAGACAATTTGCAAAAATGTTTGAATATGGAAAATTTATATATGCAGGCCATACTATAAATATATAAAATCACTTATTGTACTAAATTGGTGATGGGGGAAATAGATGAATGGGCTGATCTATTAAAACCTACGTAGGATCAGTTTTGAGAGCTCTTGCAAAGATTACCAAGAAGGCTAGAACTATAAATTGGACTGGAATGTTGTACAAATATCCTAGAGGAGAAGAAGATCTTGGAAAGCACATTTGCCTTCTACTATAGCCTTTATCAGCTATATTTTGATAAGTTGAACATTTTTGTTGACATTGAGGACTTAGTAGTTTTGTATGGTTCAGTAACATTAAAATATTGCCTATTCCACTTGTATCATATTATCAAATTCAGGCATATTATACAACAATCAAATACACTTCAGACTTGATTTACCAACACTCTTCTCATACAAAAGGGCATTTCTAATTTGCAAAATGAAGAGCAAAGGGTTTATTTAAAGAGACGCCACACCTCATCCAAAATCTATGCCCAAGACCAGGAAACCTGTACTTCTATACAACTATTCAATGATTTATCTAATCAACATCTTTTGAAAGGCAGTTTGTTTTGTTTTTTGTACATAAAATATAAGACATACCTCCGCTTTTAAAATCATAGAAATGAAGTGAAAGAAAAGCTTCTGGGTAAAATTGTCAAAAGTGTCATCTTCCTTGGGAGTCAATCTGTTATGCCTCAAAGCAACAAAAACAATGTAATGCCTGTGAAATAGTACTTCCAGTTTGGTACTTCTAGCTGTGCATTATATTTCAATTCACAAAATTCCCAGCCAGAAAGTCCAAGGGATGGGCCCACGATGAGCTTGATTTGACTTGACTTCATTTCAAGGACCAAGCATCCAGAAGTCACCGGGATGGGGAGAGTGGCTGCAAACACGATCAAGCAGAAATGAATGTAAAAGCAGGCAATTGTCAATCAAATGAACTATAGATCAATGGATCAGTAAGATAATAAAAGAAAAGAAAAAAAAATAAAGTCCATGTCCAATCACCACCAGGTAATATATACAATTTAATACTGTACTGTCACTGACATTAGTTCAACCCAAGTATGATAAGATAACATATCAATCATTTGAAGTTCTATAATTCTGATAAGTACATGTAGTCCTTGACATACAACAGTTCATTAGTGTCCGTTCAAAGTTACTTTGATACTGAAAAAAGTGACTTAGGACCATTTTTCACACTTGGGACCATTGTAATGTTCCCATGGTTACATTATCAAAATTCAGATGCTTGGCAACTGACTCATATTTATGATGATTGCCCAGCCACAGCCACATGGAATGATTGTTCTGCTTTGACAGATGTAGGCCATGCAATTTAAATCAGAACTACCAGGCCAATTAGGAAGTCTGGAAATTGTAGTTCCCGAATCTTCCAGATATATAGATGAAATGTGCTGGGCTGGAACCTGAATTCAGATTACTTCAGACATGAACTCACACAAAATTTTCTTGGCCAGTCAGTGCTTGGGATTCCCTATGATACCAAACCAAATATTGTTTGGTTAGTTTAGCAAGTTAATGAACCTAGTCAGGAGAAAGAATAAATACCCACTCTGTACTATGTAAAAATAGCTTGTTTGGATTTAGTGTAATGTGTTGCATGAACCTATGATTTAACCTTGGCTTATGGCATAGCACATGGATCTACCAATATGTTTTTTCAATAAACTATGTTTAAAAAAATTATAGTTTAGCATGTTGTGTAAGCAAAATCACACTAATTTAACCTGACCTATCCTGTGGTCTTAAGCAAAGATAAATTAAGAAGACAAAAATCTGTACATTATACCCTGAACTATATAAGGACAGAACAGAATGAACATGGAAACCACAAAAGATACAGACTTGATTTCATAAACTGTTTCTTCCATTCAGTTATATATCATGTCACTTCTCATTACCCAATATTTTGTCTTATGGAAGAAATATGTTTAAAGTTGAGTTTCATTTTGTTTTGTTTTTAATCCTAATAAATATTACCACACCTACGTGTAGGCTTTATTCTAATTCTTTTAAGCCTCCCCTATTAGGTATTTATGCTTAAGCTAACACTGAATTTACTGTCCTCAAAGGAGACCCAAAAACTCTTCAACTTGGTAGCCTGTGTAATATATGGGTTTTTTCAAATAAAAAAACAATGTCACAGTGATTTTTTGGAAAAGATAGCTCTGTAATCATTAAGGGACTTAAGAGATTAGATATAAAAGTACAGTAGAAAAGTAGATTTGAAAGCTATCATATTCTTCTCCCTTGTCAACAAAGAAATCTTTAAGTTTATTATTCAGTAGGTCACTCCATGCAATCCAGATTATATTTGTGCATAATTAAAAATGTTCTTATGAAAACAGATCTGAAAGGATGATGGTTTCAGATATTACTAGCAAGTAAACTACCCCATATGTTCTTTGCTAAAGATGAACCACAAAATAAAATAGGATCAAAAACATGTGTGGAAGGATAGTTTAAGGAAGGCTGCATATGATAAATCAAAAGATTAACTCTGAATTCCACTCCTACTCATTCCTTTTTTAAAAGATTAGCTTGTTTGTTAATAGCTTTTTATGTGGAAACAACTCTATTAAATTGAAGGAAGCGAAGCACTTTGTAAATGGACACTGCATTACATCAAATGAGGGAGTTTCTTCTAGTAGCTAATTTGATGATTTGGTAAGAAATGTGGTGATAGCAGCATGTTCATTCTATGGATACAGGCACGTGTATGACTGTTGCACATGCTAAAATGATACAAAAAGCTTTTTTAGTGTTTATTTTTTTATTACACTTGCTATATTGGCAACTTTTAAGTTTTCTTTGCATATCATGACTTCAGGAAGGCACCATCTTCTCTTTTGTAAAAATGACTATAGTAAAGAAACTGCAGATGGGGTTAAAAAGACTGGGAGACCAGGGAAGTTTGATTTAAACAGCTGTTTTAATCATGGAATTTATTGGCTGACCCTGGATCAGTTATGTCCTTAGCCCAGTTTTGTTTATGGAATAGTGGGGATAAAATAAGGGAAGCTCCTGTGGAAAGTTCCTTACTGGTATAATGTCAAATTCAGGGCTGAATTCCGGAGTAAAAAGTTGCTTGAATTACAGTAAGAGTCTGTAGAGATTCTCAGTCATCCAGGTCATGGGTGTCCCAAAGGTGTTTTTTCAGGAGGCAACTGGACTTTCTGGTGTTTTGTTTTGTTTTTCTTGGAAGACGTTTCACTTCTCATCCAAGAACCTTCTTCAGCTCTGAAAGGATGGTGAGGAATGGAAGGATTTATATTCCTTGAAGACAGCTGGCCATTTACATCCTTTTGATTACAGTACTTTACATCACAAAGCACATGGGCCTTCTGATGAGCAATAAATCACACCTAGTCATATGGCTTCTGCATGGTAAAAGGATGGGTGATGCTGGATCTGTTGAAGAAAATCAAACTGGTAAGACAGTAATATGGAAATCAAGCAGTAGAAGTATGGCTGCCTTGGCCCAAACCGAAATATAATACCATCTGATTAAAGACATGGTTAACTATGTCGGCCCCTCCTGGCCTCACTCCTACAATGAGGCTAAAAACTGCCTAGCAACAGGGCTATAAATATAAGGAACTGGAGAGAACGGTGTTGCATTTCATCTCTGAGCCTGTCTATGGCAGTTTTGTTTATAGAGTGCTCTGCATCCAAGTTTTCATACAACAGAATGAACTCTGGACATGTAAAGAAAAAATGTGTAAAAGGATAAGTCTCTACCCATACGGCATCTTCCTTTCCAATAAAATAATTCATTTAGAGGGCTATAGTAATAGTCTCACCTTTCATTGTGGAATGAAATGGCTTCTTACACAGGGGCTCCTTTTAAAAGGAAGTACATGTTACACTTCTAGAGTAGTAGGAACTCTGGGGATAAATATATTGTGATGTGGGCATGTTGAAATAGATGATTATATTCATAATCAAGTCTCACTGTTGGACCTGTTGAACAATGACAATCAGTCTGCCATAGAGTGTCCTGGGAGGTTGAAATAGTCTAACGTTGCTTTATATATAGACAACCACTCAATCTGAAGAAGCTTGTCACCAGCAACAAGAAACAATAGGACAGTGACACAACGATGGGAACCCAGTTGTATAATTTCCCCCCATATCTACACCAATAGCACCATCACAGGACCCAACAAGGACATCAAAAAGATTAGAGAGACCTTTGCAAGCACTTCCTCTAACTTGATATACAGTATATCATCATCTACCAGTAGCCCTTTGGATTTTATGTAGGGCAATAGGTAAAACTTTATGCAAAAGAATTAATGGACACAGTTTGATATCAGGACTCAGAACAAGAACAAAGCAAAATCAGAGCCATTTCAACCTTCCAGAATAATTAAGGATTTCAAAATACCCATTTTTGAAAAAAGGAAAGTTTACCAGCACCAAGGAGAGAAAGATTGCTGAAATCACACACATCAAAAGCTTCCTAGCTATCTCAGAAGATCTCAAGAAACACATTTGCTTCTGCATAGCCAGCCAGCCTATCTCCTCCTCCCTCCTATCACTTCTTAATTTAAATCCTGCATTAGTTGTGGCAGTCTATGCATCAGACAAAGTGAGCTGCACTCACAAAAATGTATGCCTTCTAATAAAAAGTGTTAGAAGCACTACTACCAGACTCCTGATTTTTTGGCCTACAATCATTCCATACAAGTATTTAACAAGCTTGACCATGTTTACCTTCTAAATCCAGATGAGGTTTGCCATGGCATGAAGGCTTAATAAAACTGTAGTTTGGCTCAATTACTTCTATCATTTAGTCCTGTTTCTCTGTCAAATAGAGGGTCTTTTGCTTACAATATTCCCTAATCCTAACATCTTTTTTTGTTGTATGTCTCTTGTCGCTATTTCAATCCACAATTGAGGTTTTAACCAAACTCTGTTCTCACTTTCTCTCCATTTTTGCTTCTCTCTTTTTCTTTATTAGACAGCTAATGGTTTCAATAGTTCACACAGATGGCCCTTAATTAGAAATCACATAGCGGATAGTAATTAATATCATGAACATGAGCACCAGACACCATGAGCACCAGATGAGGCAGATTCCTACAATGTAATCATTTGTTTAAAAAGAGAAATGATGTTCTGCTTTTTACGTTTCTAGGTTTTGAAGTGATTGTATCTATAGCAGAGGAACTGAATTACGAATGCTTATAACCAAAGTAGTAAATATTTGTGTATCTGTGTGTACAACATATACAAAGACACACAAACTTAATTTAAATAATCTTTTTTCCATTTCCTTTTTTGTTAAGGATGAAGCCCAATTATCCCATCTTCTTTCTTCTCTTGTACAGTGTACTTCAAAAATATTTGAATAAAGTGATTGTATATGATATAATGACTTAGGGCAAATCCCTCACATCCTTTTTCTCCAGACATAAGGATGACTTGCTAACAGTTTCCAGAGGTCATTTCCATATGCCACCAGTTATATTTCATTGTCCATCCATTGCTGAGGCAGCCTGAAATAACTATAGTTGCTCCATCTAGAAATGGAGTTTTCCCTCTTATTTTACCTCCAGGTGCTGCATGAAAGTAATGTAGGGCATGTTTATTTTTTCTATTTTTTTATTTTGTCAAGCGATTATAAAATAACAGGTATAAGTATAAACATAGTTATGAATACATGAAATGGATACATATAAGAAAAATTAAAAAAAGAAACAATAGGACAGGGACAGTAGGCATATTGGTGCGCTTATGCACACCCCCTACAGACCTCTTAGGAAAGGAATGAGGTCAATAGTAGACAGTCTAAGGTTAAAGTTTTTGGGGTTTGGGGAAGAAACCACAGAGTCAGGTAGAGTATTCCAGACATTGACCACTCTGTTGCTGAAGTCGTACTTCCTGCAATCAAGTTTGGTGCGTTTTACCTTGAGTTTGTATCTATTTTGTGCTCTTGTATTGTTATGGTTGAAGCTGAAGTATTCATTGACAGGTAGGACATTGCAATGTATAATTTTATATACTATACTTAGATCAGACCGAAGGCAACGTAGTTCTAGGTTTTCTAGATCTAGAATTTCGAGTCTGGTGGCATAAGGTATTCTGCAATGAGTAGAGGAGTGGAGAACTCTTCTTATGAAATATTTCTGGACTTTCTTAACTGTGTTAATATCAGATACATAATGCGGGTTCCAGACTGATGAGCTGTATTCAAGTATTGGTCTAGCAAATGTTTTGTATGCTCTAGTTAATAGTGTAATATTACCAGAGAAAAAGCTACGTAGGATTAGGTTAACAACTCTTAAAGCCTTTTTGGCTATGTAGTTACAGTGGGCTATAACACTTAGCTCATTAGAGATGAGTACTCCAAGGTCCTTGACAGAGTTTGGATCATCAACAAGGTCTTGACTATTCAGCTTGTATTTTATTTTCTGATTTTTTTTGTGAATATGTAAGACAGAGCATTTATTTGTTGAGATTTGAAGTTGCCATTTGTTTTACCACTCTGATACATAGTCGAGGTCTTTTTGAAGGGCAACTGTATTGTCTGTGGTGTTGAATATCTTTACATCATCAGCGAAGAGAACACAGTTGCTCTTAATATGATCACAGAGTTCATTTATGTAGAGTATGAAGAGAGTTGGTCCTAGAACACTCCCCTGGGGGACAACACTGTTGACAGGTACAGAATTTGATAGGACGCTCCCAATTTTGACCACTTGTTGTCTGTTTGACAGGAATGCTTCTATCCAGTTATGCAGGTGTCCAGAGTTACTGTAAGATTTTAGTTTTAGGAGTAGTTTGTTGCGTACCATGTTGATCCCCACGAGGGAGATATGATGTTATTACTGGAGAAGCTTGGATACAAGAGCTAGAATGCACCATTCTCGGATGTTTTTTGTGCAAGTTTAGACATAAATAATCAGCTTGTGACAAGTACTTTCATTTTTTTGTTTCATTAATTGTTTCCAATCTTTATCAGACATTTTCCTCACTTCCCTAATGAAGCTTAACTAAACAATGTGTTTTGCATTTTTTTCTCTAGACATGTGTTGTTTCCCAAGACATTAAAAAGACAGTAAAAGCTACATTAACAAAATATAATGGAATCTCACAGCATAATAATACGATTAATATGATAGATAATACGTAATATAGTGCCTGATCCACCACTAGAAGTTTTTAAGAAGAGATTGGACAACTATTTGTCTCAAATGAGATAAAGTCTTCTGATTAAGTAGGGGTTGAACTACAAGACCTCCGAAATCCCTTCCAATTCTGTTATTCTGTTAACATATTGCATTCCTCAATGCATGCACACTTCCCCAGGTCTAATAACTAGTCCTAATTCTTTTTATTATTCTGGGTCTAAGAAAAAGGCTTACATACTTAATCAGTGTAGTATTATCCATTTTCAACTAAAGAGATGACAGATGATTGCCTGGTCATTCTGACAGGTAAATGTTTTATTATCTTATCTTCCACCATATTCAATCTTAACCAAAGTCCGGAGTTACCTAACTATATTTGCCCACAATGTTGTACTCTTTCAGCTCTGTTTTTTTCAAACATCCCCTCAAATGTTTCAGTAAATCTTATGCCACTTTTACCTTGAAGCACATAAACCTAATTAGTTCAGGCTATTTTTAAGTTTAACAGCCAATGTTATTCTGGATAAAAACTAACAGTCCAATATCCTACCTTCAATAGCCACTAGAACTGTGACTTAGCCACTATACTGCCTTTAGCTGTAATCCAGCTCCTCCATGCTCCGTTTCTTTCCCCCAGAATCGTCTCTGGTGGCTTTTAACTCCATCTATAATGCCAATCTGGTGTCTGATACTGATATTACCATCCGTAGAAGCTCCTGTGAGAACTTTCCTATAAGAATCTAAACTAAACATCTTCTTAGTCTAGACTCAGTAAACAAAGCATAAAGGAAAAACAGAAAGTTTAGATTACTTTCCTTTCTCTCAGTGCTCACTTCATAGTTTATACAGCTACAGAGATCCATGACTAGCCAGCACCAAAATATGGTAGACTGATAATCTGATACATATGTTTAAAAAACAGTTAGAATGGTATCTGCCCTACAGTAGCCATCTTTCAGAAAGTTCCATATCTAGGCAGAAAATTAGCAACCTGGTTTGTTAGATTAGCTTTATTGATTAGCCTATAGGCCATATCGAAATACAAGGTTAACCTGGTGTTCTTTTTTTATTTTAAATTACAAATTTTGTGACTGTGGATCCAGTAGTAGAGGATACATCAGAAATATCAATACATTAAAAAAAGCAAATAAATAATTGCCCCTCTTAACATTTTATTAGGTTCTTTCTTGGCTAAGTATTTGAGGATTTTGGCCTCTGTGGAAGTAGGATATAAAACAATCACAATACCACCATTCCCCAAGAATGATAGCTTATCTTTCTTGATGGTGGGAAATCATCTATATATTATGTCTCACTTGCACCAAACTATAGCATAAGCCTGTCCTGGTGGCATCATTTTTTTCCCCCAAGAGATAGCCTTCTTCTGATCCACATCTGATAGGTGAAGGAGACCTAAGTTGTCCTGGTGTTAAAAAACTGTTTTCCTTCAATTGTAATACTACCCACAAGAAGCCTTGAGATTCATAACATTTGTTAGGATGTGTTACCCTTAGAACTTGGAAGGAGTTCAGGTATCTTATAGATGATAGAGGTAGGATAAGAATCAGAAGTAGGCAGCAAAGTTTATGCTAATATAGTTTTCTGTTGACCAAAGAATAAGTAGATAGTTCTTCAACTCAGCAATAGGGAAAGCCCCTTTCAATGAAATATGACAAATATATATAATAGCACAATCATACTCATGTATATTTATGTACATACATATAAAATCTGTGATGACTCAGGGCATGGCACAAAGGCAACACAGTCAGATAATCACTAGGAGTCCCTTTATTGGCTCCAGCTTTGCCCCCAATGTCCTGGTTACATTCTGGACTGGAGGAAAACTCTCCCAGGAACAGTCTTTGGCTGCAGAGAATCAAATCCAAAACATTGTCAACAAAAACTGTAACTATAAGTCCACTTATTTATTTATTTGATTTGTCAATTGCTTACAAGATAATAGGTATAAGTATAAACATAGTTATGAATACATGAAATGGATACATATAAGAAAAATAAAAAGAAACAATAGGACAGGGACAGTAGGCATATTGGTGCGCTTATGCATGCCCCCTACAGACCTCTTAGGAAAGGAATGAGGTCAATAGTAGACAGTCTAAGGTTAAAGTTTTTGGGGTCTGGGGAAGAAACCACAGAGTCAGGTAGAGTATTCCAGACATTGACCATTCTGTTGCTAAAGTCATATTTCCTGCAAACAAGTTTGGTGAAGTTTACCTTGAATTTGTATCTATTGTGTGCTCTTGTATTGTTGTGGTTGAAACTGAAGTATTCATTGACAGGTAGGACATTGCAATGTATAATTTTATATATTATACTTAAATCAGACCGAAGGCAACGTAATTCTAGGTTTTCTAAGTCTAGAATTTTGAGTCTGGTGGCATAAGGTATTCTGCAACGAGTAGAGGAGTGGAAGGCCGCACTCAGCTTGCATATCTTTTAAACTTTTCCTCCCAGATGTATCTAATAAAGGGAATCAGGGTCCTTTCCTCCCCCATAAGCCACACAAACTACGTTGCTCTCTTCTCCATTCCTCCCTGCGTGCCCTAGGGTGAAGTGGGGGTGGGCTTGGATCTTCCTTTGAATCTCTTCCTTGTTCTACCTCTCCCCTACTCTGCCCAGCCAGACTTTGCCCTTCCCCAGTTTACTCCACAGCCAACGGAGCCACACTCCCATTCCCTGTCAGCTGTTCGTCTTCCTCCGGATTCAGACTCCGACAGGCAGATCCTCTATAGAACCTGCCTTGATTATCTCCTAAGAATAATTTGTTATAATAATTTGTGTGAATTTAATTAAATGTACTGAATTTCCAAAATAAACTTTTTTCTACCAAGAAACAGGTATGCATTTTTAAAGCTTTAATTTAAGAGGCGAAATCGGTAGACCAGGATTAGAATGAAGTATTGCAGGCTACTTCTGCTAATCACAGCTGCCAGTAGTTTGGCAGTTCAATTCTCACTGGATCAAGGTTGACTCAGCCTTCCATCCTTCTGAGGGTGAAATGAGGACCCAGATGGTTGGGGGCAATAGGCTGATTCTGTAAACTGCTTAGAGAGGGCTGTAAAGTGAAGCACACATAAATATAAGTGTATTGCTAAGTGCTATTGCTATCCCACAATTTATTATTTTAGAAAATAGTTTGAGGCGCTCTGAAAAAAGTCGATTCAACTGGGGACAGAATCCCTGAGGTTGAAAAATCCCAAATTTCTGCTCATTCCTACATAGAATAATAAGATAAATCCTTTGTCCCTCCCTCTTTACCTCCCTCCCTACTTCCTTCCTTCCTTCCTTACCTATCTACCTAACCAAACATGAAATAATGCTGCATATGAAATAATGCTGCATATGAAATATGCACAGGAATTCTTGCTGTAAGTGTTGCAGTCCTTTATGTTTTACTTTTGTAAGAAAAGAAAGTTTCTATTACTTTATTGCATAGAGTGCTAGTACCATTGAATAATATGTATAGACCAGTGGTGGAATTCAAAAATTCTTACTACTGGGTCTGTGGGCGTGGCTTGGTGGATGTGGTGTGCTTGGTGGGCATGGCTTGGTGAGCGTGGCAGGGGAAGGTTACTGCAAAATCTCCATTCCCTCCCCACTCCAGAAGGAAGGTTACTGCAAAATCTCCATTCCTTCCCACTCCAGAAGGAAGGTTACTGCAAAATCCCATTCCTTCCCCACGCCACTAACCTGCTTTCCAGCTCCGTTCTCCTGTGCAGGGCAACAAAATAAGACCCAGTCAAACAGCTGGGACTTGGGAGGCAGAGAATAGATGGGGATGGGGCCAGTCAGAGCTGGTATTTGCCGGTTTCCCGAACTATTCAAAATTTCCACTACCGGTTCTCCAGAACTGGTCAGAACCTGGTGAATACCACCTCTGGGTATAGACCTACTTAGATGTTCTGTAGAGTTTTTTTTTCTTCCATTCAATCATGGCCAATTCTTCTAGAGTGGCTGAACAAGCCCCTGCAATTTTTTTGGCAAGGTTTTTCAGAAGTGGTTTGCTATTGCCTGCTCACTTAGGCCTGAGAGAAAGGGACTGGCTGGCTTTGTGCCAAAGGCAGAACTAGAACTCTTGGTCTCCCAGTTTCTAGCTTGATACCTTAACCACTGCACCAAAATGACTCTCTTCTAGGGAGATAAGACCCACCAATTTCAGACAGAGAAGTGAAGTGATTCATATTTTTAATAGAAAAGGTTTCTACTCACCCCTGATTTTACAATCCTTCTATCTTCCACCAGCCTCTGCATTAATTCCAATAAAATAATAGATGTCAGTGGATTGGTGACCAAGAGAAAAACAAATGCCCTGACTTATATTACATTCGTGAAATGTGTTTTTCAGATAATGCTGAACTTTAATTCTGAGCAGTTCAGCCAGCAGGGCCAATAATAACATTTGTTGGCAGTTATAGTACAGCAATATTTGGAGAACCATAGGTTGCTTACCTGTCGCCAAGAAAAAGCTATCATTGGATATTGCACAACATGGAGATTTTACAACCAATATAAATTTCTTCCTTTAAGTCTCACTACAGCAGGAGTCGCCAACCTTAGCAACTTTAAGCCTGGCAGACATCAATTGAAGTCCGCCAGGCTTAAAGTTGCCAAGGTTGAAGACCCCTGCACTACATCATAGTGAAGGTAACATACTTCCATGAATTTCAAAAGTGCGATCTTTACTGAATTATACTGAGGTAAAATTATGCCAATAAAAACCAGGTAGTTGAGCTGCCAGATATTAACAGACTTCAGGGGGAAAATATAGAAACATATAGCTCCTGTTTCCAGTTTTCTGCTAGTGTTTACATAGGACAACATATTCTATTATTGATGCAGCATGGAGATAGCTACCCAAGATGCTTCCTAAAATTAAATTAAAATGAAGTACAGATTCTACATTGCTAAAAGAAAAAAGAAAAATTGAAGTAAGTCTCCAAATAACCTTTCTCCCCTAACTGTGTATTCTTGAGAATGTTTCAGCAAATTGTAAACTACCGGATACATTTATCTTTTCTCACCCTCAAGCTCTACTTATATATCCCTCTTCCAACCCATTCTGTACTGATCTTGTGGCAGCTCTATACCAATTTCATGGAAGTGGAGTGCCATCTACTGACTATATTTTGCTATAATCTATACATCCTTAATAATCCAGATTTCTTACTTTTAGACATTACTACAGTTGGTCACACTTTTAGCCAGATGTTTAAACATCTGTTTACCATCTTTATCCACCTATCCAATCCTTTCCAAAGACCTGGGATAGGCAGATATTGTTATTTGATGGGGTGAAGGATTTCATTGCAGAATGTAAGTGTCCCAAGTAAAACTGCCTTTTATAATTGACTAATGCTGGTTTTGTCAATGCCAATGGTGTTCAAATGATGTTCCAGTTGTTTTGGATTTTCACCCAAGGCATTTATTACTATTGGTACCACTTCTTTCTTTTGCCACAGTTGTTCTACTTGTATTTGCAGGTCTTCATAGTTTTTAACTTTTTCCAGCTCTTTCTCTTTTGTTCAGCTAACTCCAGGTATTGCAATATCCACAGAGATTTTTTTTTGTCTTTCTTCTCAGCTTTTGCTAACTCTGGGATATTATGTGACACATGCTTGTCTATTTAAATGCTAAAATTCCAGAGCACTTTAGCTTCTTTATTTTGCCTGTTCTCTGATCCCACCAGTTCTTGCTTGCAAGCAAATGGTATTTCTTGCAGATCTTGCAATGCACTAATGTCTTTTGGGTCTTCTCAGGCCTGCATTTGTTATATGCATTTGTTCCTAAGGCTTGGTCTTGTGCAGCCAAAATTAGCCTCTTTGTATCCCTTCAACTTTTATTTGGGTTATTCCACAGTTGTGCCTAGAACTCCAGGCACTATTTATTGTTTGTCAGGTATTGGTTGGTTAGTTGTGGTTTCCAGAAATCAAATTTCTGGGTGTGCAGCTAATGAGTAGGGTTGCCTGATTGCTCAACAACAAGATACTGGTAAACCTGGCACAGCAGCGCCTGTATGAGAAAAGTACATCTTCCTCCCCTTGTTCCTATAGAGTGACGATCGAGAGCATCTTGTCATATTGCATTCCTGCTTCAGACAGGAAGGCAAGAGAGTGGTGAGGATGACAGAAAAGATTATTGGCAGTTCATGCCTTTCTATCCAGGACTTAGCACATAAGTGATGCTTGATCAGGGTCAACAGGATTGTCTGGAACTCTACAGATCCTGTCCACAACCTGCTTTCCTTGTTAGCTTCTGGGAGGATTCGTGGTATCTGAAGCAGAACATCTAGATTCAGCCAGTTTTGTTCCATACAGAATCAGCCTTGTGAACTTCCAGATTAACAGAGTTGGAAGGGACCTTGTTGGTCATCTAGTCCAACCCCCTCATCCATTAGGAGACCCTACACCATTTCTGACAGATAACAGTCCAATCTATTATTGAAAGCTTCCAGTGATGAAACTCCAACAACTTCTGAAGGCAACTTCTGTTCCATTGGTTGATTGCTCTCAGTGTCAGAAAAAATCTCCTTATTTCCAGGTTGAATATCTCCTTGATCAGTTTCCACCCATTATTCCTTGTCTGACTTTCAGATGCTTTGGAAAATAACTTAACCCTCCCCCTCTGTGGCATCCCCTCAAATATTGGAACACTGCTATCACATCAATCCTGACACAGCTATCATGTCTCCCCGGTCCTTCTCTTCACTAGACTAGCCATGGCCAAGTTCCTCTTTCCGCTACATATTCAAGATGGACAGTGATTAACATTTATATGTAATTATGTTAAGGTGTAGGTATATAGATACGTATACAGCATATCTAAATGTGTGTTATGTGTACACTTGAAAGCAGGCAACAGAATTTCATTTTTAATATGTGCCAGAGTGCCCACAGAAAAAAATGGCAATAAAAGTTATCTTCTTCCACAGTTATGTATTAGTAGAAAAAATTCTGATTCAACTGAAATTGAAGGTTTTTGTCTGTAATGTGCAATTTGAGGCTTGCTTCTGTTGATTTTCTTGGCTGTGGCTTTTATTTTCTGCTTTATAATTTCCAGGGCTTCCTTGATTTTCTGTCTCTTCATATTTCTTGATCAGGGATTATTTTGGATTTGTTGTTTTTCAATTTGGTTGCATTTCCTCTGTTCTAGCTTGCTTACGTCTCATGTTAGCATGCTGATCTTCTGCTTTGGTGATTGTACTATTTGCCTTTCTATTTTTCTTGTTGATTTTGCATCCAAGATCTTCAGTTACAATTACAGCTGTGATGTACATCAGTTGATCGGTTTCTTGTAGTGAGCCAGAATTTATAGGTGATATTACGGTACTGGCATCTTTTACAAGTTGCACTGATTTTTTTATTATAAGCTTCTTATGCTGCTGTTTCTGTATTGTTCTAGAACTTCAGAATATAGCTGTTACAAAGTATGTGTTTTACGTATTAAAATGTCCTATAATCTTTGTCAAAGAATCCATTGTTTTAAACCTGGCATCCATCATATATATTGGATTATAATTCCAATTATTTCCATTTAACATGTTTTGGGTATCAGATTATACTTAATTAAATGATCTGAGCATGAAAGTGGTAGCTTCTTTCTTACCCCTAAATTATCTCAACACCAAAGGGTAGTATAATATGGAACTACAGACTTAAGTTCAATAACTTTTTAATAGGAGCAATTATTTGCTTCTTTTCATATCTCAGACCCTCCCAAAGTCTATCCTCTTAAGCCTCAATGTGGATCTACAATAAGGAAGTCATTCTTAATATTTTTTCCAATCCTTATAAATCAGGGTTTTTCAAACATGGCAACTTAAAAATGTATTAACTCTTAAGTCCCAGAATTTCCCAGTCCGAACAACTTAAAAGTTGCCAAATTTGAATAAATATAAATATATAAATAAATCAAATTTGAATAAATATATAAATATAAATAAATCACAGGTTTCCAAATGGGATTAAGGCATTCCCTTGCAGGGACGGGCTGAGGAGTTTTCTAGGTTTCTGCAGGACAAAATCGCTCAGATCCGGGACGAACTGGACTCTGACTGGACTCTCTGGGCGGGGGGGCGGGGGTGGATATCGGTGAGGTCAATTGGGTTGAGTTCGATCCTGTTACTGTGGAGGACGTGGACAGGATACTGGGGGGACTGAATGCCACCACCTGTTTACTGGACCCGTGCCCCTCCTGGCTGGTCGTGGCCACTCGGGAGGTGACACGAGGCTAGTTCCAAGGTATTATAAACGCTTCCTTGAGAGAGGGGCTGTTACCCGCCGCCTTGAAAGAGATGGTGGTGCGGCCCCTCCTCAAGAAACCGTCCCTGGACCCAGCATTGTTATCTAATTATCGTCCTGTCTCCAACCTTCGTTTCGTTGCGAAGGTTGTTGAGAGTGTGGTGGCACGTCAGCTCCCGCAGTACCTGGAGGAAACGAGTTATCTTGACCCCCTCCAATCGGGTTTCAGGCCCGGGCACAGCACGGAGACGGCGTTGGTCGCGTTGGTGGATGACCTCTGGAGGGCCCGGGACAGGGGTTGCTCCTCTGTCCTGGTCCTGTTAGATCTCTCAGCGGCTTTTGATACTGTCGACCACAGTATCCTATTGCGACGGTTGGAGGGGTTGGGGGTAGGGGGCACCGTGCTGCGGTGGTTCACCTCCTTCCTCTCCGACCGTTCACAATTTGTGTTGACAGGGGGGCAGAGATCGGCCCCGAGGCCCCTACTATGTGGGGTCCCTCAGGGGTCGGTGCTCTCGCCCCTGCTGTTCAACATTTATGTAAAGCCGCTGGGTGAGGTCATCCGTGGCTTCGGGGTGGAGTTCCATCAGTATGCTGATGATACTCAGCTGTACATCTCCACCCCGGGCCACCCCAGCGAAGCCGTCGAAGTGATGTCCCGGTGCCTGGAGGCCATGCGGAATTGGATGGGTCGTAACAGGCTTCGTCTCAACCCGACCAAAACCGAGTGGCTGTGGTTTCCTGCGCCCAGATACAGCCAGCTGGTTCCTTCGCTGGCCATGGGGGGAGAGGTTCTGACCCCCGTGGAAAGGGCGCGCAACTTGGGTGTCCTCCTGGACGTACGGCTGTCTTTAGAAGAACACATTGCAGCCGTCGCCAGGGGGGCTTTTTATCAGATTCGTCTGATTCACCAGTTGCGGCCCTTTCTGGATCTGGGCGCACTTCGCACAGTCACTTCCGTCCTCGTTATCTCCCGCCTGGATTATTGCAATGCTCTCTACATGGGGCTCCCCTTGAAGAGTCTCTGGAGGCTACAGTTAGTCCAGAATGCAGCCGCGCGGGTGATCGTGGGTGCCCCTCGGAGCTCCCACGTTACACCGCTTCTCCGCAGGCTGCACTGGCTTCCTGTGGCCTTCCGGATTCGATTCAAGGTGGTACTGATGGTATTTAAAGTGCTCCATGGCTCGGGACCTGGGTATCTACGGGACCGCCTACTGCCATCGTCTACCTCCCGCCGCCCAGTACGCTCCCACAGGGTTGCCCTACTTGGGGTACCGCCGCCTGATCATTGTCGGCTGGCGGCCCCGAGGGTGCGGGCCTTCTCTGTGGGATCCCCCTCCCTGTGGAATGATCTCCCCCCGGAGATACGAGCCATGACGGACATCCTGACCTTCCGGCGCGCGGTTAAGACCCTATTTTTTAAACAGGCTGGCCTGGCCCAGTAAGGGTTTTTGGGGTTTTATACCTAATTTTGGGTTTTAGTTTTTAATCTTCTATTTTAAATTTTTATTAATCCCGGATTTTTAAATGTGTAATTGTAGTTAGACGGGATGCAGCCGGTTTATCTATTTAATTCAGTTTTAAATTTATTTAAATTATATTTACTCTATGTATTTTATTAGGCTGTACACCGCCCCGAGTCCCTTTTTTGGGAGAGGGAGCGGTATAGAAATATAAATAAATAAAAATAATAAGCAAATATATCACTTTTTTTTTTCTAGGACAGGGCTTTTGTGTGGTTAAAAAAATGCCATAAATAGAAATTTCTGCAAAAGCAATTTTTTGCGATATATTCAGATTCAAAGCATGTTGGATGAATATCTGTCAGCATCTTTTCCCCCCTTCCTCTTTGCATATAGACAATGCAAAATCTTGTTAAAATGCCCATATTATCCCTGCTTACCAAATATATACATTTTTCTATTAGAATATACAAAAAGTTCATGTTCCTGTACTAATCCCGGGATATTATTTTTTAAAATTCATTTCCAAATCTGTTGGTCAATATACGATAAGGGAATGAGAATCTATCAGCTTATGGAAATGCAGTGAAATACGCCTACAGAAATGATTCCTCTTATGTTGCTATTAACAAAATGTTATGCCAGAATACTCTTAGAGGGTTTTGCTGAAACCATAAAATATTTACAAAGTTTACATTAAAAAGATTTTTGAAAACAAGCTTCAAAGCAACAAAATTTGAAGAACTAGGCACCACATATAGTACAGTCAACTGAAGTTGTTGCAAATCTTAAGATTGTCCTTTATGCTAGATCCAGACCCAGAAAATGGGAGGGGGGGTTTTGACATTTGCAGCCTAGATGGCCCAGTTCCAAACCATAATTTACTTTTTGGTTTTCTTCCTACTCTGGTTGAACAAAGGAAAGTCATGATTTCTAGATAAAAGATCTGAACACCACTTCTGAACCCATAATATTTATCTCTCATACAACTCAGCAAAATAACCACAGGAATGGCATCTTCCTTATAGAGTTTGGCTTCACTTCTGTAAAGGAGGCATCCTTAGTTATTTACTTGCTGCAGTTGTATAACCCATTGACATACATTTCCTGGAAATGTCACAAAGCAATAGTTCCTCTTTATACATTTTTGTTAGCTTAACAATTGAACTTGGCTTGTGTCCAAGATTACTAGTTTATTTAGGAAATAAATTAGTGGATGAAGAATCCTCCTTTGAGATGATAGAATGAACAAAGACATGTTTTGCAATTATACAATGTACTTTTACTTCTTAAAATTACTGTTTATAGCATGTATATCCCAGTCTGGTTTAGAAATCTCCTAGAGTGGTTTACACTTAAAAACAAAACTGTTATCTGCAAACCAAGACAGAACATAGAAGAAAAAAATGAATAGGAAATGACAAAGAAAAATTAGTTGAGAAACTCAGATCCAAATCCAAAAGCCAGTTTTACTCACTCAAGAATTTGAAATAATTGTTTCCTCGGAAACAGTTTTTCATCTATAAAATGAATATAAAATCAGATTTACCAGACCTATTTATAACTAATGAAAATAATTCTGGTTCTCTAGAGGTGTAATTTGTTATTTCTTTTATAATTTGGTACTTTTTATTGAACTTTCTCTGCATTTTAATAGGTAGGAAAGTTATAATTATATTATTGATGATATATCAACGTACATGTATGTTTACATGTAGAAACTATTTACTGTAATGTCTTGATACACAGGTAATTTAGGTTCCTTTTTACTTGCCTGTGTTAATAAAAGACAATAGCGATTAAACTTCAATATAAGCTGCTCTCAAAAACATGAACGGAGGCAAATCTGAATGTTTTCTTGTATTTAATGTCTGTTAGTGTAGCTTCTTGCCATGTTACAACCTCAACTTTTTGAGCTTCTTAAAGTTGTGTGAGTGCAAAGTCAAAAAATACAAATAATAAACTCAAAGTTTCATCTATTAATGCTGGAGTGCTTTTTAATTCTCTACATAATCAATAGAGGATGCTGCTCAATTGTATTATTATTATTTTTACTGATTATGATTCAGGTTCCAGGTTTCTTTAAAATTATACACTAATACAATTATTTAAGTAATTGTAACCTTCAGTCATTCTAATTCATTGATAGTTTAATCAACTAAAATATCTGATTAATTTGACACAACACATCTTAACTGACGGCCATGCTACTACATATTTATTTATTATGTGAATGTGATTTTCCATCATTTTAGACTTAAATAGGTAAGATGAGATGTATCTTGCAATTTGAATAACAGATTATCATATTATTTCCCATGTAGTAGGAAAGGTAGTCATTGACTTACAAGCATTTGTTTAGTAACTGTTCAAAGTTACAACATCACCGAAAAAAGTGACTTATGACTGGTTTTCACACTTACAACCATTTGAGCATCCCTTTGATCATATAATCACAATTTGGATGTTTGGCAACTGGCCCAGATTTCTGACAGCTGCAGTGTCAATTAATCAACTTTCTGACAAGCGAAGTCAATGGGGAACCCAGATTCATTTTATAACTATTTTATTAGCTTAACACCTGCAGGGATTCACTTAATTATGGCAAGAAAGGTTAGTAAAATTCCCTGAACAACTGTCTCATTTAGCAACAGAAATTTTAAGTTCAACTGTAATTGTAAGTCAAGAATTACCTGTACAAAGTGTACAAATTTAACATGTTCAGATTATCAAAACATGAATATTCCAATATGCATTTATGAATATATCATATACATTATTTAATTGGCTAAAAAGAAATTAAATATGATAGATACCACTAGCATTGAAATATCCAAATCAAACTGTCAAGTTACCAAATATCAGGGAGTAGTTATTTATGTCCAAATATTTCCAAGTACCTTTGCAAAACATTTCAAATTAATATACATAGTACCTCCTATTGTCACACATTTTTTCAGAAAGATATTGTCTGGATATAGGACTTTTATTAAATGGAGGCACAAACAGCCCTTTGATCATTTTATCCCAATCAAACATCCAGCAAATGTATTAGGATTATAGTTTCCAAAGTGTGTAGGCTGAAAATCTGGTAGGCATTAGATTGGGGAAGGCAAAGAAATACCTGTTCATTTCTAAGAAGTCATCTAAGTCATGTAAGGGGTTCAGCTACTAAACCTTCCACTTATCTAATTGCATTTATCCAAAACTTAGATGCTTGGAGTCAAATAACTCAATCTATCGTACCCATCTGTTATTACATATTAATTCATAGGGATCTGCATCTACATATTCTGTAAATGTCTCAATCCCAACATTTTGTATCCATGTCTATATTAATTTTTAATTTTTTGAACAAGAATAAAACAGACAATTCAATCAGCTTGCTTATGGAGCCGATTAATTATATGATGCACTAATATACTTGATTTCCTTGTTTCCATTTCTGACATTTTTTTTTTGTTCTCTGGTCTTTGTTAAGCTTTTTGAACTGTATTGGTTTCTATGCCTTATTAGAATTGTTTAAATTGTGCTTTCAATATTTCCATTTTAAAAACTTTCATCAATCTTCATTTTTCAGTTAAGCTTCTCCTGCCACAGAATTTTAATTTGCAGTTTTTAAGTTTATCAAATGTTCTAGTAAGCTGTTAGCTAAGCTAACTTCCCTTAGAATCAAAAAACAAACATTGCATAAACACTTTCCCTAAAATTTCTATTATTTCTACTTCCTCAAAGAAGTCCTTCTCATTGATTAGCACTTGGACAAGATGGTCAATTTTCCTGTGCCCTATTCAATCTTCTGAAGAAACTTGTCCAGAAGACATCAAAAATTAACCATAGTTTTCTCCTTAACTCTTGAATACCTTTTATCCTCCCACAGAGTTGGGACAAAGAGTAAGTGATCTTGCTCTCAGAGATTCACCTTGAATATTGAAATAAATCTCTCAATCTTAAGCCTCACTTAGGAGCTTACAATGGAACAGTCAAGGACACAGCTCAGAAAGGCAAGTTGACTTTAAAACAAGTATCAAAGGAGCTCTATTTGTGAAAATGATCAGCTACTGCAGGGTTTAACTATATGGTCATATTTAATAGTTAGGACACTACTGGTCTGAAGGTAAGCAGAACTTTGAAATATTTTAAAAATTAAGCTATTCAATTAAAAAAAGTCCACAGTATGGGAGTAGAAACAGGGTTCTCTCTCACCCTTACATGGTAACATATTTCTTGCATTCATTTATTAAGCTCTGTGTGTTAAAGATACCTGTAATCTTATAGCAATCTTATCTCAGGCTCTTGCTTCCAACCTTTGTTAGCTTCAGCCTTATTCAGAACATTTTATCTTTCCTTTTAGGATGGTTCACACACCACATCATTTGATAGTAGCATTTGCTACTCTTTGGTTATACAGTGATTTGAGGGAGAACCAAATAAACTAGCAACTGATTGCTGGTTCAACCATAATTCTGTGCTAAAATGAAAGCAGAATATAACTGCTTTATTGTATATATAGTCAGTTCTGAAATCTGACCCAAGCATCTTATCTGTTTTTAATATATTACATTATAACTTCTAGAGAAGAAGCTAGAAAGAAAAATTATGTGTGCGTTACTTGCCCAAATAAACAAAACTTACAAATATTTAAAGAGTTAAATTGAACAATAAAGTAGTACAAAGATAAAAACAGTTTTAATTAGAAAATACACACTATAAAATAGGTCCAGGAAGCACTGTTTGAAGTCAAAAGTCCTAACCAAATAGAAATTGATCTGATGCACAATGGATTGGGTACCTAAAATGACATGAATAATTCAATTCACATAGCAGTTAAGACAAAACTCTATGAGGGTTTCAAAGTCTGGGGCGCAATGGATCAGCAATTAAAGCTATTGAGCATGTCAGCTGGAAAGCTGATAGCCCAGTATCAAGACCCGAGCACTGTAGAACAGAGTGAACTCCCATTACTTGTCCCACAAGCAGTTGAAAAGCATGCATATGCCAGGTAGATAAATAGGTACGACTTTGGTGGAAAGAAAACAGTATTCCCATGCGTCTCGGCACATAGTCATGCTAGCCACATGACCACAGAAATGTCTTCAGACAACACTGGCTTCCTTGGCTAAGAAACAGAAATGAACATTGCCCCCTAGAGTCAGATATGAGTGAATAGGAGAAATGTTTGCCTTTTATTATCTCTACTTTCAAACTTACTTTTTAATGTTACATTTATTACCCATCCCTACATGATTTATAAGAAAATCTATTTTAAAAAATTATAATTTGCAAGAACTTACAAACTGTTCAGTCTTTCAAGAGCTGTCATATAAGTACCTTGATCATTATATCTAGAAGCAAGCACTGGCAAGAAACTAGTCACTGAAGCTAACGAAGATAAATTTTATCTAATAGGATTCTATACTATTCAAACCTAAATGCATCTGTGTTAACCACAAAGATTATTCCTGAGTACTGATTTGCTTTTGACCGTAGTCTCAATATTGATTTATGGATTGTTGTTATTTGGGTTGTATCCAAATATGTGGATATAATCATGTATTATAAATTCTAGAAGCTCTTTTTGCTGCAGTCTGAGAATCAGGTGAATTTTCTTCCTGTTCTTCAGTTTCCTTCAATTTAAGAAACATATCTGATTTCAGGAAGCGGTTGTAGCTGTCATATTTCATGAGGTTGAAAATCTGTATGGTAAGGAAAAAATACAATCTATTTGAAACTAAGCATCAAACAACAGGAAAGGTTTTGCAAATGAGCTCCCTAATTAATCAACAATAAATCTGTTAAAAGAGTGCTAAAAAGAAAATATTCTGTTGCCTTAGCAGGATTTCCCCAATCAATGATTCCCTTCAGGTATGCGAAATTGATTTACCAGAATTCATATCCACCATTAAGTCTACACAGAATCTTGGGAGTTGAAGTCCACATAGCTTGTGGAATCTAAAAACGAGCAAGACAATTATGGATTATGCTTTTCAAATATGGCAAATAAAATGATAATTGAAGGATGTGTCAAAAGACTACATGAAAGACTACTTTTCTAACCATGTTATTTTCTCACATAAACCACCCAGTTTATTATGCTGGTTTATGAACAAACATTTATTATATTTTCTTACAATACTTTTTAAAAAATGTCATCAATTCTGCCTGTCACTTTTTTGGTTTTTCTTTTCCTCCGAATTCATTCATTCAAGTTTAAGGACCATTCGTAAGTCTAGTTTTTCAACATCGTTGTAACTTTGAATGGTCACTAAAATAGTGGTCAGTAATTGAGACTATCTATACATTTTGCAATTATCTTTTTTCTCCATATCATTATATTCTTCTCCTCATTTCTGTAGCAATCACTCTTATATAATTTTTTCTTCATACACAGACTTTTTCTCTTCATTATTGCACCCAGCAACCTTTTCCACATTTCTCATTTATTCCATAAAGTTTAATTACATGTGTACTACATAAATTACTGATGCTTCAGGATACTGTGTACAATATATAATGCCCTAATCTCACCTGATAATGATACTACTATTAATTCTTAAATAAATTTTGGGCATAATAACGAGTTAACATAAAGATGGCTATTTTATACGATATATTGCTATTGCAAAAAAGCCAAAACAATATAGTCTTAAATAGAATTATTTATAGACAACATAAGCCAAATGGACATTTTATTAGCACCTAATCAGTGGATTTAATCTCTCAGTAAATCCACTAACTTTTTTATGCTTAGCAATAGCATCTAATTGTTCTTAGATCTCAATCTTAGCGGACTGTTGCATCCTGGAATGTCTAACTTATGAGCAACTGACAACATTAATGCAACCTACTGAAAAGTCAAAATCTGTCAGTGATAAACAAGATGCATCAAAAATCAAGCTCCACAGATCATTTATATGCAAATTACATTAAATGTTTGAAGAGGTTATCATTTTATTCTAAACATTTCTGTAATTTCTTCAGTGCTGTAATTTTTAATAACTTGAGATTTCCTGGTTTCCTGGTGCCTTAACTACTAGGCCTGATAGGCTCTCACAGTTACCTGTAAAATTACCCAGGCTTGCTCCTTTTTTCTTCCCACAACAAAATGTTGAATGCATTGGAGATTTATGGATAAATGAAAAGTGACAAGACATAATGGAATGTGTGTGAGGGAGTGGGTGGAGAGTACAAGATAGGATAATACTCAAATCTGAGACAGAATAGATCTAGATTTAGAGAAAGAAAAGATGGGAAAGTATGGAAGAAACGGGGTGTTATTTTTGAGTCAATGGAAACATTAATTTATACACATATGCATTCATCAAAGAATCATGTGGACAAAAATAGATAGGACTGCAGTAATTTATAAATATTTATATTAAATGCACAGATGAATAGAAAGCAGTGTCAGCCAGATTCTTCCAAAAGGAAAAGCATCAAAGTTTTAAGAGATAGGACAGCAACTTCTGAATATTCATTGTATATATTTATTGTGTACTGCCACAGCCATTGAAAATATTGCTCATGTTTTGTTTGACTGTCAAGGTCATACTTTTCTTGTGTTTATATATTTAACATCCTTACTTGAAAGAACAACCCACTGGTTTCTGGGCTATGATGTGTACATCATGAGCAGAACTACTAAGTTTGTAGTTAAGGCAGCTGAGATAAAAGGAATGTCTTTATCTGAATATTGATTCTTTGTATTTACCAAATGTATATTTTATTGCTGTATTTTCTTTTATCTATTTTATCCCGGAACGGGATCTTGTATCTGGTTTTTGTTGTATTTTTGAATATGGATGAAAGACTAATCAGTTAATAAACTATCTACAATATGCTTTTGCCATGTTTAACCAGCAATTATTAAGAAAAAAAAAACAAATTCAAACAAATTATTCAGTGTATTATGTCATCAAAGACAGTGTTTGTAATAAAGGAAAGATGTACTTTCACAAAATAATTAAGTTTCAGAATTTTACCTGATCTTGAAGTTTCTGAAACATCAGAGGGTGAGGTTTTTCCAGTATTGATTCATCCAAACGTGATTGTCCTTCTACATTGACTTGATAAGAAGCTTTATTTGACAAGAAATGTTTGTAAATTTCATTTGCCTTTGCTTTCATCTATGAAGAGAAGGACATCTTCACTAAGTACAGATACTGCCAATCTGAAAAATATTTTGTATTAACTGAACAGTATTCCACTTAAGCGGAGAAAAATTGCCTAATTTTCCTCCTGAAATCTCCCTGTCCCACACACACCGTTTCAGTCTTTCCGATACTAAAGGGAAGAGGAACCTACAGGAAAGTGAAGAAAAGAGAACTGTATTCTATGATTAGAACACTATTCTAGAAATAAACATAACTATAAACAGCCAACATAATCAATAAATTATTGTAATCATTGTTATATCCTACAACACTAATTATAGGCTGTGATAGCTGGGGTTTATGAATCTTGTAAGCCAAGTTCCACATTTATTATGATCTAGCTTTGTATTCAAAAAAGTCATTTGAAACAGTCTTAATTATTGTGCATAGCTGATTCCTTGACTAAAAAGGATTGCAGCTGATTCATCCAATGGCTTTTGTTTCAACAAAGATTATTACAATGTAAGAAAAACATGACTAAAGTAGCAAGTCAAATTTTGTATCCTATTGGAATCCTCATGACTCATAATTGTCCTTTGTATAGAGTAACTAAAATCAGAAGTTGAATATAAAGAGGTATGGTGTAATTATGGAATCATATTAACATTCATCTTGCTTCTTGATATGTGCAGTTCTGAAATCAGCACTTTATCTATAACTTGATCAACTGGATTGCTGTTCTTTATCTTTCTACTTTTATCATATATCTACATCTTTTATGAGACCATCTTATTATGTAAGCCATCACATGCTCATTTCTAGAAAACTAGTATATACTCCAACAACTTTCATGTCACTGATTGCTGATACCAAGATATTTAGACCAAGGGTCGCCAACCTTTTGGACCTCAGGGACCACCAAACTCATAATTTTAAATGCCATGGACCACTAATATGAATTTTGACTAACAGTGGCTTGCTGACATTGGTGGAGGAGAGAGAGAAATCTGATCTAACCTCGGAGGGCTGGTGATGTTCTCTCTCTCTTTCTGACACACACACACACAAATAAACAAACACACATACACACAGGTCCTTCACATCCTCCCAAACCCTCTGAGACCCTGGGAAAATCCCCCAAAAAGTCTGCAGGAAAATTCCCCACCCCGTTTTCCTAACAATCAATCGATCTTTATTTGGGATCGCAGGATACCGTTTCCAGGTCATTTTCAGGCAGAGAGAGAGAGAGAGACTTTTGCCTTCATGCAAGGAAAGCAGAAGAAGTCTTTCTTTCACTCCCACAAACTCCGCCAGACATGAGTCTTTGCCAATGCAGTCTCTTGGAGCAGAATGCCTTGCAGAATCCCAAAGATTCATTTCTGGTGGAGTTTGGGGGAGAGAAAGACTTTTGCTGCTTTCCTTGCATGCAGCCAAAAGAAGAAAGAAGCAGACTGGTGGCCAGGCGAGATGCATGGGACAAATGGGGCAAGTTCCCTCCCTCTGCCCTTTCTCCCCTCCCCTCACTACCTCGTGTTATTCGCAATGTGACATAAGCCTTGTGTTCCTATGGACCATGTGGGCAGTGCAGCCTTGTTATCCTGCGCAGCTTGGATTAATTGCTTTGGGGGTATTTTGGAGATGACATTTCTCTGCAGCCCACCAAAATTTTCTCATGGTCTATCAGTGGGCTGCGGCCTACCGGTTGGCGACCACTGATTTAAACGTCATTCATCTAGGCTATGTTTCTTAAACTTGGTAACGTTAAAACGTGTGCACTTCAATTTTCAGCATGTTGGAAACTGAACTGAAACCCACACTTCTTAAAAGTTGAGAAATCCTACTTTAAGCAGCATTTCCAAAGTAATGCTTTTTTATTTTAAAAACGTACACTTATTTTTTTACAGAGTTACATAGTAAAAATTGAATTGGCAAAAATATGAAATCAGTTCTTTATATTTCAGTTTATTTCCCAGGGAAATATAAAATAAAATTGAGTTTACCTATCCTCTTCTTAAATCAGACAGCACTGGCCAAAAGAGAAGGGAAAAAATAGTAAGAAAATTCTAGAAAAACGTACGGTAGTTTTAAAGTCATTTTAACATGCAATCTAGTAAACAAGTAGCAAAGAAAAAAATTCTTGATGAACCACCATAATCTCAACAATCATTATTTTGGGGGATTTCTTGATCACTTCCCACCTGAATCAGTTTTGTGTGTTGTAATTATAATAGATGTAGATTGCATTGTTTTCTACGTATGTTCATATCAAGTGAAGTTCATCTGTGTTCTGCTTGATTTTGGAGTCAATACCTGTTTTTCATCTTGTATCTTCTTAAACTCTTCACAAGCTTGCCAGAATAAAACATTTTCTTCACTAAATTCTCTCTTTAAAAAGTCCTGGTAAGGGGAAAAAGAAGCTATTAAAATTATAGTACCATAAGTAGTAGTCAGCCTTTATTACTTTCATTTAAGGTTTTCATATAAAGAACAAGATTTTCTTGCAAATTCAATTACAAACTCTTAAACATCTGTGTACAAAGTGTGTGTCTAAAGTAACTTGCTGCTTTCTTGAATATCTGGCTACAATGCTCAGAACCTCTTCAAAAGTTGTTATCAAACTGCAATTGTTATTATGGCATTACTAGAAAAATGGAATCACGAGAGATTATTCATATTACCGGTAACTATTTTTTTCAGGAACACCTTTACTTTATTTAAACTTTATTATTATTCATAACCACATTTATAAGGCTGCCAAAGTTATGCAATACCAATTCTAGGAGGCAACAAATATAACAACAAAAAACAATTAAGCCAAAAATATAAATAACATTAAAATATAATATATAAATAAAAGATAGAAAAATGGTGACCAAGCACTAATGAAACAACCAAAGGGGAAAGCACTCAGGTGGCCTCTAATTCCCAGAGAAAAAGTCAGATCTCAACATATTTCCTAAAAGTGAGCAGAGTTAGGGCCATTGTCTATCAGAGGAGAAAACTTTCCAGAAAACAAGGGCAATTTAAAAAACGGTAGTTCTCAACTAATAAATACAACTGACTCCAAAATTTCTGCTGCTAAACAAGACAGTTAAGTGAATTTTGACCCATTTTATGACCTTCCTTGCTACAGTTAAGTGAAAACTGCAGTTAATAAGTTAGTTGTTTACTGAAGCTGATTTTCCTATTGACTTTGCTTGTTAGAAGGTTGCAAAAGGTGATCACATGAACCTGGAACTCTGTAATCATCATAAATATGAAATAGTTGCCAAATGTCCGAATTTTGATAGTGACCATAGGGATGTTATAATGGTCATGTGAAAAACAATCATAAGTCAATTTGTTCAGTGACACTGCAACTTTGAACAGTCACTAAATGAATGCCTGTATGTCAAGGACTACCTGTGTATGTCTTCTGTCCCATAAGATGACAAGATTTAAAACCAGGAAGTGGCAACATACTACCCTTCTTCCTGCACTTTTCTTTGGAATGCAACCTTCATTGTCATTCAAAGGTAGGGTGCTGATGTTTCCCTAAGAGTTCTGCACCTGGGTCCTAAAATCTTATATTATACTTCATAGTATAACTTTACAATACAATTTTTTCTAGTCATTTTCATGCAATCTTGACAAAAGTATTAGAATTAGTGTAGAGGCTTAGCAATGGCTTTCAGGCAAAGGTTTCACGCTCCTGTTTACATAAGTTTGTACACTTATTTAACACCTCAATAATTATGAATATGAACTTCACAGATCTTTCTCCGTGCCACTAAATACACCCAAGACTCTCAAAATAAATAACTTGCATATTGTTAATTCATGTAATGGTGAATTTAGGTTTGTGCTGTAAGTAATAAGATACAAACCCTAAACTTTTTTAAACCTTCTGGATCTTCCAGCAAACTTTCCAATGACTGAGCCCATCTTGTGGTTCTATTGAGGATCTGATGGCTACTACATGGCTTGCTGTCATTGTCAGTTATTTCTGAAAAAGAAAGTTAATTATGTTTGTGTATTTAAACTTATAGCTGCAGAACTGTTTCTATCTCTGTTAAAAGGCTGTGATACATCTCAATTAATTTGCAGTTTTGAAGATGATAACCAACAAAGATAAATATATTTTGATGCCAATGTCATTTAATCCACAATTAACTACAAATTTCAGGATTCAAGTTCAAAGGGTAGAAAAATAAAATATAATATGAATATAATCTTATTTGATATAAAGTAATGTCTTATATTTCTGCACTAATCATGTTTTCTTGTTTTATATTACCCATAGCAGAGCTATAAAGCAACACTATATAATATCCAAATGAGTAAACATGCTTATGTGGCATATATAAAAGATTGTGAGTTTATTGAATGTAACTAAGATATCATTTTTTCCAAGTTTATAAAGTAGGTAGACCTTTTCAAGGAGCTTAGATATTAAATATTTGCCTTGTAAACAGGCTGGAATATTTCCTAAAAGAGAATTTAAAGGAGAACAGCTACATAAATACACATCCATATGTTTTAAATATGTTTTCTATTTGGAAGAAAATGGCAAAAATACTGAATTTTAAAGAAATTTGCACACTAAAATATGTAAAAAGATTCAAATTAAAGGAAAAACAGACTGTTTTCTTGTTATCATTCTAGAATTTACTGGATTAACAATATTTAAAAGTAAAATAAACATTCTTAATATTTTGCTTTTATTTGAAAGTTGTAGAAATAACTACTAAATTAGGTTCAAAATACAGTACTGTAATTTTTACAATTACAACTTTCCAGCATAACCTTTCCATTCCAATTTTCCCTGAATGTGTACCCTTAACATTTTAAAATAACCATTCATCCTCAGACTTCATTTGACTATTATGAATTATCTATGACATTTTCAGAATTCATTTTTGTAGCTATTTTTGTACTACTACTATGTGCAATCAAGTTGGTGTTGACTCTTTGTGATCATATAGAATGCATGTTTTGGCTATAAGTCAATCAACTAACTAATCAACAGTGGTTCCACAGAAAGGGAATTCCAGAATTTGATGTCACTATGAAGAGGACCCAAGCCAGCCTCTGCCAACTCTATGTTCCTCCCACTTCTGTAGTTCTGTTAATACGGAACTGAAAATCCCAAAGTGCTTTTTCAAAAGGCAACTGGACTTTCTTGGTTTTTTTCCTTAAAATGTTTAGCTTTTCATCCAACCAAGAAACTCCAGTTGCCTTCTGAGAAAGCACTTTTGACCTGAATGATTAAGAATCTCCATAGACACAGAACTGAAATATTCTTGTCAAAGATGACTAGCCACATTAATACTTGTAAGGCTTCGGCTACAACAGAACTGAAAAAAGTCTGGATAATCATTAAATGCAGCAAAGATATGCAAAAAGCACCAGTGCTTCTCCATTCTTATTGTATCCAGGATAGCTTTCTGGCAACCCCATTTAAGACTTCCTGATTATTTACTTTATTTTTCTATTGAACAATTCCTGAATGCCAAGAACTGTGATTTAATGAAATGGTTCATATTTTTATTTAGAGCTAGCTTTTGATTTTCTGAGGGAAATGTCCATTGTCCATTTTCTGAGGGAAATGTCCAGTTTTTATTTAATCTCCAAAAAAAATCCTCTTTTTGGAAGTCAGCAATTATGTAGGAAAAAACTGCAGCCATAACTATGGGAAAGAACATTTGATGTACATTAGCTTGTTTTTACTAAAAATGACAAATGTTTGATTTGTATTTGGGCTTTACAACAGGTTTTCCTTGTTACCTTTTAGGAGGAAGCCTCATGGTATCCAAAGCAGAACATCCAGATTCGGTCAGTTTTGTTCCATATAGTATCAACCTTGTGAACTCTCAAGGTTTCTACTTCTGACCCAAAGATTGTTGGGGGCAATAAGCTGACTTTGTAAAAATGCCGCTTGGGGGGCTAAAAGCCCTAGTAATAAGCAGGCATATACAATGGAATGAAGGCTATTGCCGAGCACTTAGCATGGTGCTCCATAGACTGTAAGCCGCCCTGAGTCTCCGGAGAAGGGCGGCATATAAATGCAAATAAAAATAAAAATAAAAAATATATATTCAAGATGGACAACCAGATCTTGAAAGCTTTTGAGAATGTCAAAGGGATGGTGCTAATCTAATTTTGGTGGGGGAGGGGAGAGAATCTATCATAAATTAATCAATTAGTTTCATCTGCTGCTTTATTAAGCCAGATTCTTAGTAGCTCATAATCAGAGTAAAGTCCGAAGAACTAATATAATACAATAACAGGGCTATCCTGATGTACAATGTTCAATGAGTTATGGTTATTACTAGATACAACTGAATCTTAGAACCCTGGGGAAGAATCTCAGAGCTTTCAACTCGGCGAACTATTTAAATATTTAAAGTACACTTTGGTTGCTTTTGTTTCTCTGCAGGCACTCTGCAGTTATTCTGCCTATCTTTTCTCCTCCTCCCCACCCACTTTGTGGTAAAAAATAAAAACAGCAATGCGAAAACATGGGTGAGTTCCAAATGGAAGATGTCATCTGAGCTTCCTATTAAATCCTATGTTTAAGACAGAATAATTATACAATAAAAACCTCATTTGAAAGCAGTTTTAGCATATCATCTCTGATTTTTCCCTCTGCAACATCAATTAACAAGCAAACAAATAGACAACTAGTTAATACTACTTGTTGGATCCCTAATCAGATGAATTTGTCGCACAGCTTTCAGCGGAAATGAAATATAGATCCTACTCAATTAGCGTAAACAGCTTTGTCCCTTTGCTTTTGTTGTCTAAATAGGACCTCTACTTTATTTAAGTTATAAAACAGACTAGCTACAACCTTTATTGCTAACGTAACTTGCACAATATTTCACTCTCTATTCACAACTACATCTGCAATTTGCAGAAAAGTGATAAAATTACATCCATATGATACATAAAATATATTTATCCAAACATATGATACATATTTATCCAAAACAAATGTCTTATACATAACATCTATTTACAATCATAGAAACATATTTTATTGCTTGAAATAAACTGAAGCTTGAAAGTAACAATCTATCATGAAAATAGTTCATGGCCAAGAAACAAAGAAAAATTACTTTCCATAGTCAGGTTTATTTAATTTTAACATGCAATTTTTTAAATAGTTGAGACAATCCTTGACTTATGACCACAATTGGGATTGTATTTCTGGTCATACGTCATTCTGGATGTTAAGTAAAGATAACCACACGGACCACATTTTTTGGGGGGACCTTTTTAAGCAAATCTGCTGTGGAGTTGAGAAAACATGGAGATCATAAGGGCAAACACTGTTTTAAAAGTGGCAAAAAATACCAGAAACTGCAAAAATACTACAATTGTGGTCATGTGATCATAGAATACCATAACCCTTCATAAAGATGAGTCTTTAGCCAAACTCCCAAAATGCAGTCATCCAATCCTAGGGGATTAAGCACATTTTACGACAATCAGAAGTGCTTTATGAGTTGTAAAGCATCCTTTCTAGGCTGTGGTAATTTTGAATGGTTGTTAAGCAAGTGGTCATAAATTGATGTAGCTGCTTCTAAAGTACATGTTTCTGTAATTTATGTTTTAAATTTGTAGATTGCTGAAATTACTAATCCAAACATTTTCTTCGGAATCATAGGTTTCAACTAAAAACGTACAGAAATTTAGAAGCTGTTATGTAGGTACACAATAGATAAGAAACATTTTCAGGCAAAAAGCCCTTGTTTAACAAGAAATAAACCAGATTAAAATTACATGGTTTTTTCACCAAGCAATACTGATGCCCTATGATTCATCTTCAACACCTTTCAGCTAAAGCAGCCCTTACAGCAGTTACTTATAAGTTACTATGTTTATGTGTAAATTATGTGATCTCTATTATTTCCCAAAAAGATGTTTTGTATCTAAGTTTGGTATTTGAGAACAGGAAAACCAATCTGGATGTAAAAATCCTAGTAAGTGGAAAAAGATTCAGAGAACCGCAACCAGAATAATTAGATATTTGAAATAAAGACCGGCTGCAGAATAAATCACTGAGACTAAAGAAAAGATCGTAAAAATAATAGCCATCTTCATAACTCAGAAAAGTTTTCTGGAAATCTAAATAAGAATGGATCTTATTTAAGGTCACTTGCCCTGATACATGCTCCACAGACAAAAATGAAGAAATGTCCTGCATATTACAGACAGTTCAGTAACGGACAGTAACTTTTCAGAGGCAAAAGGTAAAGTCTCCATCAAACTGAGTGATTTCTGGTGACAATTTAGGGTCACAGGTGATGTTTTGCAGCAATACAGAAGTAGCTTGATGTTGTCTTCTTTTAGGAAGCTTTTTTTATTTGCAGTCCAAACTATATCCCAGAGATTTCCTGTTGCTCTCATCCAAATCATGGCAAACAAAGATTAGCTTAAACTTTAGCTTAAACTAGATAATAAATCCATATTGTTAATGCTGTATATAAATACTTTCCAAGTAACTACTTCCCAGCCAGATTTACTTTTTTTGTGGTTCAGTGATCATATTCAGGGATCCTAGAGCAGAACATGTTAAAATCAAAGCTCAAATCATTTCCACCATTGGGTGAAAAATACAATAATTTATAAACAAAGATATGAAATCCAGGGTGTGCAGATAAATACTTGGTGGAGCAGGCTGTTAATCATCTAGCACTTAGCTCAACTGCCTGCAATTAGTGCAGGTTCGAATCCCACTAGGCTTAAGGTTGACTCAGCCTTCCATCCTCTTGGGGTAGGTAAATTGAGGACCCAAGATTGTTGGGAGCAATAAGCTGACTTTGTAAAAAATGCCTCTTGGGGGGCCAAAAAGCCCTAGTAATAAGCAGGCATATACAATGGAATGAAGGCTATTGCCAAGCACTTAGCATGGTGCTCTAAAGACTGTAAGCTGCCCTGAATCTCCGGAGAAGGGCGGCATATAAATAAAATTAAAAAAAAAAAAACTGAATCTAACTTTCAATATCCAGTATCATTGTTAAAGGTTCATTGTTTCAAGCTATTCAAAACAAAATGATGCATTCAACTTCTACAAAGTTTCATAGAATCCTGATAACCCAATCTTGAGAATGGCTGGACTTTTTAATTTGGGATATGAAACATATTATTTTCCATGCAGGACAGTATTATTCTGTATATGGGATGTGGAAAATTATTCCATCATTCCTGGAATAATTTCTTCATCTCTAAATATTTTCATACTACAAAAGTGATTTGCATAAAAAGATGGAACTCAAGGAATTGAACAAAAATAAAAGTGAACTGAAGCTGCCTCAACAGGAGCCAGCGTCTGCTCTTCACTGTACTATTTTGTATTACCTTTCTGATTCGTGCTGACTATTCAGAGAAATATAACATTAATGGGACATTTCTCCGTCTGCAGGAGCAATCCAACCTGTTTGATTCACAAGGAAAATAGTAGAGTATTATTTTTATCTTGCATTTCTTGCAAACTCCTGAAACCATTTCGGTATCTTTAACTATGCAAGACCTCTCAGCTCCGAAGTGCGTGCCTGTCTCCTTCCCTCTTCCGTTTTTTCTGACTCGTTCGTACTAGTCTGTCTGAAAATCCCACCCTGCCAAATGGCAATCCTCCTCAGCCTTCCTCTTTCGGGTGCAAGACTTCCCCTTGCGTTTGCTGACTTCAGAGAGCGAAAAAAAAAAGCGGGATGGAAAAAAACCTATCAATCATAAATCTGAAATATATTTATATATAGAAAATAGCAATAATGAACCAGAAGAGCAAACTTAGCAGCCGGCGAGCCAAGCCCAAGAGTGCTAATCCACCTCTTTTCCGCACCGAAAAAAGCCACTTTGTAAACTCTGCAAACCCACCCTGGTCCGAACCCTCCGCTTGCAAGAAAACTAGCAAAACAGCCCACGCTGCAAGGCTGGGACTGTCGCGTTTTCTTTCCAATCCATTATCACACATCTCTCACTATCCGCAACATGGCAGCAATTCCCCCACCCGCTCTAACGGCCCCCTTATACCTGACGGAGGCCGCTTTCTGCTGAGTCTGCTCACCGCCCTGGTGAACATCGCCGGCGGTGAGCACCCCGGCGAAGAGTCTGGGGAAAGGAGGCGTATCCCCGCAGCCTCAAGCGCGCTCTCGGCAGGCGCCTTCCACCCGCCTCGCTGCTTATGGGAGGCGCCTGGCGCGTCCCTGGGAGCGCAATCATCTCTGGCGCGCGTCACGCCCGCTCTCATCTCCGCCGGCTGGGAGCGAGTCGGGCTGGGAGAGAAGACGGGCTGGAAGCGAGTTGCGGCTGAATGGAAAGCTCGCCCCGCCTTATATTTGGCGGGAAGGAGCGGTCTTCGGGCCCGGCTTGATAGCATTCCGGCCCGCGTTGAAGTTTTTGAGGCGCCTCTTCCATTCAACCTTCGATAGATCTGGCGGGTCTCCACTGCTTATAGATAGTTTATGAAAGCGTTAAATGTCTGCACGCGAATCTCTTTGAACACGCCTTACCGGTCTGATGGGTTCACGGGATAGCGGTGGGTAGGACGGTGCGTGTCAATGGCAGGTCGAAACGGTTTGCCGAAACGATGCACGTTTAATTATGTTCTCCGCGATTTGCTTATAAGGCACATTGCCTTCATGGAAGCCGTACGGAACTGAGTTGCGAAATAAACGAAACTGTCGTAAATTAAAATTGCTCCGAAGACAATTAAGAGTGCTCATTTAAGCAATTGCAGATGGGAAAGATATATCATTGCAGCAATGTTCTGCTAACTAATTTAGATGGCTACATTTTATAAGAGGTATGCTTCCTACATCTGTGGTAAAACTAAAAGATCCTGCAAGCATTAAAAATAATGGAAACATGGTTACCACATACTTTTCTTGCAGCTAACTAAAATTTAAGATAAATAAATTTTGGCAATATGATTGCTTACAATATGAAATAAAATATATTAAGTTGCTCCTATTGAAGCAAGATCAAAAATGAAATCAATGTGAGATTTTTAAAATATCACAGTAGCTACCATAACATCCAAGTGGTACTGAAACACATTTTAATATTAAAGAATCCCCAGAAATAAACAAATATTGACTGAAAAGGAAAAGGGTAAAAATTCTTAGAACATTATATTTCTAAGGTGTGTTGACTTTATTACAATGCACATACACAACAGTTGTTTTGCCTCATCAAACAACTACAATCAACACTGGTATCACTCCTAAGGAAAAAAGAGAATTTTCCAATATTGTACTACTCAATAGCAAAACGATATAATGGTTGATGATATTGCCTTTCAAGGATGAATTGACTACCACCAGAACCAAGCCACATGTCCATCACGGGAAGTCTTAGCTAGCCAGAAGGGGCCTGGATCTAAGGAGCAGGTGAACGAGCTTGCAGTCATAAGACCACTGTCCATTTCATCAGTCCCAACAAATTCAAACCATTTTCATAACAGGCAGGACTAAACCCCAGGCATTTCCACTGCGCCCATACCATAATTGTCATCTTAACTGGGAACAAATTTTGAATGATTTTGTCCAATAGACACTAAGAAAATCTCTCCACCCCCCTCTTGCAGGTGAATTGCTTGTTTCTCCTTGCCCACAATGGCTTGGCTTGAACCACCCAAACCAAGGCCGCCAAACAGCAATCTGTGTATGCAATAAGGATAAAAAAAAAGTTTCATTTGACTATCCTTACTCCACAAGGTAGGTCTTAATAGTGGGTCTCACTCATGTTCAATCAAGTTCATATTTCGTTGACTTCCATCAGTGCTCCAGATATCTCCCATTTTCCTCAGCTCTTCCATAAACTGCACAGATCAACAGGATCCAAAAAAGAGAGGTTGTGTGAGTGCAATCTGATCTAAGGCCATAGCTGCACTTTCATTCCAAGCAGCAACTAAGACCTCAATTGGACCATGCCCAAAAAATATCTGGAACCCTTCCGGGTCCATTAGTCATTGGTGGTGGACCAAACTAAGAGGTGCTGCCTCTCTGAAGCAAGGGGAAGGTCAGTGCCAGAGAATCCCAGGATTACCAGGCCATGATCTGACTATGACAAGTAGGTCATAGAAAGTTCCCCCAATTCTAGGCCATTCTGCTTCTACTCCAACAGGATCTTGTGACCACATTCCTGTTTTTGGCTCTAGAAAACCTAGAATAAGTCTGTGGTTTTCCTAGAAGACATGAAGAGCCACATCAGACCCTGCTCCCAAGGAAGGTAGATTGAAATTCTCCAGGACGATAAATGGGAGTTTCCATTGCCAACCCCGGAGTTGGAGAATAACTCTGGCAGGGAGGTTGCTACACAGAGGCTTACAATAGCAACATTCCCAACTGATTCATGCTTTGGATAAGATGCATTCCTTCAGATCTTGAGCTGGTAGAAAAGTTTGCCAGCTCTGCACTGACTTCCAACTTGAGTGAAGAGGGTGGTGACTGATTAATGTAGAATAAGTTAAAGAATGTGCTAGCAGAAAAAAAAACACGCTCTAATTGTTGTTAATGTGGGCTGGATTTTGATTGAAGGGTAGACCCATGGACTCAGAAATACATTTTCACTCTTATCTTGCAACTGCCACCCCCTATCAGTTGCTTTTATCAATCTAGTAGTTTCCTGAAAGTATTAAACTATGTTTAAAAATACTTCCAAAACAGTTGACAGACATTGGGTGAGACCATGTGATATCTCTTCCTGATTTACTAATAATTGCCATTGTGTAGCTATCAGTCACATTCATTTTCAAAGGATAAAATAGTGAGATTGCTTTCCAGTATCCCCTCCAATTGCTCAGTGCCCTTGATTTATATTTATTTATTTTTCCTAGGAAAGAGGATACATTACAAAGATTCAAGATTTTATCTTAAAACAATTATAGTGCTGCGACTTTGCAACATGCAGTCTCCTAAATTTGCTTATTAAGCAATAAAATTAGATAGGGCAGGAGCTTGGAAGATATATTGAGAGATCTTGAGGAGCAATTTCATCCTACTTCAGACTCATTATTTTCTTCCAAAATTCTTTAATCATTTCCTGTAAATCTGTAAACCCAGCAGAACATACAGAAGCAAATCATTGAAAAAAAATTGATTAAAGAATCATGCAAGGAGAATAATGGGTCCCTTTATTCATCTTAACCTGACACAAACATGGACTTGAGAGCACCTTTTTTTGCTATGTTCCCATAATTACTCTTATCCCAGCTCAGGTGTGAAAGGGGCTTAATTACCCTTCATTGGGTCACCCTTATTTCCAGCAGTTTTTTTCCCTTTACTCTGATAGTATGCAAGGGGAACCTGATATATAATATTTTTTAGTCTTGGCCACCATTGCCTTAAAAGGAAGTAGGCGACTGCTATGATTGGGATCAGAGTCAACAAAAAAGGGATAAGGATTGGCATGGGGGCAACAAATTGTGTGTGATAAAAGTTTTGTATTGATTCGAGATGGTGCATAGCGCCAGTGCCAGCTCAAAGAATTTGGCATCCCTAGGCCACATTGATGGTGCCACCTCACATAGATGTGGAGAGCTTTCATTTTTAGAATGATTCAGGAGAGGCAGTATTAGTGCCCACTAACTTTGGCACCCCAAGCCAATGCCCATTCCGCCATAGTGTAAAGTCAGCATTATAATACAGCCTTGGAGAAAAACCCATTTTTTTCAAAGAAGTACTAATAGTGAAATAGTATTTGGAAAATGAGGGATACTGAGAAAAATATCCTGTGTTCACCAGCCCTATTTAAATATTCCAAGCCCTCTATACATGAAATAATACAGTGGAAAAAATCCTCAGTCCTGTTGTTCACAAATTTGTATAGATGTTGTTTTTAACGTGATATAAAAGCAACTGTTAAAAATGTTTAGAATTTCTATAAAAAGAAATAGACCAAGTACTCCTGAACTCTGTACTCAAAAACATGGCTCATAAAACAAAATTAGAGTTTATTCCTTGGTGGAGGAACTCAAAATTAAGAACTTTAATTATAGAAAATATAGGTATAATGATCAGAAGATTATTTTTTTCTTTATTTCTTGTACATTGTACCTTTTGTGATTTCAGACCAAACTACTGTATGTAAATGCCTTGGCAAATAAAATGTAATCTTTCCATTAAATGGATTACATGTTTTAATTAAAAGGCACTTCTATGTTTGCATAGAAAACATGGAATGTTATTCTCAAGATCTTGCACTAAATATACAAATATTTTAAAAACT
Source organism: Bungarus multicinctus (assembly GCA_023653725.1). NCBI lineage: Eukaryota > Metazoa > Chordata > Lepidosauria > Squamata > Elapidae > Bungarus > Bungarus multicinctus. The sequence continues at coordinate 61,384,096 of CM042844.1, forward strand.
GTTGACTTCTCTTTTTGACTGGAACTTAACTTAGTATGTAATGAGTGTGTGAACATACAACATAAAGGAAACTACAAAACATCTATCTAAAGAATTTTGGCGAGAAACAAAAGAATTTATGTCAGTAAGAACCTACATAAAACAAACTGCAAGAACCAAACAGCAAGAACAAGCACAATTTTCTTTTTGGCAATATTTTAATAGTACAATATTATTGTAGTCACAATCAGAACACTGAACAACATAGTGATTGGAGATAATTTGCATGGTTGGCAATAATTTTTATTATGTTGGAATCCCATGCTATATTATCCTTGAGTAATCCTTTTTGAAGCTTTCTTGCATATCTGAATGAATCATGTAACTGGTAGCATTTATACTCTTCTTTGGCAGATCTTGAAGAATTGGGATGGTTCTTCCCCTTGACAATGTTGAACTACATAAATGAACTGCAACATTGGAATGTTCAAGGATATTTGAATAATTGAAGTATTGTATTATACTGGAACCTTTGGACCCAGTTATTGAGCAGTAAGGAATACAGGTAATCCTTGACTTATACCACAGCTGAGCCCAAAAATTCCACTGCTAAGCAAGGCAGTTGTTAAGTGAGTTCTATCTCATGTTACAATCTTTTTTTTGCCACAGCTGTTAAGCAAATCATTGCAAGGGTCAAGTGAATCACATGGTAGCGAAGCGAATCTGGTTTCCCCAATTTATTTTGCTTGTCAGAAGCTACTGGGAAGGGTTGCAAATGGTGATCACATAGCCCCAGGACAGTGTAATTGTTATACATGCCAGTGCCTAAATTTTAATCATGTGACCATGTTGCAAGAGTCATAAATATGAAATCCAGTCATAAATCACTTTTTTTCAGTGTCTTTGTAACTTCGAACAGTCACTAAGTGAATGTTACTGTACAGGAAAGAGAACCACATTATTAGCCACAAGGGAACCTTGTGTTTATGATGTGGCAACACCCCTTAAGCATCACACTGGAATAAGTCTTTCTGATGTATTGGTCGGATGCTGTCTAGAGTCACTTTGCATCCCAGTACAGGTAATCCTCAACTTACAAACATTTGTTTAAGTTTTTTGAAGTTACAAAGGCACTGAAAAAAATGCCTTATGACCATTTTTCACACTTATGACCATTGCTGTATCCCCATAGGATTAAAATTTGAACACTTGACAACTGGATTGTATTTATGACAGTCCTGAGATCATGTGATCACCTTTTGCAGACTTCTGGCAAGCAAAATCAATGGGGAAACCAAATTGATTTAACAACCAACCCCACAATTTATTTAACTTAACAACTGCACTGATTCATTTAATAACTAGCAAGAAAGTTATAAAATGGGGCAAAATTCATTTAACAACTATCTTGTTTAGCAACAGAAATTTTGGGCTCAATTGTGGCTGTAAGTGGAAGACTACAGAAGATTAAATTATACTTTCCTGTAAGAAAGTGTAACAGCTGCTTAGGACACACAAAAAAGCAACAACTGATGATTTAGTAAAATACAAAAGTCAATTGATACACTTAATGCTAGAAAGGAAAACAAGACTATTATGCCTTTTATGGCTTGTTTGCTTGTTTAAACTTACAAGTTGAATGTATAATATTTATCTGGGGCAACAAATGCAATTCCATCCTTGGTAAAAATAATGTATGGAAAGTTGTAAGGAAAGAAGTTTTGCCAAAGATAGGTCATGCCTAACATGTGAAGAACAGGTGTATGTCAAGAATAATGTTTATTTTACATTTAAAGTAACTTCTAACTAATAAAGACCAAAATGTTTGTACCAGAGTAGTTTATGCATAAGTTATAAATGTTATTGATATACTTAAAAATAATATGCAACATATTCATGGACATATTTAACCGACACATTTTATATTGTGAAGTTTTCAGAATTATAATATTATAATATGATGTAAGCACAATGGAAGCAACCACACAGACACACAAATCAAATTTGTATTTAATTTTTTCAGTTGCCCTAACATGCTTCTGTTTGCTGATAATAGGCTTTGAATCAAAATTCTTGTGAGGGGGCAGGAAGTATTCCTGTGGCCCACCTCTGAAAAAGAGCCAAGGTAACTGAGTGCCAAACCAATTCAGCACAGAGGAAAAAACCGCCTGAAGAAAGTTGGATTGCGTTGGCTTTAGCTTTGAAACAGTTTCAAATCAAACCAATCTCATTTCTGTAGTTTATCTGGACTACAAGTTAAATCTTTTTTTTTTAACTAATTAAATAAATCTCTCCAAAGATATAATAGTTTTCCCTGAGTTTCCAGATCTCCAGAGGTTTTCCATTTGCCAGAGTGGAGCCAAAGCTTTTACTTCCCCATTCAGATCCACATAACCTTCGCAGATTTGGGAGGGGGAGGGAACTCGGTGAAATCTCTTGGATGACCCTGTACAATGGAGTATCATCGGCACACTGTCATATCTAAGCTTGTATTGATGGGTGTCCTCACTCAACCATTTCATATAAATGTTAAATGGGACAGGAGGGAAATTAGAGCTCTGAAGTATCCCAAAAAGCAGGAGAATTCTCCCCCAACCAATATAAATAAAATTAATCATAGAGTCTGGTTGATTACCTCAAAGCAAATATTCAGAAACTATTACAGGTAGTTCACATTTAGCAATCACCATTGGAACAATTCAGACAATAAGTTATATTACAAAAAAAAAAAAGTTTGGTCATTAACCTTATTTAAGCTGTTGGATATGTCCGATAGTTTTCTCAGCATTCATTTTCACTTGAAGAATTAGCTGTACCTTTCAGTGTTTGCATTCCACTCATAAGTTGTCCCATCCGATTTAGACTTATTTCTTCTCCATACTCTGTGTATTTGTACAAAGATGCTGGAATCCTTGAGTTACATAGCTAAACCCAAATTCCATTTTGGGTATATGTGTTCCTTATTGGGTGCCTCCACATTCTGCATAGTGCACACTTCCTGGTCTATTTCCCAAAACTTGGTATTGCACTATTTTCCAGAGTTTCTCCCTCTCTCACATGAAATGATTTAAAGCCACTGAGGTATTAATATCTCTGTGTTCCTGAGCATGGAGTGTTAAACCCTGTTTCTTGGTTTTACTCTTAACTAGTCAAATAGCTTGACTGTTGTGTATATTTATTTTGGATGTTTTTAAACTGTTTTTAAAATGCTTTTTATTATTTTTGTTTTTTACCTTTGGAATTGTATGTCATCCAGGGTCATTGATTGAGATGGGTGGCTATAGAATTTGAATATCTAAACATTCCAATGCTGTGTTACATAATTCTTGCAAATAACAAATGTCCATCTTAGACATACTGTGTGTGGTTTTTTTCCAACAGCCGGAGCTTTAATTATAGCTCAGTTTGAGCAAGTTGTTCATCTCAACAAATTTATGTTGTAAAAATTATTTAAGCTATTCAAATTATTTTCAGGATCCTTTTACTTTGGGAAAGGACCATATTGCAAACTAAGTTAGTCGCAAGATCTCTACACTGTATCAAGAAGAGAAAAAATTACAGTGACCATGCACTATATTTAGAGCACCAGGTGTCCTGCAGGATTGAATGGGTAGTGGACATAATTGTAGACAGATAGGTAGATACACTTGATAATTTGCTTGCCTGCAAAAGTGGCTTTTGCTGCATTTTCTGGATAAATTATATTTTATAAAGAACAAAGGAGATATTAAACTCAACAGCACTTGGAAAGTGATTTCCTTGCGCTTGGCTTGTTCTTCAAAGAATTCACAGATAATCTATTTGGTAACATGCAGCCTGTACTTCCAAGACTGATTCCTATACTTAGAAATAAATCTTAAAGAATTCAACTGGGCTTACTCCCATGTAAGTGCTTACAGATTTAAAAACAGCTGAACTGAAGTATAAACACTATGAACTCATGCATAATGGCACTTGGCCAGTGAAAATCCATCAGTGTTTTATATCTGTAAACTGAGAATAACTTCTTATTCTAAATATTTTGTAAAGCTTTGGACTTTCAAACGGATTCTTTATATAGTATAGCATGAATCTTCCTGGAAAATCTCAGAAAAAAGAATGTGTCAAAACTTGGTATCCTGTAGTAAAACACAGTAAGAATTCATATCCAAGGCCTTTTTTTTGGTCAAAGACTTACATCTAACAAGGTAAAATCCTATAAAACCCATTACCAATATTTAAGTAAAAATTTACATTTAAAAAGAGTAAACTTTAAGATACTTTTACATTCATGCATTTTTAATGTTTTCTATCATCTCATAAATGCAACCTTAAAAGGAAATCTTTCTCCATGGGAAGTTGCTACATTTGGTAAGTTCAGAATGATGTTGGCTAAATCCAAAGTCTAAATCCATTGTTTTTAATGTAATTGATAAGGATTTGCTTTTAATATAATTGATTGGAATTTGTTTTTAACTGATGAGAATTTGATTTGATTAGGAATAATTTTAATGTAATTTATTATGTCTGCTTTTTTAAAGCCATTTTTGATATTTCTTTTAAAGGACAAATGATAAATATTAAAAAAGAAAAGCCACATCCTATGCAACTCAGTTTGTTGGATGTTGAGTCCTTGAGTCCTGTATTGCATAAAGACCAGATTGTAAATGGAATTGTTAAGTGAGCAGAATAAATGTTTTACTTGAAATAAGATTGTGTTACCACATGTGGTTCTAAGAATTGTAAATCAGCTTGTGGGATAAATCTGGCAAGTTTACCAGTAAAGTAAGTGAACCCATCATTATTATTTTTCCAATGGCAATGACTTAGAATTCAGTACAGTATAATTTCTGCATTTTGTATACTAAAAAGTTTGCCTTGTTTTGCTTATTTTGAGCTTCCCGGAGATGATGAAATTTAATTCCTTTCTAACAATGCTGACCTACTTCTCTCTTTCCACCTTCCATCAGACTCATGTGGAAGCGTAGGATTTCCTTTGGATATACAGGAAAAACTTTTTCTGATTTATACAGCTACATATCTTTTTCCCCCTTCAAACCTCATTATATGGATAACATTAACTTTTCAAAATTACATTTAACACAAGAAGTAGTGTTAAATTGATTACAAAGTACTAATATTACATTATTAGAATAAGTGAGAATTATGCATGCTCCTAATGATGGCTAGTAAATTCAGGGTTTTATTTAAATTTATTTCACTGAATGGAGTGTAGTGATTTAGTTGATTTGTCTTACTAAATTTAATAGATCCACTCTGAACTAATTAATTCTAGATCCAAACTTTTGGATACATTTTGGTGAGCTTTAGAAGGAATACATACAGCTATGATTTCATTAAAAATATTCTTCGATTTTATGATTAAATGTACAAGGTATTTGGTTTGAATAACTGATTTTTATAATGCGATTAACAAATACACTATTTAAAATTGTTAATATTTTTCCTTGAAAACTCTAGAGGACATATGACTGCTGGTTGTTAAATACTAATTAGCTAACCCAGTTAAAACACATCTACAGCTAACAAAAGCTGCTATTAATTTATTGGCAACCCACCTTCTCATATTACAATATGATAGAAACAATTTAACAATCAAAATTTTATGACTGAAAATTGCTTATTCCAAACTTATTAGAAGTGGTTTGACTGTCTTTACAGACATTGTGGACATTTCAAGAAGGGAGCAAGGCAATAAATGGGAATAATTTATAGCTTCATAGGATCATAAGCAGATTTTGAGTTTCACTTAAACCTAATCATTTCCTATTTTTATGCTTAATTTATTCTAGTACTTGCTCCCCAGGTATTTCCAATTCTCTTATTTACAGGTCTCGGTTAAATTTTTTGTACTGAATCAAACTATTACACAACCTTCTAATATTCTTGGTACATCTTCTGGTGCTGATGAAATGGCTTTAATTGCTCTATATCATTTCACTTTTGTCATTTTTTACAATCTTTTAGCTTGCCAGCTCTTGACAAAGTATCTATTTCAGACTTACTAGATAACAAGAGTATTAGTTAACAAGTTTTAGCACCCTCTCTGTTATTTCAGTATCTGTTGCTTCCTTTGTTTTTACTTTTCTTCAGCTTAATGCCAGCTGCCTTCTTAGGCTTTCCATATCTCAGCTCTTGGTTTTCATCATTCCACTCCATGTCATTTCCTTTCAAGATTCATGCTTGCTTGCTTCCTTCTAATGGAACTGTAGTTTTCAATTCATACAGACCAGGTTCTGCAATTTCAGCTCCAAAATGCCAATTCCCCAGCAAAAAAACAGGAATCCTTCTATCTTTTTTGTATTAGTAACTGGCTGATAACTGGTACAGTTTTTCTGTTTGGGACAGAGACTATTTCCTGTCATTTTGAGAACAATTATACATCTACCTGGCAGGAAAATATGCATTTGCCAAAGCTCCAATTTAATTACTAGATAAGTAATAATAATTACTTATTACTAGAAAAGAACACTAGTGAGGATTACTACTTTCTAGCCCTACCTTAGTTTGGGCATACAAAGGAAGAGAAAATGAAGGATCCAATCTGGGTCAGTCACCCGGACCAAAGGTTTTATCTTCCAACTCTTGCTGGAACTAAAGAGAAATTCCCTGAAGATGGGCTCCAGCACGAATCTGGAAACTCAGAAGACACAATCTCTGGTCCCGGTGACTGACTCAGATTGGATCCTGCAACATTATCTTAGGACACGTATATTCACCTTCATTCTTGAGAGAAAATTCATATTCCAAAACTCTTTCCAGTTCAAGGCAGTCTCATTTTGAACTTGCAACTAGTGTTTGAGGCTCAAAACAAACCAGTTTGAAGCTCAGAAAACTTCCAGTCTTGAATTCAGAACAGTCTTTTAAGCCAAAAATATTACAAATATGAAATGTTTTGTCTACCACTAAGAAACAGACAGTGGCGGACAAAACATTCTTGGATTTGGATTTTTTCTGCAGTCTCATATACAAAGTATATAGTAACCAAATCTTTATTCTCATACTGCAATATTTATAGAGAGACTGATGACAATGTTTGCAATTAATCATTTTAATACTGAACGTTCATGGAACAATCATAAAGATTCTATGCTCTCTGAAAAATATACTAAGGAGAACTTTTTTTTTCTTTCAAATTTTATTATTTTTTAAACAAACACAACATAAAAACATCAAGCCATCTTCCACTTACGTACATACAGTGTGTCGGTTGGTTTACAAATTATTTTGTGCATCCACTTCATAGTCATCACTTACAATTACTTGTATATATTCTCATATTGTCTATCAATATTCCTAAGTACATTAATATCATTGTTAATCAATCATTTGACTATACTGTTATTTGTTCATGTTATGCAAAATAATCCATATTTTAATTAATTTATTTTATAATTCATATTATCATCCCAAATCTATCCCATAGTTATATTATGATAATACATCTTTATATATTCTTTATATTCTATATTTCATTACCATATTTTATTGTCTAACCATGATAAAATAAATCCCAAATCTTATAAAATTGTTTATCTTCTTGTTCTCTGATTTCAAATGTCAATCTACTCATTTCAGCACAGTCCATGATTTTCTTAATAACTTCCTCCTGCGTTGGTATTTTCTCATTTTTCCAGTTTTTAGCAAATACAATCCTAGCAGCTGTTAATACATTTACAATCAGATATTTCAATTCCTTACTATATATTTCAGGTAAGATTCCCAATAAAAAAATCTCTGGTTTCAAGTCTATATGTTTTTTTGTCATTTTTTTCCAGCCATGTGTAGATTTTGGTCCAATATCTTTTAGCATCTGCACACGTCCACCACATATGGTAATATGAACCAGGTATCTGATGACATTTCCAACAGTTTTCTGATTTGTTCTTGAAGATTCTTGCTATTCTTGTTGGGGATAGATGCCACCTGTAAAACATCTTATACAAATTTTCTTTATATGCTTTTGACATTGTCATTTTATAATTTTGAGACCACAATTTTTGCCATTTCTCTAAATCCATCCCATATCCAAAATTTTTCCCGCAAGCAATCATGGTTTCTTTAACTTGTTCTTCTTCTAACTTAATTTCTAGTAAATATCGATACAATTTTTTAATCACCTTTTCATCAGTACCTGTCAAAATCTTATCTAAATCAGTCAATTTATCATAAAAACCTTCTGTTTTGGAATCTTTATCATATCTAGAACGTATTTGCGCATATGAAAACCAGTTCATCTTTATGCCTTGTTCCTCTAGTTGTTGCATAGATTTAAGTTCACCCTTTTCATTCAATATTTCACCATATCTGTTTGTTCCTTTTTATATATTATAGGATAAGAAAATGCTTCAATAGTCGATAGCCAGACTGGAATTTTCAAATAGCATTGCCTTTTAGTCTTCTCCCAATTTAAGCACAAAGCATCCCATATATAATGTCTTCTAAAGTACCCGTGTTTTAGTTCCCTTGTACCATAAGAAAGCATGCCACCCCAACAACAAATCATGTCCTTCTAATGTCAACAATCTAGTATTTCTTAATGTTATCCATTCCTTAACCCACATCAGATTTGTAGCTTGGTAGTATAACTCCCAATTAGGCAGGCCAAATCCTCCTCTTATTCTAGCATCTTGCAGAAATTTTAGTTTTATTCTTGTTTTCTTTCCCTGCCATATATATTTCAACACAATTTTATTTAATAAATTTAATAATCTTTCCTTAGCCTTATTGGAATTGTTTGAAACAGATATAGAATTCTAGGTAATATATTCATCTTGATTGTTGATATTCTCCCTATTAATGATAACTATAGATTTTCCCATTTCGCCAAATCTGTGGCTATCTGTTGCTTAATATAATTATTCTCTTTAAGTGTGCTACATCTTGCTATCAAATACTTGATCTTATTTGTAACTTGAATTTTCAAAACATCCGCCAATTCATCCTTTTGTCTTAGTAACATATTCTGTCAGAATCTTTGTTTTATCTTTATTTATTTTCAGACCAGCTACCTTTCCATATACCTCTATCTTTTCTATCAGTTTTAATGCTGTTTCTAATAGATCTTCTAAAATAAAAGCAAGATCATCTGCGAATGCTTGCAATTTAAATTCTTCCTTTTTAATTTTCATCCCTTTTATATCCTTGTCTTCTCTAATATTTCTATTTGGCACTTCCAAAGTTAACACAAACAACAGAGGTGACAGTGGACAACCTTGCCTTGTTCCTTTTCTTATATCAGTGGAATCCGTCAATTCTCCCTCTAACATTACCTTTGCTGTTTGTTTATGGTATATAGCTTCTATTGTATGGATAAATTTTTTACCGAAGCCCATTTGCTCCAACTGTAATAACATAAATTGCCAATTCACATTATCAAAGGCCTTCTGTGCATATAAAAATATCAAAGCCATTTGTTTTTCAGGATGTGCCTCATAATATTCCAAAGTATCCAAAATTATTCTCATATTGTCTTTAATTTGTCTCTTTGGCAGGAATCCATTTTGGTCCGGATGGATAAAGTTATTTATATAACTTTATATACATTTTTAAGTCTTCCTGCTAATATTGAAGCAAAAATTTTATAGTCTGAGTTTAGTAGGGAAATAGATCTATAGTTCTTAATTTGTTGTGGATCGGTATCTTCCTTTGGAACAAGTGTAATATAAGCTTCTGACCATGATTGAGGTATCCTCTTCTTTGACATAACTACATTCATGACTTCTAACAATGGAATGTTAAACGATTCTTGTAATGTCTTATAAAATTCCGCTGGAAGTCCATCTGGACCTGGTGCCTTTCCATTATTTTGCTTCTTAAGTGCTTCAGTTAACTCCATCATCCTTACATTACTTTCTAACATTATTTCAGTCTCTTTAGGTACCTGAGGTAAATTAGCATTCTGTAAATACTGTTTAACTCTTTCATCATCGATATTCTCTTGTTCGTATAGTTTCCCACAATAATCTTGTATAATTTTTTTCTTCTCTTTACTTCCATAGCAAACTTGACCTTGATCATCTATTAATTGCAATATTTTCCTTGATTCTCTCTCCTTTCTCAGTTTATATGCTAACCATCTACCTGATTTATTTGCATCTTCAAAGTAGTTCTGTTTCGCAGCTCTGATTTTCTGTGCTTCTTTTTCCATTAATCCCATTTTATGTTTAATTGTATCCATTTTTAACTTAATATCCTTTTTCTGTGGCAGTTTCTGTAAGTTTTTTTCAAGTCTTTTATAAAGATTATAAAAGGAGAACTTTCTTAAGGGTGAGAGCAATCAACCAATGGAAAAGTTTACCTTCATAAATTGTGGGTGCTCTTTCATGGGAAGATTTCCAAGAGATTGGACCTTTTGTCTGAATTTGTCTGAAATGATATGGGTCTCCTGCTTAAGCAGGGGGTTGGACTAGAAGACTTCTGAGGTCCCTTCCAACTCTATTATTCTATGTTGTATGAATTATCCATACAAAGTGATCTATATGGTTGTTTTTCTCAAGTTTTATCTGAACAAGAGTGTAAGAAATAATTATTATGACTGACTCTGAGTTTCATTGCCAGCCAGGAGTTGTAAAGCAAAAGCAAAACCAGATACTGAAGATTCTTACAGTTTGAAAACTAGAAATGTATAAAATTTGGGTTTCTCTTTAGCATGACAATAAAACTCCAAATACGATAGTTTAAGGAACTCTTTTAAGCATTTATTACTATAAAAAGCTAGTCAGCTGGTGAACTGTTCAAACTCTGAAGATGTATAAAAAGCATGCCTTAAACATTTTTTTGCAGAAACCAGGGATTATCTGCATTTATTGGCTGCAAATAAACTAGTAATTCGCAAATAACCACCCTTACTATTTAAAATACCTGTGACAATGAAATAGAATAAGGACAAATCTAATCCAAATTCTTACTATTTGGATTATGTTATAGAATATTAACTGTATTTTTCTGAGATGATTCAGCTATAAAATATTTGTAACTCTTTCTGCAGTTAACAATTTTTGCCAATATCCAACAGAATGGGCATATTCAGAGCAGGCTGAAGTAAAAGATATTCATTTTTCTTTTAAAAAAATTAAAATCAATATAACCTGGAACACTTAATTATAATTCTGCTATTTTATCCAAGTTGGTTCCCCATGGCCTCTAGTGAGCTAGTGTGGGCCTAATGTGCTGAAGGTGGTATTTTGCTGTGATTCACTACAACAGAGTTTTATTAAATAAGTATTCATTATTTGATAGATTAAAGAGTCTTGGCGGTACAGTGGTTAGAATGCAGTACTGCAGGCAAACTCTGCCCACAGCCTGGAGTCCGATCCTGATGGTGTTCAAGGTTGATTCATCCTTCATCCTTCTGAGATCAGTAAAATGAGGACCCAGATTGTTGGGGGCAATATGGTGATATTATAACCACTGAGTGAATGCTGTAAAGCACTATGGAGCAGCATGTAAGTCTAAGTGCTATTGCTAAATAAAACTCAGTTTGTAAAATGGCGTCTCCTGCTCTGATACTTCCATCTTCTTGGAACCAACTTAGTTCATACTGTCATGCCCCTGGTGGAGACTGACTCTGAGGGAGAGGAGGAACAGCCGAAAGGGAGTGGAAGTGCGGCTCCGGAGGTTGCGGAGGAGGCTGGGCAAGGGCAGAGGCCGGCTGAGCAGTCAGAGGAGGACCCAGGTCCATCCCCTATCCATCCTAGGGCAAGCAGGGAGGAGAGGATAAGGGAGAGATGTGGTCTACTTGGGAGGAGAGGCCTTGATCCTCTTCATGGGCTGCAGCTGTGACAACCTGCATCCTGGCCAACGCTGGAAACAAAGCGTGTAAATATCTCTAGTTTATAGTTCCTCTCTGAGTTTGGCGTCCTTCCCAGTGTGTGTTATCTGTGGACATCCTCCAGCCCTTACCTTGCCTGATTTGTGTTGTTTTTTTCTTTCTTTGTGTAACTGTATGTGAGTTCTTTTTTCTTCTGTCAAAGATATTTGGAGCTTGGAAGCAAAGTGAAGGAGTAAAAGGGGCTTCACCTGTTTTCTGTGACTGTGTTTGTGTTGTATCCCACCCTGGGTCATCACACATACAAAAAGCAGGAGCTAAGCTGACAGGCTACTTTCCTTTGAATTGTTTACTCCAACGCTTTCTCATAAACTGCTTTTGAAAACAGTTCCCATCCCAACTTCAAATGAACTAGCCACACAACTCAGGAAGGGAAAAGATATTCAAGAAAAAAAATATTGGATGCAACATATTTCATAACTTTTCATATGGCTATGGTATTATATCCTGACACAAAATGATCAGATTAGTTCTGGTGGATTTTTTAGGAATTTTTTAGATCCCATTGTGTTCTGGGGACATGAAAGGCAAATGTTCAGAAGCCTCTAATTCTGGACACAGGATGCTAGAAATTAGAAATCTGAAATGCTATCTGATCCGCTGAGATCAACCAGCTGTCCATTGGTTTGGGAATCTTTTTCAAAGCTAGCTTAATATTGATTAATCTACATGAATTAAGGACCTTTTCTAATTGAAGTGTGTTTTTGCCATCATCAGCTCAAGACTTTGTCTGGGATGAAACACATGAAGGCCTTCCAAGTAGCTCTATACATGCAGTTTTTAAGTATATAAGTTGATATCCTAACTCAATAATTACATTAGAAGTAAAACACTGTATTTCCCACATGAAATGAAATAGCAGCATAGCACTAGCTATGCTTCATTAATCCTGGTCGCATTGGTGGATGATCTCTGGAGGGCCCGTGACAGAGGCTATTCCTCTGTCCTGGTCCTACTAGATCTCTCGGCGGCTTTCGATACTGTCGACCACAGTATCGTATTGCAACGGCTGGGGGGGGTGGGGGTGGGGAGCATTGTTTTGCAATGGTTCTCCTCCTTCCTTTCCGGCCATTCGCAATTTGTGTTGGCGGGGGGGCAGAGATCGGCCCCGAGACCCCTGACCTGTGGGGTTCCTCAGGGGTCGGCGCTCTCGCCCCTTCTGTTCAACATTTATATGAAGCCGCTGGGTGAGATCATCCGTGGCTGTGGGGTAGAGTTCCATCAGTACACTGATGACATCCAGCTGTACATTTCTACCCCGGGCCACCCCGATGAAGTCGTCAAAGTGATGGCCTGGTGCCTGGAGGCCGTGCGGTGTTGGATGGGGCGGAACAGGCTCCGGCTCAACCCATCTAAACCCACCGAGTGGCTGTGTTTCCCGGCACCCTGATACAGCCAGCTGGTTCCATCACTGGCTGTGGGGGGGGGGGAATTCTTGCCCCCACAGAGAGGGCGTGCAATCTGGGTGTCCTCCTGGATGTACGGCTGTCATTGGAAGACCATGTGGCGACTGTCGCCAGGGGGGCTTGTGGTCATGTCCGTAGGATCTACCAGTTGCGGCCCTTTCTGGATCGGGATGCGCTTCGCATGGTCACTTCCGCCCTTGTAATCTCCCGCTTAGACTATGCCAATGCTCTCTACATGGGGCTTCCCCTGAACAGCACTCGGAGGCTCCAGCTGGTGCAGAATGCGGCCACACGGGTGGTGTTGGGGGCTCCTTGGGGCTCTCATGTCACGCCGCTCTTGCGCGAGCTGCATTGGCTCCTGGTGATCCTCCGGGTGCGCTTCAAAGTATTGGTTACCATCTTTAAAGCGTTCCATGGCTTGAGGCCGGGGTATCTACAGAACCGCCTCCTGCCATCATCAGCCTCCCGCCAGCCAATACACTCCCATAGAGTGGGTATCCTCGGGATGCCGCCAGCTGGACAGCTGGCGACCCCGAGGGTGCGGGCCTTCTCATTGGGGGCACCCTCCCTCTGGAATGAATTACCCCAGAGATGAGGACCATCCCTGATCTTCTGACCTTCCGACGGGCGGTGAAGACTCATCTATTTAGCCAAGCTGGTCTGGCCTAGGGTTCTCTTAGAATCTTAATCTGGTTTTATTTGGTTTTTAATCTTTTTAATTCACCTTTATATACTTTTATTCCAGCCACTATATATTTGATTTTAATTGTTTTTTAATTTTGTATTGTTGTGATATTTTTAATCGGCTATACACCGCCCTGAGTCCTGTCAGGCAAAGAGGGTGGTATATAAGTTTAATAAATAAATAATAAATAAATAAATAAATATGCAGATGTAAAATTATAAAAACTTCATTTTTATCTTTTACTATAACATACACAAAGAAGAACAGTAAAGATTACAAAGACTTCATATGAAAATTTTGATATACTTATATATCAAAAGGCATTTTCTAAATAAATAACAAATGGGCAGAATATTAGCTATTATTTTATGTATTTTAATTATGTCTTTACAATTCATATTTCCATGGCAGAATTGTTATTGCACCCAAAAAATAACATATATATGAAATTTTTGTTTAATGCACATATGTATGCATATGGTGTGATGAAGTTCCGAACTTATTAAAAAGTACCACTGTAGAAAGCTGTCCATAAATTGTACCTATAATGAATTGTTATAGCATTCTTGATTAATGTGAAGCCATCTGCTTGCAGTAGATCTATGTTCTTTATTTGAAAAATATAGTCTTTATATGAACACTTGCAAAATATTACTTCTTTATCTGCATCTTATAGTACTTATGATGTAATTAGATCCCTTTATCTTTGACCAAAAATGGAGATTTTAGCAGAATATTTGGATTTAAAAATGTATATCTGGATAAAAAACAAAATATTTCTGTCTTGGTTAATATATTCCAGGAAAATAATGACATAAATATGGAACATAAATGTTTAAGATTGCTGAGAGAACTCTACTTTGCTTTTAATATGCTGAAAAGAAATCTGTAAATTATATGGAATTCAGAAAACTAATGAAATTCTATTTGTTTGACTAAGACATTTTCTATGGATGTTGATTGCAATTTTGGCTCCAGTTGCTTCATGAACTCTATGAACATGTTTTCATCACCACACTAAACTCTTGTGGTATAACAGTAATTGTTTTTATAGACTTCAGAAGAGATTCACTATAGGCACGTTCAATTTTTAAGTAACATACTTGATTTTGTACATTGTGCATAATTGAGCTTTTAGGTAAAACTCATAACAGAGGACGTGCATAAGCGCACTAACATGCCTACCGTCCCTGTCCTATTGTTTCTTTTATTTTTCTTATATGTATTCATTTCATGTATTCATAGCTATTTATCCTTATACCTATTATCTTGTAAATGATTGACAAATCAAATAAATAACATAAATAAAAACATTGCAAGTACAGTACTGCTCTTTTCAATTCTTTAAGCATAAAACTATCAGAAGTGCTTAAATACTTTTGTATGCTATGTATAGAAATGTGACTAAATTAAAATCCAAGAACATTATAAATAAAAATGAACAGCGGTTTAAACAACCTAGTTATGGAAGTAAATGCAGATGATTTCACTCCTTTTCTTTTTGCTTCCTTTCAGTCTTTAAGTAGCAGAGTCAAAGTAAATTGATTGCACATGGGAAAAAAGAGAGAAATATGTTGTTTTGCCTCTACTCACAATGATCTGATTTGTAGTAAGTTTCCCCTTTTTCTCAGTGTCCTGCACCACAGCACATTCTACAAACTTATTAAGTATACTGTACAATAAGAAAACTTGAAATTATCCTGAATTTGAAGAGATATCTAATTAAAAAATAGCTAACAGAGCCTTAGATGAAAGCATAAAATAATGTCACGCTGAGCTTCTAGGTTGACCCCTCCTCGCTGATGGATCGTAGATCGCGATCGTCCGCAGCTACGGCCCGTGCTCTTTTCGTTGGAGAGCCCCAATCATTGCGATTAGGGACTGAAGCTGCCTCGGAGGGGCAGTGGAGAAAGGGGAAGCCACCAGCCATGTTGAGGGGAGCTGCATCTCCCCCTCTGGGCTTGGCAATTCCCCCCCCCCCGAAGACAACTGAAGCGGTGGTCTAAAATGGCTACCCCGAAGAGGAGGCCTCAGCTGGACTAAGTTTGTGCAGGAGTGACGAAAGAGGTGGATAGCATGTGAGCCAGGACAATTGGGCGCAACAACCAAATAAAAGGTACCCCGGGATTAATGTTACAATAAATTTCTAAAAAAGAAAAGAAAGCGGCGGAAATAAAAGGGAAGGAAAAAAAGAAAAGAAAAATAACTTTGACAGCTAAACGGGGTTTTGAATCGGGAAAGGAAGAAGCCGGAACAAGATACTAAACTAAATTGGAATAAAATATTTTGGCAACAAACAGGCATAAATTAAAGCTGGACTTAAGAGTGTCAAAAAAAAAATAAGGGGGGCAAATATACAAACTGGAGATTTGATTGTATTGGAATATTGAGGCTCAAAAAGCCCTGAATAATCAAACAGGGTGAAAAGGTGAAGACTTTGCATAACAGAGAGTGCCATCTTGTGAATAAAAATTTAAATTTAAAAGTAAAAGGGAAAAGATCCTGTTTCTTTATGAACTTGAGTTGATACAATGTTAAAGAAATACTGAAACAATAAAAAAGAACCCTAGACAGCAAAAGTTGAACTAGAATAAAAGAAGTAAGAAAAGATTACTGCGGGACTAATTGGTGATTTTGATATAGACCCAGTATTGGAATAATTGTGAATCTAGAAAGACTGAAGAAGAAAGAAAGAAAATAAGTTTTTGTGGATTTCAACGATTATAAGATATAAGAGTGTGCAACAATGATATCTCTTCGGGAAATAAAAATGGAACATAAAAATATGAAAGAATTACTACAGGAAAAAGGTGAATCACTTGGTTCTGTTTTAAAAGCTATAGAAATGGCGATTGAAGAACATGAAGAAAGAACTTCAGAGAAGGAGGAGTTAATTCAAGGAGAATACATCTTAAATAGACAATTAACACAAAGAAGTGGGAAAAGAAGGGGGGTTAAAAATTTGAGATTCAAGAAGGTAACTAAAAAGGAGAATACCTGTGAAACTAGGGAAGGCAGAAAGGAGCAGTAGAAAAGGGGAAAGGAAGATACAAAGAGGGAGAGAGACACAAACTGGAAGGAGAAAAGATATGGGAAAATGAAGGGGAAAAGAGGTAATGAGAAACAGGAGCAGGAAATAAATATGGGAATTATAAAATAATGAAAAGAACTGTTTACATAGAGATAACGGTTAATGAATTTAAAAGGGGGATTCTGCATGGAAATGTGGTGTAATAAGAATATATTTGCAATTACAAATATTTAGAAAATAGGGAAATATAGATTATCAAAGGAGGGATGGACACTGATATTTTTTACTAGGTGAATATATATATTTATTCTTATCTTTAAAAGAAATGTTAATGTTTATTAAATAAATTGAAATAATTGAAATGAACTGTGAGGATGTTTAAAAATGAGATTAATATCAGTGACCAGGATTAATTAAATGGATTTTTTTTTTCTTATCTTTGTTTTGAAACTATAAATTCTATGAAACTGAAGGGGGAAAATACATTGTGGAATCTGATTGAAAAGATATATAATGTTATGTCGGGTTTTTTTAGGGAATGACTATTATCATAATTAGTTAAATTATATTTATTTATTAATGTTTATTGGGAATTTAGAACTTATGGAAAGAATATGCGATGAAATTGCAAATCTGACACATAAAAGAACTATTTAAATGAGAAAAGAATATCTTGGAAAAGGTAACAATAAAAGTATTTGTAATTATAAATTAGTCAGTTAATAAGGTAATATAGATTATTAAGAGGAAGGAGGGACATTGCTAATTTTTATTAGGTGAATGCATAGTTATTTTTATTTTTAAAAGAAATATTAATGTTTATATTTGAAATAATTGAAATGAAATGAGAGGATGTTTAGATTGAGACCAATATTAGAGACCAGGATTAATTTGTTTGTTCTTTTCTTCTGTAAAAGTTGGAATGGAAAAGGTAATAATAAAATTAAGTAAAAATTGGATAAGATAGGAAGTTGAATGTAAAAAATGAATATATAACTATTGTCATATTTGCATGTAAAATGATGATCCAGAAATATGTTTTTCACTGAAAAGAGCTTTTTTATTTTGTAATTCATGTGAAAAAGTGATTAAAAGTTGTTTAAAAAGTAATAATAATAATGTCATGCTAAAATAGTCAGGAAAAAATGTTTAATGGGACACTTCTTACATTATATGCCTCTCAGAGTCAGGATGGAACCATATGTCTAATAAAATAAATATTTTTGGTTTATTGCTATATTCACTTTGAAAAATAAAAGCCAATATTTTCAAGTTTTTCAAAGCAACTGCTAGGGATATGTAAACCATATTAAGCTTCAATACAAACTGTGTTTTTCAAGTGGACAACATTCGCTTGTTTAAAACTTTGTCTTGACCTCTGAACAAAACATACTGGTTTCATTCCACACTGAAACACAAAATAGTGCCACTTCTGCTTCTTAGCCCCACAGTGAGATAGGGAGCAAATAAATTTAACAAAAACCAATACATAGGTTTGAATCCTATGACTGACTTCCCTTTTTAACATTTTTATGTAGAAGAGCCATGAAGTTACAAGGACCAGTTGTATTTCTGTTGCCACTGGTTGAGATGTGAGGTGGCAAGAGGGATGGGAAAAAACAGTAATTATATACTTAGAAATATAAGTATTGTTGCTGAACATGTCACAAATGTTTCATTTAAACATATAGAAACAATACTGGATGGCTGATTTTAAACATAATTACTGAGAAAACTGTTCCTAGTACCCTAATAAGTAGCGGTAGAAGCTTGTATGTATACACTGTAACATATATTTATTCATATTCCATCTGTCAACAGGATCTTATGTGTGCTTAGTACTTCTTCCTCCAATTTCTCCCAACAATAATCCTGTGAGGTCGGTTGGGTTGAGAAAGATTGGCCAAAGTCACTCAGTGAGTTTCAATAACTGAAAGTAGGTTTAGTTTATTATGCCACTCTATCAGAGATTACTGAATTTTGATCAGATAATATACACATACAATTTGCCAAATGTATTTTTGCTAACAAAGAGATAAAAGTGAATCAAAGACTTCTACAGTAGGATTGAAGGAAAACACACTGTATTATTTCATCGTTACTCATACTCATTCTTCATTGACATGTGTTTAATAAACAGAGTATTATGGCATTTTCCTCAAACAAAATGAAAAAAAAACATATCATATCAAAATAAAATTATCTGCTGGTACATATCTATCAGAGGGATTGGAAAAATCAATTTGGTCTTGGCAATTAATAAATCCTAACTAGAAACTTAATTGTGTCTAAACCAGATTCCAAATCTAATGATGCCTTTCATATACTGAGGACCAGAAAAAGTTTTGACTGGGAGTCAATAGGCAAAGATCCAGGCAACAGCTGAGCCACTTTTGCTTTGGCATTTGGGATGACAAATAATGGCTCTTATACCTAAAAAGATAGCCCACTCACTGTGTATTTATTGTCCATGTAAGTTTGGCTAATCTCTTACCTGATAGGTACATTTATAACTTTAAAAAAAACTGCTATGAAAAAAAAATGTCCTGTGCTTTGTTATTTTTGTTGCTGTTTTGACAAAATAAAGCTGAACTTGGTTGTTTTTGAAAAGATAGACCTTGTTGGTACTTAGATGGGAATCCATCAGGACAACTGTGAAACATAGGCTAGATAAAGAAGTATTTAAAAAATCCTGGAAAAAAAACCTGGCAAATCACTTCATAATGTTGCCAAGAAAACTACTCTAATAGGAATTTGAAAGAAATGTTACTTTTTAATATTTAGGTCAAACATTTTCGAAATCTGAGATGCAATGAACTTGTAAAATAAATGAATTATGATTCCTCCATGAATAAAATTAAATTCAACTGAAATTAAATATACCATTTAGTTTCAATAATTAAATGCACATGTGAGTTCTGATGGTAATACAGCCATAAACTCTGCTTTCCAAAAATAACTCTGTGCTTTGTCTATAGCCTTGTCCGATTGTGCTCTGGATTTACCTCTTGCTAAGCTTGACAGAATGGAAAAAAACATATCTTGAATTGTTGATTTATTTAAATCCTTCTTTAAAAAATACTCTTTGACCAACTTTGCTATATATTGCAGAGCAGAAATTAGTCAGGATGGAGGTCTGAAAAATGAGGCTCATCTTGTTCCAGGCTTCCAGTGTTCCCATATGATATAGAAACCAAACTATCAATGAGTTATGTTTTGTGCAGAACACTCAAGCCATATTCAATTTTATTTCATTGGGAAACTAACCAACCTGGAAAAGACTGGTTTGTCCACAATCTGAAAATAAATATTGTTAACACTGCATGTATACTAACAAAAATTGTTTGATTAAAATTGCAGACTTAGTAGATGTCTGTGAATACTATTTTAATCTTCCTAATCTCAAACAAATATAGAAATTCAGAATTCCTAAAAATAATCGAAGTATAGATCAATAAATTGCATATAGAAAAAATATTTGTGGTATAACTCTATGATCACCTATTCAAAAAGGAAGACATATTAGTTTAAGCAACTTTTCTCCCTTTTGGAATAAACATTTTTTTCCAATATCTATTAGGTCTGTAATATGTAGTACATATTTAATAGTGATTTATTAAACAACACTTTTCTATTCAGAGACCAATCAAACATATATGCTCATACATATTTTGGCCTAGAGTCCACCAAGATGCAAGTCTCTTTCTATTAATGGCACATATTGTTCATTTCAAGTGTTCAAATTCAAAGATGAGTCATTTGCACCACCTAGCTGTCACAGATTATTGTGTAACCTATCCTGCATTCACTTTCAACTTAAAATTTATATATCAGTGTATCCACAAAGTAAAAAGTAACCCTATGTAACATTTTACCAACTTCATTATTTATCCCAATAATATTTAATCTATAAATAATCTAGCTTCAATACAAATTTGTGAAATGCAAGCCCAAATAATTAAAAAACAAGTATACTTAAGTCATACTTAAAATTGTTCATTATTCCAAATGCAGTTCTGTTAAACATATATGACATTATTAAAATGCCTTACTTTAAAAAATTCCTCAATCTAATTAAAATATTTTGGTTAAATATTCCTACATTTTAAAAAAGGTGTCATTTTTAAAACATTCAGGTACTTAAGAGTAGCCTCATTATTTACATAGTAAGTAGCATAAAGTAAAAAAAGCTGTTTTCTGGTGACAAAAGGAGTTATTTATCAATTTAAAAATAAGGCTTTTTGAATATTTTTTCTACTTTATGTAGTAGCTAGTTTTGAAAGTGTATTTATTTTACTCCACTGCAAAAAAGCAACAGAATAAAATAACTTTCTGTATAAAATTGTTCCTTCTATTTCACAGCATACTAAATATTGCAGATACTAATATAAAGGGGCAAATATGATGCTTAAAAAACAAAATTAAAAAGGCACCTCTAAAGTAAAAGCAAATCTGCGCTTCAAGTAAATTAAATTTGAAAAGCTGTAGTTTGCTTCTGGATGTGAACAGAAATATCTGATAGTACTACATCAGACCAAACCAAAATGTGTACACCAGATTTAAGTTTCTTCAAATATTTTGGAAATTAATTTAAAAATATTTCCATGAATATTTTTTCCGAATGATGGCTCTGAAATTAATGAAGAATATATTGTTGCTTTTGATCTTTGGTCCACAGAAAAACATCAGGATTTAATGTTCAATTAAAAGAATCTTTAATGTATTTTTTTTTCAAAACCTGATATAAAATGCTGAAGACAAAAGAAAATGGAATGGATCTAAGAACCACAATGTTAAGCATTCTTTCCCAACATACCAAATTGTGCAGTCAGAATTGTTTTTAATGACTTTATTTTAAATTTTGTACATAAAGAAAACCTGTTCATATCCATCATGAACAAAACTTAAAAAGGCATACATTGAAGATATTTGTGTCCTTCATCAAAGCAAATGCTGTGTTAAAGGTCCAAACATTTTCATTCTTCAAAATAAATATTCTTTGTTTCTTTCTCTGTCTCGGCCCCCTCCCGTTTTGTCTCCTTTCCCTCTTCTCCCCAGTGTCTGTATTTCAGGCTTCACAAAAAAATCATTGGAAAATGAAACCTGCCTTGAAATCACACTTCTAAGCAGAGTTCTAGCTCACTGTGTTTGGTAACTTGCCATACCATAGCCAGCCTGATTAGGTATTACCGGAGCAGCTTGTCCCTGGGCAGGCTGAGCAGCAAATCCACTCATCCAGGTTGCAGGTGGTGTTTGACTAGTTTAAGAGGAAAAGAAAATTGTAATTATGCTCATCTGTTTCAATTTTAACCATAATAATACCCATTGCTACATGATGAAAATTAATCCCTTGTAATCCTTTAATCATGACAGAAATATTACTTGTATTAATGAATATGTACAGCATTGTCCAGAACTACCTTGCAAAACAAACGAATTAGCAGAAATTTTTCTATTGTCTTTAGTAAACAATTTATTCAGAATAGCAATTGAAAGGTAGACTAGTATACTGGATAACATATAGATTTGGATTTGATTCAAGATAGAGTGGGATAAATTGCAACTCAAAAGTGTTTATTTCATTACAAATTTAGTTATGAAAATTCAAATTATTAATAGCCACATTAAGCTTTGGCAATCAAATACTCTAAGCCAGGAGTATCAAACTCGCAGCCTACGGGGCAGATACGTCACGTTTTGGCCAAGCCTGGTTTAGTGAAGGGGAAAAAAGGTTGTGATACATCATGTGATGCTGCTGTGATGATGCAAGTTTGACGCCCCTGCTCTAAGCGGTCCTGATTTGCATTTTCATCTTTGATTCAATTGAATAGAACAGACCTCATTGAACTTATTCGAAAATATATTGTGTGTATTAAGTTAGTGCAACCTATTTTGTTCAGATTATAGCTGAATATGATTTTGCTTGTGCAAATCTATGGTTCACTGAAGTTCACTCACATAGTATTATAATTAATCACTCTCCCTCCAGAAATTCATTCTTAGATGAAAATTAGCACATTAGTTTAGAAACATAATAGATGAATTTTAATATATAATAATATATTAATATAAATCTCTATCAGATATAACTCAGTGATAATATAGCTATATCTGTTAACAACACTGTTTGGATCAGCAGGATTTTCAACTTCTGAGACACACAAAATGCTAGAACAACTGGTTGAATCTTTTAAAACTAAAAATCCTATTATTACTTTGTTCAGATATTTGCTATCAATAAATCAATTTGACATGAAAATAGTAAGAGATAAGTAGAATAAAGAATTAGAGGTTCCTATATTGCCTAGACAAATATTGTCTTCAGAGGACCTTAACCTACAATTTATACAACAAAAAGTAATATTTAAATTTTATCTATTGCATTTATATAGGACTGTATTTTGTTGGAAATGTAATAAGAGCAAAGCTTCTTTAAATACATGTTTTTATAATGTAAAATTTAGATTTTTTTTCCAGTTTTTTATTTATTAAAGTTTGGGGAAAAGTAGGGGCCTAAATAAATGTGAGGGTAACAAAAGCTAAAATTTTCAGGGGTTGTCCTCTTGACTTAACATATTTAGAACATGAAATTTGACAACTGGATAATATAAATGGATTCTCTGCTTCATTATATAGTTAAAAGACTGATATTGCATCTTGGAAACATAAATCCACATACTAAGTAGACTGAAGATTTGATTATACTTGCTACCTGTGAGTGGATTGCCTGTAGATGTAGGCTGTATGAATATATATACATATATAAAGAAACTGATTTATACAAATTACACTACCTTAAAAAAAAGCATGAGATGCATAAAGGACTCTCTTTCTCTATGTATGAATGTATTAAGATAATTACTATAGAATTGTAACTGTTTATTGTTCTAAGAACGTATTATACTCTTATTAGTTGTATTTTTCACTTATTTTTAAGCATTTATTATGAACTTTTTATAATGTATATTGTGTTTTGTTTCTTTTGCTTTTTTCTATTATTTTAAAAACAAAGAAATAACAAACCACTACTTTAGAAACAAAAACATTTGTCTTAATGATGCACAAGCGAATATCAAGAGTTCCCAGGAAAATGATATATGCAAACATCAATTTCTGAGCAGAAGTACTTACTCAACGCTAAACCCTTGTTGATTCCATGCTTGACCATACATTCCATAAGATGGCACTTGCCATCCATTTGTCATATACTGCCCATATTGCTGTGGATTCCCATAAACGTGACTCCACTGCCCCCATTGACTGTACTCCACCTATGGATTTAAACAATTGTTATAAACAAAAAGGTAGAATATTAATATGTGATTATGAGAAAAATTGAGAAAAAGCTAAAAGTAGTAAGTTCTATGTCTAAGGTTAATTCCCATGTAGGATTTTAATGCGTAAGATTACATGCACTGATTTTACTGATTTGGATAAATGCACACAACAGAGGATATAGAAAATACAACACTTTAATGCTAGTCTACCAATTACCTGCTGGAATTCTTTTGTTGTATCTGGTGTTTCTTTGCCCCAGTAGCATTTAACAACATGCCCTTCAATTGTAGTTCCATTGACTGAAACAATTGCATGTGCTGCACTTTCATGAGTTGAAAACCTGAAGCCCAAAAACGTGGTATGAAATAAAATGTTATTATATTATCCTCCTCTAACCTTGTAGGACTAGTTTAACAAGAATAGTTCATTTATCAATACTTTACTTTTTCAGAAGATATAGTACAGTTAAAAGGGTGTCAGCCTTTGTTTATCATAAACCTGATGTATGTACCATCAATATGGAACTTAACAGCAACGTATCTTTCTTAAAGAATATATCAAGTACATTTCAGCAGTGAAGGAGTTATTGCTTCAGTGTATGTAGTTATCTGCCAGTAATCCAGACACATTGGCTTCAGTCTTAAGGACCAATGTATTTAAATTCTTTAAAAAATAATTAGGTATGCCATTGACTTTGACAACTTCCTATTATAATTCCATAATATTTAAGGCTCCATTTTTTTAAACATATATGATATTGGATATATCCTGTATTTCCTTTTGTAAATATTTTACAAAAATATGGTTTACAGACGAACAAAATGAGACAATTCCTGGTCTTAAGCTTATGCCCTACAAAGATACAAACTTAATGGAACAGAGAACGTGACGCCCCCACCAACACCTAGAAATCTGACATAATTATTGATGTTATAAGTAGTCCTTGACTTACATCATTTGTTCAGTGATTGTCCGAAATTACAACAGTCCCAAACAAAGGAATTTGCAACATAGGCTGTTGCAACACTCTTATGGTTACATGCTGAAAATTAAGGCGCTTCACAGTCCGTGCACATTTATGACCACAGGGGTGCTGCAAATGCCCTTGTCTGCCTGTGTCTCCTCCCATATCAAACTGCCATGGCCTGTAGGACCTCAACCTAGTCTCTGGCTAACCAGGCCCAGGAGTCTTAGCCTGCTTCTTTGCTCACTAGGCCCAGGAGGCTTCAGCCTGCTTCCTACTCCACTAATGCATGCAAGGATCCCACTTAAGCCTTTTGTTTTTCTCCAGTACTGAAGGTACTGGAGAAAAACTATCCTGAAAAACTATGTGACTCTCCTGAGATCTCCCCAAGCAGGCTCCATAGTCACGGCGATTCAGAAGTGAGATTCTCCAAATCATGTGAGACCTCCCCTATCCCTCTAATTAATCCCTGTGCTGCTTATTTTGGATTATGCCCGCTTAACAACCCACAAGGTTATTTAACCACTGCAACCAGAGGACCTGGGATTGTGGTAGTTGAATGAAGTGGTCACATGACATCTTAATATCTGCTTCACTCAGCAACCAACATTCTGGTGCCAATTATGGTAATAAATCAAGGACTACAATATAGAAATACAATGTAAGTAATTCAGATGTATTGTAATAGCTAAAATATAGTTGTATGTTTGCTTGTTGCCAGCATGGTACTATATTAAGTTCAGAGCAAATAATGATAATTCTCCTACCTCACAAAAGAATAGCCTTTAACAGGAAAAGCTCTGGTTTCCACAATCTGCCCAAAAGGGGAGAATGTCTGTCTCATCAACTGATCTAAAAATATTAACATTTGTGTTAGTCATGTCAGTATTCAGTAGTTCATTAAAACTTTGCAAAGATGATTGTGACTCTCACCTGTTAATCCAGAAGCAATTCCTCCACAATAGACAGTACAGTTTTTGGGGCTTGACTGATTTACTACATCCTCAAATCTCAATTGTTTTGTGTTGTCTGCAAGATACATTTTTTTCCTGTTATTGTCACAATATCACAGCCTATTATAATTGTAAACTAGAAAGTCTCTAAATTCAATACATTTCAAGTAATTAAATCATTATTTGGGAGTTTATTCAATCTTCATAAGTAATAGTTTATTCAATCTTCATGAGTAATATCATTTTTAATATATTTATTAATGAAACACTGAAAATGTTTAAAGATGACATAAGGAACAAAATCAAAACTTCGCTGAGCAAGAACGTTTCTTAAGCATTATCTCGTGGCAAAATACTGAGCAGGGAAGTGCCCTTGTCATGTAGATAGATGAAGGGCTAACTGACAGCAGTATTTAAGGTGAGCAACTTCCTTTTGGTTAGAAAAACAATGGGAATATTTACAGATCACTATGAAAATTATTCTAGGCACCTGCCAGTTTGGTTGTTTGCTTGGTTTTGCTTAGCCTCTAGCTATAGAGGTCTATAGAGCTGCTTGAGGATGGTCTTGCCTAGTTATCTGAGAATAGTTTGAATCTCTTAATGCTGATGTCTAGGTCCTCAAAGCTGTAAGTAGATGATCAAGTAGATGAGTTATGAATAAAAATATAGATAGGCCTAGCTTATCTATATTTTTTATTCATAACTCATCTACTTGATCAAGACCTCCAGAAAGGAGGCAGTTGAGTCCAAGCAATAGTTAATGCAAGAATGGTTTATACCAGTGGTAGGGAACCTTGGCT
Source organism: Bungarus multicinctus (assembly GCA_023653725.1). Lineage (NCBI taxonomy): Eukaryota > Metazoa > Chordata > Lepidosauria > Squamata > Elapidae > Bungarus > Bungarus multicinctus. The sequence continues at coordinate 61,411,022 of CM042844.1, forward strand.
CTTTTATCACTTATGGACTTCAACTCCCAGAATTCCTGAATGAGCTATAAAAAGTTGCCTATCCCTGGCCCACTGGTTTTTCAGTTGTGAGGGAAATCAATTTTTGATTTGAATGGGATTGTTCAATATACAAATGTCCTAATTTTTGACTTGAATGATCAATATTCTTTATATGTCCTACATTTGTATATTAAACAGTCCCATTCAAATCAAAAATTGATTTCCCTCACAACTGAAAAACCACTAGGCCAGGGATGGGGAAACTTTTATGGCTCACTCAGGAATTCTGGGAGTTGAAGTCCATCAGTGATAAAAGAGCCAAGGTTCCCTACTGCTGGTTTATACCTATTGTGAAAGAAGGTGTGCATTCTTTTGAGAAGGTACCACTAGACCCAATGGAACTGGATAATTTTTTTATACAGCCTCCACCTTTCCTTCTTTAGGGAAGGTTACTGAAAAGATGACCAGCTTGTGATTCAGAGATCAGGAAGAAATTGATTATTTGGACCTTTTTAGCTAGGGTTCAGATCTGGTTATAGCAGTCATATAGCACTGAGCACATCTGTTGATGAGTTTGGCAAGACTAGAGACAGTAGATCTATTCTGGCCTTCCTTGATCTCTCAGTACATTTCTGAACCGCCCCAGGATTTAGAGTAGAAGGCGTAGAGTTATAATGGTTCCCTTTCTCCATAACTGGTTCCAATCAGTGTACATATGAGTCAGGAATGGGGCAGAGAGATCAATATTTCTATTTTGCATGATACCACTTGTTCCTATTTGACATATACAGGTACATGAATGAGGTCACCTGTTAGCATACTGTATGGTAAGTATCATTAGCTTATAATAACCAATATGTCCAAGATTAACCAAGTGATAATATCAAGGTTATCTCTTGGTATTTGAAGGTTTAAGGGGGAGTGTCTGGATTGGCTTAATCCTGGCAAAAAAAAAATGACTGAAATTTTGAAGCTGTCAGATCAGGATACTTTTCATCTTTAACACTGAATGGGGTTGCATTCTCCACAGTTGGAGTGCAACTCAGAGTGTGAAGCCCGAAATTGTCATAAGTGTAGCTATTTTAGTTTGTCTTAGTATATATTCTTTTTCTTATTTTCCCTGTGGTAGTCATGGGGGAAAAGTTGATGACTTGACACATTCCTAAGGTGGGAGGAGTGGAGAGAAAAAAAGTGTTATGGCTAGGGTATATTCTTTCCCTGTGGGAAATGAGCTGTCCAGGCTTGGGGCCCTGCACGTGGAGATTTATGACATCAAACAACGTTGTATTACTTCTATTGGAGAATGTGATTGTTGGGGGGTGTTTTAACTTCTAATATTGTGAGGTAATTCCGGGTTGGGTCAGATCCAGAATTACCATGGACGTTGCCAATTTGATGTTTTCCTAAATAAAAGAAATCTTTTTGAAGATGGACTTTGTTATTTTTCTTTTAACATGGATTTCATTACTTGGAAACCTGATACAGAGATCTTCTTAAGAAGCAGGTAGGAGCAAAGAATGGGATAGTCTTTGCACAGGTTTATCTTGTGCACCAATTTTGACCATTGCTGATTTAGGAGGTCCTACTCATGCTAACTTCTGGTTACAATTCAAGATGCTGGTTATTACCTGGGGGGATTAGAGCCAGATTATTGCTTGTTTTTGTTTCTCCATGCCTGCCAAAATCAACAGGGTGTGGGATCCTTGGGGTCCTTTTAATTATATTGCCATTTTGTGGATCTCTACCTGTGCAAGGGCATCCAGACACATTCCCCATCAACATACAGATATCTCGTGGCCTTTTGTAAAGCATGGAGCTAAGGGAAGCACCTGGTTCTTCCCCAGGTGTTTGGACTGGAGTGAGCTCTATTGATTATTTATTTTTGTTTCTTATTAATTGCAAATGAAAATATCTGTTTGGATCTCAACCACATGATATAGTGACAACGGTTGCAATTTTGTTTCCAAAATTTCTGGTTACTGTCCAAACTCACAATAACAAAATGGAAAAGCATATAAACAATGAAACAATATATGCACAAAAGCAAATATTACCAAAACTACCTATGGAACTGTACATACATTTGTAATATCAAGAAGAGGTGTAAAATATTAAATATCCCTATTCAATATTGCTGTCAGATATTTATATAGACAGGTAATCTATTAGAAATCACTCTGTTAATGTAATTAAAAATTGAATTTCATTCTTGTCCAAATTCACTTACTTTCTTGTGTAGTTTTAGGAGCAGGTGGCTTTCGTGTTGCCCAGTTAGTTCTGATCTGACGACCTCCTAACCACTGGCCTCCCATATGCACAATTGCATTTTCTGCATCCTAATTTAAAAAAAAACCATGAACAAAAACTAATAACTTTGAAAGAAGAGAATTAAAACATACATTCTGTTTTGTTGCTTTGTCTTTTGGACAAAAAAAATAAAATTAACCAATTAAGGTGCTAACAGCTTTTTGGAAAAAGTACTGTAAGGAAATTAATACACTGAATGAAGACGATAGGAAGCCCTGTGGCTTCCACATGCTGCTGAATTTGAGTTTCCAATAGTTCTTACTATTGGCCATAATGGTTGGGCTGCTGAGAATTCTAGTTCAGCAACATCTCGAAGGCCACAAATATTCCATTTCCCATTTGGAGAACTCAATACATTTAAGACTCTTTTAGGCAGAGACTGACAATGTACCATGTATATCTCAATATAGCTCTCCTTATTTCCATAAGAAGTAACTGCCCTGCAAAAGATATCTGTACTCTTATTAGTAGTAAAGTTAAAAATAGGCATATTTTTGTCTCTTGTCTAAAGGATCAATATAACATTACTTCAGCTATAAAAAGTTCTGCCTTTCACATGACATACCAACAGGTTGTAAAAGTGGAATATGCATTAGCATCCCACAAATGTCTGCCTGCTTGCATTGCATCCAAATTAGGATCCCAAAATATGAAGCAATCATTTATATTGTTCAACATACTCACCAATTTATTATAAAATGATACAAAACCATATCCTTTTGATTTTCCTGTTGTCATATCTTTAACTACCCGTGCATCCCTGGGAAGAGAAGCACAGTTATATGAGGAAATATTATAGATATTTAAAATAAAAACTTAAAGGAACCACACACACTGTATTGTGAGCATAGTTTTCCCTATTATAAACTCAGTAACCCCTAGCTATAACCATTCCTAATTCTGCCTAATACTTCTTTACCTGTTAGAAAAAAGCAGTAGGACAAAAATAAAAAAATAACATGTAATAAACATGCAACCTATCAATATATCCTGCACTTTCTACAACTAAATCGTTCAAATTTGAAATTTTAAAAGGAACAGAATTTCCTTTTCTAATTATCTATTGACTAGGGTCTTCTAAGGTTTACTGAACTATAAATTACTGTAACATTTCTAACTATGTTTACCATGCATTTTCTAAATAAATGCCCTCTGCCTAGTGATATAAAATATGAAATATTAAAAAATTGAAAAAGAGGAAAAAAATAGGAATTAAAAGGCATACATGGCCTGTTAACAGATTTCTTTATTTTTCTTGGTCAATTCTCTACCATCATTTTGGAGTTTGGGCAGCTGTAAATTTTGAAAAATTGACATTTTCAGAAATTTAAGAAAGGCGAATATAACTAACAACAATGCTAAGTTCACCAATATGAAGACAACAAATTTTACACATAATTTTTAGTGAGTAAGTTAAAATGATTGGAAATATAGAACTGCACTGAATATAGAATGTTAAAATGTAAATACTAAGATATGTATATATAAATAATGTATAAGAATAATAAATAGAAATGAGAAAAAAAATCTACAACTGAGTTCCAGTGTGCACAGTTCCTTGCAGTTAGCTTCAAGATCCTGTCCATTCTTATGAGCAATTCTGCAAAATAATCAGAATGCTATTACTTTTAATTGTGACTTGGACTTTAGAAAAACTGCAGGTCTCAGGTATAAATCAAAACTGAGAAATAGCAACCTGTATTAAATCTTTTAATATTGGCTTGCAAACAGTACCAGTACTTACCACATTGAGATAAAAAGCAAAGTAAATCAAACAGACAAAATAAGATTTTGTTGCATTTGAAAATATGAGAAAACATAGAGAAAATAAGCTTTATAGCAGAAATATATTCCTGTAAAGTAACACAAGATGTTCAGGTTTTGTTCTGATGTTGTTAAAAAGACAAAGAAAACAATAGGAGAAAGTTTTTCAAGAAATTAGATTAAATAATAAAAGAAACACACATACTATATAGCACTTGAAGGAACACTTGCAAAGTTTAAAATGTCCATTTACAAAGCTATAGATATTTGGAAATTTAGTCCCAAAGTTCTACTATCAACAGAGAGATACTTTTGACTGGCATAATCAATGTATCCTTAAAACAGAACTTCTTCACTTAAGTTTATCAAAAGATATAAATTTTAATTTTCAAATTTAAAAATCCTAAATGTAGTGCTACATTTCAAAAATGCACTGAAGTTTTACAACTGGCTATGAACTTACACAGAGTCCAACACTACCTATTGTATATAATTATCAGACACTTCCAGCTTCTATTAGACAATGCTCTATAAGCCACAAGAATCAACAGGTTTGCTTTCATTTGCCCACAATATTACCCCAGCCCATAAAAATGCAGATGGATTTGCAAATATGAAAACCACACAGCTTTTAACAGAACTAATGCAGAAACCTTGTTCATAGTTGTGTGGAATAATGTAATGCAATAAAAGGACAAGATAATTCTATACCATTCACGTGCCGTTATGTAAACAATTCTATGTCTATAAACAACAATGACTTAAAAGAAGAACAATCTTGTGTTTTAATTCTGTTTGTATTAATGATTTAAAATAAAAAGTACAGTACTTACGATATTTTACCAAAAGGAGCAAATGCTGACTTAATATCTTCTGTTGTTATTTCTGGACTTAAATCTCCCACAAACACATGAAAATGATCTAGAAGGAAAAAATAAAAATGCATTGCTACTATATCCAAAAAGTTTAGCTTTCTTATACTGCCAAAGTAAAGCAATGAATACAATCCAACTGAATACATGGCTTAATGTTGCTTCAGAATATATTACTTACTTGAAGTATCTTTTTTTTGGCTACTTGGTGTTGTTGCCCAATTAACTTTTACTTCCTAAAAATAATGAAAAAAATATCAGTACTGGCATAATTCTTATGTAAATGAAGAGGCTGTACAGGCTCAATTCCAACAAAACAAATGTTTCTCTTTATAGAAACATTGTTTCAAGGTATTTCTAATTAAAAACCGGGACAAAAAATCCTTGCCATGAATCATAACCTATTTACTTAATTTGCTACATGTCATTCTTTTTTCTTTTGCAACGTACCTTTCCCAAAATTTTTCTCCCATTCATAGCAGCTAATGCAGCAGCTGCATCCCTGTGTTCATAAAATTCCACAAAGCAATAAGGGTCATTGCTTGTATGCTGCAAAACAGAAAATCCAACAGAAGAGTTGACTCTTCTGCTATCGGGTTGCTGAGAAGAAAATCCAGGAAAATATATTACTTAAAGCTAGAAAAGAAAATATTACCATAAGTGCTTACAAAGTAGCTGTGAGAATTGTTGTCTATTCTGTCAAAAGAATATCTCAAATTTATAACATCCATAAAACTACATCTAGAGGCCATCATGTATGAAAGTGCAGGTTTAATTCAGAAAAGCCTTTTTTGAAAATCTTCACACTGTTTACACGGATTACACACTTAGAATCAAGAAGTTTTAACTGCAGCTCGTGGTCCTAAATGGAATTAATTATCAACAAAATTAGTCTCTGAACTTGTCAAAAAGAATGCTGCCGCTTCTATCGAACTGGATCCAGAAGACACTTGGGATAAGATTACATCTACTATGTTAGATTATACATATGTATGCTTCTAAAATGGTTCACTACTTCCTGTAAATTTTACAAATAGAATTATGTAAGTTTGGAAGGAAAAAGGGGCTTGATGATAACTGGAGCTATTTCCTTTGCAAACATTTCAGCTCCAAGTACTTACCAATTTCAAAGCCCAGATTTGGGAAGATGTATGTGATCGTTTCAGATTTCAAAAGGCATTAAAAGCAAGAATGTGGGTTAGAATCATTTAAAATTCTTTGATTTTTAGTTTCATATTTTAATAAATCAGGTAATATATATATAGATATATTACATTTAATAAATAAATAATAAAATGCAAAATAAATGTTACCAGTTACCTATGGATGGTTGCTAAGAAAGAAATAAAAGGACTAAAACTTTAGTATTTAAAACACAAAAATCCATGTTACAATCTATATGCCCTACCTCCAGAGAAATGTTACACAGAACAATTTTCACTAATCTGGGAAACAACACAATTCATGTACCAACAAAAGTATTTTGGTCTAAATTTCTATTGAACTATCTATTGTGCCATTTTGTTTTACTGATACTATATAAGAAGCCCCTTGAAACTGCCATTTAAAAAATCAAAATATGAATTAGGAATTAAGAAATATATTTCCTTTAATATACCATGTGCAGAAAACAGGTTGTTATGAATATTGAGACAACTGTGATAAAAGTTAAGACATTACACTTAGCTAAAAATGAACATTATGATTTCAATTGATATGAGAACCAGCCAATGGCTATAAACTAGTGAAGGTTGATAAAGATGATTATTTTCAAAATTTCAAATTCCAGTACTGGACTCTGTTGTAATTTCAATCCATTTAGAAATAAACCTTCAGGATTAACAAAAGTTCCAATACTTCCAATAGATCCCTTCCCTGGAGATATTAAAATAAAATAGGAGGAACATACCAGGTTTTATAGTCCTAATTTCTTAGCACTTAAAAAGAACCTAATTTCAAATGACCATATGTTCCCACAAAATCTCTATTTAATAAAAATGAAAAAAGGCAGATTGTAAATTTTTCCTATTGAAAATACTAATTTCTATCATTTAGATATTTATGCAGAGGACTTTAAAATCCATATTCTAGTTTTTCAGTAACATCAAAATAAAGTTTTCTTTTTTAATAATGAAAGATACAACTTGTTAAAAATCTCTAAATGAATCCAACAGTCAAATCAATTTCAATAGTTCAATACACAATATTGGTTTTCTGCTTCAGAAGTTTCATCCTCTCTAAAAGGAAATATTTTGGTCATCCATGGGACTGCAAAAGAGCAAGGCTAAATCTTAATAAAACATGTTTTATTCTGATGTTCATATGAAACTATTCATGAAATATAAATTATTCAAATAAAGATAAAAAACATAGTTTTTTCATTATAAAGTAGGAAAATGCTTAAATCGAAGTAATCTTTAAATAATGTATAGTCTGAACTATCTTGTAGAAAGAGTATTTTTTCCAGCCTTGTAGGTAAACAAAACATAGACAGAAGCAATCTTTCTGGTAGGCCGAAGCAGAATTACTAACAACTTTTATGTGAAATGTTAAGATATTTCATATACATTAGATTGTGAGAACATATTACCTCTGTTATCATTTTACAGCTTTTGCAAGGTCCAATTTGGCTGAATAATTGAAGTATAAGAACTTCGGTCACGTCTCTGGAAAGATTTCCTACATAGCTAGATTTAGAAAAGAAAAGGTAATATTAATGCCATTAATTTATGTCTTGCCAAGATATTCTGCAAGTATAAAAAATCAATTTTATAAATATGCCATTATACTTATAAATATATTAAAAACATTGTTAATAAAATTCATTCATTATAATTTACCAAACACTAAATACTGCCACTGAAAAACTGCTACTGCAGTTAACTGATTAAGGTATAAAACAAGAATGCCCAATGTATACCTCCATGTCTTGGATATAGTCCCAAAGTCTCCATAAAGGTTTCTTTTGTGTGTGTCAATGTTGGTTACTGCTTGTCTGGACAAGTCCTTGCAATTTCCTTGGCAAGATTTTGGAAGTGGTTTGCCATTACCTGCTTCTAGCACTCACAGAGAGTGACTAGCCCAAGGTCACTCAGCTGGCTATGTGCCTAAGGTAGGTCAAGAATTCATGGTCTTCTACTTTCAAGCCTGATATCTTCGCTATATCATACTGACCCTTATATCAAAGTTTCTCCCATTTGTCAAATTTTAATGACACAGAAGGGGAGAATTATTAAATTCTGACCCCATCACTGTTTGGAAATACTTTCCAGATGCACCATTAAACAGGACCATTTCCCTCAATATTCTGATAACTTACATAAAGGAACAATTACAGTATTTATTTGCTATTTTTAGGCACATTAATGCTACCAATATGATCTATGGCATATTGCCTTTAGTTGGATAAATCTTTACAAGTTAAAGAAAGCAGAGAAGGCATCTAGGAACAAAAAAGGGTGCATTTTATACTTTTTTAAAGAAGAAATCTTCAAAGAATACAAACCATTACCATTTAAAATTAAAAAATTAGGTTATTTTGTACAAGCTTTTTAGTAGACGAAAAATAAATGTATATGGTAGTGTCATTTTGAAAGAATTACATTCATTACACTTGGGAAAATTTAGAGACAGTAGTTTTCTGAAAACTTCCGCAAGGAAAAAAATGTGTATATATTTTGACAATATACATAAATCTTTTGCTTATGCACACGGTCCTCCCGAGCTCCATTTTCACAGGCAGAGGATTACAGGAGGTTGTCCCAGCCAAAAATAGAGATTGGAAGACTGTTTTCACTGGCAGAGGCACCGTGAGTGGGTCCTTTGCTGTTTCCAGGGCAGCCCCACTGGGCAGCTCTAAGCACCTGTGGGCTGGATCTGACCCGCAGGCCTTGAACAACCCTGATCTAGAGGGATATTAGAGACACAGTCACAATAATCTATCAACTTTCAAAGCAAGTTTGTAATACCCTGCTTTTGTTAAGATTACCTTAAATATAATAAAGCATTCAATCTTTCAAATTATAGCCTCTCTGCATCTGCAATGTATTAGAAAAAAACAATGGGTAAAGTAGGCTGTCCATTGGAGCAACTGGGCAATTAATATCAAGCCTCAAACACAATATGTGTTATAAACTAGATGATATTGATTCAAATCTAATTAGATGAATTCCCCATCCAGAAAATACTGCACTCACTGCTTGATGAATATCAAACACAATTTAAAGGGTATGAAAATTTTCAGAATAGTCCCAAAGTGCTTGAAACTCTATGATGCCATGTGCAATGCTAGTAAGTTTTAGGAAGGAAAAGAAAATGGGAGAAATAAATTGGATAAACTCCTGAAGTCAAGCCATATATTTATAACAAGAGAAAATGCTACGTTCAATTTTTAACTCATTGAGTAAGAAAACGAATAATTTGCTGAATAGCAAAGAGTATTTTGAACCTGTAGTCTATAAAAAAAACAAAAACATATTCTACAATAAAAGTGATCTACTACTTTTGTGGACATAAATTAGGATAGGATTGGTCAATATTTGGACTGCAAAAGTTCTAATACGGTTCCTTAGCAATGTGTAGGAGTGCGCAAGAAATGCCTGTTATGAATTATTGAAGCAGCCATACCTTTTTCCAAGCTCTTGAAGTTAATCTGTGTACTGCTCTCTGGCTATATCTGCACATATGTACATTCACAGCCATATAGCTTTCATAAGTATTTTAAATGTGTGGTCATATGCATTGCCACAATCAAACAGCTGTAATGAATATTTATTCAGCCTTATCTGCTTACTTTAATTTTTGCTATCAACCAGTGAGCATCTACATTTTAGCCAAAATATGGCATAACCTTCCTTGAAATATGGAGCAGCATTTGCCAGAGGAATATGAGTATTTTAACTGAAAGGAACATGAGGAGGATGGCTCTGTGCTTTTGTTTTCATTTTACTAAAAAAGCTTTATCGTTTTTTCCTTGGGGCTTCACTTTGGGAAACACAAAATATCCAGCATATAGCATTTACATTCTATAAATAAGTCTATACTACATTATAGTGCATTATATTTACAACACTCAACACAACGAAAGATTTCATGGGTCATGCATTCTTCTCAGCAAAACAACTTTTCTTTTATGCTGGAAGTGATAAAAAAAACTAAAGCAAATAGGTCAAAATCAATGAATTCAAAAATACCTTTGCAACAAAATGTACTATGTCTTGCATTAACAGCATGGACAGAAGTATGTTCACACATCTAAGTTAGCTTGGATAAATTATTTTTGCATACTGAAATGCACTCTGAAGTCTCCATGAAAAGATAATGCAATACAGTACTATGAATATGAATGATATTGTAACACTAATGCAAAAACTCAACTTTCCAACTTAGCAGATAGCCTTTGCTTTTCAAATGCATTCAATCAAAAAATATAAAAGAACCAACAATACAAGTATGCCATCAGCATAGAATCTGTTGGTAAAAAACACTGACCTATTGAATTTATTTAGGTATGTGCACTTTCTACATTCTTATTGATGGTGAAGTTTTTAGAATGATTTTGAAGATGAAAACATTCATTGCATAAATTAAAACATCCTGAATCATACCACTATCAGAAGTCAAATGCATATACACTGCATTGACTACATACCCTTAAACAGATCAAAGCAATGTGTACTTGTATAACATCACCTCCATGCTATGTGTGTGATGAGTCCAGAAGACTTTTCAGCCAGTACACCATTTGACACAGCTGGGTCAGATACTGGATCCAGGAACATTATGACTAGCCATGCATAAAATAGGTTGAGTCAGTAGGATTGAGGATGGTTGTGGGAAGCCATTGGAGGACTCATGAATTAGCCTATTGGAATTCAAGTGCACAGAGACGAAATAAGCCCATATGTAGTCTCTCAGGAACTGAGCCATGGACTTGTTGCACTATGATTTCTCCAATATATGAATGCGCTGAATGTTACTTAATTTCTTATAGACACTGGCCATTAGGTGGGTTTCTGTCAAAGGTATGGAGATAGAAATAAAAGGACATCCTCTAGTTTGGGAAGTCTGGCATCCCCTAGTTACATGTTGAGAAAGTCTATCAGGGAAGCAGATAATTATTTTAAGGGAGACAAGTTGTTCCAAAAATACAATGTCCAAACAGCACTAATGGGGGGGGGGGGGGGACAACTTTACCATATAATCTGCTATGGAATATTAAATTATTTTTAATTCAAAAGAGGTCTGTTTTGAAAAGCAAAGAATGAGAACTGGAGGATGCCTTTCTATTTCTAATTAAAATCAACACCAGACTACTAGTGAATCAAATTTGAAACTACACTGGAATAAGCTATGGAGGTTGTCTCAGATACAGGCAGACAACCTATTACTTATCAGCAGTCACCACCTGCAGAAGCATCAAGTATCAGCTGAGGAGCCCAATTTGCTTTCAAGATTCCAGTTTGTCTTTTTCTATTGGTAGCTACATCCAAAATGGTTCCCTGTGACATTAGCTCCTTAAATGCCTACTGATTTGCCCCAAATCCCTCTCCCATATTATTCTCTTTGCAGCAATAGAAATATGATTAGTCCACCTTCTATACTGACTTTGACACTAGAACAACTGAAAATATCCCAAATCTAAGAAACAAGACATTTGCAGCAGCTAAAACAGAATGGAATATGCAAAATACTTTTTCTATGTTGGAACAGCTGCATTTTGAATCATAACAGAACAAAACATCTCAAACTGGTATTTGAGTTAATGGCATATTGCATGTTAGGTTATAGAAATGAAAACAGCTAATGTCTTAACAATTAAAAGGGATATTTAAAAAACAGAAGACCAAGTTAGATAATTTTCCTATTTTTGATTTACAAAAGAGACATGTTAAAGTTTTGAAGTAATTTTTGAGAAGAGACAAAGAGAAAATGAAAAAAAAAACAAGTTATAGGACATTATTTAAAGAGATAAGTGATCAAGATTATTAAAAACAAGGAATAAAATATGAAGCTACTTTATCAGATCAAGGTTAAACTATGTTATTGTTTCTAGTAACCCTTAGGCGACTTTTGCTTATTAGGGCTGAATGAAAAGACTTTAAAATTAGTCTATAGATAAGATATGAGATTAGGGGAAGAAAAGATCTTTTGTAGCATGGTAATCTCCAAGGTGATAAGTTACTCAAATTTTTTGTTCTTGTCATGATGGTGAGGAAGTTATTTCTTTACAATTCTCTCTTTTCTTTAATATATTTTTTTCTTTTTTCTCTGTACTTTTTTCTTTTTACTCTTTATATACTTGGTAGAACCCTTAAAATGTTCACTCTTTTTACTCCACTAAAATGTGCTGTTTATTCATTTTCAACAACACAAACTTAGTAACAGATACATTTTGTATCAGTTTTGTTAATATTATCAAGGTATGTTTCTCATCAGCTAAGAATCTGTGTTTCTAACAGCTAAACTATACTTCCTTAAACAGCAAAGTTACAATTTTTTACATGTTTATTCTCAAGCTTAACCTAATGCTGTTCTGCATCTGATTTTGTCTGGAGGCTCATCACTGCTTCATCTGATCATGTAACCCAGAACAAAAATGACTACAAATCAATTCACACTTCCTTTTTTCCTTGTTCTTCCTATCTAAGTCAATAAAATTCAAAAGTTTTCATTATTTTGTAAATCTTCAATAGGCCTTGCAAAATGGCCTCTTAGGATTTTGATTTTTTTTTCTTGTGATAACGCATCACTACTCTCATGTTTTACTGTTCTGACTTCTGGGATGCTTTTTACATACTAATATCCTTTAACTAAGACCCTCCAATTTTCACTTACAAGTGGTTTATTTTATAATCGACCTCTAAGTTATATTCTTTTTACTTGCTATATTGTTCAAACTTTCTAAGTTCCAAACCTTGCAATTTCTTAATATATCATTATTAAATATTATCTTACTAATATTATTTGAGAGATTACCTTCTCCATCTTGTGCTCCCAGAGGAAAGGCATGCTCCAGGTGGCTTCTTTTAAACTGTCACTTTATGGGATCTAAAGCATGCTTTTCTATGGTTGCCCCTGCCCTCTGGAAAGATCCACCCCCCAAAAACAGGTAGTCCTCAATGTACGAGTTTGTTTAGTGACCATTCGAAGCACTAAAAGTGACTTATGACTGCTTTTCACACTTACGGCTGGTGCAGTATACTCAAGGTCATGTGATCAAAATTCAGACACTTAGCAACTGACTTACATGTATGACAGTTGCACAGCTCATGTGACTTGTGTGACCTTCCAAAAAGCAATGGGGAAGCCAGATTCACTTAAAAACCGTGTTACTAACTTAACAACTCTACAGTGATTCATTTAACAACTGGTGCAGGAAAGGTTGTAAAATGGAGCAAAACTCCCTTAACGAATGTCTCACTTAGCAATATCAATTTTGGGCTCCACTATGGTCATATGTTGAAGACTACCTGTATAGGACAGGCCTCCCATTCTCCTTGCCTTTAAGAAAACTCTTAAGACCAGGATCTTCCTCAGGCATTTAGGGTCATTTGAGTGGGAGCTCCCCTCTAAGGTTTATTATGGTCTGTGCTTGATTGTCATATTTCATATATTTTGCTTGTGTATTTATATATTAGGTGCTGATTGTACAATGATATGTTTTTGTTGTAGGCAACACTGCCCAGAGTTACACTGTCTGAGTTAAGCAGCCTTATAAATCTTTAAATGACATACCTACTCATACATCAATTTTCTTCTGATCTTTCCAGCTTTCTTTAACTGGCGATGTATTCCCACCTTATGGTGGTCCCTCATTACAAATAAGATTACTTTCCAAAACTTTTCTGCTGCCAGAGGGAATGCTAAAACTACAAATCTATGCCACAGGCCTCACCAATTGGCAAAAGGCAATGGCCCTCCTGCTAACCATCCCACAGAAAAGGCTTTCTAGGTTTCAGGCACGCCAACATTTATCCAATGGCCGGTGCGATTTGAATATACTAAGCTACTGACCTACACATTTCGTTAAAAAAAAAAAACTTTCCACAAACCTCCCCCGTTACCAAGAACACCCCACCCTCCCCAGTCTAGTCTGGGGTTTGCATCCTGCACAATTTATCAACTGCCCTGATGACATTTTATGGGAGACGGGGAACCTCCAAGTCCTTTGCAACCTGTAAACTGAGGCGAGGTATATTTCCTTCTCGTGCCGCGATTCCACTCCATACCCTGGGTCCCGCTTTCTTCACCCCTCACCCTCCAAACGCTCCTTTAGGGAATCCAACCCTGCAGGTCCCCCACCTGTCATCGATTCTTGACCCACCTACTGAGCGGTCAACCCATTCCCCGTCCCACTCACAGGGTCTTGGGCTGTCCGTCGTCTTCCATCATGCTACAGGAAAGCTGTTCCCAGGCAGAGCCAGGATGCTGCACCGAAGGGGGCGGAGGGGAAGCGTAGGGACTCGGGAGACTCCGAGACCCGATTAAAACAAAAAACGAAAACAACCGAGCCGCTCCAGGCCCCTCGTTTTTCCTTAGGCCTCGGCAGCCCCCAAGGTAGGAGTCATAGAACGCTGATGGGGGGGGCGTTGAACCAAAGGGTCCACAAAATGGCCGCGGTAACCAACCACTCAGGAAATCGTGCAATGCGCAAGCGCAGCTCTCTCTCCCACCTTCCTCGGCGTGACGATAGAAAGGGAATGTTAGAGCCGCGTTTCTTAACTTTGACGGCTTTCAGGTGCGTGGACTTCAACTCCCAGAATTTCCTGTTGGCTGGGGGGGGGAGGGCATTCTGGGAGTTGAAGTCCACGCACCTGAAAGTTGGTAAGGTCTCCGTGGCATATTGCATTGGAGGAGAGTTTTGCTTCCTGGTTCACGCCAGGGATGGGGCAAGAGAATCCGTGTTTCGTATGAACGGGCGGGGGAGTTGGTAGTTTCTTGGCGAGGCAGGCAGATTGGAAGAAGACAGTAGGATAATTGAGAGGGGAGCTTCGTGAACCCCTTCACTTACAATCGGTTGTGTGGGATTCGGAAGGCTGTAATATGCCTGCTCTTCTTTTGGGCTCGTCTGAAATGCGGGAGAATCGGCGGTCAGGCGGAGTTACGGGAAGGCGCAACCAAACTTTTCCCATGCTAGCAGGTCTTACACCTATTTTCCCAGTGTTTCGTTTAGAGTTTATCATAGCCTTCCCTAAACACGTGTGGTCAATTTTTCACAAAATAGTTTCCCTTGAAATCTGTATCCAAGTTGTTATGTTTATTAACAGTTTTCCTCTGAGTAAGACAGAATGGATCAGTTCTCTAAATGTTTGCCTTTAAGGAAAATATTTCCCTTCTGATCTTCACTTGTAATAAGGAGCATTAATTATAGATTAAATACAGACTGGGAGTACTGAGGTTAATTTTGCCTGCCGAGATTATTGATCAAAATGTTCAAAGGAAAGCATCAAATCCAATGAAAATAGCTTGAAGGAATTCATAGGCTTTGGTGGTGTTTAAGGAAGGACAATATGATGGTACTATATACTTCAAATATCTGAATTACTATTACGTAAAAGTTTAAGTTGGGCAAGGACTTTCTTAGTGAAGCCAATTTTTTTTAAAGAAATGGATGTTGGTTTTTTGTGGGAGATCTTCAAATAGAGGTTAATGATGCTTTTGTTGTATGTTCTACATCAAGAAGGGATTTGAATTAGATGCATGGAAAATATTTGTGTAACCACACCGTCTCCCCCCTTTTTCCATGTTGGAGGCTTAACTATGAATTCAGCAGAGAAGAATCTTAAATGTTACTCATGTACAGACATTGTATGGATAATATATACTATGGAGATGATTTTTTCCATAGTGTATTTCCTGCATATTAAAATAAAAGTGTGTATGTATGTGTTGGGAGGGGGTGTAGAATGAGGTGAATGGCAAAGGGAGACCGTTTTTTTTCAGTGATTGCACCTCAGTTGGATTCCTCAAAATCCCAAATGTTTATTTTCAATCAAATTGTTTTATTTTTTTATAATTTTGTATCATTTAGCTTTTTTACATTTATAATTAATTGTTTTATGAGTGAAATATATTGTACAAGATGGTTTAAAATATGAATGCCAGTATTTGTGTGTATTGTTATTTTCCTTTTAAATCAATCTCCCATTCACTCCAATATGAATAAAATGTCTGAAAACTTCAAATTCTTTCTTCAATATTTATTTTAAGGCTAATTGCTGTCCTTGACTTCAATAAATGTTTTCAAGACAATTGTACTTTATCAAAGTCTTGCATTCCAATTCTCAGTGCTGAGGCATCCATACCTTTGTTATTTTAAGCTTTAATCTCTGCAACAATAAAGACATGACTTTATCTGTATTTTTCATAAGTAGCTGTAACTTCATTAATATAAGAAGAGATTATCTTGCTGTTAAATTACACAATAATCTACAGTAGGGAATCACAATGTTTAAAAGATCACTTCTTCAGCTGTTTTTCTTACACTGATATTTTCGTAATTTAAAAAAAAAATATGATCAGGACTGCTTCTATCTGTCTGAGAAGTTCTAATGAAGTGTCATTCAGTAATGGTTGTTCTTCATTATGGAAATAAGAAAAAATAATTTAGATATTCATGATAAAAGTACAACAACCAGTATGACGGACAACAATTCCTGTTCTCTCTATTCTCTATTGTTACAATATATGTGGCCTCATGTGACATTCTTATTTGAACCAATAAGAGATGTCAGGTGTGGCATGTTTGCATGAAAAATATAGACTAAAAAGGACATTAAATTTTGTTAGAGCAGTTTATATTTAATACAAGAGCAAAAATCTGTTTTGACAAAAACAATATTTTGCCCAGATGCCACAAGGTGGTTCTATTTACTGCTTATTTTGCACATTTTCTCAACGAATCACTAAGTAGCAGATTTGGATGGCTTTCTGAATCTGAAGATATGTTTAGCCCAATATACTACCTCTTCTGAATTATAGCAATAGCACTTAGACTTATATACCACCGACAATCATGATATATTAATGGAGAATGTCTTAATTTTTCACTATTACAAGTGAAAACTACTACTATTGTTCAAAAATAAATGATTTAATGGTCTATTCACATTTTGAATATAGTGCAAAATAATCAGCATTTACCTTTGAATAGCTTTTATTAGGAAGTAAGTGTTCTGACAATACAGAACTTTAATTCTGTTTAAAGTTAAAATAAACAATTGCTAATATTGTAATACAGGAATAATCAGCTATGCCATTCTCTAGGTTAGAACAATTTTACTCTTTTGGCAATAATATTGTGCTTTGTCTGAATATCAGCTTCCATAATCCCAAAGGTGCTTTTTCAGGAGGCAACTGGACTTGCTTGTTTTTTCTTTTGATTTTTATCTACTATCCTGTCAGAGCTTAAGAAGCTGATTGAATGAGAAGCAAAACATCTTCAAAAGAAAAAACAAACTCCAGTTGCCTCCAGAAAAAAGCACCTTTGGGACAACCATGATCTGGATGACTGAGAATCTCTACAGACTAACAGCTTCTATACAAATAGTCAAATTCTTTAATTAACACAACAATTTTAATTGCTGAGTGCATTCAATCAGGTCTATGCATGTATGTATAATACATTTTTAAAAGATTAAGGGTATATTTAAATTTGAGAAAAGTGTGGTTTGGATTTTGAACTATGAAAACAATCTTTCTGTTGTGTTCTGGTGAAACTGCAATCAGATTATCTTGGATAATATCAGGAATGTGTATCTGGCTATTGGTTCCATGTGATCTAAGGGAAATTACTTGTATGATTAAAAACAGAAATTAAGTTCCATTGGGAGGAGGACAGTAAGGACATACATACATACATACATACATACATACATACATACATACATACATACATAGAGAGAGAGCTGTTGTATAGATAATGCAACGAAGGATGGCTCCCACAAATGCAAATCAGATCCAGAGGCACACATAAACAGTATCTAGTTTGATGATAGTATTTGAATACATTTCCAGGATTCTTTTCAATCTGAGTCTAAATATTAGTCAACAATATGAGATGAGTACAGAAAATGTCAATTTAGTTTGGGATATATTAAATAAGGAATACTGTGTCTAACTCTGGGTGCTACACTTGGGCAAATTGGAATAGATTCAGAGGGCGTTGCCTCAAATAGCTTCAGAGGGAAGCAACTATGATCAAGAATTTAGGACTGGAAACTAAATTCTCTGAGAAAAAAATGAAGCTGAGTATATTTAACCCTGAATAGAGAAAACTAAGCAACATATGCCAACATACTTTTCAAGCATCTGAAAAGTTACCTTGGCCATAATCCGTTTTTTCTCTGCCATTCTGGGCTACAAGGCATTGAATGCTTTTTTCTAAACTACAGCTGAATTTTAGGAAGAGATTCTAGCAAGAAGAATATTTTGACAGTTGAATCAATTACCTAGGGAAATGGTAATGAGCCACATTTCATGAATTAGTTCAAAGAGAAACATCTCTTGGGGATATTTTAATTTATATTACTGCATGGAATAGACTTAGCATTTTAAATTCACATTTCAAGGCTCTGGTTTTAATCATTGCCTGCTTAACTCTTAAATCCCATCATTTAAAAAATATGTACAGGTAGGTCACAATTAGTGCAAGTTCAAATAGTAAAATATTTAATTTAACACGAACTATAAATTGATACTAGGTCACAGTGAATAAAAACCAAAATTCAGTTAACGTGTGGCTAACTTGGCATGCATGCATAATTGAGGGTGGTACATGCCCAACTGCAGCTGGGGTTTTAAATGCTAAACATTTTTGTGCAAAATGGAGAAAAGGAAGGTTCAGTTAAAAAAAAGTCCAAAAAAAAAAAGAATAGGCTCAATTTGAAGAACTAGCACAGAATATTAACAAGTACACTTTATCCTCTTTTGTTATACAGTATTTCATTAAAAAGATATAAAAGGTTAACTTTAAAAATGTTCTTTGGTTATTTCTGTGGCTCTGGAACCAATTATTTTTCCCCTATAGAAATTTTACTTCAAACAGTGCAAATTCAAGTAATATGATTATTTCATGGAATTAACCACCCTACTCACGATCTGTCTCTATAACATAACTGAATCAATTACCTGCTTAGAACAACTTCATTGGCCTTCATTTAAATGAGAGCTCTTCAGCCATTTGGAGGGATCAATAATTCCATTATGAGTTTCACCACTGTGAACTCTAGTGTTGTCAAACAGCTGAGTTTTGAAAATTTTATGGAAATGCAAAGCACACGTTTATTGAAGCAAACTGATAACAGTTGATGTCTAATACAGATCTTGTTTTTTTTTCTTTTAATGACCCAGTAATCCCTTAGATTGGGGTGGAGTTAGGCAACTGAATGCCTAACATTGAGGCAACTGAATGGAGCTGAGTGTTCACTGGCCAGATGCCCTTCCTGTCACAAATGCAAAGTTCACAGCAGATAATAACTCATTGTGCCCAGAGAGAGAAATATCTGCCATTACCTAGGATCGAAGTCACAGCCTCCTGTTTGTGAAGTGAGAGCTCCACCTTTAGGCCACTGCACCACTTTTGGTGTCTAATACAGATGATACTCTCTTAAGGATCACTTGTTCAGCAACTGTTGAAACTTGTGACAATACTAAACAATGGGTGCTTATGACTGGTCCTCAAATTTTTGGCATTTCAGCATCCCTGCAGACATACGATTATGATCTGGGTGCCAAGATTGCAACATTCCGCAGTCACATGGTTGCTATGTGTGTCCTTCTTGGCTGGCTTCCTACAAAGTCAATGAGAAAGTTGGTAGGAGATCCCAAATGACGATTACGTGATATCCTTGTTTAATGACTAGCAATAATTTCCTTAATGATGGCAACCGGGAAGTGCTGGAACTGCTGTTGTTAAATGACATGGTCGTGACATTGTACTGTGTCACTTAGCAAAGAAAATTCTGGTCCCAACTGCTGCCCTTAAATGAAGTCTACCTATACCAGCTCCCTAGATGATCACTATGCTGATCAAATCATTGGATTGCAATGTCTTGCTATTTTTACTTCCTAACAAAACCTATGGAATACATATTCAGGGCCCCACTAGCATTTTTTTTAAAAAGTAACATACTGCTGCTGCCCCAAAACACAAGCTGTGAGTACCTCCAAGCTTCACCCCTGCAAACTCTAGTGCTGTCGAACAACTGATTAGGGCACTAAGCATAGCTTTGCAATGTTATGATTTTTAATGTATTAATATGGCCTTTTCCACAAGTTGTGCAGGTCTGATCTAGATCTTGTATATGAGAGGAAAACATTGAACTGTTTGCCCTTCTCTGTTTAAATACAGAATACAGGTAGTCCTAGACTTACAACAGTTCATTTAGTGACTGTTCGAAGTTACAACGTCACTGAAAAAAGTTGCATGATCATTTTTCACACTTATTACTGTTGCAGCATCCCCATGGACACATGATTTACATTTAGATGCTTGACAACTAACTCACATATCTGACGGTTGCAATGTCCTGGAGTCATGTGATCCCCTTTTGTGATCTGAGAAGCAAAATCAATGGGGAAAGCTGATTCACTTAACAACCGAGTTACTAACAACCGCAGTGATTCACTTAACAAATGTGGCCAAAAAAAGTCATAAAATGGGACAAACCTCACTTAACAAATTTCTCAGCAACACAAATTTTGGGCTCAATTATGGTCGTAAGTTGAGGACTGCCTGAATTTTTAACAATGCTTCAGCTCCAAACTATACAGTATAAATGCAAGCAATTATTGAGGGGGGCATGGCCAGCTTGACATCACTTGTGTTGGGTTCCACCTGTGGTGGTTCAAGTGCTCTGCCAGCAAAAAGGGTCTCCCAAGTTCCGTTTTCAGCTGTGATGGCCTCCTGCAACCCTCTGCCAGCGAAAATGGCCCACCCGAGCTCTGTTTTCACTGCAGAGGCACTGCAAGCTAGTCCTTCACTGTTTCCAAGTTGGCTCCGCGGTCCAGATCGAAGCATCCCATGGGCCAGATTTGATCCATGGGCCTTGAGTTTGACACCCTTGGTGTACAGTATCTGTTCCTCTTGTGTAATAAGAGGGAAATTTCTGGGTCTTGCAAATTGTCCATATATTGTAGGTGTGCATTTTAAAAATAGCTTATATTCTCTCGCTAATCTTCAGATGATAAAAGAATTAGAATGACGGTCCCTTTATTTTTTAACTAGTCAAATTGATTCAGAATATTACAACTGGAACATGATTCCTTTGCAAATTATCTAAGAGGCACTTGGTCATAGCAACTGAAATACTGTCACACTGCTTTCAGTAACTGAGCATTGGCCAAACTGAATATTAAATAGGATTTGAAGTCATTATGACAATAGATATTCATTCAATAAATACGAATTTATGGCACAGCTTAATGGGAAAAAACCCTCAAAATATTTTTCTACATAAAAAGCATTGCTCCTCCACTTCCCAAGCTTTAATATTTTGTTACTTTAAAAAATAGCATTTCATACAGCAATCCAACTAACTATGCAATTAGCATTTGTTTGCCATTTTGTGAAATTGTATTTATTGCTTCTATTTCTCATTAAAAGCTTACTGTTCTTTTCTGTTGATCATTTAACTGGAAAAAAACCAAGCAGCCTATCCTTGAAGCAGGGATCTATCACTTTATGAATTTTCACATTCTTATTTACCTAACTTTTTCTTTTAAATATAGTACTTTCAAACTACAGTATTGCTTTCCCAATCCTGCATGCAACATCCTTTTATCAAAAAAATGTAAATGATCACAGTACATTACTACAAAATTAATTTTATGCATCTTGAATTGATTCTAAATGAAGAAATCATTTATAGATAGCTGGTTTTTTTAAAAAAATCTTGAGTCAGGGGTATCAAACTCATGTCATCATGGTGTGATGACATGTGATGTATTGAGACTTTTTCCCCCTTTGCTAAACCAGTCTTGGGTGTGACCAGTGCATGACACATCTGGCCCATGGTCCGGGAGTTTGACAGCCCTGATCTGAGTCATTTTATGATACTGAGCATGTTGGTCCAGAGCAAAGATCTATCCATACCATCATCCTGTTTCTGCCAAAACAGCAAAGCAATCATATTCATTGTCCATATGGGATTGGCAAATAACGTATTCTACAAATATCACAACACAAGTGCAGGTTCTGTTATTATGATAAATACTACAGAGCTACTGACAAAGCTTTGGATGATGTAGTCATTTCAATACATCAATTTTATATATTGCTAATTCCATAGATAATAAAACTTCAGAAATGTTCTTCCTTAGCCGTCTCTTACTTTCCAGTAGTACTTGCTTATGCCTACGCTTTTCCCAAAGTTTCTCCTGAGCATTTGTTTCTCAACAGAATGCTTTGCATTCAGCTTCTTCAACCAGTCTACAACCTGCTTCCCGAGAGCCCTTGCTTGGTTTCCTTCATAAGCCTGGCATTGTCTGTCCTGCCTGCCAAGTATCCTACTTCTTTCCAGCCCTTACTGCCAGAAACATACAGCTGTTCCTCTCTTCAAGGCTTGA
Source organism: Bungarus multicinctus (assembly GCA_023653725.1). Lineage (NCBI taxonomy): Eukaryota > Metazoa > Chordata > Lepidosauria > Squamata > Elapidae > Bungarus > Bungarus multicinctus. Next base: position 61,433,533 of record CM042844.1, read on the forward strand.
GTCATGTATTTCAGTACTTTCCTGTTTTATTTTCTCTTGTTTTCTGTTTCATTTTATTGTTTCATTTCTTCTTTCATTTTTTTCTTCAAGTATATGTCTCCTACCTACCTAGTATTATTGTATATATCTGAAAGAAAAGTGATCCTGAATTTAAGACTCTGCATACCAAAAGAAGGGTAGAGAAAAGTCTTGAATAGTATACAGATACAGATTCTTCTATTTCTTAACTCCAGTTAAAAACCAAGCATTTATACAGCGTATTTGTAGTTTGTATGTGTATATGTGTATGGGTCTGTGGGTGTGTGCAACGCCCTCCCCCATCCATAAATAAATATAATTTCTAGAAGCCACACTCCAAAAACACACAGAAGAAAAAACAAATAAATCAGTACATGCTATTTTATTTTCAATCTTTAATTTGGTTTCAAAATTTAGAAATGTTTCAAAATTTTGAAAAGAGTAAAATAACTCAAATGCTTTTTTTAAAATGTAGAATAATAAATGCAATAAAACAAGGTGCACATATTTTTTCTTATTTCAGAATTTTTAATATTAATTTATAATCTTGAGTATTTTGAGTATCTGTACTCTGTCCTGTGTGTAAAAAGAAGAAAGAAAAGAATTATCTCTTAAATGAAATGCAAAATACATTTCGGCCCTTGAAGAAGCTGCTATTTTCACCAGCAAAGGAAAAAGGATTTAATGCCTAATTTACTTATGGACTTCTCTTTTGCTGATTTTTTTTTATATAGAATGGTTCTACAGTACTCTTGACTAGGCACTGAATGTTTTTTTAAAATACCAGAGAATAAACTTAGTTGGGTAAAGGTGTAAATATGACTATTAAATATATATTTCAATTTTTTTCTAAATTTGCTGGTTTTTTAAAAAACAAGCTGGAAAAAATATATTTGCAAAATTTTGTATCTGTGGCTGTGTTGGAAGTAATATTTATATTAATCAATAATTAAAATTGTCTTTAAAATAAGGCACATCATTTATATAATTGATTTCTATCTACCTATATCAACTATTGTCCCATCTACAAACCAGTCCCATGCTACATATATATATAATACACAATACTTCTTTCATTCCAGCAGAAATGACACTAGCGAATGAAGGAAAACAGAATGGAAATAGGGTAACAGAAAATTTGTAAAGGAAAGAGAATGGGAAAAATAAATCTGGATGGGATTTGGGGTAAGGAAAAAATATAACCAAATTGGGAAGGAAATGAAAGAGAAATCCTGTTTAATTTATTCCTGTAAAAAAGGATTAAATTCATCAAACAAAAAGCAATTAGTCTCTCATCTTCATAGACATGGCAGATTTTCAGCCGTGACTTTGCTGTCATCTGACTCTTCTATCAAGTCCTTGTACAGCTTTTGTTCTCACCAGTGAATGTAAAATAAATCTTTCTCTTATTCACAGTTAATTTACCAGGTGGGAAGGAAGGAAAAACTTTCCTTCCTGTACACAAATATAATAGCTTCCTGTTTCCAGCCCTTTGCAGGCAATCATTTTAGCAAATTACTGATGACCAATCTACCAAAGGGACATAATTCAATGAACTTCAACTTACAATTTCTAAATGAAAAATTAGATAAAAGTTTTGATGAATTAATAGCAATCTAAAATCAATCTAAAGAAGACATCCAGACACAGGTAACAGCAATTAAATCAGACACACAACCAGTTGGGCCAAAAACTAATTTGTTAACAGATTTGAAAGAGAAGCAAGTTTGTTTGATAATTGGAGGCTTGCTAGAGGAAGCTGAAGGGAGCATTAACTCAAAAGATTCAATTATAACGTATGGATGGATGAGTGATGAACTGGATTTTCTTAGGAAAGCAGATGGAGTTTGCAGAATATACTTACTATATGTAACCAAAAGACAATTGTTAAGAGATATTGAGTTCCTAATTTGTAGGACAATCTATTGAACAAGTGCTGCTGATATATTCTCAATCAGTCTTGCAGACTTGTAATTTTGAAGAGTGAGATGCAGTTGTTTAGAAAGATCAGTTATAATTTTAAAGAAAAATACAGATGGTCAATGGAAGAAGTTATTTTTACTATTAAGTATCAATCAATGGTATTTTATTCTAGACTGATCAGAGAATGGTTGCAGTAGGTTTATGGGAGATTAGAAGCCATTTGTGGACTTTCTGTGAGTAAAATACAATAGATCATTAACAGAGGGCTCTGAAGCTTAGCATTGTTGGGATTACTGGTTCCTTCTTTTTTACAGTAACTAAATGATAGGTCAAATTGGTTGATTGATAATAGATTTTCATATTTGTAATACTTTTAATGTTATATAGTAATATAGCAAATTTAAATGTAGAAATGTAGAAATTGTGGACCTGTTTGGAAGAGATAAAAATTGTTGAAATATATTTATCAGTATTTAACCCATGGGGGACATTTTATTTGTATGTTTGATATTTTGTTTTATACACATTTTTTGTCTTTGGTGGTTTTTTTTTTTTTTTGCATTTTAACTTTGGAAATAAATTTAAAATTTTTTTTATGGCAGATAACCAAGTATCCTGGCTGATAAAAACCTGCTTTAAAAGCTCTGGAAGGTGACCATAACAGAGTTGTGCATTGTATTGTTTCTCTTCCACCGGTTTCTCCTGAAAGTATCTTTGCCTAAGACGAGCTAAAAATATAGTTAGCCAGCTCTTTTGGTGGATAGAGTTACAAAAGAGAGACCTCTGAAATATTCTGACAAGTGTTGCCAGAATAAGGAGTTGCTTTTGTGGTTGTTTATATTTCAACAGCTATAATAACTGCATGTTAAGTGTTTACAAGTTAGTATAGAATCTACTGGGGGGAAGAGCTCATCTTACTGTAATGCATTTATAAGAGGAATATAAAAGCACCTTTTCAGAGTAACAAATTTTATTAAATGGCCTAAACTTTTGTGAACTCGAGCTGACTTCATCAGATGCATGGAGTGGTTACAATTTAAGCAGAGATCAGGCAAAATGGAAAAGAAAAGACAGTTATGCGGATTACAGATGAGTCAAATTAGAACTATCTCCTCAATTAGCAATAACAATCTTCTGCAGTACCCTCATGCAGTTCAGTATCTATGATTTTGGCAGTGTGTTGTTCTAACAAGCCTGATGTAGTTTCTTTGTTCCAAAAGAGCAACTTCGAGATCTGTGTAATCAAAGATTAGAGATTAAAAACCTCTGATACTACTTTATCCTTGTTTTGAGTCTTGATGTTAAGCTTATTCCCATTATCTTGGATAAGATTTGGCCTGCCTATCATATATAGAATCTAGAGGGGCACTGCTAACAGATGATGGCACATATTACATTAGAACACAGGTGTCAAACGTCGTCATGTGACATTTCATTATTTTTTTCCCTTTGCGGAACGGGTGGGTGTGGCCTGTGCGTGATGCATCCAGCCTGCGGGCTGCCAGTTTGACAGCCCTGCATTAGAAGAAAAGCACTGAAGGGATTTTTATTCTCCTGTGTCTTCTAGTTGAGGTCTGTCATAGCACTGTTGGAATAAATGTGAAAGCAAAGAGGCATATGGGTTTGTCTCAGGATTTTGAAAGGATGGGAAAAGGACAGGGGCATTCTAACATAAGCTCTTGTCTAAATTAGTATTATTTATTTTGCCTTCAATCATTTCTACTAGCCAATCTGTTCAACAGATCTAAGTTTTGCCCCTTACACTTGCCTCAGCAAGCCTCGCATCTTTACTGCTAGAATTTTGTAAGCAAGTTAGGGTTGTATTATTTAATTGGACATTTGGTAGATGATTTTTATGGTTTATGTTTGCATATTGTGGCTGTATTCTGTTATTGTTTTTTGTATATATTACAGAATTTTGACCTGAAGTAACTGAATTTTGTATTTTATTAAATAATTAAATATCATTCATAGACTGAACTATACTAATACATAGTTTAACTTCACCAATAGAAGAGTTAGAATCACAGTTGCTTAGAGTTGTATTGTATTACAGCATATCTACCTTTTTGTGAGATAACAATATAGCTTGGATCTGAAAAGTATTTGGGAGGAATGGAGTGAGGTAACCTTTTAGAAAGCCCACAGATATTGTCTTGAGTTCCAGAGTAGAAGCAAACAATAAAGTATTATATTAAGTAACTACATATTCTGGGTCCCCAGGCATTGAGGTATTATCTATTAAAAGCAACTTGAATTAGTAACAATTCATAAACTTAGTTCCATAGTAGACAAAATTGATACAATGCCTTGTAAAAACCAGAGAATATGAACACACAATAGCAAGGAATGTTGAGATTCTAGTGTCATTTCTTTCTTTTGAGAAAATTTATGGTTTTCTTTTAATGATGGAACAATGATTGTTTATTTATTTAAAAGAAAAGTTATTTGTGCGAAACTTTTAATATCACCGAGTACATTTATTCGTAACTATTTGTCTGTGTGGTTTATGCGGGAAGGGATTACTGGGCCAAGGGATTACTACTTTGACGTAATGAAAGGGTTTAATAGTTCCAGTGGCCCTAAAAACAATACTATCAGGAGAAGGAGCTCCTGCCAAGGATATTTTTCTTGTCTGATTAAAAGGAAAGGGATGAAATTAATAGTACTCCACTATTGTTGAAAGAAGCCAATTTACCCAGAAGAAAGCCTTCAACTTCAGATTTGGAATAAGGGAAAACATTTTTGTACTATTGGGAAGAAAAATGTATTGTATGACTTAGCTGTGAAACGCATGTTTTGGTGCTACATAATCAAAATTCCTCTATCCCAGAAGTCTCCAACCTTTCTGGTTCTGGGGACCAGCAGTGGCAGCAGTGGGTGGTGGCAGCGGAGTGGTGGTGTGCATATGGAGCTTTGTGCGCTGTGCTGTCCCACCACTTGCATGGCTCGGTTTCCAGCAGGTCATGGATCAGTAGCAGTTCACAGATCGAGGTTCAGGGACCCCTGGTCTAACCCAGTCTGATTGAAAGGCAGTCCTTTAAGTACTGAAGAAGAGTGATGAACTTCCAGAAGTGATGGTAATGTTACCATTGTTTAGAGAACCAAAACTGTACCATTTTAACCTCAGTTACTGTGTTATTGCTTATCATTTTTTATTATTTTGCTGTTTAGATTTATGTACATCTGTTATTTAATTTTGTGTTTCATTAACTTACTTGTCTACATGCATTTTTATATTATCATTTTAAAATTTGATCTGACTATAAATAAAATACGCAGCATACACATGATTCGTGGGCAGGATATCTAGAGAGAAAAATCTAGTCTGTGGTTGCAATGGACAGAGAGCTCTGGCCTGTGTACACTTCATTATAGTTTGTCTGGGGTTTTGGTCTTTTCCTCATCCTGATTAACATCTATAAAAAACTACTAGGAGAGGCTATATCCTGGTTTGCAGTGAGATATACATTTGTGGAAGATAGTAATAGTGCTTAGACTTATATACCATGTCAGGGTTCCAACCAATGTCCTAATAAAATTAAGAGTCTCAAGCCATTCAGCAAGAAAAATCCAGTTGTTTATTAGGAACGCCATGTTGGCACGACCTAGGTGAAGCCAACTCTGAATTCACCCAATTTGCACTTTGCCTCTGATCCTGCTTTTCCCTTCTCCAGTAAGTGTCCCATCACATTCCCCAACGAAGCAATTTCGCAGATTGCAGAAGTCACTCCCTCCAGAACAAGTGTTTTGTTTTGACTGAGTTGTGAATTCCTTAGTGAGCTGCGAAGCGCAATTCCCCTCCCCGTCTATGGCAACTTAGGAGCAGGTCAGGAAAGCTTTACAAGTTGACATTCGACTTCCCTCACTTCCTGAAAGCAACCATCTGGTCATTTTTTCCCTCATCCTCACTGTCATAGCATTCCGACGATTGGCTGTCGTCAGCTGGAGTTCCCCCTTCATCTGAGTATGGAGGGACCTCTACAGCCTGGAGGCTTTTCAGGACTTGTTGGCAGCACGCCTGGGCCCTTGCTCCAGTCGTGCCCTGGGTGGCAGCTCTGGCTTGGGTTTAGGAGCTGGAGTTGTGCAAGCTGGTGCAAAGTGGCCTATCCTTCCGCATCTATAGCATTTCAACTGGCCTCGGGGGTGGGTTGGTCTTGGGGCCGGCTGGGTTGCCACGGCATCCCATTGGCCAGGTGGTCTCTGATCTGGTTGTCCTGTTTGGGACCCAGTTGCTTTTGCATGTCATTGGTGAGTAAACCACAGCAAATCTGCATGGCTACTCAAAACCAGTCAGAGTCAGTTGGGAATGTCCTGATTGATGGTGGCTTGGCTAATTTGCTTGTCTAGGCTTTCTCTGAAAAAATGGACTAGTAGCTTCTCTGGCCAGGGCGGTAGCTTTCTCTTCTGAACTCATAGATGTATTCTTTAATGGGCCACTCTCTCTACTTTAAATTCAAAACTCATCCTTTGCATGTTGATCCTCCTCCATCTCCTCAAATCTGCACACATTGGTGAGCAAACCACAGTCAATCTTTATGGCTACTCGAAACCAGTCAGAGTGTTGGTTGGGAATGTCCTGATAGATGGTGCCTTGGCTAATTTGCTTGTCTAGGCTTTCTCTGAAAAAATGGACTAGTAGCTTCTCCGGTCAGCGTGGTAGCTTTCTCTTCTGAACTCATAGATTTATTCTTTAATAGGCCACCCTCTCTGCTTTAAATTCGAAACTCATCCTCCCATGTTGATTCTCCTCCACCTTCTCAAATCTGGTTTCCAGCTCTTGCAGGAATTCATTGACATCCTGCAGTTGGGGGACTCTCATCCTATGGAGGGCTGCTAGCCATTCCTTTGCTTCTCCCTCTAATCCCATGGTGATAGTGTTTACCATGCTCTATGCGATGGGTAGAGGTGTCCATAGCAATCTAAATGGATTCCCATGGAGTCAAAGAACAGAGTAAGCTGATCTGGGTCCCCATCAAACTTCCCTCTGAATCTGGGCAGCTCGTTCAACACTGCCAGCATAAACAGCATATGGGAGGGAGGTTCAAAAATTATCCTCATGGTGCCTAGAAAACAACCTGCACCTAAACATCAGCAAGACAAAGGAGATGGTGTTAGACTTCCGGAAGAAGAGAGAGGAACCTGCCCCACTTTACATTGAAGGGGGTTGTGTGGAGAGAGTTTCCTCCTTTAAATTCCTGGGAGTCTACCTCAGTGAAGATCTTACCTGGAAAATCAACACAACCCAGAATGGAAAATAACTTCATGTCAACATATGATAGGCTTGTGGGGATGGCAACAAGGTCATATAGTATAATAAGATTGGGACTGGGTTAGGGACTTCTGTCCTCACTGTGAGTTGTGTTGGGTGTGGGGGTGCATGAATGAAGGCTCAGCCAATCTCACTGTACATATGTTATACTCTGACAATAAAGGTAATGATGATGATGATGATGTTGCCACTCTGTCCTGTTGGGCACCATCTGCCTGTGCTTGGTGCGTGTGGTGGTCTACATCAGCTCTAGCTTGTGGAGATGGATCAGGGCCTCCCCCTTGAGTGGGTAGCTTGTGGCATGGGGAAGCCACTGGCGGAAGCCTCGGACTGTTTTCTTCTGGCGGGTGAAGAGGGAGGGCTGCATTATTGTCTGCCTGCCCATTTGAGGGTGGGTAGGTGTGCATGGACGCCCCAGGCTTGGTCTGTGGTCAGCTCCAGCTCAAACTTAGGGATGGCTAATTGGACCTTAGCAGGTTGGATTTGGCTTCTACTCCTGTCCAGGAGTTTGATTGCAGCCCCCATCTCTTTCCCCTTTTTGTGGGTGGCATGACTGCCCCTCATCTTGAAGAATAGCTCAGTCGAATTCCTACCTCAATTGCTCCAAGGATTCAACTAGGGTCCCAAGTAAGGATTTTGGGGTTCTGACCTATTCCCACTCCTTCACCCACTCCAGTCTTCCTAATTCGCTTATGGGCTGCCCCAAATTATGGGAGCTAGGGTAGGGGAATTCGGCCTCGGCTGCTTTGGGGATTTTTTTCCACCAATACTCATCCCTGAGTATGTCTGAAAGTCCCTGAGAGTCGCTGAGGCAGGCATCCCGGATGTCTCGATTTCCAAGGTCAGAGACAGCTGCACTTGGGTTCTGACTACGTTGCTGGTTCCTGGAATTCCCTGGATGGGAGTAGGATTTTCCTCCTTCTGGGTTGCCAGGTGGCCTGAGTTTCTCTTCATGCACCCCAGGTATTGGAGAGCAAGTGGAGAGTACGGGGCTCAGGAATCCCAGTTGTTTTTGGTCAGTTTTGGGAGACCTGGCTTGATATCAGTCTTCCGACCAATGCCCTAATAAAATTAAGAGTCTCAAGCCATTCAGCAAGAAAAATCCAGTTGTTTATTAGGAGCACCATGTCAACACGATCTCGGTTAAGCCAGCTCTGACTACACCCAGTTCAGTATCAACTTTGAGCCTGGTGAAATTCAAATTATCAAATTGTAGGCAACTGACAATCAGCAGAAATACCCTGCAGATACCCAGTTTTATAGCGCCACTCCAGATTGAATGGGAGTATGCCTCCATACTTTGAAGCTATTAGGATCTGGATGGAGAGGTCAGATTGTAATGGGAAAAAAAAATAACCTTGAGAAATAGGAGAAAGAGCTGCAGTTACGACAAAAGAAATCTGAATCCAGGGCAGAAATGTAATTTGGGAAAGCATTTCAGACTGGACTCTCCCTAGCTCTCATGAAGATAAAGGGAGGGAGGAGGAAAGCATATTCAGATTTGCAAGTTTGTTAGTGTAAACTGATAATAAAAATAGTATTACCATTCACAACTTTGGTTTTCTAGTCTGGTTTACCTTGAAGGCCAGATGTGAATCTTGCAAGTCTGAATACACTTGTAATGTAATGCTGCACATTGACCAGGCCCATTTTGCTTGTACGCAGCTTAAAGTACGTGAGTAATTTAGTTAGTTTAATTAATTACTGGCACAAATTTTATGTTTTACCTAGTCTTTTATCTACAGTGCAATTATTTCACTGTTTAGCTCTTTGGATCAGATCTACCAGGTAATGTTCCCAGCAGACATGATTACTTTCCTGATCCTTGTCCGGATGATAATGTCCTTGCAGTTTTAATGAAGAATGGGTTAAAAAAAAGCAATTGGTGGAGTCCCCTAGGTTTGTTTCCTCTACTTTGAATGACATGAACCAGTTTGGGGGGAAAAACGATCACAAATCATGTACATACATACATACATATTTTGGAACATACATATGTCCCAAAATAGCTCAAATGGCAGGTCAGAGGAAAAGAGGACCAGAGAATGAAGTGTGTATGGAGAGAGGGAGGGACGGAGGGAGAGAGAGAGAGAGGAGCACAGAATATTGGGGAAAGAACTTTCTCCTGTATAATCCCGCATTTGTGACCTCTCAACTAGGCTAGGTTTAGATGTGAATTTGGTGTGGGGTTTGTTTGTTTTTTGACAAAAGGACCTGTGTTCAGAAGTGGCCTAACAGAGATAAGAGATATAGAAAAGGGTTTTAAGGAACATTGCCCTGAGCGAGGCTCTTCTTGCCTGTGACCTGTGAGCTGGATAATTTCTGAACAGGCACTCTAACACTCTTTTCAGGAACACTGAATCCATGTCCAAAAATAGCATAGCTGATAGTAATGCAGGCAAAGAAGAAAATAATGGAGGTGAAGTGGGCAGAATGAGAGACAAAAAGTGATGGGAGCATCATGGAGCAAGACATTCAACAAAAGAGATACAAGTAGTCCTCAACCTATGACCACAACTGAGCCCCAAATTTCTGTTTTTAAGTGAGACATTTGTTAAATGAGTTTTACCCTATTTTATGACCTATCTTGCCTCAATTTTTAAGTGAATCACCACAATTGATAAGTTAGTAAGTTGGTTGTTAAATGAATCTGGTTTCCCCATTGACTTTGCTGGTCAGGTCACAAAAGGGGATCACGCGACCTTGGGACACCGCAACGGTCATAAATATGAGCCAATTGCCAAGCATCTGAATTTTGATCACATGACTCTAGGGATGCTGCAATGGTTGTGTCAAAAATGGCCATAAATCGATTTTTTCAGTGCTGTTGTAACTTTGGTCATTAAACAAACTGTTGTAAGTCGAGGACTATCTGTACAACACAAGACAGCAAGGGAATGTGTGACAGCCAGAATAACTTCAAACTGAAACAGATCAAGAAATCTTTAAACTGCTTCCACAGTCGGCTGGGAATGACATGAACATAGTAAGGACGTCGTATAAAAATACCAGCTCCGAACAAACCTCCCACCAGTTATCTATTCTACACCTAAATTTAGGAGTTCACATGCTGGGTAAGTTATGAAGAGTGGTGGCCCCTTGCATTCAGATAAGCTACTCCATTTTCTAATAGGTATAGTAAGGGAAATAGAAAAGGAACTGTTCCACTCACTAAAATGCCTGACAATATTAAAACATGTAGTTATAGTGGGGAAAGTATTAGTTAGATTTATGATGCCAGCATTCTCTGATTATATTGGGATATGGAGGATGCAATACTTTGTCTAGAGAAGAAAGCAATTTTTCCTTCTCATTAAGGCAAGGCCTTTCCTAATGCTACTGCAGCTGTTTTGTTGAGTCAGAGTTGTGGCTTCTTGCCCAAAATCTGAGTAAGGCAATATAGTCTGTGACATGCATTTATTATTTCTTTTTGCAATATAAGGGCAGAAATGTAGCTTTGCTCATTTAATATAATACAGCACTGGCATGGGTTGGTAAGACTATATATATATAGTCATATATATATGACTATATATATGACTTACCAATATACTGTTTCAATAATTGAAAACGTCTGTACAGAACTTTGCATAGTGCAAGTGCCACTGATGAAAATGAAGATACCTGAAACTGATATGAAAATATTTTTTGGATTGCAGCATTTCTAATCTAAGCAGCAGCCATTATTCTGAAACACTTGTTGCAAGTTACTTCATTTTTTCACATGGGCAGCTATGCTGCCAGGCCATAACTGTAATGTAAACTATTTGCAGGTTCCAATCTGGGTTGGTCACCAAGACCAGAGGTTTAGTCTTCTGAGCTATTTTAAACTATTTTTAAAAAGCCAGTAGTAAGGAGGCAGACTCCTTTGTTTTTCCAGGCCTGTAGGCCTCTTAAGAAAGGTAAGAGACAAATGTCTATGGAGATCCTCAATCATCTAGGTTGTCCCAAAGGTGCTTTTTCAAAATGCATCTGAAGTTTCTTGATTGTTTTTATTGAAAACGTTTCGCTTCTCAACCAAGAAGTTTCTTCAGTTCTAACTTCTAACTGAATTGAAGAAGCTTCTTGGAAGAATAGAGAAACGTTTTTAAAACAAAAACCGAAGAAAGTCCAGTTGCGTGTTCCAAAAGGGATAACCGACAAAAGCGCACTCAGGGTAGAGAAACCCACCTTGAATTTCAGAAACATCTCACTTAGGGGAAGGCAAGATTTCAGAATGAGGACGATTTCTAACTCGCCGCCCAGGAGGCGGAGCGAAGGTCCTAACTGATATACTGCTAAATAATGACGGCGAGGAAGAGTGACTCAAACGAGGAACTCCCGCCCCGGCTATCCAAACGCGCTGGAGGCGCCCAGAAGTTTCCAGCCAGGCAGCTGCCCCGCGTCTCTCCTCCTCCGTCTCCTACTCCTCCACCTTCCCCTCCTCTTTGGCGCGGAGCTGCTATTTCCAGATACTTCCACCCCCTTCTATGTCTCCTCCCTCTGGATAAAGGTGCCCGGCCGGCAAGAGCTGCCTCGCTTAACTCCAGCGGATGACCTAAGCGGCGGTTGCAATTACTTCCCGCGTTGCCTTCTTCCTCCGAGCTTTTTTGCGCTCCCCCGCCCTCTCTCTTGCGCGCAGCAATGAGCGCAGCGGCTCAATCGCCCACGCGGATGCAGGTGGAGGCCGGAGGCGGTGAACGGGAGCCTTTGCCTCCGGGCTGGGAGGTGAAGATAGACCCTCAGACCGGCTGGCCTTTTTTTGTGGATCATAACAGCCGTACCACCACCTGGAACGACCCACGCCTCCAGGAGGATCGCCTGAAGGTACCGCCACGGGTTACGTGGATTTTCCTTCGTGAGGGAAAACCGGGGTTAGCTGGGACCGTAGAGTGGAGGGGGTTGACTGGGGACGTGGAGCCCTCGCTCTTAGGCTACTGTCCTGCCGTCTCGTCAAGGGACGGAGCCAAGGTAGAGGTTGGGTAATTTGGGCTTCTGTCCTTCCCGTGACTGAGAATCTCTATAAGACGTCCTTCCCATGACTTTTAAATAGTTTGTCCCGCTTGCTGCGCTCCATAGCTCGCGTGTATGTTGGGAACAAGAGGGAAGATTTCACAGAACACTACCGGTAGTTTCTGGTGGGAAGGGGAAGGGACACGCGTTCCCTACAATGTAGTTTTGGGGAGGTCAAGTGGAAAGCCAAGGCTTCTTTCGGACGCCCAGTGCTGGGTCTAAAGGACAACGCGCACTGTCTCCACTCTCTAGACAAGGGTGTGTATACGTGAGGAGAGACGTTCTTCTCGTCAAGGGGGTGGGGGTGGGGAACGGCCCGTATCGGGCGCCAGAGTTTTTCTCAGTATATGGCATTGTTGCGGTGACCACAGATAAAGTTGAAAGGCCTTCAATGGAAGGTAGGGGAAACGGGGGAGGTGGGAACGGTGGGTGGGCTCCGCTCTGCCTGCATCTCCCGGCTGGCGCCGTTTGAAGGACAGGAGCCGAGCACTTCCCTGGGGCGTTGGGAGCAATAAGATGCAATGGGGCAGTGCCAGGAAAAGTCTGTCCTCGCTGCCTTTCCAACCCCCCCCCCCCCCCGGTCCGGACTACATGGCTATGCAGTGAGGCTAAGAGCTGGCTTTTGTCTCTGACGCACTGCAGTCGTTTCCCTCCTGTTTTTGTGCGTTAAATCATTTGATACTTCGCCGTTGCGACGTTTATTTAAAGTTGGCGAAGTCTGCCTCGATCTGTAAAGAGGCGACCGTAATTAGCCTGGCTATACTACAAACACGAAGAAAAGTTGGTTCCCCACTCCCCCCAACAGTACGGTTTTCATAGACTTGTCTTGATATAAAATGAGGGCTCGGTTTAGGTTGCTATCCTTAATGTACATTTTTATAGATACCGATTTTTTAAAGTGATTTTTATAATATGGATTCTAAGACATCCTGGGGAAAGTTTCCTTACTTATAGAGATTCCTTTTCTAATTTCAGAAATAATTTAAATACTTCATGAGATTGCAACCTTTCCTTCTTTAAAATTCTTATTTTTTTCTGTTATTGTTTTTTGGAACATAAATTGCTTACTTTAGTTCCATTTCTGCCACACTGCTTATTGGTTATATAACAACCCAATGATTAAATGAAGGAGAAAATCAACGACCTAATGCAAAATAATGATTAGATTTTAAAATAATTGCTTGTGTTCAATTTAGAGCACTGATGGCAAACCTATGATAGTGTGTGTCTAAGATGACACACCACGCCATTTTGGGTGACATGCCAGCATTCACCAACCCCCAAGTATGACTGTCAAAAACACAACTGCGAAAATGTCTTTGCTCTACTTATATTTCATTTTTGTAATTACTGGATTTTTTTGTATAATACACAGCTCTACATGATTGGACCATTTATGTTTTTAAAAAATTAAAGAATTGTTTCTACTAATTTGGGGGGGGGGGGAGGCTGTGACATGCCAGAGAATGAAGCTAGGCATTTTCTGAATTTTTGACATGCCGAGGCCAAAAGGTTTTCCATCACTGTACATATTTTGTACAGCTCATTTATAACCCTTTTGGAGTAATATATTCCTAATATATTTTGCTATTCTGTAGAATCTGTAAAATCTTGATAGGCTTTCCTATCCTAAAATATTTTGCTGAAAATATGGCATTTTTGCTATTCCATATAAACTAGTTTATTTGGAAGTTTCTTCCTTACTCCCTCATCAAGCATGCCTTGTAACTGTATTTTTCTTCCAGGTAACTCAGGTGACTTAAGGGTATCTTTGAGTTGTTCTAGTGGAAAGGAAAAATTTTTTCCTTTTTTTCCAATACAATTTTGGCTGTGTATATGGTCTGACAATCTATAAAGTGATAATGGTTGCTAAAATAGTTAGGAGTTGGAATCTACCCAGTTCACCCCTGTAGTCTGCAGGTCGCTGTTCTTTTAAACCCTGGGATCTGCTCTTCATGGCCATTTGTCTTGGAATGCTAGAGGGACCAGATCCTTGATTTTCAGGAGGCATCTACTTGCAAAATTCCTAACTGGAGCTTGTACCTGGAACTTTATCAGGTTTTGGGGTAAACTTTATAAACATGGGTGTTATGCTATTCTGAGAAATTGATGGGCCTTTTAAAAAAAAGCAAGGGTCTAGTGCTGCTTGTAATTTAAACTTACTTCTGCCAGTTGGGTACGCTAGTTCTGTCTCCATTAGATTCATCCTTCAAAAAAAATGTCTGGCCAAATGTGTGCGTGAGAGAGAGAGAGGGACAGAAGGAGAAAGAGAGATTACCTGCTTCTTTCTGCTTTTGGTATCATTACACGTATTCTGTGGCTTCGTACTTGATACTTCTGGGTGCTGCCACAAGATTAGAACTAGTTTCCTTGGTCACATTCTTTAAGCACCGTCATTCCATTGTTATTTCTCTCTTTACCTCACACTACTTCTCTATGTCATCTCTCAGGGCATCTGTGGGCATGGGTTTATTGCTCTGTCAGAAGCTGTGCACTGTGTTTAGAAATAACGATAGAAGACAGGTCACACGAAACATAAGCACTGAAAGTGCTATCTTCCGCTTCATCCCATGTACCCATTCATCCTGGTAATTTAACAGTGTGAAACCTGCCATTCTAAGTACCTGTCTAGACTTGCCTCACCCCACATTAGTAAGAGCTGATAGGTGGCTATTTTCTGCTGGTGAGTGGGGGTGAAATGACATTTGGGGAATCTCATTCTTTGATTTGTCCTATCCTGGGTACAGAAGGATAACATCTTTGTCTTCGTATCTTCATGGGGACAGAATAGGAAGTAGCAATGGGGGAAACACAATTTAGGCAAACACATGTTTCTGCCAATTACCTATATATTAGGCAGGGGTCTCCAATCGCCACTGGTCTGTGGCCCGCCACTGAAGCAAGCAAAGCCCCATTCGTCCATGTGCGGGATCAAGGTAGCATGAGAAACTATATCCTTCCGGTCCACAGAAAAACCACCCTCTACAGAATCAGCCCCTGGTGTCCAAAAGGTTGGGGGGCTGCTGCATTAGGCATCTTTTTTCTATCTGATTTAGGGGACCTAAATGAAGTTCTGTAGTAACGAAGAATTGTTTCAACAAATGTCAAGTAGTTTAGAATTCAGGACAAACAGCTATTCCCTCTTCAGCATCTTGCCTGAGGGAAAACATCATCATCTCCCTAATGGTAGGGTTGGCCCTGGCAGATCCTCAAAATTTTAATTAAAGATACTTAAATGTCTTGCCTGAACTAAACGGACAGCTAATAACTTTAGTTACAAAGAAAGGCTCTAGATGTTCTGGAAAAGAGCTTCCTGTCTGAATATTAAATGTAGCACAGTGTTGATAGTTGGAAAGATATAAAATAAAATAGCAAAAAATAACCATTATTCTTTAAAATGATTTAGATGACTGTCACTTTCTCCTTGGTACTCTCTAAGCTTGGTTGTTTTGCAGACATTTCATTACCCAAACTAGGTAATATCAGTGCTAGTGAGAAGTGGGTTTGTTTATATTCTATCTAGTGGTTTGCCCCAAGTTGTCGGTGCTGATGGGAGAGGTCTTAGAGGTACTTTGGGCTGTTTACTGTTGGCTTTTTGGCAGATCCTGGTTTGGGATATTGTTTGCTTGATTGCTTGGTCTAATGTTGAAGTTAATCTATGCTCATTTGGGTGCGGATTGCACGCGTCAGTCTTTTTGTTCCCTTTTTGGCATAATCTATAGAGATTGTTTATGTCTATCGATGGCTCATTTGTTAGAGTGCCAGACATTTAGAAATTCTATAGCAATAAAAAGTTTGGATTTGGCTTGGTCTAGGATGGTCACAATTTCCCAATTGAAACTATGGTTAAGTCTGTCCATATATTATGAAATTAAAGAGTTTTCAACATGTCTTCTGACTGCTAGTTGGTGTTCATGAATGTGTTCTACCAGTCTTCTGCCTGTTCTTATGTAGTACTTGTTGCAGTCATTACACTGTATGTTGTAGAAGATGCTGTTTTCTTCTGGGATTGCTGGGTTTTATGGTTTACTTAAGATGAATGGCTTTAGATGGTTTTTTGTGCTATGCTGATTTCATATGGTTCTAGTAGTTTGCTGGTGGTTTTGGTAGAAAAACTTACTTGAAAAGTAAGAACAGCTTACATATTCCTGTCATTTGCATACATTAAAATTGCTGCTAAATTGCAGATTAACTATAGTTTAGGTGATATAAATCTTTATTTAAAACGAATGTTAAAATGAAATTAACATGAATAAAACACGATAAAAATTAGGCTTTTTTCCTAATTAAAAAAACTATAGATGTAATATTTTTATTAGATTAATCAAAATGTCAATTTCAAGTTTTTAAATGTGTTAAAATTATTCCTCAGGCAAAAAGGTTAAAGCCATGAAAAACGTTTGTGTGGAATTATACAGTTTATAAGAACCATTCCTGTACCTGCTACATTCTGGCATTAACTATTTTGCCTCAAGAATCTTTCATAAAAACTTGAAAACTAGCAACATTTTTGGCAGCATTACAAAGATTTTAGTTCTGGGAAGTTATAATTTTGACTTTTTTTTTTTTTTTGATTATTACAGCTATCATTGCTTATCATGTAATCTAATTTAACTCAAATGGTCACCAATCAATTGCAACTAAGACATATGTAATGCTTTTACTTAGCAGTAGCCTCACATTGTTTCTAAGTAAAATATGGACTGGTTCTAAAATATCAAAAGTGTCAAAAGCCGCACTTTGTAAAAAATGTCTAGCAGCCACATTTATAGAAAGATCCTCCAGTCCTTGAATTGAACATATAGGATAAATTGCTCTGCCCTGATGGCTGAACGGTATTTTTTTTGGGGGGGTGGGGGTGGCAGCACTGTCTTTACACTCCTTAAATAAATAATTAAATGGTTTATTTTAGACCCAAGAAACTGTTAATGCAAGACAAGTTAAGATACAATAGATTAGTAGTTTTTCCGGCTTTATTTATCCTCTCACTTAAAGTCAGCAGCTAACATGAAAATCAACTACTGTACAGAATGCTCTGCTTAACATAGGAGGAATAGAGGAGAGGTAAATTAGTGCCAGGGATTGTTTAGTAACATATTGCAGACATAATGGCATTTTGTTCATATGACTAGTCGGTTGGGCTGTTTCTGAACCCCTTCTTGTATTGACTTGTAATTGATAAATTGTCAGAAGAATATAGGATAAAGTGGCATTGAGTTTACCCAGCACATTAGTAGAAATGTGTTCAATAATTGTGTTCCCCCCTTCCGCCTATCACTTTGTATAGTTTCTTGTTTATATTTAGCATGTCTGAATGTTTGTCTATGAATTTAAGTTACATAAAAGATTCATAAGTGTTAGAAAAAGAGGAGTGTATACACCTCTTATAATTCAAAAATCCAGATAAATTCATCTTATTATATTAGATGAAATAGTAAGTTTGTTTTTATTTTCGTCTTCTTTTAAATACGTATCTAAATCTTCTAAAGAAAAGCCTTTCAGCATATTGCATTCTGTTGGAAATTATTCAGATATTTGTTTCTTCACAACTCTTTATGGTGACACTTCAAACATGCCAGTGTCTGCCCTTTTTTATTCCAATTATATTATGTAGACTTGTTTTGGATAATAATTGTTTCTCTGCTACTTCAGTTTTATGTGTTTTGTTATCCTTACAGTAAGAGATTTAAATTTGATTAAAGGGTTCCATACTTGGTAAATCTACATCTGTTCTGGGGTAAAATTTTGTAAATCTGTTCCAATCTTTTGATTTTCAACTTTTGCTTTCTTATAATATCCATAAACTATTCAAGTCTATATGCTTTCCTCATGGTTGTGTTTTATGAATTATCTTTTCCCCATCCTAAGCCAACTATGGACACCATTATTATGGCCCACATTTGTTTCAGCCATCACTTTGTGCCTGAGATCTACACTTTAAACTTTACACATCAGCATAATATAGCATAGATGTTAGGATGTTAGACGGGGTGGGATGCTACCGGTTCTGCCCGGCTCTATAGAACCCGTAGCTCTGAAGAGCAGCAGACATAGAACTGGCTCTTACCTGACCTTTATTTCCTGCTTTTTCAATCAGCTGCTTTGCGTGGCACAGCTGAGTTTGATAAAGCAGTAAAAAAGGCGTTTTTCAAATGCGCACCTGCGTGCAGCGCTTATCAGCTGTCCGGATGACACGGCTTTAGGTGTATAACACACGCGCACAGCGTGCATCTGACATGCACGCGCAAAACGTAATCACCGAAACAGTAGCAACACTTGTTGAATCCCACCCCGATGTTAGATTTTGAGAGATCGAGATCACAGAATGGAAGCTTGCCATACTGAGTGGCTTTGAGCCATTATTCTTTCTCTGTCCAACCTGTCTCACATATGATTGTTAATAGAGATAAAATTGGAGGAATATTATATATTTGGAAGAAAAATGGAACATAAATCAATAAACACTCTTGAGATGTTTTGAGCTACAGGTAGTCCTCAACTTGCAACCACATTTATGTCCCAAATTTCTGTTGCTAAACAAGGTAGTAGTTAAATGAGTTTCCTTCATTTTACAACCTTTTTTTTTTTTTACCACTGCTGCTAAGTAAATCGTGCGGTTGTTAAGCAAATCTGGCTTCCTCATTGACTTTGCTTATTGGAGGCCGGCTTGTAAGGTTACTAATGGTGAATTGCATGACCCTGAGACAGTGAAACTCGTAAATAAATCCGAGTTGCCAAGACTCTGAAATTTGATCACGTGACCATGGGGATGTTGCAATAATCATAAGTGTGAAAAATGGTCATAAAGACATTTTTTTCAGTGCCGTTGTAACTTCAAATGGTCACTAAATAAATGGTTGTAAGGCGAGGACTATCAGTAATTGATTTGCACCCTGGCATTATAAGATTATTAAGGCAGTCCTCGACTTATGATCACAATTGAGCCCAAAATTTGTGTTGCTAAGTGAGATATTTGTTAAGTGAGTTTTGCCCCATTTTGTGACTTTTCTTGCCACAGTTGTTAAGTGAATCACCGCCGTTGTTAAATTAATAACACAGTTGTTAAGTGAACCTGGCTTCCCCACTGTCTTTCTTTGTTAAGAAGGTCCCAAAAGGTGATCCCCTGACCCTGGAACACTGCAACCGTCATAAATATAAGCCAGTTGCCAAGCGTCTGAATTTTGATCACGTGACCATGGGGATGTTAAAACGGTTTAAGTGTGAAAAACGGTCATAAGTCACTTTTTCAGTGAGGCAACAGTGATGTGATGCCATTTTCACATGGCATTGAACTTTCATTACTAGTTCAGGGACTGCTTTCCTCCCCCGGTATGGCAAACCCCAGGGTTTCAGGGTTTGACAGTAATTTTGAACGTTCACTAAACAAACTTTTGAAGGCAAGGACTACCTGTGTAGTGATTCATATAACATTAAAATTTATATATAGACCCATTGTTTTAATCTCAAGATGTACACATGATGCATCTTTCTTTAACAAGCTTCATAAATAATGCACATGTGGGTATCTCTTCAACTGAAAAGTTCTTTGTGGTACTCTTAAATAGATTTTTTTAAAAATGCCTTGTTTTTAAGTTTAATAAGATTAAAACAATGATGCAAGTTCTCTTTATGTAGCTTTCGTCACCTTCTGATGCAGTCTTTGAGTCCAGTTTCCATTTATAGGCATGGAGGGTGTATGGCTTTACATGCTTTAGAAAGTTCAGGGCCAATGCTAATAGGATCTTATCACCCTGCAGATTTGAATTCTGTCTGGATTATTTAAGTTAAATTAATCAAAGAAAAGTGCCTAGTTTTTCAGAATTTCTAGCAGCTTCATCCTGTCCTTGCCAGAATGCAGTCATTGCCTGTGTTTAAAGAAAAAAAAAATTAATTTGTATAAGTTCAGTTGGATACAAAATTAATGGATTTAAATAAAAGGGATGCAGAAATGATTCCTTAAAGATAATAACATGAAATTAGATATTAATAAATTAAGTTTCTTGAAGTGTTTCAAGAAAAACTGATGAATTCTCCAATCAGAATATTTAAGCATTTAAACATAGCGAGACAGTGTAAATCAACAGCTTAGCCATATAAAACAAGTAACCAGAACTCAGAACTGAAAGTACAAAGAACAAAATTTAAACAAGCTGAATAGTTCCTACTAGGAGAGAAAAGCAGGTTACACCAGGTTACACCTGCTACTGGGTCAGCTGGGAGTTGCACTATCATTTCTTCCTCTCCTTCTGTTCTAGTTATCTGTTCCATTTGTTTATACAAACAAAACCCTAGCCAGGAAAATGGTTCATATTTAGTGCATGAGGCAATGGGATGAGACAAAAATGGGCCTACATATTGTTGTAACATTGGGAAGGTTCAGCTCAGAAACCCTCAGCTTTTCAGGGTACTTATATGTTTGAATAATTGGTATTCTGTAATCTGCACTCTCAATATTCTCAGCGCTGTGCTTTTTACACACACACAGACAGACAGAGGCCTCAATTTACAACCACAACTGAGCTCAGACTTTCTGTTGCTAAATAATGAGATCATAAAGCAGGATGCCATGTGACTGCATTGCTTAGTGATGGCAATCCTGGCACTCCTTGTTGTCCAGACCCAGGGATTGTTAAGCAGGAAGCAGAGGGAGTCCCAGGTAAGGCACAGAGATGCTGCAGTGGGGAATGGGGGAAACCCATCGCCGACCACATGTGAGTTGGGGGTTGTTGCAGTGTGATGCAAGCTCATGGAGACCAGGGAAAGAGGGTGCGGGGTGCAGGTGTGCAAGCACAGGAGTGCTGGGAAAAGCTATGTCTCAAGGGCTTCTTGGTGTGTCGCAGCTCTGGAGCTGCAAGAGGCCCCTGAGGGGAAGCAGTACAGCACAAAGCCATAGCCTTCCCTGGAAATGTTAGCTGCCCCAGCCTGGTCCAACAGCTTTACACTGTAGACCCCAGGAACTGCCATGCAAACTCACCATGCCAAAGAATGTATCAACAACGCGGCACAAATCTGCCATGCTCCGGGAAACATAAAACAGCATTGCACAAAGCTGCAGCCCAGCACAGCTGCCCTGCATTCCTCCACTCCCAGCTGATGTTCATCATCTTCTTGCTTTTTCTGCTGATGTTCTTTTCTGTCCTGGCTTTTTCATGACGCAGCTTCTTCCCACATGAGGTATCTTTCTCCAGGTGTTGTGACAATGGGCATACTGTTGAGGGTGGCAGGCCCTCCATTCTCACTATGCTTCGGAAAACCTCCAAAACTTTCTGAAGGCTTTCTAAGCATCATGAGAATGGGGCATGCTATTTGGAGAATGCTGTGTGAGATTTGAAGAACACGATGAGTGGCCTACTAAAGAAAGCTTGGTGCAGCCAGCAACTTCCTCACCTAGGGTCAGGCCTAGGGGCACGCCTTGTCAGCAGTGGGATAAAGATGGCATAGATCAGCTGAGTGCAGCATGGCCTATGGAGTTCAGGACAGAAGGAACAATTGGGTCTTTTACATTGTGGTGCTGGGCTGGCTAGCTGTGGTGTGGGACTTGTGGTAGCATTTCCCAGTGGCAGTGGTGGCCCTAGGGCAAAGGCAGTTGGTTAAGCCTGCTGAAGGTCTAGGGCCTCTACTTCAGTGCAAGCCCTGCTGTTGCTGAGCAGTGCCACCTACAAGCCAGGGTGACCAAAAGGACATAGATATGGGGAAGATAAGCAGGTGTGTGTGTGTGTGTGTGTGTGTGTGTGTGTTAAAATGCCCCTGCAGTCATAAGTGGGTGTGTTGCCAAGTATCTGAATTTTGATCATGAGACAATAATGGCCATTAACTTCAGGGACTAGTTTAATTCACTGTTTTCAGCACCGTAAAATTCAAGTGGTTGCAGATTTTTTTATTTTCATATTTATTTACAACTTCATCCTGTGAAATCACATGAAAGGGAGAAATTTCTTTCTCCCTTGTGTAATTTGTGCTGGAGGCACTTGGTTTATCTACAGTTTGGGATGACTTCACAATAGCAATCCTATACTCTTTTTTTTTAACAATAAGTCTTGTAATTCTACTCTAGCAAGTCTTCTAGCATATTCTGTTTATCTAACATGCATCTCTTCAGTTTATTCTTTTATCAGTAGGCCTCAAGCAGATAACTTTATTAAATGGGTAGGAATAATTTTAATCCTAACTCTTTATGTATAGATGCTGGAGGGATGGGAGTCCTAGCAAATTCTTAACCTTTCTTATATTTTGGGGAGTGGCTGAGAGCCAAACAGGATGAGGGCAAGGATACAAAGTGAGTAAGTCTTTGTCACACATGTGAGCACGCCTAGAATATTTGTCTATTACCAATAACTTTGGTAATTTCTTTATTAAACTTCTTTGGATTTACATTTACAGCTATACTTAAGAATGACAAGAAACTGTACTTCTGATTTTGAGAGCCGGAGGAATTCTGAAAATTGCCAAAAAAGGGTATTGTGACACACATACACCTATCCATATGCCTCAGGTTGCCTGTATTTGTGAGGCCCAAATATTAGCCCAAGATAATCACACATAAGTAATATATTGGAATGTAAGGATTTAAGGAACATAAGGAATATAAGAATACATTTAGAATCCAGAGAACCTTGGTTAATAAATAAGCTTACTGATTCTTGCTGTGTAAACAGACATAGGCAAGTAGTAAGCTTTGTAAGCCCTTCACTGCAAATAGTCATAGTTTACATATGTAAAGTATGCCATATTATTCCAGGCTACATTCATTCTCGCATCAATTATAACATTTGTTTCATGAAAAGAAAAGCTGGAAGAAACAAGAAAATACAGTGTACAAGTCCTAGATCGTTGTGGCAAAATGAGGCACACACCCCCCCCTGTCATTTGCCACTATTTTTCTGCTTCGGTGCAGACTGCTGTCTTGTGCTGCCAACTGCTTTACGTCGTTACATATGGTAGCTTTGTACAGCAACTGCCCTCCTGGCCCATAGAGATACTTGCTCATACACAGGCCGATGAGAGTTATATTCCAAAACATCTGGAAGGCAACAAATTGCAAAGAAATCAAGAGTAACTCAATGGATTTTTTTTTTCAAGATCCCAAAGGGTGATGCTTATCGTTATCTAAAAAATAATTTCTGAGTTGGAATAGTCTGTAACAACTGTTAGATGTACAAATGTTTTGAGACATGCTGAGAAAGTTGATACCTTATAAATGAGGTTATATTTATTTATAGTGTACAGCCACTTTTTGTTTAGTGGATGCCCTGTTTAGCAACCATCCAAATATGAGGGTTAGTTTTTTAAAAAGGATTTTCTGATCAGTGCACACAATTAGGCCCAAATTTCTATGCCTGACAAACAACACATACCGGAGTGATATCAATGCCTGGTTTGCTGTCTGAAAGAACTTTATATAAATGAGACGGCAGCAGTCAGAAATCTTTGCAGTGTTTCATGTGTTCGCTTAGTGACCATGAAGATTTCAATTTAAGAAATGAATTGTGGTTGCTAAATGAGAAGTATATATGTTTTTCTGTGTTGTATGTGTGTGCATAGTCTCTCTCTCTCTCTCCCCCTCCCTCCCTCCCTCTCTCTCTCCCCCCCCCTCGTATAAACTTCACTGATGAATAACAGAGACATAAATAGAATCCCTGTTGCATGCTTTTGAAAATCCAAATAGTTGTAAGAAAAAATTGTGAACTAAAGAATAACTAGATTGACATTTCAAGATGATATTAATATTTCCATTGTTAAATTTATATTTGTGTGCAATATAGCTTTAATGTGTGGTTGTTAGTCCCGTATATTACAATGTTCAGTTTTTGTTTGGAATATTTTTTCTCAGTACATTGTTCCATAAAGTATGACAGCTAAAACATTCTGTACTTTATGAATGAGGGCAAATAACTCTGTCCCAGGATAATGTTGCAGGATCCAATCTAGCTTGGTCACCAGACCAGAGACGCTTGGATTGGATGCTGCAAACCTTTGCTACTTCTCCTTAAATCTAACAACATTTGTAATAATTACTATAAATAATTACTATTGGATATCTAATAATGCTAGATTTTTCTATAAGGAATGCCTCCTAGAGTCATACATGACTGGATAGGAGAAACTTTTACCTTTACCTTTTTATCTTTTTTTTCTTATCATGTTTAATAATAAAATATCACTTCAACTAAGTGATGCTTTACTTCCAATTTTATATTTTGAAAAAAATCAGAATTATGGCTCTAAACCAACCAGAAAAACGTTTCAATTTATTAAATAGAAGTCAAGTAAATATTAAATTATGCCAATTCAAATTTGTCAGATAACCTAGACTGCTTATTATCTTTTCACATGCTGAAATGAGCTGTTAGATTAGGGTCATTGTGAGAAGAGGAAAATTGTGCTGAATGCTTGAGGTAGTAATTTATGAAAACTTTTTTTTCTTAAATATTCAACAGCATCAAAATGTGAAAATTCTATATAATAATAAATCTTGACAGTATCAAATTATGTAATGTGATGGCACAATTGTCAGTTTAAAAGGCAGGTTTGCTGCATTTCCATATACTGTAAATTCATAGTAGTTGGTAGTTGATATTCTCAGGAAGATTTTGGATTGATATCGTTGCTGTTGCCGTGGGGATGGGGGCTATGGATTTTTATTTTGAGGGGTTTTAATATTAAAAGCTGCCCAAAGTCCACCTGTGTGCTAGTTGGACAGCCATATAAACATACTTATATGGTATTTTATTTATTTATTTATTAAACTTTGCATTATTGAATGATATTTTGTGAGCAAGAGCAGTAGTTTCTATCTGATCTCACTGGAAGATTCATTTAGAATGTGATTCCCAAAATAGAATTACCACTGCAGGAAGAGCTTCATTAGAGGACTTAGAAGGGGAATCTCTTGCATAAAGTTTTGTTTTTATCCTGTTCACAGTCTAAATATCATATTACAAATATACTTAAGCTTGTAGCATTTATTTTCCATTCTTTCTGATTTCTTTTTTCTTTTGATCTACCCACCCTTCCTCCCAAACTTCACCCCACACTTTCACATTACTGCAGCTGATAAATCCTTACTTAAATGGATCCATCTGTTTCCTTTGCCAATGACATTCTTTAAATAGCGTTAAAAAGAACATTGTCCTGTTTGTGTCCTGTTCATTTTGGTGTTTGAAATATTTTTATGCTGTTAATTTTATCATGGACAGTCATAGCCAATTTTCCTTTTTCAAATACAACAAATAAAAGGTTTTTATTTTTTCCTGATGTTTGCAACTTTTTTTTTGTTTCTTTCCATATCTTCCCATATCTATTTGAATGTATGAAAATATAATGGCACTAGAAATGAAATTTCAAAAGAAACTGCAGAAGAGTGGGTTAATAATTTTGTGTTCACTTACTTCTCGATTCCCCAAACATTCGTTTGCTTCAATTATGGCTTATGTTTAGTGAAATTAATATGCAGAAATTATGACTATGTTTAATGTTGACTAATCTTCCATGTCTTCCATGTTTTGTTGAATTTGTTACTGTCTTCCATAATCCTTAGCAAACACAACTGTTAGTCTTGATCTGAATTGCTTAGTGTTTTGTGAATACTCACTGATGAAAATCAGTTACATTTAATCCAGAAGAGAGTAATTTTACTGGTTTATTGAAAATGGGACTGCACCCTTTAATAATGGTGTAGTAGGAGGATACAAGTAGTCCTTGACTTACAACTATTCACTTAGTGACCGTTCAATTGCATTGAAAAAAGTGATTTATGACTGTTTTTCACACTTATGACAATTGT
The DNA here is from genome assembly GCA_023653725.1 of Bungarus multicinctus. Classification (NCBI taxonomy): domain Eukaryota; kingdom Metazoa; phylum Chordata; class Lepidosauria; order Squamata; family Elapidae; genus Bungarus; species Bungarus multicinctus. Next base: position 61,459,521 of record CM042844.1, read on the forward strand.
ACCATCCTCATGATCATATGATCAAAATTCAGATGTTTGGCAGCTGACTCATATTTATGACAGTTTCAGTATTCCGAGGTCATGTGATCACCTTTTGCGATCTTCTGATGAACAAAGTCACTGGGGAATCCAGGTTCACTTAACAACCGTGTTATTAACTTAACAACTCTGGCAAGAAAGGTTGTAAAATGAGGCAAAACTCAATTTAAGCAACAGAAATGTTGGGCTCAATTGCAGTTGTAAGTTGACAACTATCTGTAGTTGTATATGCAAGTCAACAATTTTGGGCTACTGTTGTTTGTCAGGACTTTGCCTTTTTCTTTGTTTCCAGTCTTTGTCCATGTTTTGGCAAAAGTTTGGGTCAATCTTCATCTTCAAGTTAAAAATGAAATTATTGCTGCAGTTACATGGAGTTTCCAAAGCCCAGTGAACTTGCAGTAATAATTGCTGCTTTAGTGCTACTGCAACTTTAGACTTTTTCATAAGCCAGAGGAGAGCATGCAATTTTGAGTTAATGTTGGGATGTGACAAATGTTTCCTGTATTTTAAATGTAGAACAGCTCTGAAAGTCATCCATTTAATCTACAAATTAAAACAGAAGGGCCCTGTAGTTTCCTGCATGCCCCTTGATATCTTGTAATGCTGTAATTTCGAGCCCAATCTTAGAAATGAGTGGTGGAAGGGGCTTCAGTTTGGAGAGAAACAAATAATCTCCTGTTGCTCCTTGGCTGGTAGAACACAGAGATTTATTTTAGGGTTATTGGAAGCTGCTGCTGCTCAGATTTCTGGCCTATTTAGTGATTTCTGACAGATACAGCAATTCAGATAGTATATGTTCTAGCTTTAATTCTAGAATCTTTCTATGCAAGAGTTTGTTTCTTGAGTATAATTATAAACTACAAAATAACGAGAAGGGCTATAGTATAATAAGAAGGATACTCTATTGCTTGTCTGAAGTGTTTTAGCACAATTTTCTGCCTTTGAAGGACTGGTGCAATATATATAGTTTTAAGACTGTAAATCGTCCAGCCATTGCCTTCTAAACATCTTTCTCAAGACTATAAAATACTTTAATCATTAACTTGTTAATGTTAAATATGGATAATAGAGTAAAAACATACTATTAATGGACCAGAAATAGTTATATTTAGAGTGCCTGTCTTGAGCTATTATGAAACCCATCTGAAAAGCTATGAAGTATGTAGTCCATCCTTTGTCTAGAAGCTGATTGGATGACTTTGAGCCAGTCTCTCTCAGTCCAGCTGTTTCCACTGGGATTTTTGTTGCTGAAAAAATAAGGAGCACTGAATAGAATAGAATAGAATAGAATACTTTATTGGCCAAGTGTGATTGGACACACAAGGAATTTGTCTTGGTGTAAATACTCTCAGTATACATAAAGAAGGAACATTCGTTAAGAATCAAGAATCATAATGTACAACACTTAATAATAGTCATAGGGTACAATCAACATCAAATCATACTAGGAAACAGGATACAAGCAACAAAGTTATAGTCACAAGTGGGAGGGGATGGGTGATAAGGAGTGATGAGAAGATTAACAGTAATAGTAGTGTACACTTTGTAAATAGTTGAACAGTGTTGAGGGAATCATTTGTTTAGCAGAGTGTAATGTAGATGCCACCTTGAGCTTCTGAGGTCATAAATTAAACAAATGAACAAACACAGTTACTGAAGAATGTTTAGTCTCCAACTGGAATTGCACAATTTGAAAATTGTATGTTTTGAATTTTAAAAGATCTTAATTTCTAAATCTTCATTATATATCTGTTTGTCTAGGAAAGTGCGTCAGCAAATGGCCCATCTCGAAATAGCGTGAATCAAGCCCAAATCCGAGATGGAAACGTGGGCTATCCAAAGCTTCGGGCTGGTTATATTCCAATTCCAGTTGTACACGAAGGTGAAGAAAACAGGCAGTATTACTCATACAATTCTGGCTATCAGCCTGGCATTCAGCGTGTCAAGGCAGAAACCATTCCTACCCAAATTCGGGCCCCATCATCTCCAAGAGGAAGCTTTATCCGTTCACAGTCTCCAGCTAGAGGGTTTGCAGAAGCTGCCCAGACAGATAAACCATGTGCACAACCAGCAGCAACCCCAATCCAAATACAATCCTCAGGATCTGAGGTGAGTTTGCAGAAGTGCTTTGGTAGGTTTTATGTTAGAATTGTTGCATTATGAGAATATAATATAATGGTCCCATTTATTCTGCATATTGAATTATAAGTGTGTTTATGCAAATGGATTTTGTTAATAGGTGTTAATTTGTAGTGCTACATTTGAGTCAATTTTGAAGGAAGAGCATTGCACATTATAAATACAACAGAATCACTCTTTCCCCAAGTTATAGATGTGGTCCTTTGGGAAGTCCCTTCCCAGATTAGTTGAACACTCACTTTGACAGTTAGAACATCTGTAGATAGCACTTTGGTCTTATTTAGACCAGGTTCACTTTGTTGCTGTTATTAGATTTATACAGGTGACAAATTAAAAAAAAATTCAAGGTGGCTTATTACAAAAACTGAATAAAAACAAACAAAATGCAAAAAGGATAAAATTACACACAATTAAAAAAAACAGCTTATGTAATCCTATGATTGTAATGATCCTGATCCTATTATTGACTTTCCATAAGGCCTTGATGATATTGTTCTTTCCTTGAGAGGAACTATATTATGAGATGAGATGAACTTGGAAATGAATGAATGAAAGGTTTTGAAATGGTTGGTGAAATAATTAACCTTGGTTATTCCATTATTCTTTTGTTTTATTATTCTATTTTTTAGTTCTGGGTGTGTCTTAATCAATAATACATTAGGATCAAAAATGCCATGGTCTGTTTGAAAAGTAGGTTTTCAGTGATTTTCTAAAGCAAAGGAATCCCTCACACTTTGAATTGTACTCAGAAACCCACAGGTAACCAGTGCAGCTCATGGAACATAGGTGCCACATGGGAATATTGCACTTTTAAATGCTTGAGTAGTCATATTGTAGACCCGAGTATCAAATTCGTGTCATCATGATGTTGTCACATGACATATCATGACTCCCCTCCTCGCTAAACCAGGTGTAGCCAGCACGTGAGCATCTGGGCCAGTGTTCTGACCCATGCCCTTTTCCAACAAATCAAACACAATCCAAAAGGAACAGAAACCTTGTAATGCTTTTACAAAATAATTAGTTGTGATAAGCACAAGCCTTGCCAAACTGTGCGAGACTTGTCAAAAGATAACAGGCAAGAAATAATTTGCAATATAAGAATCTTCAAATACAAACTCAGGATACTGGAATGTCCATGAGGCTGTAGTTTCAAAACGTCTTTGCCTTCTGCAGAGTATGTTCCTTTCACAGATGGCTTTTATCTTCTTGAAGGAGGGGCCATTACCTTGCAGCCTTACTGCCGAGTCACCCATGCTGTTGTAGCTGCTCTTTCCTACGAGCAATCTGTGCGCATGTGCACTTGGCACAGGCTCCTCGGGAACCTCCTCATCACTGCTGCCAGCCCCACAATCTCTGAAGGTAGCAGTCCACTCCCTAATGGTCCTGGCCCCTCATCTGAGTCCTCGCTCTCCTCAGCCATCTACACCTGCTGCCAACTAACCAAACACCCAGGCGGCATGAGTTTGACATCCGTGTTGTAGACCAACTATGATTTCCTAGTAATTTTTAAGGGCAGTTCATATACAGTTGCATTCACCCAAGTGAGTAGTGACCAACGCATGAATGATTGTGAATAAAGCCTGTTGTTCCAGGAAAGAACCAGCTATATAAATATGATGAATAAATAAAAAGGATTTTTTAATGTATTTATTTATTAATTTTGTATGCCATCCATCTCATCTAGAGATATATTTTAATATTTCATCTGCCTCCTCTATCCAGGTAGTTCTTGCTTACCAACCACTTGTTCAGCAATCTTTCAAGTTAAGATGGTGTTGAACAAGTTGACTTGCAACTGTTTCTCAAAGTTGTATCTGTTGCAATAACCCCATGTTACATGACCTCAATCTGGCTGTTGGCAATAATGCGCATTTACAACTGACATGGTGTCCTATGGTCACATAATTGCCGTCTGCAAGCAATAGAATCCTGTTAAATCCCATGATTTAATAAGAGATTGAGCAGAATTATACTCACCATCTTCTGGTGATGGCCTTCCAAGGATGAGTGGAACTATGGCAAAACTGTTGTATCCACTTTTACTTGAGATATTTTCTTCAGAAAGATACCATAGTCAACCATGTCAGAAGCATCTGAGAAATCCAACGAATCAATAGGAATGTATCTTTCTCTTGTTCATAGTGTAACCAAGGTAGCTTCCTTATGCAAACCAGGTCTTAAACCCCTGGTTAAAATAGATGTTGAAGATTGGTTTTGACAATGAATGTCTGCTGTGTTCAAGCACTATTTTCTTGAGGACCTTGCCCACAAAATGGATCCACAAAACAGATTAGAAACCTGTTTTGATCTTCTGGATCCACTGATATTACTTTTTCATAGTTAATTTTACTAAGGCCTTTTTTATATAAGTCAGTAGTTTCAGAAGAAAGGAATTTGTTACCTACTAGATCCAACAGGACCTCCCCACCTTGTTCTCATAAGAAGCCACGAGGGACAAAGATTGCTCAATTCTGTCCAAATTGGTTTTTGTAACATGATGCTTTAAACTATTCCATACTTAAAGCAATGCAGTCTGCTGAATCAAAACAGTCTCAGTCAATGCTGTTAAATCACTTCAAACTTTGTTTATTAACCATGTAACGAATTGGGTTTATATTTATAAACAATAGGAATATTTTTGTTAAGGAAGTATTTTAGTGTTACATTGTTAAGTAGTGCTATGATCCTTGCTAACTTTTCAATTGTATTAAAACCACTGGGAAAATGATTTATCTCTTTTCAAAATAGCATATATACAGTAACTATTAGTAAATAGGTTGGGTGTGATTAGAAAATAACAAAAAATGTGATTAGAAACTAACAACCTTATCTGGAATGTTTGTTTCTTGGAACATGGCTAAATCTAATAATCACTTTTCCTCCAGCAGCTTCCATCTTCAGAATCGCCAACAATTTCCCCCCGGTCTTCCAGCAGGCATAGCTCAGGAAGTCATCAGCTCCCTCGAGGATATATTCCCATCCCTGTGATCCATGAGGGAAATGTCCCAAGGCAGCCATCACAAATCTATCATCAGACACAGAAGATGCCTTGCCCAGCCCAGCCAAGTGACTACCAACCTCATCAGCCAGTGTACTATAAAATTCAAGTTGATGATTTGGATCAGAAGCCACAGCGGGCACAGTCCCCATTCAGGGTGACACAGCGAGGCTCAGCAAGTCGTGAAAGTTCACCCGGAAGAATCCAGTCACCAACACCAATCAGACTACAGTCAGTCAAACCTCAAGTATGTACAGTCAACTTCTGCAAGCCCCTCTTTAGCTAATTACGTTGAAGTCATTACTCATAATATTAAAGAGTAATGACAAAGGCCATAATCATCTCTTGACTAAGGAGTTTACATTAAAAATTCAATTTTTATTGAAATTTATGATTATCTCAATTGTACCATAATCATTTTATGAGTCTTTTCATTCTGCAAACTTTTGCACCCTCCTATGGAAGAGTGAAGGGAATGAGAATAATAAAGAGAATATTTGTGGTTACTATTCTCTGTTCGAAGAACCTTCTAAAATTGCAATGTTAATATTTTATTATTGAGGCCTAAGATTACAGAAAACCATCTTCTACTGAGTCGGACTACTGGTCTGTATTGATCATTATCAATCCTGACTGGTAGCATTTTTCTAATGCTACATAGAGATAATTGGATTTGAACCTAAGACTCTTCTAATATAAAGCATTTGATTTGATATATAACTCTATTAAGTAGAGTAATAGTATTAATTAGTATTTGAAGATTTCCAATATGGGACACATGTTCCTAGTATTCTGTTTACTATAGTTTTTGTCATAGTTTGTTTTGTTCTGATTTATTTTCAGCAACAGGATTTTTTTTCTGTTGCCTTTTCTCTTTCAATTATTTCTTTTCCATCATAGAATGTTATTCTCAGAATTCTGGCTTGTTACTTTGGTTCACAATGTATATATACATAGCACCTCATACTGAATAATTTCCAGAATCCATAAGATTCCGGAAATGTTGAACTCAGCATTATAATTATTTCTGACACTTCAATCCCTGTACATGTTCTTTAATTTGCATTTCCTAATAATAAGCAGCTTGTTCTCCTCCTCAGCAACAAGTGCCAACTGAAGAAGCACCGCCACCTCTGCCACCTGATACCAAGCTTAAAAACAAGGCCGATTCACCTGCAACAGAAAGTCCTGTTCAAAGTATTCCCATTCAAGTCATACGTGCAGATGTAGATACTAAACCACCCCAGCAGGTACCATTTTCTGTCGTCCAAGCTGTACATCCAGATGTAGATACTAAGCCACCCCAGCAGGTACCATTTCCTACAGTAGAACAGGTTGATAACAAGATTCCGTGCCCTGTTAAAGCTGTTCCAACAGAAGAGAGACCTTTACCACAGGAACATGAATCAGAGAAGACTTCAGAAGCAGAAGAGCTTCAGAAACACCCAGGGGTCTTGAAGGTTGAAGCTATTCTAAATAGGGTACAGATCCTAGAGCATGAAGTTGATTCCTTTCAAGGAAAGAAAAATGGCAAAAAGTACCTGTGGATAGAAGAATACTTGACCAAAGAGCTGTTAGCCTTGGACTCAGTGGACCCCGAGGGTCGTGCAGATGTTCGGCAGGCCAGGAGAGATGGTGTAAGAAAAGTCCAGAATATATTGGAAAGACTTGAACAGAAAGCAGAGGATGTCCCAGAGACCACTCCAGGAGATGGATTTCAGTCCTCTTTCCATGAAAGTTGTCCACTGTCACAGGAAAAAATGGAGATTGATCCTATGGTGGAAAATCTTGCTAAGGATATAAATAATGAAAATGTCAAGGAGCAAATCAAAGTAGAAATGGAACAACCTGGATCTAAAGAAGACATAGTCTCAAATCTTGCTAAAGAAAGTTGCACAGCTAAAACTGTGGCTGAACCATAAAGACTGGCAAAAACTTAGTCCTTGGACTCCTTAAATTAAATGTGTGTTAAGCAAATTTTAACTTGCATGCATTTCCAGAGCTTTGCACCAATTGGTTTTTAATCAACAGCTTGGATCACAGAAAACAGTTTGGGGTGGGGGGGCAGAAATGGGTGCATAAAAATGTTTAGCTTATATTCTGTATCTTACTCAAATAATGTGTTTGAAAAATATCTTGTAAAATGATTTCTTTCAATTCAATACAATGAGTGAAAAATGTTTTGTCAATTTCAGTTAGCAGAATTACTTTCATAAAATCATTACCTATGTATATCTAAATAAGACATCCTTTTTAAAAACTAGACACTCTTAGGGAAAATGTTTTCACTATTAGGCACTTTAATGATGTCTGGAAAGTGTGTTAAGAAACTATAGGGATATTTATATGTACTGTATTCAATATAGAACTTCAGTGCTATATTTTGAATGAGAAAAGAAATAAAACAGACTGTAGAAGCCTGATGAACCTGTGTGGTTAATAAATGAGAAAGATGACTATATTATTTGTTTGCTTCTAAAATAAATATTCCTTTGTAAATGTATACTTACAAGGGTTCTCTAGTAAGTTCGTGATTTTTTTCAAATTTACATATAGTGAATCCTGAACTTCTTAAAAGGTTCAAGTAAACATGTAAAAAATATTTAACAATCTCAACATTAGTTGCACTAAAAATACATATAGCAAACAGCTACCTTTCCATTCAATAGGTTGAACCATATTTCAGCCAAATTATACCCAGCCTAATTAAATATGATAAGTGAGGAGGAAAAGTATTTGAAGCTGGAATATTCCCTCCTTTTACCTCAGTAGACTAGAATATATATGTAGCTCAGGGTAAATTGAAGAATCCTTAGCGCTCTCTTAGCTTGGTTGTTTCCTTGCAGACTTACCCAATTAGGTAACATCATCAGTATGAGTGTGGGAATTTGTTCCCTGTTCATATACAATAGCTTGCCTGCCAGGTTTGGTGGTGGAGGTTAAGGTTTTCTCATAGGTAATTCCTTGATTAGGGTTTTGTTTTCTGCTTGATTCTTTTCATGCTGTAAAACCCTGTTCTCCAAGGAGCACAGTGGCTCACATTGTTAGGATGCCAGGTTGGAGGTTAACAAGTCTGCGTTTGAGACACAGGTGCTGCTGTGGGGCAGAGTGATCTCCCATCCTTTGTTCCAGCTCCTGACCGGGACATGAAAGGGGCCCTCAACTGGGCATCTCCCGGGCAAAGATAATGTCACTAAGTAATCCTTTCAACACTAGTGCAATGTAATCCCTGTTATCTGGATGTTCGTTATGAGAGGATTTGTTATAGTCTTTTTGTTTCTTAGTTTCTTATTGTCATTTTTGAATCATATATAAATATAGTTTATTTCTATATACCTATTGATGTCTTCACACTCTGTGTCCCTAGATCCAGAACTAGTGAAGAATCCATGGCAGCAGTATTACATAACACACCCTACCTAGCCAAACGCACTACAACTCCCAGAACCATGGACACCATCAACTGCTGCCCCATACCTACTTCCAGCTCTGTGGATAAATGAACCAATAAATCAGAAGAACATCCATGAGATTATTACTCTCAGGACTCATAATGCAGACCATAACCCATCAGCTGGAAACTATAGCATTCCCATACATGCAACCAAAAGTATGATTCCGATATATAGACAACACCTTTATTCTAATAAAAAGGAACTATTATAAAAAACACATGTAACAACATTTTCAAAGGAATAAAATTCACAACAGAAGAAGACAACATAGACATTGTCCTTCCTGGATATCTTCTTTAACAGGAAACGATAAACTAAAAATGAAAATCTTCTCAAAAAAACAACCTACACTAAATGTACGAACCACAGCACAACCAACACAAATTATGAAAAGGAGAACATATACCATACATAAAAAAACTTGAAAACAACAGGCTATTGCAACCATAAAGCATCAGTGTAGCACACAAATCAACTAAAACCTTCCAAAAATCTTAGGTAAATTAAAAGACTTAGTAGTCCAAGAATTAAAAACAGCAGTCATCTGTAACATATAGTGTTACAGCAACAGACACTATTTACATAGACTTCTGTAAAGCCTTTGATTCAGTGGTACACGACAAACTACTTCTAAAATCTTATGGTATCTCCGGATACCTGCATAACTGGATAGCTACGTTCCTGTCAAACAGGCAACAAATGGTCAAAATAGGGAGCACCCTGTCAAATCCTGTATCTGAAAATGGTGGTGTTCCCCAAGGCAGCGTTCTAGGACCAACTCTCTTTATACTCTACATAAATGACCTGTGATCATATTAAGAGCAACTGCTTTCTTTTCGCTGATGATGTAAAACTATTCAACACCACTGACAATACTGCTACCCTTCAAAAAGACCTTGACTATGTGTCAGAATAGTCAAAACAATTGGCAACAATTGTCTTACATGTTGACAAAATAAAGTACAAGCTGAATAGTGAAGACCTTGTTGATGACCCCCACTATGTCAAGGACCTTGGAGTACTCATCTCTAATGATCTAAGTTAGTGGTGGGATTCAAATTTTTTACTACCGGTTCTGTGGGTGTGGCTTGGTGGGCGTGGCAGGGGAAGGATACTGTAAAATCACCAGTCAGAGGTGGTATTTGCCGGTTCTCTGAACTTCTCAAAATTTCCACTATCGGTTCTCCAGAACTGGTCAGAACCTGCTAAATATCACCTCTGATCTAAGTGCTAGAGCCCACTGTAACTACATAGCCAAAAAGGCATTAAGAGTTGTTAACCTGATCCTACGTAGCTTTTTCTCCGGTAATATTGCACTACTAACTACAGCATTCAAAACATTTGCTAGACTAATACTTGAATACAGCTCATCAGTCTGGAACTGGCATTACATATCGGATATTAATACATATGAAAAAGTCCAGAGATATTTCACGAAAAGAGTTCTTCACTCCTCTATTGGAAGCAGAGTGCCTTATGCCACCAGACTTGAAATTTTAGACCTAGACAACTTAGAACAATGCCGCCTTCGGTCCGACCTAAGTATGGTACATAACATTATCTATTGCAATGTTCTACCTGTCAGTGAATACTTCAGCTTCAGCTTCAACCACAACAATACAAGAGCAAACAATAGATACAAACTCAAGGTAAACCGCACCAAACTTGATTGCAGGAAATATGACTTCAGCAACAAAGTGGTCCGTGTCTGGAATACTCTACCTGACTCTGTGGTTTCTTCCCCAAACCCCAAAAACTTTAACCTTAGACTGTCTACTATTGACCTCACCCCTTTCCTAAGAGGTCTGTAGGGGGCGTGCATAAGCGCACCAATGTGCCCACTGTCCCTGTTCTAATGTTTCTTTTTACTTGTATCCATTTCATAACCATGTTTATACTTGTATCTGTTATCTAATACTGTTATCTAAATAAAATAAATAAATAAAATGTAAAGACTGTTAACAACAACTATGCAGGACAGACAGGCAGAAGACTAGCAGAATGTATCCCTGAACATTTAAGTAGCAGTTGGAAGATACAATGAAAAAAATAACACATGGACAGACTCAACCATAGTTTTGACTGGGGAACAATCATAGGCCGAGCCTAAATCGAAAAACACAATGGAAAGCTGGCATTCAGACAAATCAGCCATCAATAGACACATTGAAATAAACCACTTTTGTACACTTTTCAAAAGAGACAATAAAAAAGCCAAGGGAACAAAATGACCACCAGCAGCCAGTGCCCAGATAAGCAGGGATTAATACCAAGAAAACAAGCAGAAAACAATAATCAAGGAACTACTGAGGAGAAAACTACACACCCCTATCAAACCTGGCAGGGACAGAATAAATTCCACACTCGCTTGCACTGGCACTGATGATTTTACCTAGTTGGGTAATGAAACATCTCCAAGCAAATAATCAGCTCAGAGATTTATTTATTAAACTTATATACCACCCTATTTCCCTAACAGGACTCAGGGCGGTGTACAGACGCATTAAAATACAAAAAACAGTGCAAAATTAAAAACTATTAAAAGACCAAATATAAAAGGATCACCAAGGACTCTATGCAATTTTGAAGCTAAGAAATATAGTAAAACTTCAAAGAAGTGAATTGATTAGTTAGCAAGTCTCCATTGTGAAAGGTTTATAGATAAAGCTAACTTTTCTTGACAATTCTTTGCACTGAGCAATATTTTTGGACCAAGGTACATTACAATGTTGTAGATATTAATATTCACAGGTTACCACTAGTTGCCTGTTCACAAAAGGGCAGTCCCAATAAATACAACTTGTCACAAATACCCAAAGAGCTGATGAGGCTTTTTCCCTGCCTATTTTGCTAGATACTTCCCGTTATCAGTTGATATCTACTGATTCTGCTTTTTTGTGTGTGTTTTCTATGTAAAATATTTCACTCCTAATTGTGTTGGAAAGATGTAGGATGCTAATACGAAGGAAGGAAAAGTGAGAAATGCTAAAATTTTGTTTATTAATCAACACTTTGTGACAATTGGTTTTTCATCTCCACTCCATACAAATTACACAAGGATATTTTAATTCTATGTTTTGCCCAGTTGCATACCAAAACAACACATAATAGCCATTTTCATAAGATAATTGGCATTGCTAGAGGAATTAAGCAACCCAGCTGCCAATTTTTACACGTAAGAGTTTTCTTGTTGCATAATCAGTTTTCTTGCCAAAGTAACAAGACTGTAGATTAGTAGTAACTCCTTCTCAATGCAAAGAATAAAAAATTTCTCCAAATTCCATCTCAATTCCTCCAGTGATGTTTGTTTGTTTCTTTTATATCCCTCAGTTCCAACAATATTAAAAGAGATGTAGTCCAGAGATTCTGAAAACATTCCTGCCATGGAGATTGTTATATGATTTTGGATTCAGAGACTTTATGTACAAACCTTAAGGAAAATTAGCCTGTGTAAATTCTGGCTTGATAATAATTATACTAGAAAGAAAAAACCTGGTGCAATCTTCAAATGATTACATACAATATTTGAGGAAAGCAATATAGGGTTGCCGTCAATGGAAACTTGGAAAGTCTTATATCTAAAGTTTAGAGTACTTGTCAATCCACAGAACAAATCAATTTATTATAATTTCACTTTAAGAATTAATCAGTTTTTTTAACCTTAATTATTTAATTTAATTACTGGAGTTTTAGTACACATGTGATCTAATATATAGTGTATGTCCCTGAATAATTTTTGTATGAACTCAATCACATAATCTTGCAGATTCCATTTTGGATAAGGACTTTGAGCTTACATCAGGCAATTGACGGTACAATTAAAATGGGGATGTCAGCTATAATAATATTGCATAAAGAAGCAAACTTGCTTGCTTGCCTGTTCACCTATTCCTCCTTTCCCCATAAATTCATTTAAACATTCTAGAATAATTTTTTCATCTTTTCTAAGATGGCAATCTGCTAAAGCATTTTTTAAAAAAACAAATACATACTAGGAATATTATTATTTATATCATTATTATTATTCTAAAGGTTACTATCTAAAAAAGGGGAATGTTATATTTTACTAATTTAAACAGTATTTTTGCACTGTCCAAGGTTATAGTACAAACTAATGAAATACTTAAAACATTGAGGCAAACAAACTGAAAATACACATGACTCTAAAGGTGACAAGAAACAGCAAATTTATTGGGTTTTAATCAAAGTTTTGTTACTAATGCTTGAGATTTTTTACTAGTATCAAGTTCTCCATATAAAAATATTTACTTATTCTTTTATTAATTTTTGGCCATCTCTGATGCAATTTGATCAAGCTAAAAACATAGTAGTTCTCTATAATAGTTAATTACAAATTTTATTACGTTATTTTAACTGTAACTTAGGCTATACCACTAATAGGTATAGTTTGATAATATCACTGGGCAAAGGGGATGCTGTCAGGTCAGATAAGAGACAATATATTTGTAACTGGCAGGTCAGATAAGAGACAATATATTTGTAACTAATAAGCACGGCAAGAGGATCAGACAGAAGAGACCATCCCTAGTTTCTCAAGTTGAAAGGACATACGTGAATTAGTAGCATCATAACGTAGTCCATTTTTTGATAGCAGCCTCTCAAAAGTTCAATAGTAGAATCACACCTAATCTGAAACCCATAATACTTTTAAGAGGAAAATGGTAAGATCTGTTACCATAACAATATGATTCCTTATCAACAAATGAACATTTTGTAAATCTATTAAAATTCTTTTGTCTGTGACCTTTGATTGGTTACAAAATGCTGCCTTATATGGCAAAACCATTTCAATCAAGGTACCTCAAACGGACTAACTTACAGAATACCTCCAAAATCTGGGACCTGTGAAAAATTTTGACAAATGTTATAAAACATTTTATGACATAAAAATTACAAATATCATAAAACATTTACTGAGATTAACTTTGACTGTGCTATACAGTTTCAACAGGAGCTACTTTCAAGGCAAATACCATCTGTGGATATCTTCTGGAATTTTAAGCACTTTGCCAATATATTAAAAGCCCTGCTATTGTTGAAGGCATTCAAGCACTGAGGAATCTGGTATGGAAATGTCTCTGAAACAATGACCCAACAGGTTATCAATTATCTAGTAAATTATACCTATTAGAGATAGTTTAGACAATTAAGGCATTTTGATCTGTTACAGTGAAAGACCATAATTCCTTACCTGAGCTACCAAAAAAACAGAAAGTGTGACTTCGTAGATGAGATCTTGTGATTTTGTGATTTTTATTATTTTGCAATTAGAAAAACTTCATTTAACTTCCTGATTGGGATGTTTTCTATACCAACAGTCGCCAACCGGTGAGCCGTGGCCCACTGGTGGGCCATGAGAAAATTTTGGTGGGCCACAGAGAAATCTCACCCCCAGAGCACCCCCACAAAGCAATTAATCCAGGCTGCGCAGAAACACAAGGCTGCACCGCCCACATGGCCCACGGGAACCCTCCCCACCCACTCACTCTTTACTCAATAAACTTGCTGCTAAACTACTATTTTTCCTTTTTCCGACCATCATCTGTTCTGCTCTGCCGGGAGATTTAGATTAGCTAGGAAGCAGGAAATAGTTGGATTTCTTGCTTTCTAGCTAGTCTTTAAATCTTCAGCTCAGCACAGCCGAACCTCCCTTAGGACTGAAGGTTTGCTTGCAAGCAATTCAGTGCAGACTCACGGCAAGCAAATTTGAGAGACTGAGTTAGCCGATGGCAGAAAGATAGATCACTGAATGATTCTGTGAGCAACTCAATCTGCCTGATTTGCCTGATTTTGGGTAAAAGTTGCTCTTTTTTATTAAAAAATTCAGTATCAAAATTCACCATCGGCCTCCCACCGGCCAGTGTGCTCCCACAGGGTGGGCCTCCTTGGGGTGCCATCAGCTGGATGATGCCAGCTGGCAGCCCCGAGAGTGCGGGCCTTCTCTGTGGGAGTACCCTCCCTCTGGAACGAATTACCTCCGGAGATACGAGCCATTACTGACCTGCAAACCTTCCTGCGCGCACTAAAAACCCATCTCTTCCAACAGGCCGGTCTGGCCTAGTACCAATTATTAGGGTTTTAGAATTTTTTAAAAAAATTTCTGGTAATTTTAACTTTTCTATCTTGTTTTTACTGTTTTTCTCAGCCAATAATTTAATTCTTTTAAACCTTTTTAAAATTCTATTTATTGTGGGGGTTTTATCTTGGCTGTACACCGCCCTGAGTCTCATTGCGGGAGAGGGGGCAGTATAAAAATTTAATAAAATAATAAATAATAATAATATTTACATGCATAGTGTATTGTAAGTTAATTTTGTGAGTTTGTTTGCTAGCAAATTTTATGTGACAGACTGAGCTAGCCAATGGCAGATAGATAGATCTCTGAATGAATCTGTGATTCTGTGAGCAACTCTATCTGCCTGCTTTGCCTGATTTTGAATAAAAGTTGCTTTTTTTTATAAAAAAAATCAATATTTATATAAATATTTATAATATTTACATACAAACCATGCCCAGCCAATCACATGACCACCAAGCCATACCCACAAATTAGGCCACGCCCACAAAACCGGTTAATGGTCCCTGGGATCTAAAATTACGAGTTTGGTGGTCCCTGAGGTTCAAAAGGATGGTGACCCCTGTTCTATACCACTCAAGCCAGAGGGATATTGTAACTCACAGTATATGTCATGGCGTATACTGAAATGCTTTTAGCAGGTGCATTTTTTTAAAAAAAGCACTATCATGTAGATAGGTGATGAATTTGTTTAAAAACTATCAGGGTTAAATATTGTGCAGAGGTTCTTGTGCTGTAATTAAAAGACTTTCCTATATTCCTGATTGCTTTTCCTGGTTGGAAAAAAATCCAATTAAAAAACATTTACTTACTAGGCACTAAGTAATGCATGCTTTAGTTCATTTAAGGAGGGTGAGTGGAGAATTTCTGCTTAGAGTAGCAGAAATGTGGGGTGTTTTTTCCCTATTTTTGATGCTATGATAGCAGTCCCTTAGAAAAATTTCTAGCTTGAGTGACTAAATTGTCCTATTTTTCTGCTGGGAAGCATTGAGCTTCTTAGCATTTGTGCCACTTCCACAATATTGCACCTGGTCTGTCTTAAAATGTATCCTCCTTCAAGCTAATACATGAATGTATGGGGGTAGCACAAGAATGTTGTGGTTATTCTCCTTTTCCTGGAGGTAAATCAGTCCAGTAAACACTCCTCCCTTCCTTTCCCAGGTGGACTTTTTAAAATGTCAACTGAAATGTGTTTGGAGTTTCACTCTGAGAAAAGAAATCAAGATTATACCCATGTGTAACACCCATTCTTGTCTATGCATGTATCAGAAGAATGAGTCAAAGTGCAGAGCTTTAGAACTGGAGAAGCTGCCTCCCTGCCTCCCAGCAAATGATAGTTTGATGAGATGAATACCAGGAAGTTTACTCTCTTCCGAAAGGGCTTGCAAATGGAGGGAGTTGGGATAGGGAAATTAATTCAAGCGGAGGAACAACCTAGTACTGAAATAAAAGTGGCATACAAATCAAATAAGTAAATATTCTGACAATCATGTGGTAATATGGCATGTATATTTTATTCATCTCAATAATAATAAACATTAGAGAGAAATGCAGAGCAACTAATCAATAATAATAGTCTGCAAGTTGTATATTCTTGAGGACCTTCCTGCTTTACAGTCTTCTTTTTAATAAGATACTATATTTTCTTTGACATTCTCCTAGATAGTCTAGCTACATAATATTGTTTTGCCCAGACTTCAGTTCAATATCCTAGCCAATCATGGATAGTCCTGCTTTAAACCAGAGTTGGAAAAGACAAGAATCATGTAAAATGGTCTGAATGCTTACAGACCAAAATTTCCACAAGCCAAGCCAAGATGAAGATCAAGTCTATTTAGATAATCATTTACAGTATACACTGCTTTTGGTGTTGGGCGAGTCATGTTTCAACAAGATGATGGTGGGTGTGCCTTTGTTGAACTTGAATTAAGAAAAGGTAACCTATTGCTTAACGAGATGGTATTTAGGCTGATCCCTTGCATCCTAGATAATTCTTTAAGCAAGGATGATATTTGTGGGAATACCTGCGCGCAGCACAATTCTAAATGGCTCAGTTTTTATTGCTACAATTTGGAACCAAGATTTTTTTTAGTATGTTTATACCATGCACCGTGTAAAGAACCCTATTCTTGGCATTTATATTATGTAACATTCCTGAGTTTCTAAAAGTTGATTTCAGCTACAGGTGTAACAATAGCAATAGCCAGAAAGCTGTAAAATATAGACTACCTTTTCTATAGTACATCGTTATTGAACCTTGGGATCCAATAACTTTAAAGGCAAAATAACAACAGTAGATGGAGTGTTTGGTTTTTTAAATTAATTATTTCTCCCCCTATATAACTAGGTGGGTACAGAAATTTAGATTAACCAACCAAAGACCATTTTTAAAATTCTAGGATAAAACTGAAATCCAAATTTTACAATAACTGATAGTTTCCTCAAATATAAGCTACAGAAAGAATCCAGAGTTTATTTTGAATCATATTTTGTAAAGTCTTGTGACTATTTTTTCCCCCATTTCTATTTCAAGGTTTTCAGGTTTTAAAAATGCACCAAATCTTTCTTCAGGATCCCAGACATAGGTAAGTTCTGGATTTGTTTTTATTTATTTTATTTTATTTTATTTGGTTTGTCAATTGCTTACAAGATAATAGGTATAAGTAAAAACATAGTTATGAATACATGGATACATATAAGAAAAATAAAAGAAACAATAGGACAGAGATGGTAGGCACATTGGTGCGCTTATGTATGCCCCCTACAGACCTCTTAGGAAAGGGGTAAGGTCAATAGTAGAAAGTCTAAGGTTAAAGTTTTTGGGGTTTGGGGAAGAAACCACAGAGTCAGGTAGAGCATTCCAGACATTGATCACTTTGATTTGATTTGATTTGATTTGAATGGATGGAAGTCAGAGAGGGCATTTTCAGCAAAGTTTGCTGCAAGTTCAAGATGTTTTTTCAAAATCATTTTGATATATAACACTAGACTAGCTTTGGTAGTTTACATTATAATACCGTAAAATATCAGATTTCTCCACTGTTTTCTACAGAAAGCTTTCATTTCCTCCTTAAGAAAGAAAACAAGATTACCCAATTAAAAGGTGAAGGTTTCTCCTTACTTTTTTCTTTTTATGGCTGATTGGAAAAATCTTGTATGGTTGGTTTATGTGATCATATTACCTTCATTGCCCTTTTGTTCTAAAAAACAAGACTATGGCTTTTTTGCATTCCTTGACGTCTAATAGAAGGTTGACACTAAACAGACTTAAAGAAATTCCATTGAAAACATCCACTAACAATGTCCACTCCTTAAGAGATTTAAAAGACAAAATGTACTAGCGTGTCATATAACATATATGATATAGATACAAATTTCTGTTATGGAAAAATGGGGGATAAACATCTGGCAGTTAAGAAGAATACTTTTATAATATAGCACAATTGAGGATGCTTATTTTTAATAAATTCAAAAGTAGGAAATTAGCCTGTGGAGGTGTATAGAAAATGCAATTCTACACACAGTCACCTGTGAATAAGTTGCATTGATTTCAGTGAGATGTACACATATACACCACATGCATGAAATACCCCAAAAAGGCCAAAGCTTGAATGGTTGTCATATTCCTCATACTTGTGCTCCATTCCCATGGATGTTCCTACACGATAATCATCTACTGATAGAAAACTAGGAAAGTTTGAACTGGAAATTTATGTCAGGTGGTCACTAATGGAACTAAAGTCATTAGAGGAAAGTCATGACCAATCCATTTTTAAAATTTGTGAAGAACTTGACACCAATATATAGATAAGATTCAGCGGTATCATGTAGTGCGCCTAAATTTCCCAATAAATAGATATGAGTAAAAACTAAACCAAATGCAATCCTATTAAGATATATTGAAATGATTGCCATTCAGTGTTATAATAGATGGGAAAGGATTTGCAAAACACAAATAAGCTTCCTAAATTGGTTTTTGGCAGCATTTAGGCAGACAAAACAACTTGGGATCACACGTGAAATGATTATCTGATTGTCTTGCTTTTGTCAGAATGATGGAAGCAATATTGCCATATTGTGCTTCACATTCTGCTCCTCTGGCCATGCTTGAGATATTATGATACATACAGAAAAGAGGCAGGCTTGAACTGCTGAGACACTATTTTTGTGTGTCTAGTCTTTCTTGTGCCTCCACCCCATCCTCCACACAGTGGATGCTGCCCAACTGAAAATTTCATGAAGCAGGCTAGAGTAGCCAATTGAGAGGCACCATAATGTATATTTTTCCATTGCTATACATATAGAAAAATGGAATACTATGAATTTTATATGACTTAGTAGAACTGTACAAGTATGACATTTTTAATAGTTAAAAATTAAATGATGATGAAAAAATAAATGCTAAAGTCTAGATACTATATCAATAGATTTATAAAATATATTTAGAGAACATTACATATAATCTAAGAAACTTAACTATTTTAGATTTATCTTAAACCTTAATTGTATTGTAAAAATGACAGTACCAGCTATATTACTAATAATTATATTGCTTAGCCCATTAGAATTGAAAAGCCAAAGCATTCTTTTCTGCCAGCTGCTAGAAAAATAAATTATATGTAATATTCATTTCTCCATTTTACAGAAAAACCAAGACAATTATTACATACATGGTTAACATAAACATAATAAATTAAAAATAATTTGGCATATTAGCTGAACCTTAGTGTACTAATCAGAGTCCTGAGTTTCAAACTTATCAATTTCAATCTCAATTTTATCAGTTTGTCATATAAATGTATGTAGCAGCAAACTTGCTAGTGCAGAAAAACAGGTCAAACTGTTTCTTTTGGCCCTTCTAAACTAGTGCCAGAACTCAAGTGCTACTACTATGTGTACATGTTCATATTACACAATAAGTATTTTACAAAATTAAGACCTGCTGTAGGAAAGACATTAAGATATATTTCATGAAACAATTGAATGGAATGTTCTGACTTCGATGTTCATTTCTAAACAAATAAGCAACCTGTTAGAGCAGGCATCCCCAAATTTGGCAACTTTTAAGACTTCTGGACTTCAACTCCCAGAATTCCTCAACCAGCATAGCTGGTTGCCAAGTTTGAGAAAGTTGCCAAGTTTGGAGAGTTTCACAAGAAATAAATTGCTTTTGAAATCCCACCTTCAGAGTCTCGGAATTTTCACAAAGTTTCAGTGAATGCACACAAGCATTGTTGTTCACTGACTCACCCATCCAACAAGAAAGGCAAAAGCACAATGGTTCATAAATTGGTTTACTTATTGCAGTTTATTTATCTATGTTTTAGCTTGGTCCACCCAACATGCCAAGCTATAAATCATTTTTAAAAATAAGAGTTTACAAAACAGAGGAATCCTCAAACTAAGAAGCCTCCATATAGCTCAGCTTGCTCTGATGTATGTATGGTAGACCTTGTATGGTAAATCGACCTGCTGGACAAGATAGCTGTTTTGCCACTTGCTTCCACCTCTTCCCTGTATTTAAAACAGTCGGGATTACCCAGTATGAACCTGACTGTTGTGGTTAATGTTGCTATGAGAAAATAAAAATCCTCTTAGAATCATAAGGTGTGTTTATTTGTCAGAATGGTGATTGCAGCATGTTGAGTGCCAGACAATTACCAGTGTCTTACCAGTTAATGAATATTTCAGCTTTAACCGCAACAACACAAGATCACACAACAGATAAAAACTTAATGTAAACCACTCCAAACTTGATTGCAGGAAGTACAATTTCAGCAACAGAGTGGTCAATGTCTGGAACTCACTACCTGATTCTGTTGTCACCTGCTCAAACAAACCCCCACTCCTTTACCCTCAAGCTAACCTCTGTTGACCTCACCCCATTCCTAAGAGGTCTGTAAAGGGGCGTGCATAAACGCACAATCGTGCCTACCATCCCTGTCCTATTGTCCCCAATTATTAGTTCCTATTTCTTATATTTAAACATGTTTATTCTTATTTCTATTGTATTGTAAGCTTTTGACAAAATAAATAGATAAACTAGAGGAGCACTTCATCTGGCACAATGTCATGAATCATTGTACATTGTGGTTTTCTTGGTAAAATACAGAGACATTTACCACTGCCTTCTCCTACTCATCTGCTCATCTCCTGCTCGTCTGCCTCTTGCATCTTCCTATATTGCTGCTACCCAATTTATTATAGATTCTGGCTTGCTTTAGTTGAGCAGCTGGAATGAGCTTCATATCTTAGGTGATCCTACTGGAAGTGTAGGCTCTTGGCATTCTTCCCAGAGTTCTTCATTTACATTTCTCCAACCTACCACAATGAAATAGCATAGGATGGCTTAACCTGCCCATTATTTGGTGGTGAAAGTCATGGTCTTTTGAATTCAAGCAAATTTTTTCCAAGAACTATCACTTTATTAGATAAAACAGCCTTTCCTGATTTGTAGCTCCAAAAGGGCTAGGGCTAAAACTCCTACAACATGGATGGAAAATTGGGAAGTTACAATCCCCAAATAATGGGATTGCAGTTATGAACTGGGTGCAGCTGCTCCTTAACCAAAAATGAACCTTTCCCCGCCTTTGCCAGCAGAGGGCAATTCTCTACCATGTATGTAAATGAACAAAACCTTCATTTCCCATTACTCCTTCCTGTTTCTCTGTCTTCCAACCTGTAATAAGTGTTTCTTGTAGACTAGTTAATATTATAATGATTTATTTATGAAAATATCCTGCAGCAAAATTTTAGTAAACAATTACAAAAAGGAGAAAAGCGTTTCATGTTATTTTCTTCTGTCTTTCAAAGTTATATCCTTTGCAGTCTAATGCAGAATATCAGTTTCTATCAAAGCCACTCTGCCTTCTACCTGGTGTTCGCCAAATAAGGCTTAGACTCTGGCCTCAATATTCCCAGACTCCAATAAGGCACCGAAGCAGGATGATCACTTACTAACGATTTATTAAGAACATTCTGATTAAAAAGGATTCTTCTCAAAGAGGGAACCTGGAGTTCAAATATTTGAACCCAACTATTGAATTCAAAATAAATAATGTAAGGTCTTGGCAGCTGCAATTTTAATTTGAAATAAATGTTAATGCCTGAACTGTCAAATACAGCTGCTATACAGTTGTCAACCACTAAATTTTTGGATGGGAACCCTGTCACATTTAAGATGTAATAACGAAGGCAAATATTAAGTATAAATTGTTATTATTTAGTTATGAAATGTCAGAGGGAAAAACAAAAACACACACCCAGCAGAGTTTAAGGAGCATTTGAACAAAAACAAAAACGAATAGAAGCATTATTTACTTTAACACTTCAAAAGTGCAAAGTAATGAACTTTCCCAGTTCAGTCTGTTTAGCATAAAGATCTGAAAAAAGATCTGAGAAGCAGTAGAATATTAAACAGTTGTATCTTGAAGTTGTGCAGTCATATCTGAACTGTGAATAGAGAGATTTATGAAATCTATTTTTAGAAATCAAAAGTGATAATGCCCAGCTTAACTCCAAAGAGGTCTCCAGATTATTAACTTTTGAGATTTTCCATGGAAAGGAATACATTATTAAAATCTGAATCTCTGAATACAAAAACCGCAAGATAAATAAATAGTTTGAATGCTAGGATATACAGAATCATGCATTGTGAAATAAGTCTGAGAAAAGTGTGTTATAAATGTTGTTTGTGTTATGTCTTTGTGTGTAGGATTTGCTGATTACAAAAACAATTATGAAAAATAATTACAAGTAATTATGCAATTATGAATTTGTGCTGTTGTACTTTTTTATAGTAAACTGTCAGAACAAGGTTAGTGGGTTGAATCTTTTTTTCCCACTACTGTGCCCAAGTAGTATTTACCTTATACAGTTTGGATATCGTCTCTCTTCTCTGTCATTCCGGGTCATATAATATCTAACTATCTGTCTGTCTGCCCATCTATCCAATTCATAGTTTACCTGCAGAGCCATCCTGGCAGCTAATGGGATTTAAAAACCTCACATTGCAAGGTAATGATAGCAAAACAAGATACACACTACATCAAGAACAAAATTCATCGCATTCACATATTTTAGTCTGGCTCAGTGCCTGGAGGAGATATAGGTCTTCACAGTCTTTTCAACAGAAGGTGAAGTCAGGAGATACTGTTACCAAGGGCAGGTAGTGGAACAAAGAAACCTTGCCTTTTGGATTACATCAGATGACATTAATTGATAGGACCCAGAACAGGCCAACCCTGCTGGATTTTGTGGGGCAGGCAGAGATAATTGCAAACAGGCAGTTCCCTTATATATCAAGTGCTGTGCTCTTTCAAAATTGAACAGACTTTTAAAAAGTGAGATAACTCAAGGGCCTACATTTTGTTTGTATTTAGGATCAACAATCACCCTAAGAACATGCATAGTCTCGTACTTTAGGCCAATGCCTAGTGTAATCCAACTACCTGGTTTTAGCCAATCACAAATATATAAATAGGCTCAAAACTGTGTTGGATATGTAGGAAGCCTCCCGCCCAGATGAAATATTCCACAGAATAAGAAGAAGACAATATTTCCCCTAAAGGAGGAGAAAAGTCTTCTTAACAAAGGCAGAAAGCAGCCCCAGTCTTTCCTCTAATAAAACAGCCTGCAAACAAAGCTTAAAGAAATTCAGTTTCATTCATAAAACAATATATACACTGTACAACTGGACTTGGCTAAAACCATCTCCAGATAAATGGAAGAATAGACCAAGAGCTGAAAGTGACAGGATTAGATCAGGGGAACAAAAACCTAGGATTTGCATTTCTCCTTTACCTCTAGGGCTGGTCAGGACCTTGCAGACCATAATAGAAATCTGCAACACAATTAAATAATAAAGGATACACAGATCCAAACATCTCAATTACAAAGCCCCCCAAAAATATAAAAACTCATCTACCCACCAGACCAGTTTGCTAGGTGCCCCCAGAAATGCTTGCTGCTGACCCTCCTGGGCCAATAAACTGTTGTGTTGTCATTGTTACTGGGCCAATAAACCTCCTTTCCAATTGCAGCCTGCCTCAAACTTATTCTTCCTTTGCTTGTGTTTGTCTCTCCGTTTGGAATAGGATATGGACTGGATTTAACTTCCAACTGATATAATGACTGGGCCTGGAAGCAATGATTCCTAACTAGAGATGGCAATTGTATAAACATATCACAACTGCCCAAGACTACGAAGGATGACCTAAGTATTAATTAATTTTGAAGTATGAGAAGTGTTACTTTTATGACTTCTGGATTTAAATTAATAAAGTTAAATTAAAGTTCAAAAACACATTCTTTTAGTCATATCTATCTTTCAAAACCTACCTCAGTTTAGTCATTTAATTTAGGATGGAAAGAGATTTATTTTTGTTATCATTAAACCATTGCAAAATGAAAAATCCTGATCAAACTCAGCTAAGCTAAAGATCACATAGAACCAAAACTATTTCATCTTACATGTTTTTTTTTAAATATCATGAATATATAAATTACCCAAACACCCCAATTTTAGGTGGTTTATACAAATATAAAAATAAAAAGGCAATAAAATCCAAGAGATTAAAAACATACAAGTTGCACTAAAAAGGCCTAGATAAATGTTTTGAGCTTCTGTTTCAAACAGTATTGTGTGCTCCTGCCTAGGGCACGCCAGCTGTTAACTTCTGGAAATCAGCAGTGGATAAATCAGTAGAGAAAAACAAGGGTCTTGAATTGTGCTTTTTAAGGAGAAGCTGTTAAAACTGGCTAAACTAAAACTTTTAAGAAATCTTTCTAGCTGCAATATTACTTTAAAGAGAAGAAATGCTACTTTTCTATGCACATGGTTGTCTTTATATTTTGTGGATGGTTAACTGCCAAAAAGCACAGGATGCTCTGCCTTTCTCTCTTATGCCATCACTGAAGTATTTAAAGCAAGAGCGATTGATCTGTTTGTCCCATCCTTATTTTTTTACATTGTTATTAAGGCGAGAAAGGAACAGTTATGCAACAGAGTATAGAAAGAAGAAACTGCCAAATTCTTATGCCCCCTTCTTAAATGTAAGAGACTTCATATCATCTCTGTCTTGCCAGGATCATCACTTATTATTTCTAATTACAGTCTTTGCCCAAAGAGTGAAGGACAGTTGTACAGGGCTTCCTGATCAACTGTCCTTCCATGGTTTAACTGCATAAAACTGTGGGTGCTTGCACTTATCCATGAGCTGCTACATGATGCAGTGTGGATGATATAAGGAAAGAGAAGTGCACCAATTTGGGAGAGGTTAGGTAGCTCAGTATTCTTACTGAGAATTCATGAGTGAAGGGAAGATAAAAGCCAAGGGTGCTTTAAAAAGAACACATTTATTATACTTCCGTAACAGCAGAAATAATATTCAAGATCAAATTGTCAGGAGGAACATAGTACTGTATTTTTTTTTTGGGGGGGGGGGTTGCTAAACCCTTTCAGATAATTGCAAAGGTATATCTATCCCTCTGCCAAGGTTATGGACATGGCTATATATGATAAACGACTAGAGTAAACATTTTTAAATTATTAAAAATGATAGTGTTTAGTGATTCCAATTTGGAGAGTAAATGAAATGATTTCAGAGGGAGCTGCTTTCCTTTAATCTTTCTGTTCTCTATTTTGAAAATGAGAAAAATGTTCAGTGATGTTATGCAAAAACATTCTCAAAGCAACCATTTGATGCCCTAGTGAGGGAGAGAGACCTAGATGATGATACTCTTTAATTCAGAAGTTAACTTTTGTAGATTTCTTGTAATACTTCAGAACAAAATTTCCCAAAGAAAAAGTCTTTGTTGCTTTCTGGGGGGAGAAAGAAGTCATTCTGGAAATTCTTGTGGGTGATGTGAGATACATGGTTCAAACAGATACACCCTGTCATATCATGAAATATTTTATGCTTTTGCATCAGCTGTCAGCCAGATTTATTTAAGCGCTTCTAAGCTATTAATGGTAAATCATCCCCAACACTCTTGGGAATGTTTTTCAAAGAGCATTGGAATTAATTTAACAAAAGTAAAGTGCACACATTTTACTTCAGCACATAAAAGTTCTACAGTTTGACTCATCTCTGCTTTATGTACCATCTAGTTAAAAGGAAACCTGGTGGGAATTACTTAACAAGCAAATAAATGGAAGTGTTGGCATGTTCTGGTTTCATTATATCTGATATTCAGTGCAATTCAAAAAACAGCAGCCTCCAAACATTCCTTTGTAGCCCCAGAAGAATGGTGTTAAAAATATTAGCTGTTTTGGGTACCTTTAGGTTTGCAGATGCTTAATGCAGCTCTTTCATCCCTTTAACTTCTAACCTTCCTTCCAAAATGGGTACTGAACCAATCTGTTTTAAATTATGCCCCTCAGCTTGCCATATAAAGCTGGCTGCATCCCTCTGGCTAATGGAAATTGCACAACTTTGCAATTCAGTCCTAGAGGACTGCTTTTATCGCAGTCACATTAGTAATGTGTTCCCTTTCTAAGTCAAGTTCTCTCAAAAAGAGCCTAGGAACAAATATTTAGATTCACTAGTATAAAATATATAACGCCACCAGTTCTACTAGGGATGTAAAAATCTGGACAACCACAAGATGACAGGAAAGAGGTAGAAAGCCAAGGCTATCTCATGGTCATCCAGATTGGCAACCATGTTTATTCTTTTGTCTTTGATTCATTCAAATTGTTCTCATATTTTTCTCCAGCTGGCTAAAAGTATTATTGAGTGTATTATTTATTATCACTATATCTGACCATCAAAGTAGCTTACCACATTAAAAATACATGTTAAACTAAGACAGCATTAATACGTTTTAAATATTGATAAAATAACAAATATTAAAATAACTTGGATTACACTTCTTATCATTCCTAGAAGCTTTGCTTTATTAAAACTGTGGAATTTGTAGTCCACACTGGGCTTCATAGACTGTTTCTTTGATCCATTGGCTTCTTTTGTGTGTTTTTGTTCTAAAATGGAGATACTAATATGTGAACCCATTCAAACATAATTCACATTGTCATCCCTGGGTGTTGTCCCAAACCCTTTTCATCTGCATGACACATCTGTTTCTGCTGACCTTTACTGTAACTTTAACCGAAGTAAAGAAAAATAACTATAATTTGGTCTAATTGTCAAAAGAAAATTATGTATTATTTATAAGGCAGATGCTACACAATTAATCTTGATCATGACCATCTGCAAGTGTATTCCAAATAAACTGTTAAAATATAACATATGGCATCATTGCTTAATTAATCATCTGCTCAAGCCCATGAACACTAATGGCTTATCACGGGTGTCAAACTTGCCATGTTCACTTTGCCGTCACGTGATGTTTTGCGACATTTTTTCCATTTGCAAACGGAAACGGGTGGGTGGTCCTGTGCATGATGCATCCGGCCCTCAGGCTGCCAGTTTGACACCCCTGCTCTGTATGATCCTTGATCTTTGAACCAGTTGATTTATCAGAGAGATTTAATTTCCTGCTGCTACAAATGTAATATGCTTTCCCAAAATTAGGGTTATTTAGGGAATTGAAAACTGTTAGAAATTTGGTCACAGCAACCAATTACTTTTCCTGTTAACCATGGGAAACTTTTACTTCATTCATTTCTACTTGGGGCTTCAATCACCTTGCAAAGCATCAGAAAAAGATGCCCTCCAATTCCCTTCCATTAGCCAATGACTGTACTAGATTTTGCCATAGATTTAAGTCCCACACTGGCATGAAAACTAGTATGGGAATTGTCATAAGTAATTACATGCTGTCACATACTATAGTGCGGTGGAAGTAACATTAGATTTTCCCCCCAAAGCCAATATGCTTCTATTCCCCCCACTTTTTTTATTCTTGCTTAAAAATATGTGTTCATTGACTACTTTTGGCATATCACATTTTTATGCATTATAAATATCTGTCATTCTCCCTATAGTTACTAGGGTTAATAAAATGAAGGTATTTGGCACCTTTCCAGATAGATCGTAATTTAGAAATGATGTCATACTTAAAATGACAAGAATAAAGAAGGTAACCAAAGAGGTTTTTAAGGAAATGGAATGGTAGTAATGGTAATTTAGAATATTTTGACACTGGTGGGTTCAATGAAACACACACATATATACACATGCACATAGACATTCTTTTTTTTATTAAAGAAGCTTGTCCACAGAGAAAAAACAATACAAATTTTGAGTTAAAGATAAGAGAAATTATAATAAATAACAGATAGTTCTGCTCC
Source organism: Bungarus multicinctus (assembly GCA_023653725.1). Taxonomy (NCBI): domain Eukaryota; kingdom Metazoa; phylum Chordata; class Lepidosauria; order Squamata; family Elapidae; genus Bungarus; species Bungarus multicinctus. Next base: position 61,487,507 of record CM042844.1, read on the forward strand.
AGCTTTTAGTAGCTCTTACTCATCTTTATGAAGACTGTAGTGCCAGATCTTGCAGCAATTAATCTTTCTTTTTTTCAGTCAAGGAAGAAAAAACTCAGAGCCCATTATTTATGGTCTGGTTCTGATCCTGGAGCTCTCCTGCAAAGATGTATTGCTTTATATGCCAGTGTTACTAAATGCTAAAGTGCAAATATACCTTAAAGAAATAGGAAACGACATTACCTTCTTATACTAATCTCATAAATACCTGTAGTTTGACTAGAACTAGCAAGTCAAAAGGATATCAGATATATCCCCTCCCCTTCACAGCACCCCTTTGTGTAGAAAGTCAGCACCCACCCACCCTCTTAGAGAATGAAATAGCTTGAGGAATATTAAAAAGGCAGGATAGAATATTTCCCTTAAAGAAGAAATGGGAAAAATCTTAAGGGAGACAAAAGCAGAAACTGATGAGGCCAGTTTTTAGAAATGCAGATTTGGTAATCCATTTAGAAAGACTGGGTCAGACAGAGACTCCAGATAAACAATACTATTAGGTAAGCGAAAGGTTGACAAGATTAGCTCAAACAAATATCTAGGATTTGCATTTCGTCTTTTGCCTATAGCCATGACCCCATAGAAATCTGACAATAGCCATTAGAATATTAAGACATGTTCTTGCACAGGAACAGGAATCTCAAATACAAAGCCCAAAGAAGGTATAAAACCCCACCCACTCTTAATTCCATTTTATCAGCTGTCCCAGAAACTGCATGCTGTGTGTATGTTGGTTCTGTTTACCAATAAACATAATCTTTCCAATCAGCCTCAATTTTATTCCCGGCTTGGACCTGGAGCTAGATATTTCTTCCAACACCTGCTATTTCTTAGGTGATTTGAGAGAAAAAGTGCTAAGTTAAAATAATTTGGTCATAGCATTCTGCTTGGAATGCTATGCTTTCTCTGCTATTACTACTCACACCCCAACATGGGTGAGTGATTTGATGAGGACTTTGCCTTTTCTCCATTTTGTTCTACACATTAGGTTTAGCTGCAGATGCTCAAGCAGTGACTTGCACTGGCAAAGTATTATTCTATTACTGGTAAGAGTAGTAGAGTTGCTTAGCTGATGTGTTGAATGTGTACCTCCTAAGGAAATATGCATTTGTTTCTCCTCTAGGCTATTAAAATACTCCTATGGCTAGAGCCGGAAACTACTAGCACATATGAGTGAGGGGAACCTTTACCTTATGGCTAGAGGAGGGGGCTTCATTCTATTGTATTGCAACATGACTGAGACTTTAACACCTATAAACTACAAGATGTATTGTTCTTGTGTGCTGGAGTATACTAGTGTACATTTTAGTTAACGTTTTAACAATTCAGTATTTACAGAAGTAGGTTCTTTGTAGCTTTCTATTGGGTATTATCATGCAAATTTCAGTAATGACACAGGTTATAACAGGCTCCTAGTGAAGGGCATTACCAGACAAAGTGACCCAACCTCTAAGATTACTAGTGCTTTTGAATTTCTTTTAAAAGGAAGAGGATGCCAGCTGAGATTGCTCTGTTTATTTGTAGTATATGTTTTGAGGACAAAGGACATCAGAAGGCATTATAATAGCTATCATAGGTATTTGGCTACAGAAATCTCTTCTCAGTGGTAGCAAGAAGATACTAAAACAGCCCATCCTTTGCTTCCATTGAATAATCTGTATTAATTATTTATTTACATTTACTACAAGCTCAACTCCAATGAACTCCAATGAAAGTTAAATCAGGCAATCAAGACTAAAATGAATTAATAAACAACAAATGCAGAATAGGGTCTTAGACATATAATAATCGTCAACCCTAGGTCTGGAGCCAAATAAGTCAACTGCCCAATACAGTATGGGCTGTTACAGGGAAGTTGATAGCCCATATTTGATTGCTTCCATAAGGGTACTGTGATTACCATTGACTGTAATGGTATTACTACCCTGTATTTCTAATAAAAATCTTTGGTTGGCATTTATCATTTGTCTTATAAATCTATCTTCAGCTACTTTTCTTTGAATTATCAGATAGCGGAGGCTTTACTGTCTCAATATGGAGGAAAATGGACCTCACATTCAATACCTTTATTTATTTTTGTCAACAGAGGATCAATTGTTGGGAGCTCAAGGTTTGCATATATTTATTTCCAGGCTCCTGTAATATCTTATTGGCAAATATTCATAAAATGTACCAGATGCCTACAAAGACAGTCTGGTATGCATACGATCATTGAACTGACTGTTAACATTGCCTGAATCTTGGTGAGCCTTTGGGAACATCTATAACTCTGAAATATTCCTGAATCTTGATTCATTTGAACACCAATCTCTTTTTTCACAGTATTCTTCTACTGAGAAATTAGAGAATGCAAATAACTATTAGCCTTTTCAAACTAATCATATATTATTTTTGTTATGCATTTCAAATTATAAAATCTTTCCCTTTAAATATTCAGGTTTAACTTCCCAGCACTTGAAATATTAAAATCTGACTGTATAAACAAAATAGAAACATTTTTACATTGAACAGCAACTCATGTTAGTAGGACAGTATTTTTAGCAAAAGTGGGAAAACATAGAATAACTGTCATAATCATGCCTATTTTTGGCCGTAGACAAATTCATGTTTGCATGATTAGGCAATTTCATCATATCCTAAACAGGTAACAGACATTATTAATGGATTGATACTGTTAGTTAATGAAGAGAAGGATTAGGAAGCATCATAGTCTGGAAATTGCTGAGGATATAAGGAAGTTTATATTTGTGCCTGAAGATTGTGGAATTTCCTAATTCGGTATATTGAAAACAAGATATGATGTTGCAACCTCACAGCTAAATGTAAGTGTCAGCTGCAAAAAAACAGGTCCACGCATAAAGGTCCAATTGAACTGCTTTAAGTTAGATAAGGGTCAATGGAATTCAAGGGTGGGAGGGTTAGTCCACTTGTGGCTAAGTAGAGACTCTAAGATGTTGTTTTAACTCTGCTCCCATGGTCTGCCACTCCTTCTCCAATGTTGGAAGAAAAATCCATCTTGGTCAGTTCCAAGCTAAGAGAAAGGCACTGGAAATAAAATGGAGACCGATTGGAAAGCAAGTTTATTGATGAGCAGAACTACAGAATGCAGTTCTGGGACAACTGACAAATTAGCTTGATGAGTGCAAGGATTTTTATACAGTTTAAGGTGTTTTATAATTTTGAGGTTTGCTTTGTGTGCTTTTATTATTTGATTGATTTTACTTGTTTCACAAAGGCTTGTGATGGGTTTTAATTATCAGCTTCTTGTCCTAATTCTGTCAGGCATGTGTAATTGGATTTTATCCTGTTATCTGGACCGGTATTATTTCCATTTTTCTCATTGAATGGGGTTAAGATCATGCCCTGTCCTTTATCCCATCACCTGGAGATGAAAGTGTTTAGTTTGTGAATAGGCTTGGCCCGAGATTTCTTAATGGACATAGGCTATTAAGAAAGACTTCCCTTTCCCTATTATATTATGGAAATATAATATTCTACTTCTTTTAATATTCCCCAAAATATTTCATTCTCAGGGGGCCGCAGGACTTCCCACACCTACAATAAACAAACTTCTTGAAAAAATTAAAAATAAGTATGTAAAAAAATAGCTGAACAGAAAAATGTTCAGGGAAGCATTATGTTTATATTACACATTACTGTAATATTACATGTCTGATTATAAATATGTATTCAGAACTGGAAAGCACCTGGTTCATTTCTTAATGTATCACCTTTACACTTCAGCTCTTGTGTTCATGCTCTTAAAGTTTATTTATATATTATTGTTTGTCCTGATCTTTGGACCAGGAAGTAACGTTTTTTGTTGTTGAGAGAATCAAATATTCAAGGACAACACTGTGCAAAGCATAAAAGAACAAAGAAGTGTTGTATAAAGGAAACATCGAATTGGAATACATATGTGTTTGAATAAAATATATTACACGTATGAATATGCACAGATTTGTGCTGTACTTCTGATTTTAGTTTCTAGTGTCATTGTTTCCAGTGGGATACAATTCCTCAAGAATTCTCTGAGAATAAGCATAATATATTTCAGGTAATAGAAAGTTCTGTCCTCTATTCAGCTTCAATAAACAAACTATCCTTTACTGCTTTGCCTGCTGAGAAGAGAAAGATTAAAGAGATTATTTCCAGTAAGGAATATATGACTCAGAATGAAAGTAAAATGGAGTAGGGAGAATAGAGAAAAAGATCTTATTAAATTTAAAAAAACTGAGAAAAATAAAGAAAATGCTTAATCTTTATGTATTTTTCACAAATAAATACATTGTTGTTATGAATCAATTTCATTATTGTGCCAATTCATGTTCAATAGCCTTGCAAACGTATGTATTCTGCAGATACATAAATTGATTTAAACATGGATAATTCAAGTTTATAGTTTAGTTGTCTGGCAAAAAGAAAAAAAGTTTTCAGAGAAAAACAATGCACTTTAGACCCCATGAGAATATAAACTCTAACTATGACTATATAGCAAAAATTGTTTCCCATATAGTTTCTATTTGAAAAATGGTACCTGGCGATTTTGTTTTTAATTGGCAAAAGCTGGTTTAGGATAAGGAAAATAAGTCATCAGAAGGCTACTGATCCCCAGCTTTTCATTGCTATCCCAAGTAGAGTCAGAGGGACAGGTTGGGGCTTCTATCACAAGGTAGTACAGGTGGTTCTTGACTTACAACAGTTCATTTAGTGACCATTCATTAACAATGGCATTGAAAAAAGTGAGTTATGATCGGTTTTCACACTAATGACCCTTACAGCATCCCCTGGACATGTAATCAAAATTCAGATGCTTGGCAATTGATTCATATTTATTACGGTTGCAGTGTCCTGGGGTCATGTGATCAGCTTTTGCGACCTGCTGACAAACAAAGTCAATGGGGAAGCCAGATTCACTTAACAACCGGGTTACTAACTTACCAACTGTAGTGATTCACTTAACAACTGTGGCAAGAAAGTTCATAAAATGGGGCAAAACTCATTCATGTCTCACTTAACAACATTGTCAAAAGGGATCACATAACTCCTGGACACCACAACAGTCATATATGTGAGTCAGTTGCCAAGCAACTGATCACATGACCACATGGAGATGGAGCAACGGTCGTATATGTGCAAAATGGTCATCCATCAACCCCCCCATGCCCTTGTAATTTTGAATGGTCACTAAATGAATTGTTGCAAGCCGAGGACTACCTGTATTAACTGGAATGCCCCCTAACCAATCAACCAAGATACGGAAATGGATCGATTTATTTTGCCCACCCGCGAACTGGCTTCTCGTGAAGTAAGGCGACGCTTTCTCTTTAAACGAGGAAAAAAAAAAAACAAGGGGGGGGGTGAAAGGGAAGGTCACGTGTCCGCCGGTATGCGCGCGCCGGAACCCGTCCGGCCGGAGAGAAACCAACAAGCTCGGCGGCGGCGAGTGTCGCGCGCGTCTCTTCCCGGAATAGCCGCCCTTTAAGAAGGTTGGGTCGTGGCCAGTTTCGGCGGCGGGGGAGGCAGGTCTAGTTGGGTTTGGCTGCCGCTTCTCCGGCAGTGGCTTGCCTGAGCGCGGCGGTTCGCTCTCTTGCCTTGCCTTGCCTGCCTTCCTTTGGCTACCCCGCCATGGAGCTTTTCCAAGCCAAGGATCACTACATCTTGCAACAGGAGAACCGGGCGCTCTGGTGTAGTCGCGCCGACGGCAGCCTCCAGCTACGACCCGGTGAGTTCGTAGGCAGATGGTGGCCCTGACCGAGCCACCCCGCTGGGCGAAATGGGCGGGGAGCGGGAGCAAGAACTCCTTGGAGGTAAACCTGGCGTCGGCGGGACTTAGCCGGCACCGAGAAGGGGAAGGGAGCTCGGAGTGGTTACGGGATAGTTGGGTGGAGGAAGGGCAACCTTCTGAGGGGCTGAAGGCAGAGGCGGCTCTCGGGGCACCGGGAGAGAGGGCGGTTGATCCACTGGGCGAAGGAGTGCAGGTTCACTCACCTGGAGGTGTCTCGTGTTACCTGGAGGGGGGAGGGGGAGTGTCTGGTGACAAGTGCAACACCTACAAATAGAGGAGGGGGCACGTCCTCTCCGCTTCCCCTGAGGTGGAGAAATGGGCACACAAGGGCATGTTCAGGGGAGGCCATGTTCAGTCCTGAAGGGGTCTTTAAATTCCTGAAGTGCAGGTAATCCTTGACATACGACTACAAACGAGCCCAAGATTGATGTTGCTGAGTGAGACATTTGTTAGATGAGTTTTACCCCATTTTATGACCTGTCTTGCCATCTTTGTTAAATGAATCGCTGCAGTTGTTAAATTAGTAACCCGGTTTCTTAAGTGAATCTGGCTTTCCCCATTGACTTGGTTTGTCAGAAGGTCGCAGAAGGTGATCACATGATCCCGAGACAACTGCAACGGTCATAACACTGAGTCAGTTGTCAAGCATTCAGATGTAATTCACATGACCGTGGGGATGCTGCAATGGTCATAAGTGCGAAAAATGGTCGTAAGATACTTTCTTCAGTGTTGTAAGTTTGAATGGTCACTAAATGAACTGTTGTAAGTCGAGGACTACCTGTATTTTACAGAGTAAAGCAGTAAAGGGCCTTGGGATACATTGGATATTACGGAAGTTGTGGCATTTTTATTCTTCCCTAATACCTTCTCTCAGGATGGTAATGTTTGTCCCATCCTAGCCTGCCTTTTTCTACTGTGGGCTGTGGATCTCCTATGTAAATACCTCTGGGTTTGTTGCATTTGACATTTAGAGAGTTAAAGCAAGGGGGTTTGGAGGTTACTGTGAATATATCCAATGACGCTTTTGAAATATTGGTATAGGGCAGTGGTAGGGAACCTTGGCTCTTTTATCACTTATGGACTTCAACTCCCAGAATTCCTGAATGAGCTATAAAAAGTTCCCCATCCCTGGCCTACTGGTTTTCAGTTGTGAGGGAAATCAATTTTTGATTTGAATGGGATTGTTCAATATACAAAGGTCCTAATTTTTGACTTGAATGATTAATATTCTTTATATGTCCTACATTTGTATATTAAACAGTCCCATTCAAGTCAAAAATTGATTTCCCTCACAACTGAAAAACCACTAGGCCAGGGATGGGGAAACTTTTATGGCTCACTCAGGAATTCTGGGAGTTGAAGTCCATCAGTGATAAAAGAGCCAAGGTTCCCTACCGCTGATATAGGGCCTTTTTTCCCCTTCCGGTTTTAATGTTTGAATTGTTGTAACAGGTTATTTCAGCAATGGGAATAAAGTTGAGACGTTGTTTAATGGATGTAATGTTAAATCAAATGATTAGTTTGGCTTAGCGATAATTAGTTGGATATATGCGTAATAGATTTTGTATACCATTTGGAAAAGAAATAAGGGAGGGGCTATGCTTGTAGCAGTGATAAAGTGCTACCAACCTGTCCTTGGGATGAAAGTCCACTATACCATCATAGAATTAATTCCAATTGCTAAATTGCTAATTCTGCATTCTTCCTTTTATTGCCATATGGTAGCATGCTGCTTGTGTAACTGTAGTGTGTCACTGTAGTGTGTCACTGTAAGCAATGTAAGTAAAACCCTCTTTGTTGACATCATCAGCAGATGGAAATCCATCTATCAATCAAAGTGAGGTGGAAGTGAATTTTGAAAGATGGCTGGTCCACATCTTCCTATGTGGGTCAAAGCAGGAGTGAAACCTGAGAGTGATGCCCAGTAAAACAGAAGAACCAGTTCTCTCAAAGCCCAGCAGCGCTCTCCTGTTATGATCAGCTCTGCTGCTTTAGTTAGAGCTACCCAGCTTTTTGCAGGGCTGGGGTTTTTGAAAGAGTAATCGCTTTTCATTTGCTTTTCAACAACCTCTCTCCCCCCCCCTCCCCCCCCCCCCCCGCTGATTAGCTATTGGCAGTGTGAGGGGTGGGGAAGCCTGCTGGATTTTTAAATAATTGTCTCTCTCACTTTACCATACATCTTCCCTGTATAATGATATGTGGGGACGACCTTGGGAAACTGAGTCCAGATGCTGCCTAGGAAATGGTTAGATAAGAGACAGCATAGTTGTAGATGTATAATGGGCAGGGTGAGAGACTCAGAAGACAGCCTCCCTAATTTCTTGAGTTGTAAAGAAATCTGGGAGAATTGCATAATAAAGTAGAATTAACTCATCTGATCATGTTTTCTTTGTGGTCTACTTGGTAAGGCTGACATCGGCTATGGTTGATCAGCTGTGATTCTTCCCCCCCTTCAGAGAATTGAGGAATTTCCCTATAAAGTGGGGGACCACTGCACTTTCCCCATTGTTTTGATCAGTTCTTCTGCAGGCTTCTTTACACAACAGATTTAGTGCTCATTCATTGGTAAGCTGATACAGCCAAAAAAGTTAACCTACTTTCAGTCATACAGAGAATAAAATTATTAAATGTTGGTAAAGAGTATGAAGTTCTAAAAATATGTTTATTTAGGAGTATTATGGTGATTTTAGTAGATTAATAGCAAGATCCTTTATAGAACAAGAGGTAGGTATGCTCTTGGAAAATGATGTAGCCACATAGTTTATTGTTCTACTTTAGGGACTGATAAAGAAATTGCGGTACTTGACATATAGTTAAATGGCAAGATAAAGTTTTCAGCTAAGCCTTGAATGGGTTATTTCATTTTTCATGTTTTTTTAAAGGTTCTCATCATACAAGCATGCAGCTGTGTTTTTTTAACCTTTTATTTCTGCTATATTTCAGATAGGTGAGACCTACCTGTCTCATGATTTGAAGAACTGCCAATAATGGATTGCTGATATGCCATACAAAGAGCTCTTGATGTAGCTTTGCTGCTCTTTTTCTGACATTGTTGCAAGCTGGTTTCTAAATATTTTAGGAAGAATCATAGCTATATTGTCTGTGACAGGAGATTTGACTAAGCATTGAATTCCTGCTGATTGGGTAGAGTAATGAGTACGAGAGTGAAACACATATTGAAATGACAATATGCTTGTTCTTTTATTATCCTTGTCTGAAGATATTTTTTGCTTCAATGACAATCTGTTCACATTTTCTAATTTTGAGTTTAGAGTTTGTGCTAATGAAGTAACCAGGATGAAAGCTAAAATGGTTGGTTTTGTTTATTTGTGGCATTATGTAACAAAGCTTGCTGTCATGGCTTGGCATAGTTTTTCAAACTGTAAGCAGTTTAACAATGATGACCAAATTTGTTAGTTATATACAAGTAGTCCTAGACTTACAGCAGTTTGTTTAGTGACAGTTCAAAGTTAAAACAGTTCTGAAAAAAGTGACTTATAACCATTTTCCACAGTCGTGACTGTTGTAGCATTTCCATAGTCAATCAAAATTTGGATGCTTGGCAACTAGTTCATATTTATGACTGTTGCAGTGTCTTGGGATCTTATATGATCAGCTTCTGTCAAGCAAAGTCAATGGTGAAGCCAGATTCACTTAATTGTGTTAACAGTTTAGCAACTGTGGCAAGAAAGATCATGAAATGGGGCAAAACTCACTTAAAAATAGTCTCAGCAACATAAATTTTGTGGTTATAAGTCAAGGCTTACCTGTAATTCATCAACAACAATTTTAAATTGATTTATATATTTTTTCTTTTTTTCCAATATGGCATAACAGGTTTGTCTAATTAAATGTGTGACTAAAGAAAGATTCTCTAATACTGTAGATACTCAAACATTCCTTGGCAATAAGTTATTGCAAAAAGTATTCCTTGAAGGTAAATATTGGAAAATCACTGTCAAATTAATGTGTTTGCTAGAATTTTGAACATAACTTGAAGATTGAATTTTGAAATTCTGTAATAAGAACTATCTTTGAAAAAAAATACAGCATTAGGAAGTTTCTTTGGTCTTTTCTGATGCCTGGAAGGATTTTCCTTGATACTATACTGATTTTGGAGATACTTGAAAAGCAGAGAACCTTCTGATGTATTCTTTCCAGTATTTTCAATAGCACATCTAAGTTTTCTCTTGAATTTCAAATTACATCTTTCCCCTTGGTTTCATTCTGGAATCCCCTGGATTGTCATTTTTAAAAGGGGTTTGAAAATGTGGAAAACTATGTTACATTGAAACAGATAATTTGTGTAATTAATTATTCACCTTTTGTGTTTCTGCTTTCAAGTCAGTCTCAACTACTGACAAGAATTTGGACAAATCCATATACAGTAGTTTTTTAGCAACCTTTTCAGAAGTGGTAAGCGACCTGAATTTGTCTAGTTGGCTTAGTGCCTGGGTTGTAGTCTTCATTCAGTTGGCTTAGTCAGTGCCTAGTGCAAGGCTAGAACTTGTAGTCTTCCAATTTCTAGCCCTGTGTCTTTAACCTTAACTCAAAGTAGCTTTAAATTTGCTAGTGGTTGAAATTGAATCATATACCATTTCCCCCTATTTCTTCCTTCTTTTGAAATGTCTCTCTTTGACTGTTGACCAAATGTGATCCATATTTTGAAAAAAAAAGTATATCCCGCCATAGGGCATCTTGCTGTGGCCACTTTCTCTTACATTCATGAAGTGAAACAATTAAAACTAGATGATTATGAGTTCTCTTTCTGCAATTCCCATTTATCACATACAAGTATAATTACTCTGTTATCTATCAATGACTTCTTTGCCAAATATCTAAGACTATATCCAATCAACAGTTGATTAATTTTTATGTTACATTGTAGTTTGGTCTGAAACATTTATATTTAAATTTGTACCCTGTCTTCCAATGTCTATTCTTTACTTGGGTGCTTAAAAATGTAAAGAAATAAAATTCAGAAATACAAACCAGAAAAATAAAATGCAATAAAAACTACTCCTATAACAGTTAAAATAGTTTGATGTAAAATATATTTGCTGTAAAACAAGTGTTTCTTTGAATAAGAGGTTTATTAACACAATGCAGAACTCTTAATTAATTTCCTGGTATTGTTTTAGGTTGTTCTTTTTTGTTGTTTGAAAATATTCTGCATTTTTCTGCTTCCGCTTCCCCAATATGTTTTGAAGTTTAATTTAAATAATATTGTATAAGAGTTTGATTTAAAAACATCACAGAGCTAGATTATTGTAATTTCAGATAGTGAAGTAGCAAAGAGTCTGGTATCAGTTTCTGAATGCTTCTGTATCATTGAATTGTGAAACATGATAGTCTCTTTTGGTTTTAACTTAAAATAAGCTATAGCAGCTAGTTTGAATTGTGCATAGTAAAAGCTGTAAAGAAAGAAGGTACAGTGCTTTATAACTTTTTAAATTAAATTTAAGAAAAACTGTGTTAAGTGGACTGTTTAAATGAGCTTTCAGAGCTATTTTTGTGCATTTTTCTTTCTGTGCATTCTTTTTCTAGGTTGAACAATTATACTTCTTTTATAATGTAGTTTACTCCTGGGCTTTGAATTAACTAAAAATATTTTTGTTAATCTTAGTCAACTTTAGACATATGTGTCAAAAGAAAAACTTGTAGAAATTTTTAATAAGGATTCTTAAAATCTGAACTTATCCATTTCTATGATTTGCATTTCAAAGTTATTATATTATATTATATTAGGTAGCCTATTTTCGTCTTCCTAAAAATTTCTTGTCTCTGTTGTACCTCCCCATGGATTTTGTGGACCCGCTTCAACATAATTAAAGATTAGCAAGGAACTCAACCAAATCTTTCATCCAATCCTCATTAGTATAATGATAAAATTTGTGTTTGATGCTACAACTGTTTGATGGCTTCATAATTGGCTGAATGACCTCAGTTCTTATAAACTGCTCTGCATTAGCTGAATAGCACTGAATAGGATGCTAAGGTTTCTTTCTTTGTTGTTCAACATTTGTGTTTCAGTCATTTATATGCCTTTTGACTCCCAGCAACTCTAGGTGATTTACAATGGTTTAAAATATTTTTAAAAAAATAAGAGTACAAAAATACAAACAAGATGGCAAAGAAAATAAACCAGGATGGGAACAAGGGAAAGGATGAAAGGAAGCATAAATTGTCCTTGTCAAATAGCTGGGTGAAGAACCTTGTCTTCAAAATATCACTGGGTGGGGGATATTTGAATCTTGAGGTGAACCTCCTTCCAGAAGGCAGGTGCTGATGCAGAGGATATGCAAAAAATGGTATTGATTAATTGTTGGAAACCAGGGTCTGCTGGATTGAACTGGCCAAGCAGATACATGGGAGATTGGTGGTCCCTCAAGTAACCAAGTTCTCTGCCATGTTAGGTTTTAGAGGTAATGAATTCATACAGAAGCAAAGTGGCAACCAAAGCAGGTGTCACATTCTTAAACCATTAAAGGGAAAGGGAAGGTTGGACACTGGTTAATAGATACGGAAGACTGTTGGATCTAATATTGGGCTCTTGAGAAATATACCATTGCCTCTTTTAAGAGTGAGGGCACTTCCCCCTCTTTCAGAGAGGCCAAAATTACATCATTGACCTCCCTGGCGGCTATCATGACCCAGAAAGCAGCTGGATCCAGTGAACAAATGACAGTATAGGGAGCCCTGTTCTTTCTTCTGGAGTTACCATCATAAACTTATCCCAGATCACACCACCAGACTGTATCTCAGGCACTGTAGCCTGACACAATCAGAGTCCAAGGCAGAGTGAATATGAGTGACTTTATCTTACAGCCAGCCAGAATAATCTTAAAAAATGCCTCATTTTTCCATCCTTGTTGCGATGAGGTAATGCCTGATATGGTTGTTTACATGTGGCTGGTCAGTTTTCCTCCAACTGCAAAAGACTTCCTCCTCCTGGCATCTCTTCTAGCACTTCATTTCCCAGAGCTTCTAGTAAACTAGTTGTACTTGAATTGGCATGCAGGAAAAGGCCACACAGGAGTGATACAATTCAAGGCCCCACCCATCTATTGCAGGCAGTGACTTTATCAGATCCTAGAACAACAAAGGGTTGGACTACTATGTGAGTTTTGATCATATTTTCAGCTGTAAGATTCTATGATCTCTCTGGCTGTGGTGCACAGAAAAAAAACAGAAAATATTTTCTTGTCTTATTACGTACCACATTCATTTCTTTGCTTGCTTTGAAGTGGAGACATCAGAGACAGATAAAATACAACCACCAGCCAATTGTAGCCCCCACCTCATTGTGGAGGAACAAGAGGCGAGGAGCATTCTGAGGGCTGTGGATCCTAGAAAGGCTGCCAGTCCTTACAGTATCTCTGGCTGGGTACTTAAATACTGTGCTAATCAGTTGGCTGGATTCTTTACCAGGATCTTCAATTGGTCTTTATCCCAGTCCACTATTCCATCTTGTTTGAAGGCTTCCACTGTTGTTCTACTGCTAAAGAAGTTCCCTATCAATACCATCAATGATTACAGACCAGTAACATTCACTCCTATCATCATGAAGTGCTTTGTGAAATTGGTCTGCCAGCACATCATTTCTGGTCTTCCATATACATTTGATAAACACCAGTTTGCATACAGAAGAAATAGATCTACAGAGGATGCTATAGCCATCACTCTTCACGCTGTTCTGACTCATCTAGGACAGCGGGGGGGGGGGGGGGGGCGCTATGTGAGGATGCTTTTTGTAGATTTTAGTTATGCATTTAACACAATTCTTCCACATAGACTAGCGTCTAAACTTCTGTACCTTGGCCTTTGTTATTCAATCTGCCTTTGGATTATGAATTTCCTGTCTGGCCACTCACAGAAGGTCAAATTAGGTAATCATATCTCTTCAGCCCTTATTCTTAACACTGGTACACCACAGGGTTGCATATTGAGTCCCTTACTCTATACTCTTTATGTGCATGATTGCATTCCCACTCACGCTAGTAATACTATTACTAAATTTGCAGATAATACAACAGTGGTGGGACTCATCTCCAGGGGGGATGAGTCTGCCTACAGAGATGAGGTGGATCTGTTGCTTTCGTGATATGGAGACACCAAGGAGCTTATATTCTATAAGCTTATAGCTTATAGAAGGAACAGATCAGACATTCAGCCCTTGCTTATCAGTGGAGACCGAGTGGAGCAAGTGGCCAGTTTTAAGTTTCTGAGTTTTACCATAAAAGAGGACCTGACCTGGAGCACTGGACAAAAGGGCCCAGCAGAGATTATACTACCTGAGACTTCTCAGGAAACAACTGAATGAAAAGCTGCTGGTGACCTTCTACCGTTGTCTCCTATCATTTAAAAATAAGAAAAAGAAAATACAGAGAGTTATATAGCAGTCAGTCTGACAATGCTATCTGGGAATATCTTAACTAATTAATAAAATGGTTTATTAAAAGCACCTTGAAAACATTCTGTTAATTACTAGAAGTCAGCATGGATAGGAAAATAATTCTTGACAATTTTTTTTGCTTTCTGATAAGGCTATTTCCTTATTTAGCTGTGAGAATAATAGACAATTGATTTTAAAGTATTTGATAATGTGAATCATATGTTTTGATTAGCAAGCTAGTTAAATATGGACTGCATGATATGAGAATTAAGAGGATATATAACTGAGATGAAAATTATGCTCAAAGAAAGGTTATTTTAAACTGGAATGAAATATTGAGATAGTTTGCTATCCCCAGTCTTTAATATTTTTATTAATGTTTTTTAAGGGCAGGGAATGTGTTTTCAAGTTTCACAAAAGTTTGGATGAAAAACAAATTAAAAATTCTTTTGAGAAGTTAGATAAATTGTTTAAACAACAGAATAAAAATAACAGAGGCAACCAAAGTTCTTCACATAGGAAATTATGAATAAGAAAGGATTTGGAAATATTTGGTTCATTAACACTGCTTGTGAAAAAAATGGGAATATCAGTTGATTACAAAACTGAAAATAATCAAGTGCAGTTTTTGGCTTTATCAACAGGAGCACTGTTTCTAAACAACTCAATTCTCCTACGAGCTGCTCGGAGCATCCATTTGATTGGGGTTGGTTCAGTCTTCGTTCTGATAGGCTGAGCTTAAACTTTGGAACGCTCCTCCTCCTCCACGAGACTCCTCCCAGCGTTCCCCAGTTTTAGCTCAGCCCTCGTCTGAATAGGTTGTTTTAAGAGCTTGTTCTGGTCGAAGCAGGTGATTTCTGTATTTTTCCAATCCCTCCTTTATTCTTTAGTGTCCTTTCCCTGTCTTGGGTCCTTTTATTATTCTGTTTTTTTGCACTTCGATTTACTTCTGTTCTATTTATATTTAATTGGGCACTGAGAGCACAGTCCCTCTGTTCTCCCTTTTGGGTGATCAGGGCTCAAATAATTATTTGAGGGGGGTAGAAGTTTCAGCTCCCCCCCCTTAGTAAAAGGGGATCCCCTGGAACGTTGCTTTCCAGCCCCCCCCCCCCGCCGCCCCCCCCCCCTGCCGATTTTGCCTTGCTATTCCAGTTTAGACAGACCTCATCATGAGCATTGTGTTCAACTGTAGGGATCATACTTGAAAAATTTGGAGAACTTGAAATAAGTTCAGAAAAAGATAGTGAAGATGATCAGGGCATTAGTAATTAAGTCCTATAGAATGAAATGGAAGAATGTTTAGCCTTGAAACAAAGGAATGAAATAAAGATAGTACTCCTTAGTTATCTGAATAACATGGAAAATGGATTTAAGTTATAAGAAGGCAGTGACCGTTAGAAAAAACCTTAAAGGTAAGAGAAGTTTGACAGTAGAGCCAATTACCCAGAGAGGTAGTTGGCTTCCTGTCACTGGAGTGGTTCAAGAAGAGGTTAGAGAGCTTTATAGACATTTGTCTGTGATGTTGGATTTCTGTAGTGGGCAGGTATTAGATTTGATGGTATCATTCATCTCTATAGTTCAATAATTCTCAACTTTACTTTAGTCAGGGTGTTAGATCAAGAAATATATAATGTTTTTTAAAAGAAATTGTTCTTAATTGGATGGAATAAATGTGTACACTATCATTTTGTACCTAACATATTTACACTATCATCTTGCCTATAGAAACACAGTTTTTCTGGATAAATAATAAAATAAGAAATGTGTATTTGAATTATATGGATAAAACAGTTTATGTATCTAACTCATCTCCTCTTCCTCTGCAGCTACTGATCTTCTTTTGGCTTGGAATCCAATTTGTCTGGGTTTGATCGAAGGAATTATTGGCAAAATTCAGCTTCATACAGGTACGGACAATAAAATATTTGTAGAGCCTGAAGAAATAGTTAAAATAATGCTCAGTTTGTTATGCGTTAGGAACCTCTACTTTAAAATTACCTATGACTGACAAAATATATCTGATCTTTGCCTATACTTCTATCTATGTAATGTATCACTTTTTTGTTGAATTAATGAAGAATTGGAAAGCACATGGCTGTTTAAAACTATGTCATAGTTCTTGATGAATTGTGTTTTTGTGATTTATCAAATGACGTTAGGAAAGAAAAATATACATATATGAATGAAATATATACACATTCATGAGCATATTATGAAAGATTGAAATGGTTTAAGTTCAGCCTTTAGTAATTTATGTGTAATATATTAGTAATATGTGGCTGTAAAATATTAATGAGAATTCTTGTAACTAAATTTTGTTTGGTATTATAAATAAAACTGCTGAATTGAAAATTCTGGAAGAAACATGGAAATATCACCAATATTATACGAAAAGGCATATTTTCGGAGAGCCGATTACTAACTGGACTCTATAAAGCATTTAAAAAGAGATGTCTTACAAAACATGTAATTGTGAGTGTAGTACTTTTCTTGAGAACTTTATAGCTTAGAAGGGTGTTTCTGGCTTTCTGCTCTGTGTTTATATACATGTTCTTTGCTAGTAATCACATCAGAACTGCCTGGATATGCACATTGCATGCAGAGGTCCTTTGGGAACAACTTTTGAAACTCTGGTATGATACTCCAAAGAATAACAATTGCTTTGCTCTGAAGAAAGGTGCTTCATTTGTGCTAGCATGCTTTGTGTATCACTTCCCCCCTCCCCAAAATGGTTTGTATAATCCTAGTTACTACAATATATTAAAGATTTCCTTCACTTAAGTGGTTTCATGTGCTTTATGTTACTGTAAAAGCTAGACAAGTTGTCTATGGTAGTGGCCCCCTACCTTTTGGGCACCGGGTACAAAGGTTTTCTCCTAACTGGAGCCGCATGGTTTCACATGCTGCTTGCCATGGTTGGAGCTTCACTTGTTTGTGTGACCTGGTTTCTGGCATTCTGCGGATCAGAACTAGTCCACAGATCAAGGGTTGGGACCCCTGGTCTGAGAAGATTCTCAATCATCCAGGTCATGGTTGTCCCAAAGATGCTTAAAAAAAAGCTCAAAAGGCAAATGAAAAGAAAGTCCAATTGCCTTTGGGAGCTAGGCAAGTTGTTCTTCACTAAGAACAATTGGATATACTGTTGAAAAAGACTGAGAAAAGTACTGTATGCACACCTTAAATATTTCAGAAGTGAGGTCAGCCTGCTTTAGATTCTCTTGGCTTTCTTTACCTCATTTTTAAACAATACTTAGGCAAGCAATATCTCTTGTGAATTGGTTTGTGATAATAGTTACAGATGGGTTAATACAATTATTTCTCCAAATTGAGGCATAAAATTCAAGCTGATTTCAATAAAAATGGTCCATGCGTTTTACTTTCATTTGTCTGGCTTGTTCCAGTATTTTGAAAGAAAGATAGGTATGAGAAACTATCATATATTGTATTTGTCATAATATGCTGCTTAAAGATGATTTTTTTTAGCACCAGCAAACTAGATTTTATTTTAGAAACTGAAACCTGTACATAGATTTTATAGTTTGCATTTTATGTTCATAAAGTACTTACTACTAATATTGATGCTATGATGAAATAAGGTTAAATGAAACCTGAATCTTGGTGTCTCATGTGTAGCATTCTACACTGTGAACAAGCTTTCTTCAATAATTGGCTTTAATACTTCCTTTATCCAGTTAAAAAGCTATAAGGAAAGTATAGTGGATTGTACCTAGAGAAACAATACATGAATTTAAGATTACCCCTCCCTTTTTTTAGGGGTGCTTGTGTGAAGCAAATTCTCCTCCCCCGCAATCTAAAATCCAATGTTTCTACTGTACCCTGCAAAAATCTAATGGGAATGTAACTCTTAAAGATAATGGAGCCTGTTTCAGAAGTTGCAACAGGGAGCTACTATTGACTGTTTTTGTAAGTCTATTTTGCGAGATAGCTTAGTTGTCTGTGGCCTTAAACTGAACAAACTGTACTTTGTGAAAGTTTCCTCTGACAGTTATGGGTGGAAAATCTATTCCACTGTTGTTTCTCCATCCTCTTTCTGGAAAAAAAACCCTAAGAGGATAGTATTACTTCTTTGAGGATTTTAGAAAAGCAAATAATTGCTGCTGCTATTTTTTGTATAAGTTCTCGTTCATAAGAAAATAATTAAAGGAAGACAGGAAACATTATTTTTAGATAACTATGTTTATTGAGGAAGAACTGGAATGTAACAAAGAAGCTTGTTGCTTAAGGATTAGTCAGAATCCCCAGGAGTTCTTCTGCCAATGGAAGAGTAGGACTGTAGCACTGGGTATTTTGTAAAGGAAGAATAGTGTTACACTATTTTATAGGGACGTATATGAGAATTCTGTGGGGTTAGTCCCAAATATTACTTGATATTTTAAAGATTTATTATGGAAATGTAATTGAGAGTTTGAAGCTCATTCTAGCAGCAGAAATGGAATTTTCAGGAATCCTCAGAAATTCAGTTTTATTAATTTTTACATATTTATGGGTTTACTTTTAAAAACAAGTAATGTATTTAACTGAAAGAGAGACTGTTTTTCAAATAATTTACCTTCAAAATCAAATAAAAATTAAATACTTTACAAGTACAGTAACATAGTTACATTTTTGAATATCTGAAGTTTTGAATATTTTAATATAGCAAATTTATTTATAATGAATAAATAATAGTCTGGGTACTACTGAATTCTAAATGTGTTTGAACAAATTACTTCTGAAAAAATATTCATATCTCTGTTTTTTCTTTCCTTTCTGGAGACAGATTAGTAGAAGGGACTGCATTGTGATTGGATACAAAGAGTATTTAGTTGGAACATTAGAGATAAAAAGGGTTTTCATTTTTTTTTGGCAGCAAAATTGTTTTCTAGATGCTGCAGATAAAATACAAAAACCAATTGTCAACACTGTCATTGAACTCTGTATATAAACAATTGCAACATTAGTAACAGCTTGCTTCATCTTGCCTGGTATGGGGTTTGCTCCTGTCATTAAAAGATGGGCATGTATTCTGGCTATTAGTCAAAATAAGAGAAATATCCACTGTGCTTCGATGGGTAGAGCCATATTTTTTTTTGCTTGTTTCTCCCTGGCTGTAAATACAGTGGGGTAAAAAAGTATTTAGTCAGGTGAGGTATACCTATGATGACAATTACAGGCCTTTCTCATCTTTTTACGTGGGAGAACTTGCACAATTGGTGGCTGACTAAATACCCTTTTGCTCCACTGTACTGCTTTCTCCCAGACCCAACATCATCCATGATTATGAGGAATACTTTCATTTATATTTGAATGAATGTAACAAAACAAATATCCAAAACAGAAGAAGCAGGAGTAATGCTTGAAGAAGATCTCATGAATGGTTCCATTGTTCTTTTAAGATCTTCAGATACTTGAGGGAATGTCTGAAAAAAGTGGTCCATGGGAGAACGCAAATAGATTAGTAGACTTGGTTTAATGTAACTTGTGCCACTCAAGCTGAACCTTTCTTTTACTTATGCACTGACTTATTTATTTATTTATTTAAATTTATAAACTGCCCCCTCTCCCAAATTGGGACAATATTTAAATATTTTTAAATATTGCTTCTGCTTTGTAATATATTTTTAATCAGATAAGCATATTCGCTCAATAGAAAGTTGGATATTTTCTTTATCCTCAAGAAAAAGATACTTAATTTAACATGGACTTCTCAAAATAGGCAAGTAAATAATAAAAAGGGACAGAAAATCTTTTGAAATACCTATGTATAAATCTGGTTTTCTGTCTCCAAATGAAAAACAATCTTGGATATCTTACATTTCCAATAAATTTCTGCATAGCTGTGTATGATCATGTGGGTGTGTATACACACACATACACACATGCACACCTGACCTGAAATCCTACTCCAAAGTGCCACAATAACAACAAAATGAAATGGATATTTATTCATCAAAATATTGCCTATAAAAATGAAACAATAAAAGTCATTGATCTTTCTTTCTCTCACCAAATATAACAATCATTCTCTTTTCTCACACACAAACCACTGTCATAAATGAAAACATATATAGAAACACCTCATCTTTTCTTCAACTGAAATTAGTTATGAAACAAGGTTACATAAGTGGAAGTCTGTTTGCATGATTGCATTTTCTTCACCTCACAGGAACTGTAAAAAATATTCTTCTGCCAATCCCAACAGCAAATTTGAGAACATATATGCTGGCTGATAGATTGTGATGTCATAAAACATTTGTAAAGACATAAACACCTGGGGAATCTATTTCTTTTGTGGATGGAAGGGTTATTTTCATCTGTGGAAGACTCTGAGATTAAGTTGCTTCCTTTTGATGGAATTATTTTTACCAATTCCCTGTTCAGCCCCCGTGCCGTTTTCCAATTTTTTTTTTAAACAACTTGTCACAGGCTATAAGAAACTTAAAGCGCAAGGGGGAATTACTCTTTCTGCAGATGTTTTTTCCCTTTTTCTGTTAGAGTATCTCTAAAGTGGAGTTGTACAACTGTAACTATGGATGTACTTACTCTATTTGAGATTTTTTAATCTTATTTAACTTATTTGAAACAAAAAGATGCATTAGTTCTCCTTCGGCTATTAAGGCCACTATTGATGCTGACCAAGGCAAACTAATATTAGCATAAAAATTATTCTTTAGGTTACAGTGTATTTTACTGTTCTATGAATGAAGTTGTAATTACATGAATTATCTATTCTGATTCTGATTTTGGGCTTTGTTACAATGATAGTATGTTACAGTATCACTCCCTTTTAAAGTATTTGAAAAAAAGGAAACTGGAAATATTTAATTTTGAATCTTCAGAACAGATTTAATGCTCACTGGCATGTATTGTCATTGAATGTTATGTAGAACTGAAGTAAGGACTGAAAAACATTCTGCCTTATTCTGCAAATATAATCAAAATATATATTTTCATTATTGTGTCCTTTGATTCAGTGGAATATTCAAAGTAAGTAGCAGTTATTAAGATGTAGGCCATAAACTAAAACTAACTGGAATCAGCAATAACAGATATGGCAAAATGGCTATAGATAATGTTAGTCAAATGTGGCTCTCCTAAGAATATGCTGCGGCCTGGAGATTATTTAATAACTCTGGTTTTACATTTCAATTAAAAAAAAAAATCCCCTAACTGGTGAATGCTTTACTATTTGTTAGATTTAAATCCCATTTGTTTTGGGAGCTCAAATCAGTGCTACATATGATGTCTCTCCTCATTTTATCATAGCCTGGGTTAACAATGACTGGTCCAAAGCTCCCCAATAAGCAATAAGCATAGGATTCACAGTCTAACATATTAACCTGATTAATAAGTTATTTAATAGCATTGTAAACCAGATTGTATATGCAGTGTTAGGCAAGTGTCAGGGCACAAGAAAAATAATTAGGATGAACTTAAATTAAAACTGAAAAATGTAAACTTTTTTTAAAAGCCTATTATTTGACTATGGTAATGTATTTTTTATGCAAATAAAATTTATTATTATTTTGTTTAACCACCATGTTCATTATTAGAAAAATACCAAAAATCCTATCTGTCTTAGGAAGGGACAAATACTTTGTTCTAGTGAAAGAAAATAATATAGTTTCCCCAGTTTTTCCAGCTCTGGGATTCTGTAATCTTAATTCCATACTGTGAAGAGGCTTTTCCTCTTGAGTGTTAGGCTGTAATTTTGTCAGCCTGATGTGACAGCCTGATATGATATATAAATTGAAAGGTTGCTATTCACCTGGTTAAAATTATAATTGAAGCTTCTCTTTCCAAACTAATAGATTTGTATTTCTTACAGATTTGCCTTGGTGGTTGCTTCTAATTCGCCAAAAAGTAGTTGTTGGCAAACTTCCAGGAGATCATGATGTATGTAAAATTACAAAAATTGTCGCAATACCACTTTCTGAAGCAGAACCTCAGGATCTGGATTTGGAGGTAAGATGAAATCCCAGCAATTCATAAAAGGAGTGCTCCAACCAACTTATCATGATTGGAATGATATTTTAAGTGGAAATGAAAGTTACCATGATCAAATCAGGCAGCCATACAAAATAACAATTTTTAGGTAAACATTTATCATGTGATCATTAACAACAAGGTTGACTCAACCTACCATCTTCCAAGGTCGGTAAAATGAGAACCCAAATTGTTGGGGGCAATATGTGGACTCTTTAAACTTCTTAGAGAAGGCTATAAAGCACTGTGAAGTGGTATATAAATCTAAGTGCTATTGCGCTTGCTATTATTCGACACAAAGGATAATTGGATAGTAAGTGGATGAAACATTTCTTATCAAACATTTGGAATAATTCTTCATTTTCATCTCTCAAATGTTATCTTTTACTGTACGGTTTATTTACTGCATTTATATCTTGTTTCTTCTCCATTGTATTGCATTGTATGAGTTATCTTTTTAATGAGATGTGTCTGCTGTGATTAGATATACAAATGGAAATTAGTTTTGCCAAAAATATTGGTCCAATTGACTTGTTAATTAAATCTTTGATAATGACCTTTCTCAAGGTTATACAGATGGGGTAGAAAAAGCTTTTTAAAAATGTGGAACTTTCTAACTTTTAGCAGATACATACGAGATAATTCTTCAGTGATAGCTAGAATGAATTCTATACAACTTTTCCAGTTTTTTTTTTGCTATTTATTATCCTTGTTTTATTATAAGTATACAGAATATGTAGTATATATTTAATAAACAAATACTTTAAAAATGTATTTGATATCATGCTTTTATTTAATGTTCTTAGAAGAATATTAATTAGTGAATTCATATTTTATATAACTAAATTCATTAAGCATTTTTAAACAAAATGTATTGCTTTTCAGCCCTGTAAAAAACATCATTTTGGAATATATAAAATAGAGAAAATTACACAGTCTCCAGATGATTCTAAATTTCTGCTGAGAACCTTCACTCAGATAAAAACAAATGTTTCCTCTTCTAATAAAAAGAAGGTGAGAATTATTTATTAGATTTTAAAGATTTTTTTATGGTAGACACTATAAACACTACTTTTATTTAATTTTGTACTTTTCCTCCAACAAGTTGATCAATATAGTCATAAGTATTTAAGCATATTTCTATTTAACTTATTTTGGAGATATTTCTGGATTAAATTGCCCTTTTCACCTTGTCTTCCACTGTTTATTTTGCTAACTTTTTTCCTGTTATATGTCTGAAATTTGCTAAAATTCCCACGAGCATAACCAAGACCGCTTTACTTTATCTGCCAGATCAATTGTTTATCTTCTATTTTCACCCTGCTTAGATACAGTTGACCAAACTGTAGTACTACTGGAAGCCCTTTATGCCTTTATATGATTTGACTGGTTCCATCCCTATTTGTTAGATTCAGTTCTAATAAAGCCTTTATTTTGTTCTTTCTCTCTCCAAATATATGTGTTTACTGTTCGTATTTGGAATTTTGTGAGCACTAGTATTTCATGTGAGTTTGAAACTCTTCTCTATTCCTGATAATTTCTAACTCGGGGGTGTCAAACTTACAGCCTGCGAGGCTTAAATGCATCATGTGCTGGTCCTGGCCCCGCCCAAAGGGGAAATAAGTCCCAATATGTCATGTGATGCTGCCGTAATATTGCGAGTTTGATACCGCTGTTCTAACTGGACAATTGTGTAGCTCTAAGGATGTATTTCATATTAGTACTTGGAAACGTTATCACCATTTCTATCAATATGTTCAATACTGCTTCTAATCTTTCTCCTAAAGTTCTCCTCCAAATACCCCTGTCTACCTGCATCTGTTTGCCCCATGAAAGAATCCCTAGGAACACTTTAAATAATTTATTGTTTTTATCAGTTGCAAAACCTTGGATTCATTTGCCTTTTTCAGTTTGTGATTGACTCCCCTATGTTACTGTTGAACTTTGCAACATATGTTTAGTTTCTTTCCCCTCCCCTCCTTCATAGTCAAATTGTAGATATTTCAGCTTTCTATTTGGTTTTCTATAGTCATATTTTTGTCTTCTTGTGTCTGGCTACAATTGTATGCTGATATTCATATGATCATTCATGCTGGTATCAACAATAATCTCAGTATTTATTTATTTATTTATTTATTTTAACATTTATATACCACCCTTCTCCCGAAGGACTCAGGGCGGTGCACAGCCAGATCTACCCCAACACATATACAAAAGTTAAAATGAGATTAAATAGTTTGGGCTGTTAGAATTAAAAAAAAAAGTATTGTTTCCCTCCCCTGTATTTTAAGATACAGATTAAATTTATCATCCTTAATTGCCATAGGTTTTATATTGTTTTATCCCACTAATTTCCAGGTTCACAACTCAATCATGCTTTTTCCATAAATGGCTATATTTTGTTCGTATTTTTAATTAGCTGTACATGGTATTTGCTGTCAGAATGATTCTCTGTTTTTTTTTAACTTAAGGGAGGTCAGTCCACATGAAAAAGAAATTAAAAATAATTCCCCCCTGATTGTGTTTAGGAACTGGAATATAGTATAGTCAGGGGTGGTTACGATAGGGTTTGGGATTTACGAGGTTCAGTGATTTATGATGAGGTTTCCTGTAGGCTGCATGTAGAGAAGCAGCCTTTGAAACAGCCCTCTTTTCCTGCTTTTTTAACTGCAGCTGTGCCTCGTTTGGCAGCTGAAGTTGAAAAATCAGGAAATAAAGATCAGATAAGAGCCCGGGTGGGCATGTAGGCAAAAACATCAGCAGACATAGAACCGGTTCTATGTCTGCTGCTCTTCAGAGCTACCGGTTCTACAGAGGTGGACAGAACTGGTAGAAACCCACCCCTGAGTGTAGTACTGAGTGTGATAATATTTACTACTTTATGTTTCAAATGACAATTAGTCTGATTCTGCACTAATTTTGTCTACCAACTAGTGTTTCATACATTGAACATCCTTGTTCTGAAAAAAAATATGTACAGAATTTCAGGATACTAGTTTGTAGATGATGAATAGCAAGGGCAATAAAGGACATCCTACAATTATCTGGAGGCCCTTGTGCAATAAAAGATGCTGATCCTCTGCTGCTGATGTGGAACCAAAAGAAATATTGAAAACGCAGTGAGGGAAAGGGTGAAAATCAAATACTGAAACTATTACTGCACAGTAGATTATTAGTAACATCAATTCTCATTTAACATATTCCTTATTAAAGCATACAACAAAATCAAAGTGTCTGCGTATTGGAGAAAAAAACAACAAATCGTGATACAAATGCTTTGATATGCACATCAATAAATATTAAAAATGAAACCACATTAATAGCCATGGTCTATAGAGCATATAAGAATGTAGACTAAAATGTTAGTATTTTGAAACACAAATGCATTTAAATCAAAGTTGCATTGCCTCCATTATTATAGTTCTTCCATAAATACATTTCTCAACAGAAATTTATAAGCTATAGTTGCTTTGAATTCTTTCCAGTAATGCTGACGCAGAAAATGTTTTTAATGCAATATAGCATACATCTTACATTAAAGGATACTTCCCTTGAAATGCATTCAGAAGCTTCAATTGGTACAAAGTGCGGCAGCACAATTAAATCTTTGTGGCCAGTAGAGTGACCCAAGTTGCACTATTGTTTTGCGAGCTGCCAGTTTGTTTCCGGGTGCAGTTCAAGATGTTGATTATACATAGCATAGGTCCAGATTACTTGATGAACTATCTTGTCCTTCTAAGACAAGCCTGTTGGTCAAGAAACTCCAGGAGAATGGGATCTCTGCTATAGTGCCGACTTTCTGGAACATTCTGCCTTCCAGGAGGTTTGCCCTCACCTCCTATTTTTCTGCAAGGGCCTGAAGACCTGACCACACCTCTCCCCTGTACTTCCTGCTCTCCACTGCCTATTTTTTAAATATGTACTTTGTACTTCCATTGTTTGCTGTTTTATTCCTTTGCTATGTTGACATTTTTTATTTTTTTTCATTTTATTGTTGTAAGCTGTCCAGAGTAGTCCCATAGCAAGATGTAAATTTAACAAATAGGTAAATAATTAAATATCAACCTCAGGAGTGGACTTAATGGATCATGTCTTCACTTATGAAGTTATTGATTAATTATTAATTGCTATATTTTGAAGCAATAGATTTTGTGGTTCAGGAGAAGAAATTAACTATACTTATAATTGGCAACTTTTGAAGTAGTTTATTTATGAATGGATATTTGTAGTAAATATCTAGAGATACTGTCTTTTAAAGTTGTGTATACAGGATTTGAAGTTCATTGTGAACAGTACTTTTTTAAAAAATAAGAGAAGTGATGTCCTCTTTCTTTCATTAAATAAAAATAGTACCTTTTACATTTTTTTATATTTAGGACACTGTTGGAATATATTTCAGTTACATTATGTAATATGTAGAACTAGTACAATCCTATATCTAATGAAGATTCTGTGCAGCATGTGGTCTTTCCTCCTGTAACTCTAGATGTTTCTTCATACTATTCTTGGTCATAAATTTGGTAGGTAACTTTACTTCAAGTGTGATTTCTCAGCCTTGTAGAATATAATAATAAAGAGAATATTTTATATAGAAAACATATCTACAGTGTTATAATTCTCACTGCATTTGTTTGAAAAGACTTATTTGTATTTCTTTTATTTAAACAAAAAAAATGGTTGGTAGTATGTTACGAAAAATCATGTTTAGGTTAGTGACAGGTATTCAACTCACTACTGAAATAGAACATTCTGCCCTTTTGTAGGTTAAAGAAAGTAAAGAGAAAGAAAGACTGGAGAGACGTCTGTTGGAAGAACTGTTCAAAATGTTTATGGATGCCGATTCTTTTTATTATAGTTTGACTTATGATTTAACAAACTCTGTACAAAGGCAAAGTGCATGTGAGAAGACTAACTTGCCCCTCTGGAAAAAGGTAATATGTCTCTAGATACATATGTGGGTATATTTTAAGGGAAGAAACATTAGTGTTTCCTTACCATTCACAAATGAAGTTTTTGTTCCTGGGCTGTTTTGATCAATATAAATTTTCTGTAGTTTTCAATATTTTACAGTTTTCTGTAATATTTGGATACAAAAGGTTTACTTTTATATGTTTCAGGTTGATGATAGATTCTTTTGGAATAAGCACATGATTGAAGATCTAATAAACCTTGGAGTAAGTAATATTCCATATACTTATGGTTCCTTGAGAATTTCAATGAATTAATAAGATAGTGCTGTTTTCTTGATACCATTTAGTCTAAAGAGCTCATTAATGTTTCATGTAACAGCCTAATTTTCTGTGACACAAACATTTAGGTTTCTAATAGTGCTTCCATGTAAGTAACAGATGGAATTATTATTGACTTTCAATGACTTTTCATCTGTGATATCATACATTCCTCCATAATTCCAGTTTTCTTAAGATATGTGATTTCTGATGCTCCCTGCTAGCTTCCCACAAGGCTGGCAGGAAATTGGAGGTTGCTCTTGTTCCCACTGTTTTTTTTTTTTGCCAATCCATGTTCATTGTGTTTCTCTGCTTAAGTAAGGAAATATCTTTGAAACAATGACTCAATAGCACACAGGTTTTCTAGTAGAATTATATAGGAAAAAGTCTGAGCAAAAAAAATTGCAATAAAGCATAAAATAGAGAAATTGAAGTGTCTAAGTTTGGAATACACATAAGACACTGAAGAAAAGCATTGGGAATATCATTCAGATATATAAGCATCTAGAAATAAAGAATCCAACAATCATATAGCTTTTATCATGAAACACAGTACAGTAGAACTTCTGGTCACGACCATAATTTGTTCCATATCTTTTGGCAATTTCTTTCTCTACTAATGTTTCATCTTCAGGAATTTCTGGGTCAGGGATTGTGTTTGATTGCCACCCAAGTATGTGTTTGTGGCTAGATTCAAAAATTTTGTGAATTTTTTGGTCAGAACTCAATTTGGTCATGGTCAGAAGCGTTTGATATATTTTTTTGTAAAAAATTATTAATTTTTTTTAAAATCTGAAGAGTTGGTCTATGTTTTTTTTTCTTGGGTTTGTCACCATCCATGAAGTTATGATACCTAGATTGGCAAATAACATTACCACATGTTATGAGTTTCTTGAAAGAGCCTTTCCTAGGAGGTAAATAATGAAGGTGGAAGTCACTGCAGATACTCTCCCAATTCAGAAGGATTTATTTGCTGCTGGAAGAATATTTCTTAGTTGCCTTTTGGCCTAGATAACACTCCAAAGGTGGCCTACAATTAATATTTTAAAGGAAACTGAAAAACATCATTTACCTCAAGCAGGAAAAAATAGATTAAAAAAACAAAGTTAATAACACTTTAAAATTACTTCGTGTAGTAGAATCATGCAGAACAAAAATGTTTCCACAGTCCATCCAAAATATAATTTATAAAACTGTATGCAGCATCTTTTGAGTGATTCAGTTCTAGCTATTCTGTACTAGCCAAATCCTTTTGTAAAATAACAGTTTATGGTATCAAATGTAGCTGTTAGGTGCATCAAAAGCAACATGAGTGTCTTTATTCTCTTTCCTTGAAAGATAATCTGTTGAAAAAGTATTTAATTTCATTCTGTCTCTCTGTTGCCATCATTTGTTGTACAACCTTGGTTGGAAAAGGGATATTGAAAATTCATTATTAATCATTTAAGTTATTCACAGTTTCCTTTAGAGGAAGAGAAATTTCCAAATAACTCCTTTTTATGACCCTGTAATCTCTTATAAGCCCTTATAATTCCCAATAAGCAGTTGCTTGGTATTTTCCATTTAATTTTATTAACTCATATTGGTAAGCTTCAAATGGTCAACAGTCCAAGTATCCCTGATTTATTTTAAATTGTCTATTAAATTTGTTTTCTTAATTTTTAATTGTTATTTTAAGTTTAGCTATGTAGTAAAATTATTATTATGCAATAGAATTTCCTAATATATTAAATATAGTAATAAATGAAACTGCCCGGAATCTCTGCAACAATAAGATGGGTGGCATATAAATTAAATAAATAAATAAAATTACAGAGCAAAAAATTGCTTAGTTATTTTATTGTAATTATAGTCAGATATTTATTAATTTAACAAATGCAAAATTTAAAATAAGAACTTGTATACTACTGCTGCAGCTATTTTCATTTATTTAATTTTGGGGTTCTATAAATTGCATGTATATATTTTTAATGTCTTGCAGCAATCTGAAGTGGACTTTTGGATTATCCCAGTCATTCAGGGATTTGTGCAAATTGAAGAACTTGTAGTTAATTACAATGAAACATCAGATGAGGAAAAAAGCAGCCCTGAAACACCATCTCAGGAGCCTGTTTGTGTTGATTACATTCATCCAAGTTTTCTTGTGGCACTTATCTCACGGAGGAGCCGTCACAGAGCGGGTAAGTTTGTTTGGTGTAGTCTAGAGACCAAAAAGCTTTAGCGATTATTTTTATGGATACAAGTACTTAAATCCTATTTGCATTTCTGTACAGAAATTAAAATACTCACTTAAGGCCATAAGAAGCATTTGAAAAATTGGACAATACTTCTTTCAGACAATATCCCTCCAACCCATATATTCAGAAAGCAGGATTTATTTCCTTTCTTTGTGGGATGACAGTAGAATGAAAGAAATCTTCATGCTAAGGATATTATGCTTGCCTATGTTATAATGAATTTCACCACTTAATTATATAGTGTATGTATTGGAAGTCATTTTTTCCTGTTCTACATCTATAAATCAGCTTTGTCCTATAAAAGAAAGATAAGTACTAAATTTCTCTTTATCTATATTTTCCATATTTCTATTACAATCCACCCTTAGACATTTTTATCAAGATAAAGAGTCCCAGATATTCTAAGCCTTTTGTCTTATGGAAGCTGTTTTAATCCCATGATCAAATTGGATCTGTAGTTTTTTCAGCTATATTATCTCATAAATGCTAATATTATTTGGGAGACTTTGCTGAGGAATTTTATGAAAGACTTTTGCAAACACAATATTAAGTAGCTAGGGTGCTAATTGAACAAATGTTGTATGAGCTATTAACATGCAAGTTCAATCTCTTTTCTAAAATTCTTGGCTCTTTTTCCTAGGGATGCGTTACAAACGAAGAGGAGTGGATAAAAATGGAAATGTAGCAAATTATGTAGAGACTGAACAGCTGATCCATGTTCATAATCACACTCTATCTTTTGTTCAGACAAGAGGCTCGGTGCCTGTTTTCTGGAGTCAGGTTGGTTATAGATACAACCCACGGCCACGTCTTGATAAGTGTAAGTATTCATATGATACATAATGCAGTTATAACATTATTCAATTATTTTTCAAATTAGTGTGGTAACTTTGATCACAAAGTTATTTCTTAAAATTACTTTCTGCTTTCTCCCTAATGTAGTTAGGCCTTCATTGTCATCTTCATAGTTATTTTTATAATACGATAAATAAAGATTTTCTTGCTTTTTAATTAAAAAAGCCAACTGTATTTGATAGAAATGCTATAAATTGAATTTGAATTTTTACAAATATTTATTTTCTCTAGCAGATTCTTAGAATGACATGGTATTCCAAGTAAATGTGCATCTATGTATG
This sequence comes from Bungarus multicinctus, assembly GCA_023653725.1. NCBI lineage: Eukaryota > Metazoa > Chordata > Lepidosauria > Squamata > Elapidae > Bungarus > Bungarus multicinctus. The sequence continues at coordinate 61,518,313 of CM042844.1, forward strand.
TGTATCTGTATATTTGTAGGCTTCATTTTTTTCTAGAGAAGTAACCTTAACAATTACTTAACCTAGTCATATCTTCTAGTAGTTTTCTTTCCTTCATGACAGGGTATGAATAGGGTTAAAAGGCATTATTTTGGTATTACATTGTCTTCACCCACTTTTCCAGAAAATCCCTATTGAGCAATTTACTGGATATTGACCTGTTTCTTCCTCATTCCTCAATCAAGAGGCAGTGAGAATGGAAAGGAAAGGAAAACTGGTAGTTCTTTAATCCCTGATTTATAGAAAACCTTACCTCTGCTCATTCTGACTATCAGACTCTGTTATTATCCTCTTTTCAAATACCCCTCTTCTCTCCTTCATACTACATCCATTTCTTTGACCTTATTCAACAGCCAGTTTGGTATAGTAGTAAAGGCAACAGGCTAGGAAGAGGATTTTTTCTTCCACAATTACAACCCTATGAGATTCATTGGGTAGCCTAAAGTCACCAGTGAGCTCACATGACTTAAGGTGGACTTGTTCTTGGGTCTCTACAGTCTGTCTAACATCTCAGCTTCTATACTACAGTTGGCTTATTGGTTACTCAGTTAATCTGAACTACAAGAAGACGTATGCCTGTTGTCTTGACTTTATTTGACATACTATTCTGGAAATCTTATAAAGAGTGACCTTACACAGGCTATTAGTGTGACTCCATACAGCATATTTTAATACAGTCAAACGTGGAATTGAAATTTTATGGTTGCTTGGTAAGATATGTTAGCTTGTAACTTGCTATTTTGGAATAGTATTGAGATGTGTTGAAAGACTGAATCTGAATTATATCCTGTCATTGAATTTTCCATAAATTACCATCTTTAGAATAATTATTAAATTCTTACATGAAGATCATTTGAAGATTTTATTTATTTATTTATTTATTTATTTATTTATTTACTTACTTACTTACTTACTTACTTACTTACTTACTTATTTATTTATTTTAATCTCAAGTAATTTTGGGTGGATAGAAATACAAACTCCCCTGAAATAAATTGATAATTGGCAGCCAAAATAAAAACAACTATAAAATCAATTATAAGTAGACATATAGTATGAATATTTCAATAAAATTAATAGAATTCCACATCTGGGAACCCAGCCATTCTTCAGGCCTTTGTGAAAGGCCAATAGGTTTTAACAAATGTTAAAATATCTAAGACCTTGCTCAGTGTAGTTTTTAAAAATGTTCTTGTGTATTGAAAAGATGTAATTGCAGATTTGTCCTAGTGGATTAGATGTAGTGATTTAATGCATCTGGTTTTTTTACTAACCAACTGATGGTGAAGATGGATTTTATCAAGTGTTTGAAAGAGACCAACATTAATGTAAGACCTTCCATGGTTCTCCAATATTAGCAGAACATTTTTTGTGCTCTCCAAAGCACAAATGCTCCTCCAAATGTTTTCTTTACTTCATCTCTAACATTAATGGTATGAAATCAATTGCAGCCCCATCAGTGTCATTTTTGGATGATTCTAATGGTTGAGTGAGCTTAAACATTTGAAAGTTTTGCTTTTGGGGAGGTAGGTGAAGTTAAGAGCCAAAATGGCTGCTTTAAGCTTTTCAAATGTTTAAGACAATCATTTCAACTCTTTAAATTCTGAAACTGCCTCTCCAAATGTGTCCTAGTCTTTTTTTTGAATTATGGCTATTTATATACCTGTGCCATGAAAACCTCTTGAAAATATGATATTTGTGCAACAGTATTGTATTGGGTCAGAGACCAAATCAACTTGCCAGCTGCTGGGATGCTGCTGAGGTCTCTTTCTGCTATTATCTTTTAAATAAAAAAAATGCTTTACTATAATGTAGTTATTTTGTTGAATTTTGTCACTATGTAATTGTTGTCAACTGATTTGGCAGTTGTAATTGACCTATTCAAATGGCATGCTGCCCATAGTCTACTAAAGACTTATACACACAGACAAGCATTTAAAAAACTGCTGTTAAAAATGTGTAGCTACAAACAAATGCCCCCTTATATATTTGCTAACATACATTGCTTAATAATTATTGATAAATATTATTGCACTAAATTCTAGAATCTATAATAATTCTTTAAAATATTTTAATTACATTCTAATTCAGTCCAGTGATATGCTGTTCCAATCTAATACTGCTAGTGGCGCACTGAGGTTCACTGGTGCCCTAAGCACTGACAAATCTTGGTGCCCCCTCCTTTATATTGTATAAACAGAGCCATATTCTCAACTTTGTGGGCCTGGTGCCCTAAGCATGTGCTTAGTCTGCTTTATGGTTAATACACCACTGAATACGGCTCCTTTCCATGGAAATATCTTAAAGGCGCAGTCAACCAATATTCCTTTCTTTTGTAGGTGAGAAGGAGACTGTTACTTACTTCTGTGCACATTTTGAAGAACAATTAAACATTTATAAAAAACAGGTAGGTAAAATAAAAATTTGCTGACCATGTAATTCTGGGTTGTTTCTAACACAAAAATGATGGTTTTCTGTTAGTGGAAAGCATTTTGACTTATGCTTCCTGAGGCAGCTGGGACTTGCTGAATATTTCTGTTTCTTCTGCATTTTCTGTCCTATCACTAGTCATATTTCATAGGAGTTTTCTGGGACAAACTTTTGGGATGAAGAAAAATTTCTAGAAACTGAAGAGGCAAAAGCTGAATTTACATCATGTTACGTAAACATAAATGCATCCCTTTAAGGCAGTGTTTCTCAACTTTGTCACTTTAAGATGGGTGGACTTCAACTTCCAGAATTCCTCAGCCAGGATGGATGGGTTCACTCATCTTAAAGATGTCAAGATTGAGAAACACTGGTTTAGAGTGAAGCAATTAGTGAATATGACTGTGCATTTCTTCTGACTCATATAAAATGTGAGATTAAATATTATTTTTAACAAACTGGTAAAGTTTTTAATATACATTTACTGAATGCTTCTTAGCAGTCATTTAGAAAACAAGCCCTTAAAAATTAAAATAAGAACCGCTTCTGTAATTCTAAGTGGAGTTAAGACATGCATACATTTTTTAAAACATATTTTTATATTTTCCTATCTTTAAACAGATTATCATTAACTTAGTGGACCAGACTGGACGAGAAAAAATTATTGGTGATGCTTACCTTAAACAAGTTTTATTGTACAATAATCCAAGCCTTACATATGTTTCATTTGATTTCCATGAACATTGGTAAGACTGTGAAAGAATCTTAACCTAACATATTAGAATGTACAGTCTATTGCTATACTTGATATTATATGATACATGATGACAGAAATTCTTCATAGCTAAGATTTGAGGGTTTCCCACAAGAGTTTTCATGGGTAAAGGATTACAAGGCTTTTGTAAACTTTGATTTTTTTTTCAAAAAGTGCCTTAATAAAAAATGTATTCCTGTATATATGTGCATTTATGTATATATTAAAATCAGGGTGTAGCAGTCTGTCTTGATTAATCTATGGGTTATTTGATAGCAGACTGTAAAAAAAGGGGGAAAACATGGGGTTTTAAAAAAAATTCTGTGTAATAAGCAGCACATTCTTTTAACACAATATATTTTTTGTAGCAAACTCTGCCTTTTTTTCTACATTTTAGCCGTGGAATGAAATTTGAAAATGTTCAAACCCTTACGGATGCCATTTCTGACATAATCACTGATGTAAAGTGGTGTTGGTAGGTACTCAATGTTGGAATAAGGGGAAGGCTTGGCGAGTATTAGGCAAAATGCATCTCCATAACAATTTTCATCTAGAGCTTTCTGTTTTCCATGGAGATGAGAGATTCTGCAAACAGAGATATGTTGGGCACTAATATGATTAACAGTAACTCGTACTATATATAACCACTAAAAACTTTTATACAATAAGAGTATGAATATATACAGTGGTACCTCAGTACTCATCGTTGACTGGTTCTAGGAGGCATGATGAGAACCACAAATACTGAGTACCAAATTTCTCCAATAAGAAATAATATAGTGAATCACAAAGAGCTGACACTGACAGGTTCTAGCTTGTGCGTTGAGTACCAAATAATTAGTAGTGATATAAAATATTGAGTACCAAACTCAAAGAGTTTCAAAGCAGTTGAGTACCAAGGTACCACTGCATTTTTATTTAGTATGGTAGAGAATAGCCACTTTTTAAAAAATTTTTTCAATTATTTAACATCCCTGTTTTGGAAGGGTGGACCAAGCTGGTGTAATTTGTAAACAAGAAGGAATTTTCCGTGTTAACTGTATGGATTGTCTGGATCGAACCAACGTTGTCCAAGCAGCAATTGCTCGTGCCATTATGGAACAGCAGGTACAACAGTGTAAACTATAGTGATTGCTTTTAAAGAGAATACTTATATAGGGTTTTGGAAAAGTCTGCTTATCTTTAAATTGCTTCTAAATAATTCATATAGAAGAGTTGAACTTACTGAAGGAAAATAGCCATAGTAGTGCTGGAATTTGTTTTCTAGAAATTGTATACATAATGCTAAAATTCAAAATTTAAATGCTCTTTTACACTGATGCTTTTCAGTAAAATGATTTAAGATGCCTTTTTTGTTTTTAACTTGGTCATGCAAATTAAGTACAAAGTCATAAATTCCCCATTAAAGAGGAAAATGAATAAGGAACTTGCAATGACTACATATTTTCAGTAATAGGAACTTATTATTAACTAGAAAGTAGTATAATTTGGATTGTTTTGGAGATTTCATCTAAAAATCGAAAACTTTCCCCCATTTGGTGCTCTCTGTATGTATTAAACTATAACTTTTATCAGATAAAGAGAATTGTTACCTGATACATTTGGAGGTAATTGGATAAGACTGGTTGGAAGTTTTCATTATTTTATTTTTCATTTTATAGCTTTTAATAAAACAAATGACAATTAATAATAAATACATTAAATTTCAGCTGAAAAAATTAGGTGTAATGCCTCCAGAACAAGCATTACCAGTGAAGTGCAATAGAATTTATCAGATCATATGGGCTAACAACGGTGATGCCATAAGCAGACAATATGCTGGAACAGCAGCTTTAAAGGTAAATATTTTATTTAATGTAAGGAAAAGGAAAGAGGATTTTTCAGGAATATGCATGTATTGCCTTATATTATGAAGTCACTGTCCATAGTATCACTTTTGAATGAAATAATTGAGATCCTGTGGATTCTACATGTCCTTATTGCTGAGAGAATAGTTTTTTAAACTTTAGAAAAATAAATATGGCTGTTATTCAGTGGATTGAAATTGTGATTTATGAATGAGTTGCTTATAATGGCAGCGCACTAAGTTGCTGCGGCTTTTCACTCTCTGGTTTGGTGTGTGTGTTTGGTGATATATGTGTCTGAATCTTGTTGCATGGAGGAAGTTTACAGTCGACAAGAACTAATATGCTATGGACTACAGACTGCTAGAGCTATTTTGTCAGATTTTCAGAGGACTCACAGTATTCCTGAGGAGATAGCAAGACCACCAGGATCTCCATGGATTGTAATGGGATCATTTAAATGGCGCAGGTGGCGCAGAGAGAGAAGGCGGAGGAAGGGCTGCAGAACAGGAGTTTTAACTCGCTTAAAAAGCAGCCACACAAACCATCATTGCCAAGTATCTTTCTCTCAAACGCTCGGTCACTCCTCAATAAAATGGATGAGATTAATCTGATGGCAGCGAGCAATCACATGATAAAGGACTGCTGTGTGATAGTTATTACAGAGAGCTCGCTTCACTCAGCTATTCCTAATGCCTCACTACAACTGGCATGTCATACTATCCAGCGACAAGACCGTAATAAGGGCTCTGGTAAGACTAAAGGAGGTGACTTTGTTTATACGTTCATAATAACTGGTGCACCAACAGCCATGCTATAAACGGATACTGCTCTCCTGATTTAAAGGTGATGACAGTCATGTGCAGACCCTTCTATCTACCTAGAGAACTGACAGTGGTGATTTTTACAGCTGTTTACATACCTCCTGATGCAAATATTAGTACTGCACTTGCATATTTGTATATTACAATAAATAAACAACTTAAGGCTTATTGTGATGGGGCTCATATAATAACTGGTGATTTCAATAAGGCATGCTTAAAGACTGTATTTCCGGAATTTACTCAGTATGTGACATGTGCCACCAGGGGAAACATCACACTTGATCATGTGTATTCTAATGTAAAGAATGCATATAAAGCAGTGTCCCTTCCACATCTGGGACTTTCAGATCATTTATCACTGTTCCTTATACCAGCATACACCCCCATCAGAAGGAAAACTAAGCCTGAAATCAAAGTCATCAAGATCTGGCTGGAGGGAGCACTTGATCAGCTGCAGGAATGTTTCTCAAATACTAATTGGAATTTATTTGAACAAGAGGATTTGGAGAAATATACAAAAACTCTACTGTTTTACATCTTGACCAGTGTGGATACGGTTACTGTGAATAAGCGCATCCAGATTTTTCCAAACCAGAAGCCCTGGATGAACAAGGACGTGCAATTATTTCTCAAGACACATGATATGGCATTCAGGTCTGAGGACAGGGTTTGGTATAACAAGGCAAGAGGGGAACTGAGGCGGGGCATCAAGGAGGCAGAAAAGGACTATAAAAGGAAATTCACAAATAATGATCCACGACGGGCTTGGCAGGAAATTAAACACATCACTAATTACAGGGGCAGCAACCCCATACTGATCAATAAGGACGCATCACTGGCAGAAGAATTGAACTGCTTCTTTACCCGAATAGGTCTTTGAACACACTGCTTCTACAAACCACCAGTATTCAACTGTTCACAGTACAAGAGTATGATGTGACGCAGGTGCTTAGGGCAGTGAATGTGAAAAAGGCTGCTGGCCCTGATGGGATACCTGGGAAGGTACTCAAAGCATGTGCTGACCAGCTCGCAGATGTGTTTACAAATATTTTTAACCTTTCTTTTACACAAGCCATTGTTCCATCTTGTCTCAAAACTTTCATTATTATTCCAGTTACCAAAAAGCCCTCTCCTGATACTTTAAAAGACTATAGACCAGTAGCTCTCACACCCATAATTATGAAGTGTTTTGAAAGACTGGTCTTAAAATATATACAGGGTTGCCTTCCATCAAAACTTCACCCATACCAGTTTGTTTATCGGAATAACAGATCCACAGACTATGCTATTGCCATGGCTCTCCACATTGCACTGAAACATCTGGAGCATAGTGGGAGCTATGTAAGGATGCTTTTCGTTGATTACAACTCAGCTTTTAATACCATCATTCTGGATATATTGATTAAGAAATTGCTAAAAATGGGCCTCTCCTCTCACATCTGCTGTTGGATAAAGGACTTTCTTACTAACAGACCCCAAACTGTTAGGATTGGCAGCTATTTTTCCTCCACTCTTGCTCTCAGCACTGGCTCTCCATAGGGTTGTGTGCTGAGCCCCTTTTTGTATTCACTCTATACCTACGACTGCACTCCCTCTTGTCCCACTAACTGTATAATAAAATTTGCAGCCGACACCACATTGGTGGGACTCATATCAGGAGAAGACGAGACGGCCTATAGGTCAGAGGTTCTCAGACTGGTCTTGTGGTGCAAGAGTGATAACCTCGCCCTGAACATCAAAAAGACCAAAGAATTTATTATAGACTTCAGAAGATGCAAAGCAGAGCCTCTCCCACTATATATCAATGGAGACTGTGTGGAAAAAGTTCATAGTTTTAAATTTCTAGAAACTCATATTTCTGACAACCTTACTTGGTCAGTCCACACTATGGCCACTGCAAAGAAGGCCCGATAGTGCCTGCACTTTCTGAGGCTGCTGAAAAAGTGGTCTGGGTAAGAAGTTACTATTTTTTATTTTTTACCGTTCTATCATCGAGAGCATTTTGGCATACTGTGTAACGGTGTGGTATGTTGGATGCTCTGTAGTGGATAAGAAGATGCTCCAGAGAGTTATAAACACAGCACAAAAAATCATCAGTTGATCTCTTTCTTCTTTGAAAGATTGCAAAGACCAGACTCCTCTCTAGAGCACTAAAAATCTCCACTAGACCATTCTCATCCTGGATATTCATATTTTGAACTGTTATTATCAGGGACGCGTTATAGGTGTCTTAAAATGAGGACTAATAGACTGAGAAACAGTTTCTTTTCCAAGGCAATAATTGTCTTGAATCAACAATGCATATGTGATTTAGCCCTATGTATATAGTGGCATTTTTAAACTATCTAATTTTCTATATATTTTATATAGGTTTTAGACTAGGTTTCTAATTATTATTATTTTAATTTTTAAATACTCTGTAGTGTGATTGTGATGTGATGTTTGGGGCACTGTGCTGGAGTAGCTTTCAAATTTCATTGTATTTGTAGAATGCAATGACAAAGGTTATTCCTATTCTATTCTATATATGTTGATTGTGGATTATTACGATAAAATAATGGCCACTGCTTATTGAAACTGTTGTATAATGTTTCATGCATGTAACTTAGATAACTTAGATTCGGCCCTGCCTATGCTGTACGGCACACTAGACAAATTGTTCTGCACAATTTCAGTTCAGTTTATAATTTTTGTTATTTTCTTTTGCTAAATGTTTTTTGTTTTATTACATAAAAATGAGTCATACCAAAGTCAATAGGAATATAGAAGAGCTGTGTTTATACGTTACACTAAAAGCAGAAATTAGGATTTAATTCCATTGGTTTGGTTTCATAAGATAATAAACCAACATGAAACAAACCACATTTAACATTCTATGTGAATCTAGCAAAGATGTTTTCCTTTTTATATTGACTGTGCTTATATACCAGACTTAATCTATTTACCAATTAACTCATTCTTCCTTGTTTGCATATATATTGAACTTGGAATATGTTCTGATGACTATACATGTAAACAAATAATAGTTTGTACTAGGGTTGTACATTTGCAATCTCTTGTTCTTAAATTGGCTTGCTTAAGTTTGTTGTGTGAATATGGTTTATGGTTTACAGTGATTATTTGGACAAGTTGGGGGAGGGGGCTATATTCAGGGTAGATGGGGATATATTTGGGTTTGAAGAACCTTAACACATTTCTTTTCAGCCCTAATTTTTATTAACAAGGCAACACAATTTGAGGAATGCTTTGGAGCAGAGGTGGGATTCAAATTTATTTACTACTGGTTCTGTGGGCATGGCTTGGTGGGCATGGCAGGGGAAGTAAAAACTCCAGTCAGAGGTGGTATTTGTCGATTCTCTGAACTACTCAAAATTTCCACTACTGGTTCTCCACAACTGGTCGGAACCTGCTGAATACCACCTCCGGAAAGAGCTATCCGATATTTAAAGTAGAACTTTTTCTAAATGATATGTAAATTGCACACTGAATATTCATAGATACATTTTGTATAATAGGGTGACTTCACAAGGACTGGTGAAAGGAAGCTGGCAGGAGTTATGAAAGATGGTGTTAACTCTGCAAATAGATACTACTTAAACCGCTTCAGAGATGCTTATAGACAAGCAGTCATAGGTAAGACAGTTGTCATTTTACACCAAATGGATAAAGTATTTGTGTTATTTATGAATGAGCAAAGCACTGCATTCCTTATCATTCCTAATTGGCCCTTCATGCTTGTATAAATGACTGAGAAAATCTTTTTTCTTCATTTCACTTCCTTGTTCTAAAGCAATAAATCAGTGATCTTCATATGCATGTATTAAGTAAGTCCTGATCACATCTAATTTAAATATTTGGCAAGATGATGCAAATTAGGCTACTTCTTTGTGAATAAAGTTTATTTTTTAAAAATCAGTTTAGATTTATAATGTTTGAAAGTGGTTCCTATATAATCGTTCAGCTTATGTCAGTGGAATTTTTTTCTCAGTCTGCTTTTTTTGAGTTTATGTCATTTTGAAGATTCTTCATATTAATGAAAAATGTATCATGTTATTTAAGTATAATTTTGATTGGTTCATTATAGCTGATTCTTCTTGAAATATTAAAAAAATCCTAATATTAGCATACTTATTTTTAAGTTGCATTGACACTATTGTTCGTTTTTTGTTTTCAAATTTGGCTAAAAGGAAGCAGCTTCCTCCATCAATAATTAAGTACTATTTTTATTATGCTGAATATTTAAAACTGAATTTTCGTGATACATACCAGCAACTGTTTTCTATGCCCATGCCCAGCTTTCATTTAATCATTGTATGCACTCTGTGTTTGTCTAGATCTAATGCAGGGCATTCCTGTGACAGAAGATCTCTATTCCATATTTACCAAAGAAAAAGAGCATGAAGCCTTACACAAGGAAAATTTGAGAAGTCATCAGGAATTGATTAGCCAATTATTGCAGAGTTACATGAAATTGCTTTTACCAGACGATGAAAAATTTCATGGTGGTTGGGCACTAATTGACTGTGACCCCAGGTAGGCAATCTAAAATATTTCATTATAAAACCCTACACTTTTATGCAATTTGTCATAAGACAGTGCAGTGACAATAAAACATATGAATCGTAATCATTGTCTTTTATGCAACTCCTATTAGTTTATTATGAATTCTAAGTGAGTAGAGTAAGAAAGTTAATAATATGAATACTGTTAACAAACAAAAACAGCAGAATAATATAATTACTACTTTCAGTGTTAGGAAGATAATAATTTTTTATATTTTCAATATGGTTGGTACTTTAATGTATAACTATATCATATATAATACTGGTTTCACTCCTAGAAATTTTAGTAATATCTATTACCAATCTTGAAATCTTGAGTGGATTTAAAATAGGATAATGTTAAAGTGCTGTTTGACCTTTAAAGAATGTTATAAAGTTTAGGATCTGTATACTGATTATCCTGATGTGCTGCTGAGATTTATTTGGTACCTATTCTGGTTGCTTAGCAAAAAATATTCAAAAGGATTAATGCTTTGGGGGAGCTACTCAATATCTTTAGACTTAGTAAATGGTATTAGGGAAAGTATATTTTCAATAATACAGTTAATAGAATGTTCTTGGTAAGAAGTTTTTCTTGTGTTTTCTTTATGGTCCTTGTTTGGTGCTAGAGAAAGTACGTTTTTCCCACATATTTTCTAAGATAAGGTTTTATTCTGGTTTTGGTTTTGTTGTTAGTGGTTTTTAAGCAGTCTTTAATCATTTTGGTTTTCATTGTGTGATTTAGCATTCATGAATATTTGTTTCAAGAATAAAGTAAAATCATAATATTACAGCCCTTATAATTGTTTACATGAGAAGGTGCTATATCATGGTTGAAGTCCTTGGGTTTAGCTAATGCTAGCATAGCAATAACTTGTATTGCATTTAGTTAATGAAGGATAATATAATTAAGGGCATTTACTCTTTAAAGGATATTAGGAAACTAGTTCTTCAGCAGGTAAAGGAGAAGTTGAACAGAGGAAGGTGAATCCAGTGAGATGAATATGCTCAGAACAGGAATCTCAGAATGTGGGGCAAGAGGCCAAGCCTCTCTCCTACTGCTTGGCTTAGGAATCAGGAACTGTGTTTACGATTTATTAATAAATGTTTCCATCCTAACTATGAAATAGAAAAACCTTCAAAAAGTGTTGATGATATTTATGCTTCAACATTTTTCTTATTACATTTTTTTTATTTTAGCCTTATTGATGCTACTCATAGAGATGTGGATGTTCTTCTTCTACTTTCTAACTCTGCATACTACGTAGCCTAGTAAGTAATAATTTTTATTTCACATTGTAGACAAAATTGTCAGAACTACACTATCCAAGGTTTGACTATGAGTGAAGATTTAATTCTAGGCACTTTTTTCTCTTGTAGCTATGATGATGAAATTGATAAAGTCAATCAGTATCAAAGGCTGACCCTTGAAAATTTGGAGAAGATAGAAATAGGTATGTATTTTACATTCTATATCCTTATTTCTTGCCAGGGCATATTAGTAATTGTAAGAAAACAATTTGAAAAATCTTTCTCTTTTGTATAATGATTTGTATAATGATTTGTTGTGAAACAAATGAACAAATATTTTGTTTCCAATTTGAGAAAACAAACTCATGAATAGTAGCTCTGAGCAAGTTGCAATTAGCTGAAGTGAATCCAGGAACACCTTAGTTGTTCCAGGTTGTGGCCTAGGTAAATTCTGGAGGACCTTAATCAGGTGAGTAAGCAAATCTGGTGCATTTTTCTTTTTTTCTCTCTGATCCCCTCTGTTGCCTGTGAACTAATTTGTCCATTGATATCTGGTTCTATAGTCTTTGAACTCAACTCCTTAGGAACAATGTAAGCCAACTGCCTGCCTTTAAATGGGGAGGGGATGGAAAGTTCAATATACTGCTCTTAAAGATGACAGGCTAAAGGAGGCCAAGTAAGGAGCAAATTGGAAAAAAACAGGGGAGAGATGGACCCGTTGGTTGGCTGTACTGGGTTTAATAAAAGGATGGCTATGGCATGGAGCAGCCATAGCATATACCAACTTTTCCAGAAATTTCCTTTCTTTACTTGTTTTGCTACTGCCAGTGGCTGTTTCCATGCATGTGATGCTATGGAGGAATCACTGTGTTTAAAATTTTAAAGCAATACAATAGAAAAGATGGTGAGCTTTTATGAAAATATTACTTTGATATCCTGCCTTTTGCCAGGGAAGTCAAAAGTATAAAAAAATTATTGTTCCTCTTGTATAGATTAATTTGAGGAATTGAATGATCAAAAGTAATTGGTGAGCTTCATTGCTAAACCAGATATAAACCAAATTCTATCACTCACTGGTATAACAAGAAAAACATACAAAATCCATGGGATTAATCTTTTAATGGTATATAACTGAAGCTGTAGAACAGAATCACAGCATACAGTTCAGGGATAAGTAGAACCCAATAGTAGTTCACCCCAGTTGAACTAGGAAAGTCCTTGTTTCTGAGGGGTATAAAGAAGTGTCTTGTTTAAAAAGTAGATTCAGCAGTCCTGAATTGCTACTGCTTTTTTTAACAAGGACCTGAACCAACATTCTTTGGAAAACCCAAGTTCTCGTGCATGAGGCTTCATTATAAATACAAAGATATGAGTGGGTACTTCCATACACTTAGAGCTGTGGTGCGCAGCCCTGAAGAGGATGGCAAAGGTAAGTATCTATTTTTTTGGGAATGAATAGAATCAGTTTAGATGTTTCTGAGCAATTACAAGTTAGCTATGAAAATGAAATGGGACTTTAAATAATTGAATAATAAAATAAGTTGCTTGAAATTAAACTATATTTTAAATTAATTAGCCAGTTTAATTACTGAATTAGTGACACCAGATCTCTGCTAATTTTCACCAAAACCAGTCCTTCTTCAGATTATTTAGCAGGTGTCTGGAAGGGCAGCATATACATTTAAGAGAATTTGGTACATTTGTGCCCGTTCAATTATACTTCCCTAATTATATCATGCATTTTGCACTATGTCTCAGGCAACCACTCCAATGAGTAGTACAACATAGTGTCTAGTACAAACCATTTTTTTATTTTATCTCAATGATAAAAATGAATCTTTGCAACTGAAAATAGTTTAATTCTTTTGCTTTTTGCTTAAATACCTACCTTTATTAATAATTAGTCATTTGATGTAAAATGGTGAATTTTTCATGTTAGTACATAGTACATATTATATTATTTTTGGAAGGCAAATCTATTCAAATAAACTATCATTAGCATCTAGTGAAGAATATAATATTTTCAGGAATTCTGGATTAATTCTTTTTATTTCAGATACTCTTCAGTGCATTGCCGAAATGCTGCGAATCACCAAGCAGGCCATGGGATTAGATGTCCCCATTATTGAGAAAAAACTGGAGAGGTGAATTATAATTTTTTCATGTTCATAAATTCCCTAACACCTAATTTACTTTAAGCTACAACACATGTAGTATGTATTACAGATAGTCCTCAACTTACAACCACAATTAAGACCAGAATTTCCTCTGCTAAGCAAGGCAATTGTTAATGTGCCTTTTTTGGCCCATTGGTTGAGGGAATCATTGCAATTGTTAAGTGAACCATGTGATTTGTTAAACAAATCTAGCTTTCCCCTTTAACTTTGCTTGTTGCAAGCCAGCTGGCGAGGTCACAATCCTAGGGATCCAATAGGCATTGTAAAGAGATGCCAGTTGCCAAGCACCTGAATTTTCACATGGTGCGACAGTTGTAAATATGAGGAGTGGTTGTAAGTCATTTTTTTCAGTAGTTGTAGCTTCTAATGGTTGCTAAAGGAATAGTTATAAGTCAAGAACCACCTATACATTAGCCATTTATTAGTATTAAGGACCTGCTTTTATGTAAATAAAATGTGTCAATTTGGATGCTTTGCTTTTGGGGTTGAGTAGTACTGAGTAGTTAACTAGCTGGGTACTGAAATATTTACAAGAAAACTTTCCAAGTTCAGAGGGCACTAAGGAGTCCAAAAAGTTCTTAAATATTTATATTACCAGAAGATTCTGTCTTGCAGAATCTCAGTACTTTATTAGTACTGAGGATAGTGAGTGCCTCAGTACTAATAAACCCCAATAAAAAAGGCATTTTATATATCCAGGTGCACCAAAAGTCAGGCCCTCTAAGCTAATCAGAATGCCTTTATTGATTTTCTTTTGGGGGGGGGGGGGCAGAGAAAATGTGACTGTTAACGTGGAATGCTTAAAGGTCATGCATCAAATGAGTAAGGTGTATTTAAAATAAAATAGTAACCTATTCAAACGTTTAATGTAATGTATATAATAAATTATCCGTGAAGCCTGATTTTTGGTACATCCTATGTAATAAAAGAAGGGATCAAAAGCAGCTCTGTTTATATTATATGAGTAACAAAGGAAATTATTAGTTTTCTCATTTTTTCAGGAAGAGCAGCAAACCACACGAGGACATCATTGGGATTAGATCCCAGAATAGAGGTTCTTTGGCCCTGGGGAAGAATTACTTAATGAACAAGTTTTCATCTCTTAATCAAAAAGTGAAACAAACCAAATCCAACGTAAATATCAGTAATCTTAGAAAACTGGGAAACTTTACAAAGCCTGAAATGAAAGTCAATTTCTTAAAGCCCAATCTGAAAGTAAATCTTTGGAAATCTGACAGTAGTCTTGAAACCATGGAAAATGCCATGACTGATACTAATGCCAATATAGAATCGGATATTGAGATCTCATCTGATAACGACTCATTCCATTCAGATGATTTCCTAATAAATTCCAGATCTGATGATGACCAGCATTTCATGGACTCTTTAGAGAACGGACAGATAGATTATGTCTTACCCAGCTGTGGTATCATTGCATCTGCTCCTCGGTTAAATAGTCGGTCCCAATCTGTAAGCAGCACTGATATCAATATTAGCATTCCTGTTCCTTCAGACATCCATGGTACACAATCTGGACACCAAATGAACAATGAACGTGAAGGCAAAACTTTTCAAGAAGCTCTTTCTGCTGAAAATACAACACTAGATGTCACTAAACAGATTGATGTTTACTGTCACAGATTTGTCCAGGATGCTAAAATTAAGATGAATAACAGTGTTTCAGAATGTGAGAGGGGTTATCAAGAACTCCAAGAAGTGGCACATAATATTAGCAATAATGCTCCTAAAGCAACTGATTGTTTGGGAACTAATAAGGCTCCTCCTAGACCATCTAAACTGGATGTATCGTTTTCAGAGACTGGACCACAATATTTAGTAGTTGAACAGATGAATTTATTTAAATCTTATAAAAGCCCAGGCTCCTCATCTATTGTTCTTGAAGCTGAGTCAGGATTTCATGCAACTCCTTCACCAGCAGAGAATAATGGTAGCAGGGCCGTCTCTCCCTTTGCAAAGATACGCAATTCAATGGCACAAGTAGCTAACATTACACAAGCTGGCTTAACCCAAGGAATCAACTTCGCTGTGGCTAAAGTCCAGAAGAGCCCAGCTGAATCAGAAACTATTATTGAAAGTCAGCAAAATGAATTGAAAGAAATGTTTACCCAGTGTCAAACACGAATAATTCAGATTTAGAGCTCAAGATTCCATTGTATATACTATTGAACAGATATTGTGTGTAACATAAATTTTAGGGAAGGGCAAACTGAATTTTGTTAAGAATACCAGTAACAATGTTTACAGAAACCGATGGAGAAATTTGTTGGGTTTTGAACAGGTTTCAGAACTGTTTTGTAGCAAGTGAGTGACAGTAAATTATATTAAACAGGTAACTCGCACAGCAATTGTTGATGTGCATGCTGTTTGTTTAGGTGATCGAATGCACAATTATATCTTTTGGGGCAAGTTTTTTATAAGTCTTCAGATTTGTGTAGAATATTTATATTAACGGTCTGGTACTAAACACCTGTTACCTTATTAATCTTGCACTGTACCAGTGAATATTTTACTCATAGATGGCATTCTATTTATTTTTCTCCAGATTTATTTAATTTTTTAAACATTTGTGTTCCTTGAACAGGTTTCATTCCTAAGGAAATGGTCACTGTAGAGGGAGTATTTAAAAAAAAATGCTTAGGCATTTATTCTCCCTTTCTTTCACCAGTTCCTTGCTTCTTTCTACCTCTGTTGATTTAGTAGTTATGGTGTCTAGAAGTATGTTTGTTAAAAGCTTTCAGGGTAGCTGCTTGAAAGGGCTTTTCTAGCTGAAAATAATAATAATCCTCAATGTGTCTGGGAACCATAATGCATTATTTTCCAAGAAACTAGTTGCATATTCTTAGAGCGTAGTCTTTTCCGGATCAAAGCAAAAATCTTAAGCTTGATATCAAATTCTGATTAAAAATGTATCCATATGAGGAGATATTACCTAAACATATTCAAGAGATCATCTTCAGTAATATAACTGACAACATATTCTTCCTTACTCTCCTGTCTAAAATGTGATCAGTGCAATGTTTCAGAAGTTACTGTAGCCATAATCTTAACATCAGTTTTAGCAGAGAAATGAAGTTGTGTTTAAATGCTAGCTCATTTCTTAGAAGCATGCTGTTGTTTGCCAGAAGTCTTGTGATGAACTACAATAGAATGTAGCAGCAGAAACAACACTGAATGCAATCTTGTTCCTTCATAACCTATCCTTATTCTAGAAGTTGGATTTCTGTTAGTACACGTGTACTATAGTTAGATTGCATGTAGTGTTCTGAACAGTTAATGAGTCAATTATATGTCTGAGTGTCTCTACTATATCAGAAGTGATAACTTACTTAAGCTGTCTTTTGTGTGATACTTTTGTACTGTTTGTATTTTGTTATTTATTAATACTTTAATGTGTGTTCTTTTGAGAGTACCTATACATTTAAGTATATTTAGAATAAAACTGTATTGTTTTAATGTGGGAAACAAGAGCTATTTTAATAAAAAAATAAAATACTATGCATTTTGGTGTATATGGTTCAAGGTACTAAGGATCTTTGTCAATTCATTTAGAAGACTAAACTGCTTCTTTACTCTTTTGTTTTCTTAGACATCTTTATTATTTTTTTGGTAGCAACATGCTTAATTACTAAAAAACTATTCTGAGGATGCTATCTTGATAAAGTGATTATGTCAGAGGAGTTATTGCATAGATCTGTCTGGAGCCATGAGAAATAGAGCATTAATGAAGTATACTACTTGGTAACAGATTGAAGGGATGTCTATAAATGACTACCATGAACACTTGCTACTGCTTTTCTTCAAGGTAGGGGGAACTGAAAATATCAGACTGCTTGTTCATCAGCCATAAAAACTGATGTAAGTCATAAAGTTTTGCTTGTCTGGTGACAGACTTACTTTTACAGAAAAGAGTTTACTCTTTTTTTTCCTGCTGAATGTTCCTGAATTACATATTCTGAAAATTCCAGTAGGTCAAATTCATGTTTCTGAGGATTCAAATCAGTAACAGGATACACATTTCTTCAAAATCTTATTCTGTGCTGTCTTTCCTTGCTGGATATTATCTGTAGTTATTTTAAAGTTCAGAAAGTATGGCCTCTATATACTCATGAAATGCTACTCTAGATACATTGTAACTCAGTGATGAAATTGTGGATTTCCACAAAGGTATGTTTAACAAAACTCGGCTTTGTCACTTAACCTAGGTTGTATTTTTGATATAACACTCTTAATGTTAATAGATACTGCAAGGATATAATCTGCAGACCCATGGAATATAGGAAGCATGAGTATTACTTATGTTTGCTGTTTTTTTTGTATATATAAAAAAATAATGGTGGGACAAAATAATTTAAAATAACCACTGAAACAAATTGAGGAACTTAAATGTTATGCCAGCACATTAAATGTTAACTAGCAATGCTAACATCATTAGGTATAATACATACATTAAATACAATCTCCATTTTGATGGTCTGAAATAAAGATGGCAAAGATATAGTTCTATATTGATTTTACACTTTAACTTTTGAGTAAATAGTAATTAGTAAATTTATTACTAGGATATATTCACAGAGCTAAACTTGATAAAAAGTAACCATTTATGGAACCAATTGTAAGTGGAGAGCCATTTTCAACAAATCATACTTTCTATTATAACTTTCAGACCAATCCCATTAAAATCTGGTATGTGTACTAATGCCATAAAATGTTTATCTGTTATAATAATTCTTAGTAAAAATGTGTCATTTTTATAGTAAATCTTTAATATCAAACAGATTTTCCATAGTTGCTAATTAGGTTACAAAACAAGCTCCAAAATTTATCAGTGTTAATCTGCTTCAACACCATAAATTGGGTTCATTTGAGAAAAGAGCCATAACTTTGATATAAATTATCTACAAAACCCAGTATAAACATAAGCTCTGTTCGTATCAGCTCTACAAATGTTAGCCATGTTTACAGTCTTAAAAACATGGGTACTGTTGTCCTAAAGTTCATTTCCATTTACAGATTTTTGCGGCTGTAATCTGGCTTTACGCAGTGCCTCCAGTTGCTTTGCTCTGAGCCACCTCTCTCTCGATAGTGTTGTCTGCCCAGCACTAAGAGAAAGGAACCTGTGGACAAGAAATAGATAAACCTCTTTAGAACCTATATAGTACTAAAATTCTGATTCCTGTAATCTTTAACTGGGCAAAACGGTGCACTATAAGACAAAACTTTTTGAAGCAAGGCACTTCAAATGAGTTAACTTACAGAACATGTTCAAAATCCAGGAGACATGACTCCTGTGGTACTGAAATTTGGTAAATTTTTATAAAAGGTTTCCTGGGTTATTTGACTATGTTGTATAGTTCAACATGAGCTATTTTCAAGGCAGATACATCTCTGAATGTATTCCAGCTTTTCTGTTGGAGGCAATATATTAGAAGGTCTGTCATTGTTGGACATGGAGGAATCTGGTAAAGAAATATCTCTGAAATGATGATCCAATGAAGAACAGGTTGTATGGTGCAAACAAAAAGCTTTACTATAATCAAAATGAAACAAATAGAAGCATATAAATAATGAAAGCATATAAATAATGAAATCTGTGTACAGAGAAAGTCATACCCTGAAGCTCATTTAAGAATTCCCCTCAAGTCCAAGCTCAACTGTTGGAGATTACAGAGACACTTTTCTGCATTTGTCAGCAGCAAGGGGCTTGTTTATTTCTGGGATTGGGTCATGATTTCCTGACTAGCCAACACCCTGGAATTCCCTGGTAATTTTTTCCAAGTACTAACCAGCCTGAAAATGTTTTAGCTAAGATAACATTTGCCAGATGTTGCCATTGGTTGAGACAACGCTCCTTTGGGCTTGGCAAATAAATTCATTCTGTGGAATCAGATACTTAATGGAGCCCTAAAACAACCTGATGAATTCTTCTCATTGGATTTCAACTGTGGTATCCAAAAGACTGCAACATAAGAATGTTACAGTGATATATGGTAAAGACTATGAATTAATGAAAGAAAAATAATACAGCCATTCCTTATTTAGTATTTAGCAATAGTTTGCAAATGTGACAAATTTCATTTTCTTGCCAATACACACATTTAGACCAATTTTTTGCACCTGACAAAAGCCTTTAAGGTGAAACTTTATTAAAGTCTGGTCACTTTCAGACAGCCCTGCAAGCAGGTGAGAGAGTTCTAATCTATTCAAGGTAGTAGAACTGAACTTGTTAACTTGCAGTTATCACTTTTTAGGAAAGTGCTCTGTTGCAAAGAAACAAACAGCTCATTTAAGCAATCATTTCACCCTGCCAAAAGCCCCCCCCCTCCCCCCAAAAAAAAACAAAAACAAAAAACAAAGTCAGGTACAGAACACTGGTGAGACCTTTAAATGAGACAGCAGTCTTGAAAGGGAAAGAAGGAGGAAAAGACTTGCTCTTAAAATCTCCAGGTTGATTTCCAGGAAAAGAGGAGGGGGGGAAGGAGAAAAATAATGTCTCTTCTCTTACTCCTGTGACATGAATGAGAAAAATTCATGGTCTTAGCTACAAAAGCCTGCTGGGTAACTTTGGGCCAATTACTCTCAGTTCCACCCACCTTACAGGATTGTTGTGGAAAAATAGGAGGAAGGTGTGTTGGATATGTTCACCATTTTGAGATATTTGTAAAAACAACAGAGTTGGGATACAAAGAAACAAAAATGCACCCTTTCCAAACTTTGCATAGTCTTTTCTATGCAATGATTATTTAATCTATCTCACTTAAAAATAAAATTAAAGCACTGTTGGAGGAGGATTATTTGTTTTTCTATTTTCTTCCTGCTGTTCTAGTCTGTTTTATTTTCATGATTCTTGGGATACATTTTCATTAACCAAAGACAGCTTAGTTTCTGAATTTGGGATGATGCTCCTACATGGAAGACCTGACTCATCTAGACAACAATTGGGACAAATCACCCTATTACTATTTTTCCACTATTTCATCCACACTTTGGTTGAATGGCTGGAGCCATTTTCTATGTAGGCTCCATAGCTTGGCCCGTATTTCTTGTGCATTATTATGCATTTTCTTACTTTCACTGAAAATCAAAGCCTGAGCTGTCATATATGTCACATCACCATTGACACATGTTCTTGTTTTTGATTGCTTTAGTAAGTGATAACTTCAGTAAACATTTGTGCTCTTACCTTGCTACCAATAGAGTTCTGTGAAGATCATCTGCTGTTATACTCTCAGGATCGTTTTTACGCATTTCTACAAAATCATCTTCTACTGCCTGTTGAAGAGAGAAATTAAAGCTTTATCATTTAACTTAGATTTGCCTCCCAAAGTCTAGAAGATTGGACTATAATTTTCTCCCTTCAAATGCTAATTTTTAGCCAGTGTTTTTGCATGTGATTTTGTTGTTGTTGTTAGTCGTAGGTCCGACCCATTGTGACCCCATGGACAATGTTCCTCAAGGCTTTCCTGTTCCCTACCACCCTCCGGAGTCCATCTAAGCTCACGCTGACTGCTTCAGTGACTCCATCCAGCTACCTCATTCTATGCCATCCCCTTCTTTTGTCCTTAACTGTTCGCAGCATTATGCTCTTCTCCAGTGAGTACTTCCTTCTCATTAGGTGGCCAAAGTGATAGTTAAAAGACATTTTCTACCATGTTGAAGACATTTTCTACCATATGAACATATACTCTTCAGGCATAAAATATTTTCACGCCCTACATTTCCATTAAAAGAGGTAGAGTTTACCAATTTATATAATGCCAAAATCCAGCTGTGGTTTCACAATGGCCAGGGAAGAACCATATAATAAATTCCCATTACAATGCAAGACCGTACAAGAAAGCTTCTTTGACAATAATTAAAAATGCTGAATTCAGTCCAAGTTATTTTTAATTTCATTGTCAATGACAACTTGTTTTTTCAGATGGTGTGCCTTTTCTTTTCAAATTGGCACTTTTTAAATATTCCAATGGAACAAAGCTTCTAATGTTTTAAAGTTCCACCATACTGATAGTAACAGAAGTTCAAAACAAGGTTCTTCCTCTAGCTGTTTTATTTTAGGCAAGAAAGGGAGTTGAATACTTCATCATCATACATTCCAATGCTAATAGAATTATTTGTCCTAATCTGAACACTTAACAATGAATGATGATTTCTATACCTTTGTGACTTCATCTGATATGCTATAATCCAGCAGTCTCAACAAGCTTAGATAGATGCGGAACTTGTTGAGGATTGATGGCAGCACAGCTGTCAGAAGGCTGTTCATGTGCTCCTCCATATTAGGGGGAATGAGCTCTGGCTGTAGATGGACTTGGCAATCTGACTGTGGAAAAGAAGTTTAAATCATTATTTCACATTTCAGTTATTAATGCAAAGAAAAGTAGCAATCTTCATTCTGACTAAACCCCAAAACCATTAAGGGAATTATTTTTTCATACTGGCTCTGAAAGCACCTACATGCTATATAGAATTCTGTCTTAGAAATTGGAATGCAAGAATTAGTTGAAAAGTCTTTTTAATCCAATTAGTTATCTTCAAATGCAATAGTACCCTAATGATTGCAGATTTTAAAAGTAACATCCAAAATCAGGCACTGAAAGGTTAATTGATCTATATGTATGAATGTTGTTTACAAACATTATTTTTGTTTCTTTCAAGGTTCATAGTGCCAAATTTTCACAGAAAAGCAATGTATTGCTCAAGTACAGTATCTAGTATGAACCACCGATGTACAGTTCAGTTATCTTTGTATCGTTTCATTCTTCTTTAAGAAATTACAAAGAAGGAAAGTCAGGGAAGCTTTGCTATACCGGTAGGAGTGATCTGCCCTCTGAAGTGATAAGGACATTAATGTTGCACGGGAATTCCATCTGATGGTAACTGAAGTCATAATCCACCTTCTGCCAAGTTATCAAGTGGCCCAGTGCTTTCACATTGTGTACACCTACAAACACAATAATGAAAAAAGATGGTTTATAATCAAAGATATAGATATAAAATAAAATATAGTATTTTAATTTTTAGTGTTCAAGAATTCTGTCCTATGAATATGTAAACCTAGTTCCTAGATAAAATTCCTGTAGGAGTTAAGAAGTTGAGCAAATTATCATTGGGAACTAGATTAATTCTGCAAAATTATTTTTTCTTGCACAATCAAGTATGTAAATCTAACATAAATAAGAGGAAATTATAAATTATTGCAATAAATATTACAAAGCAATACCATTAATATATTTTAGAAGTTAAAAAATTTAAAAAAGCTTTCTGCCCCCTAAAAAGTAAATTTTATTGTTAGTCCTAGGGTAGCTGTTCTGAAAGGGAAACAGTGACCTGGGTTAACTATAATTTAAAGGACAGTTTCTTTGCAGGAACCTTAGTACATTGATGTTTGATTTTCTTAACTAGCTTCCAGAGTAATTGATATCTAAGTGACCAATATATGGTCATTCCTCTAACCAGGAATATAGCTATGTGGTTTGCATCCACCAGAATTCTGTTTCACTTACTTCCTTTCCCACCATGACTACGTATTGACTCAGGAATCATGGACTGTTGACAAACTGATATTAAATGGATTTTGCTCATTCTTAATTGAGGCAGAAACAGGTGTAAAACATGGAAGAATGGAAAGAGGTCTGCAGGTTCTATTCATACTACTCTATGTGCCATATCAATAGTTTCTGCACTATCTCACCATTATCCAGGCCACACAGAACAGTTCTATACATTCCAGCTGCTATACATTCCAGCTGCTGACAGACACTAATCCTTCTATAAACATATATTGCTAGGCTCTGTGCTAGTTTCTACCACAGTTGGATTGGGATAGATTTAATTAGCTATATATTAACTTTTATGCTCCCCTGTATTTAAGTACTTATCTACCTTGTGCAATTTTTATATTTTTTAACTTTTTAAAAATTGCTTGTATTCCATTTGCTTTATGCTGTCCTAGTTAGATCACATTGTTGTTAGACCATCAATTTCTTCTAAGATTTAGTATTTTTATCTATCAAAGATAGTAAAATCAAACCAAAACATTAATCATGGCTTGTCTAACAAAAGGAAACATTTTTCTTATTTTTTTCTTATTCTAAAAATAAGGAATACGAAAAGAATATACCATTCAGTGTATTTTTGGTCCATTGCATTTAATAAATTAATTGTTTCAAGAACGTGTCTGTATGCTTGCCAGAATGTAAGTTAATAATTAATAAGCTAGAGAAAGAATGCCAAAACTAGTTTCTGGTGTTTTTCCTATTATCTTTAGTATAGTATAGCCCAATAGAAAAGATAGGGAAACTTCTATGCAGTCAGGTCAGAGTGGATATGACTAGGAGGGAGAGCTTAGAATGGAACAATTGCCAATATTCCTAGCAGCTACACAACTGTCTATTCACAGAGCTGTATTAGGTATTTTTCTTCTGCAATATATTTTTATGCCATAATGTAATGTAGTACATTTTTTATTTTTTGCCCATTTTCCTTCCTATACCAAGTTTTATCTTGCTTTTTTATAGATCCTGGTGAATGACAGAAAAAGACACTGCTACAACACTATTTACATAACTTCTGTCCAACATTTCATTGGAATGGAAATATAAAAAATAAGCAAAAGCCCTATTTAAATATAGAACTTGTAATTGTTATGAATATGAATAGGGATCTGGATATCCTGACTAATGGATGACTCATGCCATGATCACCACTCAGTTGGATAATTCCCACATATTTCATGAGGCTGCTTTGAAGACGATCCAAAAACTGAAGTTAGAAGGTCATCTTTGCAGAAAGTCCCACATTTTAAGATATACTCGCACCAAGAACTACTTTATTAAAATTCAAAATTTAAATATGTTTTATTTCAGAATTCTTTGGGTAGTCTCTATCTTGGTTTTGGGATGTTGGATTTTATCTTGTGTTGATTGTTTATGATTTTTATGTAATCCAATTTTTATTGACTTGACGTCCTCTAGTGTTGTGTATTACAAGCATGGTGAGCCATTAGAATTAAGACATGAATGGAAAAGCAGAAAAACAGCTTAAGAAAGGTTTAGGACTGTTGACAACTGAATTAATAGGTAATATCCTTCAACAATAAATAGATGAAAATTCCAATTTTTTTAAAATAAAGAAGAGTAACTTCCGGTGAGATAGTTGAACTAAATTAAGCCAAAAAGGGGGATAGGCTCTATATGCCTCTACAATTATTCCTGTGAAGAAGGTAATCAACTCCTTCAAAAATTGTATAGTTTCTGCCTTTCTCTGGTTGTGAGATAACTGGATTCAAGAAGATGAATTTGATGTTAAATCTGCAAGGTTGAAGGAAATTTTATCTGTGTTTTAAATTGGGATTTGCTTATTTCCAGTTGATTTCTTTTCCCCAAATTCACACAATACCTTTAATAGTAACTAACCAAATGTATTAAACCTTCTTCTGATCTTATTTCTTGCTATACTTAGTTGCTTGATTTATAATGCATTTACAATTTTGTTTAACATTTATAACTGACAATCTCAGATGATAAATCTGCAAGGTTGAAGGAAATTTTATCTGTGTTTTAAATTGGGATTTGCTTATTTCCAGTTGATTTCTTTTCATATACATGCTTTTTATATAAGCATGTATATGCTTATATAATGTAAAATAAGAGAATCAGAGAGGCAACTCTCTTTTTGCTTCAGCCATGTTTTTTTAACATTTATTTATGCAAGATATTTGAACCGAAACTATATCCATGAATACTAACCTTTTGTGTCAAGCTGTCCTTGCTCTAGCAGGGTTTCATCTATGATGAAAGAGGTACTGTTGGCCAGCTGTAATATTCCACTGACTAAGCGATTAGCTGTGTAGTCCTTGTGTGGATTAAACTTTAAGTTGTTCATATTCTCTATGGTCATCTGTAGGCGATATGACTACCCCCCCACAAAAAAAAATCACTATAATGAATTGTCATATGGAACATGTACCTAATAAAGAATTAAGCTACTACATTTCACTAAAACTGATGTAGGAGGTTAACAATGTAATAAAAATCAAGGAATCATGTAATTGCAGATATTCTGGCTAAGATACCTAACCCTACCCTATGACTATCATTAAGTGTTGTACATTATGATTCTTGATTCTTAACGAATGTTCCTTCTTTATGTATACTGAGAGTATTTACACCAAGACAAATTCCTTGTGTGTCCAATCACACTTGGCTAATAAAGTATTCTATTCTATTCTAATTCTTCCACAGTACAAGAAATACATCCTTTCTTTCAAAACACTTAGGTAAGTTAGTAAATATTTTCAAAAATCAGAAGTGTAATAAAATTTATGCAAATTGGTTTTGAAAGACAGAATCCTAAAAATATTCTATTATCCTTGAAAGCATCAAACTTACATGACGTTGCTTAAAAATGCATTTTATACATATGCAAAAAGAATGTTTAATAACACTTCATTTTTTTCTTTTGTCATTATAACTAAGCATACTGGCAAACATAAGCAAGTGCAAAATCCATATCATTAAAATTATGGCATCTGTATTTCCTTGAGCCATAGAGGAATTAGAAATTGTTTTATTGGGTCCATTATTCTGGATAAGTCATGCAAGTAGTCATGCATCAACATACAGGTAGGCTTATGACAGAAATTGGATCTAGAATTTCCATCGCAAAGCTATGTGGTTCTAAGTGTGAATGCATTACATAGTGAGGGCAAGCCCTGCAATCTTGGTTTCCACTGTTAATTAAATCCCAGGCAGCTTTCTGCCAACTTTCCTTAAGTCAGTGGGCAGGCTGATAGGAAGGTGCAAGTACCAGGCAGCTCTTAGGCAGGACAGCAGGCAATAAGTGACTGCTGCCAGATGGGAAAGGGCACGAGGAGATGCAAGATGTGGGTGTGCAAATGTGTAGTGAGAGCTGGGGAGGGTGTGAGGAGGATGTCAGAAAGGTGTGATGAGATGCAAGAGTGTGAGATGGAACAGCAAGGCTTGGGGATGATACACAGGGAAACATGAACAGTAAGGGGAGCTGCCAGCCTTGGAAGCCATTTTTTTCTTTGGAGCTTCAAGGCTGCCACATTTAGTGCCTCGGAAAGCGGGAGGGGGATTGCAAGGAGCAGTGGAAGATTAGTCACAACAACAATGGACCATGTGATGGACTTGTGGGTGCAGGGGATGGATTTTTGACTTTCTTTTGGTGGGGAAAACCCAAAACTCTCAGATTCGTGTTTTCCCCAGATATGCCAATATGAGATCTCTAATAAAATGGAACTTTGAGGAAAGGCTAGCCTCAGAGTCTTCTTTTCTGGAGGTTGTTACTTGGAATGCTGACAAGCTTGGGAAGATAAATGGGAAAGTATGAGAGTGATTGGTGCAATGCAAGCACTGGGAGAGGATCTGTATGTGGAGATGACTCCTCCAGATACTTGAGACTCTGCTGCCTTGTCAATGACTTTCTGGGGAAGCTAACAGGAAAGGCCACAAATGGCGATTATGTGACTGCAGGGTATTGCAACCACTTTTAAGTGCGAGACAATTGAGAGCAGCACTCAAATCACAATCATGTGAGTGCAAGGATGGGCAGAACTCCAAGGACTGTTCGTAGCTGTTATTCATTCAGCACCACCGTCACAGAACAAACGGTCATAAGTTGAGGACTATCAACTATCCTAGAGGATAGTTATTCTCTCTCTCTTCCACACACATACACACACACATACACTCACCCACACCATTTTGAATTGTCCATTTAAATACCCAATCAGAAGTATGGTAAATTGACTAAGCTATGACTTGGCAATTTTACACATTGCATTAAGACATAAACTGGTTCACAAATGGCTATGTTCATAGTATTGAAAGCCAAATTCTTTACAACTTAATGTGACAGGTTACCCCAGATACTGACATGAAGGAGCAGTTAATGTACACAGCTTATAAATGTAATTCTTACTGCAGGAACAAGCTGCTGAATAATACGGTATACGTGCTCTGTGAAGACACTGTTTCTTGGACAGCCACTTAAATTCAGGGTGAATTTTCCTAGAGGAAGGACATCTCTTCTTGCATAGCTAGATAACACAAAGGATAGAAATATAAGGCTATGAGCAAGAACTTACATTGCTGATCTTTGCAAACCATTTTATGCTGGGAACACTTTTGCATTATTGACTTTGAAAGCATATATATATATAGCAACAATATATATAATGAAATTAGTAGAACAAGTATGAACAAGCACCAAACAAGGATATAGTATTTGAAGATAGCTTAAAACTGTAATAGGAAAATTATTTTGGAAATATGGGGAGCCCTCTTGGAAAACCAGCTCCCTGGCCTGTCTGCTGTGATTTGCAGGAATTTCTTATTGCATGACATTATTTTTATCTTCTCCTCCTCCTTCTTTTTAATTTAGGAAAGGCTAATAGCAGAAAACTGAAGATAAAGGATAGCTATCTAGAGTTAAACATTTTTATATTAACAATTATTGTTATCCTTCTAGACAGTTTTTTTTACCTTCAGCCTAGTGACTAAGTTTAGCAATTGTATAGTAAGAGAGTGATTCAAACTGTTAAGGATTGTCAAGAAAGCTTCCTAAATAAATATGCAAGCAATTGAGAGTATGGTAGACATAACATCACCACATACTGAAAAAAACAAGGACAAATTATTTTACTTTATTTGCAGGATAAAAATTAGAACAATTTTAGGTGGCAGAATAATACTATATGCTTGTCTTAATTACTGGTAGATATTTTCTGCCCTTTACCTCTTCTCCCACAGGATCAGATACATTAAATAGGTGAATTGGTTACTTACACTGTGGAAATAAGGTGTAATATAACGTATTCAGCAGCCAAGCTGTCTCCCAAAAAGGCATGACTGAGGAAGCCAAGAAGCTCGGCTCTAACTGGTGATAGTTCAGACATAAAACTAGAGACAACTAAAACAGACAGCATAGGCAAAAATCAGAAACAACACATGCATTTTTCTATATAGGTATTCTTCAACTTATAACCATTTATTTAATAATTGTTCAAAGTTACAACAGAACTGAAAAAAGTATCTTATGACTGGTTGCAGAATCCTCACGGTCACGTGATTGAAATTCAGGCACTTGGCAACTGGCATGTACTTATGACAGTTGCACCACCCTGCAACTGTCATTTGTCATTATCATCATTTGTACCCTTCCCAGCTGGCATGCAACAAAATCAATGGGTTAAGCCAGGTTCACTTAACAACCATATGACTGACTTAACAACTGCAGTAGCAAAATAGGTCATAAAATGGGGCACAACTCACTTAACAGCTGTCTTGTTTAGCAGTAGAAATTTGAAAGTCCATTGGAGCCATAAGCCTACCTGTACTGTGAAGGTAGCCCTCAGTTTCTGACTGGTCTCTTAATGACCATTCCAAGTGACAATGAACTTCCCCAAAACTACTTACAACCTATTTTGTTGCTTGCCTCCTCTGCAATCATGAGATCACATTTGTTTGGAACTTGACAACCAGTTTGCCTTTATGGCTATTTGCTGTATTCAGCAACACATGACTGTGATTTATGATGTTTTTTGTTGGTTTCTGTAGTTTACTTCTGGTGTCCAACAAAAAATGCCCACTGAGGAAAATGCATTTGCTTAATTAATGTTGTAAAAAAATGGTTGTACCTTTGCATGAGGTCACATGATGCCTCAACTAATAAATGCAATATTTATGATTGTAATTCTGAGTTCCATTATGATCATAAATTGAGAATTACCTGTATACTTAATTATTATTTGCAGAAGACAGATAATGATATACAACTCTGCATCATCCATACATTTATTTTAACTTTTTTTTTTAGCGGAGTAGCATATTGACAACAGATTTTAATACTGTATTTAAAAATATAAGTGACACATAAAATAAATATAAGTGACACATGAAATAAATATAAGTGACACATGAAATAAATAATAAAAATACCTAAGGAATATACCCCACACTAGTTATTGATTATGCTATTAATTCATTAAATTTCATTTTTTAATCAAAGGCACTCTTTTTATTACCATGAAACTGAGGAAATTCTTTTTTTGGAGTCTAAGGGCCTGGACAAGTTCTGAAAGAAAGTTGAGAGTGATGATGCAGAATATGGTGGTGTATAATTCTAATAAAGTTTTATTTGATTTTATGGTGTGGAGGAAATTTAACTTGCTTATATCATTAGCTTAAACCTCAGTATTTTCTTTCTTCATAGCATCGTTTTGGCCATGTATTATCTTAAAAAAAGAATTGTTTCCCTAAAATATGAGAGTTCTGGAAGTAGTTCTTTATTGTAGCTTCAAATGCTAATTTTAGGGTCAGTATAGCTGCCAGGTGTCCATTTGAAAGAAGCCAATTTTGTTAAAGGTTAACTCAATATTTCTATCAAATAAGAAAAATTAATCAGCAGCAAGACTGAAAATTGGCTTGAAGTCACACCAATTCTGTCAGTAGGCAATTAAAAATTGGAAGCTATATTTAATCTATTATAGGTGCATATAATTTACTTTTTATCTCTTCTTTTTAAAAGATACCATTAGAGCAATTGTTACAATATTCAGAACTTTTCCACAAATCACTTTATGGATAATCTGGGATTCAAAAGTAGAAATAATTTTACAAGCTAAAGTGAACACTATTGTTGTCACATATATGTATAGGCTACAGGATTTTCAGAAACATATCTGTATATACAGTTCACAGAGATGTATTTGGCAAGATAAAGAGCATTACTACTATGAGGAAAGGAGGCTGGTGCGTTATATTGAACAATTTCCTGTGCTATTTAGGACCAAGTTGGACACTTTTGATTATTACATGGATGCCATGAGACACAAGTGTCAAACTTGCAACATCATGTTGCCATCACGTGACACATCACAATGTTTTTTCCCTTCACTGAGCATAGAACAAAACTCAAAGGGGGAGCAAAATGGCTTATACAACATTTACAAATGTCCTTTATGTTTTAAATACTAAGGACTTAGGAACAAACTGACTTTTTTGTGTACAAAGAAGTGGTAACAACAAAATCCAATTCAGGCATCTGATAGTAAAAAAGTAATCTTCCCTAAATAGTTGAAATACTTACAGCTCTTGCTTTCTTCTTCATTAAGGCAAGCAGGCAACAATGGATTTATGTGCTGAAGTTTCTGTGCCAAAATTACATGGATTCTGGGAACTAATGATGCTGGAGGACTATGAACTCTCTGTTCTTCCACAGTATCCATGCAATCCATAGACTCCACTGGAGAGGAGGAATTCTCCCTAAAATATAAAAATAGCTGTATTTAGGTACATTTAATTTCAAAATTACATGCAGTGTTCTTTCCTGCTAAAAAGAAAGGTATTTTATTGAAACACAAAATGTCAGCACAGATAGTCCTCAACGTACGACAATTCAGCCCAAAATTTCTCGAGACATTTAAGTGAATTTTGCCCTATTTTATGGCTTTTCTTGCCATTGTTGTTATAACTGAATCACTGCAGTTTATAAGTTAGTAACATGGTTAAGTGAATCTTGATTTTACTTGTCAAAAGGTTGCAAAACTTGATCACCTGACCTTGGGACCCAGCAATGGTCCTAAGTATGAACCAGTTGCCAAGCATCTGAATTTTGATCACACAATCATGAGGATGTTACAAAGGTCATAAGTGTGAAAAATGGTCATAAGCCCCTTTTTTCAGTGCTGTTGTAACTTTGATCACTAAATAAACTATTGTAAGTCAAAGACTATCTGTATCATAAACAGAATAAATTAAGTTCTTGAATTTGTTTCACACTTTTGCAGAAATCAAAGTAAAGTCCTCAGTTATACCTTTTAAAAATGCTCCTGAATATAAAGAACTGACATCACCTTTTTATTTTTTACATGGGTACAATGAACTAAATATTATTTAGAATTGGGACAAATCCATATCTCTAAAATTTAATTATAAACTCAACACTGTAAAGTAGCAATTTGTGGGTTAGCATTACTCTTCCAAATATTTTTGGAATTATTGTTCAGTTTTTCTGAAATACTGTCAAAGAAGAAAAATCAATGTTGTTGCTAATTTTTTATAGAAAATTTGCAAATTACCTATTATTTGTGGACCAAATATGTGAATTTCTTCAGTCACAATGATGGCAAACTTGCATTTTATCATCACTAAAATGTTACCTTTCTTCATTGTTCAGCAAGTTCAGGACAGGATCGACAGACAAAATCCCATACACCTCGAGAATATCATTGACTTTGAAACTGTCCCCATTTTCATATATCTGCAACGAACAGAACATGTTTAAGAGGAGAAACTGCAGTAAGACAATATGAAGTACTATAAAAGCAACAGCTACTTGAACATATTAATACATTATGGTTTGGTATTATGGGAGAAGGTTTGTATTATAACTGTCCTTCATAACTTTTTGCTTCAATTAAAAATTGTAGCTTTGCTGAATTATAGTGTTCTAAATTCTAATAATATACAGTCGCTTAATATACTGACAGACAGTCATGCCCCTGTTGGAATTTGATTCCGAGGGGGAGGTCGAGAAGCTGATAAGGAGTGGGAATGTGGCTCCAGTGGCTGTGGAAGAAACTGAGGAAGGGCACAGTCTGGCTGGGCATTCAGAGGAAGACCCAGAGCCACCCCCTCTTCATCCTAGGGCACATAGGGAGGAACAGAGAAGGGAGCAACGTGAGTTACATGGGTTACGGGGGCCCTGATTCCCTTCATTAGCTGAAGCTGGAAAAACAGAATTTAAAAAAGGCGTTTGCGCACAGTACCTTTCTGGAAGCAAAGCATGAATTATTTTGGTTTGTCAAATCTTATCTGGGTTCTGGTATCCTTCCAGCTGTGTGTTTTGTTATCTTTTGAAGTCTGCAATTCCTTATCCTGCCATGTATCGTTAATTGCTGCAGTGTGGTTTGTGTTGGTTTTTATTTATAATTTAAATGTATTTTGGGTTCAGACTGAATTTCTTCTCTTTAAAAATGATTCTTGGGAGAGTTTTTTGATCCAGCCGATGATAACTGGACACTGGGGGCCAAGTTGGAGGTATTAAAGGGACTCTTCTTACTTATGTGACTTTGTTGCTTTTGTGCCACGCACACAGACTTTGTGCAACTGTCAGGCTAGATTTACGTCAAGCAGTGTGATATATAATTAAACACCGGAGTCTTTGGCTTACACTCATAATTGAGCCCAGAATTTCCATTGCTGTGTGAAATAGTTGTTAAGTGAATTTAGCCCCATTTTACAACCTTTCTTGCCATAGTTAAATGAGTCACTGCAGCTATTCAGTTAATAACACAGTTGTTGGTGAATCTGGCTTCCCTTGACTTTGCTTGTCAAAAGATAACAAAAGGTGATCATAACACCATACTGCAATCGTCATAAACATGAGTCAGATGTTGCAATGGTTGTGTGAAAACGATCATTTTTTTTTCAGTGCCATTGTAACTTTGAATGGTCACTAAATGAACTGTTGTAAGTCAAAGACTACCTGTATATGGTATACGGCTTTATGTACCAGTTCTAAATGAAAATTACAACAAATCTGCACACCTCTAACACATGTAAAAGTGATCCTGTTTCAGATACTGCTTAAGATATTATTACCTTCACAAGACATGCAGGGCCCTTTTCTCCTGGGAGTGGAAAATTCAGATCTAGTGGAGATGAACAGTTTAAGGAAATCATCTGATGCCTTGCAGAAGCTTCTGTTTCTAATCGCTTTGGCTCTCCGCTCCCCTGGATATCAGGCACATTTCCTAGAATTAAAACAACAGTTTCCACTATCTTAACACTTATAATTTGAGATTAATATTTATTGCTGCTTTTTGGGAAAAAATTATATCATGCTGAATCACAAGTACGTGTTGCAAACACTGGAGCTTGGATTCTTTTAGAATAGTAATTCCCTCAAAATATTTTATTTACAAAAGGAGTACTAAGTCCTAGATGAAACCAAGCAAATGAGTACTCTCTTCTTATCTATGAAGGATAAGAAACAAAGTGGAAATGACAAGAAAGAAGGGGGAAGCTGTTATTTTATTTGTTTTGTACACTATTTTTTCTGCCTGACCTCAACATCTGGCAATAGTGGACAGAAATAAAGTGCATATTTCTGGACTCTCTCTATATATAGTGTTTTTAAAATTATGTTAGAAGTGCAAAAATATAGATGGCTCTGCAAATGGCTCACCTCTGATTTAACTCAGCATATTTTTTTAAACAATTGTGAGCCAAATAGAGAGAACCATGAAGTTCCTAATCCTCTTCATTATTTTTCTGCTGCATCTGGCATTCAGTTATATATTGTATTTATTTTCATAGCTAACAATTAATGTATCATCTCTCCATGAGTCAGAATCAGCCTTGATTTTCAAGAATATTGTATTTGCAAAAAGCGGTCTGTAAATTATATATCTATAGCTACAAAATGATCCATGGATAACACATCAGACCAATGGTACATTCAGAATCTTTCTATTTTTGCAACTGTACCTGAACTCATCTAATTATTTCAAAAACCAGATAATAGTATGTAAAATCATATTCTAAAACTATTCTAAGTCAATAGAATAATTCACTTCAGTGCAAATGGATATACCACTATATTAATTTTGAAAAATAAGTGACTTTCAGGAGAAAGACAACATTATCCAAGGTGATACCGAGGTGCTGTTCTCTTTGTTTTGATGGATGCAACTCCATATCTTCATCATCCTCATAACTTCTCTTATGGCGACTTGGTGTGTATGATGTTGATGGACAAACTCGAGCTTGACTTGCACTATTATAAGCGTAAGTTTTAAGTTAAGGACAGAATCATTCTGATAACATGAATAAACTTATCTGGAAATTTAATTAAATATTTAATTTAAAATTAATGCTATAGTTTTCAAATATGAAGGAAAAGATAACAGCATTTTGTAAATTTAACATATAACTATATTATGTAATGTTTCATATTGTTATACAATTTTAAAATAGTTTTGTTGAAATATTGAAGAATTAATGTAAATAAATTTTAAAAAAGAATACTACACAAGTGCTAGCAGACTATGTGGCAATAAGGAAAGAGCATGATTTGGCTTACAACAGGAGGTCATTCATCTGCAAATATTATTGTCTATATGCAGGGGTGGGCTTCAAAAATTTTAGCAAATGGTTCTCTGCCTGGTTGCTGGGTGGGCATGGCCATGGCCTAGTCAGCTTCCTGCACCGCAGGGATGGGGGATTTTTCCCCTCCCCAGGCTTGAGGCTTTCCTCAAGCCTCCGGGAGGCCGAGAGCAGACTTCCTGGGCTCCGGAGGCTCTCTGAAAACCGGAAACGAGCCCATTTCTGCCGTTCCCAAACTTCTGACAGGACTGTTTTTCACCCTCCCTGAGCCTCCGCACGCACCCTACAGTTACCTGAATCCAAAACCAGCCACGTGGAGAGTCCTGGGAAGGGCAGGATGGGGTGGGCAGGGCCAGCCAGGAGTGGCATTTGGCGGTTCTCCAAACTGCACAGAATCTTAGCTAGGGGCTCTGCCAAACCCCTGCAAACCCCCAGCAGCTCACCCCTGTGTATATGTATGTATTTATTTGTTTCAGGAACATATAATTCCTTTTTTTACAACCCTGTAATCCCTTAATCCGGGATATGGCTGCCTATCTTAATATCTAATTTGGGGCAAAAAGAAATGCAGAAAATAATGCACTCTGTATCAAAAAATTCAACAGTTAAAATATAATACCATAAATAAGGTAGCACACATAACAGTTTAGAGATGCTGCATCATAAAAAATTATAATAGAAAAGCAATTTAAATGTGGATAAATTGCTTGATACATGTTATTTTGCTATAAATTATCTCCTTTCTTATTAGAATTCTTCATCACTTGACATAGAGAAATATCACACTATCACTATCAGCTTTAAAGAGATATTTTCTGTCTCAATTCATGCACATGATCTAAACAAAAACATGTCCTCAAATGTGCTCCTTTATTAACTGCCAAGGATTCAGAAAATCATGATTCTATTATTATAGTTAAGAAAAGCTATACAGCAGCAATGAGTGCATCACTGGAAGACTTTGAAAGGTCAGGTTTGGAACAGACTATGCTAGATGAAGTCTATCTTAGTCGTCACTCAATCTTTTTTTTATCAAGCGTTAAAGATCTTGCATTATCAGTATTTTTGTATTTTTTTATATATCAGTCCACAACATAATAAGCTGTAAAGGATATTTCTTTTACCCACGCTGATTCTCCTGGGACTGGAACACAATAAAAAGTCTGTCTGTCTGCAGTTACAATTTGTTTAGGATTTAAATCTATTTCTTGATGAGGCTAAAAGAAGAGATATTATACATCACTAGCATACTATAAAAAGAAAAAAATATTGTGAAGTTGTTATAAAAATTAAATACATTTGATTTTTTTTAAAAAGGAAGTAATCTTAAAATAAATTTATAATCAGCGTTCTAGAAAGTAATATTTTCCTAAGGAATTACAAGAAATGAACTCTAATCTCTATGGATCAAAAGTTCCAGTAACAACATTTTTGACATATCTAAAATGATGAAATAATGATTCTGTTTTTTTATGACAACAATAGCACAAGGCTATTTGAACGGTATCATTTGAAGCATGACATTTCCTTGTTAGCAATACAGTATGGTATTCAAGTAGAAGGACTAGTGAAATATATGGAGCCAAATTTAAATTAAATCCACGTCTACACAACATATATTAATGTATGCTATTGATCAATCCATTTTCTAAGTGTTTTTAATATCATCAATGCAGCACCAAATATCTCTATATAAGTGACATAAGCATATAAATTGGCAGGTGTGATCCCAAAACAAGTCTTACAAGAAAACTACCTGGAAGAGATCCCAGAACACGCATAGCATCAGAAGTAGAATATATGTTTGGAAAGGAGAGGAACAAAACATCCCATAAAAAGGGTAATAATTAGCATACAAATCTCCTGCACAGGATTACAATACACTGAAAAATCTAATTTTTTTTCACTACAGCCTATATGCTTCCCTCTGTCTTATATTTATTTTCCAATCTCAAGTTTTTGAAGCATTGTTAAATGTTAAAATGACAATGCTAAAAATACACATTCATATAGCATTCTGTGTTTGTCTTAATGTAATCTACTGTATCTGATAAGGGTGAGTTTTTCTTTCCCTTATAAAATATTAGAATGTGTGAGGGACTAGTACTTTTAAAACCCACTGACACTGGCATTACTACCTTGTACATTCAAAACAGAATAGAGGCACAGATTCTGCAGAAATATGTTTAAGGAGGACTAGTTTGTCACTGATTCCATTCACTAAATGAGGATACATCAGTGCAAATGAATGCTCAATTATATTGTTTATTTTTAAAAAAAGCACAAAAGAAGGGTGTGGGAGGTACATTATATTCATTTCTTTCTTTAAAAACAAATATTTATCGTGTGTGATTATTTATTATTACAAAAACTTGTATTCATCTCCATTTCTTGATTCTACGAACTGCTTTCAGAAGCTTTAAGACAAAAAAATCAATTAACACAATTATAATCAAAACCACCACCATTTGGTGGCTTGCATGAACAAATTCATCTCCAAATGCCTTTCTGAAAAGCCATGCTTTTCAAGTTCTCCAAAAATGTATCCATAGAAACAGTGAAATATAAAATAGAAAGAAAAGGATAAACATTATAATATCTTAAATGTATTGCCATGATTTCTGTAGCTGGACTTACCCCACATTCTGCTACATCTCTGTATTTTCCAAAATGCATAACCTGTTAAAAACATAAAATCACTACTGTATTCTATATAACTTCTTACTATGTTTTTGGGGAGATTTGTGGGGATTTGTAAATATTTACTGTTTTTTTTCACAATTATCTTTTCTATGAACATAGTAGTTCTACTCTCTGACAAGCTCAATATATTATTTTTTTAATGTTTCATTCTGAAAAAGCTAAGGGTTGATTTATAATATTTTATTGGTTCTAGGCAAAGCATCTGTTCCATTCCAATATACAGTACATGAGCAAAATTACTAAGGAACGTGGATTGTTGATATTTCACATATGAAAACATATAGAAAAACCTTAAGAATTCCTTTATTTCATGTGATACCCTTACAAAGAGGCACTGGCTGTTCCTACAAAAGTCCT
This sequence comes from Bungarus multicinctus, assembly GCA_023653725.1. Taxonomy (NCBI): domain Eukaryota; kingdom Metazoa; phylum Chordata; class Lepidosauria; order Squamata; family Elapidae; genus Bungarus; species Bungarus multicinctus. Next base: position 61,556,385 of record CM042844.1, read on the forward strand.
ATGTCACATGGAATAAAAAGGAAATAATGGACCTAGCAAAGATGGACAACCTTGTGGTGGGCAAGACCAAACTTAACACAGGAAGGAAGACAAGCTCAAAAAGTGGGTAAGGCCACAACACAAATATGGTAGTCCTGGAACTGTCTTGATAAAAGTTTGATTGTTTGCTTTTGATTTTGGTCTTATTTTATAGTACAGGATTTTTTAAAAATCACTCTAAGCAACAATTTATGAAAAATTGCTCTAAATTTTCAACAACCACAGCAAGATGAACAAGGGCCACAAAAGGATTAACATGGCCAGGTATAAATATAGGTAATCAGAACTATAGTGAAGAAATTAACTTACACGTGATTTAGTAACTGTATCAACAGTTTCATAAATGTTCATATAAAATTCAGGATCAAACATATCTTGAACCATACAGCGAAATTTTACTAAGCTATTTGGCTTCAGATAATGTAAAGGAACATCATTCAATGATGGTACCTGTAAAACAAAACACAATAATTATCAGCTTCATGAGGCAAGCAGAATTATGTATCTTTATTTTCAATGATTATTAATGTAATTATATTTCAATTTATGTAAGTCTGAAGATCTAATACCTACTCAGAAAGGCTGATAGAATTTACATTGATTTTATAATTTTTTTTCTTAGTAATCACTGAAATAAATATGATTTAATTCAGTTATGCATATTTGAGATTCAGTTGATTAACTAAATCTACTCTATAGATTTGGACCTACAAAGTGTTTAACAAGAAATTTAAAAATGGGCTAATCAATAAACTCTATTTTTCAAACATCAGGTCAGTTACTAAAATGACTGACTAAATGATTACATACATGCCATGCAATTTCTAATAGCCAGAATTCAATTTTCTGAACGTGTAGGTTTAATTTGTTCATCTCTTGGGACCAGGACTGAATTACTAAAAATGTATTGTAGATAACAGATAATCAGAGTTGGAAGGGACCTTGTAGGTCATCTAGTCCAACCCCCCGCCCAAGTGGGAGACCCTACACCATTTCTGACAAATGGCAGTCAATCTCTTCTTGAAAGTCTCAAGTGATGGCGCTCCCACAACTTCCGAGGGCAAGCTGTTCATTGGTTTATTTATTTATTTTATTTATTAATTAAATTTATATACCGCCCCCTCTCCCAAAGGGACTCGGGGCGGTGAACAGCCGGAATAAAAATACACATATGAAACATATATACAATATTACAATATTAAAAATTAAAAGAATTAGATATATTTGGCTCTACAAAATTAATAACAAAGGAATTAAGAAAAATTAAAAACCAGATTAAAATTTAAAACCCCTAGGCCAGTCCGGCTTGCCGAAATAAATAAGCTTTTAGCACACGACGGAAGGTCATGAGATGAGGGACGGCCCTCATCTCCGGGGGTAATTCATTCCAGAGAGGGGGTGCCCCTAATGAGAAGGCCCGCATCCTCGGGGTCGCCAGCCGTCCAGCCGGCGGCACCCCGAGGAGGCCGACTCTATGGGAGCGTATCGGTCGGCGGGATAATGGCAGGAGGCGGTCTCGCAAGTATCCCGGTCCCGAGCCATGGAGCGCTTTAAAGATAATAACCAAGACTTTGAAGCACACTCGGAGGGCCACTGGGAGCCAATGCAGCTCGTGCAGAAGTGGCATAATGTGGGAGCCCCGAGGAGCCCCCAGTACCACCCTTGCGGCTGCATTCTGCACCAGCTGGAGCCTCCGGATGCTCTTCAAAGGCAGCCCCATGTAGAGAGCATTGGCATAGTCTAGGCGGGAGGTCACCAGGGCAGAGGTGACCGTGCGAAGCGCATCCCGATCTAGAAAGGGCCGCAACTGGTAGATCCTATGGACCTGGCCAAAAGGCCCCCTGGCGACGGCCGCCACGTGGTCTTCCAATGACAGCCGCACATCCAGGAGGACACCCAGATTGCGAGCCCTCTGCAGTGGGGGCAAGAGTTTCCTCCCCCACAGCCAGCGATGGAACCAGCTGGCTGTATCGGGGTGCCGGGAAGCACAGCCACTCAGTCTTAGATGGGTTGAGCTGAAGCCTGTTCCGCCCCATCCAACACCGCACGGCCTCCAGGCACCGGGTCATCACTTCGACGGCTTCATCGGGGTGGCCCGGGGTAGAGATGTACAGCTGAGTGTCATCAGCGTACTGATGAACCACCGCATAACAGTGCCTCCCACTCCCAACCCCTCCAGCTGCCGCAATAAGATACTGTGGTCGACAGTATCGAAAGCCGCCGAGAGATCTAAGAGGACCAGGACAGAGGAATAACCTCTGTCACGGGCCCTCCAGAGATCATCCACCAATGCGACCAATGCCGTCTCCGTGCTGTGCCCAGGCCTGAAGCCCGATTGGCGTGGATCCAAATAGACAGCTTCATCCATGTGCTGGGGAAACTGTTGTGCCACCACACTCTCAACAACCTTCGCCACAAAACGGAGGTTGGAGACAGGACGATAATTAGATAACAAAGTTGGGTCCAGGGACGGTTTCTTGAGGAGGGGTCTCACCACCGCCTCTTTCAAGGCGGCGGGCAGATATCCCTCACTCAAGGAAGCGTTAATAATACCCTGAAACCAACCTCGTGTCATCTCCCGGGTGGCCAACACCAGCCAGGAGGGACACGGGTCCAATAAACATGTGGTAGCATTCAGTCCCCACAGCAACCTGTCCACGCCTTCGGGGGTCACAGGATCAAACTCCTCCCAAATGACTGCCTCAAATTCCACCCCCGACCCCCCACCCAGAGTTGCCCATTCAGAGTCCAACCCATCCCGGATCTGAGCGGTTTTATCCACCAGGAAATTCGAAAAGTCCTCAGCCTGTCCTGCAAGGGGTCCTCCCGCGCTCCCCCTTCCAGGAGGGAGCGGGTCACTCTAAACAGGGTGGCCGGGTGGTTTCCTGTGGACGCAATAAGGGTGGAAAAGTAAGAACGCCTTGCCACCCTTATCGCCACTAAATAGGTCTTAATATAAGACCACAATAGTGTTCGGTCGGGTCCGGAGCGAGTAGTCCTCCAAGTACTCTCCAGGCATCTTTTCTGGCGCTTCATCTCCCTCAGCTCCCCGGAAAACCAAGGGGCCGAGTGAGAGCGGCGCCAGGTTAGAGGCCGCAAGGGCACGACCCGGTCCAGGGCCCCAGCTGCCACCCTTTCCCAGGTGGCGACCAGGTCCCCAACCAAGTCGTGTGTTCGAATGTCAGGACATGGCCCAAGCTCCATCAGGAACCTGTCTGGATCCATCAGGCGCCTGGGAAGGTACCATCGTATCTGGTCTGCCTCCCTGCGATGGGGAGGAGCAGCCTGGAAATCCAGCCTAAGGAGCGAATGATCTGACCATGACAAGGGCTCAACAAAAATGTCCCCAACACCAAGATCATCCTGCCACTGTCCAGAGACAAAAACCAGATCCAGGATGTGACCCCCAGTGTGCGTGGGTTCCCTAATTAATTGGGTCAGGCCCAAGGCTGTCATGGAAGCCAAGAACTCCTGGGCAATCCCTGACGCCCCACCGGCCGAAGGCAGGTTGAAATCCCCCATGATCATCAGCCTGAGGGTCTCAACCGCCAGACCGGCTATGACCTCGAGGAGCTCAGGCAGAGCCGATGTCACATAGCAGGGAGCCAGGTATGTGATCAATAGGCCCATCTGAACCCCGGAACCACACTTTACAAAAAGGGACTCACATCCGGTAGTCTGAGGAACAGTGGATTCCCTAGGTCCCAGATCCTCCCGAATAATTACAGCAACCCCCCCACCCCTCCCCTGGGCCCTTTGATTGTTGATTGTTCTCACTGTCAGAAAGTTTCTCCTTATTTCCAGGTTAAATCTCTCTGTTCAATTTCCATCCATTATTTCTTGTCTGGCCTACAGGCGCTTTAGAAAATAGCTTGACCCCTTCCTCCCTGTGACAGCCCCTCAAATATTGGAAGACTGCTATCATGTCTCCCCTGGTCCTTCTCTTTACTAGACTAGCCAAGCCCAGTTCCTGTAACCGTTCTTCATATGTTTTAGTCTCCAGTCCCCTAATCATCCTGGTTGCTCTTCTCTGTACTCTTCCTAGAGTCTCAACATCTTTTTTGTAATGTGGTGAACAAAACTCTAGGTGTGGTCTTACTAAGGCTTTATAGAGTGGTATTAGTACCTCCCTAGATCTTGATTGTATTCCTCTGTTAATGCAACTCAGGATTGCATTGCTTTTTTGGTGGCTGCTGCGCACTGCTGTCTCATATTTAGCTGGTTGTCCACTAAGACTCCAAGATCCTTCTCACAGTTACTGCTATTGGGCCTGGTTTCAGCCAGTCCATATATGTATTTTTGGTTTTTCTTGCCTAAGTGTAGGACTTTATTTTTCTCTACATTGAATTTCATTTTGTTAAATATGGCCCAGTGTTCTAGTCTGTCAAGATCCCTCTGGATCTTGAGCCTATCTTCTTGGGTGTTAGCTATTCCTGCCAGCTTAGTATCATCTGCAAATTTGGTAAGTTCCCATTCTTTTGCCTCATCTAAGTTGTTAATGAAGATATTGAAGAGTATTGGGCCTAAGATGGAACCTTGTGGCACCCCACTGCTTACTTCCCTCCATGTAGACTTAGACCCATTAAGGACTACTTGTTGAGTATGGTTTGTCAGCCAGTTGCGAGTTCATCTAGTGTTGGTGCTATCTATTCCACATTTTTCTAGCTTACTAAGAGGTAGGTTGTGGTCTACTTTGTCGAATGCCTTGCTGAAATTTAAATATATTATGTCCATAGTATTTTGCTGGTCTACTAATTTAGTCATTGTGTTGAAGAATGAAATAAGATTGGTTTGGCATATGTTGTTAACAAACCCGTGCAAACTGCTAGTTATTACTTTACTTGTTTCTAAACGTTGGCAGATCTGTTTTTTTATTATCTTTTCCAGTATCTTCCCGGGTATTGATGTTAGGCTGATTGGTCTGTAGTTTCCTGGGTCTGTTTTTTTTCCTTTTTTGAAGATGGTAACCACATCAGCTCTTTTCCAGTCCTCTGGTAGTTCTCCAGTGCTCCAGGATTTTTGAAAGATATGGTGCAGTGGTTCTGAGATGACCTTTGCCAGCTCCTTTAAAACTCTGGGATGTAATCCATCAGGCACTGGGAATTTGTGTTCATCAAGATCAGACAGGTGTTCTCTTACTATTTTTTTGTTTATTTTAACTTTTATTTCTGGTCTGTCTTTCACAGTTATGTGGGTTGAGCTATACTTTCTTTTTGCGTGAAGACCGATGCAAAGAATGAGTTAAGCAGTTCTGCTTTCTCTCTGTTGCCTGTTACTTCTTTGCCGTCTTCTCTCTTTAGTGGACCGACTGTTTCCTTGATTTTTTTCTTGTTATTTATATGGTGGAAGAAACTTTTAAAATTATCTTGGACTTTTGTTTGTTCTGAGCCTTTGCTATCCTGACTTCATCTTTGCAGATTCTGGCTATCTGCTGATATTCTGCCTTAGTTGTATGTCCTTCTTTCCATTTTTTGTACTTGTCCTTTTTTTCTTTCAATTTTCCAGAGAGATCTTTGTGCAGCCATGCTGGTTTCTTCTTAGATTTCTTGTTTCTTGTTTTTCTTTCTCAGTGGTATTGTGCTGATGTTTATGTATTCCTTGCCTCTTACTTAGTCAAATAAAATTATCACAATGTATTCTATAGTCGAATATGTATTATCTTTATATTAGGGAAATGACTAAAAAACATTAATGAAATTATCGCACTATCACAAACTCTTGAATGTACAGGAAATAGAATCAAAAATTTAAAGACTATACATTTAGAGATCTTACATCCAATTCCAATAGCAATTTCCTGTTTTATTTCTGTACTGATATACTTAACTAGAAATTCAATTTATTTTATAATCCCTTTTAGCTTTACTGTATGCTTCAAATTATTCAATGTCCTCCTATCCAAGTTGTTTAAAGATTTTGAAACCCATCATTATGTAATTTTAATTTTGATAAGTAAATATAGCCTTACCCAGTTAGTTGCATTATTTTCTTTTAATTTCTCTTTGAAGTACTCTGTTACTTTCCTTTCCCATTCAGGATTTAGAGTACTCTGAGCTAAATAAGACAAAAGATCAAGTCATACATACTATTTTAGTTTGTAAAAAAAACAGGTTGTAAATGTAAAATATAGTACAGTACATTTAATTTTTTATTTTGCTAATACAGTATTTATTATTCAATAATTAATGAATATATAGCATTTTAGGTTTTAAATACAGACACACACACATTATGATAATTAAGTTTACTGAACTTCAAAGAGGTAACAATAATCTAGGAATGAAAATCAAAACCGAATCTCTGACAGACGCTTGCTGGAATGGTTTGCTTTTAACAGTAGCATCCAAATCTAGTTCTGGGTTCCAACAACCAATCATAGTTGTCAGCGAGTTCAAAGGTCATGATTGCACAGACAGGACCTGGATAGCAGACAGGTGCTTGCAATAAAGGATCACGTGTCAGGGCGTTCCTTAAATTAAACTACAGCAAGCTGTAACTAGGAGATTTACTCCCTTGCTTGGTAAGGAGCCTCAAAGAACATTTCTGTTCTGTTCTCTTTTCTACTCGCCTATTGCAGGGGCTGGGTGGCCTTCTCATCTAATTGCTCCAATTGCCCAGGTAGTGCTTGTTTTTTGATCAGCCTCATCTGATACTCAGCTTGGGGACTCCTGAGGCTGACATTCCACAGGTTTAGCTAAAACAGCTTCTTTTTAGAATCAGATTTAGATTCTGAACCCTGGGCCTAGGCCCTAACAGTGAGGAACCTTTAAAACAGACATATTTTTAAAAGGCTGAAGGCTAAAAGAAAATGCCTGCAGCAGAATTAAGAGCTGGTGAGTAGACTGGCTTTTCATAATCCTCCAGACGAAGAGAAAACTGGAGTTTGCCCACAAGCGCTGTAGACAATTTCTCCTTACTACATGACAATAGTTTGAGGCAGGTTTAGAGTTCTGGAGATGAGGGAATAGCCATTTTGCTCAAATCATCAAACACCAAGTGAGTTCTTTAATGTTTAGTGAACGAAATTTGAAATACAGTTTAAGGCAAAAGAATCATTAAAACTTTGATTTTGGAAAATTACAAATAGACTAAATGTCCAGATGACTTTGAAATTTTTTTTGCAATTAATTATAACAATCCTTCTTGTGGGAAAAAAAGAACATGCTAGGATTATACTTTGAAGGATGGACATTAGAAAGAACCAGAAAGATTAAACATTACAATTAAAAATGTATACTTAAATTTGACTTACTAATAAGAACGAAGCAAAATATTTTAACATTGACAAACTGAAGACATTTTTGAACAATGAACCCAGAAGCTAATTTTAAGAGTGTCTGCTTCTATAGTTTGTTTAAAATAATTTATGGGGGGGTGGGGGCGGGAATGAGTTTTATGTGGGAAGATTGAGATGGATCTGAAAATATTATTTGCAAAAAAACCCCACAATGTTAACTTTAATTTTCAACAGATAACTACTTCTCTAGTAGTAATAGAAATGTCAGGTTCTGTGCAGAATTAACAATGTCACAAATCATGGCATAGATCCAGTACAATAACTCTGTCTTTCGGACATAATTATAATATAAGATTTATTTCTTTTATATGCTATTTTGAGATTTAAAACTTTATGAATGAAAAAAAAGTTAAACATATTGGAGTTTGTTTCAGCAATTTCTGATCTCAAGCTTCCATCTCAGTGGTGCCAATTACTGTTAGGATACAGAGTCTTGATTCAATTGTCACTGAGGTGACCCATTATGTAAGTAGTAAACATCCTGTAGCTGTTACATTCAAATAGGTAGCTATCAGTGTACGTAGAATGCCTTTGTATCTATTCTTGCCAATCCTAGCTTTAGCATTTTAATAAGAGCCAGAAGCATGCAGCAGCAGCCAAAAAAGCCAATGCAATCCTAGGTTGCATAAGCAGGGGGATAGAATCAAGATTATTTTATAAAGTGGTATTAGTACCACTTTATAAAACCTTAGTAAGACCACACTTGGAAACATGCATTTTAGTTACCGCATTATAAAAAGATGTTGAGATTCTGGAAAGTGTGCAGAGAAAAATAATAAAGACTATCAAGGGTCTGGAGACTAAATCATACAAAGAACCATTGCAGAAATTGGGTATGGCTAGTCTAGTGAAAAGAAAGATTAGGTTTGACATGAAAGCAGTGTTCCAGTATTTGAGGGGCTACCACAAAGAAGAGAGGGTCAATCTACTTTCCAAAGCACCAGAATGAAAGACAAGAAACAATGAAAGGAAACTAATCAATAACAGAAGCAATCAAGAACCAAGGAGAAATTTCCCAACAGTGAGAATAATTAATTAGTGAAATGATTTGCCTTCAGAAGTTGTGGATGCTCCATCACTGAGGCTTTTAAGCCATTTGTCTGAAATGGGATAGATCTCCTGCTTTGAGCCGGGGGTTGGATTATATGACCCGCCCAAAGTCCCTTCCAATTGTTATTTTATTAAAGTGGCTGAGAGCTAGAGCATTTAGGAATCAGGTTTCTTGTACTAGTATGTATCAAGCTTGCACAAAACATTTATGAAATTGTTATTTTTGTAGTCTGAAGATCACCCAACCAGATTTCAGCTACTTTGTCCTGGGATTTTCCATATCAGCGCTCTATGGAGCACATCCAGAATGTCTTTGAGGATCCTATATACAGACTTCAAATTTGAAGGAAAGACTATGATTCTCATGGGAATCTTAGTGAATTTTTTCGAGTATTTTATCCTTAGAACCACTCTCAGTTGAAAGAAGGTAGTGTGCCTAAGAGCCACTTGCAAAACTTATTATGAACATGATTCCATGTCAATCTCATTCCAATATTTTCCTTTCCAATATCTAAATGTTTTAATTCTATAATTTAATTACATTCCCTTTAAAATAGTATAAGATTACAATTCTTACAATGGAAGCATGGGTGAGATTCAACAGGTGTTACTACTGGTTCGGTGACTATGTTTTGTGTGCGCATGCGTGCTTTGCATGCATGCGCCCCTGAAGCGCGCTGTGCACGTGTGTAAAAAAAACTTAAGCTGTGTCACCCAGACAGCTGAGGTTGAAAAATCAGGAAATAAAGGACAGGTAAGAGCCCAGGCGGGCAGGTGGGCCAAACAGCAACAAACAGAACCGGTTCGGGGTCTGCTGCTCTTCAGAGCTACTGGTTCTATAGAGCTGGGCAGAACCAGTAGCATCTCATCCCTGAATGGAATGGATTACTTATATGAACAGTTATCTTCCTTGAAGAGAAATGTGAGTTTATTTCCCATTGATCCCATCTAGATTTCTCAGTATTTAGGCTGGCACATTAATATTCTCATTCCCCAAGTTTGTCCTTGCGAGGTAGATTACATTGAGAAGGACCAATTAAACTCAGTAAGTTTCGATGGTTGAAAGTAAATTTCCTAATTCAACATCTTCACCTTCAATGTTCACTTACTCTTCCAGGTCATGAAGTATCACTTCTTTTGTCCAATAACCGATCTGTCTTTGTTGTAGACATTTTCAAGCAGCTGGTTTTGAATTAAAGAATATCATCTGATAGAACTCTGGAGAAACACCTATTCTAGGAAGTCCTGTCCTCTGGATGGAATGAGTTTCATCAGAAATTCCTATAATTCCCACCCTTCTGTTCTTTAGAAAATCCTTAAACATAGAATAAGCACCAGATTGTCTTAGGGAGGGGGGATATGTTGATTCTATAAAGCACTTAGAGAGGGGCTGTAAAGCACTATGAAGTGGTATATAATTCTAAGTACTATTGCTATTGTTCCAATTAGCCTCTAAGACAGAGTGATTCTGAAGTCCAAATTTTGTTTTGCTGGTTTGATTTAGTCTGTGAGCTGTATTTTCCAAATGTTGGTTTTTCAGTTATATGAACTAAGCACAGTCTCCTGGGAGCCTGCCAATCAATTAATATTTTGCTTGAAAGCTTAACAAAAACAATTAGACATTTATTCAGATGTGCTCCCAGAGATTTTAGGATTAACTTTGGGTCACATTTAACCAAGAGTGGATTCAATTGCAAATAATTGTGTCAAAAATGATACATAGCAAACCGTTTTGCTAAAAACAAAATAGCAACATAGCAACTTGGGTTTAGAAAGCTACTCATAAGATAAGAACACACCAACTAGATACAAGAGCAACTGATAGCCACCAAAAACAGAAGTAAAAAGATTCCTGTTTAGTTTTGACAAGCAGAAGCCTAATAATACCATGCCCTCACCCTGTTCTTTTTAATTACAAAGTACAGCGGTAAACTAGTAATTAAGCACTCAAAAGAGGACGCCAGGACTGACATTTAATAGGAAAAGTTCCCTTCAATGCCTTTAAGAAGCGTTATTCTCTTTCTCAGCCCCCCTCTCCCCCCATGAAGCCGAAAGAAACATCGCAGCGCACAGGCTCAGGAACACCACTCTCCTTCTTCTGCTTCTTCCCACGAGGCTTCCAACTTTCGGCGTGCAGAAGAACTGCCCTTCCCGCAGCCAAGTTTGCCTCACAACACAACTCCGAGGCCACTTTTCACTCCGCTCGGCCCAGCGGAGTCCCGACTTTGCCAGGCCAAACTCGGGTTATTAGCTTTGTCGCTGGCGGTCAGTCCCACTTTACCCGGGGTAGGTCCGCTACTTCCTATCTTCCTCCCCCTCCAACCCGTTCCGCAAAGAGCAGCGAGGAGCCGCCGTTTCTTTCCTTCCCGGTCTTCTCCGGTCCCAGAGCTGTTCTCAGCAATGCCGCCGTCTTCTTTTTCCTCTCGTGTTTTTTTTTTGGACTCGGCCGACTTCCCCTCTGCCTGTCCACGAGGGTAGCTCAGGCCGCTTCCCCGCCGCCTTGACCTGCCTTACAGCTTCCTACGTTTTCGTGCCTTACCACCACCACCACGCACCCCTCCCAAGCCCGGTCTCACCGAAAATGCCTTGCACGATACTGAGGGGGCAGTTCAGCCAGTCCGCCACACACGGCATCTTTTCGCTTCTTCGGTGCGTTTAAAAGACCAGGCGAGAGAAACTCCAAAGAGAGGTCTCCCTTCAGAAGACCCACTTTTCTGGAGGCTTACGCGCCGGGCGGAAAGCGCTTAAGATAGCGGGCGTTCCAAGCTGGGCTGAAAGGGACACAAGCCAGGCCGGAGCGGACTTCAAGCCTCACTTCACTTCGCATCTAAGCGCGGGCTCGGGTTGGCGGGAGGAGAGGGAAGAGAGCGGCGCCTCCGCCATCTTAGAGCCGGGCGGAAGGGGCAGGGCTTTGTCGGGGAGGGCTCCAGAGATTCGGGAGACGTGGAAGTCCGTCCGTCATGGCTGCCCCCAAAACCTCTGCCACGGGCGGCATCTCTTCGACGAGCGGCGGCACTAACTTGCTCTTCTCCTCCTCGGCCACCGAATTCAATTTCACCGTCCCTTTCATCCCAGTCAGCCAAACCCCTCCTGTGGCCGGTACGGGACCTGGACTCCTTCCCGCAGGTAATGGTCGTGGGAGAAGGTGGGCAGGGGAGAAACCCACGGGAGTTGGAATCCATTTTCCCTCTTCCCCCCGCCCCCCTCGCTTCGTTTTGATTGGCAACTTTAATGCGTTTAGGGGGCTTTAGAGAAAAAAAATAAATAAAAATTCCCGTCGTAAGTCTGCGATAAAGATGCCTGCAAGCTCTACCCTCTTGCAGATTGAAGGGCTCGTAACTTCCAGGACCTGTGATGGACGACAGGATGAATGGAGGGATTTGAGAAGGTTTGGTATATTCCAGGGATGTGACATTTCTTGATTTATAACGGGAAACGGATGTATTGTTGACATTGGCCTGCATTTCTTTATATCGGAGTTTGAAATTGAGTTATTTTACTAATTTCCTAGCTTGCCCCCCTCCCCCTTTTTAGGGTCTTCTGGGTAGCACTCCATGCCCTTGAAGGCTAAAGTGCACAAAAATGTGTGTTTTCACAGCCTTGGTGCTGCAATCTTTTTACTGACGATGCAAAAAAAGTTCCCACTAAGACTTGCCCAATCAGTGGGCATGATTTCCTGGATCATGTGACCTGTTGCATTTCTTTTTCTTGCAATTAGTTTAGTTACTTGCATATAACTACAGGTACTTATAACAGTTTACTTAGGGACAATTCAAAGTTACAATAGCACTGAAAAAAGTGACTTATGACCACTTTTCACACTTATGACCATTGTAGCATCCACATGGTCATATGATTTACATTCACATGCTTGGCAACTGACTCACGTTTATGAACGTTGCAATATCCTGGGGTGATCACCTTTTACAACTATTTGATAGGCAAAGTCAATGGAGAAACAAGATTCACTTAACAACTACGTTACTAATTTAACAACTGCAGTGATTTGATTCACTTAACAAGTGTGGCAAGAAAAGTCGTAAAATGGGGAATTAACACATTTCTCACTTAGCAACATACATTTTGGGCTCAATTGTGGTCATAAGTTGAGGACTATCTGTAGTTATGTGGAAGAACATAATGTTGGTGTGTTTCTTGGAAAGAAGCATAGCAGGCAAGATTTGGAGGGACCAATTTATTAGGATGCTGATTGGAGGCAAGTATAAGGCACCAGCTGATGGTAGTGAAAATCAGGGACATCAGATGGGAGAGAGGAAAATCTGGCATGCAAAAGAGGTTTTGTAGCAATGTAATTCACCCATTCATATTTCTCCTATAATTCCCAGGTTTGTTTATTTATTTGATAAATTTATACATCAGCCCATCTCATGTACTTGACTCTGCTCAGTGTGTACAAACTTAAAAAACACAAAAATGATGCAATAAAGTAACCAAAAGAATCATAGCCAAAATCAAAAAAAGTTAAAAGCATTAAACATAATTTGCAGGAGGGCACACTCAATTTCCTTGGTAATAAAACTTTTTGTAGGTTCCATATCTATGTTATTGGATCCCAGGCCAGATGGCAAAGATATGTTTTCAGATCTTTCTGGAAGGTCAGCAAAGTCAATTTGGGATTTGGCTACCTCTTTACGTGCTATAGATTAGTTCTCATTATGTCATTGAAGAACATCTTCAAAAATTAGGAAGAGTTAAGAAAAAATTGTCCTAACACTAGGAGAAAATGAGCAGAGCCACAATAAAAATGGTGATAATTTTAGCAAATACAGAATTGATTAAGCAATAAACTATTTTTACCTAAAATAAGCCCAAAAACAGGATTCATACTATCAAAAACTAACTTTCTCAATCACTCCCAAATCTGAAAGATTCTGCCCCCATCCATGTCTATATTATACACAATTCACCTTGCATTTTGTCCCATTTTTGATAATGCCCCGCCGCCTTCTCAGATTCCCAATGTAGCCTGTAGCCATCAAAGGAAAGTTTACCTTCTTGATTAATTAATGGCACCTTGATGGTTTAAAAAACTGGTTGATATATTAGTGTTAATATTCCAAGTTGGTTATTGTATTGAGTAAACACACTTATTGGAATAATGAAAGCTTGCAAAAAAAATCTTACTTAGGTATACAAATACTTAGCTAAACAGAAAGGCTTGAAAATGGTAGAAATGTTAGTTGCTGAAATGCAATGGTGAACTATAGCACTGTTGATTTTTCATTGATGTTATGGAGGAGATACCATTCTGTTTTTGTTGATCCTTACTATATTCTTTAATGCAGATGATAATACAGATGTTGGTGAAGAAGACAGCTTCCTAGGCCAGACATCAGCAAATGTAAACCCTCCATCTACATTCAGTTATTTCTCTCAGATTCCTAGCAGTAGTGATCCCTTTGGAAGCATTGGACAACCACCCTTAGGGGTGGCAACCTCAACCCAAGCTGGAACATCAGTTTTCTCTAAACCTCCAGTTTCTTTCCCTCTTCTGCCATCATCACAAGATGGGCCAAATATATTTTCAGCTTCTGTTTCCAAATCACAGTTTTTTAATACTCCGTCTACTTCAGTACAAGGAATTGGAACTTATCAAACACCTCAGCAAAGTGGTCCTCCCCTAACAGTCTTTTCAACAGCACCTCAGGGACCATCACAACAAGGTTATAACCCCTATCGTCACAATACCTTAAGTAGTAGAGCCAATCCTTACATCACTCCCCCACAGCTGCAACAGACACAAGCACCTGGCCAGAGTCTGCAGCCTTCAGCTTCTGTACCACCTATGCAGAAATATCCAACTCCTGCAGGACCAATGCCACCGGTAGGAAGATTTATCTTTATAATTGTATTATCTAGTATATTGCAATTACTATAAAAAAAGTTAAGGACTCAATATTGTAGTTCATTGTTCCTTTTAATAATTATTGTTTTACTCTCATATCTTCAAGTAGTTCAATAACTGATTTATGATTTGCTGAATATGTTTTGTAACTTGGTTTAACTGAGAAATGAAAATTTAGACATACACGAACAAAAGGATTTGAGACAAATGTTTCCCTTAAAATAAAGTTATATGCATTTGTTATCTTGACCCTTGATTTTGCAGGAAAACAAAAATGAAATGTTTTTCATTTTAGGAATTTTTGGCACTGTTTAATTATATCAAGTAAAGAGTTAATACTTGCTTAGTTTATTGGTCATATCTGAATGTAAAATATTTGCAAAATTATGAAACTAATTAGTTTTTCTATTTAATTTGATAACTTTTGAAAGTTACATTGAATAGAGTTTTGATTAGGATTCAATTGTGAAACCTAATGTCTTCCACCTAGATCAAGATTGAAAATAACTGACAATCAGATATGCAAAATTAAGACACAACTCCCTATATTGCTTTGGTAATTAGCTTGCTTACGCTAAACTAAAATCTATAAGAATAATGTATTCTTGTAATTCAGAATGGAATTAATTGTATATGATTAAGATTGTATCTAAACATCAAGTAAAACTTTGAAATAATAAGGAAACCTCTCCCTCCTCCTTTTTTCCCCCATTCTAGTCAGCCCTATCACCTCAGACATCAATGACACCAGGACCACTTGTGAAGGCACCACCTGTCTTATTACAAAACCAGTATGAATCAGTTCAGCCACATTGGTTTTACTGTAAGGAAGTGGAAAACAAGGAGCTATGGATGCCATTCAGTGATCTAGATTCTACAACTCTAGAGAAGGTTTATAATTCTGGTAAGATTTAAGGATATCCTTTGTATAATAATTTGTGCTTTTGGACATGAAGAGAATAGATAAGCATAATATTTAATATGCAGATCTTTTTTACAGTGAGATATTATTTGCATATATTTAAAGGCTTTTCTTCAGTGAAAATATGAGACCTGATAAATCCTTGTTTAGAGACAAACAATGATTCTTCAGAAACTCTTATGTGCTGTTTTGTTTTTCCTGAGATTTTCTGATAATTGTCCTAAAATGATCAAACTGAGCTCTCCCCCGCCCCCAAGTTTTATTGGATTTTTATTTTTAAATATATAACAATTAAACTGAGCATTCCTCACAGATGTTATAGCTCAAAGAGTAATCAGAAAACACCAATTTGTTAAATATAGGTATATTATATATATTTTTACCTGTCATAGTATAGTATTTGATTTATATAAACATATAATGATCTTGATGACAGTTATTCATGAAGTAATCAAGATTAAGCGGCCAGTTCTATGACATATTTTTGTTCACTTGTTTTCCCCTCTTCCTTTCAGCAAGTTTACTACAGAAAGTTCCATAAAGTCATATGTTTGAGTAATGAGGAGCATTCTTAGATTAGATATTGAATACTTCATTACTCAAAGAGGATTTCACCCTAATTTTCAGATTATTTCTCCTCTTCTTGTTCTTGTTCTATATTATCTACTGAACTTTTCTATCGTGCTTGTGGATTTTGCATATTATCTGATTCTGACATCACCAATGAGCAAAGCAGAACAACAAAAGAGATTCAGCAGTAAATTTAGAAAACCTTCCAATTTGCTTTCATTTTCCAATAGAAGCTTTAGTTCAGAAACAAAATATCACTGTTCAATGTAGAACTTGAAGCTTTCTCATTTCCAATATTCACAGGTTAGAGGAGAAAGGGAGAAAGGTTGATAAAAACTTTCTTCTTAATCTTTAGTGCAACCTGATCCAGAGAGTGTAGTCTTGAGTACTGATGGAGGACGTTATGATGTTTATCTGTATGACCGTGTGAGGAAAGCTGTATATTGGGAAGAACAACAATCTGAAGTAAGACGATGTACTTGGTTTTATAAGGGAGATAAGGACAGCAGATTTATTCCTTATACTGAGGATTTCAGTGAGAAACTAGAGGTGAGTATTTTTAAAAAAGGAAAGCAACAATGTAAGCTGTAGATTTTTTAAAAATTCCAAATTCAAAAATAAAATTTATTCTGAATAATAAAATAATAATGTGGTACCACATCCATATTATCATCAGTTTCTTTTATGTGAAGCACGTAGGGCAGCAAGCTTTTCCAAAAGAATCTGTTTTAAAAATCATTTTATTATTTTGTGTCCTTTGAGTTAACCTTATGAAAACATTGCTGTAATATTAATTTTAAAACATTTTAGAAATTATTAAAAATTGGGTTCCTATTTTTTTTAAAATGCAAAATTACTTTATACTGAATAGATTATATATGGCACAACCTGGTATTAAACTGCCACATGAATGGTGGGGTAAACTAACTGTAATCATTTTTATTCAGTAGCTAAAATAAATTATATTAGATTAAGTTCAGTTATTCTTAATATTCAATCTAAATTATTTCATCATACAACCAATATGTTTTGAAACTAGAACACTCTATACTGCATTAGCTGAAATTATAATTTCATATTGTTGGTATCTGATTTTCATTGTGGCTTCAAATCTAGGGGCAAGTGCCATTCAGAGCATTTGAGGCAGGAAACACTATGGGAAAACATATTTGTCTTCATAGTTTTCATTATATTTAAATAGTGACTGCCTTTAGAAGGAAACACATATTATTTACCCACAAGTTGCGGGAACAATTTGAGGTTTAATGTAATATTATAAATAAACTTAAATTATCTTCTTGTCACATAGTCCTTTGATATGGTTTCTTGATATTCAATATATATTATTGATGTTCGTTGTAGGCCGAGTATAAGAAAGCTGTTACTACAAATCAGTGGCATCGGCGATTAGAATTTCCAGGTGGAGAAACTTTTGTTATGCATAATCCTAAGGTAAGGAGAATGTTGCTTAATTAGATACTCTGGAGGCATCAGTAATGTATTAGTATTATCACTCAGGAGGACGATCATAATTGGATACAGGAGTCTGCGCAAAAGAGGGAGGTTGAAATGTCTTCTGGTGGTTTGGGGTAGTTTTAAGGGTAGATGCTGGAGGTTTAAGGAAGAGAATTGGAATGGTTTGACTGCCAGATGCCTCCTATTACAATTTTCATTCTTAAAACACTGAAAAGTACCAACATTGGGAAAAAAATATCCAATACCCAATTAGTTTGAAGTGGTTGGAAAACATGCTGCTAAAATTCCACTAGTTTTTAATGATTTGGGGCCTAAAATTGTACCATTTTGCTTTTTAAAGAGCAGTTAATCATATCTGTTTGATCACCCTACTTTAAGGGATAGCTGATCTATCTTAGCGGCCGCCTTATCTACATTTCCTGGTAAAATACATGGGAAAATTACTTTGTGGGGCAAATCACTTGAGGTTAGGCCTCAAGTGATTTGGAGAATGAAATGGATATCACCAACAGATTCGTAACATTTACTACATTTAAGAAGGCACTGAATTTTTAGACAGGTCTTATCTATGATTCCTGATAAAATACATGGGAAAATCCCAATGTGGGATAAATAGACTAAGGGTTATGTCTATAGAGATCCTCAGTCATCCAGATCATGGTTGTCCCAAAGGTGTTTTTTTTTCCTTTTTCAAGAGACAACTGAATTTTCTGATTTTTCTTTGAGGACATTTAGCTTCTCATCCAAGAAGCTTCTTCAGTTCTGATTTGGTCTCTACAAAAATGATATTGCTAACATATTTGTAGTGCTTTGATATGCTAGGGAGGGAGCTGACTTTTCCAGCCTGTCTTATCTGTTTCCTGGTAAAATAAATGGGAAAACCCCATTGGTAGGCAAATGCATTTAGTATTACAGTTAGGTTTCCATGAAAGTGAGAACAATCAATCAATGGAACAGCTTCCCTTGGAAGTTGTGGGAGTGCCATCATGTGAGACCTTAAGAAGAGATTGGACTGCCATTTGTCAGAAATGGTGTAGGGTCTCCTGCTTGGGCAGAGAGTTGGACTATAAGGTCCTTTCCAACTCTGATTATCTGTTAATTTGAACTGCAAAATAGACATCTCCAATGGATTTGTAACTCGTTGGTATGCTTAGGATTGTGCTGACTTTTTGAGCCAGCATTATCTACTTTTCCCGGTAAAATACAAGAGAAAGTCCCATTCAGGGGCCAAATCCACCTAGGGTTAGGTCTCCATGAATTCAGATATCAAAATGGACATTTCCAATGATATGTAGTGAATCGGTATGCTTAGGAGGGTGCTGAATTCTGAAACCTCAGTTATCTACATTTCCTGGTAAAATACGTGGGAAAATCCCAATGGGGGAAAAATCCACTTAGGGTTAGGTCTCCATAGATTCAGGGAGCAAAACAGACATCCCCAATGAATTTGCAGATATCAAACATAATCTTATATTGGGAGGCATGTTGGATGTTTCGTTCCAACAGTGCAGTTCAACTTTGAATAATGTGCTGTCACAAATCATTATTTCAGATGTTAAGAATCTTTAAATCAGTTTGGAAATTGAAATAAATATAAACATAATTTTTGTCTAGTATATGCTACACAATCTTATGCCATTTTTTTCTTGGAAAAAATCTGTAGTACCCATGAATTTAATCCACTTAAGCTATAGCATGTATGTTATTGCATAATATCACAGTGTGTTAAATTGGGTATAAATGTGATACACTGAATTTATCTCAGGTTATAGTTCAGTTCCAGCCTTCTTCAATACCAGATGAATGGGGCACCACACAAGATGATCAGACCAGACCAAGAGTAGTTAAACGTGGAATTGATGACGATCGTGAGGATATTCCGGATGGTAAATTGTACAGGATTTCATACAAAATGTTCCCTTACAGTCTCTTACTTTCTCCTCACATGTCGGCATGATAAATACGTTTTGGCTGAAGAATAAATTGACTCCTAGCAGGCTTCTGAATGTTGACTGTATAGATACTGGTAATAAGTAAGGCTGCTTTCCGGAATAGATAGAAATACATTTCCTCTGGATATGTGGTATTTATGTCGAGATTCCTGAGAGGCTATTACTTCATTTTAAGATCACAAGTTAAGGGATGCCTTCAAACTTCAAAGTTGAATAGAAAAACATTGCAAATATATAGAAATATTTAAATTGGAAAGTATGTCATAGTATTTATGAATATAACTGATGGTATTTATTTGTATTTTTATAGGTGAAGTGTCTCAAATTGATCATTTGGTTTTTATGGTCCATGGAATTGGCCCAGTCTGCGATCTACGCTTCAGAAGCATAGTTGAATGTGGTAGGATTATTTGAGTATGGATACAGGAATGCATATGAAGCATACTTCCTTGTTCCTTTTTTCAGCTAGTACCTTGCTATGTAGTGGTTCTTAGACCTTTATTTAGAGTTGTTTGTAAAGTCATTTAGTCTAATACACTAAAGCATTTAGGCTCGTCTTTAAATTGGATTTCAAATCACAACAGTTGTTGCATCAGAAATATAAACATACAAATTAAATTTCCATGTGGTTAAGAAGATAATGGAAAGAATAAACTGTTCCAAAGATATGATCCTCTTAAAAGATATTCAAATAAATGATATATTAGTTTTAAAAGCTATTAGTGAAAGAAAACAGAATTATAAACTTATGATTGATAATATTTAGAAGTCAAGCTTTCCCATGAGGAGAGATGAAAACTGGTAGATTGCTTCTGATGCTTTATCCAAATCAACAACATACATATTTTCTAATGGCTTGGAAAGTGAACACTCTAGAACAGGGCTGTCAAACTCCCGGCCCATGGGCTGGATACATCATGTGCTGGCCATGCCCATGCCCAGTTTAGTGAAAGGGGAAAAGTCCCGATATGTCATGTGACATCGTCGTGACAACATGAGTTTGACACCACTGCTCTAGAATTTGCTGGGGTTTTAAAAATCAAAATATGTGGAGTATATACAAAATTTTAGCTATGCTTTTACAAGTCCACCTGCAGAGTTTGGGCTAGAAAATATTTATTTTCAGAAGTTAGAAATTCTGTTAGAGTCAGTATCCACACAATTATTATAAACTTCTTCAGTTAATATTAATCGTATGACACCCTTATTACTTTTCTCCCTTTTTAAAAAGTTGATGACTTTCGGACAGTATCCCTGAAATTGCTGCAAACACATTTTAGGAAATCGATAGAAGAACATAAAGTGAGTAGAGTCGAATTCCTGCCAGTTCATTGGCACAATGCTTTGCATGGAGATGCAACAGGGGTGGATAGGTAGGTCTACTGTACTCACATATCACTCTCATCCAATCAGCTCATAATATGTTTTAACAAAGTAGAATTGTTCTTTGATCATTGATTACTCTCTCAAAGTTGATCAGTTGTGACGTTAAGTGTATAATTTTGGTGACTTTTTAGTTTAGAATTATTAAATGTTGTTACCTGTGAATAAGTTATCAGTAATTATGTTTTTTGGTTTTAATTAATTAAATTGGGGTTTTATTAGTTTTAATTTTTAACTTAAATTTTAATAGACAGCCGATTTGATTATTTAATTTATTTTTAATCGTATTTATTGTGTATCTATTGTATGCTTTTAGTGGGCTGTACACCGCCCCGAGTCCCTTTTTGGGAGAGGGAGCGGTATAAAAGTGCGATTAATAAATAAATAAATATACTGAGAATATATATATATATATACCTTTTCATTTGGATAAAAAAGTGATTTTTCCATATCATTTATTCCATTTTTCATAATTGCATTTTATTGTACTATAACTGCTTTATCTGAAATAGGCCAAAGTAATACCATAGTTTTGAAATTAGCTTGATCAATCGTGTTTAAGGTTGATCACACTTTAGAGCTTGTATAAGGATGGGGGAAATTGAAAATAGATTTAATAACTCTTGTTCTTGCCATACTAAATATTTGCTAATTGTAACATTTGGATGCAACCAGTGTGATTCCTTGAATATTTGAACCAGTCATTCTAGGATAATAGAGCTAAATGACTATTGCACTAGTTAAGTGTTTTTAAATAATTCATCTGAGATCATGGAAGTGCAAATTGTGGTATGACAAAGTGATATACTGTGGCATACTTCATATCACTGTGTTTAACGTATGACCCATGTTGTAAATTTCAGGATTTTTCAATCTGTTTATGGTATATGAAGGGAACAGATCTGTCCCTGTCTGATAGATAGATAGATAGATAGATAGATAGATAGATAGATAGATAGATAGATAGATAGATAGATAGATTCATTCATTCATTCATTCATTCATTCATTCATTCATTCATTCTTCACCTTTATTACTTTTATAAATAACTGAAGATGAAATAATACTCCTTTGTCCCATTTTCCTCATAACTACAACCCTATAAAGATGGATTAGGTTGAGAGAGTGACTGGTCCAAAGTCACCCAGCTGGCTTTCTTGCCTAAAGCGGACTAGAATTCACAGTATCCCAGTTTCTAGCCTGGAACCTTAGCCACTAGACCAAACTGATGCATCACATGCTACATTCATAGTTTGCCTAACTATGGGTTATTGAATATATCATCATTAATTAGGTTCACACAAAGTAAAACCTCAGTTTATTGAACCTTGATACAACAGACTAAATTTGTGACAATTTAAGTGTTAATAGCATCAAAGTTAATCTCTACAATGGTGTAGCTTTCAATTTAACAGAGGATCATGACTAACAGACCTCTTTTTCCTAAATAGTCTGTTAAATTGGGGCAAGGCTATTACAATGGAGTTGGAGAAGCTACAAGAAAATAATATCATAGTGACCATGGTTGCTTTATAGACTTGAAAAATATTTGTGAAAATTACTTTGACAATTTTTACTCTCAAGTTTCTTAGTTTTAGCAAAGTTTATTTGAAATCACTTTGAAATAACCTGTGTAATTGTGTATTTCAAGGAATATTAAAAAAATAACATTGCCAACTATTGGACGCCTCCGCCACTTCACGAATGAGACTCTACTTGATATCCTGTTTTATAATAGCCCCACTTACTGCCAAACAGTTGTGGAGAAAGTAACAGTAGAGATGAACCATCTTTATGCACTATTCATGAGCAGAAACCCTGACTTTAAAGGAGGAATCTCTGTTGCTGGACACAGTTTAGGTAATACATTGTCTTAATATGATGATTAGTTCAATATAACATTTTTATTGCATAACTTTTGAGAACTGTTGTCTAAACGGGGGTTTTAGTTGTTAAAGTTGTAGTCAGATTTTTGTCCTAGAAACATCTCTAGTATTCTAACACTGAATATCTGAATGTCTATTTTGTTAGGTAAGGTGAAGGTTGGGAAACATATCTAAGAGGTCAATGTGTAATTACTGTTTAAGCCCAGATTGTTTAGAGATCTCAAAATTCTACCGTATTTTCCGGCGTATAAGACGACTTTTGAAACCAAAAAAAGACAACCTAAAATCCGGGGTCGTCTTATACGCCGGGTCGTCTTATACGCCGGAAAATATTACGGGCGTCGCCGGGAGACGCTCCTCCCCTTCCCGAAGAGAAGACGGCGGCCGCTCTGCCGGCCCATCATGCTCCGCGGGAGGCCTGGTCGTCTTCCGTGTGTGTGGGAGAGAGACCGAGAGAGTCGCCCTGGGGCCGGAGGAGGAAGGCTGATGCGAGCGCGAAGAAGGAGAAGCATTTACAAATCCTTGCAGCTTAATTTTGAATACCCGTATTTTCTGGTGTATAAGATGACTTTGAAAAAAGTCAACCAAAAATCAGGGGTCATCTTATACGCCCGGTCGTCTTATACGCCGGAAAATACGGTATTTCTAACAATTTGTATTTCCTAGGATCCTTGGTTCTATTTGACATACTATCCAATCAAAAGGATTGGACGTCTGGAGTTAATTCTACTCCTGTTGCTTCCAATGGTGCTGTGAAAGAAGTGACAGAAGACCAGCAGGTACTTGTATTACCAAACAATTTTCTTTAATATTTGTGTGATTGCTAAAAATATCTTCAAATGAGCACTACAATATTCAGAACATTACAAATATGTAACCTAATCAAATTATACAGTACTGGTATCATTATTTACTGAATGTCTTCTTTCAAGTATACGTGATTTTGTTTTTTAACAATAGGATAGCTTTCTCTCATAAATGATCAATTCATAAGGATGGTTACAGTGCATTAATCAAGGAAAAACATTTTCTATATGCCAACATATGCATACATGGTGTATGCTAATTAACCAGATTTTTAAAAGATCCCCTGCCCATATTTTTATTTAAAATCTTAGCTTTTATTGTTAAAAGGAATTCCGTCATAAAGAATTGTATTGTCACTATTGCAGAATATATATTTTTTCTTTATGGGTTTCTATGATCCTTTAATGCCTTTGAGAGTTAACTCTAATTAGTGCTTAATTCCGATGTTTTTTAGATACAAACTAGATATTCTGTAATCTAGGTTGGGCTTCTCTTTGTGACATGGTGGATTGAAGGGAGTACCAAACATACATAAACTCACTCTATGAGATTTATTTTTGAGCTATCCACATTTCATTAGTGAAACTGATTTATTGACTTTGGTTTGGTTTTAAATTTTATAACCTAATGCAGATTTTGTTTTTCTTTCAAGGGATCATTGAATTCTAATTCTGCTGGTTGCCTACTGTCTCAAATAAATGATGAACATGGGGATCATGATGATGAGGATGATATTCCAACCTTGCAAAAAACTTTGGAAATGCTTAGTTTGTCAGAGTATATCAGTACTTTTGAAAAGGAGAAGATTGACATGGAATCTCTGGTATAGTAAAAATTAAAAAATAACATGGCTTGTTTGAATTCATTTTATGCACATCCTGAAGTATCTGTTGAGCCATGAATCACTGTTATCCAGAGGAATTTATAAGCATGCAGTAATATAATGCTAGTGCACATGAGACCGTCCCCACTTCCTCTTGATCATTCAATGCCTGAAATATTTTCACCCTCTAAAATAATTTTAAGATAGCACAAAAATGATAAATCCTTGAGAAGAAAAAGTATTATTTCGGTGTTTGCATGGAAGTTGTCATGTTAATTAATGACAAATTAACATGAGCACTTTTCAGTTCAGTAGCCAGTTTAGTGAATTAAAAAGAGACAGAAAAAATACTTGCACAAAATATATAGTATATAAATTTCTCAGTGGGAATCACCATGCTTCAGAGTATGTGTTATTAACAGGAAGCCGCTGCATACTTTTTTAGTTTTACAATTTCAAATGGTTTTTTTTGGGTGGGTGGGTGGGTGGGGGTTAGGTTGGCTTCCTGTGAAAAAGGATTTCATGTTGCCTAAAAACACCAATAAAAGCAGGATCCTCATATTTAGCATTCAACCAAGAGTACTCCATGAGAGCAGCCATATGGCATTATATGTTGCCAGATGTCATTTTGCTGGAGTTGGTGTTGGTACTTATCTAGTGAAGGCCATAGCTCTTTGACTGACAGACAAGCCAATGTATGAAGTTGAACTGATCCCAGGAGACTATATGCTTGAATTAGAAAACTTGGAGTACATTTTTGGTGTATAAAGGAGTCATTGGAATTAGTATTTGTTTAGGTCAACAGAATTTGTAGCTTTTACCTTTGATGAGAGTTGAGGGGCAAGTAGATCCTTTCAATATATTTGTTGAAGTTTCATGATCAGCAGTTAGGAATTTGAGAAAGTTGAACTGCAATTGGCCTAAGATATTTACTGGTAGGTTAGAGGCCAGTATCCTGGCAAGTTGAAGCTGAGAAATGAATTGCCTATGCCTTTGTCTCTATCACTCCTGGAGTTAAATTATCCAAATTAAACTCTTGAGACTGGAAAGAGCTTGTTTTGAATCATTGAGGCTTTTCAAAATAGTAACCTGTTCCTTCAGAGTTGAGAGGATGTAGAAAAATAAAAGCTTTAATTTCCAGAGATAAATTATAATGAATTAAAAACTAAAATTAAAATACAAGATAATGGTGCTGCAGCTACATTGCTATCACAGTGGTAAGCTGAATGAGTACGATTTATTGATCATAATAACTTACTTAGGATTTCTCTGTGATGACATTTGGGGAATAATAGATTAGGTTTACAGTATTGGTTTTTAGCATGTATTTTGATCTATTTTATAAGCTCTGGGTCCTACTGCTTTCAATCTACAAGTAAGGATAGGTGTGGGGAAATAGCTATTCTTTCAATTACACAGACTTGATTATATTGGAGTATCTTAACTTGCCTCCTAGGATTCATGGTAATTGTCACCAAAGCATATGTGAGTCCTTGATTAATGATTAAAATTGAGCCCAATATTTCTGTTGTTAAGTGAGACATTTGTTAAGTACACTTTGCCTCATTTTGCAACCTTTCCTGCCACAATTGTTAAGTCAATCATTGGAGTTCTTAAGTTAGTAACATAGTTGTTAAGTGAATCTGGCTTTGCCATTGATTTTGTTTGTGAGAAGGTTGCAAAAAAAGATCAGATGACTCCAGGCCACTGCAACCATCATAAATACAAGTCAGTTGCCAAGCATCTGAATTTTGATTGTGTGACCAAGGGGATGCTGTAACAGTCAGAGTGTGAAAAACAGTCATAATTTACTTTTTTCACTGCTGTAGTAAATTCGAATGGTGACTAAACGAACTGTTGTAAATAAAGGACAACCTGTACTACTAAAATGTTTATACTTTTTTTGTTAACTAACCAGCTATAGGGAAATGTATTTTGTATTTTTATTTTTTTAAAGGAAGAATACAAAATTTGATTTCCCTCATTTTATTTTGAAAGTTGCTGTGTACAATTGATGACCTGAAGGAAATGGGAATACCTCTTGGGCCTCGGAAGAAGATAGCAAACTTTGTAAAAGACAGAGCAGCCAAACAGGTGGGAATGGTAGTTTTGTTTTGGGAAACAATCTCATTGACTCTCCTTTTGTCTGTATTTGAATATTAGCGTTTCATCACAGAAATAGGCAGGGTGATAACATTTTACTGACCTTCTATATGGAAGAAACACCTTTTGCAAAGTACTATGAACAAATATTTAATATTCAGGTCCTAGTTAGAATTTGTGTGTTTGAAACCCTGAGAGACAATTTGGGGTACTGGTTAAGTGGCAAGCTGTGAAAAATCTTACCAAGAAAACTGCAGGGATTTGTAATTGACTTATTTTTTTGTTTTGATTATGAATAATCCATCAGAAAAGCTGCAAAGCAAAATGAGGCAATTATATCAACTGATAGAAAAAATTAGCCAGAAATATTATAGAAAATGTTTGAATAAATAGGAAAAAAGTGAAGATTCTATAGGTGCATTGTAGGAGAGAAATTAAGTGAAATTTTAAAGTGAAAATTTAAGCAAGTAAAACAGAAATAATAAACAGATGAAAAAGGATGTAGACAATTTGGCTTTCCTGGAATTGAAAGAATAAAAAAAGAATTCTCCATGATATTTTGAGCAGTTCCAGAGGATCCTGAAGAAAAGATAATTGAACCTCTAACAAAGTTAGTGTGTGTTTGTGTGTGCAAATATAAATGCACATACTTATTCTTTGATTCTTCAGTTTTTTAAAATCTTTTTTTCAATAGGAACAAAAAAAGGCATTGCTAGAGAAAAAGGCTGCAATGGAAGAAGTTGCTCAGACAGTTAAGTTTTCTTCGGTTGCTGCATCTTCAGAACCTGCCATTCCTCAGGAGGCATCCAAACGAAAGCGCCCATTTGGAGCATCCATTTCATCTGCACATGTAGACTATGAATTTTTTGAAATGGGGACAGGCCAGGTAACATACATATATATATATATATATATATCGTAAATGAATACATTTTGTTTCCAACTGGTATAATTGCCCCCTTTTGGACTACAGTCTTTTCTGCATAGTCTATACAGTTACAAATAAGGGATTGTGTATTAGAGAATAAAGTGAAAACATAAAATATTCCTCAGAAGCTGGAATACAGATGATAGAATGTTTACATGGTTTGTTATGAACTTACAAGCATCCATTTCACCTAAAATGCTTTCAAATGAAAGGCATTTTGTAATTTACTGTTTCCAAAATCAACTTTGTTATGTCCAGTCTGGGATACATGTTAATAGGCTGAAACTGAAGTGGCTGACATACAAACAGATTTATTATTTCTTTTCTTTTTTAAAATAAAATACTTTTATGTCTTCTAGGTGTCCGTGGTATACAACACGCTTGATTTTGAACCAAATATTTTCTTTGCTTTGGGTTCTCCAATTGGTGTATTTCTCACTGTAAGAGGAATGGAAAAAATTGATGAAAGCTACAGGCTGCCAACCTGCAAGGGTTTTTTTAACATATATCATCCGGTTAGTGAGAAGAGCAGGTTTTAAATTACATTTAGTGAAAGTAATATTGTATCTTACATATTTAAAATTCTAAGTGTAACTTTTTGAAAACTAAGAAAATTAATTTGTATGGCATTAATTTCTGACCTATTTTTTATCATATTTTATATTTTTAAAAGAAAATATGACACCAAATATTACATTCTTTATTTAGAGCTAGAGAGTAAATTGAATATTTGAAACCCTTAGAATTTTACACAGGTAGTTCTTGACTTACAACCATTTGTTTAGTTACCATTCAGAGTTACAGTGGCACTGAAAACAATGACTTATGACTGGTTTCTACAACTACAACCTTCATAGCATCCCGTAGTCACTTGATAAAAACTTCTGTGCTTGGCAACTGATATTTATGACAGTTGCAATGTCCTAGGATCATGTGACCACCATTTGTGACCTTGCCAACCATCTTCCAATAAGAAAAATCAATGGGGAAAACTGAATATACTTAACTACTACCTGTATCATTTAACAGTGGTAGTGATTTGCTTAACCAACACCGCAAAAAAGGTTGTAAAATTGGATGCGACTCACTTAACAACCACCTTACTTAAACAAATTCAGATACCAATTGTGATCGTAAGTTGAGGACTACATGTATTTCTACACTGGATTGTCTACTTTTTGATTTATTAAATATTTGGGGGTGAATAAGTTTCTGTTTGGGATGAAAAGAGCCATGGTGGCGCAGTGGTTAGAATGCAGTATCGCAGGCTAATTCTGCCGACTGCCTGCAGTTCAATCCTGACTGGTTCAAGGTTGATTCAGCCTTCCATCCTTCTGAAGTCGGTAAAATGAGGATCTAGATTATTGAGGGCAATATGCTGACTCTGTAAATCTCTTAGAGAGGGCTGTATAGCACTATGAAATGGTATATAAGTCTAAGTGCTATTGCTATTAATATCTGAGAATATTTTGTAATTGTTCTTTATTTGTTGCTAAGAAGGAGCTGCCTTCTGTTTTTCAAATGACCTAGATCTATTTATTTCCCTCTTCTAGTTCTCTGAAATTACAGATCAAAACTTTAGGCGTCTTGTAAGCATAAATAGAGAATTTCTGTATTCCCTTTAACAACTTATATATTAGGATTTACTGTTTTAATTACAGTAATTACAGAGGCATTTCTTAAACACTGAAAAAGGTGTACTACTCACTTTGTGTAGTATTCTATTTGTACACTAGATCCCTTGTATATGTGCTTTCCTTGTAATTTGAGTGTGCTATTCTGTAGCAAAACTGAGTATAGAATGCTTAAGACCTGATATTTTATTCTTATCAGTATACTAATTATTAAATGACCTCATGCATGATAATGTGTTTGCAAATACATCAAATCTACAAATAAATAACGTGAACAAATAGAAATAGAAAAGCTTCATTAAGGATAATACTTGATTTTAGATACTGCATTGCAAACATTTTAATGTATTTTCTTCCCAACTATGTTGGACCTCTGGCTGCTATTGGGAAACCAGTCCAATCTTTTTATGTAAAGCTAGTTGTGCAGTTCTATGTTTAGATTTGAAATTACTTATATTGTATTTTTAATTATTTAGCTTGATCCAGTGGCATACAGGCTAGAACCTATGATTATTTCTGATTTTGATGTGAAACCAGTCCTCATTCCACACCACAAAGGCAGAAAAAGACTCCATCTTGGTAAATAAAGTGTATTGAAATATTTTCTAATATCTGACTTGAACATAAGTCAGTATGTATGTATTTTATAAAGCACAAATAGAAGCTTGCAAATAGAATGCAACAACATACCAAGATATAAAATCTTTAGTATCAGAGAACTGTGAGAAAAATAGTTTATAAAACTTTCCCTCCAAAATGCTGTGTTCTCCACATTGGTAATTTACTTTTCCCTGACCAATACTTACAGAAAATAACAACGGTCACTACTCATGGTTACAATTATATGTTTAGAATAGTGAAGCTACAGATAGTCCTTGGTTAATAATGATAATTTGATATGGAGTTTTGGTTGCTAAGTGATATGGACAGCCACATAAATTTGATTGATAAATAAATATGTGATTTTAAAGATTCATACTACATTCTTTAAGGAACCTGTTTAGATTAATTACGACTATGCAGTACTTCAGATCTAGTCCTCATTTAATTTATTTTGCATATGAAGCATCCAAAGGATTCCACAATCCTATTGTTAATATAAATGATAGATAGATAGAATGTAGGGGGAGTCTCAGATGCCCCCCAATGGCTCTCCACAAGTGCTTGGAGAGGACCGTGTCTGTTGGCATTCTGCTCCTCAAAAGAGGGCTTGACAGGAAGATAGATAGATAGAAATGAAGCCATATTATCTCAAAGCTTAATTGATTCATGAGGATCCATCAATTTATCAGGTTAATACATTTAAATATTTTTAAAACCGGGACAGTGAACCAGATAAGCAGTTCAGATTGAACAGAGCTACAATAAATGATTGTCTAAAGATGGCAGAATAATTTTTGTTGTTGTTTAATTGAAGCTGTATTCTGTGTTTACTTCTAGGTAACTAACATTTGTATTTAAAAAAGTAATCGCTTTTTAAATTGCAGTGGTTGGAACAAATTTATATTTTTTCTATCTTTTTTCATTAGAATTGAAAGATTCTCTCTCTCGAATGGGATCAGACTTGAAACAAGGCTTTCTCAGCTCTTTGAAAAGTGCTTGGCAAACCCTTAATGAATTTGCACGTGCCCATACCTCTTCTTCTCAACTCCAAGCAGAATTGGAGAAAGTGGCCCACCAGATTAAAGTAGAAGAGGAAAAAGATGAGGCAGAAGGTTGGTTGATACAACCATATCATTTTCAGTAACTGCTCAAAGTGATAAAACTGAAATGTGTTTCTATTTCTCTGCAGGATTGAAGTCTAGAGTCTTGTGTTAGGAACTCGCATCTAATAATCTGAAACTTGATAAAGCATTGGATAGTTTTTCCAATATGCAAACTTTCATTTTTATCCTGGAAGAGGATAAACATTACAAGTTTTCCTAGAAGGAAAATAGTTAGAGATAGTCCTCAACTTATAACCCTTCATTTAACGACAGTTTACTATGGCCTCAGAAAAAGTGACTTATGACCCATGTTTGAAGTTGTGACTGTCACAATATGTCTGCAAGCATATGACTGCAATTTTGGTGCTTGGCAAGTGACTCACATTTATGACAGTTGCAGCATCTTATGGTCAGTGAACACAAATTGTGACCTTTCCAACCTGCTTCTGATAAATAAAGTCAATTGGGGAAGCTACCTTTGCTTAATGACTGTGTGATTTATTTTACAATCACAGTAATGCACTTAATGACCACAGTAGAAATGGTTGCAAACCAAATCCCAAATGTG
This sequence comes from Bungarus multicinctus, assembly GCA_023653725.1. Taxonomy (NCBI): domain Eukaryota; kingdom Metazoa; phylum Chordata; class Lepidosauria; order Squamata; family Elapidae; genus Bungarus; species Bungarus multicinctus. The sequence continues at coordinate 61,587,395 of CM042844.1, forward strand.
GTTGTAAGTCGAGGACTATCTGGTAGTTGCAGACAGTAAATGCATTGGTATGCACCATGATAAACAGGACAACTTTTCTAAATAAAAACACAAATGCCTGAGGTAATCCAATATTAACTTTCTTGACAGAAAAAGTTTATTTTATTCTGTGTTGAATGTTTTTACTTAACTTTTCTTAAATGATTAAAACTAAAGTACTTTTATTGAAAAAAGAATCTAAAGTTATTGCAATGAAATTTAATTTGAGATTATCTTTGAAGTGCTTTTATCTGCCTTCTGATCACCTGCTGTTAGTTTTAAATTCCAGTGCATTTCAAAGTGAAACGAGTATTCCTATTGTGTTATGGACTAACTAAAACATATTCAAAGCCTAAGTAGTTACCATGTAAATCCAGGAAAACATGCCTCTTTAAGAAGCATCTAACTGAAAGCATCTGTCCTGGAACTGAAGCACACTTGGCCATTTTAGATCAATTGTTACACACATCACTGGATGGTTTTAGGATATCCTGCAATTGATGTTGAATGTAAGGCTGTATGACAGGATGGCTTGTTTTCTGAAAGTTTCTGAATATGCAATATAATAAATTCCCATTGGATATTTGTTTTCTTCTTAACATTTATTTGCAGAAGTGTATATATATATATATATATATATATATATATATATATATATACACTGTATCAGGAGAAAAATTGTAACTGTGTTGTGTTATGTAATGCCAGGTCTACATAATGGCTGATGTTATGTAACGCCAGGTCCGTCATGAATAAGGCCCCCCTCATTCATGATCTGATCTCTGAGGGGGGAACGGACCTGATGGGCATCACCGAGACCTGGCTGGGCCCAGAGGGAGGAGTCCCTCTTGTAGATATGTGCCCAGCCGGGTTTCGGGTCTTTCATCGGCCGAGGGCCCAGGGGAGGGGTGGGGGTGTTGCGATGATTATTAAGGAAGATCTATGTCCGAGGGAGTCCACTGTCTCTCAGACGACTGGGTGTGAATCTCTTTTCGTGAAGTTCGGCTCCAAGGTACAGATGGGCTTGTTGATCGCATACCTGGCTCCCTGCCATGCATCATCTGCCCTGCTTGAGCTCCTCGAGGTTATAGCCGGCATAGCGGTTGGGATCCCCAGGCTCATGGTCATGGGGGACTTCAACCTACCCTCTGCCGGCGGTACCTCGGGGACTGCTCAAGAGTTCATGGCTTCCATGACAGCCATGGGCCTGACCCAGCTAATTCGAGACCCTACTCACGTGGGAGGTCACACCCTGGATTTAGTTTTTGTCTCCGACCAGTGGCAAAGTGATCTGGGTATAGAGGATACAGCTTTAGAACCACTGTCATGGTCAGATCACTTACTCCTAAGGCTCGACTTCCATTCCGCACACCCCGACCGCAGGGAGGCGGGACCATTAAAATGGTACCGCCCCAGGCGCCTGATGGACCCAGATAGGTTCCTGATGGAGCTTGGGCCACTTCCCGAAGCTCACACACACGACTCGGTCGAAGACTTGGCTACCACCTGGGAAAAGGTGGCTGCTGGGGCCCTAGACCGAGTCGTGCCCTTGCGGCCTCTGACCCGGCACCGATCCCAAGTGGCTCCTTGGTTCTCCGAGGAGCTAAGGGAGATGAAGCGCCGGAAAAGACGCCTAGAGAGCAGTTGGAAGGCCAGCCGCTCTGAATCTGACCGAACACTATTACGTTCCTATATTAAGACGTATTTAGTGGCGATGAGGATGGTGAGGAAGACCTACCTCTCCACCCTTATTGCGTCTGCAGAAAACCGCCCAGCCGCACTGTTCAGGGTGACCCGCTCCCTCTTGGAGGTAGAGACACGGGAAGATCCTTACAGGGATGAGCTGAAGAATTTTCTAAGTTTCTGCAGGACAAAATCACTCAGATTCGAAATGAACTGGACTCCGACTGGGCATCTCCGGGTGAGAAGGTGGGGGTGGATATCGGCGAGGTCAACTGGGTTGAGTTCGATCCTGTTACCATAGAGGACGTGGACAGAATACTGAGGGGACTGAATGCTACCACCTGTTTGTTGGACCCGTGTCCCTCCTGGCTGGTCTTGGCCACCCGAGAGGTGACTCGAGGCTGGCTCCAGGGCATTATAAACGCTTCCTTGAAAGAGGGGTTTCTACCCGCCTCCTTGAAGGAGGCAGTGGTACGACCTCTCCTCAAGAAACCGTCCCTGGATCCAGCACTGTTATCAAATTACCGTCCTGTCTCCAACCTTCGCTTTGTTGCGAAGGTTGTAGAGACTGTGGTGGCACGTCAGTTCCCGCAGTACCTGGATGAAACGAGTTATCTCGACCCCCTCCAATCGGGCTTCAGACCCGGGCACAGCACAGAGACAGCATTGGTCGTGTTGATGGATGATCTCTGGAGGGCACGAGACAGAGGTTGTTCCTCTGTCCTGGTGCTGTTAGATCTGTCAGCGGCTTTTGATACTGTCGACCACAGTATCTTATTGCAGCGATTGGAAGGGCTGGGGATTGGAGGCACCGTCCTACGATGGTTCTCCTCCTTCCTCTCCGACCGTTCGCAATTTGTGTTGACAGGGGGACAGAGATCAACCCCAAGGCCCCTACTTTATGGGGTGCCTCAGGGATCGGTACTCTCGCCCCTATTGTTCAACATTTATGTGAAGCCGCTAGGTGAGATCATCCGTGGCTTTGGGGTGGAATTCCATCAATACGCTGATGATACTCAGCTATACATCTCCACCCCAGACCACCCCAACGAAGCCGTCAAAGTGATGACCCGATGTCTGGAGGCCGTGCGGGATTGGATGGGTCATAACAGGCTTCGTCTCAACCCGACCAAAACCGAGTGGCTGTGGTTTCCTGCTCCCAGATACAGTCAGCTTGTTCCCTCGCTGACCATAGGGGGGGAGGTACTGACCTCTGTGGAAAGAGCGCGCAATTTGGGTGTCCTACTGGATGTACGGCTGTCTTTGGAAGAACATATTGCAGCCGTCGCCAGGGGGGCTTTTTATAAGATTCGTTTGATCTACCAGTTGCGGCCCTTTCTGGATCTGGACGCACTTCGCACAGTCACTTCCGCCCTCGTTATCTCCCGCTTGGACCACTGCAACGCTCTCTACATGGGGCTCCCCTTGAAGAGTCTCCGGAGGTTACAGTTAGTCCAGAATGCAGCCGCACGGATGATTATGGGCGCCCCCAAGGACACCCACATAACACCACTTCTCCGCAGACTGCACTGGCTTCCTGTGGCCTTCCGGATTCGATTCAAGGTGGTACTATTACGGGACCGCCTTCTGCCACAAACAACCTCCCGCCGCCCAGTACGCTCCCACAGGGTCGCCCTGCTTGGGATACCGCCACCTGATCGTTGTCGGCTGGCGACCCCAAGATTACGTGCTTTCTTTGTGGGAGCCCCCTCCCTTTGGAACTATCTCCCCCCGGAGATACGAGACACATCGGACATCCTAACCTTCCGGCGTGCAGTCAAGACCTTACTTTTTAAGCAGGCCGGCCTAGCCAATTAAAGGTTTTCTGAGATTTTTAAATTTTAGATTCAAATAAGACTTTTAATTCTATTTGATGGGACTCAATCATTTACTTACTTACTTATTTTACTCATTTATCCTATTTTCATCTATCTATATTCAATTCTGAGTTAATTACTGTTACTGTTGACTGTATCTTTATATGTTTAGACTGTACACCGCCCCGAGTCCCTTTTGGGAGAGGGAGCGGTATAAAAATACGATAAATAATAATAATAATAATAATAATAACATAAAGGCTTAATACTGAAATAGAAAGAATGGCAAAAGGAAGATTCAACTTATTTTTCATACTCAATTTCTTTCTCCTGAAGCAGAAAAGATAGTGGAAAGTCCAGAACTTTCAAAGGATGAAGACTTGAGTATAAAAATTGGTTTGCTAAATGGAGGCCGTCGTATTGATTATGTTCTTCAAGAAAAACCTATCGAAAGTTTTAATGAGTATCTTTTCGCTCTACAAAGTCACTTGTGCTACTGGTAAGAATTTTTTTTTAACAAATAGTGCTGCAAAATTTTGTTTTTTTATATATCTCTCTTTTTCAGCTGTATTTTGTCTTCTACATTTAGTAATCGCAGCAAATATATATACTACCATATCATAGTTCAGCAAGTAACAATGATTTATAAAATCCATGTATAGGAGCCATGGTGGCACAAATGTTAGAATGCAGTATTACAGACTGACTCTGCCCACTACCAGGAGTTCGATCCTGATCAGCTCAAGGTTGATTCAGTCTTCTTCTGAGGTTGGTAAGATGAGGACCCAGATGGTTGGGGATGATATGCAACATTATAAACCGCTCAGAAAGTGCTGTAGAGCACCATGGAGCAGTAAATAAGTCCAAATGCTATTTCTATTGCTATATATTACTAGCACCTTTTTACATGTGGAGTCCTTGATACTCTCTGAGCTTGGGTATTTCCTTGCAGATATTTTATTACCGAACTAGGTAAACAGATGAGTATTGATGACTTTGCTCCCTGCCATTGTTAGTTGCGGTATGGTTTTCTTCTTGATAGTTCCTTGATTTGGCTGTTGTTTTCTGTTTGATTGTTTTTTGGGTGTTAATACCTGGTTGTTGTTATTATTATTATTATCTGAATGTTGGTTGCTGGAAAGGATGTGTTCTGGTCTTTTTATTTCTTTCTTAGCTTGTTGTCTCTTTTGAATGGTATGTAAATGTGGTTTATTTCTATGTGTCTTATTGATGGGAGTATGAAGAAAAAAGCAGGATGAAAAGTTAATCTCATGATTTATGGATAGAGCCATCTATAGTTTCAGCTAGAATCTGTAAGCATCCTAGACCAAACTTCATGCAAAATACTAGGCATATGGATTATAAACCACATTTACACACTATTAAAAAGTGAAAGTAAAAAGCTAAGGAGGAAACAAAAATAGACCAGAACACATCCTTTTCAGTAACCAACATCCAGATAAGCAGGAATTAACACCAGAAATCAAATCAAACTTCTTTATTATGATCTTTGATATATCTATATAATAAAAAAGAAAAGTATGCAATACAACAATTGATTGGGGAAAAAATCCAGTAAAACAATAAAACAATATATCTAATTAAAACTTTTGCACAATTGCATTACTTTTTAAAAGTATTTGGACACCTGGTATGTGAGTGTAGAGTTATCATCTCAAAAAATAATACAGAAAAATTTATCAGTATGACCCTCAAATGTAGGGATAATTGGGTGCATTATAAAAAGGACATTGAGGACATGAGAAAGAATTTCTACCTTCCTGGACCCACAAGAGTCCTGTAAATGAGATCCATAAATTTTCCCACTGATAGTCCTAATGGAAAATACTAGAAAAATGATCAAGCCCAAACAAATCAAAAATAACTACTAAGGTGAAAACCACTCCCCCACCTATAGTGGTAGGGCAAACTATTGTATATAAATAGGATGCAAACCCCACATTAACTAGCACTAATGCTGTTCACTAGTTGGGAAATAACATGTCTGTAAGCAAGTAAACAAGGTCAGAGAGCACCAAGGACCCCACAGTTTAACCATGAGCTACAAATATTATCTTATATTGGTATCTTTTTGCATTTCCTCTAGATCAGCGGCCCCCATCCTTTTGGGCACCAGGGACTGGTTCCGTGGAAAGAGATTTTTCTGCGGAGCAGAGGAGGCATATTCTATGCTGCCTGCATTCCAAAGAGGGGGCTTCACTTGTTTGCACGGCCCAGTTGCTGGCATGCGGCAGACCAATGCCCTTCCATGGGCCAGGGGTTGGGATCCCTGCTTTAGATTATTTTCATTTCCTAAGATAAGAAATGTGAATTTTATGGACAATGATATGAGATATTCAAGATTACACTGCTGCATCAGTTTTAAGAACAAAGGGCCTGTTTACTGAAATGGTGTTTAACAAAATGAAGCGCTTCATTTCAGACCACAGGGATGGGTAAATTCTTATACAACTGAAGTGGCTCTTGATATATTCCTATAATATTGACCTTATAGCCATTTTGGTTTAAAAGACAAAATGAGGACTTGTAAATGTAGTCTATTACTTTGCTAAAAACTTTGATGTGGGAGTATTACATCTGGCATCTAAATATGGAAATGTATTATATTTGATGTATTTTAGTAAAATATTCCAACCTGCTATTTCTTATCAAATATTCTGCCACAGTATTTGCTAACCTGATATCTACTGGGAGAAAACATGAAATCAAGTCTCTTCTTTCCTTAACTTTCCCAACAATTTTATCATCTATGAACTTAGTTTCCCACACATTAAAAATTTTCATGTTGATTACCATCACTATATTGTGAGAGTGTAAATAACATAATTTATTTCTCATACATGCCTTTTTTTTTTTAAGTAGGGAGATTTAGAATTTGCACCCCAGTTTGCCTGCTTATATTTTGCTTCAGACATGTTTCAATTTCCTTTGTTGATCTATGCTGGAAGGCTGTTAGATAATATATCCATAAGATGGCACTCTTGTGTTAAAGAAAATTCTGTGGACTAACCCTGTATATTGGCAAATAAATATTATTTGGGTAGTTTATGGCAGGATTTTGTGCTGGTTGATAGAAAAAGGGAGTGACTGGGAAATCCAGTTCTGCAAATATTGTGGTCAAGTCTCTGAAGTTAAACCTCAAGTTCTGTATCATACAGTACCTGGTAACTAGGTATTTGGAACTGAATGTTGTGGAATATTTAACATCAGAATTCCAATCTGTTGAGGTTTAGTTTTTTATACTATAAAAAAAATCTAAATTCCACACTTAACATAGAATAGAATCTACTGTAAATCTATTCTGTCTAATGCAGTTTTTGCATGTATAGTCCTACTCTAGAACTATATAAAATACAAGTGTTCAAAATGAAAAAAAAAGTTATAAAATTGTTGGGTTCTTACATAGCAGGCTTCTTGGGAATTGCCTGAAATCTATTTGGACAACTTGAAGCTTATTTAATTATTTATAAAAATAGGAGAATTGTTGCACTTTGTAATATATCTATTAGATTCAGTACTCTGCTGCACGTTATATAGACTGATATTGTAGGATGGTATCCTGGATTACAAATAAAAATTAGTCATGTTGTTTTGGTATTAATATACTCATTGCATAATTTGTTTTAAGATGAAATCCAACACCACCAAATAATTAGAAATAGCAATAAATTAATACAGAGCCTGGTTCCCTGAATGTGCACAAATATTAAATTAGAGTAATGCTAACTGTATTATAAAAAAATAAAAAGAGTTCGTTAGTATATTATTTTTGCAAAAGTGCATTAATAAACAAAATAAACATAGTTCTACTCTATGAATAGAATCAAATTTTGTTCCTTTGCTAAGTAGCTTGATACTATTAGTGAAAGGATTTATGTACCATCGCTTCCAACCATTAGTTATACAACCATTTGTATATCACACACAAAATTATGGGTAACTTACAATTATAAAAATCAGAAAAACACAACTAAAATCTCAGTAGTGATTTCTGCCACTACATTTTCATGCACCACATACCTATGTGAAGGAATGCCACTTTTACAATCTTCTAAATTTTAGCATGATGGGGACTCTCCTGATTTGGGAATTCAAAGTTTCAGAGTATGGGGGTTGCTACTAAGAAAGCTATTTTGCATGCCCATACACTCAATCTCTTACAGCATCCTCCAAGCTTGAGTATGTTGGACAGGCAGATTCTACCTGAATATATAATCCAAGAAATAGAAAGATAGAACATAAAATTTAATAATGTAACAGCAGTAACAATCTATCCGCAGTTTCATTAGCCGTGGATTCTTGTAATATTGTTCAGGACAGCCTTAATATCCATTAATTAGAATTACAATCAAATTGAATCTATAAATGTCACCTGATCAAATGATATAATGAGGATCATAAGCGGTTGCATAAAATATGCTCCTACTTGTTGGGCCCCCATCTTGAGCCACATTGCACCACCAACTCTATGAAGGCAGGAAGCCTTAGTAAAGGAGTATAACAAAAATTATGAGTTACCCTCTTCTTCCTGTGCATGCTGATCTTCCTCATTTATCAATTAGCAGGCTTAAATTCAGAAAGCCCTCTCTGGTACTTGCTCAACAGTTGTCTAACAACTTTGCCATCAACACATAGTGGAAAGCCAAATGGGCTGCTGAATGCCCAGATACAAGCAGTTACATAGATGACCCTGCATAAAAGATGCCGGGTTTTGACCTTCCTTACCAGCATTGGTCAACTCTGAACAGATCCGTACCCAACATGGTATCTGCCAGAACTCATTGTTTAAGTAGGGCCTTGTCTCTACCCCCAGTGTGACTGTGGTGCTCCTTGACAAAATATCCATCACATTGTGTCCGAATGTCCATCAAGAACTTACGCTGGCTCAATGTCTGATTTTTTCAACATAGACCACCCTGCCTTTGAATGGCTGGGTGGACTGGACATTAGCATTTGAACCACTATAAATCCATATATTTGCCATATGCTGAATAAATAAATAAATACCTGATCAAAAATGTAAAATAAGTGAAAAAGATAAATTTTATTAATAAAAGTTACAGAATACATTCAAGAAACTATTTTTTTCTTAATTGTAGCAGAGCTTAGAAACTGCTAATGTGATGTTATGGGATTTAAAAGATGTTTAATTTGCTGAGGAATTTTGAGCTGCTAGCAGTCAGTTGGTTGAAAGCAGATATTAGTATAATCATGATCAAATCAGTGAAGGTTAAAACTGAGCCTGAAAATCATGATAGAATAAAGTCTAAAATAAGAAGTTGTCTAAGTGAATGAAGAAAATGGGCAATGAAATGAGATACAAAAAATTGGAAGAAATATAATGTAAATCAGAGAGTAAATTAAGGGCAAGTAATTATGTGTCAAGATGATTGAGATGCTGTGTTTTGCATGTTGATGTTAAAAAAACATAGCTGAAGGGTTAAATAACTTAAGTAAACTATTATTGATGTTGTGAAGAGACATATGTTTGAAACATGTTGAAGAAATTAATTTGAAAAGCAATCAAATAACACCAGGTTAGCAATTTTTCAATTTTTCTGCATAGTTAGGTATTTGCTTTCTCCGAATTACAGAATACAATAATGTTGTTCAAATTAGGCAATTCACTGGAAATTAGCATGTTTTTTTTAATCTGCAGGGAATCAGAAGATACGGCTCTACTTCTTCTAAAAGAAATCTATAGAACTATGAGTGTTTATCCTGAACAACCACAACATTGATATTAGAACATCTGTAATACAAAATGTGTAAGTAATACCTAATATAAATAGAATACAATATTATTTCCTAAAAGGTTCAGAACCCTGGCATAGAGGTACTAGTATGCTTGAAATATATTTGTATCACTTTATGTACAGGTAGTTCTTGGGTTTCAACTATTCCTTCAGCAATCATTTAAAGATATGGCATTGAATACGGGGTTATCATGTTATGAAGACAAGTGGATTTGCTGGGAATGCTATTGCAAAGCAATTGGGTCATATAATGTACAACCACATTGCTTAGCAACATAGGTTCTGATCCCAATTGCAGTTGTAATTCAAGGACCACCTGTATGTTCCATTTTAAAACATTTGCCTGTGGAGTGAATTACTTTATGATAATTTGGTAATATGGTAACATTTTATAACAAATGTTAGAAAAGCCCTATTTTTTTTTTTTAAAAAGCCTCATACCTCCTCAACAATAAATTTGATGACTGTGATAATATAAGTCTTTTTTTGTAATTTTCTCCAGCTATGGCACACAAAAAATAACATCAGCTAGCTGGCGGGGATAGTTACTAGTCTTTCCAGTCTTTTTGATAACATTAAAGTTGGAACTCTTACATCTCCTTTTTGAGATTAGCTTCATTGAAGATATCTAATGTCATCTTAAAATAATTTTAGTACTAATGATGTAATTCCTCTTCTGCTTATACAAATTATGTTATCAAAAATTTTACATTTTTGAAATACTTTTCGCCTAACAGTCCCATGATTCTTACGATGAAACACTGAGCAAATGAAAGAATCCTGCTTATTAATATAAAATATATAACTTAAGCATATAATGGTTAGGACTAATTTTATGTTCCCCATCCTTCAGCAGTTTGCAAACATCCTTCTCTTAGCAAATATATGTACATGTTAGGAAAGAAATACATTATATTTTTCTTTTTTTAAATAAGTTTATATACAGGAAATCAAAAGGGAAACAAATAATAAATATGTAGTTATCTTTATAGCATCAAATTCTGAAACACTGATCTGTGTTTAATCTGTTCAATGAATTGGAAAAATTATCAGCTGAGATTCATTTAGTTTTGATTAAAAATATGTATTGCAGAGTTTAGTTGAGGAATAAATTTGTTTTCTTTGGCTTAAATCATTTTAACTTGTATGAAGAATTTGTTATATGTTTCTGAATTAGTATTTCTGACCATTTAAGATATTTTGAAATCAATATATGTGAAATATTTACCACTCTTAGCAATTTTTCTTATCCTATTGCAATTATAGTAAATAATACATAACAGTAGAAATTATTCTAATTACTCCCAGAGTTTAGTAAACAATTTGCTCATATCATGCTGCTTCATGATATATTCATGCTTTGCTTCTTGAGAGAAGCTTTGTTTAAAATATACAGATAAATGTCTCTAATCTTTAACACTTATCAAGATTACAATTTAAATATAAACTTTCCAAATGAGTCATCTGAAGAAATAACGTGGAGGAAAATACTTCTGCGATTGCCACTTGAACCATTGTCAAAAAAGTTTGTAGAAACCTATTTGCCAAAATATGAAGGGAACATTCAAATTCTGTGATTTTATTGCATTATTTCTATGATAAAGGACACTCTATGTTTCTATTTGAAAAATAATATATATTAACTTTCTTTATAATATGTTACGTTACGCTAGCAGTACATCAGAATAGAATTTATACCTGGGGCATGATGCAATCTACAAGAACAGTCTGAACAATCCTTGAAGCTCTTTTTCCAAAGGCAGTTCAGTTGACCATTAGAAAGATGGGGTTTGTGCACATTTTCCATTCCCCAATACAGTTTTCCTTCTTTGCCTCATTACATAGCACTTCTATCATTCAACTATCACATTTACTGCATCCAGTCACATTACTTTGAGGAGAAACATACCTACTTACTTATGCATGAAAAGTCCTATTTTTGAGACAAATACGCAAATTTCCTAGGAAACTTTTCTGCAGTCAGCTACTAACTGATATGCAACCCCTGGGACTTTTCACATGTAAGAAAATTGAAGTTCCAGAGGGAAAATTAGGTCGAATTTTTACTGTCTTCTACACCAAAATGGGAATAAGACTGTCATTGCCTCCAGATATGTTTTAATACATTCTATAAATGACTTAATCCAACTTTAAATGTTTGATTTTAATAGAAGCAAAACTCAAATAGGTTTGTGGTAACTGGGAAGTGTTATTCTTTTTGATGTTTACTTTGTCATAATTTGACTATAATTTGGAGTAGCATTATTGGTTTTGTGTTTTTAAATTTGTTTGCTGCAGACAGTGGATGAATTGAAAACATGTTCTATGTTTAGTTCAAATTTGCATTGTAAACTTGTAGCATCTAAAATATTTTTGTGTGTAGCCATTGTGCAAATGAAAAATGCTAAAAAAAGTTATTTGATGAGATGGCTTCAGATTATATACCTTTTAGAAAATTGTATGGTAATTAAAGTAAAAATCAATAACAGAAAGATTACGATAATTACTGCTAAAGAAGTTATAATTATGACAGGATTATATTTTACATTGCGTTTTTTTCCTCGCATTATTTTCTCCATTAGCACTGGTATGGGCAGAAAATGTCCTAATAGAAATTAAACGGATAGAGACATTCCTATATATTTCCAGTGATATTTTTACATCTCTTGGCAATTGTATTTTCAGTTAACAAAGTTTTCCATAGCTTACCCTCCTGTCTAATTCTCTTTTCTTTTTTCAGCAATTCTCATCTTTGTTTTGGCTTGCTAACAGCCTTTGAAGAAAAAGATACCAATTCCCTATCCATAGATGACAGAAGTTGTTTCAGTCTGCAGCACTCCGTTTCTAAGCCACCTTTTGGGTCATTTAGAAAAGAAAACATCGGGTGTAGAAAAAGAATGTTGGTTTTTTTAGAGCGTATATACTGTTTTCATAGCCTTGAATCACTTGTGGCATTTTTGCCAAGCTTCATCTTAGATACACACAAATTAATAATTTCTAATCTGCCTTGGTTCGTAAGCTTATCAGGCCTGTGTTTTTGATCAGGATTCTATTTTTTTAAATAATATCTTCAAGGTAAATAGCAATAATACTTTTATTTAATAAATCCATTTGATCTGATTTCTTTAAAAATGTAAACATAACATCAAATTTGTTTAATGTACCTTTACATCAAGCCAATATATTTGCAAAATAAATAATTGGAACCAATTTCATACAATATCAGACTTACAATTACATTTTTATAAAAGACTTTTGAGCGTCTGAAAGAGATGCATTTTTGTGACACGAACCTTTATTCTAAATTATATTGAAAATTGTTGTAATTGGCTACTTGCTATGAATTAATTTATGAGTTAATTTGTACTTCTTGTTTATTTGTCTGCTTATTGAATAGAGAACAATGAGCTAAATTTGGTTTGACATTGATGAACCTGCTAGGGTACACGACTTGATATGTGATTTGAGGACTAGACCTAAAAATGTCTACATTTATGGCTCTGGGGGTGGAGGAATGCTTTAAAGATCAAATTTAGTTAGTCCTTTGACATTGCCTAGTTCTCATAGCATAATATCTGACGGTTTCATAAATAAATTTATCAACACTGGACTTCTGAAGCTTATTTTCCTTCATCGCTTTTAATTTTGCCCCACTGCATATTAAGCAATATTTCATTAAAGTGATATTGCATTGGCTACTTGCTATGAGTTAATTTAGATTTCCCTCCTCCCAAAAATATGATTTTGCTGACTGTAGGAAGTGTAATATTTATCCTGAAGCAGATATTACATTGGTTCCTGAAAAGAAGGCCCAAGATGTAGATTTGTAATTTAATCATCTTCTGCCTGTTGTATGGTCTATGCAATTAAAAAAATGTATATTTTTAAATTAACAGAAGTAAATTCATTGCAGTATATTATCACATAGCTATTTTATATATCTTTAAGAACTGATATTAGTGGGCCTTTTGGGAAAGTTTATCGTTCTTTTGGTAATTCTGATATTTTCTGAAAGCAGGATTTTTTCCCTTATAAGTATTTGCTATGCTCCTTGCCATAATGAAATTTAACATGTTTCTTGTTAAACCTGAGTAAATTCTGGCATAGAAATAGTGAATGAAGCAGTGTTTTGTCATAGAATAACTGGAGAAGTCCTTCAATATTACTCAGATTAAACTTATCTTTGAACTAATGTTTCTCAACCTTAGCAGCTTTGAGGTGTGTGGATTTCATCTCCCAGCATGGGGACTGGGGAATTATCGGATTGGAGTCCACTTAAAAGTTGATGAGGTTGGGAAATACTGCTCTAAACAAGTTTCAAAATTATATGTTTGGTATTCAGATCATATTCCCAATCATTCTAGTCACATATAAAGGAAAGAATGCAAAGGTTTTCAAGAATCAGCAACAGTATTTGTATATAAAGTATGCTGAAGTGAAAATGTAAAGTGAGATACAATAAATATATTGATTGCCACTATGAAAAATGCAGAAGTGTTTCTTATCAAGTTTAATTTAAAGAAGTTCATTTTGTTTTTGATTGAAAATTGTTTATTGCCATGGAAATAAATAGTGCAAACCTGATAAACTGTTTTGGACGTTTGCATAGAATTTAAGTTTGGTTTTGAATATTTTAAATTCAACATATTTCAATTTCTGCAAGTATGCCATATGCTTTATTCATTTCAATATATAAGATTCAGTTTGTTACAAATTATACATTTAGTTTGGGGATGGAGATGTAGATATCTAAAGTATCAACTTAATGCTGTTATACTTCACGTTAATTAACTCCTGCAGTGCACATTATCTGTTACTGCTATCCTTGCTTATGTATTTTATTTAATAACTGGGTTTTAATCTGTGGCAAAAGTTTCAATAATTTATGAACAACATGCATCCAAACTAAGATTTTGTTTTCAAAATTAGAACCCAATGGTGATTTATAAACTTGACCATCAGCCAAACTTCTCTGCTGCATTTCAGCAATCAGAAAAATGTGGAAGTAACAGTTGTAAGCATTTTCTTTCCTCAGCTTAAGATTGACAGCAGTGCTGTGACTATTGGTTTATGCCGTTTTATGTGTTTTCTTAAAGGAAAGAGGCATAGTTACAAAAAAAAAATAATAGGAATGATTATTCATTATTCATATTTTTGGAGCTGTCATTTTCTCAAATGTATCTGCAATGATGTTTTATTTTTGTTTTCTGTTGAATTATGTACAGTTTTACTTTTGTGTACATACTGTCAACAACTCCAATACTTCACATTCTGTTTTGTAATTATATTTCTAGTTAATGTAAATATAAGACATAATGAAACCATAAGTTAGGTTCTTGAGGTTATAAAGAACCTGACTTACAATTTCATTCCCTCTTTATGTATTTTTTAAATTTAATTTTGCTTTCACTGTCTGTTATTTTTATGTGCTTTGTAAAATAGCCAGATTATTTACATTTTGGCAAGAGTTTCTATTACTGTAGCAAATCAATTCTTAAATGACTATATCAGTGGCTTATGATGAGTGTTTCTTGTTCTTTTTTGAAATTTTAGTATTGAGATTAAAATTTCTGGTCTGTTCATTTAAGCCTTTTTTCTTCATCTTCTCTTTTCTGAAATTGGCACAATTTACAAGGGAGTCCTACATAACTGTTTTGTATAGGTCAGTAGGGTATAGTAATATGAGGACTTACTGCTGCTGTCTCGTCCTCCCCCCCCCCCACAGTTTTATATAATATAAGGTAATAAACATACCTAATGTTCCTGTTTCCTATTTTCTCTACAACAACCACATCATGAGTTGGGTTTAGCTTAGAGTTACTTAGCCATCTTTCATGCCTAAGGGAAGCCTATCAATCTTCTTAAGTTCCTCTTAGGGTGATGTAGAATATCTGACTCTGGATATATGTATTTTTCTATGGTAGTGAAGTATAAAAATATTTGTAATTTTACAGAGAAAAGTAAATTCAAATCTTTTAATGTTACAATCCAAGACCATCATACTTACAAAAATAAGAAAAAACTTCAAAAAGGGAATATTATGCAGACCATGTAAGAAACATCAACCTATTACGAAAATTATTGTTATCATGACTTTTACCTGGGTAAAATGGTACCACAGGAAAATAGTTTTTGAAACCAGGTACCTCAGATGGGTTAACTTATAGAGGTTATCCAAAATCTGGGACCCATGATTCCCAAGGCAATGAATTACTTCATGGATCCTCAAGATAGCATAGAGTTGAGAATGCTCCACAATGATGGAATTCAGCATCAGATGGTAGAATAATTGCAAAAACTATTATGATAATGAAACTTGTGCAATGCATCTCTTCAACTTGCAAAAGTACAAATTCAAGACATGTCAGAAACTTCTATAATCATTGATCCTGACTGTAGACCAGCATTTCAACATGAAAGAAGATTTAGTGCACAAATTGTCAACAAAATTGTTGTTGTTGTTATTATGATTGACAGATAAATAAAATAAAAATAAAATATTATATCAACACAGAAACTGAACTAACACCATAACACATATTGAAAGAACAAGAACATGGTTTGCAGGTTTCAAATATTTAGTTGCAGCATAATATACAGTATTGTTGCTTTTAGGATATTTTTGTGGTGAGCCAATATGGCTATTTAGTTTGATGATTTTATTGGATTCTGAAATTTCCCCAACCTGTGTTAAGGTATCTTTCAAATTCCTATAAAATAAATATTTTAAAAATGCAGCAAAAACCTCTGCTGTACGTTGAGTTTTAACCATTTATTGACTAGTAATTTTTTTTAAATGTCCTCAGTACAGTGCTAATTACGACTTTCTATTTACCCTCTGAAATAGGAACTGACATTTATTTTATTTTATTTTTTTAGCTTTATATGTTAAAATTAAAATTAAATTAAAATTGACCGTGAAATTGCCAGTCTAACCATTAATCTATAATACTTAGGGGAAAAGTTGCTGCTCTAATTTATATAATAAGGTACTGACATCAGAAAAGATTTTGATCTTACTAAAATTTGGGGATATATTCTGTTTTCAAAAATATTGTCAGCATCCAATGATATTGTACTGTATTACACAAGTACTTTTGTCTTATGAAATATGTAGGGAAATTATAACAGGCATTTCTGGGCCATTTATTGAAGTCAGAATTTTCAGAGCACTCACAAAATGATTACCATGGTAAGTGAAGTCAACTTTAACAAAAAATCCAAATGATAAACATATGGGGATTTGAAGGAAATGGAGCTTTCCTAAAATACAAGTAATAGGGTTGCAAAATTTTAAACTATTGCCTTTTTCAATAATATCCATTTAGCAGATTAGACATTGCTAAGATTTAAGAAAAATATAACAAATATATGTTAAAATATAACAAAATAAAACTCAATACAAGGCAGAGGGGATATAAAATGCTAAAATTTATATTTGATGCTATCAAGTACAAGAAGAGGTTGGAAGGTTAAAAATAGGAAAAAGTAGCCACATCATCTTGAGATTCAAATTGCTACAGAAAGAGAAATTGGGAGATTCATCTTACATGTCTCAAAAGACCCAATTTCAAAGATCTTGGAAAAGAATTAAATAGAAACTAATGGACTGAAATCCTCTGGTGAAAGTGCACAGGAGGGCTGAGAAATTCTCAAAAATAGCTACAGTTATATACTATTTTGATGAAAAGAAAAAATGGGCATTTAGGAAAATATATGGATACATAAGGAAATTTTGATTGTGCTAAGATTTAAGAGTAACAGGCATGGAAATGGAAAATCGGCGTAACCATGAAGTATATGTTCTAGCAAGTATATAATACATGCAAAAAAGAAAGTAACACCCAAATTTGTGCAAAACCTGAAATAGCAAAGGGCAAGTACAGGTAGTCCTCAACTTACGACCACAATTGAGCTCAGAATTTCTGTTGCTAAGTGAAATATTTGTTAAGTGGGTTTTGCCCTATTTTTACAACTTTTCCTGCCATAGTTGTGCAGTTGGTAAATTAACACTGTTGGTAAGTGAATCTGGCTTCCCCAATGACTTTGCTTGTCAGAAAGTTGCAAAAGGCAATCAGATGACCCTAGAACATTGCAACAGTCATAAATATGACTGAATCGATTGTCAAGCCTCTGAATTTGCCGATGTGACCATGGGGATGTTGTGATGGTTATAAGTGAAAAACAGTCACTTTTTTTTCAGTGATGTAATTTTGAATGGTCACTAAATGAACTGGTGTAAGTCCTGTAGTTTTGCTGAAAGGAACAGAAGTGAGGGCTGGGGGAGAGCAGAATGTGAATTTAATAGCTACAAACTTGTTTCAACCATTCCCCTTTAAGTTTAACACACTTTATGTTTCAGATGATATACTTAAAGACAGTTAATTGAACATGGAAGAAGGAGCCCCGATCTCATAGTCCTGTTATGGGGAAGGGAACACATAAGCTCAAAGCTTACACAGGAACAGTTCTATAAAATTCAATTGTGCTTTGATATTATATTGCTGGTTGCCACTTCTGTAGTACGTTAGGGAAAATGCACAGGAAGAGAAGGGTTAAATTTTTGGTGTTAGTGGTTGCATGGAACCTGTGTCCTTGCAAGTATCTGAAAAATCATAAGTCTGGAAAAGGAGATTGTAAAATTTAGTTAGACAATTGAAGAGCCTTTACACTCAAAGGACTCATTCAATATGAATTGTGATCATTATTTTGAGTTGAGTGAAGTCTTCTCATCCAATTATTTGCCAGTTGTTGAACAATTTTCTCAATACAGTAATATGGAATCAATGGGAAACCTACCCATGGCCCAAATAAAACTTGTATTCCAGATGGCTGAAATGACAGAACAATGCACATATAAATTTAATCTTGTGGTCAAGTATTTATAGAACATTATTTGTTTGTTTGTTTTTAATTGGGTCATATAGTTTAGAAACATTTAATAGTATGTGTAGTGTGTATGCATTAAAAAAATCAATAAGAATTGAAATATTAAAATGAGCAAGAAATGATGGATAGAAATCGAATACCCATTAATGTAAGATTTGTGTTATTAAGGTTTAGAATAGAGGTAGAAATTAGGAAGATGAAAAATATTATGCATATTTCTATATAATATTCTAAAATCAGTATGGAAAGGAAAGGACTAAAAGCTGAAAGATGAGTGTACTATGTATAATGTTACTGTAATGATATGAGTATGATTAATGTAACTAAGATTACTAAAATTGTCAATATTAAAGTGTTTCTAATTTCAAAGCATGTTTTTTGCTGTCCAATAGATAATTTGGTAGTTCCGTAGAAATGTTGGGCAACCTGTACTCATCATATATTTTAGATTATAAATCCAGTGACCTCTGAATGCACCAACTTAGTTGAGTTGTAGGAGAAAACCTCCGGAGAACATAAAGCTATGAACTGAGGTTCTTACATCAGCAAAGCAAGCTTCTATGAGTTGCAAAATTACATTAGTTTTGGAAGTATGCTGAAGGCTGCATGCTAAAAGATGATGAAGCCTGGACCTCATTTTTTGAGGTTTTTCAACTTACACATCCATTTCACTCCAAACTTCTTCAAAGAACAAAAATAAAACGGGAGGTATTTTTGGCCCCCATTCTCTTGGGTGAACTGTACACTTCAAAAGGACAATGTTTTTAAAACATCCAGGTTCTACATCAAACCTTATACAGTACTGATTTTTTTAGGGTTGCTTAAAATGAATGGGAACAAATTTTTTTGAATAGAACAAACATAACATAAAAACAGCAGCATATCTGATATCCATTTCTTGTTTATGTTTTAGAGAGCTGTTGTAATTCTGACAGTTTATTAAGACCTCAATTTGAAAGTCATGATTTTAAATTTACTAACCTCTGCAGTATATTTTACAAGGGAATCAATAGAATATCCAAGAGACAAAAAGAAGCCAGCTGAAAATAGCAGTGATGGACACTTAAATGGCACTAAGTTTGTTTTTCTTAGGCCTTACTAGATGGTTTTAATAAATTATTTCTGGAGTATGCGAAACAAAATATGACCAAATTAGAATTTTTGAGAGAGCACTATATAATAACAAGCCATTGGTCATGATAGAGTTGGGTAGGCAAGCAAACAAACAAATAAAATTAATAAATCTGCTTACCTCCCCTCCCCCCACTCTGTTGTGAGGTTTCTAAAAACATGTATTTTAATGTCATTACTGACAACTCTAATTTGTTAGGCAGGAAAAATTCCAACTTACATTTATTCTACTTTTATGGAAATGAAAAGACAAAGTGGGATAACATAAGAAGGAGGAAAGGGGGAGAACAGGGAGACTCCCTGGACCATCTTGAGACACTCTGGATACCCAAGGAAATTCATGAAATCCATTCAGCTGTTAAATAATGGAATTTTAGGACAGATCCTTTACAATGGCAATACATAATGCTACTGTGACATTCACCAAGGGAAGTAGAAGTTTCAGCTGCAGACAGAACCCTCTGATAAGCCCTGTGCTATGAAGATTACACCAGCTCTGAAGACTGGTGCTGCCAAAAATTGATAGAAGACTATGAATGGCATCAGAATGATTCCCACAGTTATTTCAACTATAGTGTTACACTGCCCCCATTATGCTAGATTCTGTACTTCCCCATTGGGACTGTAAAGATACTTCTGGCTCCACAGATGAACTTCACAACAGTATGTCTTCCTTGAACCCAAAGGAATACCTATATCCTAAGAAAAAGTACTAAGAATTTGTTCCTGTATTACAATTCCAACAGACCAGCCAATGTCTGCAGTGAGGGTTGCTGGCAGTTGTCAGTTCAGCAAGATTTGAATGGCCCCAGTGCATAATATTACATTCCTAAAATAAATTAAAATAATGTCTAAATCTGAAAAGTATTTCAAAGCGAATCCAGAAGTCTTTTTGATGAAGATGTATGGCCTTCAGGAGCTGTGGGAGGGTAGCAACTGAATGATGGAAGATTCTGTGTACCACATGTGTGGATCAGTTTATATATTTAGTGTGTGATATGGTCAGGGTTAAGTCTTAACATGTTTATCCATCTTACAGATATTAGTCAAAATACATAGATGAAAGAGTATCTGTTTATCTTACAGATACTAGTCAACATAAAGGAATGCAAGAACATAAAGGTGTGCATGTGTCAAAATAGGTAAGATGTTAGATGTGACATCACAATCCAAGCTCTGCTGCTTTTCACTGTAAATAAAGAGAAAGTGAAGATTTTCATGATTTCTTTCTAGATAACATTTTTAATTATGCAAAGCTATTGACAAGATTTACAGGCATCAACATGTGTTCTTCAAATAAATGGAATAACTTATTGAATTCAGCCTAAAAGAACCTTTGCTATTCAATAATTTAAATAATTTCAGATAATTTTTGTGCTCATAAATTGATAAGAAAGCTGCATTAATAATTGAATCTTGATTGCATACCATACCAAGCAGAGCAAAATCAAATGCGATAATATTTTCCCACTGTTACCAGTAGGAGTTGTAAGAATACTGTTTTTGAAACAAGCAAATACTTTCATGCAATTCTGTGCAGAGATTTTTCTCTTGATTATTTATGAGGAAGCAGCATTTCAAGTGAAAAAGGCTTCAAAGAGAAGAGTATCATCAGATAAAACCTTGATTATTTATGGGCTCCTGTTCCATTTGTTTAGCCACTCTGAGCATAATTTAGAGAAAGGCAGAATATATATTCAGTAATAGTGACTGTGAGTTCCTGGACTACCAGTTTGAGTGACTTCTTACTTTTGGTTTTGAATGTGCTACATTTCTGAATTTGGGACTATTAAGCAGCCTGGGGTGGGGTCTTCCTGAACTTCACCTCCTACCCAAGGAACAGGTGGAAGATTGATAGGAAGGCTTTTGCTCAGATCCATCTTGTGTGCTAGGTGTATCAATTTATGATCCGGATCTCCTTATTACAATCATTGGTCACCTTGTGTTTGGACTATTCAATGAGCTGTTCATGGTATTGTCTTTGTAGATCACAAGCTACAATTAATGCAGAACGCATTATGCAGACCATGAATAGCTGTAGATAAATCTCATTATGCTCATGTAATATTTCCAGTGTGTTATATGTCTGATTACCAATACACTTCTAGATCCATGATTTCTGCACATCCTATAAGATCAGACAGATTTGGCACATTCCAGATTCCATCTCTGAAGCCATGTCTTCTAGCAGGACCCTTCTCTTTCATAATGCCTGTTCTTCTGCCCCCACCATCTCCCCAGTCTTTTTTTTAATTTGTAAACTACCCAAAATGGCTCTAAAATTAGGCAACCCTAGATAATCTGTTTTAATCATACATAATAAAACAATGTACCTTTCAACAATTTTTGATGTCTTTCTTTGTCAAACATGATTTAGGGTTAATAGCCAAATCAAGTCTAGGAAGAAATGAAAAACATAATATTTAGCTCATCTAATAAGATCAGCTAATTGCCTAAAGCCTGTGAGCTTCCCAAAGAAATCAAGCATTTTCCCTGTGCAAAAAATGTTGGGAAGACAGTCATTTATATTTCCATTCTCATTTTTTTTATGTCTTGCTAGTTTGGAGCTCTGGTTTCAAATTCAGTGATTGAAAACGAACTCCTTATTGTGAAACTTTCCATGGGCATTGGAATAAATCTATTATGATCCAGGGACGGACTACAATAAAGCCTCTCTCATTTATGATTTAATCATTGATGAGAGGGCTGATGTGCCATGTATTAGCAAAACCTGGCTGGGCTCAAAAGTTGCATTTTTGGAAATGCAACCAGTTAGGTTTTGAGCATGGCATCAGCTAAGATTTCAGGGCAAGGGTTAATGGTGTCGGTCAATTGTAAGAGTCCCTTACATCCTTCAGTGATGCTATGCCACATGTTTCTGGATATGAGACACTATTCATTAAGTTGTATTATAGGGATCAGTTGTGCTTATTGCTGGATAGCAACTTCCCTGCCTCAGCACCTTGAATCCACATCTGGGTTGGCAGTGGAGTTCCCCAGACTTATGGTTCTGGGAGGCTTCAATCTGCCTTCCCTAGGAATGAGGTTGGAGGCAGGGGTGGGATTCTATCTGGTTGGACTGGTTCTATAGAACCAGTTGTTATGATTCTGCCCAGTTTGGAGAACTGGCAAATCGCACCACTGGCTGGCCCCTCCCTTCCTCCCATCCCATCTCCTCCCCACCCACTCACTCCTTACCTGGCATGCGCGCCATCCAACTTCCTGCTGTCAGGGCTCTAACAAATCCCCCTTATTCAAAGCAAAAGTCTCTAGACGCATCTCAGAGAAAGTAAATTGGTTTATTAGAAACTGCCATGTTGGTGCATGGCTGGATGCAGCTAGTATTAAATCACATCATACATTTCCCCCTTGATGCTGGTTTTTCCCACATCCCCTGGATGTGACTTCTCCAACAGGACACATCAGTCTCCAAGAGTCATCCATCATGCTCTCCAATAACCTTTTTATGCTCCGACAACTTTGGGCTGCTGAGTTGATATCTAGGCATTTCAAGAATGCCTTGTTTTCCCTCACTTCCTTTTTCTGGCAGCTAAAAAGACCAAAGGAGTATCTTTTTAATTGACACCTGCTTTAGCCTAATTTTTGGTAAGTTGCCATTTTTCCTCTGCCGCCCCCCCCCCCCCCACCATCAGCTGTTCCAACTATCAGCTATGCCGGGAAATTTAGATTTGCTAGAAAGCAGGAAACCGTTGGATTTCTTGCTTTTTAGCTAATCTAAAAGCAGAGCTGAACCTTCCAAGCTTCTATTTTTCAGTGCAGACTCAAGTAGCAGATTGCAGAAATATAGATCTCTGAATGAATCTGTGATTGTGTGAGCAATTCAATCTGCCTGCTTGCTTTGCCTGATTTTGGATAAAAGTTTTTTTTAATAGTTCAATATTTACATAAATATTTACAATATTTACAAACAAGCCATGCCCACCCAGTAATGTCATCACCAAGCCACGCCCAGTCAGCAAGCCACACCACCCAGTCACATGACCACCAAGCCACACCCAAATTAGGCCATGTCCACAGAACCAGTTGTTAAGAAATTTGAATCCCATCCCTGGGAATGGGAATCCCATTCCTAGTGAGTTAACAGCTATCATGATAGCCATAGATTTATGCTACATTATTCAGAACATTGCTCAGGATGATGGTCACACTCTCGATCCAATATTCATGTTCTGTTCAGTATTCATGTTCAGTTTTCAGAATTCTGGATCTGTGTTGGAGCAGTGGCTATGTGGTGTGAACTTGGGGGAGCTTTTGGTGTCTCCCTTGTCATGATCAGTTCATGCCTTGATTTCTATGAGATTCTCTAATACAAGGGTCTTTAAACTTTGCAAGTTTAAGACTTCTGGACTTCAACTCCCAGAATTCCTGAACTAACATGACTGGAGGAGGAATTCTGGGTGTTGAAGTCCACAAGTCTTAAAGCTGTCCAGTTTGAATACCCCTGCTCTAGTATCACTATCCACTGTAGAGAAGATTGACCTATTAAATTAGTCTAGTGACTGATGGTCTTGGATAGGTTTCAAAATGAGCTGTGAGTTGTTCCTGCTAGTCTGCTGCATTGTCCATCTGAAGCTTTGGTTGTCACTTGAAATAAGGGGGAAGCTGAGGTGCTGGACCAAATTCTGCCCATGCAATTTTTTCCCTCTTGGGGATCCTCCTGTGATTTATGGAGGAACAGATAGAGATAAAGTGAGAGATGAGATATCTAAAGTGTTGCCGGCATTCACCCAGGGATGAACACAGATTGGTATAGTAGATACTATTAAGGCCTACCTTGTGATAGTAAGGCTGGTCTTATCTTTCCCAGGTGAACCAGACAAGAAATAACTAGACAAACTAATTCTACTGTATTTTTCAAGAGGCAGCTGGCCTTTCTTTGTTTTTCCTTGAAGAGGTTTTGCTTCTCATCCAAGAAGCTTCTTTAGTTCTGATTGAATGGTGGGAAATGGAAGGATTAATATTCATTGCAGTTATCTGGTCATTAGCATTCTTTCTGAGAGTCATTGAGGCTGCTTGGAGGTTTATCTGTGCCCTGAGGGTCACCTGAATAGTGCAAATGGGTATGGCATGGGTCAATGTCACAATATGGTCCCAAAAATCTGGGTTCTCATTTTATTGAGCTCAGAAGGATGGAAGATTGAATCAACCTTTAGCCGATGAGTATCGAACTCCTGGCTATGGGCAAAGTCAGCCTGCAATACTGTATTTTAGCCACTGCACTACCATAGCTCTTATCTATGTAAAGTATGTATAATCAAAGTATCCAATTAAAGCTTATTTAGACAATTGATTTATACACAATTTTAAAATAAGAAATTTTATCTTTTTTCTCAAAAAGGTATAATTGTTTTTAAATACAATGTGAAAATGTACAGGCTGTTTACTTTATAGAATATGGGTGGGGGGGGAACAGAAGAAACATACCCTCAAAAATACTGGAGAATACAATAAACAAATTTATTGGATTTAGAATTCAGGACCAAACCTTAATTTGCTGGTGATGAAGTTAATTTTATTGTATTTTCTCCTCTCATCCCTGAGTTGTTCATTTTATGCAAATGTGATAAAGATAGCAATTTCATATGAAACTACTTCTGCTGGCTACCAAATATTAAATCTGCTCATAATATTTAATTTCTTACCTGTCTATATAGCTTGAGGGTGAAGATGAGGGAGGGGGAAGTATAAAGGCCACATTCTCTTTTAGGATCATGCCACAAATAGCAGTAATAACTAATCTTTTTGATAATCTAATCATACAGGATTATATTTCAGTGATATAATCATGCTGATGATATAATTATTCTCTCCCTAGGGATGTTTGCTTGGCACATACATTGTTGTTATTTTGCAGCAAGCAAAGACTTTTGCTGCCCTAAACTTTATGTTATAAATTGTTTTTCCCTTTTGATGTTCTTATGTTTTTTGATCCTTTTGCAATTTAGGCATAATAGAATCATCAAGTTGCAATATTGAAAGGGTCCATAAGGATCATCTACTCCCGCTGCCTGCAAAGTGTAAGAAAACAAATTACAACACCCAGAAAGGTTAGCTGTTCAACCCCTTTTTAAAAATCTCTCTAGTTAGAGAACTCACAACTTCCACTGATAGATTAATCCACTCTTATATACAATTTACCATCAGGAAGTATTTCCTTCTTCTGAAATAAAACCTTGCAATTTATGTGCAATATTTCTAGTCCTCATCACTGTGACTATGGAAAGTAGTTATTGACCATTATAACTAAATATAATTAAAATGTTAACTTTTTCTCCAGACAGAGAATTGCAATTTGGTCTATGGCTTAAGTGTCAGGACAAAATTCACAATAAAATGCTAGGGGAAACCTGCCCCCCTAAAGTAATTGCCTGCAAAAAAAAGAAAGTTTGCTTTAATTTGCTTTAGTTGTATGTAATTTGATGTATTTTATATTATTTCCCACATGTGTAGTCCTTACTTAACAGTGGTAGTTGGGCCTGGAATTATTATTGCTGAAGTGATGCAGCCATAAAATTTGACATGTGACATGACTGTGTTGCTTAACAATGCAAATTCTGCTACTTCCAAGGAATTTAAGGAAATCCTACAACATAAATAAACGTGACCTCACCTGATCATCATTTGCACTTCCTTCTGGCTTCCCCACTGACATTTTTTGTAGGAAGCCAGCACAGAAGGTACAAGTGGCAATCCGGTGACCGCAGGATAATGCAACTGTTGTAAATATGAGGATTGTACCACTTAATCAGCACCATCATGAGTTTGAATGGTCACTGAACAACTGATCATTAAAAAAGGATCACCCGTATTTCCTTTTTAACTTACACATTGAGGGAGGGGATGTCTGTGATCCAAAACCAAAGGTTTCTAAGAGCCACAGGTAGCCTGAGGGTTCCAGATGCGTGCCTTTATTTTTAGTTAAACATTAAATAAGTTTGAAAACCTGCTTTTTAAAGCAGCTATATTTTATTTCCAAATGTATAGAAATATAGGAATATATATGTAGAAGTATCAAAAATGTGCATTTCTATCAGTTCATTAATACATTATTTTGTTATAAGTGACCGCAGTGCACTATACAAAATATGATAAATTTAGATGGAATTAAGGAACCTGAACATTAACAGGTCCTCCATGATTATTGATGGGGTCCAAATCTCTATAAATGTGGGAAATATTTACAAAACTCTTTTTCTTAAGTTATTGTAAATATTACCGTCAGTGTAAAGACCCAGCTGTAGGATTTTCTTCTACAACTTCCTACCCCCTATTTTCTTTGTCATTCAAGCATTAGAATTATTCTGTGTAGCTTTTTAATTTTAAAAAAATATTTCCCCATCCTATACTGGTTCAGCTGCCGATTTCTGAGGTGAAGTAAACAAGACCATAAAATTTCATGACATATAGCATTAGATTGCTTCTAATGTGAATATCAAACAAATTACTGTCTTTAAAAAAAATGTTGAGACAGATGGACTTTATATGAAAAAAAACTGAAGCTGTGTGGTCATTATTTGAACATTTCAGCTTATACAATCATAAAAGATCTGACCTCAGCTTCTCTCCATCTGCTCAGCATTCAACTGATAAGGAAAATTATACTGAAAAAAAATATGTTACTATACCATATGGTTATATCAGTTTAATAAAATCACTCCCATACTTAGGGAATAAATAGAATTATTATCATTTTATTTCCAATGAGAATCGGTCTTTAGAAGTAGTAGACTACTTTTCAAAGTTGAGAGAAAAGAAATAAAATATTATTTTTGTCACAGATTATTTTTTGTTTTCTCCCTTAGGGAAGAAAATCAACTTACTAGAGCATCTTATATAAAACTAGCATGACTTACGTAAGACCAGTCTTTCCATGGTAATGGTTTATCATGTAAAGTACAGCTATGCCTACATATCTGTTGATTTGGCTGCCAAATGGCAATTACACAAATGGTCTTACGTTGCTACTGAGACTGTTTGCCCATTGGCTCTTTTCCACTTTTCTACCAATGGAACTAGATAAAAATTGAAATCGCTTTGCTGTAAGACAAGGCTGATGTAACACAGCTCAAGAATAGCAAACTGAGTCAATGATATGAATCTTGTACACCTTTATTTCAACCAAAACAGAATATATGTTTTGTCTCAATAGGTACTTCAGAGTTCTTTGAGAAGAAATTTAAAGAAATGTATCTTTTGAAAGAAAAGAATTTAATAGCTATTAACACTTAGGTTGAATGTTCAGAAAAAAATGTTTCATGTTTCAGGAAAAAAATCCTTTTAATAATCAGATGGACTGAAGTCATAAAAATTGAGGTTCCAATGTTATGTACAGTACACTTTTCCTAACCTTGGTTATGATCCCAGAAATACCGCAATTTTTCTTTCAAATTGTAATTTTTGTTGATGATAAGGGGAAAATGATTACATCTATAACCATTATGTTGTTATTCAATCATAATGATTACATAATTACAATTAAATTAAAATGAAGCGGAATGACAGTTTATTTTTGCAATAGCTGGACACGCTGCTTCTGGGAATGAGGCCCTTGATACAGAATTGACAGAGCAAATTAAAATACATCTTTGAGCTGCACTTTTCCTAGACATTAAAGCAAGCACTTCCAGTTCTTTGGCTATCATCCTAAATCCATTTATCTAAAATTCATCATCTTAAAGTGAATTTATAAATAAAAGGCTGGGTTTTGTAAATAAACGTATCTGAAAAGTAGTTTCCCTTCTTTCTATGATTAATTTCATGAAAAGCATTTTAGAATTTTGATGAATTGCTGAGTTCATCCTTTAATTCAGAAGATTCTCAAAATAAATATACAACAGAAATCAGGAAGTTTTCTTTTAGGATTCTTGGATAAAGAAGTGGACAAAATGTTTGGAATTTTGTTATTATATATATGTTGACTACAGTGAGAATTCGTATGCACAAAGATGGGAAGAAGCATCAACTTCCATAATAGAAGAATGGATTGAAAAAATGATGGAATTGGAAGAGATGGCAAAGTTAACCATTTTAATTAGGGAAAAGAACATAATGAGCTTTGTTTCCACCTGCTTTAAAGAGATAAAAATTAAAATTTGATTTTTGGTTTCGTGATTAAATGGGTGGTTGTTACAGAAATGACTAGTATTCTTAAGTATGTAAAAACTTGATATTATTTCACTATGAAATTTACTAAAAAAGTTGGAAGTCACTGCGTTCTTTTCGTTTCCCTTTCCCTCACTCTTTTTCCTTCCTCCTTTTCCTTTACCTATTTTTCCTATGGTCTTTCTTTTGTTTGTATTTTATATTATTTTTTTAAAAAATAAAACATGTTTTGTTTGATAAATTAATAAAGTAAGATGACATAGCTGGTAGTTTTGAAATAACTAAAAACCACTCAGCTACTTCATTTGTGTATATTCATAAATACTCATGTACCCTTAGCATGCTTGGTTTGAAAATAATTGTAATTTTTAATATAATATGTTAGTTTAAAAAGCATTAATGGCCTTTTAAAAATAGAAGATTACCATCATATGGAGCAAAATGTTATAAAATAACAGTGGATAAAGAAATCAAGCTCAACTGCTATTGATTCTTGATACTTATAAAGTTTGCATGTTTTCCATTCTTTCCAATCTAGCCTACAAATCATTGGAGTTTTCTAGTGGCATTTTCTATCAGAATGATCCTGATAATCTTTCTGTGTTTATTCTAAACTATGCTTCTAGCTTGTTGTTTTGTATTTGAAATACTTACCCTCTATTGGTTACTGTTTCGGCGGGAGTTCAAAACCCTGCCATTGGCTGGCGAGTCGCGGGCAGCCTTTAAAAGAAGGGCTGCCGCGGCTCCTCGGCATTCCGGACCCTGCAATAAACAGAAAAGAGCTGAATCACTAAATGTGTGTGCCTCGTCTCTCCGCCGACTAAACACTGGCGACGAGGATGGGATCGAGACAACACTAATTCAAGCGAGTGCAGAGCGGCGGAGATCGAGCGGCAAAATGTCCGGAAACAACACACCGCCCGAACAATTCAACCCTGCTAAAGAGGAATGGCAGTCTTATGTGGATCATTTCCTCATGTTCCTGGAAAGCAGCGACCTGAACGGCGTATCGGAACAGAGGAAGAGAGCGGTTTTTCTGACCCATTGCAGTCCGACTGTTTTCCGCATGGTGAAAGCGCTAGCGGCACCAACCGATGTTAAGACTTTGACCTGGCCTGAGCTGGAAAAAACCCTGCGGGCACACTACGCACCGACAGTCTCCTGTCTGATTAAGCGGCATGAATTCTATCTGAGGAACCAGAAGAAGATGAAAGTATCGCCGATTTCGTGGCAGCTTTGAGGGACATCGGCGGTGAGTGCGAGTTCCTGAATTTCGATGAAGCCTTAAGGGACCGCATAGTTTTAGGTTTAAAAGATCCCATATTGCAGAGCTGCCTATTAAACCGGCCCAAAATAACGGTGAAGGAAGCCATGGAGGAAGCCACAGCAGCCAAAGCTACCCAAAAATCGGCTGCGAAAATGAAGAAAATTAACAAATCTGCGGGCTACAATATCAGAGAATCACCCAGACCAGAGAGTGAGAGAGAGAAAACCACGACACACCATGAGGACGTTGAAACAGAGACCAGTAGCGAAGAGGACGACGTGTGCCACCTAAAGGCGGGAAGAGACAAAAAAGAGCGGGCAAACAGAAGGTTCGAATTCGAATGCAACCGTTGCGGAGGAAACCACCCCCGGTCAGAATGCCGTTTCATTGACGCGATCTGCCGGAAATGTGAGAAGAAAGGGCATATCGCAAGAGTATGCAGATCCAGGTCGAACTATAGCCCGAGGTGGAAAGGAAGCCCACCACCAAAGGAAAGAGAAAGAGAGAGAGAGAAAGAGAGAAAATCGAGCAGCCGTTGGAGCCTGGAAGGAAGACAAAGGCGGAACAGAGATTCAAATTATAGGAAAGAGGAAACACATCAAACGGTCATAATTGGCCACTCCAATACAAGAAATGTGAGGAAGGTCCACATTCAAGTAAAAATTGAGGAACAAGACTGTGTGATGGAGGTGGACTCGGGATCATTCCTCTCAATGGTCTCATGGGCCACTATAAAGAAATTGATTCCAGATATACAACGAAGCAAACTGGAAACTCAAAATTTAACACTTAAAGACTATCAAGGTAACAGAATACCTGTCGTCGGCGTTGGGCATTTCCAAGTTACCTTCAAAAACCACACTGAAATTCTACCACTGACTATAGTTGACCGGAACAGACCCAGCCTTCTGGGACTTGAATGGTTCGAGCCGCTTGGAATCGGGATGACCGGCGTTAACCACATCACAGATGCAGACTGGGAGGCGGACCTCATCAAGGAATTCCAGGACCTGTTCAGCGGCGGTTTAGGCAAGTACCGGGGTAACCCTATTTCTTTTAACCTAGACCCAAGGTGTCCCCAATCCAGCTGAAAGCAAGGCGTGTACCTTTTGCCTTAAAACCAAAGATCGATGAACAATTAGATAAATTAATTAAGCAAGGGGTCCTCGAACCAATTGACCACGCCAAATGGGAGACCCCTATAGTCACCCCTATTAAAGCGGATGGGTCAATCCGTATCTGCGGGGACTACAAGGCGACCCTTAACCATGCGTTGCAGCAAAGTGCATACCTCGTTCCGGTCGTTCAACATTTGCTGCACTCCATAAAAGGCAGAAGAATTTTCGCTAAACTCGATTTGGCCCAGGCATACCAACAACTGCCAGTAGACTCGCAAACAGCTGAAGCCCAAACAATTGTCACGCACCGTGGAGCCTTTAAATGTAACCGGCTCCAATTTGGAGTTAGCGTGGCACCAGGCATATTTCAATGTTTAATGGAACGTCTCCTCCACGGAATACCGGGAGTCATTCCATATTTTGATGATGTCCTGATCGCGGCTGAAAACAAGGTGCAACTGAGAGACCGCCTAAGACAAGTCCTCACCAAGTTCACTGAAGCCGGCCTCAAAGTTAAAAGGGAAAAGTGCACATTGATCACAGATAAAATCAAATTCCTGGGATATCTAATTGATGGCGACGGCATTCACCCTACAGAAGGAAAAGTCCGCACAATCAAAGATGCCCCCACGCCGACTAACAAAGGAGAACTGCAAGCCTTCTTAGAGTTAATAAACTTTTATCATGTTTTTCTACCGCAGAAAGCCACGGTTGCGGAACCTTTACATAGGCTTCTGGACAAAGACAATGCTTGGAAGTGGGGCAGTCGGGAAGACACAGCTTTTAAAAAGATCAAGGACCTTATTACGTCAACAAAGGTATTGATACAATATAACGAGACTTTACCTCTAACATTAACTTGCGATGCATCACCTTTCGGGGTCGGAGCAGTTCTGAGCCACCTCCTACCTGATGGCAGGGAAGCTCCCATTGCATTCTATTCTAAAACATTGTCCAAAAGCCAACGGAACTATAGTCAGTTGGACAAAGAAGCATTGGCTATCATATCCGGTATTAAACGTTTCCACGAGTACCTCTATGGTCGCCTATTCTCTGTCATAACCGACCATAAACCGCTACTGGGAATCCTGGCTGGGGACAAAGCTACCCCTAACATATTGTCACCCAGAATGGCTAGATGGTCTGAATTTCTAGCTGCTTATAACTATACTTTGTTTTACCGACCTGGTCAGTCTATCATGCACGCCTACGCTTTAAGCCATTGCCCATTGCCGGACATTGACCCCGACCCGTGCCCCAGCGTATCCACACTGCAAATTGAAGCCTTGCCAAACCTGCCAATGACAGCAGCAGACATCACCCGCGAAACCTCCAAAGATCACCAACTTCACAGAGTGGTTTCCTGGATTGCTAAGGGGTGGCCGGACTCTGACTTACAAGACTGTTTGAAACCCTTTAAACAGAGACAAATGGAACTTTCCTTACTTAAGGGTTGCATACTTTGTGGGGATCGGGTGGTCATTCCATCAAGACTGAGGGATCCAATTTTGGCATTACTGCATGAGGGACAGCCCGGAGTGGTAAAAATGAAGAGTTTGGCCAGGAGTTATGTCTGGTGGCCTGGACTAGACAGGGATATTGTAAATTGGGTTGCTGGTTGCAAGCTGTGCCAAGAATCCCGACCCTCACCCCCGCATGCACCAATCGCTGAGTGGGAACTGCCCAGGGGCCCCTGGGCGAGAGTTCACATAGACTTCGCGGGTCCTATGAGGGGTTATATGTTCCTAATCCTGGTAGACGCTTACTCGAACTGGCTAGAGGTCAGTCTTATGCAGCCTACCTCTGCAGAAGCCGTCATCCGACAGTTCCGGAAATGGTTTGCCACGCACGGCCTACCAGATGTACTAGTCTCGGACAACGGGCCCCAGTTCACAGCCACAACATTTGAGGGCTACTTAGCCAGCCTGGGCATACGGCATGCCCTAACCGTGCCGGCCCACCCGGCAGCGAACGGACGAGCCGAACGCATGGTTCGGTTTACCAAAGAAACACTCAACAAGTTAGGCCAGGGCCCTATGCAAGAACGCATCGATAAACTATTATCGATACAGCATACCACACCCAGCACTACCACAAACAAAACTCCGGCCGAATTACTCATGGGGAGGAAGCTACGCTCCCCTTTGGACCGGTTACACCCCACCTACTCCACCGACAAACCACTAGATTCATCTAGCAGACTCCGCACTTTTAAAGCAGGAGACTTAGTTTACGCCAAAAACTTAGTGGGACATCCCTTATGGGTGCCAGCCACCATCACCCAAATCACAGGCCCACGGTCGTACCGCCTTACCACATCTGACAACAGAGACTGGAAGCGGCACATCGACCAACTACGATCCCGCACCCTTACCAGGCCACACGAAAACCCTGGGGAGGAAGGGGATCAACCAAGCACCCAAGAAACAGCATACCCACAAACAAATAATGACAACCTGACTCCTTTACACACACCCTCAACACTAGCTCCGGTCGAAGTTCGCAGCTACGCACCTGAGCCTGAGGAACTCCCCGACGATGAGACTCCAACCGAGGGCGATGACCATCCAATCCGGGAAGGGAGCGGCCTAGCCATCTCTACTAATCGAGCTAAGCCCGTTAGGAGCGGCCCGGCCGGCTCGACCTTCCAGAAGATTCCCCGGCCAGGGACGGAAGGACCTACAGGTCCGTCCGCACCGGCCAACAGCGATGGAGTGAGTGAGTTGCGCAGGTCCAGTCGGACCCACAGGAGCCCCGCCTATCTACGTGACTACGTAACATAGGTGGAGCTCCTGATTGGTCGGACTGAACCAAGAGGGGAGGGGTGTTTTGTATTTGAAATACTTACCCTCTATTGGTTACTGTTTCGGCAGGAGTTCAAAACCCTGCCATTGGCTGGCGAGTCGCGGGCAGCCTTTAAAAGAAGGGCTGCCGCGGCTCCTCGGCATTCCGGACCCTGCAATAAACAGAAAAGAGCTGAATCACTAAATGTGTGTGCCTCGTCTCTCCGCCGCCTAAACACTTGTCACCCTAAATACAACACATTGCATTGAACACAGAGAAACAAATATTCATTTATTTGTGATATTTATATAGCACAGTATGTAAAAAATGCTTTGTAGGCAACAGGTATGTGATTTCAGTTTAGAATTGCAAACATTTTGTTTTACCAATTAAAAGTAACATTGACCAAACATCACAAAATATTTGTTCCCAATGCCTCACAAATATCTGTCATTTTAAATCTAACTGGATTTCTAGAGAGTTTTTCAGCTTGGAGGTGATTTTGCATTTTCCTTGCCCTCAGCAGATGAAGAACACAATTATTAACAGGATGGACTAACAAATCTAATATAGACAGTTTGTACGGATATGAACAAGAGGAAGAGCAACACCAGAGAAGGAAGTATCATTGGTGAAACTGAAATAAATCTCCTGCGCTGCTCATAAGTTGTCTTTTATTGCATTTGTCTTCATTTTTCAAACTAAGGCTCTATTGTGTCTTGCTCAATTATGTTCCCATAGGAGTCAGATTTTAAGGTGTTGTGGTACAGCAAAATGGGCACAAACCTTTGCTAACTTTAAATGGTGTCTTCCCAAAGTAGAACTGTTTCTCATTAATCACGGCGAATTGGACACATCATCCACATTCAGTAGAGTGTGGTTAATACTGATGATGTTTTTTATTTGCAACTCATCCATTTCAAAACTTGGGGTTTGCAGCTAACTCTATCACCAAATAACATTTATCATGAACTAAATCATTGGGTTTCATATTATACTAGATTGACAGGAAACAAAAGATGAAAAAAAATAACATGCAGTGTCCTGGTAGTCATGACAATAAAGGAGAAAGAACTGGAGAAAGTGTTGAGGCTGAAAGCTTGCTGAAGATCTTTCATCATTGGTGTTCCTTAGTACAAGCTGTCCCTTGCTGTGGTGTTAGGAAGCGTGGCTGACATTATGATGCATTATTTCTGCTCTCTTTCCTTTGTTTTTTGTTTTTTGCTACTGTCAAGTATTTTGTGGTACATTAAACAATGGGATACAGTGTCAATCATAGCTTGGGGACAAGATAAAGCCTGTGTTGTGGAGACATGAGGTAAAATTGGACTTGCTAAGACATTCCAGTGATGCTGTAAATCACTAATGAGGAAAAGCACTACTAAGACAAAGTAAGGCATAGTTTGTGATGTTCAGACTCAACCTCAAGTCTTTTAGAACATGATTGATATGATGTGTATATTGTTCTGCCTGTTCTTAAAAAGCTAAACAAATCAGGTTTTGCTTACTTTAACCATTTCCAAATAACTATTTATTATTTTGATTGTCCCAACAGAACACTTTAAAAAGCA
This sequence comes from Bungarus multicinctus, assembly GCA_023653725.1. Taxonomy (NCBI): domain Eukaryota; kingdom Metazoa; phylum Chordata; class Lepidosauria; order Squamata; family Elapidae; genus Bungarus; species Bungarus multicinctus. Next base: position 61,622,573 of record CM042844.1, read on the forward strand.
TGATGCTGAGCTGGTTGCATAATGTCTTTGGCACATTGTATTTTTTAACAGGAAAGCAAGGAATCTGAAAGTTAAATTAATTTAAACATTTTTTTTCTGAACAGAATTATTTTAACTTCCACTCTCAGTTTTGCTCCATAGGTGAAGTAAAGCGATACACTTTTATTTTTTAACTTTTTCCACTCATCATTTAAAAGTAGGGTTTCCTGGTATTTATTAGAGTCCCATTAGAGGATTTTAAAAGTAAATCATAAAAAACAACAAATAGGAATATTTTACAGTTCAAAACTGTAAAAACATTTAACGGTTCAAAATCTGTCTTCAAGGTCACCATCGCATTTGTCGCTTGTTCAAGGATTATATACTCTTGTTCATGATTAATCTATTTTTGGTTCATCACCTTTTTCATTTCAGAGGTGAGGTGGGATTCAAATCTCTTCCTGATTCTTAAAGATAAGGATTGCATTGATTTTCAACATGGTTCTTGCCTGATGTGCTTTTTGATAGCACTAGAATAATTCTCTGTTCTCATTCCAAATAGGCAGGGAAATATGAGGATTTTGTGGGTGCAGGAGACAGATATTGCCATTCTGGTGAAAAGAAGTATATTTATTGAGTAGAACATACGTTCTGTACATAACCATCCATAGTCTTTTCCAATATGATCAAGTATATTTTAATTTAAACTATACATATTCATAAGTCGGGGTGTCAAACTTGATTTCATTGTGGGCCACATCAGGGTTGTGTGGGGATGGGCGTGGCCAGGGTGGGCATGGCCAGCTTGATGTCACTTATGTCAGGGACGTCTGTGGTGGCTGGAGTGCTCTGCCAGCAAAAACAGGCTCCCAAGCTCTGTTTTCAGCTGCAATGGCCCTCTGTTGCCCTCTGCCAGTGAAAACAGAGCTCAGGGGGGCACTCCATTTTCACTGGCAGAGACACTATTTATTTTATTTATTTATTTTATTAAACTTTTATACCGCTCCGTCTCCCAAAAAGGGACTCGGGGCGGTGTACAGCCTACTAAAAACATATAATAAATACTCAATAAATACAATTAAAATAAATTAAACCAAATTGATCCGGCTGTCTAACCCAAAAATAGAGTTAAAAATTAAAAACTAATAAAACCCCGATTAAAATTAAGTTAAAAACTAAAATACAGTTACTGGGCCAGGCCAGCCTGTTTAAAAAATAGGGTTTTCACTGCGCGCCGGAAGGTCAGAATATCCGTCATAGCCCGGACTAATGGCCAGTCCTTTGCTGTTTCTAGGGCAGCCCTACGGGCCAGATCTAAACAACCTGCAAGCTAGATCTGGCCCCCGGGCCTTGAGTTTGACACCCCAGTTCTAAGTTAACAATGATAGATTCTGTGCGGCATTTTGGAAGAGTAGCTACTTTATTGTTTATTATTTATTTATATCACACTTTCATTAGTTTTACAACAATGGGGAGCATATTCAACACCATTTCTCCCTCCTATTTTCCCCACAAAAACAATCTTGTGAGGTAGATTGGACTGAGAGATAGTGAATGCTCCAAAGTCACCCAGCTAGCTTTTATGGCTAAGGCTGGACTTGAACTCACTTCTCTTGCTTTCTAGCCTGGTACTTTGACCGCTAGACTAAAAAGGGTAACTTCTGGGGGCAGTTCATAACTTTGAATTCTTGCTTTATCACCATGACGCCAACAGATTGTACTGCATAAATGTTCCCAGTGTTTGTGCAAGGTATTTTGCTCTTTTGAAAATTCATAAAGCAAATATATAAAAGACAGTTAAGATAGCTTCAAACACACTGGTAAAAACTGAACTGAATAAGCCAGCTAAATGGTCTTCAAGATGGATGTTCAGTTCCAATATTATTACACCAAATAAAGATTCACATCAATTGATTCATTTGATGTAGTTAGTGAGCATTTATCATCACACTTTTTCCATTGTCTTCTAGTTATAATAATATATAGATAATATATAATACTGTATTATGTGATATAGCTTCTTCGAGCTATAGTAATGAGATTTCTATCAAATGAAAAATTTCCATTTAAGCAAAGAGGCACAATTTCAAGATGTTGTGTTGAATAGAATGGAAGGGAATCCATGGCTTACCCTCCTGTCCAACTCCCAATGTCTTACCTTTTCAGGAGGAAATTAATACTGGATAATGTACACAATATACAGGATGGGTCAACCTGCTACCCTGACAAGCATCCAAAATATCTGTTTTTAAATATTGATATAGATATTAAAGGAATTTATATTTTGGCATGAAACTGAGGGGACCAATGAGTTCTTGTAGAATATAGTTGTCTCCCTCCCTCCCTCCCGCTCTTTCTCTTACTCAACATACACAAACACACACAATACCTATCTACTTCAATAGAATTATGGTAGATATAAATCATCAGAACAACCTGCTTAAAATCTGTCCAGGTTACTATCTTCACTTTTTTTGTCAAGCAATACACAATACTCATATTGATACTGTCATTATCATAAATAACCTGCACTTAGCAGTGAATTTTAGTTGGAGGAGAATCAATCATGGCATATTGCTTAAGGAACACAGATGAGTACTTACTTTAGGCTTTCACTTCACAAACAATAGCAACACATACTTTCCTCACAGCAACCGCCTGTCAAATGAAGTGAAAGAACAGATGCTAAAGAACATGTCAGAGTTTCTAGTGAATGAATACTGTTATCTGTTGATGCCTTATAACATTGGAGGCATTGTTTTTCTTTCAATGTTTGGTTATATACACAAATCTATCTCTGTCTCTGACTGTCTCCAACTCCAGCTTTTTTATTCAAAGTCTCAATCGGAATATAACTTTTATACCAGCTACGGATTCAGCTAAAATCATGCACTAATTTCCTGCTTCATGTGTTATAGAAGGATGTCAGGGAAATAGTCAAAGCTATTCTCTTTCATCTAACTAAGAACTAAGAGATCTTATCACAAATTTTCTAAAGTCTCCTTATTAATCTATCTCTGTTGGTATAAAAAAATGAATGGTAACTTCATGGTCTTTGGATTGAAGAAAACACACTGTTGTCCAGTTCAACCACAGAGGTGGCTGTGCAGTCCCTACGTTCAAAGTCTATCACAATGGGGAACTGGAAGTCCATTGTTACAATAATAACTGTGGGTGTTATTCTGTGATGCCATTCATGATTTCCCATCAGTTTTTGGCGGCACCTGTCTTCAAAGCTGATATAGTCTTCATAGCACAGGGCTTGCCAGCAGATTCTATCAATAGCTCTAGCTTCTAGTTCTTTGTCAATAGCTCTAGCTTTTAGTTCTCTAGTCAAAGTGTCATAGACTTTCCTTCACAGCATTTACATTGATGACCTTGAGGTCTCTTTCTGGTTATCAGTTCACATAAAACAAAAGGCGGGGTACACAGTGGTCATCCATTCTAATGATTTGTCTCACCAGCTGCATCTGGGCTGTGATAATCAGACTGCCAGTGCTGGTGAATTCTGTAGGACCCAAGATCTCCTGGTTGTAGAAATGATCTTGCCAATGAATGCCAAGGGTGGGGCAGAGGACAACATAGGAAATTCCTCCAGTTGTTTCATGTGTCATCAGTACAATGTCTAGGATTCATATCTATATACAGTAGGAGAGAAGGAATAAACATAACTGTCAATGACAGCATATGCAGCAATAATTCTCAATTTATGATCTGGAGACCACTGATTATCTATTGGTCAGATTATTCCATGTTTTGGCACAAATATTTTTTAAAATGGTCAAGCTCTCAAAAGAAGTGGACACTCTTCCTCCATATCTTTAGGTAGAAACACCAACATCTGGCATTAGGAGATCTTATCAGTTATTTTACTTATTTTCTTAATTTAGAATTAATTTTGTAACCCTGCAGACTCTGTTTTTGAGAGACATGTAAACCCTGGTGCACTGGATTATCCATACTTTGGTTTATGGGTTGTGCTCAAACACTTTTGATTATTTGATAATGAGTCGCATAAAATAAAAGTCTTGGAATCAGTCTTGGAAGCACAGTCAATATCATGTATCTGATGTTAACACAATTGAGAAAGTCCAGAAATATTTCACAAGAAGACTTCTCTGCTCCTCTACTCATTGCAGAATACCTTATACCACCAGACTTGAAACTCTAGACCTAGAAAACCTAGAACTATGTCGCCTTCGGTCCGATCCAAATATAATATATAAAATCACACATTGCAATGTCCTACCTGCAAATGAATACTTCAGCTTCAATCATAACAATACAAAAGCACACAATAGATACAAATTCAAGGTTAACCGCACCAAACTTGATTGCAGGAAATATGACTTTAGCAACAGAATGATCAATGTCTGGAATACTCTACCTGACTGTGGTTTCTTCCCCAAACCCCAAAAACTTTAACCTTAGACTGTCTACTATTGACCTCACCCCTTTCCTAAGAGGTCTGTAGGGGGCGTGCATAAGCGCACCAATCATGCCTACCATCACTGTCCTATTGTTTCTTTTTATTTTTCTTATATGTATCCATCTCATTCAAAACTATGTTTATACTTATACCTGTTATCTTGTAAACAATTGACAAATCAAATCAAATAAATAAATAAATAAATAAATAAAATAAATCTGGGAACCAAAAATATCCCTTCTTAGTGCTTTACTTTTTAGATTCATGACATATCCATATTGGAATAGCAGCAGCATGCTCTACAAAATGGACGCAGGTTAACTTGAATGCCTACTACTCTCCTGACTCCCTCTTTGCATTAGGTTGCATCAGATCAGTGGGTTGCTACATTCAATGTTTCAATTCTAATACAATCTCAGACAAAGTCATCACATCAAGGAGATTAAACATTACTATCTGCAGGGAGATCTAACAGTCTCCATGAACAATAAATGAAGATTTTTCACTGCAGATATTTTTAGGAGCAGGAGCTCATTGTTACACTACTAAGAACAACAGGTTAGAATATCAGCTGCATTTTGCTCTTCCGTTTTTATCTTTTAGCTGTAATTAATAAGATTCTGTACTATTTATGCCAGCTTTGAACAGATGATTGAGCTCAGTGGCACTTGAGAGCCAAAATGCAGACAGTTCTACTTCAGTTCCTACTTGAAGAATCAAATTGTTCAGCGTACTAGGGTATAATTGGTTCCAGTTGTAAGTTTCATTAGGTATTCTCTGGATACAGACAGCAGAGTCATTAGCAGATTAAAAAGGGAAAGAAGTGACTCCTGTAACAATAATATTAGACCCTTATAAATCATTATGGAGAACTAGAATTTTATCACTCATTTACCATATTATATATCTTTCCAGAGAGACAATTTGGTAGACAGTGTGGTTAAAGACACCAGATAAAAACTGGGAGATTGTAAGTTCTAAACTAAGGGGTCTCCAAACCTGAAAACTTTAAGATTTGTGGACTTCAACTTCCAGAAGTCCTGGCTGGAGAATTCTGGGAGTTGAAGTCCACAAGTCTTAAAGTTGTCAAGTTTGGGGACCTCTGTTCTAGACCCACATTAGGCACAAAGCCAGGTAGGTGATCTTGGGACACTCACTTTCTTTCAGGTCTAGGAAACAGATCATGGCAACCACTTTGAAAATCTTGCCAAGAAAACAACAGGGACTTGTCTAGGTGGCCTCCAGGAGTCAAAGAAACCCCTTCAAGTGCTTTAAACAAGTCAGTGCTGATATTTAGGACCATTAAACCTCAACATTAACCAGTTGGAAACACAGTTAAATCTATTTCATCAAATCCTGTACACATTTATTGAAAAATTAGGGCAATCTTGGAACTTTAAAATGTTTGGATTTTAAGGCTATGGGGCCCTTTTCACAGACATAGACAGATTAAAAGAGGAGACACCTGATAATGCCATTCCCATAGGCAAGAGGTGTGTGTGGAGTGTAGCAGTGTTTACCAAGCCACTTATTCAAGGCAAGAAGCTGAGTCCGGGATGAGAAGGCTGAGACTTTCAATTGTTGCATCCTATTGGCTCCAATCAGGAGTGGGATTCTACCAGTTCAGACCAATTCTATAGAACTGGTTGTTATGATTCTGTGCAGTTTGGAGAACCGGCAAATCGCACCACTGACTGGCCCCTCTCCCCTCCTGTCGGATTTCTGCTTTCTAGCTAATCTAAATCACTGTTATACTGTTTTGATTTCACCCAGGAGGCTTCCCTGAGGCCCAATCAGGGGTGGTGTTCAGAAGATTGGGTGTGGGGGAGAAGTGGTCTGAGAGCAGAGCCGAACCTTCCTTAGACTGAAGCTTCTATTTTTCAGTGCAGACTCAGGCAGCAGATTGCAGAAAGGTAGATCTCTGAGTGACTCTGTGATTCTGCAAGCAACTCAATCTGCTTTGTCTTATTCTGGATAAAAGTTGCTCTTTTTATATATATATATAACAACACAGTATCAACAGTAGAGAGCTTCAAATTTCTAGGTTCTACTATATCACATGACCTAAAATGGTCACCTAACATCAAAAACGTCATCAAAAAAGCACAACAAAGAATGTTCTTTCTGTGCCAACTCAGAAAGCTCAAAGTGCCCAAGGAGCTGCTGATCCAGTTCTACAGAGGAATTATTAAGTCTATCATCTGCACCTCTATAACTGTCTGGTTTGGTTCTGCAACCCAACAGGACAGACACAGACTTCAGAGGATAATTAGGACTGCAGAAAAAACAATTACCACCCACCTGCCTTCTATTGAGGACCTGTATACTGCATGAGTCAAAAAAAGGGCTGTGAAAATATTTACAGACCCCTCACATCCTGGACATAAACTGTTTCAACTCCTTCCCTCAAAACGACGCTATAGAGCACTGCACACCAGAACAACTAGACACAAGAACAGTTTTTTCCCGAAAGCCATCACTCTGCTAAACAAATAATTCCCTCAACACTGTTCAACTATTTACAAAGTGTACACTACTATTACTGTTAATCTACTCATCACTCCTTATCACCCATCCCCTCCCACTTGTGACTATAACTTTGTTGCTTGTATCCTCTGTTTCCTAGTATGATTTGATGTTGATTGTACTCTATGACTATCATTAAGTGTTGTACATTATGATTCTTGATTCTTAACGAATGTTCCTTCTTTATGTATACTGAGAGTATTTACACCAACACCAATTCCTTGTGTGTCCAATCACACTTGGCCAATAAAGTATTCTATTCTATTCTATTCTATTCTATTCTATTCTGAGGTTTTTGCGGGTATTTGTATGAATACCAAAGATCCACACACACACACACACAATACAAATATTTACAATATTTATGTACAAGCCATACCCACCCAGTCACATGACCACCAAGTCACCTGCCAGTCAGTAAGCCACACCCACCCCATCACATGACCACCAAGCCACACCCACAAATTAGGCCATACCCACAGAACTGGTTGTTAAGAAATTTGAATCCCACCTCTGGCTCCAACTATCTGCCTGAAGGATAGGCCATAGGGGATCTGAGAAAGTAACAGTCTGGAATGTCAACATTTAAGGCCTACATAGACAAATACCTTATTCGGGATCATGGACCAAAAAGGAAACTAGTCAGGAGAAAAAACAAAACAAAAAAACTGGTCAGAGATCTGCTGGCCAGCAAAAATACAGGTGAATACAAGTAGACAATCATTTCTAAATTGTGAGAAAAGATAACAGTAAAAACATGGAAGATGCAAAATATTTGCAATAGTAAGAAACTTGCCTGGGCAATTTGAATAATTAGGGACACAATGTTATTCTCTTAGGCATGTAAACAATAATGGCAGAACAGAAATTCTTTCTCTTGAAATGTATGAAACTGTAAAAGAAAGTGACAATAAATATTTCAGAGTTTGCCAGTGGAGAGGATGTTTCCATCTCTTATCATGGGATATTTTGTGCAACCACAATCAGTTAAAATATGTGTATACACAGAGTGAGAGGGAAGGAGGGAGGGAGGGAGAGAGAGAGAGAGAGAGAGAGAGAGAGAATAACATAATGCTATGTCATATTTTGAGGGGATATTTTAATTGTCTTAATAAGTTTTTATCAGTCCACTAGAAGAAACTTAATCACTCTGTGTTTGGAATAAAAAATAGATTCAATAAAGTTGTATATTTTTCTCATGGTCCATAACTAGCTAAATTATCAACAGAGCAAAGGCAATTGAAGAAATTAGGGAAAGAGGCAATTCAGCCATAGAATATTGAACTTCATTCAAGGGCTTCATTCAGGCAAGAATGAAAAAGAAGAGAATGTAAGCAGAACCATTGGCATTTCAAGGAAAATATTAAATTTGTTATGGTTTACAATAAATCAGAGTAAAGCTAGAAATTTATTGACTCATCTTTCCAAAACAGACAACATTGCAAAATCACTCACTCCCTGTTCTTGCCACAGTTGTTAAGTGAGAACCTGGCTTCCCCGTTGACTTTGCTTGTCAGAAAGTTGTAAAAAGTGATCACATGATTCAGGGACAATGCAACCGTCAAAAATATGAGTCAGTTGCCAAGCATCTGAATTTTGATCATGTGACCATGGGGATGCTGCAATGGCCATAAGTTTGAAAAATGGTCTTGTCAAAATGGTCTTGAAGAACGCTTCAAGATGGCGACCGGAAGCTGTGTCCGCGATGGGCTCCGTTGCACGTTCCTGGTCTCCGGCTGAGCCTTTCCACCCCTTGGTGCCCATCAGAGAAGGAGGTGATTGAGGGGCCAGGAGGGATTCGGAGGTGCCGGGGAGGGCACGGAAGAGATGGATGGGCCACCCGAATGGCCGTCCCAACCGCCCGAGTTGCCGCCCAGGTTGCCGCAGGTAGCGGTGGCCCTGTTTCAGCTGCCGCAGCCACATCTATTGTCTCAGCCTTGTCTCCGGCCTCGGCCTCGGTCTTGGCCGCAGCTGTGGCCTCGATTCCGATGGCTTCGGCGGTGGCAGCAGCGGCCGCGGCAGTGGTGGTGGTGGCAATGGCAGCCGCATCCGGTGATGGTGGTGGCGGTGGCGCTGCCACCTGGCTTGGCACCGCCTGGCATGGCAGTGGCGGCACCACTTGGCTTGGTGGGGCTGGCGGTTTCGGGGGTGTTCCCCCCCCGGCTCTAGCGGTCCCGCCAGCAGTGGCATTGTCATCAATGGCGGCTGGGAGGCCCCGATGGTCCCGCGGCAGCACAGATGGCAACGCAGGCAGCGACATCGATGGCTTGGCCCAGTGATAGCAGTGGCCTCGGCGGTGTTGGCCCCAGGGGTGGAAACAACGATGGCCTTGGTCTTGGTAGTTATGACCTCGATGGTGGCAGTGCCGGTGGCAATAACGACGGCGGCCCCGGCTCTGGTGGCCCTGCTGGTGGCAACAGCAGTGACGGCAGCCTGAGGGCCTCGACGGTGACGTTGGTGGCGGTGATGGCCGTCGGGCTTGGTGGCATCACCTGGTTCAGCAGTGGTGGCACCTGGTTCGGTGGTGGCGGCCTCGGCGGTGGTGGCCCTGGTTTCGGTGGCCCCAGTGGTAACGGTGGTGACAGCGGCTTGGTGGCCTGGTTTGGCGATGGCGGTGGCTTTGGTGATGGAGGTCCTGACTTCGGTGGCCTCGGTGGCGACAGTGACGCGGTTGCCTCGTTGGTGTCGGTGGCGATGGCGACGGCGGCCTGGCTTGGCAGCGATGGTGGCCTGGCTGCCTCAGGCTCCAGCCCCGACGACGGCAGCGATGGTGATGGCGATGACAGAGGTCATGGCCAGTGGGCTGTAGTGATTAGAATGGACCGGACCCAACCTGCCGGGCCCCTGCGTCCCTGGCACCAAACATTGGAAGCATGATCGGCCGAGCAGCAATGGACTGGGCCAATTAGATATTCATCGGCAGATTTACAGGCCTTGGGAAATGAGCCCCTTTCCCTGCGGTGGCCCTTCGGACTGTCAACGGCCTACCTTAAGGACAGATCCTTGGATCCTTTTATCGGGGTTAGGGAGGGTGACCAGGTTGGGTTTGGGGGACAACTCACCTGAGAAAGGGGCCAGACTAGGGGTCAAGCGTGGCCGGGAGGTTTTGGGGTCAGGGGGGTTCGGATTGAGGATGGGGGGTTATTGCCGGGAGGGAGAGATATTTGCACAGTCAGCAGGAGAGGCAGATTTGGTGGTGATGGGGGCCATATTATGTATTGGGAGCTCTCCCTCGATGTTTGTGCGTGGTGTGGTGCGTTCTGTCCCCCAAGTTATTTTCCATTCCCTGGCCTGTCCGAGTCATCAGGCCCTGGGCCTTCGGTTGATATTGTGCAACACCAGGTCCCTAGTAAATAAAGCCCCCTCATTTATGATCTGATCTGAGAGGGGGAAGCGGACCTGGCGGGTATTACCGAAACCTGGTTGGGCCAAGAAGGGGGTGTTCCCCTGGTGGAGATGTGCCCACCTTAGTTTTGGGTTTTCCATCAGCCGAGGGCCCAGGGGAGGGGTGGGGGGGTTGCGGTGGTTATTAAGGAAGATTTGTGTCCTAGGGAATCCACTGTTCCTCAGACGACCGGATGTGAATCCCTCTTTGTGAAATGTGGCTCCTGGGGTTCAGATGGATCTATTGATCACATACCTGGCTCCCTGCTATGTGACATCAGCCCTGCCTGAGCTCCTTGAGGTTATAGCTGGCTTGGCGGTTGAGACCTCCAGGCTTATGGTCATGGGGGATTTCAACCTGCCCTCTGCCGGCAGGACCTCGAGGATTGCTCAGGAGTTCATGGCTTCCATGACAGCCTTGGGCCTGACCCAATTAAGATGTGACCCACACACTGGGAGTCACATCTTGGATCTGGTTTTTGTCTCTGGTCAGTGGCAGGATGATCTAGGTATGGGGGATGTTGTTATAGAGCCCCTGTCATGGTCTGATCATTTGCTCCTTAGGCTGGACTTCCGTTCCGCACCACCTTGTCGCGGGGAGGCGGGGCTGACAAAATGGTTCCACCCCAGGCACCTGATGGACCCAAATAGGTTCCTGATGGAGCTTGGGCCGTTACCCGAGACTTGCACACACAACTCGGTTGGGGACTTAGTTGCCACCTGGGATAGGGTGGTGGCCGAGGCCCTTGACCGGGTCGTGCCCTTGCGGCCTCTGATCCGGTGCTGATCCCAACTAGCTCCTCTCCGAGGAGCTGAGGGAGATGAAGTGCCGGAAAAGACGCCTAGAGAGTGGTTGGAGGACCAGCTGCTCCAGATCTGACCAAACACTATTCTGGTCCCATATTAGGGCCTATTTAGTGGCGATAAGGACAGCAAAGCAATCTTACTTTTCCACCCTTATTGCATCCGCAGAAAATTGCCCGGCCGCCCTTTTTAGGGTGACCCGCTCCCTTTTGGATGTGGGAGTGTGGGAAGACCCCCTGCAAGGATGAGCCAAGGATTTTTCTAGATATCTGCAGGACAAAATCACTCAGATTCGGGACGGTCTGGACTCTGACTGGGCAACTCTGGATAGGAGGGCGGGGGCAAATTTCGGGGAGGTCATTTGGAGTGAGTTCGATCCTGTGACCCTAGAGGATGTGGACAGGATACTGGATGGGCTTAATGCCACCACATATTTACTGGATCCGTGTCCCTCCTGGTTGGTTTTGGCCACCTGGGAGGTAACACAAGGTTGGTTCCAGGGCATTATTAACGCTTCCTTGAGTGAGGGGTTTTTTCCCGCCGCCGTGAAAGAGGCGGTGGTGAGGCTCCTCCTCAAGAAGACGCCCCTGGACCCAACATTATTATCGAATTATCGTCCGGTCTCCAACCTTCGCTTTGTTGCGAAGGTTGTTGAGAGTGTGGTAGCATGACAGCTCCCTCAGCACCTGGATGAAGCTGTCTATTCAGATCTGCTCCAATCGGGTTTCAGGCCTGGGCACAGCACGGAGACGGCATTGGTTGCGTTGGTGGATGATCTCTGGAGGGCCCGGGACAGGGGTTGTTCCTCGGTCTTGATCCTGTTAGATCTCTGAGCGGCTTTTGATACTGTTGACCACAGTATCTTATTGCGGCGGTTGGGGGGGTTGGGAGTGGAAGGTACCGTGTTGCGGTGGTTCTCCTCCTTCCTCTCCGACCATTCGCAATTTGTGTGGGTGGGGGGGCAGAGGTTGACCCCGAGGCCCTTGTTTTGTGGGGTACCTCAGGGGTCCATGCTCTCCTTCTGTTCAACATTTATGTGAAGCCGCTGGGTGAGATCATCCATGGTTTTGGGGTAGAGTTCCATCAGTATGCTGATGAAACTCAGCTATACATTTCTACCCCAGGCATCCCAACGAAGCCGTTGAAGTGATGACCCAGTGCCTGGAAGCCGTGTGAAGCTGGATGGGTCTAAACAGGCTTCGACTCAACCCGGCCAAAACCAAGTGGCTGTGGTTTCCTGCAGCCAGATACAGCCAGCTTATTCCATCGTTGGCTGTGGGGGGAGAAACTTTGACCCCCATGGGAGAGGGCACGCAATCATGGTGTCCTCCTGGATGTACGGCTGTTGTTAGAAGATCATATAGCGACTATCGCCAGGGGTTTTTTTGTCAGGTCCATCAGATCTACCAGTTGCGGCCCTTTCTGGATTGAGGCGCACTCCGCACGGTCACCTCTGCCCTCGTCATCTCCCGCCTAGACTATTGCAATGCTCTCTACATGGGGCTCCCCTTGAAGAGCATCCGGAGGCATCAGCAGGTGCAGAATGTGGCTGTGCAGGTGATTCTGGGGCTTCTCAGAGCTCCCATGTTACACCACTCCTGTGCGAGCTGCATTGGCTTCTGGTGGCCTTTCGGGTGCGATTCAAGATACTGGTGGTCACCTTTAAAGCGGTCCATGGCTTGGCACCTGGGTACTTACAGGACCGCCTGCTGTCACCATTGGCCTCCCGCCGGCCAGTGCGCTCTCACAGAGTGGGCCTCCTCGGGGTGCTGTCAGCTGGGCGATGCCTGTTAGTGGTTCCAAGGGTGTGGGCCTTCTCTGCGGGAGCACCCTCCCTCTGGAATGAATTACCCCCGGAGATGCGGGCCATCCCTGACCTATGAACCTTCTGGTGCGCATTAAAGACCCACCTTTTTCAACAGGCCGGTCTGGCCTAGTATTATTAGAATGGTTTTTAAATTTTTAACTTTTTATCCTGTTTTTATAGTTTTATTGTAGTTTTAACTTCAGCCATTAGTTTAATCTTTTAAAATCTATTTTAAACTTTCTATTTGTAACCGTATCATTTTATTTGGGCTGTACACTGCCCCGAGTCCCAATTTGGGAGAGGGGGCGATATATAAATAAATAAAATAAATAAAATAAAATAAAATAAAATAAAATAAAATAAAATAAAATAAAATAAAATAAAATAAAATAAAATAAAATAAATAAATAAATAAATAAATAAATAAATTGTCACTTTTTTCAGTGCCATTGTAACTTTGAACGGTCACCAAACTTACTGTTGTAAGTTAAGGTACCTGTATTAGCCAACATTCTGGGGAGACTAGTTTTGTAAAATGAACTTATATCACATGGGCCTGGAAGAATTCTGAAGTTGGTGAAACTAAAATTGGTGAAAAGGTTTGGTCAATTAAAAAAAAAAACTGATAATCCTTATTTTATAGGATTTACTTTCACATTTATAGTTTCCCTGAGTTATTGTAAAACTGCATGAAACTGCTTTAAATTTTCAGTAATCATGATTAGAGAATTTCAGGGGCATTAAAAAAAAGGGTATTATGACTATGGGTGATACCTTTGCCATGGATTGCCTCGCCTTGATCTATCCTATCACTCTTTATCTTTTCTACAATTAGGATAGCTTGTGTCAGATAAAAGCCATTATTATCAGCTCAATACTAGAAGTCTCACTAATAACATTTTTTTAGTCTTCATGACTTTGAAAATTAAAGCATCAATTTAATGTGATCGGGATGTGAAAAAACAACAACCCAGAATCATGGGTCAAAAGTCTTGGGCATTGTAGCTGCTGACAAAAACTATTTTGCAGTTTTTATAAACATGGTTGATGTTTTGCTTTCGCTTAAGCTTAATGTTGTTTTGTATGTCTTTGGGATGGTTTGTTTCTTTACTACGAATTAAAATTCCAAAGATAAATTGCTTAAGAAATAACTCTAAAAGATAGACTAAACCAGTAATGGCTAACCTTTTTGGCACCAAGTGCCCAAAACGCAACATGCATGCCCTGCGCCCCATGCATGTGCACTCCCGCACCTCCAATGTATGCGTGCGTGAGCCCTGTGTGTGTGCCCCTGCACATGCACACATGACTCCCGCATGTGCCTTGTGCGTGTGCAGAAGAGACACAAAAACCAGCTGCTCAGTGGGAGGCACAAGTGTGCATGCACGGTGGAGCTGAGCTGGGGTGACAGCTTGCGTGCCCAGAGAAAGGGCTCTGCATGCCATCTCTGGCACGTGTGCCATAGGTTCACCATCATGGGACTACACAAAAAGTGTGTCCTTAATGAAATAATTTGTTGTACATTTTTCCATATTAGAATTTGAATAGTATCCAGAAAGATTATCTTTTTTTTTCTCAATTCATATGTGGTTAGGCCCCACTCCTAGAAGACTGAAATATTTTGAGGAATATTAAAAAAGGGCAGACTATTATATTTCCCTAGATGAAAAATGGAAAAACATGTTTTTTTTAAAAGCAGGAAGCAGCCCCAATCTCCCTGCCCCCAAGCAGAAACTGAGGAGGCCACCTTTTAGAAATGCAGATTTGGTAATTTATATATATAGCCCTGTTTAGAGTGACCCGCTCCCTGCTTGAGCCGAGAGCGCGGGATGACCTCTTGCAGGGTAGGGCGGAAGAGTTTTCCCGATTTCTGCATGACAAAATCGCTCAGATTCGGGACGGGCTGGACTCCAATTGGGTGGTCCCGGGGGAGGTGTCCGGGGCAGGTCTTGAGAATATTATCTGGGAAGAGTTTGACCCTGTGACCGCCGAGGGTGTGGACAGGTTGCTGGGGGGGCTGAATGCCACCACATGTTTGTTGGACCCGTGTCCCTCCTGGTTGGTTTCGACCACCAGGGAGGTGACACGAGGCTGGCTCCAGGGGATTATCAATGCTTCGTTGAGAGAGGGGTCGCTCCCTACTGCCCTGAAAATGGCGGTGGTGCGGCTCCTTCTCAAGAAGCCTACCCTGGACCTGGCTGTTTTAAATAATTATCGTCCAGTCTCCAACCTTCCTTTCTTAGCGAAGGTTGTTGAGAGCGTGGTGGCACGTCAGCTCCCTCAGTACCTGGAGGAAGCGACTTACCTCGATCCATTTCAATCGGGCTTCAGGCCCGGGCACAGTACCGAAACAGCATTGGTCGCGTTGGTTGATGATCTCTGGAGGGCCCGTGACAGAGGGTTTTCCTCTGTCCTGGTCCTGTTAGACCTCTCGGCGGCTTTTGATACTATCGACCATAGTATCTTATTGCGGCGGTTGGAGAGGTTGGGGATTGGGGGAACTGTCTTGCGATGATTCTCCTCCTTTCTCTCCAACTGCTCGCAATTTGTGTTGGCGGGGGGGGAGAGGTCCACCTCTAGGCCCCTTATTTGTGGGGTGCCTCAGGGATCGGTCCTCTCCCCTCTCTTGTTCAACATTTATGTGAAGCCGCTGGGCGAGATCATCCGTGGTCTTGGGGTGCAGTGCCATCTGTATGCAGATGACACCCAGCTTTACATCTCCACCCCGGACCACCCCAACGATGCTGTGGAGGCTATGTCCCTGTGCCTGGAGGCCGTGCGGAATTGGATGGGTGGGAACAGGCTCCGACTCAACCCATCCAAGACTGAGTGGCTCTGGTTTCCGGCGGCCCGATATAGCCAGTTGACGCCTTCGCTGGCTATTGGGTGAGAGATTCTTCCCCCTACAGGGAAGGCTCGCAATTTGGGTGTCCTCCTGGATGCACGGCTGTCTCTAAAAGACCATATTGCGGCCGTCTCCAGGGGGGCTTTTTATCAGGTTCGCCTGATCTACCAGTTGCGGCCCTTTCTAGATCGGTTCGCCTTACGCACAGTCACTCATGCCCTTGTCACCTCTTGCCTGGATTACTGTAACGCTATCTACATGGGGCTCCCTGCGGGGAGCACCCGGAGACTCCCTGCGGGGAGCACCCGGAGACTCCAACTGGTGCAAAATGCGGTCGCGCGGGTGATTATGGGGGCATCGCGAAGCTCCCATGTGACGCCTCTCCTGCGCGAGCTGCATTGGTTGCCGGTGGCTCTCTGGGTTCGCTTTAAGGTTCTAGTTTTGACCTTTAAAGCAATCCATGGCATTGGGCCAAGCTACATGCAGGACCGCGTTCTGCCGGTGATCTCCAACAGACCTGTGCGTTCCCACAGGGAGGGCCTTCTCTGGGTGCCGTCGGCTTCTATGTGTCGTCTGGCGGCCCCCAGGAGTAGGGCCTTCTCTGTGGGGGCCCCTGCCCTCTGGAATAGTCTGCCCCCAGAGATACGCACCAGCACGGACCTGAGAGCCTTCAGATGTGTGTTAAAAACCTGGCTCTTCGAGCAGGCTGGCCTGGGCTGATACAAGATTTTAACTATCTCCCGTTTTAAATTGGGTTTTAAATATTTGGGGTTTTTAATTAGTTATGGGGGAGGGTAAACTTTTAATTATAACAGCCAAATTATTTAATTCATTTTAATTTTTGTATTGTGTATTGGGTAGGATTGGCTGTGCACCGCCCTGAGTCCTTCGGGAGAAGGGCAGTATATAAGTGTTTGAATATATATATATATATATATATGTTTATTTATTATTCAAATTTGTATACCACCCCCTCTCCCTAGGGACTCGGGGCGGTGCACAGCCAAATAAAAACATATAAATACATATAAAATAATTTAAAATATATTAAAAAAATTAAATAGTTTGGCCAATTAAGAATTAAAAAAGTAGGGAGTTAAGAAAATTAAAACCATTTAAAACTGAATTTAAAACCATTACACATAACTCTAGGCCAGACCAGCTAGATGGAAAGGTGGGTTTTTAGTGCACACCGGAAGGTCAATAGGTTGGGGATGATCCTCATCTCCGGGGGCAATTTGTTCCAGAAGGAGGGTGCTCCCAAAGAGAAGGCCTGAACCCTCAGGGTCGCCAGCCTTCCATCCAGCGGCACCCCGAGGAGGCCCGCCCTGTGGGAGCGCACTGGTCGATGTGAGACTGACAGTGGCAGCAGGCGGTCCTGTAAATACCCAGGTCCCAAGCCATGGAGCGCTTTAAAGGTGGTCACCGACACCTTGAATCGCACTTGGAAGGCTCAATGCAGCTTGCGCAAAAGTGGTGTAACATGGGAGCTCCAAGAAGCCCCTAAGACCACCTGCGCGGCCTCATTTTGCACCAATTGGAGCCTCCGGGCGCTCTTCAAGGGGAGCTCCATGTAGAGAGCATTGGCATAGTCCAGACGGGAGATAATGAGGGCAGATGTGACCGTACGAAGTGTGTCCTGATCCAGAAAGGGCCGCAATTGGTAGATCCTACGAACCTGATAAAAAGCCCCCCTGATGATGGCTGCTATATGATCTTCCAATGACAGCCGTACATCCAGGAGCACACCCAAATTGCATGCCCTCTCCATGGGGCCCAGAATTTCCCCCCCCCCAGCCAGCAGAGGAGTAAGCTGGCTGTATCGGGGTGCCAGAAAGCACAGCCACTCGGTTTTGGCCGGGTTGAGCTGAAGCCTGTTCCGCCCCGTCCAACCCCGCACAGCCTCCAGGCACCGGGTCATCACTTCCACGGCTTCGTCAGGGTGGCCCGGGGTAGAAAAGTACAACTGAGTATCATCAGCGTACTGATGGAATTCTACCCCACGGATGATCTCACCCAGCGGCTTCACATAAATGTTGAACAGGAGGGGCTAGAGTACCAACCCCTGAGGTACCCCACAAATCAGGAGCCTCGAGGTCGATCTCTGCCACCGGAGCCAACGAAACCAGAGCCAACGAAACCATTCCAGTCGTCGAGACTGTCGCTGCCCTCTGACCAGATGCTCTCCTCACCGAACTTGACAATGCAGGGCCAGGCCTCCACCGACGATGTCACCGCTGGCGCCGGTGAAACATTCAGGCCACCGCCATCTCCATCATCCTTGGAGGAGGCAATCCGGTCGGGGCCGCCGCCGCCACAGCCATCGGAGTCCACGTCCCCGGAGCAGTCACCACCAGGCCGTACCCCCTCTCTTGCCACTCAGGACAGCACCATGACCACCGAGCCTTCCACAACACCCTCGGGGCTGCTGTTGTCACTGAGGCCATTCCCGGGGCCCTCCAGGCCTGGGGTCCCATCCTTGAGGTCGGCAGCTCCAAAATGCCGGGCAGTGCAGCCATCGTCGGTCCTGACCACCACCACCATTGCCATCGCTGTCCGGACGCAGAGCTAAACCGTGTGTCTGGTTGTGGCCAGAACCGGCCCTCCTGATTACCCCAAAATTGCCACCCCCAGCCAGGGTAGTCAAAGCTGGAAATACCGGAAATACAGGCCCCTGGTCAGGTTGCGCCATCACCAGCACCACCAGCATTACTGCCATTAGCGCCAGGGTGCAAACCAAGCCCTCGGACCTAAGGGAGCCGAGGTGAGGTGGAGGAGGGGGAGGACAGGGACAGGGACAGCCAGCTGCTAACTCAGGCCGTCGCCAATCCAGGCCGAATCGAGAGGCACAAACTCCGTATGAGGCGTGACAGGGAGGCGCAAAAGAAGCGCCGTCATCCCCGCCCGCTGCCCGGGCTGCCCACGTGGCCGTCTGGGCAACCCTGCCAACCGTTCCTGTGTCCTTACGGTCGGGCCAGCCTTCCCCCAGGGGTCCAGTCACTCTCACCTTGCCAGGCTCCCGGGGAGGATGAAAGCCCAACCTAGAACGCGGAATGGTCGACGGAGCTCATCTTTTCGCATCTTGCACATGCTTCAAATCAACTCCTTGGACTTAATGGTAATCCATTCAAGGCAGGATATTTTGAAACTCCCTGCAGCAAAGTCTGAACAAAGGCAGAATACTAGGATTAGAAGCAGCCCCTCTTCCAAGATCCAAACAGGATGAAAGCCATTAAGACACAATAGGAATTGCCCAACACAAGCCCCTTCATTGCACCCATCCCAGAGCAGTCCAAACTTCACCTGGGAGTTCAGATAAACAATAAGCCAGAGGTAAACTCGATTAGCTCAAACAAGCACCTAGGATTTGCATTTCTTCTTTTGCCTATAGTCAGCTGTGACCCCTACTGTTATAAGCATTCAAAAATGAAAACAACAGACTTTTGATAATCTGAGTTATAGGATGCTTTATTAGGGAAAATGCTGCAGTATTGGATTCAGTTCACTCTAGAAAAGAAACATTTTCTAAGAGGAAGGAGACGCTCTCCTTTCAGTGAATACAGCTTATATAGGTTTATCAAATCACATAGTTACATATTACTTCCTTTTTCCATATATGGACGTTATACAACCTTCCATGGAAAACTTCCAATATTTTCAGATTCCCTGTTTTTCACATTCCAGAAAAATTATAAGGAAACATTAATATTCCTTAGTGTGACATTTATAATGTCAGAGTGCCCCAGTACAAATGTCCTCTAACCTATGCCAAAGACAAACTTCGCAATCCAACATATTTGTTTCACAAAAACATATTTCTCAACTTTTCTGTTCTTTTAAAAGGTCAGGCTACGGACACAAAATGGCTACAGTCTGGTTCTGTAGTTTCTCAAGTATAATATCCAAATTTTACTTATAACACCTACATAACCCCTACATGACCCCATAGGAATCTGACTACAGCCAACTGAAGAAATCTCCTTGCAAAGGAACAGGAAACTCAAGTGACAAAGCCCAAAAGAAGATATAAAAGCCACCCACTCTCAACTCCACTTTGTCAGCTGCCCAGAACCACAAGCATGTGCTTCTGTTTCATCATTAAACCATCTTTCCTATCAGCTTCCATGTTTCCAGTGTCTTTCACCCAGCTTGGAACCGAACCAGATGGATATTTCTTCCAACACATATTTACATCACTAAATATTGTTGCGAGAACCAAGAGCCTAATGGCCAGCAGTTGTGACTGCTTTGGGTGCCTTGTCAAAGAATCCCAGGTAGCCTGGTCGTTCTCCATACAAAGGTTGCTTAATTGGCAGTTTAGGAATATCACTGGGCAGATGGAAGTATCTTGATATGGGACTGGAAATGCTGAATGGCCCAGGTCAGACTATTGATGGCCAACTAGGATGTAGCAAACCATTTTTCTTCTCTCAGTGTTTTGGTGGTGGAAATGAGGAACAGAACACAGAGTCCTGTACAGATGGAAATTGTTTGTACATTAAAGCCCAATATAAGATTAGTGTACTTACCTGAATTTTGTTCTCAAGGTCTTGCTTGAATTTTCTTCAGGTGGAAATTCCACATCGTTCCCAACCTGAGGATACCATTTCTGAACATTGACAGGATTTTGCATAACTGTATTTATTTTATTTTTTCCCTTATGAATTGTAACTGACTTGACTTATTCCCATTCTTATAGTGAAAAAGCTAGAATGATATTATAATAAATTATCATAATAATAACAATGTCCCCACATCTGTGCCAAAGAACAAGCCAAACACTCTATAAAGTTATAATAGGAAGGAATCTAATCATGTTAGTCCCTGTTCTGACCCAAACCCTTTTCCAATAAGACAAACAATAACTAAAGGGAACAGAACCTTTTAATGAGTCTTAAGAATCCCCTGTTAAAAGGTTTTATTTATTTATTTATTTATTTATTTGTCAATTGCTTACAAGATAATAGGTATAAGTAAAACATAGTTATACATGGACACATATAAGAAAAATAAAATATAAAAGAAATAATAGGACAGGGACGGTAGGCACGTTGGTGCGCTTATGCACCCCCCTACAGACCTCTTAGGAAAGGGCAGAGGTCAATAGTAGACAATCTAAGGTTAAACTTTTTGAGGTTTGGGGAAGAAACTACAGAGTCAGGTACAGTATTCCAGACATTGACACTCTGTTGTTGAACTCGTATTTCCTGCAATCAAGTTTGGTACGATTAACCTTGAGGTTGCTGCAAACTAATTAACTTAGCTAAACACAAACCTTGCCAAACTATGAGACTGCCAGGAATCACAGATAAGAGATATTTCATGACACAAGAGTCAAACTGAAGATACTGTAATAACCACAAGGCTGACTTTCAGAGCGTCTTTGCTTTCTACAAAGAATGCTTCTTCAACCTGGCTTTTATCCTCTTGAGCCTTACTTCCGAGTCATCTTGTGTTGCTGTAATTGTTCTTTTCTCCGAGCAATCCTTTGTGCACGTGCACTTGACACAGGCTCCTCAGGAATTTCCTCATCACTGCTGCCAGCCCCCACAATCTCTGAAGGCAGCAGTCCATTCCCCAATGGTCCAGGCCCCTCATCTGAGTCCTAGCTCTCCTCAGCCATCTGCATCTGCTGCTGGCTAACCACAACAACACCCAAAGGTTTTATTAAAATTTCCAACAGGACTAGTGACAGTCTGATTCAAGAGGAATATTGCTATTAGCTACCCAGAGTTATGAATTTGAGATTGGTAGTCACATAAATCAAATCAAACACATTACCAATTATGGACTAAGGATGCAGAGGTAGAATGGTAAAGGTTAGCTGCTTTTCTTGATTTTCATTTGAATTGAGAAGCTGATTGAAATAACTCTTGCTTAGACTTAGTTAAGGCTTTTTCATGCTTGAATAACTTTCTTAAAAGTAATGAATGAAACTTTGTGCTAATCTATTTTCCAATCACCAGCAGATGTTTTAACATGCTTTGGGGTTCCAAGTTCTAATGTACAGTCACTGGATCTTAAAATGCTAGAATGCTTTTTTTAAAAAAAATTACTTCTACATTGTTCTAAATTACTATATAAGATTTTGGTTCAATACTACTTGAGACCTAGAGCAGAGGTGGGAAAGCAGCAATTATATCTTGCTTTCATTCATCAGATGGCCTGGCTGGCTACACACACACACACACACACACGTTTTCCGTCCATTATCCCATCTTTAGTAAATGTTCTACTGAGATGCATAAATTCATCTATGTATATGTATATAAATATATGCATATAAATATAGTAAGAAAAATTCCATTGTCAGGGATGAATATTGTCACAAGAAGCAAAAATAACTATGAATAATAAAATAATTTTGCATCTTGTTAAGGAAGGAAGAGTTGAGAATGATCAAGAGTTGAGAATGACCAAATATAAAGGTGAGTGGCATACAATAGGAAGTTATATCACAAAGAAGAAAAGATCAAGAATAAATGGATTAGATTGGATTTTACTCATTCCAATCAATGATCAGAGCATATGTACATACACACTTATATCAACTGCATGAGTTTGGTATGAATAAAGAATAAAATAAATGATACAGTATTGCACATATTACAACTAAAGTTCTTGGACAATTTCTAGCTAAATTTATTATGTAATTTTATTATAAAATTAAAATAAGTTGATAATGTAAATATAAACCATCCTATAAAGTGTAAACAAAATATCTAATCATAGATCCCAAATATAATTGCTAACAAAAAATGGAGGAATAATTGCTAACAGAAGACTGAGTCTAATCTGCTGTTTTGCAAAACTTGGATATGTTATAGATGACAGGATTTTCTTATCTGATAGAAGAAAGTCAACAAAATATACTTAGAATATTGTGCATATCCTCTGGAATACACAACAAAAGAAAGATGAAGCTTTTTTGGGTATCATTGTGAAATGGACAATGTAACAGTATGTGAAAGATAGATTACTACAAGGATAAATTTGACTAGCAATTGGAAAGTTATTAGATTTCCCATATAGGAGCGCATCCTGAATCTGTCCCTAAAACAGAGCCTTAATTGCGATAGAGTTCTAGATTATGGTTCTAGTTTGAGGAAAATGATGTTGCAATTGATGGAATGTGTTGGATGAATCATTAACAATCACTTTGTTCCTGTTAAATGTTTTTGAGTAGCCAGTATACAGATCACCCAGAAATTCCAGCTCTAGGCTAGATTGGGAAGTTGAAAAAGATCCTGGAAAAAGGCAGTGGCAAATTGTAATTGCCAAGGAAACTACACAGATGTCACTTTGAAGTTATTAGGAGCTAAGCTTAAAGGAGAAAGACTGATTAACACTATATCAGTCAGAAAGTTAATAATGAATGGTTGCTGTCTTAGTAATGCAGAAAGTTTAATCTGATCATTATCTCACTGTCCTACCTCTTGAAAGAAAAAAGCTATACTACAGCTTGTCTTCTTACTGACACAGAATAATCTGACATAATCTCCATCAAAGCAGATATGCTAAACATTACCTTTTTAAAAATTTACTTTTTTAAGAGATGGGTTTGGATATCAGCAGTGAGATAATGACCACTAGCAATAATAGAATGATTATAAATGGGAGATGGAATTGTATAATTCTGCAATAAACCTTTGTTTGGATATTCTTGAACAAAAACAGTCCAGGATTTTTTAAAAAAAGAATTAAGTGTAATATTCTAGGGAAAAATCAATCTACCTTACCATTTTATAGAAGCATATAACAATAGTTTGTTTCCCTTTTATTCTATTTGGGATGATCACCAACTGTTACACATAAAATAGGGTTAAACAAATGCATCTATTCCTTTATGAACATCTGAAGAGACAGCACACACATGATAGACATTCACAGGTAGACTAATATGTAGGCCTATGGTAATTTCTCTGGTTTCTGTTTTGGGGGGAGGTGATAATAGTCCATATAAGTGTACTACGTCTGAATAAAGGCTTAAAAAATATTTGATCAAGAATATATACACCATATACAGCTAAGGGCTAATGATTCAACATATGTATTTGATATCAGTTCTCTCACTAAGCAAGAGGACAGCAGCCCTGGACTCATGGCTATGCTTGAAGAACAGGTGGCAGCTATGACAAGAAAGCCTTGGCACAGGTTTCTGTTGTTGCCAGTTATGCCTATTCCTGGAAATGGAACCCCTTCAGCTGACCACATGTCCCAGTTAGCTCATGGATTACAGTAACACATTCTACATGGTATGGTCCTTGAATAGCACCAAAAAACTACAGGTGATTGAAAGGGCAGTGGCTTCATCTGTACTCTCTGAGCTTGGTTATTTTGTTTTCTTGCAGAAGTTAATTAGCGAAATAGGTAACATCATCAGTGCTAGAAGGGAGAGGAGTTTGCTCTCTGTTTATATATCAGTAGCTTGCCCTGTCGGTGTTGGCGAGAGTGTTCTTGGCACTTCCTTGATTAGTGACTGTATCTTGACATGGCAACTTGATATCATTCTCCACAGGTTGCATTGGTTGCTGGTTGCCTTTCAAGTATAATTCAAGATGCTGGTTGTCACTTATAAAGTCCCTCATGGCATAAGCTTAGTTATGTGAGAAAATGTCTTGTTTCCAATAGATTTTGTCAACCCTATAAGATTGGGCAGAATGGGGATGCCACAAAGCTATCCAATTAATGAACATCAACTACTGAGACCCCCAAAGTGCATCTTCTTTGTTTGTGGTGCTTCTTCTCTGGAACTGCATCCTGCCCTCCGAGATTTGCCTGGCTGTCATGCTACAAGGATTTATAAAATGTGCTGCGTTCCCAGGTCTGGGGTTAGGTTGTTTGTAGAGTTCCTGACAATCTTTGTAAAGTACCATCAGCTGTGAGATGGGTTTTCTCCCAGGCACATTTATTTACAATATTCTCCTTTTAATTTCTCTTTTTTTTAATTAAGTACAGCAAGAAATCTAGAGTCACTTTAGAATTAGGCATCCTTCTAACTAAATTGATATAAAATAAATATATGCATAAATAATCCTTTTTTAAAATTAAAAGGAGAATTATTGTATTTTTTGACTTGTTTTGTAGTGATTTTATAATATAGTTTTTATGTATTGTTAGCCCACACAGAGTTATCATTTATTTGTTAGCAGTCATATACAATGAACAAATAACCCCCTGAATGTTAAAAGCAATGCAGAATGCTTCTGATTCTTTCACAGAAATCAGAAGTTTTACATTATAGTTTTTATATATATAGAACATTTTCAAATATTGATATAGAAAAGCAAATATCCTCCACTCTTACCAGTAGTTATCATTTTTAAATTTCCCAACAGTGGCAGGATAAGTTGCAAAGAGAAGTCAATACATTCGGGAAGCTTATGTGTATTCACAACGCAAAGAAAAACAAGAATGAGTATTTGCTATTAGTCTGGCAAATATGAAAATTCATATAACTGAGTGGAGTCGGAGTGAACTTTACTTATCTCATAACATCCAATAATATTAATATACACTTGTGCAGATGAGAGAACTACCTGTACTTACATAAAGCTACCAAAATGTGGCAGGCATCACTAGTTGCTCTTAAATCATTATTTAATGAAAGTAATTAATCATTATTTAATGAAAGTAATTGTTCATTGGGACTTTTCTATATTTGTACTCTCTTAAACATGTTGGCCTAATTAGAATGTGTGGCTTTCAAAAGAAAAGCTTATATGATTCATATAAAAATGCCATATAATAGCAAATCCATGTCAATATAGGGGCCAATATTAGGACCCCCAAATTTGCCTAATAAAGAATATTGTACTGATCATGATGGTGCCAGTTCAGGAGCAACTGTAAGCAGCATGCCATTAAAATACACATATCTTGTCTCCTTTTCAACAAAGAAATGCAGTTTACAAAAATACAAAATATTATACAGCTTCATAAGCTCTTCCACTGAAATAATGGGTATAGGAAACATATATACACAATCAAGCATATATAGAACACTAAGTCAGGTTTTATGGTGACATGTAAAGAGTTTTAAAATGTGCTGTTCCAGCTTGAAAGCAATTTTGATATTCTTGTATTGTAATCTGACATATCCAACTGAGATTTTTTGGTGTTAAACCGAGGAATGCTGCATCAGGTAATTGATCTATTTTAATTCTTCAATGAATTGATGTGAAAATAAATAATGCAGGAAACAAATTTAGTAAAGGAGACATTCCAAATGGTAGAAGACAGGTGTTTATAAATTCAAGACATTTCTCATTGTTTTTAGAATGCTATGCTGAAATACTGGCTGACATTTTGGGGAATTACAATTGTTTAATGGGGCATATAAATCCCTTAATAAATAAATACTGCTGGATGAGATACCTTACAGTCTGCTGAGAGGGATAATGTTGCAGAATGTATTGTAACAAAAAAGATATAATGACAGCCATGAGGAAACTCATTGCTGGCAATTCAGAATCTGCCATTGTTAGATCCTTAACTTTTTGTTTTGACCTATGCAACTCTTCACAAAGTATATAAATGAGGAAACAGAAATATATTCCCCTGATCTTTGGGATGTCTGTGTCAAATTTCTTTTTGGCTGGTTAATGAACTATCTTTATCCTAAAAACAATGGATTTATAATTCAGTCACAAGTTCTTCATCCACTAAGAAATTTGAAAGACTTCCTTTGGATAACAAAGACATTTCATGTGAAATTGCTCCTTTAGAAATAGGTCAAAGTATCTGCCTTCCTTCATCAATAAAAAGAACAATAGTTGTGTGAATTCTACTGCCAAATGGCATTGATTTGTGTCATTATTAAATGTACTGATAAATACACATAGAATACTCTTTAGCTATAAATAAACCTGTAATATGGGAAGAAAATGATCTATTGTAGAAGGAATCTATAGAAGGAATTTGTGGAACTCTTTCTTTCTCTACCATACACAAGAGATCAATTCTTGTCATGGAGTTACCCATATGGCATCAGTGACTGAGTGAATTTAGTTAATGCAAACTTAGGAATTAAGGTGAAAAACAACTCCAAATACTGAGTGGAATGGGGGTGAAAAAGGAAAAAAAACCAACCCATACTGCTTATTAGGCCTTAGCAGGGAGTCCAGAGGTGAAGGACTGGATCAAACAGGTGAAAGTCTTGAATTTCTAGAAAGTGTACCTAAGAGTTTTATCAAGATTTACAAAATTTCTGGAAAGATAAAAATGGATTGAACAATCATAAACCAGGCTCAGCTTAATGGATAATGTATTCTATAATATATTCTTCCACTCAGAAGTGTCAGCGTACCTTAAACTCTTGACAAATTGGAAGTGTGTAGTTGGTATGCCAGAGCTCTGGAAAAGATAGGAAAGATCCATCCTGAGGTAATTGAAAGAAACTGGATAATTTGGGTCTCCAACTAAACAGTCATTTACTAACGAGCTTACAAGAATATTTTAGGTACAGTAGTATTATAAACTGTATTATGAAAATAGTTAAATAGAAGCTTTTTCTATCCCTTGATATGCTTGCTTGCACATCCCCTGATTTACTGAATAAAAAATATGGATACTTTGGCAATTCTAGTTTTTCTTTCCTAAAAGTTTCTAAAACCAAGTTGAAAATTGTATGCTGAAAGCTGGGAATGGCTCTAAAACTTTTAAAACAGTTAAAAAGTTTTAATGAGACATTTTTTTAACCAAAGATAAAACTATCACTGGAGTACATTTCTATAAGTCCACTAAGAATCAAAATCTTACCTCATCTGGCAGCATATTCTGTGAATTTTCTCCTGTCCAGAGTAAGGATCTTCTGTGCAAACATGTATTGTAATTCTCAGAGACTTTCCCAGTATTTCAAACATGAATTTAAATTAAAAGTTAATCATATATGCTTGAATTCAGAGTCTGATAGCTGTAAAAGGAAAAGAAATTAATTGATAAGAAATCAGAGGTCCACTGATTTTATTTTGCCATCTTGCTCCATTACTTCCCCTTTGATTTAAGTATGAAAATATCAGAACATAAAATGTCTGACTTGGTATATAGGCTCAGGAAATGGATATTTAAAGAGGAAATAATTATTGGTAAATTCATACTAGAAAATGTAGTATTCAATACCCGTGAATACCCATTTTGCTGGGCTCCAGAGAAGACTAATCTGCCAGAGAACATGTAGCAAAGAGGATTTGCCTTCAGCACATAATAATATTATGGTTTGATTTATCATGATTTCATAACCCAGACTACAGATAGTTTAAGATAATTAAGGAAAAGTAATTTAACTGCAGTCTATAATGGATGCTTGCTGCAGATTACTACTATTACCAAAGGCCAGAAGGTCCCCTGAACTAGCATTTATGGTTTGCTTGGGATTAATTAGTCATTACTTTCCCAAGAAATTGCAACAACTGCTGTTATATCTCTGCTGATTCAGCATTATTTTTCACACACTTTGGGTGATGAGTATTTGAGGACAAATATATTTTCAATATAACATTTGTAAAGCAAGGGGAATTTACAAAAGAAAACACTTTAGTTAATATGGGCAATAAATAGTGACAAAATTTCATTGAATTTGTGTTACACTGTACAATTTTTCAAAGCTCTTTTAAATACTAGTGACCTAATAAAATATGTACTTTAGTTTTCTGGTGTTTTGCAATAAGAAACCTAGCACCTGAATTCATTTCATATGTTGCTTCAATTTACAAGCATTAAAAAATTCAGAATAAACCGACTGCAGAACTCATTGTGAAGATTAATTGAATGATTTCTTGACTATCTTCAAAAACTTTAAACAAAAAGGACTGACTAATAGAATACTGCAGCAAAGATGGTAGTACATACTAATTTGTTTACAGTCTCAGATGAGAAAGATTGCAATTTATGTGATATAATTTTAGCAGAGTATAATAACATCTACCCTTATTGTTAATTCTTGATGACTTATTAAAATAAGTTTGCTCATTCTTTCAAGAGATGTTTGTCATGTTTACAATCTGGATAATTTTTTCAGAGGTTTTTTTAAAAAGTTGTTCAGGAAAAAAATGTACTTTGTATTAAGAATTTTACAGGACACTGATGAAATTCCCATGCTGTTAAATGAGGTAGATATCTGTTCTTCAAATATTGTTAAAGTTTAATGACTTGATATATCCTAAATATTTTACAAAGGAATGATTGAACTAAATTCACTGGATACCAGGTGGTATTTCCATCCATCCCTTTTCCAAAATAAATTCAGGACTCATAGGATTGCCATCTATAATTAACACTTCTAATTATATAAAATCCTCTGTCTTGCCATTCTTTATATTGAGCAAATTTATACTCATGGTTAAAAAGGATGGTTAGGAAATGTTACAAGAAATGATAGGGTATATTTTCAATGTGTAAAATAATTTTTATATGTGGATTTGAGATGACTGCTTTATATAGTTACTGTTAGTAAGCATAGATATTACTCTCATTGATAAAAAACATAATGCTCGCTCAGTTTATCCTTGGGGAAAATATGTATTGTATTTTTCACCCAAGGCAAAAAGACTTCACACTGGGTATGGAATGTAGCCTGTAACCATTGGTGTTTCCTAAAGATATTGTGTTTTTACCGGATCTATACAGTAAGCACATGATAGTAGGAAAAATGTGTTTGAGGTAAGGAGGAATTGTGGAATACCACCACCTGTTTTGAAGTCTCCTCTCATACCTCATACCTCATTCAATATTAAGACAAAGATAATGCAAACCAACTTATTTGGTGAATGTATTATTGATAACAAAGAAGTTGCTACATAGTTTTATTTTCTCAGCTTCAAGGATAATAGATAATGAGTTGGATAACAAAGAATAGATTAATCTTAGATAGGATCTAGGAATGCTAAAATTTAGAAGATTATAAAAGGTAAGGAAATGTTTAAAGCAATATTTTGTATTTGGCGCTCAGGGAATCAGAGACAGAGGCAGAGCTAAGGCTAACAGACTTTGTTTTGCCACTTAGTAACCTCAGCCGGCTTGCCACCACTTGGATCGGCTGCCGGCTGTCAGAGCGAACAGCTGAGCCCGCTTGACAGCTCCCTTTTTATAGCGAGCTATCAAGCAGCTCAGCCAATCAGCACTCGCCCTGGCTCCAGCCTCAATGGCGGACCGGAGTGAGAACTGCTGGCTATAACACCCCTTCCCCCTGGTAGTGCGCATGCGTAGCGCTCGAGGTAGGCAGGCCGGTGCCTCGTTCTCGTGGATCGTCTTAATGTGGCTGGCGTCGTCGACAGGAGAGGATCGGCTGGGCTGCTGGTGTCTTCTGTCGGCATTGGAGTTCTCTCCTGGCTGGCTCCTTCAATTGGCTGGTCTTTATCTGGTGACAGGCAGGCCTCGGTGGAAGGCAGGGTCACTTCAGTTTCTGGCGGGACGTTCAGCTCTGGTAAGTCTTTTGCGAGCGGTCGCCATTTGAGAGGTGGGTTGTCGTCTTCGGTTCCTGCTGCCTTGCTGTTATCTAGGGGTGGACCAGCAGGAGTATTCCATCTGCTTTTAAGCTGGTCCACGTGCTGGCGCCATAGTCTTCCATCGGTCAATCGTACCCTGTAAGACTTTGGGCCTGCTATTTTTTCTACCCAGCCTGGCAGCCATAGGGGATTCCCAGCATAGTTTCTGGCGTAGACCGGGTCCCCTAGACTAAAAACCCTTGCTTTGCTATGAGAGTCTAGGGGTGTGCTAGGAGCATAGGTTGGGTGAAGTCTATCCAGAGTTATCCTTAACCTCCTTTCCATCAGGAGTTCTGCTGAGGATAGGTTAGTCTGGGCATTAGGGGTGGTACGTTGTGTTAGGTGGTATGGGGAAATCCTTGCAAACAATTTTCCCCAGTAATCCTCCCTAGTGCTTCCTTGGCTGACCTTACAGCCCTTTCAGCCCTTCCATTAGCTGCGGGTGAAAAGGAGAAATTAGGGCATGCCTGATGCCCCTTTGGGTTAGGAACAGTTCAAAGGGAGAGGCAGTAAATTTGGAGCCATTGTCTGACACCAGGGTGTCAGGATACCCATGTGTCCCAAAAAGAGCATCAAGCACCCTGGTAACTTCTTCAGTGGTAGTGGACTTAAGAAGGGTGAGTTCTACCCATTTGGAGTAGGAGTCCACTACCACTAGGAAGGATTTCCCTTGGAATGGTCCTGCTATGTCAATGTGGACTCTGGACCAAGGGGTGTTTGTGTCCTCCCATTCACTAGTAGTGGCAGCTGGGGGTGCAGGTCGTGATACTTGGAACGCTTGGCAGTCCTGTACCTTTTTGGCAACCGCCTCATCAATACCTGGCCACCAGACATAGCTTCGTACTAGGCCTTCATCCTAGTGATGCCTGGGTCCCCCTTGTGTAGGACATTTATAATATGAGGCCTTAGGTCCCGAGGGATGACCACCCAATTTTCCCACAACAAGCAGCCCTTTAGGACACTCAATTCTAGATGGTGAGCTTTGAAAGGGCGGAGATCCACTGGCACAGGGTCCCTGGGCCATCCCCTCCTCACCCAGTTGAAAACTTTATTCAATTGGGGGTCCTTGGAGGAGGAGTGAGCGATGTCATTGGCATTCAGGGTTAACTGCAGATCTTCAATTAGGAAAGTGGTTGCTGTGGGTGCTGGGTCCTTCACAAAAATAGGTAAAGGGCATCTGCTTAAAGCATTTGCATGAGCTACTTGCTTACCAGGTCTATAAAGTAATTTGTAATTGTATGCTGATAGAAAATGGCCCATCTAGTCATTCTGGGGGACATAATCTGTGGGCTGGGCTTGTCCCCTGCCAATATACCAAGGAGTGGTTGGTGATCAGTTATCAGTTCAAAATGGTGTCCGTACAAGTATTCATGAAATTTCTTAACTGCAGCTACTGCAGCAAGGGTCTCCTTGTCAATTTGGGCGTAATTTCGTTCTGTTTTAGAAAGTGTCCTAGAAAAATAAGCTATAGGGGCTTCTTGTCCATTGGACAGTCTCTGACCCAAAACTGCCCCTATACCATAAGGGGAGGCATCACACACCAATACCAAAGGGAGTGTCTTATCAAATTGCATTAGAACAGAATTTGAAGAGAGTAGGGCTTTGACAGCCTTAAAAGAGGCTTGCTCCCTTGGCCCCCATGACCATACAGTATTTGAGTCCAACAGTCTGTGTAGAGGTTCAGCCATGGCTGCTTTGTGAGGAAGGAATGAACTGTAAAAATTAAGTAAACCAAGAAAAGCTTGTAACTCAGTCTTATTTGTGGGGGCTGGAGCCTCTTGGATAGCTTTGACCTTAGATTCAATTGGATGAATTCCTGAAGCGTCAATGTGATAGCCCAAAAAATCAATCTGTGATGTAGCAAAAATGCATTTTTTCTTATTGAGTTTGAGTCCCGTATCTTTGAAACATTGTAAGACTTTTTGTAATCGTTGTAAGTATTCCTGAGGGCTATCTGAAGCAATAAGAATGTCGTCAAAATAAGGAATGACCCCTAGTATGATGTACAGTAATCTCTCCATAATTGATTGGAAAATACCAGGGGCTACACTATCTCCAAATTGGAGGCGTTTGCACTTAAAAGCTCCCCTGTGCGTTATAATAGTTTGTGCCTGTGCAGTTTGTTCATCTACTGGGAACTGTTGGTATGCCTGTGTCATATCAAGTTTTGAAAAAATGGAACTTTTGCCCAGGCTATGTAACAAATGTATAATGGGCACTGGGTATGTGCCCATTATTGGGTTGAAGACCCCTGTTAATGGTTGACTTACAGTCTGAGCAAAGGCGAATTGAACCATCTTGTTTAAGAGGTATGACTATGGGTGTTTCCCATTTGGAGAAATCAATGGGTTCTAGCACCCCTTGTGCTATCAGTTTGTCCAACTGGGCATCCACTTTTGCACGTAAGGCCAAGGGAATTCTCCTTGGTTTTAGTCTTATTGGAGTCACTTGGGGATCTATGTTTAGAGAAATGGGTGTGCCATTATAGCAGCCAAGCTTGCCATCAAAAACTTCTGAAAAGTTAGTAAGTAGTTGTTCTAAATTGCAAGTGTTAATAGCATTTATGCTAGTTACTTGCAATCCTAGGGAATTGAACCAGTTCAACCCTAGCAAGCTTGGCAGGCGCCCATTTACTATAACTAGAGATAAAGGTCCATTAAAATGATGGAGTTGTATGTGGAACATGCCTGTCCTGATGACTGGAATATTCTGTCCTTTAGGTAGTTTTTGAAGGCTAGCTTGCAGGGTGTCAGTTGTTCTTTGGTGATGTCTGGAACCAGCTGCTTCAGGGTGTCCCAGGACAGGATGGAGAGGGAGGAGCCTATGTCCACCTCCATGTGGCATGGCTTTCCTTCTAAAAGAAGATTGACATTTATTTTATTAATATTGAAACAATAAGGTAGTGACTCAGCTCTAGGATATGCTTTGGTAACTGCAAAGCAATCTTCTTTGG
Organism: Bungarus multicinctus; assembly: GCA_023653725.1. Taxonomy (NCBI): domain Eukaryota; kingdom Metazoa; phylum Chordata; class Lepidosauria; order Squamata; family Elapidae; genus Bungarus; species Bungarus multicinctus. The sequence continues at coordinate 61,655,783 of CM042844.1, forward strand.
TTCTGAAGGTTTTTGTTGGCATATGGTTTGATAGTGCCTGGTTCATGTTTCTTGCAGCTTGGCAAATTCTTGCCAGGTGTCCCTTCTTCTGGCACTTTAGGCAAAACATATTTCTGAAGCGGCAGGTGGTTCTAAGGTGGTTTCCTCCACAGCTGAGGCAGATGTTTTACGGTATGCTTTGTCTTCTCTCAGCTGGGTTGTTTTTTCGTTGTGGAAGCTGAGGCATTCTTAGGCAGTTTACTTCTTCTTCCTCTTCTTTGCCGTACTGGGTTTCGAACGTGTCTTCATAGTGAATGGCTGTATTTGTTTTGGCCCCCGGGAAACTGTTAAGTGTTTTGAATTTCAGCTGTGGATAGGTTTGACAGCCCCGCGGCTTGGGCTTTCTCGATTGCCTGCTTCAGGTTCAGGTCTGTTTTTGCTAGGAGACTTCTCTGTAGCCGGAGGTCTCTTATCCCACAGACCAGTTGATCCAGAAGCATGTCATCGAGGTGGTCCCTGAATCCGCATTGAAGGGCAGCCAATCTGAGTGCTGCCATGTATTCGCTGAAGGATTCTCCCTCCGCTTGTGCTCTTCTTCGGAATGCGTGGCAGCACGTGATGCGGGAAGGTCTGGGAGCATAGTGGTTGCTGAGGACTTCTTGAAGTTCTTCCCAGGTGACCTCTTTTACTGCCTGTGGGGCTAGTAGAGCCGTGGTGGTGTTGAAGACAGCTGCTCCGCAGAAGCTTAGGAAGTAAGCCTTCGTTCTGTTCGCAGGTATGTCAGTCAGGTTGGCGGCATCCATGACACATCTGAAGTGATTGATGTAGGATGTCCATATCTCTGCCAGTGGCTGGAACAGAGGGAGGTTCGGAGGTGCTGCCATCTGGGTTAGCTTTTTTTTTATATATTCAAATTTGTATACTTCCCCCTCTCCCTAAGGACTTGGGACGGTGCACAGCCAGATAAAAACATAAATACAAATACAATAATTTAAAATAAATTAAAAGGATTAAATAGATTGGCATTAAGAATTAAAAGTAGCGAATTAAGAAAGTTAAAAACCATTTTAAAACTGAATTTAAAACCATTGCACATAACTCTAGGCCAGACCAGCTAGATGGAATACGTGGATTTTTAGTGCGCGCCGGAAGGTCAATAGGTCGGGGACAGTCCTCATCTCTGGGGGTAATTCGTTCCAGAGGGAGGGAGCTCCCAAAGAGAAGGCCTGAATCCTCAGGGTCGCCAGCTATCCAGCCGGCGGCACCTGAGGAGGCCCACTCTATGAGAGCGCACTGGTCAACGAGAGACTGATGGTGGCAGCAGGCGGTCCCATAAATACCCAGGTCCCAAGCCATGGAGCGCTTTAAAGGTGGACACCAACACCTTGAATCATGCCCAGAAGGCCACCGGAAGCCAATGCAGCTCGCACAAAAGTGGTGTAACATGGGAGCTCCGAGGAGCTCCCAAAACCACCCGCGCGACCGCATTTTGCACCAGCTGAAGCCTCCGGGTGCTCTTCAAGGAGAGTCCCATGTAGAGAGCATTGGCATAATCCAGACGGGAGATGACGAAGGTGGATGTGACCATGCGAAGTGTGTCCCGATCCAGAAAGCAACTGGTAGATCCTACGGACCTGACAAAAGCCCCCCTGGCGACGGCTGCTATATGATTTTCTAACGACAGCCGTACATCCAGGAGGACACCCAAATTGCGTGCCCTCTCTGTGGGGGCCAGAATTCCCCCCCCCATGGCCAGTGAAGGAGTAAGCTGGCTGTATCGTGGCGCTGGAAAGCACAGCCACTCGGTCTTGGCTGGGTTGAGCTGAAGCCTGTTTCACCCCATCCAACCCCGCACAGCCTCCAGGCACTGGGTCATCACTTCCACAGCTTCGTTAGGGTGGCCCGGGGTAGCAAAGTACAACTGAGTATCATCAGCGTACCGATGGAATTCTACCCCAAAGCCACGGATGATCTCACCCAGCGGTTTCACATAAATGTTGAACAGAAGGGGCGAGAGCACCGACCCCTGAGGTACCTCACAGATCAGGGGCCTCGAGGTCGATCTCTGCCCCCCTGCTAACACAAATTGTGAGAGGTCGGAGAGGAAGGAGGAGAACCACCATAACACGGTGCCTCCCACTCCCAATCCGTCCAGCCACTGCAATAAGATACTATGGTCGACAGTATCAAAAGCCGCTGAGAGATCTAATAGGACCAGGACAGGCCCCCTTTTACAGGCCCTCCAGAGATCATCAACTAACACGACCAATGCTGTTTCCATGCTGTGCCCGGCCCTGAAGCCTGATTGGCGTGGATCCAAATAGGATGTTTCCTCCAGGTGCTGGGAGAGCTATCGTGCCACCACACTCTCAACAGCCTTCACCATAAAGCAAAGGTTGGAGACCGGACGATAATTAGACAATAAGGTCGGATCCAGGGATGGTTTCTTGAGGAGGGGTCTTACCACCACCTCTTTCAAGGCAGGAAATAGGAACCCCTCACTCAAGGAAGCATTTATAATACCCTGGAACCAACCACATGACACCTCCCGGGCGGCCAAAACCAGCCAGGAGGGACACGGATCCAATAAATATGTGGTGGCATTAAGCCCACCCAGCATCCTGTCCACATCCTCAAGGGTCACAGGATCAAACTCCCCCCAGATAATTTCACTGAACTCCACCCCCGTCCCCCGTCTGGAGTTGCCCAGTCAGAGTCCAACCCATCCCGGATCTGAGTGATTTTGTCCTGGAGAAAATTCGAAAAATCCTCAGCCCGCCCTTGTAGAGGTTTATCCCGCACTCCCACCTCTAGGAGGGAGTGGGTCACCCTAAAAAGGGTGGCTGGGTGATTCCCCGTGGACACAATAAGGGCGGAGAAGTGAGAGCGCTTCGCCGCCTCTATCGCCACTAAATAGGTCTTAATATAGGACCGCAATAGTGTTCGATCAGATCCGGAGTGGGTGGTCCTCCAACCACTCTCTAGGTGTCTTTTTCGACGCTTCATCTCCCTCAGCTCCTCGGAAAACCAGGTAGCCAATTGGGATCGGCATCGGGTCAGAGGCCGCAAGGGCACGACTCGATCAAGGGCACCAGCCGCCACCCTATCCCAGGTCCTCAACTGGATCGTGTGTCCGAGCACCGGGAAATGGCCCAAGCTCCGTTAGGAACCTATCGGGGTCTATCAGGCACCTGGGGCGGAACCATCGTATCGGTTCCTTCTCCCTGCGACGAGGGGGTGCAGTATGGAAGTCGAGCCTAAGGACCGAATGATCAGACCATGACAGGGGCTCAGCAACTACGTCCCCTACACCTAGATCATCCTGCCATTGTCCAGAGACAAAAACCAAGTCCAAGATGTGACCCCCAATGTGAGTGGGGTCCCTAATTAACTAAGTCAGGACCAAGGCTGTCATGGAAGCCAAGAACCTCCTGGGCTATTTCCAAGGTACCACCAGCTGAAGGCAAGTTGAAGTCCCCCATGACCATAAGCCTGGGGGTCTCAACTGCCAAGCTGACTGCAATCTCGAGTAGCTCAGGCAGGGCCGAAGTCACATAGCAGGTAGCCAGGAATCTGATCAATAGGCCCATCTGAACCCCAGAACCACATTTCGCAAAAAGGGATTCACATCCGGTCATCTGACGAACAGTGGATTCCCTAGGGCATAGATCTTCCTTAATAATTACTGCAACCCCCCCCACACCTCTCCCCTGGGCCCTCAGCTGATGGAAAACCTGAAACCCAGCTGGGCACATCTCTACGCTTTGTGGCAGTCTAGTTAGCGCTCTTAGCTCAGTGAGTTTAGCAGCTCTTTTGTCGCTTCAGCTCTTCGCGATTTTCAGCTCTTTTTGCCTCAGAATGTCTCACTTCGCTAACAATCCACCCTCGTCACCAGTTTTGTATTTGGCGCGCAGGGAATCAGAGACAGAGGCAGAGCTAAGGCTAACAGACTTTATTTTGCCACTTAGTAACCTCAGCCGGCTTGCTGCCGCTTGGATCGGCTGCCGGCTGACAGGAGCGAACAGCTGAGCCCGCTTGACAGCTCCCTTTTTATAGTGAGCTGTCAAGCGGCTCAGCCAATCAGCACTCACCCTGGCTCCCGCCTCAATGGCGGACCAGAGTGAGAACTGCTGTAACACAATGGCTTTTCCCTGGGGTGACATATTGAAAGATAGACAGTGAGACAGAAGAACTGAAAGAAGATATGGAGCTTTAAGTTGTGGCTGCTAAAGTAGCACATATTCCAACAAAAACCAGTCAGTTGATCCTGGATGTAGATTACAAAATCAACTGGCTGTAATTAACCTCCTTTGGGTATGAGATATGAGCAAGTTATGGGCTACAGAAAATAACTTTACATAGCTAGCTGAGGAAAATAGAAGGGAAAGATAGTAGGATGATGATATTTGGAAGAGCTACAGATTATCAAGATGGATACATAAAGAGGGCAGGCATTTGTCCATATACCTGTACTTGTTAATTCAATGCTATCAACAATACATAAAGAAATAAGTCCTTGCCAAATGTGGAATCAATACAATCATTTGTAAAAATTGAAGATGATTGCAGGTTGAATTCAAACAACTTTGTGAGGTCTTGAGCAGTGGAAATAAAAGTGTTGTGGAAGAGCCATCGAAGAGACATTTTTACAGAGACTATAAAGGCTGATTTATATATTTGTAAATGACTGATTCCATATTTCATTATTATTGGAAACAAATTCATATGCTGTCAAACAGGTCTTACCAACAAACTGAATAATTTGACCCCTAGGATACTATTATGAGATTACCCCTCCTTTCATAATGCATAACTTATCTTTTGCTATAAGATAGTGCCCTTTTCTGGGGTGTAGAGAATACAAAATGATTTTCATTTTATTTTCAGTCTATAATTTATCATCTGACAATCTGAATACTAAATCTATTAGTCCAGTCATGGATTCTATTGCATCACAGTTCTCATCCACATGGAATTGTATTTCAACAGGCCAAGGATAAGTGATCAATGGCTACAAGTTCCAAGACTTTATGTAAATATCCTTGCTGGTGGAGGCTGGTAGAAGTTAAATATCTTGAAGGCATATGCTTGGCTACTCTTCCATAAATTATTATTTTTATTCCCGATACCTGATGTCCTCCCCAGTTCTGTTGCCACTACAGCTTCCAAATTTTAGCTATCTCTCAAGTGCCTTAAATTGAAAAAGGGTCATAATGAGCAATAGGAAATTCATTCATTGTAGTGTTTAAACACGGGAGAAGGAAAGTGTAATTAGAATCAACTTTAATTCCTGGTTAGTTCTTATATATGTAATTTTCTTGGAAACAATAACAAAAAAGTTTGCTGTTGTCTTCTTCTAGATCCTTAACAAAATAAAAACTTTAAGCCCTGGGATTCAGCTCTAATTCTAATTAAGTCTAACCCCTCTCAGCTTTTCAAGTTCTACAAGGTCATATGTCCAAATCCTTGTTTAGCGATTTAATATTCACTAAGCACCTTCTCAGATGAGCCTGACAGAGTGCCTTCCTTTACTCACTGGGTGGCTCTGAAGTTAAATGAACCGAATAATGGGAAGTAATACTTATAATGACAAATTGACTTAACAGCTATGACAATAAAAAATATGTTAAAAGTATCTGGCGCTTGCATATATCTGGTGGTGCTAGATTAATTAGATCAAGCCTGTATATCATGGGATCCACTGAGCAAAATAACTTCATCTGTCATGTATCCTCAGACTACCAGGGGATTAACAATGTCCTATTTTATTGTCCGACTAGAACAGCAAAAACAAGGCAATTACAGGCCACATAATATATGTCTGTTAATCTGTTTCACTCAGTGTCTCATAGATTTTGCAGGCCAGAGGAAGATGCCTTTTCAAAACGTTTGTATCCCACATCACATCAATTGTCCATCTAGTCCAATCCTTTCTGGGCCTAGGCATCCATTCATCACTAATCTCTTTTTAAGGAATTTCTAAATCCAAAATTTCTGTTCAAGGACTGAGTCTAGGACAACTTACCACAGCCAACTCATTGTGGGACAATTCAATTCTATTAATAGTTTCATTCAGTTATTTTTATTATTGGTGACCACGGTTTCGTCAAAATTATTGAAACTCTGGAATGGAACACAAATCCAGATTGTATATTTCTAGATTGACTTTATTTTATTATTATTGGCCATGGTCCTGTCAACATTAATTTAAGTTTTTTATTTGTTGAATTATCTCATAGTGAGTTGTCCTGTGATGAATTGGTTGAGGTGATTGGGCCAAGTTGTCAAGTTGTTCCATTTTCCTTTGTAGAGACGCAGGCGCAAAGAGCATAATGGATTTGGAGCACCTACTGGAACCCTTTAAACCATATGTATCATTTTATGTAGACACATACAAATCGCCTGCCGCTCTGTTTAGAGTGACCCGCTCCCTGCTTGAGCCGAGAGCGTGGGAGGACCTCTTGCAGGGCAGAGCAGAGGAATTTTCCCAATTTCTGCATGACAAAATTGCTCGGATTCGGGGCGGGCTGGACTCCAATTGGGTGGTCCCGGGGGAGGTGTCCGGGGCAAGTCTTGAGACTATTATCTGGGAGGAGTTTGACCCTGTGACCGCTGAGGGTGTGGACAGGTTGCTGGGGGGGCTGAATGCCACCACATGTTTGTTGGACCCGTGTCCCTCCTGGTTGGTTTCGACTACCAGGGAGGTGACACGAGGCTGACTCCAGGAGATTGTCAACGCTTCATTGAGAGAGAAGTCGCTTCCAACTGCCTTGAAAATGGTGGTGGTGCGACCCCTCCTCAAGAAGCCTGCCCTGGACCCGGCTGTTTTAAATAACTATCGTCCAGTCTCCAACCTTCCCTTTTTAGCGAAGGTTGTTGAGAGTGTGGTGGTGCGTCAGCTCCCTCAGTACGTGGAAGAAGCAACTTCCGTCGATCCTTTCCAATCGGGCTTCAGGCCCGGGCATAGTACCGAAACAGCATTGGTCGCGTTGGTTGATGATCTCTGGAGGACCCGTGACAGGGGGCATTCTCTGTCCTGGTCCTGTTAGATCTCTCGGCGGCTTTTGATACTATTGGCCTAGTATCTTATTGCGGCGGTTGGAGGGGTTGGGGATTGGACGAACTGTCCTACTATGGTTCTCCTCCTTCCTCTCTAGCCGCTCGCAATTTATGTTGACGGGGGGAGAGGTCCACCTCTAGGCCCCTCATTTGTGGGGTGCCTCAGGGGTTGGTCCACTCCCCTCTTTTGTTCAACATTTATGTGAAGCCGCTGGGAGAGATCATCCGTGGTCTTGGGGTGCAGTGTCATCTGTATGCTGATGATACTCAGCTTTACATCTCCACCCCAAACCACCCCAACGATGCTGTGGAGGCTATGTCCCAGTGCCTGGAGGCTGTGCAGATTTGGATGGGTGGGAATAGGCTCCAGCTCAACCCTTCCAAGACTGAGTGGCTGTAGTTTCCAGCGCCCCAATATAGTCAGCTGACTCCGTCGCTGGCTATTGGGGGAGAGATCTTACCCCCATAGAGAGGGCTCGCAATTTGGGCGTCCTCCTGGATGCACGGCTGTCTTTAGAAGATCATATCATGGCCGTCTCTAGGGGGGCTTTTTATCAGGGTCGCCTGATTCACCAGTTGCGGCCCTTTCTGGATCGGATGCCTTACGCACGGTCACTCATGCCCTTGTCACCTCTCGCCTGGACTATTGTAACGCTCTCTACATGGGCTCTCTGTGGGGAGCACCCGGAGGCTTCAACAGGTACAAAATGCGGCTGCGCGGGTGGTTATGGGGGCATCAAGAAACTCCCATGTGACGCCTCTCCTGCATGAGCTGCATTGGTTGCCGGTGGCTTTCCGGGTTCGCTTTAAGGTTCTGGTTTTGACCTTTAAAGTGATCCATGGCATTGGACCAGGTTATCTGCAGGACCGCATTGTGCCGGTAATCTCCCACCCACCTGTGTGCTCCCACAGAGAGGGCCTTCTTCGGGTGCTGACGGCATCTATGTGCTGCCTGGTGACCCCAAGAAATAGGGCCTTCTCTGTGGGGGCTCCCACCCTCTGGAACGGTCTGCCTCCGGAGTTACGCAATAACACCGACCTGAGAGCTTTCAGACGTGCATTGAAAACCTGGCTCTTTGAGCAGGCCGGCCTGGGCTGAAGTGGGATTTTTAGTGTAATTTTAGTATTTGGAGTTTTAAATTGGGATTTTAATATTCGGGGTTTTATTAATTTATTGGGGGGGTATGATTTTAGGCAGCCTTAGGATACTTAATTCTCTTTTAACTTTTATAATTGTAGAAAGTTTTATGGTTGGCTGTATACCACCCTGAGTCCTTCGGGAGAAGGGCAGTATATAAATATGTTAAATAAATAAATAAAATAAATAATACCAGCAATTGTGAAAAGTTAGGAAAAGATAAAGTGGCTTTAATGTGTTTTCAACAGGTATACTGACAAAAGCTCCAAGAGTATTTTGCCATGAAAAGCCACTTCTTGAACCCAAAGCCCTAAATTGTGGTATTGCTGAATTATTAAGGAGGGGGCTCTTGATAAATTATACGTACTGTATATACATAAAGCAAGGGAGGTGAAATAGTGAATTCTGTGATAAAAATATTTCTGAATTAAATTCATATCCATTTCCTTTTTCTTTCACAGTTTATCATCTCTTAATTTGGAAATATATGACATTCTTTTTTCTATACATCACAGAAGTAATAATTGTATCCTCTTTACCATTGTAAAATAAATCTTTTCAAAAATAAGATCTTGATAGGCCTCTGATATTAGATTTTTCATAATTGAGGAAATAAATAACTATATCTTTCATTAAAAATGCTAAATCTGTAAACAGGTTATTCTATAAGCCATTACTCATTAAATACTTGATTCTAAGTTAAGAACTCTTTATGTTTGCAAACTGCAAATTAGTTTTTAGCGATTGTTTTCTATGGAATCCTGTATGCTTTCCATGAAGTAGTTTTTAATGCAAAAGGAAGTTTAAAGGAATAGCTAATTTGAGAAAGATAATAAAATGTATTATGGATCATTGTAATTGTTCTTTTCTATTGTAATATTAAGTTATTCTATACTTGCCTGTATTGGTAGAATTACCTTGATATTGTAATATACACATCTTTATTTATTTATTAAGCTGCAAGATCTAATTATTACAGCAACACACCTATGCCAGGCTCTTTTGGGAAAATTGTTAATATGAACTGAAAGCATTTTATTTAGCCAAAAATTATACAGTTTTCATTTCTACCATTCATATTGTTATGGCATAATTAGCTGCTTCTTTTTTAGAAGGTAGAATTTTTCATGATAAGACTGGCTTTGATGGCAAACACGGATGATTATACACCTAACAGTTAGGAAGTAAAATGGGATCACACAAAATTAAAGTTTGGTTTATTCATATATGAAGAATGCAGAAAACCATATTTGTAAGCTAGTAGAAAAAGAGAAAGGTTTGAGAGAATCTTTTCATGATGTACAATATCCACTGTTCATGATGTACAAAACCACTGTTTCCTTCTTGAGCAGAATTATCCAGCACATGGACACGAAAGTTTTAACTTGCATTTGCATGAGTCTGATACAGATTTTTTAAAAAAGAAAATAACTGCTTACTAGACCCAGGTTGGATTGCTGTGGATCAGAGTGTCCTGGGATTTGTACAGATGTGTATCACAACTGAAGTGTTAAAGTACTTTGAAAAAGATAGGCTCCCTGTCTCTTCAGAGCATCAGAGGTCAGCCTTGTTCATTGCTTTGCTTTGACACAAATAGCTGTTGCACTGAGAGAAGCTACTTTGGATTAGTGGAATGTCAAGGTCTCTGTACCACCCAGATACCCTCAGAAGCACCATGGTGCTTTATTGAACCATCACTGAAACAAAGCACTCCTTGAGGACCTACTCAGCCCTGTCCTTTATAGCAGCAGAGAAACAGCTCATTAAGAAAACTGGAGGGCACTTCACCCCCCCCTCGTTTTGCAGTAGCCATTCCATCTGGCTTCAAGAAAGCCAAAGATTGAGATCGGTAGTAAGATTACTCCATCAGTTTGACAAACCAAGGAGTCCCTTGGCTCCTCTTCTCTCGCGTTTCCTTCTGTTCCTGTTAGTCATTATGATAATCCTGTAACTTTCAGAGTTGGTGCCTCTGCTTGTTTCTCACTTACCTTTCTCTCTCCCTGTACCTTTTCTTTGTTGTGAGGGGGGGCTTTTAGATTTGCCAAACTGGGATTGTCTAGATTGTGTGTCAGCTTTGGAAGCCATATTAAAACCAGAAACATCCATGCTGCCCTTGTGCCTGGGAAATTAGAAGGGAGGATTTTTAGAGTGTTTGTAGTTAGACATAATAGCATTCTTGTTTTTGGTCAAGGTCATGTTATTCCTGCACCTGGAGAAGGAATGGTTGGAGAATGTCTCAAGTTGGGACAGATCAGGGATGGGATTTAAATTTCTTAACAACCGGCTCTGTGGGCATGGCTTAGTTGGTGGACATGGCTTGGTGGTCATGTGACTGGGGGGGCGTGGCTTGGTGGTCATGTTATTGGCTAGGCATGGCCAACTAATATCACTCACATCGAGGCATGCATCTCCTCGCCTGTCCTCTCATGACTGTGGAGATGCTGCAACACCTGTAAGTGTGAAAAATGGTCATAAGTCACTTTTTCAGTGCCATTATAACTTTGAATGATCACTCCACGCAAGCAAAGTACCAGCAAAGGAGAGAAAAAAAAACTCCAGAGAAGTTCCTGAGACAGGAAGTCTAGTCCTGCCAAGAATGTAATAAGGGTTAACAGAGAGGCAGTTTCTGTAAGCAACACCAGAATGTTTCCTTCCTGCCTTCCTTACAGGATTAGGCTGGTAATTTCTTCTAACAACCGGTTCTCCGAACTGCTTAGAATGCTAACAACCGGTTCTAGTGAATAGGTGCGCACTGTCAGTAGAATCCCACCCCTGGACATATGGTGATTATACCATGTGATAGACTGATGGGTGCAGGAGTTGGGTTTTGGATTTTTGATTTACTGAGGGAAAACCTGGAACTCTCAGTTCAGATTTGCCAGTATGACTTTTCCAATGAAAACAAACTTTGAGAAAATGCCTATCTTGGAGTTGTTGATTGGGATCATCTGGTTTTGCTGGAACACTGACATTGTGGTTGATTCGTGAAAGATATTTTGCTGGGAGAGGAGAGTTAAATGTGATTTGTATTTCATATTTACTAATAGAAAGATGAGGCATTTTCTCCCCCCTTCCCCCTCCTGTAATCTCATGTGGTGACAAGGCTAAAAGAAGCTGCTAAAAACCAAGGAATTAGCATGAAGTATAAATGGCTGCTGAAGCAAAGCATCCTTGTATTTTGGAAGATTAGCTGAATCAGTATTTTGGAAGGCCCTCTTTGCCTTACAAATTTAATCCTTTTTCTATTGCCTAAGCAGGATTTTTCTTTTCTCATTCTTTTCCTGCTTAGTAATCTCTTTTCCTGACATCATCTGCACCAGTTAAATCTTCCTGTATCTTCCCAGTGTGGTTTCTGTTTCTTCTTAAGATATTTCTATCTTGTTTTCTTCTTTTTTGTTGTTTCTGCTGAAAGGAAAGTGTAGTATATGGATAGACTTGTATATTTATATGAGAGAGAATGATAGATATACAGAGGCTGGGATCAATTAATTTAGTAAATGTGATGCATTATTTTACAAAAATTAATTTTAACTAATCATTATTAATTCAATAATATAAATATATTTTTCCAGCTTTGGGCTATTTTTGGAAGGAAGAAATCACCAAGATGAGTTTTGCTTGCTTCACAATGTGGGAAGCTGGGCATTGAATAAGGTTTTTATTTGTGCATATATGTTTTTTCTGCTTATTCCTTATAGGAAGTGGTCTATATGTACTGCATGTATATATGTACTGTTTGTATGTGTGGGGAATCATTCTATTGTGTACAGTATGGAAAAGACATTTAAAAGTACCCTCTGCTTTATGTCAAAGATAATTTTCATCTGAATTATTGATTGGATTACAAAAAACATATTTTGAATCCTTAATGAAATTTGCTGAGATTAGGACTTCACGACTATTTTGTTAAAATTCAATGTTACAACTCATCAAATTCTATAAGAATTGAAAGTCTTACATAAAACTGAAGGACAGATGTTCCTAAAATACTTATCCACAACTTTCTTTCCTATCATCTCTTACCTAATTGGAATCTATTTTATCATCCTGATTTCAGTGTTTTGGGTGAATACCAAACTATCACATCTCAGAAGCTTACAATAAAAACAATAAAATCAAACGTTAACACAGTTAAAACAGCAAGTAAAACAAATAAAAATGAGCAACATGTGTAAATTGATAATTAACATTGACCATTAAATCAGCAGTTAAAAAGCTTGTTCACAACCTCTTTTCAAAATGAATGACAAGACTCAGCCCCTCATCTCTGTAGGAGACACATTACAAAGAGCTAGGGAGCTGTCAGAGAAGACTTGATCCCAAGTAGCTTCCAGTTGAATTCTTGCTAATTGTAAATGAACCTTATTGGATGACTGCAGTAAGTATATATTCATACAGAAAGGGGTAGCACTTCAAGGTCATATGAAATGTTAATACCACTTTATAATGCCTTGGTAAGAGGCATTTTACTTTGAATATTGTTTCCAGTTTTGGTCATCACCATATAAAAAGGACACTGAAACTCTAGAGAGAATGCAGAGAAGAGCAACAATAAAGACGATTAGGGGACTGAAGGCTAAAATATATGAAGAAAAATTGAATATGCCACAAAGAAGAGTAGGTCAGCCTATTCTCCAAAACCTCTGAAGGCAGGACCAGAAGCAATGGGTGGAAGCCAATCAAGGAGAGAACCAACCTAGAACTAAAGAGAAATTTCCTTACAGTTAGAACAATTAACCAGTGGAATGACTTGCCTTCAGAAGTTGTGGGTGCTCCAACACTGGAGGATTTAAGAGGAGATTGGATAACCATTTGTCTGAAATAGCATAGAAGACCTCTAATTCCCTCCCAAATCTGTTGTTCTGAGTTCTTTGTTCAGCTTCAACCATAACAACACAAGAGCACACAATAGATACAAACTCAAGGTTAACCGCACCAAACTTGATTGCAGGAAATACGACTTCAGCAACAGAGTGGTCAGTGTCTGGAATACTCTACCTGACTCTGTGGTTTCTTCCCCAAACCCCCAAACTTTTAACCTTAGACTGCCTACTATTGACCTCACCCCTTTCCTAAGAGGTCTGTAAGGGGCGTGCATAAGTGCACCAACGTGCCTACCATCCCTGTCCTATTGTTTCTTTTATTTTTCTTATATGTATCCATTTCATATATTTATAACTATGTATATACTTATACCTATTATCTTGTAAGTGATTGACAAATCAAATTAAATAAATAATAAATAAAAGTATTTTCTCAAATAGACTTGTCCCAAGCCATATAATCTGAAGAAATAGCACTATATAATTTTGTCCAAAAATAATTTAGCAGTTGCTGTAATCCTTTAATTCTAAAGAGATTTCATCTTTTTGTGTTCTTTTCATATCACTTTGGCTACTGAGTTTTGTGTCAGTTGAAATGTCCAAATTACATGTAAAGGCAGTCCCATATAGAGTACATTATGGAACTTAAGTCTGGAGATTATTAGCATCAACACCACTGTGGTGTTTCATCCACATTTTCTTCCAGATAGTGATGGAATTGGTCTATCAGGCAAAGCGTTTAAAAGGTATCCCTGGCTCTTGCCTCAATTCGGAAATGAGAGAGAGTTTTGAGTTCAACTGCACTCCCAAAATGCATACCTGTTACTTTTGGAATAGTGTAACCTCATTCAAGGCCAGCAGAATTGTTATTTATTTGAAATTATGGGTTTCACATCAAACATTTCCATCTAATCTGAGTTCAGTTTATTATTTGTCATTCAGCCCATACTGATTGCAAACTAATATTTGAATGAATGAATTCTTTATTGGCCAAATGTGATTGGACACACAAGGAATTTGTCTTGGTGCACATGCTCTCAGTGTACATAAAAAGAAAAGATACATTCATCAAGAATTATAAGGTACAATACTTAGTCATATTAGTCATAGGGTACAATAAGCAATCAAATCATACTAGGAAACAGTCGATATAAATCGTAAGGATATAAGCAACAAAGCTATAGTCATACAGTCACAAGTGGGAGAAGATGGGTGATAGGTACAATGAGAAGATTAATAGTAATAGTAATTTGGGGATACACCATTATCTCTAGACATAGCAAAATGAAGTATCATCAGCACACTGATAGCATTCAATTCCATATCTTCTGATTATCTTCCCTAGTGGGTATAATGTGAATACTTAAAAGCATTAGACTGAATAGCATCTCAAGGGGCACCATTTAATTGTTGCTATTTCAATGAGAAGCTGTCTCCAAGCTATATGAGCTCAAATCAACTTGCAAAATAGAAACAGAACTGGACCACTAAAAATTTCAGAAGGTTATACAGGAGACCTTGAAAGATGATGAGAAATTTTAAAGCCTAAGAAAATAGAACTCTTTTGTTTATTCCCAAACAGAATTAATCCATTTGGTTAGCCAAGGTAGTCTTAGTATGTAAGTCATTTTGAAACTGATTTGAAATTGTTAAAAATAATCTGTTTCCTAGCTAAGTTGGTGTGATGATAAATGTAAAGAAACAGAGACAATGATATTAGGTGTGAAGCCAGTTAGGTGACCTTGCGCCAGTCACACTCCTATCAGACCTAGGAAAAATGCACTTCTAAAAATCTTGCCAGGAAAACTGCAGAGTCTAGTCCAGGTTGTTCTTAAGAATTAACAAAGATATTGTCACAGGTCAAAATCTGACAAAAGTGCAAATAACATATAGAATGGCTTAGAAACTGGCCAATTATTCTTCATCTCTGAGGAATCCAGGGCAGTTTCTCTAGAACAGGGGTATCAAACTTGATTTCATTGAGGGCCACATCAGGTTTGTGTTTGACCTTTGACGGGTTGGGTGTGGTCATGATGGTCATGGCCAGCTTGACATCACTCATGTCGGGGGCACATCTGGTGGCCAAGTGCTAAGGCAGGACTTCCCTGAGACCCTCCCTCACTTTCATTATAATCTTCCTTCCTTCCTTCCTTCCTTCCTTCCTTCCTTCCTTCCTTCCTTCCTTCCTTCCTTCCTTCCTTCCTTCCTTCCTTCCTTCCTTCCTTCCTTCCTTCCTTCCTTCCTTCCTTTTCTTTCCTTCCCTCTTCATTCTCCTTTCTTCTGTCTTCCCCTCTTTCCTTATTTTCCTTCCTTGATCTCTTCCCATCTTTCTTTTTTGTTTTTCTTTGTCTTTCCTCTTTCCCTTGCTCAAATGCAAAAGGAGAAACATTTCTAATTTCATTTTGTTTTTAATTTGTTTTGATAACCCTCTGCCAGCGAAAATGAAGCTGAGAGGGCATGTATGGGTCCCTGGAGCTCCATTTTTGCTGGCTGAGGCCCCATAGGCCAGTCCTTTGCTGTTTCCAGGTGAGCCCCATGGACCAGGTCTAAGCACCCCATGGGCCAGACTTGGCCCGTGAGCCTTGAGTTTGACACCCCTTTTTTAGAAGGTAACCAGTAATTACCTTAGGAGGCATTGTTCTTTCCACCAAAGAGACATTTATGATGTTATCTTAGATGTCTCTGATACTATCTAGCTGGAAATTAAAAGCCAAGTTGGATAAGGTTAGATGTCTTGAAACCTACTATGTCAAGCAGCCTGCCCACACACCCTGATATCACACATGTCTACTGGTCTGCTCAAATAACATGGTTAATTACTGTTAACTCCCACAGCTAATTCTATAGGCAAACCAGCCATAATATAAGAAAGGTTTTAGTAACAAAAACAGCAACTCCCTCTCCCCCAAATATGACTCTTCTATACTAAAACTCAGGGAGGGGAGAAGATTTTTTTTAATAAATCAGCCTTCCAGTAAACCAATCAATCAGTTGTATATAAACCTGTGAAGAAAATAGCATGCATACAAAATTTGCACCATATCAAAATTTGGCCTGAACTTTCAAATGGACCTCATGCTGTATGAGGTTTTGGTTAGGCTCTTACTCCCCCTGTATTCTATCCATCCAACTTACTTTTAAAATCCTGCAGTTCATCCATGTTACCATTTTTGAAAAACTGAATTTATTTATTAAATTTGTACACCACCTGACACTCAGTAACTTATAAGGTATCTTTTGAGAAGGTGGGTTTGAACAGTCGCATTGTCGGCAGGTTTAGAACCACTCTTGAAAGCTGACAAAGCTGTTAAGAAGGAAATGGCTCTTAATTCTTCAATTCTCTTGTCTTGTAATGATCTCTTGACTTGTTAATTCTGGGTCTGCCACTTCGCAGTAATTGCTGTATCAAGTTTCATAGACACAGAACTCCTTATTCCTCCAGATACTGACCTATTAGAATACATAATTTAACAGGCTGGTTTTTAAATTATATCCTTTAAAAAGATATAACTATATACACAAAGAATTTCCTCAGCCAAGTGGAAAGCTACCCAAAGCTCTTAATGACTTACCACTCATTTCTCCTGAAATGGTGCCTAGATCTCATTTTGGCTGCTTGTCAATGCCCCACCTCTCAACAAAAGGCTAAATTGGGACCACAGCTACTTTCCAAAATACTCTATGCTTTCATCCAATCCCAATATAAAACAGCTGTCCAAATGGGAGCAAAGTCAATCTCTCCGTAGCAGACCAACAGTGGCCTATATCTTTGTTCATCCTCATAGTTTGATGTTGATGATTTGGATGTTGCGATCACAGGGAATGTCAACAACTAAGTCAGATTTACCTCTCACAAGAAACCCAAGGGCTGAATACCAAACACTCTCAGAGAAACTAATTCAACCATTTTTTTTTGCTGCCAGGCAACAGAGTCTTTATTGAGATATTTTGGCTAATTCCTATGATGGTCCCTGCCCAAAATGACCTTTTTCTTGTCTTCTCAGGGATTTTTTTTTTACATTTCTTGCACTAATGTTAAAGTAATTTCTGAATCATTTCTCAGAAATGAACTGAATTATCCATATTTTTTTTTACAAATATAAGTGTTTCTAAAAGTGAAGTTCTTAGTGTTTAGCATGTAAATGTATTGACAAGTCAGGGCTTAATCTAAATTGTAATCAATCAAAATTGCAAAGCAATAAATTGTTTTCAGAAGATACAAAGAAATATAAGGTCATCACATGAACTAAGATTAATTGCAGGACATAAATATGATAGTTGAATAGTAACAATAATTCACTGAAAATAAAATTTCATTATTTCATTTATTATCTATATAAAGCATATGGGAAAACTTCTTTAATTAATGTCAATGTTACTGCAGTGGTGTAAACATCCCTGTCACATAATTTTTTGAGATCCTCTATGGAGCTCAACTTACAGAAAAAGGTAAAGGACAAGCTGTTCTAGTGAAGTTGCCAACCAGCTGGCCAAGATTTAGCTCATCTGGCAAGTGTTTCATTTGTGAATGTCAGTACAGATTCCAAACTCACGAAAACCCTCCTGATGATTGAGCTGAATGTGTCTTGGCACAACATAAACCAAGTGATTGCTGATTTTGGAACAAAATAATGGCATGAAATACTAATAGCAATTTGAGGGTGCATAAAAGAGTGTCCAGAAAGCTGGCATAAACCTCCAAATCAAAATTAATTTTTCTCTAGGTTTCTAGAAATTCAAAGAGTTCCATCTTCAAGCAGTTGATTCCGAAAGTTCAACTTTGGTATTCATTCAATGTGCAGTTTAAAGATGAATGGATCTAATATTGCATTTCAAGAGTTAGAATAGTTTATAATACAACAATTCAATTTCTTAAATGACAAGGCATTTGTGACCTTTTATTAAAAAAAAGGAATTGGTTTAATTTGAAATTTATACTATTATGTGATAGAGAAAAGGATGTGTGTTTACTGATTTTTGATTGCCAATAGATTCATAGACTGCTTATCACACATTATGTGAAATGCAGCATACTTTGATTGTTATACATGTACATATATATGTAAGTATATATGTGGATGTATATGCATGTATATGCATGTATATGTATATCTAAATATATACTCTGTGCATGCAGAGTACATACATCTATACATACATATAAACACACACACACACATATACACAGGAAATCTAATCACAATAAAGTAATGAAAGATGACAATTCACTTACACAAGCATTCCTTGTGACAATGCAGTTCATTTGAACTAAAAATGTTAATGCTTGAAGAAAACAACACTAATACATTTTTATATCATTTTACCCATGGATCAAATACTTACCATTTAATTACAGGATAAAAATAGCCTACATACATTAGAAAAACATTTTCTGGGTGTGTGTGTGGGAAATGGCTGTGAAGATTTCATTAGCAATAGCAATAACACACATACCGCTTCACAATGCTTTGCAGCTCTCTCTAAGTGGATTACAGAGTCAGCATGTTGCCCCCCAACAATCTGGGTCAGTGGTGGCAAACCTTTTTGGGCTCCTGTGCCAAAAATAGTGTGCACATTTGCGCTCGCGTGCTAGCACCCAGAAGGCAATACGTGCCCTTCCACGCCCTCTGCGCATGTGTGTGCAATCCCCCCTCCCCCATCCCCTTACCTACACTGCACTTCCCAGCTGATTTTTGGCCCATTTGAGGCCTTTTTCAGCCTCCCAGAGGCTTAATGAAAGCTTCTGCAGCCTCTGCAGCCCAAAAAATAGACCCGTTTTGTTACTTCCGGTATACAGGAAGTGAAGAAATGGGCCTATTTTTCAGCTGCAGAGGCTTTCCTCAAGCCTCTGGGAGGCTGAAAAAGGTCTCAAACAGGCCGAAAATCAGCTTGGAGGTGTGCGCGTGCACAGTGAGGTAAGTTTGCCTGTGGCTCGAGTGCCGGCACAAATGGCTCTGCGTGCCACCTGTGGCACGTGTGCCATAGGTTTGCCATCACGGATCTGGTTCCTCATTTTACTGATCTTGGAAGGATGGAAGGCTGAGTCAACCTTGAGTCTGTTGATATTCGAATTGCCAAACTCAGTTAGCAGAATTAGTTTGCAATACTGCATTCTAACCACGGTGTCAACGTAGCTCTTAATAACAAAGCTTGTTACGCTTAGATCCCACTAAAATCTATTATTTATTATTTATTTATTTATTTTATTTATTAATAAAATTTCTATACCGCCCTTCTCCCTAGGGACTCAGGGCGGTGTACAGCCAATCTAGACCCCAACAGCAATACAAAAGTTAAAAAGAATTAAATTAATTATTGGCTGAATAAGAAAAGCCCACCCCCCCACCCTTAAAACCCCAATTTAAAATTACTAAACAGATGGAGAAAAATTAAAACTATCTCAGCCCAGGCCAGCCTGCTCAAAAAGCCAGGTCTTCAGCGCGCGCCTGAAGGCCCTCAGGTCCGTGCCGGTATGTAGTTCCGGTGGCAGAGTATTCCAGAGGGCAGGGGCCGCCACAGAGAAGGCCCTATCCCTCGGGGCCACCAGATGACACATGGCGGCCGACGGCACCCGGAGAAGGCCCTCCCTGTGTGAACGCACCAGCCTGCTGGAGATCACCGGTAGAATGCGGTCCTGCAGGTAACCTGGCCCAGTGCCATGGATCGCCCTAAAGGTCAAAACTAGAACCTTAAAGCGAACCTGGAGAGCCACCGGCAACCAATGCAGCTCGCACAGGAGAGGCGTCACGTGGGCGCTACGCGACGCCCCCATGATCACCCGCGCGGCCGCATTTTGCACCAGTTGGAGAAATCATGGCTTTCTTATCTTCTATATCATCTTTATTTCAAAGGCACCTATGGTCTATCCATACATTGTATGTAAGATCCACTCTCTTTTGACTATTATATATCTCAGTCAAAAATCCTTCTGGATTCTTAATATTTTTTTAAAAAAATATGGACATTAAAATATCACAGCTGGTGTAGCAATTAAACAAAATGGGTCTGGATAGAAATTGAATGGAGGACTCCAGACAATTCCAGAACTTAGGATAGACTAAGAAATCAAAGGACAAAAACTCCCCTTTCCAAAAAGAACGGAGCAGTACTATTTAGAATAGCCACATCCAGGTAAACTGAAATATTTGTATTGTGTCTGGGCTTTGATCCACATGGGTCTTGATCTGCACCCAGACCAGTAACAAGTCAGGCAGAGCTAGTTTCAGATAGAAAAGTATAAAAAAACAATAGGCCTTGGTGGCAGTGTACAGCTATGGGGAAGTAAGAGAAGGGAAACACTAAGATAATTTGAGGGAAGTCTGGAGGAATTATTTAAATTCATCATGTTCAATGATCCAGAGCCAGGGCAACTGATTATATATACAGTATAGTCAGTGACCAGCAAATTCAACAGTTGAATTTGACCTCATGAAAGAATAAAAATCAGAATGTGGGTAGGTATTGCACAGGGAAGAAAGTATTAATATTACCTAGAAAGTACAATTAATTGCCTAAAGTCTGAAATATTTCGAAGTTATCAACGAGAACACATATGACATTTGTTGCAGTGCAGGATGTCAGAATGTTAAAAGTAGAACTTAAGTGCTAAAAACACCTGTTGCTGTATTACCATTGTCACTTTGGGAAGTCCCAGGGCTGTGAGGCTGTTTCCTGACTAACCATTCTGATGTAAGTCATTTTCAATTCTGCTGACAATCCATTACTGCAGAACTAAAATTATGATATTTTCAAATAGACTGAGTGTCAACTCATAAAATATTTTGTACACTTGTTTTATAGTTGACAACAGAAAGAAGGGGTGTGGAGTTTCAAGGAGCAGGCAGCAGTGTGGAATCGAAAGTACATTCCATTCATATTTTCTTCAAAGACTGATTAGATAACTGAAGCTTCTGCTCCACAAAAATCTAATTGGACAGCATGATTGATGACTCTTGGCTATGGATATTTTTCATTGGATGATACAGGGGTGGGGGGAAACAGGATCAAGGGTGACAGTGAATTATGTATCTCAGAGTTGGATATGCCCAGGTAAATGTCTGAAGTAGAATGTTAACTTCAAATAAATCTTTTTGAGTTTTGGGAGTGTGGCTCAAGACTCATGATTTAATTGGAGTAACTGCCATAATCTTGACGCCGACACATTATAAACAACGATGGCAGATAAATAATTATAGTATAAACCAAGTTTCTTTAGGTATCTCAACATAATATTCCAACAATCAGGCATTGGATGGAAACAAATCTATCTCTGATAAGGGCATAGTACAGGTAGTTCTTTTAGTGACTATTCAAAGTTACAACGGCACTGAAAAATGTGACTAATTCCAGTTTTTCATAGTTATGACTTTTAAAGCATCCCCACGATCATGTGATCAAAATTCAGGTGCTTGGCAACTGTTTCATATTTATGACCGTTGCTGTGTCCCAAGGTTACATGATCCCCTTTTGCCACTTTCTGACAAGTAAAGTCAATGAAGAAGCCAGATTCACTTACCAGTCGGGTTACTAACTTATCAACTGTAGTGATTCACTTAACAACTATGGCAAGAAAGGTTGTAAAGGTAAAGATTCCCCTCACACATACAGTATGTGCTAATTGTTTCCGGCAAGTAGGGGGCGGTGCTCATCTCCATTACAAAGCTGAAGAGCCAGCACTGTCCGAAGACGTTTCCATGGTCATATGGCTGGCATGACTAAAAGCTGAAGGCGCATGGAATGCTGTTATCTTCTCATCAAAGTGGTCCCTATTTTTCTAGTTGCATTTTTACACGCTTTCGAACTGCTAGGTTGGCAGAAGCGGGACAAGTAACGGGAGTTCACTCCGTTATGTTGTGCTAGGGATTCGAAGCACTTAACTGCCGACCTTTCTGATCGACAAGCTCAGCGTCTTAGCCACCGCATCCCCTAGAAAGGTGGTAAAATGGGGCAAAACTCACTTAACAAATATATCACTTAACAACATAAATGTTGGACTCAATTGTGGTCGTAAGTTGAGGACTACCTTAAGAGGAAGTCCAGGCAGGATACTTGTATTCAAGCATGGTGGCAACTAAGGATAAGGAAAGGAAGGTGATGGGAAGATTGTTGGATGAACTGGCACAGATGCCCCACATATGGATGGAGGAAGACATACACCAGCCTTGTCCTACATCCCTTCACATGTTGTAGACAATAACAGATAACAGATAATCAGAGTTGGAAGGGACCTTGTAGGTCATCTAGTCCAACTCCCTGCCCAAGCAGGAGACCCTACACCATTTCTGACAAATGGCAGTCCAATCTCTTCTTGAAAGTCTCAAGTGATAGTGCTCCCACAACTTCTGAGGGCAAGGTATTCCATTGGTTAATTGTTCTCACTGTCAAAAAGTTTCTCCTTATTTCCAGGTTAAATATCTCCTTGTTCAGTTTCCATCCATTATTCCTTGTCTGGCCTACAGGCGTTTTAGAAAATAGCTTGACCTCTTCCTCTCTTGGCAGCCCCTCAAATATTGGAAGACTGCTATCATGTCTCCCCTGGTCTTTCTCTTTACTAACCATGATGTTTTCGATTTGAGGTCAGACAAATATTTGAACCACCATTTGTTTGTTCTGTTTTGAAACAAAATACCTTTCCTCTTTTACTCACACCTCTAATCAGTTGCTGTTGAAGCCAGTTTGTGATTTACGAAAGCCAATTGGAGGAATGATAACACTTAACTATCATAGCCTTGAGTTAATTGTGATTCCCTTAATTATCACAATATATTGCATCACTAATATAATAAAACTGATGTCTCCAGTTTGATTCTGAAATGATTTAATACCTGGATTTGTGAGATCTTTTATGTTCTTGTTATGTTCATAACAGTTCTTGACAATACTGCAGCTATTATAAAGGAGTAGTTTCTCATTGTTTGAAAAATATTTGCACAAAATCTATTTAACTCAATGGGATGTCAGAAAGTTCATGTTGCAGCTTGAAGATACAGTACATGCATTATTTCTAAATAAGTAATGACCAAGCTGTGCAATTATTACTGATTTTCCAAATGAAGTTTTTCTTGTATAATAGCTCTGTTTCATTCAAAGATATTTTTGAGGGGTAATCTAGATGACATCTTTTATTTGTATCTATTGTTCCATCTTTTTAGGAGAAAGGCAGAATAGCTGCAAAATTGTTGATTTGTCATTCTGGAAAAGGTCTGTATTAATCCTAAAATATTGATGAGCTAAAACTGCTTCCATTACATTTCTCATAATCTCTTTGATGCTACAAACATACAGACCTCATTAAACATGTGCAAACAATGTAAAATATTTATTGTTTTATTAACAGTGTCCATTCATTAAGAGTTTTTTTTTTTTAAAAAGCTTCATACCTTTGCCATGGTGAAAAAGCAACAGATGTTCAAGGTATACACACATTCATTATTTTCATAAAAATCTGATCATGTTTTTGCAACCCAAACACTGGGTGGACAGAGGAAACAGATTTCACAATAACTTCTGCTATTGCATGTCCAGCACCAATTTAATTGTTAATTCAGTGTAATGAATGTGTGAAAAGTGTTGAAACTTATGGTTGGAAACTAGATCTAAAATCCTGTTTGCCAGTATGAACATATAAACATACATACATCATTTATCATCTTTCACCACAACGTCAGGTATTCCTCAAGGCAAAACAAATCATTACTTTATAATATTTACAATACATTACAAAAAATCTATTGGAAAGCATAGAGGAGTAAAATGTGTCTTCAGAATGAAAAACAGTAAAGTCCTAATCTATTCATGGTACTGTCGACCATTGTTTATGGGGCCGAATGGTAAGTGTCCTTTACACTGTATCTGTGTTAGCTGCTTTGCATATGTTACTCATCTGTAATTTGCACAAATATGTTTCTGAACAAAGTAATCACTCTCACCTATTAATAGACATACCTCCTGTGGTTTTAAAAATGCACATTTAAAAAAATTTATCGCTGTTAGGTACATGAGTTTCTAATGTTTGTGGTAATGACACTTTTGAAAGTAATCAACATCCAGATGGAAGGTTGGTGAAATCTGAAAGCTTAGATATTTCCAGGCTACTAATTTTTATAGGTGCTTAATTGGACAAATTGGAAAGATTTGATATCTTCTCTTTTTTTATTGTTAGGGAAAATAACTCCTGTTCAAGCTGCACTACTGATTAGAAGAGCCCATTTCAATCTCATCTAGTTGATCCCTAAGTCAAAGGCAAAATAATGGAAGAAGCCGTGTAACTCATTCATACATAAATGCAGCTTCGGAACAGAAACTGTAGTAATACTGAAAAATGTATAACTGATGCATAAATATTTTCAGGCACCTTAAATGCTGAACATCTAAGTTTTCAGCATCATTTTTAAAATCACTTATTTGAAACTCTGGCAAGCTGTGAGACATAGAGGAGCAATAAAACACTTGAGACTTATCAAATTCTTATTAAGGGTTCCAAACATCTTTCCTTGTGTGTCACTCTCTTAAAAAACAAATAAATTAGATTCATACCTGCAGGGGATGCTGTGTTGGTAATAATAGTTGGGAAGAAAGTGGCAAAATAACGCAATTTCATTTTGCCTTAGAGTCAGAAACAATGAGAAATTCGACTGACTGCTTCTAGACAGAAAAGGTTACTCTAAATAAATAATTAATAACATAATCTAAAATAGATGTGAACTCTATGTTATATGAGTTTAAATGAACTCATTTCCAATTTACAATCTGTAAAGAGTTGTTTAGCTCTAGTTTTCCTGTTTCAATTGTCTCAAGACCCACTTTTTCTCAGTAAGTGATTCTGAGGCAAAAAAAAAGGAAAGAAAGAGAAAGAAAGAAAGAGAGAGAGAGAGAGAAAGAGAGAGAGAAAACTTGCAGATGATGCATCTCATTATAGGCTTATTTAATAAATGGACCCTTTGTACATCATCCAAATATTTTGGAAGAATATGACTCCTATCTTAATGAAAGAGAGAGAGAGGGAGAAGGAGAGATATCTTACAGTTTTCTACCTCAGTTTGGAAGAGTCTGTATTCTAAATCTTCATCCTGGGATTAAAACTAATTAGAGAAAGTTGTATGAATCTTGCTTCCTTGAGTGTGTTCTCCCATAAAAGGAGCTTTATACTTTGACAGAGACCCAGAGTTCAGATACCCTGGTATCACAGAATTGTGATTGCTTTGTTGCCTGAATGTTAATTGTGTGTTATTTAAATAACCACAGTAAAGCAATAACTACAACATGTTTTTATGTAGTAAGAATAAGCCTACTGAACACTGCCAATCCATAACTGAAGCCAAAACTCAGATACAAAGTCTAAGCATAAGATTTGTCTGCTTATTTCTTTTCTTTGCATTTACAGTATCTCTTGTTTCAAAATTTAGACTGTAGACTTCAGGGGAGGAAACCTCTCTTTTTACTCTGTACAAAATCTTATCCCAGACAGGATTAATACATCAAGAACCCTAATTCTAATTTCTCTATGCTAGAGATTGGGTTTCTGTGTTCAATCAACTAGGTTTCATATTGTACATGTGAGCAGAGGAGAAAGGTGATCCATGTGACGCCGCCAGGTCCGTTATGTAGTACAACAAGGTTTCTTCTGTCAGCTTGGAACCACGATGGCCAAACGTGTGGAAAAAAAAATCCTATATATATAAATTGTAGTTGTACCTTTTAAGATAAGGGCTAACAAACTTTTTTATTTGCTTTGGACAATCTCCTTTACCTCTGCATTCTTCGTGGGGGCCGCAAAAAGCATAACTAGAAATTTCATGATGTCACTGAAGTAGAAGAAGCCCTGAACCAGAAAAGGATTAAGTCTCAATCCTACTCATTTCAAAATGGGCTGAAATAAGCACTAGATATATGTGCAGGTAGATTGCACTCTTATATTTTTAGAACAATGTTGTTCTAGGCTAGCAGGTGCATTGATGTCAGGGAGATGTGGCTGGCACTTATAATCCTACTTCTATTTTATTAGATGTGTGAAGATATTTACCTAAAAGTTTTTATCACATTGCCATTCCTCATCTTGCAGCAAAGGTCGCCCTTTGTAATTATATTCTTCCCCATGAAATGAAATAAAGCCAATACTTAAGTGTACAATCTGATTCAGGTCTCTTCCAAATGCTCACTGTAATGTGCTTTCCTCAGTCTGTGAGGCAACACAGAAGTATGCAGGCATAATTTGCTCTAACCTGGAAGCCAATTTGTTAAGTGAGTGATACTGCTTTTATAGATTTAATAAAAGGCACTGATTGGAGCTTACATTTCCCTTCTCACCCACTCTGTGAGGGAGATAGGCAATACAGAAATGTGAAAAAATAAAATAAAGCATGCCCACAGCCACTTGGCAAGCAAACAAAGCAACTAATAAGCATTTTCTTTAATAATGTGGCATGACAGAATTGGGTAATGGGAATCTGTATGTCATGCTTTCTTCAGTGGAAGCTAATATTGCTCTGGTCAGTTCTGCCATCAGATTGAAAAAAAAGTCATGCACCAACTTTCAAGCTTTCCACATGATGTGTTGGTGGTATGAGTGTTTCCTGATAGTGGGCTGTTACTTGGGTTAGTTTGAAATTTCTTTATTTGGGATAGAAAAAGACATGCTCCAAAAAAATCCTTAGATTAACAGATTAAAAGAGTTGGAAGGAATCTTGTAGGTCATCTACTCCAACCCACTGCTGAAGCAGGAGACCCTGCTTACACCATTTTTGACAGGTGGCAGTCCAGCCTCTTCTTGAAAGCTTCCAGTGATGAACTCCCACAACTTCTAAAGGTAAGCTGTTCTATTGGTTTATTGTTCTCACTGTCAGAAAATTTCTCCTTATTTCCAGGTTGAATCTCTCCTTGTTCAGTTTCCATCCATTATTCCTTGTCTGGCCTTCAGGTGCTTTGGAAAATATCTTGAACCCCTCCTCTTTATGGCAGCCTTCAGATATTGGAATACTGCTATCATGTCTCCCCTGGTCTGTCTCTTCCTGCAACTGTTCATTGCATGTTTTAGCCCCCAGTCTCCTAATCACCTTGGTCACTCTTCTTTGCACTCTTTCTAGAGTCTAAATAGTGTAATGGAAAGTTTTAAGACAAAATGAGAGTAAGCACAGGGAGGATGGCAGCTGAATTCTCTTTTGCATGCTCTTTTTTGGACCAGTTGCTATGATGATTGACAGTGAGGCTGCTATGTAGACTTCTCAAGATTCTGCTGGTATAGCTGCTCACACCAGAGCTAATGCTTCTCATCCTCCTCTGGGATATAACAGTACTGGAAGGGAGCATTGGAGGGAGTGCAAGTGTGCAAAATGTGGCAATTTTTCTAATGCAAACTATCTGGTTGATGACCATGGAGAAGGGCTAAGCATGAACAGCAGTATAACAGCTGGCATAGAAAATAGTTCTTTATTAAAAAGGGGTTTACTACTACTATCATAGTGCCACTAAGCATATGTTTTGAAAAAAAGTCTAGCACTGTATCCCAAGACTAATGAACATATATTAATAATGAGCCTGCAAAAGGCTTAACTTGCACTTTAGAAAGTACCAACCAGACTCTACACACATGTCTCTAGACTCTTAAGGCATGTAAATTGCAGCCCCAAATGTACAATCTAAGCTGGGCAGATTCCAGGCTTTTAATTGCATCTTCCTTTTCAAAGTGCCAGGTATCACACAGAAAGCAAAACAGGAATTTGAATAAGATGTTAAAGTCAATTTTGGATCAGCTAATTATAAAATTGCGGAATGAGCTAAAGGTCATGGGGACTATCTTTAAAGTAAGCTAAGGAAAAGGATACATGTAGATAACTCCTTTGTCGGTGAACTCCAAAGAACTCCGGTCAACTGTTCTTTCTCTTCTAGCTTTGATATCTCTAGACAATAGGAGATAATATTCAGGGGACATGTCCAAATCAGCTATTTTGGCTATGTTAAAAAGGAAATCTCTCTCTCTTTCCTCCTTACCTACCTATTTGTCTACTTACTTATTTATCCTTCCTAAAGAAAAGTTTGAGGCATAAATTGTTGTATATCACGGTGAATGCACAGGTATCTATTATATACCTCAAGATATTCCAATAGTATATGGATCCCCTCTCCAAACAGCCACCCCCGTGGCTGTTATTATTATTATTATTGGCACAAATAATAAAAGGCTTACCTACTTTCCTCAGCAAATTAACAACTGTGTTAAATGAAATGGAATTTTAGAAATGCTATTTTGCCTCAGACAAATTGCAATCTTTCCCTTGGGATCAATTTAACCCTCAATTTTAAAGTTTTTCTCTTTAACTTCTTGATAAATAATCTCATTCTCATTGGTCAGGACAGATCTATCTGTGCTTTTTAAAAATTAATAAATCTAGTTGCTTGTTGTGCTGCTTTTGGGGGTGGTCTACCAAATAAACTGTTATGTTTTCAAATCCTTACTTCACATGCCTAAATGCATCATTGCATCACACCTGCTATGCCAAGTTCTCTTTTTTTGAGTTAATATATTCATACAGAGTGATTTACATACTCATTTTCCCCTTTTCACATGGCTGGTGCTGCTTCCTTGCTGACTGCAATCTGATATTTTGACTAAAGACTCTGGTTTTTGAAATGGATGCTAATGGAATGGTGCTATTGATTTGGAACATCAGAAGTGCTGATATTTGTGACTGAGCTAAATGAACTTTGCTTATTTATTAAAATATGTAGAAAATTGCTGCATGGTCTCTAGGACATAACATCCAGCAACTGGGTTAGAAAAAGCTGTATTAAAATAACTAAGTCTCTTCACATCTTCTTCTTCTTCATAGCATGTTCACACAAATGCAGGGTCTACTTTTCGGATCATTGAACATCACTTTGCACAGTCATCTGCGTCTCCAGGGTGCAGGCCCACAGCTTGCATATCTTTATTGATGGTGTCTTGCCATCTCTGTTTTGGGCACCTGTGAGATCGCTGGCCATTGACTTATATTTGACAGGCAGCAACCGTGGAAGGTACTGCTCTCAGGGCATGTCCATACCAGTAGACGCTGCATTCTCTCTTTAAACCAGAATGGCTTATTTTTTTATTAAACGTAGTGAAGATTAAAATAATAAGGAAAATTTGGGATCAGGAAGATTTAGTAAACTTAATTAGTGCAAAATGCAAGTAAAAACAGCCAATTTCTCTCCCCTTTATGTATCAAAGTATTGAACTAAATGAACCCAAAGGAGTCTGATTCCATTCTGTTAATACAGAATGATAGCTCAGTATTGTATCCATATTATTTCCCCCCCCTTTCAACTGCCTACCTGTAATCCCTTGCACTGGGGTGAAGTTAGGGCAACTGAATGGAGCTGAGCATTTACTGGCCATATGCCTTTCCTGATGCCTATGCGGAGTTCACAGCAGGTATTTTCTCTTTGCGCTCAGAAAGAAAAACATCTGACATTACCTAGGATCAAACTCACAGATACCTGATTGTGAGGCAAGATACCTGATTGTGAGGCACCTCTAGGCCACCATGCCACCCACTGTATCTGTATTACATTTAAGGGGATGTAATTATGTTTAGTATTTTGACCAAATGCAACAATTCTGCTGAATTTAGTGGATTGCAGTTTGGATTTGAGAAGCCTAAGGTCACCCCACAAGGGACTATAAATGGGTTTGTCTTGACTTATTATTCCAAATGGTCTTTTTAAAATATGTGAAATAGATGTTAAGTTGAAGCCTTAATTTAAGAACTGGAAAATATGGACATATACAGAGATGGTATTCAGCAGGTTCTGACCAGTTCTGGAGAACTAGTAGCGGAAATTTTGAGTAGTTCGGAGAACTGGTAGCAGAAATTTTGAGTAGTTCAGAATACCCCCTCTGATTGGCCCTGCCCCCATCTATTCTCTGCCTCCAGAGTCCCAGCTGATCGGTTGGGTCTTCTTTTGTTACCCTGCACAAGAGAACAGAGCTGGAAAACAGATTAGTGGAGTGGGGAAGAAATAGAATTTTGCAGTATCCTTCCTTCATGTCTCTCATCTTTTTCTTGGCAATGCCCCATAGATTCTCTATAGGGTTCAGGTCAGGCGAGTTTGCTGGCCAATCAAGCACAGTAATCCCACGATCATTGATCCAGGTTTTGGTGCTTTTGGCAATGTAGGCAGGTGCCAAGTCCTGTTGGAAAATGAAGTTAGCATCCCCATAAAGCTCTTCGGTGGAAGGAAGCATGAAGTGCTCCAAAATCTCCTGGTAGACAGCTGCGTTGATCCTGGACTTAATGAAGCACAGTGGACCAACATCAGCAGATGACATGGCTCCCCAAATCAACACAGACTGGAAACTTCACACTGGACTTCAAACATCTTGCAGTGTGTCTCTCTCAATTCTTTTTCCAGACTATGGCTCCTTGATTTCCAAATGAGATGCAAAAGTTGCTGTCATCAGAAAAGAGGACTTTGGACCACTGAGCAACAGACCAGTTCTGTTTTTCTTTAGCCCAGATAAGACACTTCTTGTTGTGGAGCGATGGAAATACTCAGGCAGAGACCAGGGCAAGGTTTCAGCTTAACTCTTTATTAACAGCAAAGAGGGTTACCGCTACTGCCGCGCTAACACGGCAGCCAGCTGGAGCGGCAAGAGCTAATGCCGTTTGACAGCCGCCTTTTATAGCCGGCTGTCAAGCAGCTCCAGCCAATGGGAGAGGTCCGTGCTTCCCGCTCGAAGCACGGACCTGAGTGAAGACTCAGTCCATACACAACACTCCTCTCTCCCAGTGAGGAGCATGCGTAGTCCTTCAGATACGCTGGACGCCTGCGAATTCGTCCGGATCTTCTAGGCTCCGTCAAAAATGGCGCCGAGTTGCTGTCTGATGCCCTCTGCGTGTCTTCGGACGACGGTGAGGCTGCTGGGCTGTCTGGAGCTGGGTCTGCACCTTGGTCAGCTTCCCCATCTGGTAGGTTATCGTTCCCGGTGGGTTGGAAGCTGGTTTCATCGAATGGTGTGGCTGCTTCTGCATGGGGCTCGTCTAGATGACCTCTGGGTGCCATGCTCCAACGCTTCCTTAGGTGATCCATGTGACGCCGCCAGGTCCGTCCATCAGGTAACTGGACTCTATAAGACTTGGGACCAGTTACTGCTATCACAAGCCCTGGTAACCATAGTGGTTGCCCAGCAAAATTTCTGACAAACACCTTGTCATTTATCAGGAACCCTCTGTCTTGGCTGTTTGACCCAAGGGGAAGCAAAGGGGCATAATTTGGGTGCAGCCTGTCCAAAGTGGTCCTCAGCCGGCATCCCATTAATATTTCGGCTGGTGACCTATTAGTGGAGGCACAGGGTGTAGTATGTTGGCTCAATAGGTATTGGGCCAGCCTGGCATGCCAGTTAATAGGACCCAATCTTTGTAGCACTTCTTTGGCAGATCTAACTGCCCTCTCAGCCAGCCCATTGCTGGCAGGATGAAAAGGGGCTACTAATATGTGCCTGATGCCCAAACTTGCTAGAAACATCTCAAACTCACAGGAGGTGAATTGGGGGCCATTGTCGGATACGACAGAATCAGGAAGGCCATGTGTGGCAAACATCCTAGTCAGTGCTTTGCTGACTGCTTCCGTAGTGGTGGAGTGCATTAAAGTTAATTCCACCCATTTTGAATATGAATCTACTACCACCAGGAAAGTGCGCCCATGGAAGGGGCCTGCCAAGTCTATGTGTATTCTGGACCAGGGGCTGCCTGCTTCCTCCCAGGTCCTAGGGGTGGCTGCTGGTGGTAATGCCCTGGTGGCCTGGCACGCCTGGCAAGAATTTACCCAGTTAGAGATTTGGGCATCCATGCCTGGCCACCATACGTAGCTGCGGGCTAGGGCCTTCATTCTCACAATCCCTGGGTGACCCTCATGCAGCACCTTCAGTATTGAGGTTTGCAATTTGTGGGGAATGACTACTCTGGTTCCCCATAGTAAACAGCCTTGCAAGGAGGAAAGTTCCTGCTGGCGTAATTTGTAGGGTAGGAAGTCTGCAGGATAAGGGGCCGTAGGCCACCCCCTCCCTACCCAGTCCAGGACTTGGGATATTACCTGGTCCTTGGCCAAATGGGCAGCGATGTCAGCAGCAGTGACTGGAAGCTTGAGTTCGTTGATAAGAAAGACTGTGGTTGCTGGTGCTGGGTCCATGACTGGCACTGGCAGGGGACAGCGGCTGAGTGCATCAGCATGGCAAAGGCTTTTCCCGGATCGATGGATTAGAGTGTAGGAATATGCAGCCAGGAAAACCGTCCATCTGGTCATCCTTGGGGACAAAATCTGGGGAGTCTGTTTAGTGCCGGATAAAATACCTAACAGTGGCTTGTGATGCCCGTAGAGGAATTCATGGAACTTCTTCACTGAAGCCACTGCAGCCAATGCCTCCTTGTCAATCTGGCTGTAGTTGCGTTCAGTGGAAGATAGTGTCCTGGAAGATAGTGTCCTGGAAAAGAAAGCTATAGGTGCCTCTGCACCGTTAGGCAGTCTGTGGCTCAGGACGGCCCCAATTCCGAAAGGAGAAGCATCGGCTGCTAGAATGAGTGGTAAGTCTGTATTGAATTGTATTAAGACGGCCTTTGATGTTAGCAATGACTTGACTTCTTGGAAAACAATAGTCTCCCTTGGTCCCCAGTGACATGGCGAATTCTTGTCTAAGAGTCTATGAAGGGGCTCGGCAACAGAAGCTTTATGGGGCAGGAATGAAGCATAGAAATTCAAGAGGCCCAGGAAAGCTTGAAGCTCAGTTTTGTTAGTAGGAGTAGGCGCATCGTGAATGGCCTTGACCTTTGACTCAGTTGGGTGAATAGCCTTGGCATCAATCTTGTAACCTAAGAATTCCACTTGTGGAGTGGCTATGGTGCATTTCTCCCTTTTTAGCTTGAGGCCAGATTGCCTGAAATGGTCAAGTACACTTCTGACCCTTTGTAGTAATTGCTGTTGATTGGTAGCAGATACCAGAATATCATCAAAGTAAGGCACAACGCCTGGTAACCCTTGCAGTATTCATTCCATAAGGGATTGGAAAATTCCAGGGGCCACACTAACTCCGAATTGTAGGCATGTGCATTTGAAAGCCCCTCTGTGGGTTACTATTGTTTGCAGTTCAGCAGTTTCATCATCAACAGGAAACTGTTGATACGCCTGGGACATGTCCAACTTTGCAAAAATGGAACCAGGCTCAAGGGAATGGAGTAAATGTTGTACCACAGGGACTGGGTACGCACTAACTTGTAAATATTTGTTTATTGACGACTTGTAGTCCGAGCAGATCCTTAAATTTCCATCCTTCTTTAACGGTGTTACTATGGGGGTTTCCCACTTTGAGAAGTCTGTAGGTTTCAGTACGCCCTGCTTGATTAATTTGTCAAGTTCCTTATCTAGTTTAGGACGAATTGCAAAAGGAACTCTGCGGGGCTTCAAACAAATTGGTACTGCCTGGGAGTCTACCCTGAAGGATATTGGGGTTCCCACGTAGCAGCCTAGGCCCTCACTGAATACATCTGCATAGTCCCTGAACAGGGATTCAACTTCTGAATTGGTAATGGTGTGGATTCCCCCTATGTGGAGGCTCAGGGCTGGGAACCAATCTAGTCCCAATAGGCTTGGGAGGACGCCATCCACTATCACTAGAGGCAAGTGACCCTTAAACCCTTGAAAATGGACAAGGAACTTGCCTTTTCCGATGACAGGGATGGTTCTGCCTTGGTAGTCCTGAAGTGTTAGATTGCAGGCTGGAATTTCCTGTCTTGATATTCTGGGGAGTAGCTTCTTTAAGGTGTCCCACGAGATGATGGATAATGCAGAGCCGGTGTCAACCTCCATTCTGCAGATCTACCTTCTATAGAAACAGTGACACTAATTTTGTTAGATTTTTTATTTTTTGGGATTTTTGACTGGTAGCATGTGCAACAGTCCTCAATTTGTCTAGGGTATTGAATGAGCTTCTGGGGCCTTTGTGGCTGGTTGAAGGTTTTCCCTGCCTGACAAATTTTGGCCAAATGGCCTTTCTTTTGACACCTTAAACATATGGCATTCCTGAATCTGCAGGATGCCCTGAGATGGTTGCCCCCACAGCTTAAGCATGTAGTTTGTAAATGTAGGGTTTGGCTTATACCTTGCCTGAACTCTTTTTGATTTGCGTTGGGCTGTCTGAGGCGGTTTACCTCAGTACCCTCTTCTGGGCCATTTTCTGTGGAGGCTTCCTCAAAATATACTGTTGGATTTTCTAGTCTGCTGGGTTTTCCCTGTATTTCAGCTGCTGACAGTGCTGACAGCTCAGCAGCCTGGGATTCCTCTATGGCTTGCTTTAAGGTTAGATCTCCTTTGGCTAATAAACGTCTTTGTAATTTCGGGTCTCTAACGCCACAAACCAGCTGATCGAGCAGCATATCGTCCAGGTAATCTCTGAACCCGCAATGCAAGGCAGCTGTTCTCAGTGCTGCCATATAATCACTAATTGTTTCCCCCTCTGTTTAGATGCGCCTTCTGAAAGCATGGCGCCTAGCAATTCTGGAAGGCTTAGGGGAGTAGTGATTTGAGAGAATTTTTTGCAGTTCCTCCCAAGGAATAGTCTTAATAGATCTTGGGGCCAGTAATGCTGTTGCGGTGTCAAAAACCGTGGCTCCGCAAAAGCTTAGGAAGTAAGATTTTTTCCTATGCTCAGAAATTTCTGACAGGTCTATAGCATCTAAAAAGCAGTCAAACCGGTTCTTGTATGACTCCCAAGTCTCAGCGGTCGGTCTGAAGGGCGGGAATGCAGGATTCGAAGTCATCTTCTGTCAGCTGTGAAGTTTTTCCTCAGGCAAGTTAGAGACGGCGCTTCGCGGCTGGAGGCAGCAACTTTGTAGCGATTTCAGCTCTCAGCTAGTGATTTCGCTCTTTTCTCTCTTCCTTGCCTGGCTTGCCTTTAATTAGTATCCCGTCCTCGTCGCCAGTGTTGTGGAGCGACGGAAATACTCAGGCAGAGACCAGGGCAAGGTTTCAGCTTAACTCTTTATTAACAGCAAAGAGGGTTACCGCTACTACCGCGCTAACACGGCAGCCAGCTGGAGCAGCAAGAGCTGATGCCGTTTGACAGCCGCCTTTTATAGCCGGCTGTCAAACGGCTCCAGCCAATGGGAGAGGTCCGTGCTTCCCGCTCGAAGCACGGACCTGAGTGAAGACTCAGTCCATACACAACACTTCTGACGTTGTTTGTTGTTCAGGAGTGGCTTGACAAGAGGAATACGACATTTGAAGCCCATGTCCAGGATCCGTCTGTGTGTGATGGCTCTTGATGCACTGACTCCAGCCTCAGTCCACTCCTTGTGAAAGTCCCCAACACTTTTGAATGGCCTTTTCCTGACAATCCTCTCCAGGCTGTGGTCATCCCTGCTGCTTGTGCATCTTTTTCTTCCACACTTTTCCCTTCCACATAACTTTCCATTAATGTGCTTTAATACAGCACTTTAGGAACATCCAACTTCTTTTGCAATTATATTTTGAGGCTTTCCCTCCTTATAGGGGATGTCAATGATGGTTTTCTGCACAACTGTCAGGTCAGCAATCTTTCCCATGATTGGGATTCCTACTGAACCAGATTGAGAGACCATTTAAAGGCTCAGGAACCCTTTGCAGGTGTTATGGCTTAATTAGCTGATTAGAGTGGGACACTTTGAGCCTAGAATATTGTACCTTTTCACAGTATTCTAATTTTCTGAGATAGTAGATTTGGGGTTTTCATGAGCTGTAAGCCATAATCATCACAATTACGACAAATCACAACTTGAACTATCTTGCTTTGCATGTAATGAGTCTATCTCATATATTAGTTTCAATTTTTAAGTTGCATTACTGAAATAAATGAACTTTTGCACGATATTCTAATTTTTCAAATTTCACCTGTATACATATTGATTCAGTTTTATCATAATTGTTACTTATTGTGTATATGTACCTTATATGCTTGTAATGCATTCCTTGGCAAATGGACTGGTTTTTTTGCTATATTTTTCCATCGTGGGTGAGGTTTTTTAGATTATCAACTTAGAAAACTAGATGTATTCATATTCCTTCATCCAGAAGTTTTGGAATTGAGAGAATGGCAATACATTTCTTTAGACAGTTCATTAATTTCTATTTTAACACAGAAAACTTAAATCACTAAATATGATTTATAGAGTATATCCTTTTATGAGATCATCCATCACCTTACATAACAAATTAAGTTAATATCATTAGCTTGAGATTCTGTCAAGAAAAAAAAATCCTGTAAATTTGGTAAGAAGTTGAACATAACTTTTCATTACTACTTAGTTCAGAGATGAGTAACTTGCAGTCCTAGGCTATTTGATTCTCAGTTACCTTCAGACACCCTTAGAACTTAAACAGCTGCTTGTGGGAACTACTGAAAAGTAAACGCACCATTTTGATGTGAACATGGCTGAAAGTGGCAGTTGAAAAATATTAAAACAAGCATATAACAAGTAAAAGAAACACAAGGAAAAGTCATCAAATTTTTCCTCAGTATTGTACCCTGACTCAAATATAGTGCAATCCCACTATTTGGAAGCTCCCAATCTCTTTCAAAAGTTATGTGGAGTCACCAAAAGATTTTAATTAAACCATTTTCTTGCTAAATTAAGTGCTGTTAATCTGTTAAATACAATAAATACAAGTTGGAGGTAAACATATTTTCCAAAGCACAATTATATATCCCTCTTCAGATTCTGCAAAGATGACACATACACTAAGCATTAAACAACTGGAGGAGACTTTCTTAGACTGAAATAGGCCCTTGCTCTGTTTCAAAAGCCTCCATAAAATTGATCACTCATGCATGGTTCATAAATGATACTACATTAATGCTTCATGGCAATATCATGGCAATAAGAGTGGCTTTGATCTAGCCAATATTACAATATTGAAAAACATCCAGGTTTCAGTGATAAAGCCCTTCATAGCATAGGACTAAGTAATTTCTGTCCCTCTGTATGATCAAGCAGAATGAATCCCATTGATTAAACAATATCATCTGTGGGATTCAAAAAGAGTGCATTTTCTGTTTCAGTACCTGGCTCCAGCTTAAGAAAAGGGGAGCCAAATACTCCAACAGAAAATACACTCTTGTTTAAGAAATCCCTGAAACCCACCTGATTGCCCAGGCCTTGGGTTATGATGAGTGTTGAGCCTCATGTAGGATTTTATCTGTTAGCAGGAATTGCCTTTTTCTGGCCAGAATATGGTTATTGTTCTTGTTTTTAATGCTTTTCTTACTTTTAATATTGCATGCTGCCAGGAGTATTAAGGAGTATGGATGACCTTTTCAAAAAATAAATAAGCAAACAAAATAAATTGCCTTTTCTATTTTTAATTATGACCTTGCATTTTATTTGCATCTTTTGCTCTTCACTTCCTTGAGAATTCATTTGTTACTGTGTGAAAAAACAGGTTAGACATTCAAGCTACAAATAAATATTTAAAGATGCTGGGTCACCACTGTCTGACATCTGCTGAGCCAAAAAACAAATGAAAACAACAGCACAAAAACACAATAAGGTGAAGGTAATATATTCTGCTTCTTACCAAGTAATATGAAAATAAAATGAACCCAGGACTGTGTTTCCCACAGTGAGCTCTCTGGGAAAGGTAGGAAGGGAAACAAAATTTATTTATTTATTTTATTTATTATTTACATTTATATGCCGTCCTTCTGCGGAGACTCAGGGCGGCTTATAGTCTTTAGAGTACCATGCTAAGTGCTCGGCAATAGCCTTCATTCCATTGTATATATTTATATATATATTTAATAATGAAGAAATAAACTTGGCACGTTTAAAAAGTCTGTCTCAGAACAACTTATTTATGGAAAACTGCCTTCTTGCTGTAACTGTGTACTGCTAATCTAAAGGAATAAAAATTGACTAAATCAATGTTAGCATATGCAATTACATTTATAGAAGCAATTTGTCCATGTATGATTCCTCCAAATAATAATATAGTAGACTGAATGAGGAAACAAAGATGCATACATTGTAAGGAAAAGAAAAGAAATCTTGCAAAGTGGAGTTTACTGTAGTGGGTATTAAAGCAATGAATACAGTCCACTGCCCCACCTGTGTTTTGGTTACAAAGGTCTGGAAAAATAAAGACCAATTAATTCTTGTGACATACAAATTTTGGTGTCAATGATAGTTGAGTCACTGTGCCTAATGATAGAGCTTGGTGTAACCTGAAAGACTGATTGTAATGTAGGTGACACAGACATACTTGTGTCCCTTACTTATAAAGTTTGATATGAGCCAGAATAAACATAGAACTAGCACTTGTTCCCTTATCTTGAAATATAGCCTTAATGAAAACCAAAGATTATGACATTTTATCCATGATACGAATGTTGTAATGTTGAGTTATAGCTGGCAAACATGTTTATTTCCTGGCAAAACAGGTAAAACAATACAGGTGAACATTTTTCCATTTGTTTTGTTTTATTAATTCAGAATCCATTAATAAAATTCCTGCAATTAATAAATCATTAGTTTTCTAAACAAAACAAAACAATAAAAGAACATACATTGAACTTAGATTTAAAGGCAGCACGCTTACACTAAATGGATCACATGCGAAAAGCAGAAGCTAAAACATATTAGGTTGCATACATGGGTACTTGCTGGCTATCTCTATGCATTGGCATTCTAATGTCTTGAATATCTTCACTCTTTGTTGCTATTGGTCTGAATCTGACTGAATTGGAAGCTATTGCACAAGCTGCAATCCTATTTTGTGCTAATAATTAATGACCTGTTATCAGAAAGCTAAACAGTTGAGATAATATGGATACGGCCCGCAGTTGGCTGTACAATTTCCCCTATTTGTAAAATATTGACTTTGCTGAATAAATCAAGGAAGTTGTAAGATTTAAAACAGGATAAAGAGAGGACTAAGAGAGAGCAAGACAGGACTGTAGGCTTTTGCCTCCATCATGAGTGATTAAGTGTCATTTTAGAGCCATCCAGTGTGGAGATGAGGACAACAACTGAATTACCATATTCTGGAAGGTCAAACAAATACAAATCTAAAGGATAAAATTCACAACTGGTTGGAAGAGAGAAAAAGTGGTCAATTTTTTTGTTACTGAGTTTAAATCCCAGTATCTGCTTATTGACTATCTACAAAGACTTTCAAGTTTTATGACATAAGTGTATCTGAAAGTCCTCCTTATTAGTTTCAATAAAATATGTCCTATGAATAAATAAGTACTCTTTCAATATTTCATTATAAAGCAGCCTGCCATTGCTCAAGTTTGGATTTTGAATAAGACAGTAAAATACTTTATGTAGTTAACGAATTCCCAGTCAAGTTTAAATAAACAAGCATACAGATAAATAAAGGAGAAGTTGTGTCATGGTTTCCTTTGTGCAGAAGGATTCAAAGGAAATATATTAATGCAAGCAGATTGGTGTTCTGGATAAGAAAGACGAACTGAAACCAGCAAAAGTGAGCTCCTTGAATTGAGATAGACAAAAAGAAAGGTAAGTGTT
The DNA here is from genome assembly GCA_023653725.1 of Bungarus multicinctus. Taxonomy (NCBI): domain Eukaryota; kingdom Metazoa; phylum Chordata; class Lepidosauria; order Squamata; family Elapidae; genus Bungarus; species Bungarus multicinctus. The sequence continues at coordinate 61,695,313 of CM042844.1, forward strand.
ACCTCCAGGGGTGGGCTTCAAAAATTTTAGCAACGGGTTCTCTGCCGAGTTGCTGGGTGGGTGTGGCCATGGTGGGTATGGCCTAGTTGGCCTCCTGCACCACGGCAGGGGGCGTTTTTGCCCTCCCCAGGCTCCGGAAGCTTTCCTCGAGTATCTGGGAAGGTAAAAACATCCTTCCTGGGCTCTGGAAGGTCTCTGGAAGGTGGAAACGAGTCCGTTTCCAGCCTTCCTGAACTTCTGGGAGGCCCATTTTTTGCCCTTCTCAAGCCTCTGCGTGGGCCATGCACTTACCTGCATCCAAAATGGGCTGCATGGGGACTCCTAAGAAGGGCAGGGCGGGGTGGGTGGGGCCATCCAGAAGTGGGATTTGGGGTTCTTTGAACTGTGAAGAATCTTAGCTAGAGGGTCTCCCAAACCCCTGTGAACCCCCAGCAGCCCTTCCCTGGTTGCCTCTATTTTATTCTTGCAATTTCATGATCTCTATTCTCTAGAATAAGGTGTCTTTTTGTGTGTGGATTCTCTGTTTTCTTTTCCTATGCTTTCTTGAGCTATCAAATTCCTCTAAGACCAATGTAACTACTTGTAGGGAATTAGTTCTTGAGTCAAATGAAAAGGTCTTGGAATTTCAGTTGATTTCTCTGAGACAACAAAATGTCTAGAGTAGGCTCCACTTACCTGCTTATCTCATTCTTCCAAGAATAAATAACAATGCAGAACATTGTCATTTTGGAAATTGTGGTGCAACTGAATGTATTTGTTTATCGCACCACTCTACATTCCTGTCTCTGCATGCTTGGCTTCATTAGCCCAGGCTAATTCATGATGACTCATATTCATCACAAAATATTAATATGTATATATATTCAGTAGTCTGGCTTTATGAGCAGCATTGAGCACAGCAGAAGTCAAGCACACCTAAACAAAAGAAGCACAATTTACAGAGAACACTTACAAAATAGTGTTCCTTTACCTTGATATATATATATGAGCTTGACACCAAAATTAGGAACTTGAAGACATTTATCAGAAAATAAAGTTGAATTTCTATAGACAGCAGTCTTAGAAGGTTAAATAAAGTTAATTAAAAGCAAGTGGAAGATGAAGTACTGTGCTCAATGTGGTTTAGCTTCATCGGTGATCTTGCAAAGGCTAACTAATGTTTGATAGAACATGATAGCAATCAGCCAACTGGAATTCATCAGTTCAATGGCATACTAAAAACTGAAATCCATGCTGACTTCAGCATTTCTCACTAGGCTTCTGGGCTATGTCACTGGGTATAGAATTCAGTAGTTTGTTTTCTTTATGCCTCTCTATACTGAGTAGTTTTTGATTACCAATAACTGGCTGTTGAAGATCTCCAACCACAATATCTAGTTTTCCTGGAGTGTTCCTAGTCTTTTTTTTTTTAAGTCCATTGTGAAGTATGGAATGGATAGTTCTGCAATCATTCTGATTGTTATTAGGGAAAGCAGGCTAATTTTATGCACATTGCAGCAAGCTTCAACTTGTCCTTCACCTATTATAGGAATCATTTTCTACTATATTCTTAAAAGTTGAAAGGAAATTACCATCATAAATAAGCACAGCTAAAAAGATTAGGGATATTATTTTGGTTTTTAAATAAATCTAGGTTATCCTCTTTTATGCTGCATGCCTTGGGATTTGCATAGGGAGAAAATGAGAGTCTGCTTTCTAAGTCTTTATAACTGCAATCATTGGAACAGCAGAACAAGTCACTGAAAAATGCATTGATGGATCATTTGATGATAGCATTAATATACAATGATACTTTCAGAACAATGGCATAAGTGCTGATTTCTCAAAATGTAGGGTAAAACCCCTCCCACAAAGATTCCAAGAAACTTGGAGGGGAATTGCAGAATTTTTAAAAACCTGGTCAGGCAGGAATATTCTCTAGACTCACTCCAAGTATTGCTCCTACTTTGCCTATGAAGCACCTGGCAAGTAATTGTAGTATTTGAGGGCTCCTCTGATATAAAGATTAAAAATATTGTTATGTTGTGTGCTTGTGTTTTTAATAAAGCTAAAAATATAAAGCTAAGAAATCATTAGTTTTGCTCATAGTGAGGACAGTTGCATTTATCATTTTAGAACGGGGGTGTCACAACTTGTGGCCCACAGGCCGGATGCATCACATGCTGGCCAGACCCACCCCTTGTGATGCCGTGAGTTTGACATCCCTGTATTAGAAGATCACAGTACCAAAATGTTTGTGAAGCTTCAGAGTAGTACATATAATGACTGGGAATATTAATTCATTCATTTCCCCCCTTTATTGAACATTACATGTATACACCCCCCCCACACACACGTGTATGTGTGTTATCATATGTGTGTGTGTGTGTCTGTCTGTGGTTATTTATGTGTACAATTTTGAGAGCAGGCAACAGAATTTCATTTTTTATGTGTGTCAGAGTGCCCACAGGAAAAAAAATGTCAATAAAGATTATCTTTGTATGCTAATCTTGTTCCTTCAAACTTCTAATTTTTACTTAGCTCTTTTTGGAAGTATATATGTGCCATTTGATTATTTCCATTGCACAAAGAAAGGCACTTTCAGGACAGTTAAGTGGTATGGATGGCTTTGATCCCTGATTTTTAGATACCAGTTCCTTCCAGTTTCCATTTGTGCTGATAATAGTGCTATTTAGACACCATTGGACAATCGTTCTGGCAATTTAGATGTTACTAAGGATTAAATCCCTCAGAATAGTGTCCACACAAGTTAATTCTGTGTAGGATTGCACAGAATACTGGCATTAAAACCATGATTTGTCAGCCAAGTTCAATTATGCTAAATCCTTGACATTTCAGTTTCTTGTTGGTAGAAATTTAAGTGCCGAGAGAAATAAGATTCTTAGTTCTGGCCATTAAGTATTCAAACTTGGATTAAGTTCAACTATCTTCTCAGCTTACTGTTTTGTTCCACTCTACCTGATCATGAGAGGTAGAAATTGGCTCTTGGAAAAGGATAAAATAAAACTGTTTTCTTCTGGTCAGTGTGCAAAAATGGGAACTACTCATGAAGTATTGAAATTAATTTATATGAGAACCTTGTAGGCTGTGATTGCTTAAGAATATTGATTTTTTTAATTAACACCCTAATAATAAGGGTGATGTAGTACTTAATGGAATTTACTCTAGAAGCTGTACTTGGCATAACCTCAGCATAAGTATTTGTTCCTAACCTCAGTGATGTCAAATCATGAAATGAGGAATCTCTGTAGAGGCCATAGGGAATGGCCTTGAAGAGCAGGAGAAAGTTAATGAGAAGACTTAAATCTACTCTAAGAAACTAAAAAGAGGAGCCTAAGATTATATCTATTCTAATAAATAAATACCCAGCTAAAATGCAATCAATAGCTGCACAAGCTACAAAAGAATCTATGTTAAACAAGCAAGGATATATTTAAGTAGACAGATAAAGAAATATTATGGTATTTCTTTCATTTTTGTATATACCATGGCAATAGAATGAGCTGCTAGCATTAAATGAACTGTCCACAAAGTAATGTGTTTTGCAACTGTAGGTCTCTTGTGGTATAGGAAACAATGTAATAAATTTGCATAAATCATGGCCTGGGGAATGTTACACAACCAATGTGGGATTGCCAAGCCATTCAGTGATGCTATAATGAACTAATGAAGAAAAGCTTAGTGTGCATATACAGTTCTAGCAAGATAAAATTAAGGTGGAAAAGAAAAGAGCTCTAGGTAAGTAAATTCTTCATTATGTGTATGTATGTGTATGTATGTGTGTATAAATTCATATACATACATACACAAAGGTGACTTTAGCAGCCTGGTGGTCAAGATGCTTACTTCCCACTCGGAAGGTTGAGAGTTTTGATCCTGGGCAGTAATAGATGTTTCTCTATTTGCGTGCAAAGGGAACATATCTGTTGTGAACTCCACATAGGTGTCAAGAAGGGCATCTGGTCAGTAAACACTCAGCTTCATTCAGTCACCCTGAGTCTACCCCAATAAAAAGGGATAACAGGGTTGTAAAAAGAAAAAAAATTAAACAAATTTATAATGGCTGCCCAATTCACATAAAGATGACTCAAGGTCACTTACAAAATTACAATATTATTGTGAATAATAAGACTTATATGTTATTTCAGAATAATTATATTAAGGCATAGAATGAAATCAAGAAGATATGTTGAAATGGGAGAGATTACAATTGTTACTGGGAAGAATCTCTATGATAAAAATTAACTGGTGCACCATTTAAGCAAAGCAGAAAGATATAGCTAGATTTGTTTGGCAAAGGAAAAAGTCAATGATTAAATACTAAGTCTGCCAGGATGCAGAGGAATGAGGAAAATTAAGATTTCCTGATCTGGAGTTGTATTTTGCAGCTAGCTGTTTGATTTGGGTGAAAGAGTGGGTGCTGCTGAGAAATAAAATAATTTAAGAATTAAAGGAAAACCATGTGAAGTTTGATGGCATGGTTTTCCTATAGTACAATAAAGCTAAGGTTAATATACTTAAAAATCACTATATTAGAACACCATATTGAAAACATGGAATAAATATAATCCCAGACTGCACCTGAAAATGCTTATATGTATCTTAATATAAAAAATATTTTATAGGAAATTAGTAGCGGGTAAAGAGAAATGGTTAACTTATTGAGAATTGTTTGAATAAGAACATGGAGAAGATAAAACCAAAAGAGCAATTGCAAAGGGATTTAGTTTTCAATGGTTTTCTTATGCTAAATTAAGAGAAATATTTACGGCAGACAACAAAAAAATTGAAATTGAGAACACAGAATTTCAAGTTGAACTATGTACAAATGATGAACTGTTTGTATATGATTCCAGAAAAAGCTATCTTGAATATATTTCAAATTTATGCTGGAAATGTGAGCAATATAAAGAGTAATTTTATCATACCTGGTGTCTGTAAAAGAGACACAAAATTTTGGGTTCAACTACAGTGATACAAAGAAATTTAAAGAGTAATATTCACTAAAAGATTAATTTTATATATGATCCAGATGGAGACACTTCTATATGCACAAATATAGAAATACCACAATGGAAGAATGGTTTGATGAATAGAATGGGACTAGCATAGATGGCTTCTTTGTTTAGAGAAAGATCAATGAATGTGAACTTAGTGTTCTTTAAAAATTTTGGTCTTTGCTGTGGTCATCCCCTCTGCTTTCTCAGAGAAATTTTCCATTTCCCATGTTTTTCCCTAGAAGCTCTAGAGAGAGCTTTTATGGATAAAGCCAGTCTTAGATTTATGTTATATGGGTTTGCCTGCTTAAGGAACTTCTGGAATAAAAAATAAATCTATTAACATTAAGTGAAATTAGGGTTTCAAATGATCTATGCTTAGACTTAGTAGTAGCTTTAGCATTGGGATAAGCATTTTATAGTAATCTTACATTCGGGTTATGGTAGGAACTGTCTGCCACGATAATACTTAGGGTAGAAAATTGCTATTCGCAGTAGGATGAATATTAACTTAGGGCAGGCTTCCTTGAGATTTCTGATTTATTTTGGCATAGGCGTAGCTTATTAATAAACTAACAAATGTTTTTTGGTGTAGCTAACTATTCTTGGTCTCTTCTAATATACTTCTCTCTCCCTGTCATTGATTGGGCCTTGGAGAGCATTATCAATTTAAACTGGTGTTGACTTTCTGGACTATACATACAAGTATCATCCCATTATTTGTGAAGAACCTAATTGGAATTCATGTTTCTGTGTTCAATAGTGTAATCAAGGTTAATCAGTTTTCCCTTGTGTTAAAATTGCACATCACTTTTTAAGATTTCTTTGCCGTTTAGTTCTTCCTTTTTGGAATTAAATTCTCTTGAGTTATTTGGAGTTCTATCTCAAAAGTTTAAAAAAAAGCCTTTAAAATACTTTTCAGTGGACATTTATCAAACTAGAAAAAACTTTTTTTCTCATTTTTTTGGTGTAGTTGTGTATTAAAGTTGTTTATCAGGAATTATTTATACTGATTGCTGCACTACATTAGGAAATGGTTTACATCAATTATTATTTTATTTTATTTTATTTTATTGTGATATTGATGTATTTTCTATGTAATTTTGATTTATCTGTATTTCATTTAGTTGTAAGTGAACACAATATTTGTCTAAGATTATTAAAAAAAGAAATTATAGAAAAAATTGTAAGAAGCTCAGGGACAGAAAAATATTTTATTTTTTAAATCTGCTGAAAATATCAATCTCTGGACTAGTGGGAGGTTTTGGAAATTGTTCCTTGATGAGCAAAGACTCCAATTTAATTAAAGAAGTTCTAAAAATTAATCTTTTAAGTAGTTTTTTGATTCGTTTCTTAAAAGACTTATAATAGTAATTTTAATTTGTTTATAAGATATTTCATTTTAATTTTAATTTTTATATTTTAAACTGTGAAAAGAGTTTGATGGTCATTGGTATAAGTTAAATGTTTAAAAAGTTAGCAGGAATAAATAAATGGCTTTCATAACACTTCTAAAAGCAATTCCCTTTTTTCAAGGATATAGCAATACAACATATTTTTGAATCTTGACTTCAAGTGTGAAATACATTAGCTATTTGTTATGTTTGAGTTGTTCAAGGTAAATATTTCTACACTACCTGTCCATAAAAAGGATTTTGGGGAAACTTTAATGAGCAAGATTTAATTATTTTAACATAATATTGTTTTATTGACTTTATTATTGATTTTAAGCAGAGGTGGTATTCAGCAGGTTCTAACCAGTTCTGGAGGATTGGTAGTGGAAATTTTGAGTAGTCCGGAGAACCGACAAATATCACCTCTGACTGGAGATTTTACAGTATCCTTCTCTGCCACACCCACCAAGCCATGCCCACAGAACTGGTAATAAAAATATTTGAATCCCACCACTGATTTTAAGAGTTTCATGCTCTTATTATCAGTCTATGAAATCTTTACTTTGTATATTTGTCTCAGCCTGCTCTCCATGTCCTCACTGCCACCTTGATTTAATTGAAACCAGGAGTGGTCACACTCAGTGGTGGGATTTAAAAACTTTTACTACTGGTTCTGTGGGCATGGCTTGGTGGGTGTGGCTATGTGACTGGGTGGGTGAGGCTTTTTTTTGCAGCCCCCACCTATTTTTGGGAGCTTCTTAGCCACAGGGGAGCCTCTTGCTCCCCTAAGGCTCCTCTGGGGTTCTGGAAGAAAAGGAACAGAACATGGGAGGGTTGCACAGCACCCCTCCAAACTCCGTTTTGGGAGCTTCCTAGCCTCAGAGAAGCCTCTGGGGGGGGGGGGGAGCATTTTTGCTCCCCTAAGGCTCCTCTGGGGCTCTGGATGAAAAGGAACAGAACACGGGAGGGGCTTGCAGCACCTCTCTAAGCCCTGTTTTGGGAGCTTCCTAACCTCAGAGAAGCCTCTAGGGGGTGTTTTTGCTCCCCTAAGGCTCCTCTGGGGCTCTGGAAGACAAAAAATAGAGGGGGACTGAGCTCCTCCCTCCATTTTTTGCCTTCCTGTGCCTCAGCAAGGGAAATGCTGGCACAGCTGATCTTATCTACAGCTGATTATTGGGAGGGGAAAAAAAGAAAGAAATACCTCTTAGGCGAATGTCAGGCAGGCGGGTGGGGTGAGTGAGCATTGGGTGGGAGGGCAACTGGGTAGGGGGGCGTGGCCAGCCACACTTACTACCAGTTCGGTGACCCACTTCAAATTCTTGCTACCGGTTTGCCCGATCCGGTGTGAACTGGCTGAATACCAGCACCGGTCACACTATATTCTGGTTCACATATCTGAATTTCATCATTTAAGTTTAACATAGATTTGTTTGTTAACTTTGGATACTGCCCTGCTTCTCCATATTCCTTTATGCCACCACTCTAATTACAATCATTCAGTTTTCTATTTTTATAAGCACTTTTGAGATCATCCCCATGCAAAAGAGAAGAACAATTATTTCCCATGATCTGGACTTGATCCTGCTAATATACTCTAAGGCAGCGGTTGCCAACTTTTTGATCCTCAGGGATCACCAAACTCATAATTTTAAACGGACCACTAATATGAATTTTGACTGACAGTGGCTTGCTGACGTTGGTGGGGAAGTCGGTCCCATATTCCAGAGCTGCAGTAGTCACAGGACTAGCCCTTTGGTCATCCCGGAGAAGACTGCTCCTCTACTTGGGTGCACCGGCCTGCCATGGACAGGAGGAGCTGGTCCAGGATGACCAAAGGGCCAGTCTTGTGACTATTGCAGCTCTGGAATATGGGACCAACTTTCCTATCAATGTCGCAAGCCACCCTTGGGCAGATTTCCCTTCCACGGTGTTGGTCTTAACTTCCAGTTCCAGCTCATGTGGCTCTACTCAAGGTAAGGTTTGTGCTTGGCCAACAGGTGGGAGGCAGCGGGTGAGGGCCCATATGGGCGGCACAGCCTTGTGTTACCGTGCAGTCTGGATTAAGTGCTTTGGGGGGGGAGACATTTCTCTGTGGACCACCAAAATTTTCTCACAGACCACCAATGGTCCCTGGCCCACCAGTTGGTAACCACTGCTCTAAGGTAATATTTGAACAGTTGCATCATATGCTAGTTTATGTTTAAGTTGTGATTGACAATAATACCCAGATCCTTTCCCACCCAGCTCCCAATGCAGCTTCCCCCTATATTATCCTTATGCTTCCACCTCCCAAGTTGGGGAATTGGGTTTTACCCCAATTATCCCTTTAAGTAAGCTTTAATGTGCACATATACTACTCTATTTCAGAGCCTACTCTATTTCAGATTTTATGGCACAATTTTATGGCAAAATTTATGGCAAAAGTTCTTTTCCCCCATTTTCTCTCTGATGGTCTGGCAACTGGCTTTTCTCTGCTGGTAGATTCCCTCTTCTGTTCTGTCATCTGATGGCATTCTTCAGCTTTTTTCTGCATTAGTGGTTGTCCTCCATGCTCTTCAGTCTATTCTGATCTTTAGCACACTTTTAAAAATCTTGGTCTGTTCTGCAACATGGACTCCAGACTCCTCTGAAAATAATGAGACTTTGGAGGTATAAACCTTATCCAGTTCCTTTTGCGACTAATTGCCATTTTTTTCTTTCCTAAAACTAACCATCTCTTTTTAGTAACCCATGGTACCTAACCTATTCTATTTTAGCTGCTAGCCATTTTCCAATTCTCCAGTTATTTTTCTAGAGTTCTATACAGTGGTGGGATTCAATTTTTTTTTTACTACCGTTTCTGGCTTGGAAGGAAAAGGATAGTGTAAAATCTCCAGGCAGAGGTGATATTTGCTGGTTCTCTGAACTACTCAATATTTCCACTACCAGTCCTGCAGAACTGGTCAGAACCTGCTGAATACCACCTCTAGTTCTATATGATATTTTAAACAATATTCTGCTTCAAACCAACTCAACTCAGTTGCTGCTCCTTCTTCTGTTCGTTTGGGAATCTAAATAAGCACCTGCTCTCAGCATCTTATTATTGGAAAATTGGCCTCACCATGTGGGACATGAGAGTTGGATGTGTCATGAGCTTATGAGGAAACCTGGTGGCTCTAGTGCACCACGTATCCCATTTCCTTTCTTGTTGATCCAGCTGCAAATGATTATTGGAGCAAAATGTAAGATAACTACGGTATATGTCGTATTGATTACCCTAAATGGTAGAATATAAGAAGCCTATATTTTATATATGCGTGCAAACATAGACACGCATACAGAAGTATACATACGTAGATATATACACATAGGCACATATATTATTTCTATAGATAGTCAGATTTAGGAAATTTGCTTTTTATATATATAGCTAGCAGTAATTCCACTAACTATTGCAATGTAGGCAAGGTGCCAGTCAGTCACTTAGGAAAAATAAACTTGGGTTTGTCAAATGTTCTGAAAAGATTCATGCAAATTGCAATTCCACCATCATAGCACTGCAGCAATGTTGCTGCATTTATTATAAATCAGGACACAGCCAAAAAGGATTGGCCACCAGCCGGCCTAGAATGATAGATTTCTTTTCACACCCATAGCGCTTTTGTCATTCATACCAGCTGGGGAGTATTGTTTGAAAAAGAATGATAGCTTCAGTGTGAGCCCATGATCTAATGTTAGGAATTAATTCCAAAAAAGAAAGTGTTGACATAAGACAAAAACAAAACATTACATAGAAACTTAACATGCTTTTGATGCAAGTAACTTTCAGATGCGGCACTAAGTTTTAAAACTAGGAACTGCTGCAGTGTTATGGATTTCTATCACATTGAAGAGAGCGTTCATTAAAGAGGTGCAGATATCCTTTCTGTCTTTTCAACAAAACTGGTGCAATTTTGTGCAATAAAGAAAAAAAAGGACAGATACAAATACTCCCATGATAGTGGTATTGATTACAAATAGTGTTTAATCACTGAGAGTGTTCACCAAAAGCCACAAACCTAGGTCTGATAGTTTAAAAACCACAACAACATTCCTATCATAGAATTAAAATCAGCCTAACCATACAATACATTGAATCTATATTTATATCTCTATATATTGGCTTTTTCAACAGTTAAATGATATATTAAAAATGTATTTGGCTGAGCTTCAAAGAGAATGAAGTTAAAGTGGTGATTAATTATTCATAAAGTGAATTAATGATTACATCTGTGGTGGTGGGTTTTCCAGAGTATAATCTATGTTCAGAATATATCCATCTTTTTTACTGTTGATTTTAGGTTAATTCATTCAATGCTGGGCATTCAGATCATATTTTTCTTCTGCCTCCTTCTTTTTTCAAGTGGTCTCATATCTCAGCAAGTGAAATAAACTACTGAAGGAAAAATGGAAGAAAGTGGAAGACACTGCCAAACAAGATGGGTAAAAATGCTGCCAAACAACAGTGCTTAAATCCAGTCCTAGCAGGACTTTAATAATGATTATTTTAATTAGGCATCAAGTTTATCTGAAGCTGAAAGTCAAATGTATTAATGGGTCTCCTAGATTCCAGGTAGTCTATTTATGAAGTCAGACAAAGTACAAAAAGATCATCATCTCACATTGCAATTTCTGAATCATTAGTAACTAATTTGAATGGATAATTACTTTGATGTGTACAGTAGCTACCTTGAAATATTGTTTGCTCTTCTATTATTCTCATCACTCCTTATCACCCATCCCCTCCCACTTGTGACTATAACTTTGTTGCTTGTATCCTCTGTTTCCTAGTATGATTTGATTGTACCTTATGACTATCATTAAGTGTTGTACATTATGATTCTTGATTCTTAACGAATGTTCCTTCTTTATGTATACTGAGAGTATTTACACCAAGACCAATTCCTTGTGTGTCCAATCACATTTGGCCAATAAAGTATTCTATTCTATTCTATTCTATTCTATTCTATTCTATTCTATTCTATTCTATTCTATTCTATTCTATTCTATTAAAGGAAGTGTCTTCATTCTTATTTCCATGCAATCAGATAAATTTGTGTATGTACGGATAGAATCACCCAGAACTTGAAAGATTTGAAATTTGCTTGCATTTTTGTATCTACATCTTACTGCTTATACAAATGAAAGAAATTACTCTGTATCAGGACAGACCAATCATCTGTTTAGCTCAGTATTCACTGTCTGACTGTAATGACTCTCTAGAGCCATTTCCATATTGTCTTTCCATTGTCTTATTTCTAACCAGGAAAGATAATAAACTCAGAGGAGCTTGCAAGGACAGATGGAAGGGAATAGGTATGTTTAGTTTAGAGAGGAGAAGACTAGTAGGTGTGAAACCAATAGCACTTTTAAACGACCTTGTTTTCATGTGGAAAAAGATTGTCCATTCTTTTAGTGGCTAGAAATAATGGATAGGAAAGTGGATTCTGGTTGAATGTTAGGTAAAAGCTCCTAGTGGCAAGAATTATTCAACAGGGACAATGATGGCTTTAGGAATGGGCAAATTGGACAATTCTCAGGGGCCTGAAATTGATGGTTCCAATATCTAAGGGGCTGTTACAAAGAAGAGGGGGTTAATCTATTTCCCAAAACACCTGAAGGGAGGGCACGAAGCGATGGATGGAAACTAATAAAGGACAAAAACAACCTATATCTAAGGAGGCATTTCCTGACAGTTAGAACAATGAATCAGTGGAACATCTTGCCTCCAGAAGTTGTGGGTGCTCCAAAACTGGAAAATTTAAAGAAGAGATTAGGACAATCATCTGCCTGAAATGGTATAGGATTTCCTGCTTGAGTAGGGACTTGGAGTAGAAGGCTTCCAAGTCCCTTCCAACTCTTGTTATTCTGTTAATTTTGGCATAATACATAATAAAAATAGTTATTGGAAATATCTGGTTTTCTTTATTTAGTTAGGAAACTGCCTGAATCAATATATTTTCTGATTGGGGTCATATAATAGAATTTGATGAATGACACAGTACAAAGTCTGCTCTTTAGAGTTTTTAAAAAGAAGCATAAGCAGTTTCATTTTCTTAACTTGACAAACGGACTAAATACGTTGCCTTCCATTGTGTATAGTTCTTCCTTCGAGGGAGTGGATAAGTAATGTAAATGGCAAAGAAATAACATTTTTTTTATATAATCAAAAAAGTCAGTATATTTGCAGACTATAATATGAGCTACACTTATCTATTTGCTATTCTATTTTTAACTTTATTTCCTATTTTTAGAGTCAATGAAAGTTTACAGTGTTTGGTTACAATTTTGTTTGTTGCTAAGTCAAGCCTTGAACTATTATCTTCTTTGATCCTTGTTGGGGGATTATCAAAATGTGTCCTGTGACATATCTTCATTTTTGGGTCTTTAACATGTTATTCTGGATTGTTCAACAATTTTAATCAGCAAATCTCTCTCAATTTGTACTTGAGCCAGCAAGTCTTCAGTTGTGTAAGTATTGTTCAGTTGGATAAGCATCCATTTTAGCTTGACTTCCATTTCAGATGTTTCTTTTTCCCAGTGTTATCTTGGATGATTTTAATACAAATTGTTTTTCCAGTTCAGCTTCTTTAGTCCCTACTTCTATCTCTTTGAGAACCTTCGGACAGGAGGTAATCTATCTCTACTATCCTTACTAGCAAAACTAACTACAAACTAACATGCAGTATTTGTTTGGATTTCTGCATGGAAGGTTGGATATATGACTTACCAGCAGGAAAATGTAGCTTATCACATATATGATTAAAGAGAAAAACATTCCAATTTAGAAAGTTCAGTCTTTTTCTGTGTGTGTTCATGTATGTATGTATGTATGTATGTACATACGTATGTATGTATCTTGTAGTGACCATCTTACCCAGGACCCCAAAAAATTCTAGGCTTTCATGGGATAATGGAAGCAGTTTAAAGAGGGCAGGATTAACCCCACTAGTTGGTTCAAGCACAACAACCAGCTATTCTTGGATAGCTAGTTTGGATTCATGCTCTGAGCATTGGATTAATAGTTTAAATGGGTCTTCCTAGATATATATTTTATGACCTTTTTGGAGAAATCCTTTCCCACTTAGAGTATGGGATGAAACTCTGTGGAAACCTCTGAGCTACTAGGCAAATTGTTTAAATCCATAAGAGTTTCAAAAGCACTCTGCAGTATGAGAACAGGGAGAAATATCATTCAAAATTATTTTTAAAAAGAAAACTAGAGGACTGGCTAAAGGCCTATTTGTAAAGCTAAGCAGCTCTTCATATATTGTCTTATATCAGTACTACAAACAGCTCACTTTACTGCAAAGATACAGATGCTTGTATAGTGGTGGTATTCATTTTTTTTACTACCGGTTCTGAGGGTGTGGCTTGGTAGGCGTGGCTTGGTGGGTGTGGTATGGCTTGGTGGGTATGGAAGGGGAAGAATACTATAAAATTCCCATTTCCATCCCACTTCAGGGAAAGATACTGTAAAATCCCATTCCCTCCCCATCCCACTAACTTGCTTTCCAGCTCCATTCTCCTGTGCAGGGAAACAAAAGAAGACCTAGCTGATCAGCTGGAACTCAGATCAGCTGGGACTTGGGAGGCAGTGAATAGATGGGGTGGGCCAATCAGAGGTGGTATTTGCTGGTTCTCCGAACTACTAAAAATTTCCACTACCTGTTCTCCAGAACCTGTCAGAACTGGCTGAATACCACCTCTGTGCTTATACTGTACAGTGGGTTTTCTAAATTTAGTGCCAAAATAAATAAGTAAATGGAAATATAAGTTAAACTGCAAGACCTTTAGGTGAGGTAGATATAAACTTTCTCTATACTTTCGTTTTCTTTCCTTCCTTCCTTCCTTCCTTCCTTCCTTCCTTCCTTCCTTCCTTCCTTCCTTCCTTCCTTCCTTCCTTCCTTCCTTCCTTCCTTCCTTCCTTCCTTCCTCTTTCTTGTTAAGTAGGTAATTATGTTTTGTAAGATTATCAAATAGTCACTGCTCTTCATATTATCATTGGAAACATTGCTTACAAGAATTAGACAAAACCCAGGAATAAAGGGGTTAAAAATTAAGAAAGAAGAATACAAATTGCAGGCATTTGCGGATGATATGGTATTTTTAATAAAGGAACCAATTGAAACAGGTCAAGAATTATTGAAAGAGTTAGAGCAATTTGGGAAAGTTGCAGGACTTAAAATTAATAGGGAAAAGACTAAATTAATAACTAAGAATTTAACAGAAAAACAGAAATTAAAAGTGGAAAAGACAATGGGACTACAAGTGGTAAAAAAAATTAAATATTTAGGAATTTGGCTGACGGCCCATTGTAAAACTCTAATGGAAGATAACTATAATAAATTGTTACAAGTAAAAAAAGACTTAGAGATATGGGTCAAACTGCAAATCTCTCTATTAGGGAGGATTGCTACTATTAAAATGAACATTCTTCCTAAACTTATTTATTTATTTCAAACAATACCAATAAAAATACATACAAATTATTTTGTGGAACTTAACAGGATAACCACCAAATTTATTTGGCAAGGAAAGAAACCGAGGATAAAATTAAAGGCGATGCAAGATATGAAGAATAGAGGGGGTATGGCACTCCCAAATTGGGAAATATATCATAGTGCAGCCTCCTTACTTTGGCTGAAAGAGTGGGTAAATTTGTCGAATAAAAGAATCTTATTTCTAGAAGGCCACGATTTACAGGGGGGGTGGCATGCATTTTTATGGGACATCGGAAAAACTAAACAGAATTATTTCCACAGAAACATAATTAGAAACTCTTTATTGGCTACTTGGAATAAAATAAAATAAAAACATTATTTAAAAATCCCAATTTGGATCTCAACGATGGAGGCGATGATACACCCAAACAATTTGGATCTTGATAAGATGATAAAATACAAGGACCTCCTAGATGCGCAAGGAACTTTGAAATCATGGCAAGACCTCCAAGAACAAGGGCTAAGAGTAGATTGGTGGGTTTATTTGCAAATTCAAAATAGATACAGACAAGATAAAAAAAACCTTTGGAATCTACAACAATTAGATAAAATCTTATTAGGCCCTGATAAAAACAATATAACCAAATTTTATAATTTATTTATTTATTTATTTGATCATATTTCTATACCGCTCCCTCTCCGAAAAGGGACTCGGGGCGGTGTACAGCCTAGTAAATACATTAAAATACAAGAATACAAGATTAAATAGAGTTTAAAACCGAATTAAATATAAATATAGCTGCATCCCGAAAGTTTAAAAATGGAGTTAAAATTTTAAAAACCCTATTAACTTAAAACCCCTTTAACCCTTACTGGGCCAGGCCAGCCTGTTTAAAAAATAGGGTCTTAACTGCGCGCCAGAAGGAGAGGATATCTGTCATGGCTCGTATCTCCGGGGGGAGATCATTCCACAGGGAGGGTGCTCCCACAGAGAAAGCACGCACCCTCGGGGCCGCCAGCCGACAGCGATCAGGTGGCGGTACCCCAAGTAGGGCGACCCTGTGGGAGCGTACTGGGCGGCGGGAGGTTGTTGATGGCAGCAGGCGGTCCCGTAAGTACCCAGGTCCCGAGCCATGGAGCACTTTAAATACCGTCAGTACCACCTTGAATCGAATCCGGAAGGCCACAGGAAGCCAGTGCAGCCTGCGGAGAAGTGGTGTTACGTGCGCGCCCCGAGGGGCGCCCACGATCACCCGCGCGGCTGCATTCTGAACTAACTACAGCCTCCGGAGACTCTTCAAGGGGAGCCCCATGTAGAGAGCATTGCAATAATCCAAGCGGGAGATAACGAGGGCAGAAGTAACTTAATAATTACCTCTTAGAGATAGAATTAGAAGAAGAAGTAGTCAAAGGCAACATGATAGCTTGGAGTAGAAATATAGGACGTAGCATTACATTATTAGAATGGGAAAAGGTCTGGATTAGGAATAATAAAATTACAAAATCAGCAACATATAAAGAAAATGCCTATAAAATGTTTTATAGATGACATCTCTCACCTTCGAGAATAGCAAAGATGTCTCCTAACATGAATCCGAACTGTTGAAAGTGAAATATGGAACATTCTTTCATATGTGGTGGTCCTGCTCTGAAGCCCAAAGATATTGGCGTAGAATTAAAAAATGGCTAGAGGAAATAACAATGGAACAAATAGAATTAAAACCAGAATTCTTTCTATTAGGAATATTTAATAGACAATTTTCTAAAAAAGCTAAATATATAATATTACATATTCTCACTGCAGCTAGATTAATTTTTGCACAATGTTGGAAACAAGCTGATATTCCAACAGAGGAAATGATCCTTCAGAAGATAGCAGCTTGTGCAGAGATAGATAAATTAACATTAGCACTTAAGGATAAAGAATCATCAGAGTATTATAAGAGCTGGGAATGCTGGTATAACTGGGTAGAACAAAAATAAAAAGTATAGTAGTAAATATGGTTAAACTGCAAAAGTGGTAGTAGCTATATATTCGCACTAAGATGTATTTGGAAATATAACACCAATAATGATAACAAATAAGGAATCACAGACTGTTGATAATGGAATAGTTATATATATAAAACCGACCTCTTCCCTGGTCCAACACCTCAAAGCCACAGGACATAAGATTGACTTTAAAAATACCAGAACTATCACCAAAACCGAACACTTCAACAACAGAATAATCAGAGAAGCCATAGAGATAGAAAAACGCCCACACAGCATGAATAAACGAGATGACACCTCCCGCCTACCAGCCATTTGGAAACCCGCCCTCATTAACAAACGAGTACCTAACATAAAGAAGGACACCAGACCCACACTCATGAGGGCCACACAAGAAACTACCACCACACTTCCACGCAGAAAGCAGACTCACACTTCCACCACACTTCCATGCAGAAAGCAGACTCACACGCACACAGAAGATGAAACACGACCATGGACCAGAAGCCATACCGCAGCTGCATCACTACCTGCTTCAACCCCCCCCAACCCATACATGAAGGGAACTGACGCCCACCATGAAGATGTGGCACGACCACGAACGCGAAGCCAAACAACAGGATCACAGCTCACCAGCTCAAATCCCCCAGCAACTGAGACTAACCTGAGTACAACCAAACCCCCACCAGAACAGAACACACCCTCAGCCAATCAGAACACAGCCAAACCCCCAACCAATGAGAATACCCCCCACCCAATCAAGTCACACCCCCACTAGTAGTTAAAAGGAAGAAGCAGCTGCAAGCTCACATTACTCTGAGAAGCACAAGGCCGAAGACACAAGCCTGAAGATGATGAATGAGTCTTCATCGAAACGTCGCCTAGATATTTCCAGTTCTACGCGGGAGAAAACCTGAAGAACCAAAGATCCATATATATATATATATATATATATATATATATATATATATATATATATATATATATATATATATATATATATATATATATATATATATACTTTGTATTATAACACCCTGTTAAGCCCCAATTAAGGGAGAAAGCATACTGCTTTCTTTTCTGTCTTTCGGCTCATCACCAGAGACCATACCGACAGAAAGCTATTTGTTTCGTTGCCTTTAGTTTACATGTGTGTAAGGTTTTTAAGCTGATAATTTTAAATAATAAATAAGGGAGACTAGTATAGATCTATTTCGAGCTAGTTAGCTCTCTTCAGCTAGCCATACCATGGAGGTATGGTATACCATACCATTCTTCACTCTGAGAAGCACAAGGCCGAAGACAGAAGCCTGAAGATGATGAATGAGACTTCATCGAAATGTCGCCTAAATATTTCCAACTCTACGCGGGAGAAAACCCGAAGAACCAAAGATCCATATATATATATATATATATATATATATATATATATATATATATATGTGTGTGTAAGGTTTTTAAGCTGATAATTTTAAATAATAAATAAGGGAGACTAGTATAGATCTATTTCGAGCTAGTTAGCTCTCTTCAGCTAGCCATACCCTTACTGGGATTCGAACCAGGGAAGTATTACATGTGAGGCAGTTGTAATTGCCTCTACACCACTGGCTCTCTCCTTATCAGCTCAGGCAGGGGAATAAGTATATACTTTGTATTACAACACCCTGTTAAGCCCCAATTAAGGGAGAAAGCATACTGCTTTCTTTTCTGTCTTTCGGCTCATCACCAGAGACCATACCGACAGAAAGCTATTTGTTTCGTTGCCTTTTGTTTACATGTGTGTAAGGTTTTTAAGCTGATAATTTTAAATAATAAATAAGGGAGACTAGTATAGATCTATTTCGAGCTAGTTAGCTCTCTTCAGCTAGCCATACCCTTACTGGGATTCGAACCAGGGAAGTATTACATGTGAGGCAGTTGTAATTGCCTCTACACCACTGGCTCTCTCCTTATCAGCTCAGGCAGGGGAATAAGTATATACTTTGTATTACAACACCCTGTTAAGCCCCAATTAAGGGAGAAAGCATACTGCTTTCTTTTCTGTCTTTCGGCTCATCACCAGAGACCATACCGACAGAAAGCTATTTGTTTCGTTGCCTTTTGTTTACATGTGTGTAAGGTTTTTAAGCTGATAATTTTAAATAATAAATAAGGGAGACTAGTATAGATCTATTTCGAGCTAGTTAGCTCTCTTCAGCTAGCCATACCCTTACTGGGATTCGAACCAGGGAAGTATTACATGTGAGGCAGTTGTAATTGCCTCTACACCACTGGCTCTCTCCTTATCAGCTCAGGCAGGGGAATAAGTATATACTTTGTATTTGTTAGAGGCAATTACAACTGCCTCACATGTAATACTTCCCTGGTTCGAATCCCAGTAAGGGTATGGCTAGCTGAAGAGAGCTAACTAGCTCGAAATAGATCTATACTAGTCTCCCTTATTTATTATTTAAAATTATCAGCTTAAAAACCTTACACACATGTAAACAAAAGGCAACGAAACAAATAGCTTTCTGTCGGTATGGTCTCTGGTGATGAGCCGAAAGACAGAAAAGAAAGCAGTATGCTTTCTCCCTTAATTGGGGCTTAACAGGGTGTTGTAATACAAAGTATATATATATATATATATATATATATATATATATATATATATATATATATATATATATATATATATATATATATATATATATATATATATATATATATATATATATATATATATATATATATATTCTCTTTGTGTGTGTGTTGTGTATGTGTTTGTTTTTTTTAGCTGTATAATTAATAAAGTTTGTTATAAAAAAAAAGATTATCAAATAGTGAAATCCTGCTGCTGGACCTGTTTTTGATGCCAAGTACCCTATTGGTCTGGTTCACTTGGAGGTCTCCTCACAAGCACCAACATCCTCCACCACTGAAATGTAGACACCTTTATGATCAAGTCCATCTCAATATGAGATTAAGATACTTGAAAAAACTTCCACAAGAAACACCTACAACCATAGGCCTCTACATTTCTGATATTAATTGCACTTTATATTTACCATACAGGACCAGAGCCTAGATATATTTGTGTTTTTGCTCTTTGGTAACTACATGAAATGCCGTTTGTACAATTAATAGGTGAGAAGGAATGCTGTCACTGTGTGATGTATCAATATGGGGTTTTTGGAGGCTTTGGGACAAATAGGTCAGTGTGTAGGAGACCTGCAATAAGTATTTCCAATGGAACTGTCAGTATCTATTTCATGGTTATACCTAATCTGAATTTATAGATGCTTTCAAAATAAATCTTTGTTTTAAACCTCAGCACCACTATTATCCAGTGACATTGAAACATAATCACATGATGTCACTCTTTGAAATATATGTGTTTAATGTATATTGAACAGCCATGTGTACAAGGCCATGTTGGCATTTCTTCAACACTTTATTTATACCTTCACCGACAACTCTTCACTACTGCAAGAAGGTTGAAAAGGCTTACAGACAATGGCTTTGAAAAGAAAAGTATATTCTGCACATTCCAGCGACTCCAGAGTGGCTTCATTGGCTTCAGGCCACTAATTATTTTTATCTGCCTTGTACCATTTGGGAAACCAATTCACAACCACAAAATAGAATAGAATAGAATAACAGAGTTGGAAGGAACCTTGGAGGTCTTCTAGTCCAATCCCCTGCTTAGGCAGGAAACCCTACACTGCTTCAGGCAAATGGTTATCCAATCTCTTCTTAAAATCTTCCAGTGTTGGAGCATTCACAACTTTTGGAGACAAGTTGTTCCACTGATTAATTGTTCTGTCAGAAAATTTCTCCTTAGTTCTACGTTGCTTCTCTCCTTGATTAGTTTCTACCCATTGTTTCTTGTCCTGCCCTCAGGTGTTTTGGACTATAGATTGACTCCCTCTTTATGGCAGCCCCTTAGATATTGGAACACTGCCATCATGTCATCCCTAGTCCTTCTTTTCATTAAACTAGACATACCCTATTCCAGCAACCATTCTTTATATGTTTTAGCCTGCAGTCCCCTAATCATCTTTGTTGCTCTTCTCTGAACTCTTTCTAGAGTCTCCACATCTTTTTTACATCCTGGCGACCAAAGCTGGATGCAGTATTCCAAATGTGGCCTTTCCAAGGTATTATAAAGTGGTATTAACACTTCATGTGATTTTGATTCTATCCTTCTGCTTATGTACTGTGTTGGCATTTTTGGCAGCTGCTGCACACTGCTGGTTCACATTTAAATGGTTGTCCACTAGGATTCCAAGACCCCTCTCTCAGTTACTACTGTTGCTACTGCATGTGTGCATTTTGTTTTTCTTGCCTAAATGTAGAACCTTACTTTTTTCACCATTGGATTTCATTTTGTTAGATAGCGCCCAATGTTCAAGTCTGTCAAGATCCTTCTGTATCTTAAGCCTATCTTCTGGACTGTTGGCTATTCTTGCTAGGTTGGTTGTCTGCAAATTTGATGAGTTCCCCATCTAACCCTTCATCCATTGATGAAGATATTGAAGAGTACTGGGCCTGAAGGGGTGTTCTCAGATATTGATCAATACTTTTTGCTCTCTTTTGTGACAAAAGACAAGCTGAAAGCATCATCTCATCATTTTATCATGTTATCATGTACCAAATCATACAATGTATGATACCAGTGACAATGAAAAAAAATACTATGTCTTCATCAGACATAGAAGAAGGGCAAAGGGCAAGTGAGATGATATTTCTATACAAGCCAACTACAGAAAAAGATCAATTTTAAAAAGTCTGCAATAAAGTAAAATCAAGATAATGACAACAGTTTAAACTATGCAGATATTTGAGTACAAATCTAGCTTTTTATAGTCTATCAAATTCTTTGACCACCATTTTCCAGAACCTTAAAGGACTATGATGATTATTATTTATTTTTATTTTTTTAGCTGTTCATAAGGGCATTAGTCTTAATTATTTTTGATATGAAAAGAGGTGATGCCAGAAGCAGGAGAAGATAGGTAAATGCTGATGGCAGCACACAGTCTTGGGTTGTTACTTCAGGGAGGAATAAGTTTCTTCAGCCTAAAATTTAAGTGGATAATCCAACTTGGCCTGAATGAATTACTTCTCTTCTCAGATAATGCAGTTTAGGATTGACCTCATTTTCCTAAATGTCATTTAAAGGACAGAAGCCTAAGGAAGGGGTTCCTTCTGACTTCTCTTCAATCTGCCTTGAACAAAATTGGCATTACTATCATCCAGATAGTAACAGCAGGAGCCAAAGTCATCCATTGTTCTTTAAAGAAGGGTGCTAAAATTCATGGTAAGCCTGTCCAATTGACTTTTGTGAAAAAAATATCCTTTCCCTAAAGATGGAAGGAAAAAAAAAAAGCAAAAGGGGTACGTTACTAAGCCAAGATGCAATGATCGTTTGGTTACATTAGAATTAGAGCTCATTCCAACACTCCTAGTACAATTATGCAAATGCTTAATAGCCTCATTAAGTTAGCTCATTTAATCAACATTTTAAACCATGTTTTTCCTAGTTCATATCCAGGTGGTTATTTGTGCAAAGTATTTGGTGAATAATATCCTGCTGCTCTTTTATTTTCTTCTTGAAATATGTGCCAGAGATGAGTTTGCATAGTGTATTTTGCATGGCTTCTTAAATGATGTTCCTTAGATTTAATTAAAATTTGGCAATCACTGGCAAACACTTGCAAGCACCATTTTTTATTGATTAATGCAGCTTTCTCCCAAATGGCACCAATTAGATGTGTTGTGGTCAGAATATGATCTGGGAGATATCAAACTGGGAAAGACTGAATTAAAGAACAGCCAGTAAGACATTTTAAAATTGAAACAACCAATAGCTTTTACTGTGGTGAAAGAAAGAGTTGTTGGCATAATGATGGATTACCCTAACTCTTTTTTTTTTCCTCTGTGTTTTGTAGTTGGGAGGAATTTTTGTGCAGCAGAAAACAACAGAGAAAGGCTGCACAAATTAAGGTCAGAAACATGGGGATGGCCACTGAAAACAATGTTCAGCTTGCCAGCTCTTCTTACAATCCTGTAAATTACTAACAAAAACTGACATTTAGAGAATTAATCCAGAAAGATTTATTCCAAGAATACTCCAGAGAATTTCAGCCAGTTTTCAATTCCTCTTTCAATTTGGATAGGCCTATATAAGAAAGCAATCCAATGCCATATAGATATATATTCTTGTTTGTTTGCTTGTTGTGTGCTGTCTCTTTTCTGCCTGACAGTAAAGAAATTAGCAAGATTAGTTTTGACAGAAAACCTAGATTTGGTTAGTATTGTATTTGTCATATTTTTTGCCCACTTAGCCTATTCACATGTGAGCAAGACCTCAGAACAGTTATGGCAGATGGCCATTGGTAGGAGAAGTGGGATATAATCATAAATAGAGTCATGTTGTTATGGTTTGCCCTATTTCGCTCACTTGAAGTGGGGAGCTTTGCAGTTAGATTTGCAGTGGCCGCTGAGACAGTTATCCAGAGGGTTGAATTCCTCTACACGCACACACACACATACACTCACACACCCACACACACACCCACACACCCATCCACCCACCCACCCTCTCTGCCCCTGAAAGTTGAATGGTATGTACATATATGTGTCTTTGGAAATGAGCTTTAGCATGAATTGGCCTTATAAGTGAAGTTCATTTAAGACCATCAAGCATGATCCAAACAAATATTGTATTCTGGATTCACAGAAATTTCCTATAAAGGTTTCAGAGGTAGTTGTAGGTTGTAGTGCATTCCAGTAATTCCAGCCATATGTTATTAAAGCTTAGAGAGCTGTGGCCAAATATTTCTGTTTGGAAGAGACAGCATGTGATTATTTTATCTGAAGCCGAAGCTGTCTGTAGAAAATTAGTGGGAGTTAAGTGCAAGCATTAAAACCCAGAGAGGAAGAACTATTCTGGATTCCCCTCTTTAAAAAAGAACAAAAAAAAATCAAAATAAAACATGGAGAATTAAAACCTGTGAAAAATGAATGTTTCTTTTTCACTGTTTGATCCTCAGATAAATCCCAGAAGATGCATGCTCATCTCACTAAGGAATTTTAACATGTTATAGAATTTATGAGCTAATCAAATCAACAAACTGGGAAGACTGGCTCTTTTAAAAAAAAAATTAAAAAAAGGAAAGGAAACAAATATTGAATAAGAAAAGGTACAGTTTCAGCTCTGATTAAGATGCAGAATTCTAAGTGATCTGCTTTAACTTTTAGCATTTTGGAATGTTAATTACTTATTTTTTAAAAAAACCAGCCAAACGCTGGGTTTCTTTGAAAGCAGTTGTTATTCTGATTCTGGGTTGAGTCAGTACAGTGTTGTCAAAGCGATATGGAAAAGCTAATTCAGTTTTGCTTTTACTCCTCAACAGCTGCAATAGTTGGTCAATGAAAGGCACACTTTCCCATTGGAGGGAATTCTCACTTGCTTTGTCATATCTCTGCTCACTTCCTTCTCCATTAATTTTAGGAACTCCAAGACAATCTTTTTGGTGTAAGTAACCGAGGTACAGGTAATCCTTGACTTACGACCACAAGTGAGCCCAAATTTTCTGTTTTTAAGTGAGACATTGGTTCAGTGCCCCCTTTTACAACTTTTCTTGCCACACTTGTTAATTGAATCATTGCAGTTGTTAAGTTAGTGACATAGTTGTTAAGTGAATCTGGCTTTCCTTTGCTTGTCAGAAGGCCACAAAAGGGGATCATGTAACCTCAAGACACTGCAACCATCATAAGTGTGAATGCAAACCGGTTGCCAAGCATCTGAATTTTGATGAAGTGATCACGGGGATGCTGCAAAGGTCGTAACTGTGAAAAATGGTCCTAAGTCACTTTTTTCAATACTGTTGTAACTCTGAACACTCACTAAGTGAACTGTTGTAAGTTGAAGACCACCTGTATTTTTTTTAATTGCTAAGAGAACACATGTGCCAAATTAGGTTGGCTAATTAGCTGTTGGCTAATTTGGAGCAAATGTCAGTCTGCCCATGAACAGTTTGTGGCATTGAGAATATGGCACAGTGAAAGATAATTATAGATACTGTAAACTGGTTTCTGAGGGCTTGGAGAATGAAAATATGTGTTGATGTAAAAATATTACAATTCTACAATCAGAGTGATTGAATTCTGCATATACCAAATCAAGACAAATACTGTTCTGACCCCAAGCCTTGTTCAAATTAAACAAACACAAACTGTATAAAAAAGCAAACCTTTTTTAATGCAGCACTGGGAATTCAGTGCATTCCCAGCCAAGAGTCAATTAAACCTAATTGTATGATACAAAAGCAAGCCCCTTCAAGGTTGCAAAAGGCTGCCAAGAACAGAAGACTAATTACCAATTAAATATCCACCGACAGAAGTTTCAAAAACAAACCGGAGTAATCAGGGCTTCGACGAGAACTCTGAGTCTAAAGAACTTCTTTGTTTCCTGCAAAGAACACATCCCAGAGGGCTGGCTTTTATCCCCTATGGGAAGGGCCATCCCCTTCCAGCCTTACTTCCGATTCACCCTTGCTACTTTAGCTGCTCTTTCCTTCGAGCAGCCCTGCGCATGCTCGCACTGGGCGCAAGCTGCCCGGGTCCTCTGCATCACTGCTGCCAGATTCCACAAGCTACGAAGGCAGTACCCAACTCTCTAATAGTCCTGGCCCCATCCCTGCATCACCCAAATCCTCGCTATCAGAGACCTCAGCCATCCACACCTGCTGCCGGCGAACCACAACAAATACACTTAGTTTAATACAATAGAGGATTCTTATTGAGAAACATGATAGGATCAAGTTGTTTGGCAAAGATCCTATAAACAATTAGATTGGCAAACCCTCTTCAGGATCGAATGTTAAATTATGATTTATGTAACCATGGATAAGTCACAGCTGGGTTCATACAATAGAAGCCATAAATCATAACTTAAAGACAACAAAGGTTTAGTTGGCATAAAATACACAGAGCCAAATAAAGCATATTCTGGCATAGTGCTATGTACAGCTTTGGCCACTGACTCTCACTTTAAATTTATAACATAAATTATGATAATTTATTAAGATAGATTCAGCATGAAGACACAGAGAATTCATTTATTTTACTCAGTTAATATAATTTATACTCCCTGCATTTTAGAAAAGCTTTAATATGCTTCGATAAGATGTGGAAAATGACATCTTCTGAAAGTATGATTTAATCATTAAATAAGAAATCTTTAAATCACATATTTGTATTATCCAAAAATTGAAGATAGTCTTGGAGAGATAAGAAATCAGTACACTTTTAAAGGATAACATGTTTAATAATGGGCAGCTTCACTTCCATCCATTGACTGATAAATTAATATTTTAATACTAAAATGTATATGCCATTAAGTACCTTGTAAATTTGCCAGCAAACCATTTAGAGCAGAGGCAACCAGAAGTAAGTTGATTTGAATGACATTCCAGACTTAGTACAAAAATGTAGGTTTTATTCAATCAGCTGATTTTGATAAATAACAGACTTAATAAATGAATATTTGTAGAAATTGCCAGGAAAATCAGAACAGCTGTAGTTCATTTTTAAAGGAGAAATGTTTTAAACCTGGGAACATGTATTTAAAAATGTATTTGAAAGAGTAAGTCAAATCTTTCCTGAAAAAGAACACTTGG
Organism: Bungarus multicinctus; assembly: GCA_023653725.1. Taxonomy (NCBI): domain Eukaryota; kingdom Metazoa; phylum Chordata; class Lepidosauria; order Squamata; family Elapidae; genus Bungarus; species Bungarus multicinctus. The sequence continues at coordinate 61,721,826 of CM042844.1, forward strand.
ACGTATTTTGCTTGCCTTAAATAGTGATATGGTATCCATGGAAGAAGTACTATTTCAAAACCTATGGCAATCTACTTCATGGTAAGCACAAAGACAACAGCATCAATTCATTATCTTTCTTTTTATGAATGGCCATTTAGGCAATTCCTGAATGGTGGGACAAAACACCAACTTATTGGTCAGTTATTGACTAATGGGTCTCTGAGCTCAATTGATTGTTTTCTGTGAATTCTATATAGTCAAAAATATGAGGACAGCCCCATGCTCGTCATATTCTAATGTTCAGATTATTTCTAATAATGATGAAATAGTTAAGGTCAATCCTAGCTGTTTTTAAATTGGATAAAAAAATACTCAGAAGGGAAGGTCACTCAGAAATATCCAATGACAAGTTATTTTTCAAAAGCAAGTAATAACTCATTATGTAGTTGGATGTGTGTGTGTGTATCAAACTACATGTGTATATGTATATACATGTCTATACAAATATGTGTGTGTGTGTATCTATCTATCTATCTATCTATCTATCTATCTATCTATCTATCTATCTATCTATCTATCTATCTATCTATCTATCTATCGATATTTGTATGCCCCTAGTTTTCTTTGTACTGTTACTTGAGATCCAAAGTTGTCTGGAAGCTAAACAATTTATTAGAACACATAAAATTGTGGTTCTATCAAATAATATTTAGAACCATTGTTTTTGTCTTTGTTTACATTCTTTGACCACCTAAAGCTTCTGGGCAAGTGCAATAAATCATGTAAATCAGTTAAATCATATGCATACTACAATATATGATATACAACAAGATTTTCTTTCATAAAATCAAACAGCAGAGTCATGCAATATATCTGATGTGGGCTTCATCACTTATATAAAGGTATTATGTTCTTCTTTGACTGAAGATTAGCATGGCGTCTAGACAGGTCACCTCTAATGCTGTTCCAGACAGCTGAAATTTGGTTAGCTTCTATTACTCTCCATATTTAAATTCTACATTCCGGTTTTGTCTTCCAAATTTAGATAAACTGATTTGAAGATTGAGAAAAGTAAATGTACACTACCAGTAGGATATAATGAACATACATAAAAGACTAATGGTGAATGCTTATTATATCATATCTTTATACCTTTTAACATTTCCTGAATCTTTATTTCTATCTGTATACATTAGAGTGTTTCCAACTTTTTTTTAAAAAAAAATCTGAAAATAAATTTCTTTTCATATTGTTGGTTGCATAAATTGATGGTCCCTAATATTTTGGAGCCATGACCACATTTGGAATTATAAAGGATATTGCTGTAAAATGGTTGTAGGATGTGCAATATAATTGCTCTTATATTTATAATATCTAATCAGTTACTAATTGCTAAGATTCTCATATTTGTTTGATTGTCTGTCACCATCAATTGGGAAAAATGGTGTATCATGGGGCCACTATTTTTGAATCAACATACCTCAAATGGACGAACTTATAGAACATGTCCAAAATCAAGGATCCATGAGTCCCATGAGGTTGGAATTTGGCAAAGTTGTGGCGGCTTCTGTGCTGCTGTGTTGTCCTGTTGCAATCAGTTACGCTCATCTTTTCGTCATTTTCAGTGCTCCCTGCCAGCTTTCCACAAGGAACATTGGGAGAGACATTAGGTAGTTAGAAATTACTCCCATTCCCACTGCATTTTGGCACACTCATGTTCATTTTGTTTCTCTGTTTAAGTAATAAGAATGAAAAGTAGTTGTTGGGTGAAGTGACAATTATTTAGGCCAATTATTATTTTTATCATTCACCTCTGAATGTTTTGTGTGCTTTTTCTGAAGACTATTTCCCTCACCAAGAAAAAAGTGCAGTTCATATTGGTTTATCTGATGCACTGGTAGATTTTCCCTCCATTTATACTCATATTTTCTGTTTAGTTGAAATCCCTGAACTAAAGTCATATAAATCAGAATTTAAGCTAATAATAGAAGATTGAATAATAAAGAACAACGTATTAACATATATAAAAACAGCCCCCCAAAATGAGGGCTTGTTTTCTTATTGATTATAAATTTATATTCCTTTTAATCTTTGGCTATGTACATAATTTCACTAGGGTATTGAAAATGGGTCATGTAAAACATTTATTACAACAGTTCTTCATTTCTGTAGTTCTGTTTCATATTTATGTATGAAATGGACAGGACAGGGCTTAAATTTCTTCAGTTAGGATAGTTTTGATGTTAGTAGTTGGTGTCAAATTTAGAATTAAAGTTTAAAAGTGACTGACTTTAAGAAAGAAGTATTTACATTTGGATTTCAAAATTTAATCAAATCTATACACTACTCTGTAAGAAAATGGTCTGGTATAGGGATTGACTTGATGTGTTTTGTATTTTTTGACTATTTTGAGATTTAGACCTGGTTGTTATATTTGAGAACAGCAACAATTCTTTTCCCAATTGGTCAAATTAGTTATGGCTGAAGAATTTATTCATTTATTTTTGCTTCTCCCTGCAGTATGTTTTTGGGTCCTCTTAATTGTTTCATCTCTAGCTTTCTCCTTTGAAAATAACTTTTACAAAATACAGTTTATAATAGGCAGCTATATAAAAGTAATAAATAGAAACAAGAGAAGTCAAATATTTTAATAATAAAGATAACTAATTATTAAATAATTAAGAAAGATATTAATTAATTATTAAAACATGTTTCATGATTCATTTCATATAGCCCTAAATATTACTTTATTATCTAATGAGATATTTCTCATTGTTTTTACTGTTTATATTTCCTTTGTTTTCCATTTGACAGATTATATCTTTCAAAAATTAGATGAACAGAAAAGGCCAAACAGAAAAGGCAAAATGTAAAATCACTGAACCAGTAGTTACACCGGTCGGATTCCACCCCTGTCTATCACTACTATGTTTTATTCAGCCTTCAGAGACCACTGTAAAAAAAATGTTTCCTGTAGCTCAGGGTGTCAAACTTGCAGCATCATGGCGGCATCATGTGATGTATTGGGATGTTTTTCCCAGGGGTGGGCTTCAACATTTTTAGCAAAGGGCTTCTCTGCCTGGTTCCTGGCTTGGAATAGCCATGATGGGTGTGACCTAGTCAGCCTCCTGCACCATGGCTCCAGAGGCTCTCTGGAAGCTGGAAGCAGGCCTATTTCTGGCCTTTCCGAACTTCCGGGAGACCCGTTTTTCACCTCCCTGAGCCTCTGCATGGGCCTGCACTTACCTGCATTCAAAACGGGCCATGTGGGGACTCCTGGGAGAGGCAGGCAGGATGGTCGGGGTCAACCAGGAGTGGGATTTGGGGGTTCACTGAACTGCACAGAATTTTAGTTAGGGGCTCTACCGAACCCTGCGAACCCCCAGCAGCCCATCCCTGGTTTTTCCCCTTTGCTAAACTGGGCATAGGCATGGCCAGCAGATAACACATCTGGCCTGTGGGTCGGGAGTTTGACAGCCCTATAGCTCATCCTACTCAATGTGGGAAATTCAGTTGTAAAAACATGAGGTGAAGATATGGGAGATAGTGTTAGTTTGGGCCATCCTACATAGAGTAGCTCTACATTTATTGATATTCCATAGTTTTCATTTGCAGAATCCAAGATGCCTTCTTTAATCATATACTCGGCAATTTTTTAGCTGTAGATTTACCTTAAATGGTTCATTATAGTTTTTTCCCATAATGGCAACACTGGACAATATGACAAGAAAGTAGAGTAATTGCTTTTTTTATCCAGTGGCAGTTAATTTTCTGATACGTAAAAATAGTTTCAGATCTTTCAGTGTTCTGCACCATGTCAGATAATTCTAATATTGCTTTTTGTCTTCATAAATCAATCTAAGGAAAGAACAGCACTGAAGTGAACTTTAGTTTGATAATGTGTTTCAGAATTTCTTTCAGGGTGCTTTGAGTTTTTTTTATTTTGCTTCGCTGTTGGAAAATGTGCTATCTTGTGCGCATAGGAAGATGGATCACTTTTCTAATCTAGATGGTGAACAATCCATACATTTCTCATACCAATCCTGCTCAACTTTGTTATTTATCAAATCGAACATATATTTCTCCAGCTTTAAAAATCTCATCTTGTTATCACTCTAAGTTGCTACTTCATCAGTTCTGTCCTTGGTTTTGAATGTGACTTTAAGCTCCTTTTTCACAGCAACACCAGATTCACAGATTACTCTTTATAGCTGACAGCATGTCTCATTGCCAAAGGACTGCATGTCACCTTCTGTGTCTTGTCTGATTTGAACTAAAAGAGACAAGTGCACATTTTATTTTTTTAAAGAATAAATACAGTATAAGAAGATAAGAAATTATCTTCTTTCTTTTCAAGATGAACTCTGTTTGTTTCTTGAATCTGAACAGGATGTCCAGTAGACATTATCTGCAGATCTGAACACTGCAGGCCAGTACTCAAGCATCTCATGCTGCACGCACAATTCACGTTAGTATTAGAGAAGCATTCGTTTGCAAAGGAAGGTCTTTTTAATAACTGGTGTATTAGATGCAGAGTGTTGACAGTGCAAATGAAATTCCTTTGTAATAGAACATTAGCTGATTATCCTGATGACATTGACATAATTTTGTACAAAGTCCATTTGTTGTATCTTTTCTTACCAACAAATTAGACCTTTCCTGATACACCCACTCCATTTGTGACACGATTTTTCTTTGCCCTTTTTCTAAAGCCCTGTTTATCACCACTTCCAGTGTCTCCAGATCTCTTCATATTTCCATAGATCTCCATTTGCATCCTATAGCCTAGAAATATAGGAAATATAAGAAATATTAGGGAATTTACACTTTATACATTCATACAGTTTCCATCTTGATATCCAACTAGTAGCTTTAAAACCTCTAACAGCTTTCCAGATCTACTGTAATGCAAACATTTAGTTTATTGTGGCAATGAGACATTGTGTCAAGATTGAAAGAAGAGGAGTTATTAATGTCTTGTAAGTAATGGCTTGGTATACAGATGGGAAGACCAATTTTTTTATTCTTTATCTTGGAGCAGAGTTTATTTATATTTATTTATATTTATATTTCTATACCGCTCCCTCTCCCAAAAAAGGGACTCGGGGCGGTGTACAGCCTAATAAAAATACATAGAGTAAATATAATTTAAATAAATTTAAAACTGAATTAAATAGATAAACCGGCTGCATCCCGTCTAACTACAATTACACATTTAAAAATCCGGGATTAATAAAAATTTAAAATGGAAGATTAAAAACTAAAACCCAAAATTAGGTATAAAACCCCAAAAACCCTTACTGGGCCAGGCCAGCCTGTTTAAAAAATAGGGTCTTAACTGCGCGCCGGAAGGTCAGGATGTCCTCATGGCTCGTATCTCCGGGGGGAGATCATTCCACAGGGAGGGGGCTCCCACAGAGAAGGCCCGCACCCTCGGGGCCGCCAGCCGACAACGATCAGGCGGCGGTACCCCAAGTAGGGCAACCCTGTGGGAGCGTACTGGGCGACGGGAGGTAGACGATGGCAGTAGGCGGTCCCGTAGATACCCAGGTCCCGAGAGTTGAAAAGGTGTTCTGTCAATTCTAGGATCCAAGCAGGTTTGGGAAACAGGAGAGGAATGTTTAAAGTATTGCAAAAGAGAGTTGATGTGGGAGAATGTAATTTGGATTCCCAGGAGGAAGGGAGGGCATTCCAGAAGAGCAAAAGGTAGCAAAGTTTAGATAGTGTAGGTGGGAGGAAAAGAGTTAAGATGACTCCTTTCTAGGAGTTCTCACAGTATATATTTAATGGTGCAAGTAGTCTGTTTCAGTTAGGCAAGTTTTCTGCTATGGATGAGGATCTAGAAAGTAAACTGCTTAGAAGAACTTCAGTATGTCTTTCTTTGGTTTTTGGAGTCCGACAGTCAATAATTGGTCTCCAAAGGGAAGCTGTGTCAAAGTTTAAAATTTTTGCTTTGGTTTCCTGCCCACCAAAAAAGTCTGAGGAGATCGCAGCCATCAGTTCATAGTTGTCTCAAAAATACTTTTCAAAAGGCAACTGGACACTCTCTCTCTCTCTCTCTTTCCCTCCCTCCCTTCCATTGCCTTTTAAAAAAGCACATTTGAGGCAAGCCTGTGTGGTACTTTAAAATATGTTAATAATCCCTTCTATAGCTCACAGTCTACTTCATTAGTTATTTTGAATTTTGAAAAAGGAAAATTCAGTGTACATACAGTTGGTGGTGGGCTGTAAGGAACACAAGACAAAAGGAGAATGAGAAGAACAAATTAAAAAGAACACAGAACTACTTTGGACAGAAACCATAAATAAAGTTGCAGTAAAACTCACAGTTCTTGACAGTTATGTGTTTCTTTCTCTGGAAAGAAGAAACACCTCTGTCTCAGCCGATTACCCCTCATTCAGACCCTTATAAAATATTTTCTTGGCTAAGAAACAAAGAACCGCAGAAGAGCATGCAATCAGGATATTGGTAGTTCTTCACTTGAAGCACTGAATAAACATTCCCAGAGGATTCCTAAAATCAGAAGCCCCTGACAGGGGAAGGGGAAATCAGTTCATTCATTACAGAGAGCAGACAATTGTGTCTGCTACACTAAGTCTCAAGAGAGAGGAATAATCCCCTGTTGATTTTAGGCATTTCCTTATCTGTTTAATTTGTATCCATGCTCTTGATTGGTTTTTGACATTTATTTGACCCATTTTTTTGTAAAGTTTCAAACTTATTCTTGTTTCTTGCACTATTTTACTTTTGAAGATGTCTTGGTAAAAAAAAAAAGAGAAATTGTAGCTATACCATATATATCTGCCTGCTCAATATTCATGGATTTTATATGGATTATATGCATCTGCTGTCTGGCTCTTCAAGATAGGCACAAACTAAGCAAGAACTTCTCAGAGACTTCACTAAAGCTGTATTGGAACATAGATATAGGAACCAATACCACAGTGACAGTCATGTTGAATGTTGCAAAGCTGATCTTGACTTACATCTCTTTTTAAATGCAAATCCAGCATTTTTCCTGCTTCTCCATCTATTTAACTTCCTACCTTATAGTTCTCAGTTCTCATAATTGCTTTGTAATGGTAATTGCTTGCTCTTCTTGTTCAATTTCCATCCATTATACCTTGTCTGGCCTTCAGGTGTTTTGGAAAATAGCTTGACCCCCTTATCTCTGTGGCAGCCCCTCAAATATTGAATCAGTGCTATCATATCTTCCCAAGTCCATCTCTTAACTAGACTACCATGCCCAGTTCCTGCAACCATTCATTGTATGTTTTAGTCTCCAGTCTCCTAATCATCTTGGTTGCTCTTCTATGCATTCTTTCTAGAGTCTCAACATCTTTTTTATAGTGTGGTAACCAAAACTGGATGCAGTATGATAGGTGTGATCTTACTAAGGCTTTATAGAGTTATGGAGATACCTCACAACACCCAAGCCCCTAAGAAAACTTCACTGCCATGCAGTAGAATAATCTCTGAGTAATGCACAGGGTTTGTTTAGCTGAAATCAACTGTTGACCCTTCAGGAAAATATTTTGAAGAAGGCAGACACATGCTGAAAACAATGTTAGTTATGGTGTCTGAAAACATGGCTATAGATACTCAAATAAATCTCTCAATTTTCCCAACCTTTGATGGATGTTTACATCTACTGCTCTGAATACCTGGTAGCATTTGGTAAGTAGACTTACCCTAACTTAGATTTTATACTTTGTGCTAAATGTGGTTTGAATCCTTTAGGTTTTATTAAAATGTGTTTTTAAAATTATACCCCTTGGTCAGGTCAGGTCTTGATACTTGCAATATCTATGCATCAAAAGTATCTTGAAACCAAAAGTTCTTCCTTTCCATCATACCTGGTGTACACGTTTATTAGAACACTCATTCCACTGGCTGAAATGTACATATTCACTCTTTTCATACAATATATATGAAAGTGATAGTAATGTATAGTTATTGAAAGGACAGCGGAACGTAGAAGAGAAGCAAATTACTTGGATGCAGCAAAAACAGCGGGATGGAAATATTCAAACAGGAAGAAGCTGTGAGTTTCACAGAGTTCTGGTCACATTCTGGGTTTGTCTTGCTATGAAGAACATCCAATAATGTATTCATATATGCCATAAAAGTTTTCTACAAAACTGATAAATCTCCAGTCGATTTCCTATCAGCCCAGTGAAAAGACCTCACTGGAATTAGTGTTGGCATGTCATTTTGTATTTAAAAATGAATGATGTTTATAAATTTTCAAAGTTGGATGTTTCCAAGTAAATCACATCATTTTTCTGTCTCTCTCTGTCACTCATATTTACTACGTAGCTAAGCAGTTTGCAACATTTAAATTAGAAATGCTTACAGTTTGTGCTTGACTTAACAATCCAAACTTTCTTATTTATTTTATTTTATTTATTTGTTTGTCAAAAGCTTGCATTATAACAGAAACAAGAATAAACATAAGAGTAACTACAAGAAATAGGAACTAATAATTGGGGACAATAGGACAGGGATGGTAGGCACGATTGTGCACTTATGCACACTTCTTACAGACCTCTTAGGAATGGGGTGAAGTCAATACAGGTTAGTTTGAGGGTAAAGGAGTAGGAGTTTGAGCAGGTAACAACAGAATCAGGTAGTGAGTTCCAGACATTGACCACTCTGTTGCTGAAATCGTACTTCCTGCAATCGAGTTTGGAGTGGTTTACATTTAGTTTATATCTGTTGTGTGCTCTCTTTCTGTTGCTAAATGAGATAGTTGTTAAGTGAGCTTTGCCCCATTTTACGACCATTCCTGCCCAGTGGTGATGTGAATCACTGCACTTGTTAAGTTAGTAACACAGTTGTTAAATGGATTTGGCTTCCCCATTGATTTTGCCTGTCAGAAGATCGCAAAAGGTGATCATATAACCCTGGAACACTGCAACTGTCATGAATATGAGTCAGTTATCAAGTATCTGAATTTTGATCATGTGACTGTGGGGATGCTGCAATTGTTGTAAGTGTAAAATGATGATGTCACTTTTTTCAGTATCATTCTAACTTTGAACGGTCATTAAATGGACTGTTGTAAGTCGAGGATTACCGATATATCTCACAAATGGAGATTGGGATAAAGTATATACTGGCAGTCTAAAGCATGAAGTTTACATCAGTATTGCATAAAGAAATGCCCACCACTATTTAGAAACCACTTTCAAACACTTTTAATCTATAAAATTCATTATTAATTAAGAAGTTAGAAATCTTATTTTCTTGTGCAAAATTCTTGCTTCCACCTTTTCCCAGCCAACCAATCTGTTCATGCTATCTCATTTAGTGGCTTCAGATCCTTTATGTTCCCAATGAGAGCATGTACCTCTTTATGAATCTCCATGCTACTTCTGCAAGGAAACTATAGTCAAGTCATCCTTCACTCCTAACGGAATAATTTCTGGTTCTCTACCTTTTCCTTGAAAAAAAAGATCTATTTCTCTTTGCAGCTGAAGAGAGAACTGCAAAAGGTTTCTTTTTTATTTAATTCATTTTTATTAAGTTATAAAATATTATAAAATACAAAATCAAATAAGAGGACAATGAGGGCAAAGGGAAAGGGAAAAGAAAAGTGAGGAGTGGTGGTGAAAGACAAAGGAACACTGACTTCTGACGCTCTCTGTTACAGTAGAAAAGGGCATTATCAAAAATCACAACTTTTTGTTTTACCATAATAGTACTGTTGAAAGAAATATCCTTCTGGGTTCAGTTCCAAGTGGGGAAATAGACACTGGAAACATGGAGGCTGCTTGGAAGGTTTAATGGCTACAGGGCCACATGGCCTGGTGCTCCAGAGAAGAATGATCACATGCTTCAAGGTGAGAAGAGAAGGGAAGAAAAAAAGGGCTGAGGTGCTGAGAGTGTTCTGGATTGGTTGTTTTTATATTTGAAATACTTACTGTTCATTGGTCTGAAATCCGGCGGGAGATCCTCCTCCTGTCATTGGCTGGTGAGGCTCGGAGAGCCTTTAAAAGAAGGGCTGCCGCGCCTCCCAGTGTCTCCGTTTTCCTGTAATAAACAGAAAGAGCTGCCTTCAGTAAGAGTGCCTGCCTCGTTATTGCCGCCGCCAAAACACTGGCGACGAAGGTGGGATCGAGACAGCACTTTTAAAGAGTGCAAGTAGCGGCGGAGATCGAGCGGCACCATGTCCGGAAACAACGCCCCGCCGGAACAATTCAACCCGGCAAAGGAGGAATGGCAGACGTATGTGGACCGTTTCCTCATGTTCCTCGAGAGCAGCGATCTGAGCGGCGTATCGGAACATCGGAAGAGAGCGGTTTTCCTGACCCACTGCGGCCAAGCTGTATTCCGAATGGCGAAAGCACTAGCCTCACCAATCGATGTTAAGACGTTAACCTGGCCCGAACTGGAAAAAATCCTGCGAGCGCACTACGCTCCCACAGTTTCCTGCCTAATTAAGCACCATGAATTTTACCTCCGGAATCAAAAAGAAGGTGAATCTATCACCGACTTTGTGGCGGACTTGAGAGACATTGGGGGTGAATGCGAATTCTCGGATTTCAACGAAGCCCTAAGAGACCGGATTGTGTTAGGGTTAAAAGATCCGATACTACAGAGCAGACTGCTAAACCGACCCAAGATAACGGTGCAAGAAGCTATAGAAGAGGCCATCGCAGCCGAAGCCGCTCAGAAATCGGCAGCGAAAATGAAAAAGATTAACCAAGCTGCGCACTACAACTCCAAAGAAGCAACCAGACCAGAGGGGGTACGAGAAAAAACCTCAACACACCATGAGGACCTGGAAACCGAGTCCAGTAGTGAGGAGGATGAAGTTTGCCACCTAAAGACCGGTAGAGGAAAAAAAGAGCGGGCAAACAGACGGTTTGATTTTGAATGCAACCGTTGTGGAGGGAATCACCCCAGATCAGAGTGCCGTTTTATAGACGCGATATGCAGAAAGTGTGAGAAAAAAGGACACATCGCAAAGGTATGCAGAGCCAGGTCCAATTACAGTCCAAAGCGAAGAGGAAGCCCGCCCCCAAGAGAAAGAGAGAGAGAGAAAGAAAAGAAGACAAGCAGCCGTTGGAGCCAAGAAGGAAGGAATAGGAGATACAAAGAATCATCTTACAGGAAAGAAGAAACACACCAAACAGTCATAATTGGACACTCAAATACGAAAAATGTGAAGAAAGTCCACATTACAGTAAGAATTGAAGGACAGGACTGTGAAATGGAAGTAGACTCGGGATCATTTCTATCCATGGTCTCGTGGGATACTATCAAAGGTTTGATTCCAGATATACAACGAAGCGAACTAGAGAGACAGAACCTAACACTAAAAGACTACCAAGGCAACAAGATTCCGGTCGTAGGGGTTGGACACTTTCAGGTAACCTTCAAGAATCAAACCGAGATTCTACCCTTAACAATTGTTGACCAGAACAGACCAAGCCTTCTAGGATTGGAATGGTTCGAACCGCTCGGAATCGGGATGACCGGTATCAACCATATCACAGATGCAGACTGGGAGGCAGACCTCATTCAAGAATTCCAGGACCTGTTCAGTGGAGAATTAGGCAAGTACCGGGGTAACCCGATATCTTTCAACCTAGACCCTAAGGTAGCCCCAATTAGATTAAAGGCAAGGCGGGTACCCTTTGCGTTAAAGCCAAAAATAGAGGAACAACTAGATAAATTAATTAAGCAAGGGGTCCTCGTACCAGTTGACCATGCTAAATGGGAGACCCCTATAGTCACCCCTATCAAAGCGGATGGGTCGATTCGTATCTGCGGGGACTATAAGGTGACCCTTAACCATGCATTGCAACAGAGCGCATACCCCGTTCCTGTCGTACAACACTTGCTACACTCTATCAAAGGCAGAAAAATCTTCGCTAAACTCGATTTGGCCCAGGCTTACCAGCAACTGCCTGTAGACGAAAAAACAGCTGAAGCCCAAACGATCGTCACACACCGGGGCGCGTTTAAATGTAACCGCCTTCAATTTGGCGTTAGTGTGGCACCAGGCATTTTCCAATGTCTCATGGAACGCCTCCTACAGGGAATTCCAGGAGTCATTCCATACTTTGATGATGTCCTGATCGCAGCTAAAAACAAAATACAACTGCGAGACCGCCTAAGAAAAGTCCTCACCAAATTCACTGAATCAGGTCTCAAAGTCAAAAAAGATAAATGCACATTAATAACAGACAAAATAGAATTCTTGGGATACCTAATTGACGGCGACGGCATCCACCTGACAGAAGGAAAAACCCGTGCAATCAAAGACGCCCCCACCCCAACGAACAAGAGTGAACTGCAAGCCTTCCTAGGGTTAATAAATTTTTATCATGTTTTTCTGCCACAGAAAGCCACGGTAGCGGAACCCTTACATAGGCTCCTGGACAAAGACACGGTTTGGAAGTGGGGCAGTCGGGAGGAAACAGCATTTAACAAAATAAAAGACCTAATCACTTCAACAAAGGTACTAATACAATACAATGAGACTCTACCATTGATATTAACGTGCGATGCATCGCCTTATGGGGTCGGAGCTGTCTTGAGCCACCTTTTACCTGATGGCAGAGAGGCTCCGATTGCATTCTATTCCAAAACATTATCTAAAAGTCAAAGAAATTACAGTCAACTGGACAAAGAAGCACTAGCCATAATTTCAGGTATTAAACGTTTCCATGAATACCTTTATGGCCGACTGTTTTCTATAATTACCGACCACAAACCCTTACTAGGAATCCTGGCTGGGAACAAAGCGACTCCTAACATTTTATCACCCAGAATGACAAGATGGACAGAATTCCTTGCTGCATACAATTACACTTTGTCCTACCGTCCGGGTCCGTCCATCATGCACGCGGATGCACTAAGTCGTTGCCCGTTACCGGACAGTGATCCTGACCCAACACCCAGCACCTCAACATTTTTGATTGAAACCCTACCCGATTTTCCGATGACAACAGCAGACATCGCTCACAAAACCGCTAACGACCACCTACTGCATAAAGTGAGTGGGTGGATTACAAAGGGTTGGCCAGACACTAACCTACAAGACAGGTATAAACCTTTTAAACAAAGACAAACGGAACTTTCCGTGCTAAAGGGCTGTGTACTTTGGGGTGATCGAGTAGTTATTCCACTAAGACTGCGGGACCCAATTTTGAGACTATTGCATGAAGGACACCCCGGGGTCGTTAAAATGAAAAGTTTAGCCAGAAGTTATGTTTGGTGGCCTGGGTTAGACAAGGACGTTGTTGACTGGGTTGCGGGTTGCCAGCCATGCCAGACATCCCGGCCCTCACCCCCGAAGGCACCGGTCACTGAGTGGGATCTACCCAGGGGCCCATGGTCTAGAGTGCACATAGATTTTGCCGGTCCAACTAAGGGCCATACCTTTCTAATCCTGGTAGATGCTTACTCAAACTGGCTTGAAGTAAGCCTAATGCAATCTACCTCCTCCGAGGCTGTCACACGACAACTCGGAAAATGGTTTGCCACTCACGGGTTACCAGACGTCCTAGTTTCAGACAACGGACCTCAATTCACGGCTACAGAATTTGAGGGTTATCTCGCCAGCTTGGGCATACGCCATGCCCTAACTGCGCCGGCACATCCGGCAGCGAATGGATAAGCCGAATGCATGGTTCGGTTCACCAAGGAGACACTCTATAAGTTAGGCCAGGGCCCTATACAAACACGCATTGACAAATTATTATTCATACAACATACTACACCTAGCAGCACTACCAACAAAACTCCAGCCGAACTACTTATGGGGAGAAAATTACGCTCCCCTTTAGATAGACTACACCCTACATACTCCACAGACAAACCACTAGACTCTTCCAGCAAAATCCGAACATTCCAAATTGGAGACTTAGTTTACGCAAAAAATTTGGTAGGACACCCTTTATGGGTGCCAGCCACCATTACACAAAGCACAGGACCACGATCGTACCGGCTTACCACTTCTGACAACAGAAGTTGGAAGCGGCACATCGACCAACTTAGATCCCGCACCCTTACCAGACCTTGCGACTTTCCTGGGGGGGAAGGGGATCAACCACAAAGCAATCACGAAACAATAGACCCAAAACCAACCAACAATCAACAAACAACAAACCCACAAACAAACAATGACGACCTAACTTACACACATACACCCTCAAACCTAGCTCCGGTCGAGTTCCGCAGCTACGCACCTGAGCCTGGGGAAATTCCTGATGAAACATCTAACGGGACCGACGATAATCCAAGCCGAGGAGGGAGCGACCTGGCCATCTCAACTAGTCGAGCTAGGCCCGCTAGGAGTGACTCGGCCGGCTCGACCTTCCCGAAGTTTCCCAGGCCAGAGACGGGAGGAGCAACAGGTCCTTCCACACCGACCAGCAGCGATGACACTACTAAACCGCGCAAGTCCAGTCGGACCCACAGGAGCCCCGCCTATCTACGTGATTACGTAACATAGGCGCGGCTCCTGATTGGTCGGACTGGACCAAGAAGGGAGGGGTGTTCTGGATTGGTTGTTTTTATATTTGAAATACTTACTGTTCATTGGTCTGAAATCCGGCGGGAGATCCTCCTCCTGTCATTGGCTGGTGAGGCTCGGAGAGCCTTTAAAAGAAGGGCTGCCGCGCCTCCCAGTGTCTCTGTTTTCCTGTAATAAACAGAAAGAGCTGCCTTCAGTAAGAGTGCCTGCCTCGTTATTGCCGCCGCCAAAACAGAGAGTGCCTGGGTTTTATACCCTCTGTTGGGATTTGAATTGGAGCTTGTATTCTAATTGGTGTCAGACTCCCAGGGGCGGAGGTCTTAACTTTGTAGGCTGTCCTGAGAGCCTTGCTGGGTGATTATGCCCTTAAAAGAGCTTTTGGTAATTGCTATAGCTTTTACCTGGAGTTCCTTCTTATGTAAAGTATTCTGGCCCAGGCCTTAATGGCCCACCCTTTAACAAAGGTGGGGGTGAGTTTCTGCTTCTTGAGTGAGTTTCTGCTTCTTGAGTGACTACTCTTTTTAGGAGAAATATTCTGCCTTTTTAATATTTCCTAGGCTATTTCAATTTTCTAGGAGAGGGGTGGGTGCTAACTTCTTACAGTACGAACCAGTTATTTCTGCAAAAGTCTATCAGTCTAATCTACAAAACCCAAAGTCAAAATTTCATTCTTTTCCACATCAAGCATGAAGTTCAGAAGCGATTTCCATGTGGAAACAAAAGTACTTGTGTTCTTTTCTTTGAGTAGAGTAGTCAATTTTGCTATTTCAGCCAACTCAGCTTCTGCAACCATTCTACTATAATAGGAATTGAGGTGTCCTTCCATTTTTGTGCATGCAATAATCTTTCTAATGTCAATATTCCTTGACAAGGAATATTGTTTAACTTTTTGGTAAGTTCAAATATATTTTTATTGCTGGGAGAAAAGGCGCTGACAGGAAAGACTAGAATAAAAGTAGACTGTAGGCCTACACAGCCTCTTGAATTGGTATTAGTAGGGATATCCACAGAATCTGTACATTGAAACTCTGCCTTTTTAATGTGTATTGCACTGTACGTAAAAATAAGCAGTGTTTCGCCATCTGGACTTTTTTGACTAGATCATGTAGACACCTCAGATATGGACTGTGCTTTCAGATTTACTGTTTTTTAAGCATTTATCCAGCCTTTATTGCCTTCCATTATTTAATATACTAATTTTTAGTAGAAAAGTAGCAAACCAGTATTCCACAGAAATATATGCATATCCATACATAGATGCATTATTTTCTGTAAATGAGAGTTTCTTGAGAGTGCAAACCAAGATGGATAACAGACAAATATCCCTAAATTCTTTCTTGGTTGAAACTATTTTTTAACCTTCTCGATAAGAAACTTTATTAATGATTCCAGTGTTAATCTTACAATACCCCTTTGATTCTCTTGATTTGGTGAATCTTATCTTAATTGATTTAGCAGGTGTTTAATAGCCTGCCTCTGAGAAAACAAGAATTATGCCCTAGTGTCTACATGTATTGAATAACATTTGTGCATTTTATTACATGCAATAAATAAGCTCTAAGGATGGCCCTATTTGCGTTTTTAAAATAGATTAGTAAGCAAGTAATGTTAAGTCCTGTGGTAAAGTACAATAGCAAAGTGCCTCCATCAAATGCACTGGAAAAGAAACTTATTCTGGATATGGTATCTATTTTCTGTTTCCATAGGTATTTGATTCATGACTTTGGTGTTGTTAATCACATTTTATTGAAGGGCCAAAAAGGAAGATTTATATCAAGGAAAAGAAAATAGCAAAATTGAATTGGCTTTAATTAAGACCAGTAAATAAACACTTTAATCTAAATAAGCATAAAGTGCAGTTCAAAAGCAACTATTGGAAAAGTTATTCCAGATCCAAAGCATGGACATAAGCAGGAGATTTGCTATTAACATAATATAACTTAAAAAGAGTTGAACATAAATGCTTTATGATTGTTGAAACACCACCTGCACAGTTTAATTATTGGAATGAACATATCAATGAATCAAATATATAAAATGTCATTGCAAACTACTTTGGTAACAGGTGGGTAAAACACACAAATTTTGTGGAATAAACAGTTAACAGTGAATGGGATTAAATGTGTCCTATATTTCATATCTTCTGACTATAGAATCTAGCCATACTATAACAGTGAAACTCCAAGCCAGAAAGGACCATAAAATGAGCCAACCTAGAATCATAAATATTTTGTTATATTTCTACATAGACCTTTGCAAAATGACAAAAATGTTGTTAACTAAGACTGTGTACAAATATTTCCAAAATAAAATATGTGATTTTATTTGTATCAATGTATCTTGCAACAAGCAGTTTGACATAAGAATAGTTTACAGCTTTGGAGACAGTAAAAGTACACTTAACTAATTTAAATAAATTCAAGTCTTTGGGGGCAAATATATTATGTCCTAGGGAATTGAAGGAAGTAGCAGAAATGTTTGCAGAACCATTAACTGTATTTTTTGAGAATCCATGGAGAACCTGTAAGTTCCCAGAAGTCTAAAAGAGCAAATGTCATGCCCTTCTTCAGACAGGGAGGAAGGCTCAGAAGATTATAGATCTTTAATCTTGGTTGGCCTACTCAGCAAGATCCTATATACATTATTAAACAGCATTCATGAGAGTATTTAAATAGGAATGCAATAATTAGCAAGAACCAGCATGGATTTATCTCAAAGAAGTTATGCCTGAGAATCCATAGTCACTTTACCTTCAAAAATAGGAAAATGGTGATGATGTAGCATATTTTGACCTCATCAAAGGATTCAATGAAGTTATTTATGTATTTATTTTTTACGTTTTTATTCTGTCATTCTAAGTAGTTACTTATAAGTAGCTAATGGCAGAGGTAGGATTCTACCAGTTCGCACCTATTCTCTAGAACCGGTTGTTAACATTCTAAGCAGTTCAGAGAACCGGTTGTTAGAAGAAATTACTGGCCTAATCCTATAAGGAAGGATTCTGGTGTTGCTTACAGAAACTGCCTCCCTGTTAACCCTTATTACATTCTTGGCAGGACTAGACTTCCTGTCTCAGGAACGTCTCTGGAGTTTTTTTCCCCTTCTTTGCTGGTACTTTGCTTGTGTGGAGTGACCATTCCAAGTTACAATGGCACTGACCACTGATCATGACTTATAACCATTTTCACACTTACGACTGTTGTAGCATGCCCACAGTCATGAGAGGCCAGGCGAGGAGATATGTGAGTGATATTGAGTTGGCCACACCCAGCCAATAACATGACCACCAAGCCATGTCCACCCAGTCACATGACCACCAAGCCACGCCCACAGAACCGGTTGTTAAAATTTTTGAATCCCACCCCTGGCTAATGGTAACATAGATATATAATACTCCTTTCTCTATTTTCCCCACAACAGCGGCCCAGTGTGGTGTGCGGAGCTGAGAGATAGTGAATGGCCTAAAATCATCCAACCAGCTTTTATGTTTAAAACAGGACTAAAACTCACAGTCTCCTAGTTTCTAACTGCAAGACCAAACTAGCTTTCTAACAGACTCCTATAGTAACATACCCTTTAAACTTGTTTGTATTTTCCTTTCCTCCATCTTATATCCCAGCGAATTAGATAGTCTAATCTTTTTCTTGCATTGCCTTTGTTTCCAGGCCTTAACTCATACTTTTGTTTTCATAACTGATTCTGCAGACTTTTTCCAAAATTATCTCTCTGGCATTCTACAACTGTAGCCCAAAGGCACTTGAATACTGTGTCAAGTTCTAAGCACTGCAATCTAAAAAGAACATTAACAAATTCTGAGGGGAGTGAACAAAATGATAAAAGGATCAGGAAGTGAAGTCATATACAATCTCTTAAAGAAACTGGTTACATTTATCCTGCAGGAGAGAAGATTGAAGAGAAATATAACAGTCTTCAGATGTCTAAACAGTTGTCATATAGAGAGGAGAACTGGAAACAATATGTTAAAATTGCAGGCAAGTAGATCAAAATTAGATGCTAGGAAGAATTTAGTGAAGCCAAGAACTGTCAAACATTGGAAATAGGTTGCCTCACAAAGTAGAAAATTCCTTTTCACTGAAGGCAATTATTTGATCCAGCACTTATTTAAATTAGCACAAGATATAGCATTGGCTGTCAAATAGGGTGAATGGAATATTAGACGATCAAATCATGATGAATATATATTACTGTAGATATATCAGAAAAGCATTTGCTGAAGAATAATGGCATGAGAAAATAGGTACATCTCAATTCCTGCTGTTGACCGTTTTTTAAAAATGTAATGGAAGTGTAAAAAATTTCAAAAGTACTGAAAAGATATACAGATTATATACAAAGTGCTATTCAGAAAAAAATTAAATTTGAAATGAAATCGTATTTTTTTATTAGGTATAATCTGAGAATACATCAATGATAATAAGCTAATTTACTGAGATATATCCCCTATGGCAGTACGCTGATGATACTCAGCTGTACATCTCCACCCCGGGCCACCCCAACGAAGCCGTCGAAGTGATGTCCCGGTGCCTGGAGGCCGTGCGGAGTTGGATGGGTCATAACAGGCTTTGTCTCAACCCGACCAAAACCGAGTGGCTGTGGTTTCCTGCGCCCAGATACAGCCAGCTTGTTCCTTCGCTGGCCGTGGGGGGAGAGGTTTTGACCCCCGTGGAAAGGGCGCGCAATCTGGGTGTCCTCCTGGACATACGGCTGTCTTTAGAAGAACACATTGCAGCCGTCGCCAGGGGGGCTTTTTATCAGATTCGTCTGATCTACCAGTTGCGGCCCTTTCTGGATCTGGGCGCACTTCACACAGTCACTTCCGCCCTCGTCATCTCCCGCCTGGACTATTGCAATGCTCTCTACATGGGGCTCCCCTTGAAAAGTCTCCGGAGGTTGCAGTTGGTCCAGAATGCGGCCGCGCGGGTGATTGTGGGTGCCCCTCGGAGCTCCCACGTTACACCGCTTCTCCGCAGGCTGCGCTGGCTTCCTGTGGCCTTCCGGATTCTATTCAAGGTGGTACTGATGGTATTTAAAGTGCTCCATGGCTCGGGACCTGGGTACTTATGGGACCGCCTACTGCCATCGTCAACCTCCCGCCGCCCAGTACGCTCCCACAGGGTTGCCCTGCTTGGGGTGCCGCTGCCTGATCGTTGTCGGCTGACGGCCCCAAGAGTTCGGGCTTTCTCTGTGGGAGCTCCCTCCCTATGGAATGATCTCCCCCCGGAGATACGGGCCATGACGGATATCCTGACCTTCCGGCGCGCAGTGAAAACCCTATTTTTTAGACAGGCTGGCCTGGCCCAGTAATTGGGTTTCGGTTTTAAATTTAATTGGGTTTTAATGATCAATTTTATATTTCTAATTTTTAATTAAATCCCTGATTTTATACTTCTAAATTTTCAATTAGATGGGATACAGCCGGACCAATGTATTTAATATATTTTTAAACTGTATTTATAGTATATTTATTATGTGTTTTTAGTAGGCTGTACACCGCCCCGAGTCCCTTTTTGGGAGAGGGAGCAGTATAAAAGTTTGATAAATAAATAAATAAATGGCAGCAAGAATAATTTTGGGCAACACAGGAAGAAAGATACAATTTCCAATAATTTCAGATTGAGAACTGGAACTTGGAGAATATATAGCAAATGAACAATATCTGTGTACAACTGAAGTTTAACAAAATTTAAGCAAGAACGGTTCTCATACATGCAGTACAACCTGCTACACAGCATAGCAAATATTACAGTTACATACAACATACAGTTACAATACAATATTACATAGCAAAAAACTTACAATTTGGCTTCTAATTGGGCTTAATGTTTCCAAATGCTAAAATTTGGTAGGGGCACAAAAATTTATAAGTTAGATTCTTATGTAGTTGTTTCCTTTGATTTGCTTTTTTTCTTTGATATGCACAAACAATCATAAATGCAACAGATACCTTAGTATTAACTATTCAGTTTAACATAGAAAACTTTATTGTATACCAAATAATTTGATACAATTTACAGTTGTTGTTAATATTATATTTAGTCTTGGTCTCAGCTGTTTCACCGAAATCCAGACAGGAAGGAAAATAAACATCTCAAGGTAATGAGCAAATGAGTTTTTATTCGCCCACACAATGCTCCAGATTCAGGCAACACCGAGTAACCATTAGAAAATTAAACTCACTAGTTTATATTTATTTATTTATTTATTTATTTATTTATTTATTTATTTATTTATTTATTTATTTATTTATTAATTCGATTTATATACCGCCCCCCTCTCCCCAAAGGGACTCGGGGCGGTGAACAGCCAATAAAATACATATACAGAACACATATAAAGCATACAACATGATAATATTAAAATTTAAAAAATTGAATAAAAAATTGAATATAGTATGGCTATACACTAGTTAACAACTTAATGAGTTTATCCACCATCCGGTGAGTGCTACTGCATCACATCCGATCACCATGTAACACCCTATATACCGTGCTTTTATCCATCAATAACCCACCCCTATTTACCACATGTGTACACATATCATATTCTCTCATTGGATTTACAGATATTTAATAACCCATCACCCCTCTCGAGATCATTAGTTCAACAGGCAGTATATAAATCTCTTTGTCTACAACCCCCCACAGACTGTAACAGCTCAGCGTGTAATGTCAGCATGGTTTGTTATCTCCGTTGAAACAGTCGACTCCCCCGGTTGGGTGATTAACAGCACTTATCCCCTCGATAGCACAATGCGTGGTGTCACAGCTCCAGCACGTCCTGGAGACATGACAGGCGGCCCCTCTTACCAGGACTCCGCCAGCAATACAGTAAAAATATTATTATTAATTACAGTCATGTCAGTTACTTTAATTGCAACGTGGGTCCAGGTTTGTCGGGGTATGTACTATGGAAACGATGCACTAAACGATCTGCACATACATCTGATGCCTTCACCCAGGATGCTTCTGATAAATGGTAGCCCTTCCAACGTACTAAGTATTGGATACTATTCCTTCTTTTTCGTGAGTCGAGGATCCCAGCTATCTCAATGTAATCCGTATTGTGTTGATAACCCTTTTTTATTTCAGGTACTTCGACTTGGGAGTCAATGGGTTTTAATAAACTGACATGGAACACTGGGTGTATACGGCCCAACAATGATGGTAATTTCAATTCTACTGTGACAGGATTGATTATTTTTGTTATCAGAAATGGACTCAGATATTTGGGCCCTAATTTCTTACTGTTCAATTTCACCTTGATATATTTTGTTGACAGGTATACTCTATCTCCAACCTGGAAAAGTTTATGATCTTGCCGCTTCCTGTCTGCATATACTTTATAGTCTATTGCTGTTTTATCCAGAGCTTTTGTCACATGTATCCAACTAGCTTGTACTCGTTGTGCCCACTGTTGAACACTGATTGGGTCATTGGGGTAGTTATTCAGATCTGGTGATGGACTAAACTCCATGCCATTAGCTACATAGAATGGATGTATCCCGTACTACTGTGTACTGCGTTATTGTATGCGACTTCTGCAAACGGTAACAACTCCGCCCATTCTTGTTGTTGATAGGATACATAAGATCTTAAGTATCTCTCCACCATGACATTCACTTTTTCTGCGGCAGCATTCGTGCTCGGATGATAGGCCGAACTTAATCCCTGGGATGATCCCAACAAGCAGAGGAATGCTTTCCAGAAGTGAGCAGTAAACTATATTCCTCTATCATAGATCACTTGTCGAGGGATTCCATGTAATCTATAGACATGTTGTATGAACATATTAGCTAGCGATTTAGCCAATGGTAGCCCTTTACAAGGTACAAAATGTGCCTGTTTCAAGAATAAATCTATGATTGTCCATATCACTGTATATCCGTTACTGGTTGGCAGTTCTACTATAAAATCCATGGCAATAACCTGCCATGGATGTTGTGATTCAGACACTGTTTGTAACAATCCTAATGGCTTACCTAGTCTTGGTTTTGAAATTGCACAGGCATGACATCTGTTTATATATTGTTCTATATCAGACCTCATTTTCAGCCACCAAAATTGGCGTCGAACTAAATGTAAGGTTTTTAAAAATCCAAAACGTCCGGCTTGTTTGTCATCATGACATTTTTCCAAAATGTGATTCTTACATTTTACCAGTACATAAATCCTGCTTCCTTTCCACGCCAAATTATCTCTATAGGAAACCAAGTCAGTATTATTTGTAAGCCATGTATCTGTCCGAGTTGCTTCCCACAACATATCTTCCTTTATTTCTTTTAACTGTGTAGCCTGCCCATATTCTTTTGTGTGGTTTCTGGGATCAAAGGCTGAACAATCACATCTCGAAGTTTGTTGCATTGCGGTAGTCGGGACAGAGCATCTGCCATAAAATTCTGACCACCTGGTACATAGCGCAAATGAAAATTAAACCGTTTAAAATACATAGCCCACCGAACCTGTTTGGGAGATAACCGGCGGGGCATTTGTAAAGCTGCCAAATTGTTGTGGTCTGTCCAGACTTCAAAACTTTCTTTGGTGCCTTCTAATATATGTCTCCATGTATTCAATGCTCATTTCACTGCAAATGCTTCCTTCTCCCAAATTGCCCAACCTTTCTCTGTTGGGGTAAATTTCCGGGAGGTACAAGCACAAGGTTATAACAGTCCTTGTTCATTTATTTGCAAAAGGACAGCGCCAACAGCCACATTGCTGGCATCAGCTTGAACCACATATTTTTTCATGGGGTCAGGATGTTTTAGAATCAGTGCCTGAGAAAACAGTGTCTTCAAATTGTCGAATGTTTGTTGACAGGAAGCGTACTATTCCAGTTTTTGACCAGGCGTTGGCTTTGTTCTCTGATTCTTTGTTTTTAGTAGTTCAGTTAATGTTAACGCAATACCAGCAATCTGTGGTATAAATTGCCTATAAAAATTCGCAAAACCAAGGAAACTCTGCAATTGTTTACGGGTTTGTGGGGTTTCCCAATTTAAGACAGCGGTGACTTTGTTTGGATCCATTTCCACCACCATTATGGGAAATCTATATCCAAGATAGTCCAATTTACTGCAATGAAAATCACATTTCGACGATTTCACGTACAATTTAGCGTCTAACAACTTTCTCAAGACACTTCGTACTAATTGTACGTGTTCATCCAAAGTCTGTGTGTAAATTAGGATGTCATCTAAATATACTAGTACTCCATGATATAAATATTCATGCAGCACCTCATTAATCAACTGCATGAATACTGCGGGGGCAACTTGCAGTCCAAAAGGCATCACTTTAAATTGAAAACTACCAAGGGGACAATTGAAAGTCGCTTTTCACTCGTCTCCTTGTTTAACACGTATTCTGTAATATGCTTCACGCAAATCTAACTTTGTGAAAATTTTTCCAGTGGCCAACACGGCCAATAATTCACTGGTCAAAGGTAGAGGATATACGTTATTTATGCATACAGCATTCAGCCCTCTAAAATCCACACACAAATGCAAGGTTCCATCCTTCTCCTTAAACAATACTGGGGCAGTATATGTGATCATCCAGGCTGGATGAAACCGCGGACTAAGTTTTTATTTAAATAATTCCTCATTTCTTTCATCTCCTTGGGAGTCATTGCATACATACGAGGTTTAGGTAACTGCACCCCTGGGATCAATTCTATTGCACAGTCGGTTTTATGATGGGGGGGTAAGTGTTCGCATTCCTCCCCACTGAACACCTTTGCAAGATCCTGATACTCAGCCGGGTAGGGGAGTTTTTGATGTTCATCTATGGTGGTTGCTAATTCCCTTTGTGAAGTATGCATGAACTCCTCTGGATTTGCTTGAAGGGGATCCGGTCCTTCCTCCAGTCTTAAATGATGACAACCACCCTCCCACCATATAACGGACTCCCACCTATCTAACCACACGAAGCCTAGTATTAGTGCCTCGCGCATATGCAGAACAACAATAAATCATAGCTGTTCCCAATGAGCTCCAATTTCAAATTTAATAGGGGTAGTCATCGTCACAGCTGGGGACACCCCCAAGCATGGACCCATCCACCTGTTCAAAACTCATTGGTGTGGGCAGTTTTTCCACCTGTAATTTCAGTTCATCCACTACTCTTTGGCTAATAAGACACCTGGTACATCCCGTATCTATCAAGGCCCCATATCTTCCCCTTAGTCCCTTATTTCCCCCATCCAATATCACTGATATCACGAAAGGGCGAACTGGGGCACTCACCATCGTATCATCGTGGCTTTCCTCACCACTGTCATCCAACCCCAACACTGCTCTGGTTGACTACGTTCATCCGATTGACGTCTTGATGGTGATGCTTCCCCCTTCGTTTTCTGAACCAGCCCTTGTGATCATTCACTACTACTTCCTGGTTTCCTAAAACCAAATTTTGTCACTGCTCCCAGAGGTGCCTTTGCTGTTTGTTTCATACCTTCATTGGCAAGTTCAGGACATTCCAACACCCGATGTCCTACTAGATTACATCTGAAACACCTAATAGTTAGGCAGCCCCTGCCACTCAGTGGACTGTCTCCTGGTCTGCTTCGACCGCCCATGACATTGAGATCTGCTTTGGATACTTTTTGGAAGGAATCAGGCCTGGTTCTGAACTCCTTTAGTCCAACATCTAGTTCAACTACTGTTCTGTACCAGTCTGACAAATGTTGAGAGATTCCTCTATATAGACAAGCTTGTCTTAAACTACGATCTAAGCCGGCACGGAATTCTCGAACCAACAGACGCTCAGGTCAAGACCTTAACTTCCTAGCCAGACGTTGGAAATCCCGTACATATTCAGTTGCTGGTCTCCCATCTTGCCTCAAAGTCATTATAGCTTCCTCAGTTTGGTGAACGCGGGATCTATCTTCAAATTGGGTACGGAGTGAATCCAGAAACAGACTGACATCTACCAATTCTCATGCCCTTTCATTATGTAACTCCGCAACCCAGTCCACTGAATCTCCCATTAAAACTCCCGTGATAGTCACCACTATGGACCACTGGGATGGATAGCAAGATGCATATAATTCCAGGTCATTAACCACTTGGCTTAAGAACAGCACAATACGGTCTGGGTTACCATCAAACGTGGTTTGCAAGGGTGGTGGTCCCCACAACATATGCTGTGGCCATTGTCCAGACATTCCCTGATGACCCCAAGCACCCTCATGATGCCTATGCCGAGGTGGTGATTCCCTTCAAGCAAAACTAGAGGACACCAGCCTTGTCCCCCCCCCCCCCCCCCCGTCCTGGGTTCTGATGGCCCGGCAACATCAGCCAATGAAGTATCAAATCCAGGTGTCAAGTCACTTCCAGTCCTCTTACTATTACGTTCTCTCCCCTCCCTAGGGATAAAACTGAAATATGAAGTATCCTCAGTACGAGCTCCTGACCCTTCCCATCTGCCTTTTGGGCTGGAATCATGTATACTCAGATCTCCATACCTTATTCTCAGTAGTTCTATAGTACTGGCCCCCAAGCTGGAGGTGTACTCCAGGCATCTTCTTCAACTATTTTCCTTTCCCTCCACTTCTCAAATACTCCAGCATTGTGAAGTGCAAACACAGGGGGTTTTCCATGAATGCCTCGTCCTCACACTCCTCTTGGAAATCCAAATCACTCCTCTGATTTTCCCTTGTTTTATGTAGTTTAGGTCTAGTAACTCTTTGTACATCTTTGGGAATATCCCCAATATCACCAGAAGATGGTGTGTCACCACTTATAAATCCCTCTGTAGACTCACGCACTCTGGCATCCCCCAGAGAAATCTCTTCTTTGTCCACCTCAGATGCAACCGGCAAAACTGAATCCACATTTGCACTTTTTGCCATTTCTCCCCAATGCAGCACACCAAACAGTTCACGAGGGTTGTGATGAATGACAGGAGCACAAAAGGTTTTGAAGGGAGCTGACTTTCCTCTCAGCTGTTTCACCGAAATCCAGACAGGAAGGAAAATAAACGTCTCAAGGTAATGAGCAAATGAGTCTTTATTCGCCCACACAATGCTTCAGATTCAGGCAACACCGAGTAACCATGAGGAAATTAAAGTCAGCTCTGGCACGCCTCATAGCCAGAGCTGTATTTATACACTAGTTAACAACTTAATGAGTTTATCCACCATCCGGTGAATGCTACTGCATCATATCCAATCACCATGTAACACCCTATATACCGTACTTTTATTCATCAATAACCCACCCCTATTTACTACATGTGTACACATATCATATTCTCTCATTGGATTTACAGATATTTAGTGACCCATCACCCTTCTTGAGATTGTTAGTTCAACAGGCAGTATCTAAATCTCTTTGTCTACAACTCCCCACAGGCTGTAACAGCTCAGCGTGTGATGTCAGCATGGTTTGTTATCTCCGTTGAAATAGTCGACTCCCCCGGTCGGGTGATTAACAGCACTCATCCCCTTGATAGCACAATGCATGGTGTCACGGCTCCAGCACGTCCTGGAGACATGACACTTGGATATAAAACATAGACATTATGCTTACTGAATTAACATAACATTTGAAATAATAAATAATATTGATATAAACCTCTTATTTTTTCTGTCTTTAAAATTTTAAATTCTCTAAATATTAGGTGTTTATAATCATTCTCCATAGTCAATACTATATATAATATATAGTCAATAATATATAGTCCATACTATATGAATATAACTGCATTAAAACAATATAAAATATTATTTATGTTATAATAATGTAAAAAAATCAAATTAAAAGATGCATCCTAGGTGATAAGCCTTTTTGTTTTATCAGTTCTTGTTCTGTTCTTTCATCAAGCAATTTATGTGGCAAGAATTATACGGAATAATTATTTTGCATAGCAAAACTCCCAGGTTCAGTTCCTGGCACTTGTGATGACCCGTAGTCTCTCAAAATAACCCAAAACCCAAAACATACAGTACATTAAAGTCAAGTAATGCCGTCAACTTATCTTCAATGTTTTATTAGGCACAATTTAAAGTCACAAAAGTAAATAATGAGGCAAAAGGAAAGCAAAAACAAACCGCATTGATGAGAGTTCCGAAGCAAGCCAAGATAATCATACATTCCAGGAAGATAACTGGGGAGAGTCCATGGGAAGAACGCCAACCAAGATAAACCTCTTTCAAAGTAAACACGAAATTTGACTCCAGCAATTCTAATTACGCAGTTACACACTTATATACATAGCTCCCGGCTGCAAGCCACGAGGAGGATCATGATAATCTTCTCCTGAGTAGATCTCATTTTCCCTGATCCTCTCCTCCCTGCATGCCCTAGGATGGGTAGGGGATGGGCCTGGATCCTCCTCTGATTGCTCAGCCGGCCTCTGTCCTTCCCCAGCCTCCTCCACTGCCTCTGGAGCCACACTCACACTCCCTGTTGGCTGTTCCTCTTCTCCCTCAGAATCAGTCTCCACTAGGGTCATGACAGCATCTATTGATACTACTGGGATGTATTCTAAATGAAAATATGAAAAAAAACACCAAGTGTTATTTAGTATATTTGTTTCCCACAATGAATAATCCTAACGTGCATAATTCCCAGCCTGCTTGTCCAGCCTGCTGAAGGGTGGGTCAGACAATAACAGTAGTGTGGTAATGTTCTGACTCAATATAATTTAGTTATAAATGATATAATTATTATATATGCCATTACAATGTAGGAAATAGTCATTGAATTTTTAAGTATGCATAGTACATATTTATGTATGTGATTATGGTTCCCACCCACCCCAGAAGAACATCCATTGATACATAGGTCCTTAAGACTAGAAGAGAGACATAGAGTATTTTTATTTAAATCCTATATAAAAATTACAGCGGAAAAGTGACTTATGACAATTTTTCACCCTTATGACCATTGCAGCATCTTCATGGTCATGTGATTTACATTTGGATGCTTGACAACTGGTTCATATTTATGACAGTTGGGGTCCTATGTTCCCTTTTCGCAACCCTTTGACAAGCAGAGTCATTGGGGAAGCCAGATTCCCTTAACAACCATGTTACAAATTTAATAACTACAGTGATTCACTTAACAAACACGACCAGAAAAGTTGTAAAATGGGGCAAAACTCACTTAACAAATTTCTCACTTTGCAACATAAATGTTGGGCTCAATTTTAGTTGTATGTCGAGGACTACATGTATTTTGTGAAATACTATAAATGGGCATTGGTAAACTCTATGAAGAATTGTATTAATAGAAACTGTTAAGTGATCAAACTTGTATTGCTCATAGTGCATTATGTATTCTGGGCTATGTATAGAATTCTAAATAAAAATTTAACTCCAAATTTTTACAACACCAAATTTTGTTCTCAGAAAGCAAAATCCTGCCAACTGAATAAACGAAAGACCAGAAAGCGTATAGGTTGTCTTATTTCAAAATGTATACGTTGCACTGAATTTTAAAAATCATAATAACAAAAAAAAAAGCATTAAAATACAGATTTTTGTGTGACTGAAGCTCAACAGCAAAAAATCTGAAACTAATTATTTGGGAGAAAATTAATGATTTTTTCCCCACAATTATAGCAAGATTCTATGGTAAAATTTCTGAAAACTTATATTTTTTTCCCTTTATTTGCATACCATATTTTCCGGCGTATAAGACGACTTTTGAAATGAAAAAAAGTCAACCGAAAATCGGGGGCCATCTTATACACCCGGTCATCTTATATGCCGGAAAATACGGTACATCAGGAGTGAAGCTTGAGCGCTTTTACGCTTCCTCTTCCTCTTCGAGGGAGCCGAGAAATAAGTTTGCGAGCGCTTCCTCCAAGGCAAGGGAGAGATGCGAAGCGCAACCAGTCAGCTCGATTCGGAGTAATGCAGCGGTTCACAAGGACAAGGATCCCCCCTCACTCCCACTCGCCTTGAGCTTCTCTGGAGCTGCCGGCACGGAAGGGACGTCAAGGGAGGAGGCGCCACGGAAAGCTGGGAGCTCCCGGCGTGGCTCTGTCTTGTTTGCCTCCTGCGAGAAGCGAGGGATAACGGAGGGCGGCTCTAAGCCGCTCACCCACCCTGTGAAAGAGACACTTCGCTCTTTGACACCTTCGGGAGGTCGCCCGGCTTCTGCCTCTCTAGCTGCTATTCTCTCCTTCGGAGCTCTAGTGGCGGCAGATCGGGCTGTTTCCTTTCGCGGAGTAGCGGCCGGAATTTAAAAAAATATGTCATTAATAGAAATTTGTAGAGTTCATTTATAATGCTGACTGTATTGAATTGAATAAAAATGTATTTGCCTACACACTTAAGGAGAAGCATCTTAGTTTACAAATCCTTGCAGCTTAATTTTGAATACCCGTATTTTCTGGCGTATAAGACGACTTTTGAAAAAAAGTCAACTGAAAATCGGGGGTCGTCTTATACGCCCGGTCGTCTTATACACCGGAAAATATGGTACATTAAAGGCCTAGATAATTTACTTAAATGAAATGCTTATTCCTAAATGTGTGTTTATGCATTTGTGTGTGTGTGCATGAATGTGTATTTGTGTATGTATTAGTGCTTAATGTGTGTGCATTATTAAACAGAATATTGCCTAAAAATATTTACATTTGTACAAATTTTATAGGGTACCGTGATAGGTACAGTAGTTCATTTAGTAAACAATAGATTTATATCTTCAGCCAAAATATGAGAAATGACTGATCTTAAATTAAAAAAGGATTTATGGAAAAGTTTATTTTAATTAAAAATATTCTGAAGTTTTTTGATATAACATTTAATTAGGTGTTTCAATTATCTCTTTTAGAATATGAAATAAACATAAGTAAAGCAGCACTGAGGCCCAAATATTTAGGGGAAAAAGTGATGCAGGGGTTAGAAATGTAATTTATACAAAGAGGCTGAAGTAAGTCCATTTTATATAATTTGTCTTGCATAAATAATAAGTTTATCTGAAGCATCAGAAATCTTTTGTGGATGCTAAAGTCACTAGAGTAGTCGTGTGTAGAAACTTTCCTACAAAAATAAATTATGAGATGGGGAGACAGATCATGATTGTAAACAGGTATTCAGAGAAGAAGCAAGTGCTAGAATTAGAGAACCATGGAAAAAAGTAGGCATAACAACCTGTAAGATTCTTTGTGTGGGAAGAGGATGAATTATAGAAAATAAACAAAAAATATTTCATTTCAAACAACAGAAATAAAATTTTGTTGCAGCACAGCACAACATTGATTGAAGAAAAAAGAAAACCAACTTAAATGAAGACAGAGCTAGAACACCTTTTAGAAACAACCCAGGGTGATAAATTTTTCAATGACTAATAGCTACAAAAAAAAAAATGGAACCTGTAAAAACTGGAAAACTGCAGCCAGCCAAGAAATTCACTCAAAAAGTCTATACTATTTTACCCTTCTTTTTCTTTTCGGTGCTTCCCCACACCCATTGCCCCCTCCTGTAAATGTTAATTTGTATTCTATAGCTAGTTAAGTGTGATTAGTTCTCACTGCAATTTTTGGTTTGTGTGTGTTACATTGTTAGTATTTTTCTACCTAGATATTATTTTGTTCATCTGAGGCCCACCCTCTTATCCTCTCAAAATTGAAGTTGCAAGTCTTTGACTTATGGCCATAA
The DNA here is from genome assembly GCA_023653725.1 of Bungarus multicinctus. Lineage (NCBI taxonomy): Eukaryota > Metazoa > Chordata > Lepidosauria > Squamata > Elapidae > Bungarus > Bungarus multicinctus. Next base: position 61,752,926 of record CM042844.1, read on the forward strand.
TTGAGCCCAAAATGTATATTGCTAAGTGAGATGTTCGTTAAGTGAGTTTGCCCCATTTTATGTCTTTTCTTGCTACCTTTGTTAAGCACATCACTGCAGTTGTTAATTTAGTAGTAGCCTAGTTGTTACCATTGACTTTGCTTGATAGAAGGTCTCAAAAGTTAATCACGTGACCCTGGGACACTGCAACTGTCATGAATGGGAACCAGTTGCCAAGCATCTGAATTTTGTTCAGTCATAATTGTGAAAAATAGTCATAAGTAATTTTTTTCAGTGCTGTCATGATTTGAATGATCACTGAATGAAGAGTTGTAAGTTGAGGATTACCTATACTTCCTTGGTGAATAGATAAAACTACCCTGCTATGTGATGAGTTGCATGCAGTGTTAGTAGTACCTGTGTTTCCGCAACAATAAGACTGAATCTTCTATTAATTTTTGCTCCAGAAGATGCACTAGGTCTTATTTTCAAGAAAATATGGTATTAAAATGCTGACGATCTTAACTGGGGCTTATTTTGGGGATAGGGCTTATATTACGAGCATCCTGAAAAATCATGCTAGGGCTTATTTTCCAGTTGGCTCTTATTTTGGGGGAAACACAGTAGTAGAGACACAGAATCTGATCCTTTCATCAAAATGAAAAAAGTGGTATTGTGCCATTAACTCTCTTCTTTTCTCAGGTATGTGCAACATCACAAAAAATTATTAAAAGGATGCTTTTTGGCACAATCTTGTGATATTACTTTCACCATCTGATCCTCTGGTGATTGATTCAGAGCAGAAGTTCACAACTTTTTCCAGGCTGAGAGCTGCATTTAGTGCATTTTGTTCTGAGTAGCTTGCTGAGTTATATTCTGGAAGAAAAACTAAAACAAAAACCAAATTGGGAATTAAAGTAGTCTTTTCTTATATTTTGGCAACTGTTGATTTATCAGCTTCAGCTGTAGCTTTTGATTCTGCCTTGTCCAAACAAACCTGTTTATAACTCGATACAATAAGACACAAATTGTAGCTGGAAACCATTACTTCCTTTGGCCTACTCTTGTTCATATCAGAAAATAAGAAGGCAGGAAGACATGTTTAAAGCAGTCTTGTTTAGAATGATCTAGCCAATCATTTTACTTTATGAATGAAGCGGAAAAGTCCCAAATTATCTTCAGGGAAGGGAACTCTATTTGGATTATTTTTGTATTTATATTAATCAAATTCATATAACAGCCCATTTCATAGAAAGTGACCCTGAGTAGTGCACAACAGTACATTAAGAGTTAAACTTTAAAATGTAGAGTTAAGCTTTTCTTTAATTAGCTGCTCCAGACTCTGCTTAGACTCTCTACTTTGACCTAAAGGTGGTTTTTTCAAGAGGCAACTGGATTTTCTGGTTTTTCTCTGAAGACATTTCACTTCTCATCCAAGAAGCTTCTTTCTGGATGAGAAACGAAATGTCTTCAAAGAAAAACCATAAAGTCCAGTTGCCTTTTGAAAAAAGCACCTTTGGAACAACCATGATCTGGATAACTGAGAATCTCCATAGACACTCTCTACTTTGACCAATAGCTTTCTGGTTTCTTCTTCACATTGCAATCCTCTTGGCTATTTTTATGGGAATAGTGTTAGGATGTAATTCTTTCCTTATCAGTTGCTTTTCTCGGAGCACTTTCATGAAATGAAAGCTGGGTTGCTTCTGTGTTAGCAAATGTTCTGTCATTAGCTATAACATCTGTACAGGCTTGAAACTATCCAGCCCAGTTTGGCATACATTATAGTCCAAATACACATTTAAGACATGACATTGTCTTCTTTGGATTCTTTCAAAGAATAGAAGAGATTCATGAATCAATTTTGTATTTCCTTTCTTCCTGGACTTGTTTACATTTCATTGGGCAATGAAAGAGAGATATTCTCTGACAATATAATGTTAAAAAAGGATATTGCCTTAAGGTTCAACATGACATCTTCAGTGAGTATCTTTCTTTTATTGCCCAATGAAGCATAAACAACAATCAAGGAAGAAAGGAAACACAACATGGGAGAATTGATTGATGAATCTCTTCCATCCTTTGACAGAATGAAAGAAGAGAATATAATTTCACTTTCTCTGTTCTCTTCCTCCTTATTCTCTGCTGTATGTTCCACAGAAGGCATACAGAAACTGAAAAGAGATTACCTCCCCACCCCATGGTTAGAATTATTATTCACCAGTGGGAAATGTAGAAGGTAGGTAGAAGATGTATTGCTTCAAAGCTAGAATAAAGTATTAGAAGAACCTGCCAACCTCCAAATAATGGATTAAATAAAATATAGCTGTATATCTAGTGCCAGTTGCATCTTCTGCCTGTACAACTTGACAGGATTCAGAAAGTTTCTTGATCTTTACAGTGAGAATATTCTCACAAAATCCAGAAAGGGACTATGGAAATTTAAGGAAACAGAATGTACTTTGATTTTATTGTGCTGCAGTTCAGAGTATAGTAATATTTTATCATTTGTTCTTCCTATGTTTCCTACAGTTACTCCAGGCAGAGATCTAGGAAAACATGGAAGAGTTTAGTATAATATGTACATGTTGCCAAGTTGAGGAAAGATGCCACCTTTGTCAATTTCCCTGATAGATAATGTCAGTGAGAGTAAGTCCTATATACACAACTCCTGTATTTCCTAAAGACCATGTTCATTCTATGGGAACATTTAAATAAATTAAACAAAAGCATGGCCAGTTGTTTTTAGATGTTAACTGCCTTTCAGCAATATGCTAAATCTCAGAAAAGCACTAACCAAACTTAGGATTTTTTGCAACTTCGTTTTTTTGCTAGATCTTTAACTGATCTGGTTATGCATATTGAATGAATAAAGCCATCTTCCCATGCAATTCTAAGATCATATGGCTGGTTAGTTTTGCGCTTGTCATATGTGAATCAACCTATTCTGTCTTAACATTGTGGGTGAACATAATGATCAGCAAGCCATGATTAATAGAAATTGATTTCATGTTATCTATGAATTCATGAAGATATTCCTCAACTATTTTACCCCTTAATAATGATTAATTATAATAATTTGCATTCTACTATAGTTAATTTGAAAAGACTTCTGAATGGAGATTATTTAAATATCCAATAATAATTGTCTTCCTGCAGAAATATTGCAAAGAGTAATGAAATAGTACATGTATTGCTACATAGAAAGTGTAATAAAGATACTCCTTGACCACAATTAGCCCAAAATTTCTGTTGCTAAGTGAGACAATTTTTAAGTGAATTTTGCACCATTTTACAACCTTTATTGTCACAGTTGGTCAATGAATGACTGCAATTGTTAGGTTAATAACATGGTTATTAAGTGAATCTGGCTTCCTATTAACTTTGCTTGTCAGAAGATTGCAAAAGGTGATCCCTTGTATATTGTGACCCTCATAAATAGTGTATGAGTCATTTGCCAAGTATCTGAATTTTAATCATTATGGCTATGACTATGGGGATGCTGCCACTGTCATAAGTGTGAAAAACAGTCAAGTCACTTTTTTTCTGTGTCATTGTGACTTCGAATAGCAATTAAATGAACTGTTGTAAATTGAGGACTACCTGTACGTATTGTATGTACATAATATATACTAGTGGTGGGATTCAAATAATTTAATAACTGGTTAACCCAGGGTCAGGTTGGCCATCGTGGGAGGTGTGATCCATCCCAATCCTCCAGCTCCACCACACATGCAGGACAAACCTCCGTGACATCCAACTGTGAACTGATTGTTAAATCCCCCCCCCCCCATTATCAAAGTGGATCTTGGGTGTTCCGCTGCAATGGAGAAATGGGAAACGGAGCATCTGACATGAGGGAAGGAGAGATAAGAAAGAAGGAAAGTGGGCTTGTTCCCTCATGCCAGCGGTTCCATTCCCCATTTTTCCATTGCAGTACAGCACAACTCCCAGGATCCAGTTTGATAGTTTGGGGGGGGGGGTAATTTAACAACCGGTTCATATGAACCTGTATGAACCGGCTGAATCCCACCACTGATATGTACTTTGTATATTTGGACAAAGAGTTCTGCAATAAATTAATTCAATAAAATTCATAGCCCATGTATTAAAAGTCATTGTTCTCTTTTCCATTTTTCTCTTTTCTTCTAACTGAAGCACCTTTTAGAACGTGAAATTGAAGATGTTGGAGTATTTGGCAGCTATGAGGCAATTCCTAATAGAACAGTAACTGATTAGTGACCCTTTCTCCCTGGTGCTAAAATAAGAAATTATGGCTGTCAATATGTTCCAAGATGGAGTATTTTGACTCATGCCAACAAGACAGAAAAGTCCCAATCTTCTCTCGATGCATTTTAGAGCTCAGCTAAGGCCACAGGTGCCTTTCCTAATGATTGCTATTCACATAGCATTACTGAAGACTGGATTAGATGTCAACTCATCTCATTATAAAGAAACGCTGAGATATCTCCTCTGAATACGCTGGCAATATTCAAATTAGACAGTTACACACAGCAACAGGAGAATATTCAAGGAAGCCAACAACTTGCATTGTTATATATTTCAGTATTTACTACCTTTACCTGCAAGCATTCACTCATCACACTATCCATAAATATGTAGAAAAAGAATTGCCATAAGCTCACACTGGCAATACAGTAGATTTGTGTGTGTGTGATTTCTTAGTAGGCATTTTTGGAAAAATCACTCTACTTTGGTCACAGAATTTTCTGAGAAGGTGAAGCTCTTTGGTAGACTTTTATTTTTTTCATCTTTTTTCTCACTGGGTTAAAAAAGAAGTATAGAAGACTTCTCAATGTCATTTTATTGCTAGTGCAAATGGATCACTACAATACATTTAAAACCAAAGAAGCAACAACCACAGCGGTGTATTTGCTATTAAAGGTTTCTGTTGAAACAGGACTCACAAGAGAGGTTTGAGATATCTAGTATGGACCTCAATCCTGTATGTCATGCTGTCCAGTCAGAACAAATATCATATATCCCTATGCTTTCCTTAACATGTTGAATAATAAAAATAAAAGATTATAATGGATAGCTATCCACATAATAAAAGCCTGTTTTTTGTTATGTTAACCTCTGAAAGAATCAGAAGGAAAAAAATGGCCAATTAAAACCTGAAAAAATAAACTAATGACAGATCTATCAATGAAATCTGATTCTCAGTCTTCAAAGGCCAACCATTTTGTCTTTTCAGAACTTTGAATACAGACACAGAAAGCATATTTGGATAATTGACTGAGGACCATGTAACCAATTTGCATTTCAAGAATGCTTTTAATGCCTTTTCTTTTGGTATAATATTAACATCATAAAAACTTTCAATTACCTTGGAGGTCTGAAGCCTTCCTAAATGATAAAGGGATAGCAACAAGAAAAAGAAATAAAAGGTACTGTCTTTAGTATGAAAGCCAAGGAGAAATACACATAAAATACATTTTGAGACCTGCTTCCCTCATCTATATTAAAACAGCTTAAACTGGTAAATATTTAATTGCTTCTGAGTTTTTTAGGCTACTTTCATTATAAAATTCATGATTAAATGATACTTCACTACTCAGTTAATAATAAAAGGTTAACCAAAGTCATAGTAAAGTTCAGTCCATCAAGAAAAGAAGAAAATGCGCCACACACCCAGCAGACTATTGCTATCTTAAAAATGAAGAAGCAATTTTTTCAAAGGAACAGAAGTTACTGAAATAAAAACTCTCCTGATTTGGAATGTGAACAAATCCAAAGAACTGTGAACAATTGTCTAAGAACTGTACATTTAAATACTGCACATTTTACTGTACATTATCAGTAGGTAAGGAGATGAAAGCATGCTGGTAACTACAGAAGCTCACTAAAATATGTTAAAATTCAACTATTCGAGAAAGGACATATCTATAAAATGCCTTTGTGGGGGAGAGTTTAATGGCATTGAAAATGTTTTATGTTTATTTGTTTGTGAAATGCACATTGTGCCAAATGGGGTTAATAGCCCTTAGATTCAGTTTAGATTCAGATGATAGGATTTATAATCTGGGTATAGATTTTATTGTTTAAACAACATTCTTTGCATGGTAAGTATAAACTAGAATTGCACTTTCTTGTTGCAAGGCATCTGTAGTTCCATTATTGGAAGATACTGGCAAATGCAGGCAATCCTTGACTTACAATAGTTAATTTAGTGACCATTTGAAGTTACAATGGCACAGAAAAAAATGACTTATGATCATTTTTCACACTTATGACTGTTGCAGCATCCTGATATGTGATCAAAATTCAAATGCTTGGCAATCGACTCATTTTTCTGATGTTTGCAGTGTCCTGGAAACATGCGATCAACTTTTGCGGTCTTCTGACAAAGTCAGTGAGGAAGTTAGATTCACTTAACAATTATGTCACTAATTTAACAACTTCCTTTCTTCCGCATCAGTGTCAACTCTTGAATAAAAAGAACTAACTTATGTCCTCTATGCCTACGTTGAACTGGAAGTCTATAAGACCCTACATGTATTGACTAAATAAAAAAATATAATGTTAACAGTTCTGCCATGAATTGGGAAGGAATGAATCACTACTAAATGTGATGAATTGCAATGCAAACCTTTATACATTTCTGAAGAAATGTCCAGTTAAATTCAATAGAGTTATTGATAAGTGGGTGCTTGCTTTAATTGTGGGACAACACCATTATTCGAGCATAGAAATATGAAATATATTTCATAATTCATATTTAGGAAGGTGTAAATTATGGAGGTTTGGTGATACTTAACATGAATCTGACCGTTGATGGCTGACCTTTTTTCATGGCTAAAATGTTACTGTTTTAAATACCAACTGACCACAACCTCTTTGCTCTCTCTGTTAGGAGTTTCTACAGTCCCTCTGTTTTCCCTGCAGACGATGAGTTTTAAGTTCAAGACTTTGAATGTGTCTGCAGTGCTATTGATTTTTAAATACAGTTTACTTGTCTAAAGTACCTTGAAGCATATTGCGAAAACCAGCTTGGCTGAGAAGGAAAAATGTCAAACTTTGGCCTGCAGAAACTCATGGGATGTCTCTAAAATTGGCAATTGTTGGGAATGTCAGCAGTAGCTGCAAAAATGGGCATGACAGTACAAATTACATGCCTTTACCACTTTCTGCCCTTTATACAGCTAACTGTGCCATGGGACTTGAATGACTTTAAGACATTCGGCCTAGTTTTGTTTATTTATTTGATTGTACTAATAAAGTGTGCCATCAAATGAGAGATAATGTCAATGGCTCTAAGCGCTGTACATAAAGGGTGGAGCATTTGATAATCCCTTGCTTAAACTTATACAATATGTATATGAAGTTAATAAATAACAACTATATCTATATGTCATCTACAGTATATCTATCTATATAATCAATCTGTTCTGTAAGAATGCAGAGATAAGGCTGTAGATATACCTGGGGTAGTTGGGTCTTGACAGAAACTACTACCGGTGGCAATATTTTCCTGATATGTGTTTTGGGAAAGCCATCTGTCAGCTGTCACCTTATGCTTGCTTGTGCCTCACTACTATGCAGTGACAGTCTGCCATGAACTATTGGGGTGGTGGAAATGAAGGGAGGATACTTGGGGGAAAATGAAAGTTGAAGCTGCGTCCAGTCACCTCTACAAGATTGCCCAGCTGGAAGGAGGAGGGAGTCACATACCATCCTCGCTCAGAATGACCATTCTGACCAGAATGACCAGAATGACCATTACAGAGACATCCTGCAGGAATTTGCTCGGTGGGCAGTGAAAGGTAGACAAGAGGGGGGAGTTGAACCTAGTGATTTTGGTGTGCAAATCTCAGTTCTGGCTTTTCCTTATTCACTAATTCACTTGACCTCCATTAAATTATACATTTCTCAGCAAATGGAGTTAAGGATCGTTCTTACTTAGATGTTCAAACTGAGGCAGATCTGACACCACCTCTATGTTCTAGTTTTGGCCAGTCTTCTCGAGTATAGAAGATGTTTACTTACATGTATGGATGTATATGCACAATGGGAAATAATTAGGTGGTCAGAGTTGTTTCTATAATAAGAGCAGTCCACAGTAGTGACATAGTAAGAACAATTACAAGTTGTAATTATCTCCTGTGTGCTTCTACCATATGTGTGTTGATAGTGTGTTTGCATATTAATTCCCTTATCTCCTTATATTGGACTGGAAATGAAAAACAATTGCTTCTCACATATGAAATTACAAAACGAATAAAAGAGTGTTGATTTGATCTTTCCTCTTCCTTTTGCTTGAACTAGTTCTGAACTATGGACTATAACTAAATAGGATGGTACAATGTTAACTTTTGACACAGGCAGATCTAATTTTTGAAAATAGTCTCTCTGATGTATTGTGTGAATACAGATAGCAATTATTTATTTGAGAGGATTCTTTTTCTGTAGGGCAAGTTAGTTCCTTTTGCTTTGAACAGTAAAACTGGAACAAGAGGTAAGTAAGATTAAATGTGTATTTGAATATAGACAGATGATGAGTAGCAGCTGCATAATCAGCAAAAATAAGCATTTATTTCCCAGGATAAGCAGTCAGTATGCTTATCGTAGGAGTTTAACATATTTTATCAGTTCCCACAGGTCCTCAGGTGCTAGTAAGATAGTTTCATAGTATTTGTTTATGTGACTTTAGAAAGAAAATGGATGGAGGTAGCATCTTCCCTACACTGGTAGCATTAAGATAAATGTGGAATGGCAGTTTTTCATTTATTACAGACTAGTAGACTCCAACTATTTGTTTCATTTTCAAAGGTTGAGAGGAAATGCAAATTAAGAAGCTGGAATGAATGATGCATTAGAACAGTATTTAACATAGGGGGTCAGGTGACCTTACTTAAGGATAGCTCTCCAAAGCTGGAACACATGTTCTTTCCAGTAACCTTCCAGCTTTGAAATATTATTCTTTTGTTTTTTAAATGTGCAGCATGCTTAGGAGGAGAAAGGAACTTGGTGATAATACTCAATGACAAATCCAAGGCTAAAGCTGGTAGGGCTGAGAGGAAAGCCCTTTTGTGTATTTGAGATCCATATACATTTGTGGAATATGTGGAGCATGGAAAGAAAGCTGGATGAATACAAATGCAATGATAAAATGTAAAGCCAGAATATATTGTTATCGCCAAACCAAATTTAGCAGTCTGATTTTTTCTTCTTCATTAATAAGAATATCTATTTCTATTTCTATCTCTATCTATCTCTATCTATAGTGGGGCATCATCTTTCTCCAAATATTAGATATATTTATATTCATGTGGGACAACCATTTTATCCCCTTGTGGCTTGATTTTATTCATGAGTAACTGTCAGCACAGTCCACTGTACATAAATCTTATACTCTAAAGAAATATTTACAGACCCCTCACATCCTGGACATAAACTGTTTCAACTCCTTCCCTCAAAACGATGCTATCGAGCACTGCTCACCAGAACAACTAGACACAAGAACAGTTTTTTTTCCCGAAAGCCATCACTCTGCTAAACAAATAATTCCCTTATCTCTATTTACAAAGTGTACACTATTACTACTGTTAATCTTCTCATCACTCCTTATCACGCATCCCCTCCCACTTGTGACTGTAACTTTGTTGCTTGTATCCTCTGTTTCCTAGTATGATTTGATGTTGATTGTACCCTATGACTATCATTAAGTGTTGTACATTATGATTCTTAATTCTTAATGAATGTTCCTTCTTTATGTATGCTGAGAGTATTTACACCAAGACAAATTCCTTGTGTGTCCAATCACACCTGGCCAATAAAGTATTCTATTCTATTCTATTCTATTCTATTCTATTCTATTCTATTCTATTCTATACCTGGAATCTAAATTCCCCTGACAATTAAAGACACAATGACAAGAATTTGTTGTATATTTGTTAAGAGCAGGTGTGGGATTCAAATTTTTTAACAACTGGTTCTGTGGGCGTGGCTTAGTTGGTGGGTGTGACTTGGTTGTCATGTTATTGGCTGGGTGTGGCCAACTCAATATCACTCACACATCTCCTCGCCTGACCTCTCATGACTGTGGGGATCCTACAACAGTCGTAAGTGTGAAAAATGGTTATAAGTCATGATCAGTGGTCAGTGCCATTGTAACTTTGAATGGTCACTGTACACAAGCAAAGTACCAGCAAAGGAGGGGAAAAAAGCTCCAGAGAAGTTCCTGAGACAGGAAGTCTAGTCCTGCCAAGAACGTAATAAGGGTTAACGGAGAGACAGTTTCTGAAAGCAACACCAGAATGTTTCCTTCCTGCATTCCAGGATTCTGGAATTCCAGGATTTCTTCTAACAACTGGTTCTCCGAACTGCTTAGAATATTAACAACTGGTTCTAGCGAATAGGTGCGAACTGGTAGAATCCCACACCTGGTTGAGAATGATAAATCATCGTGACATGAGAACATGTGTTCAGAAGCACGGAAACATATCAAAATGATAGGCAGAATTTGTGACAGGATAATTATCTGTCTTTGTAAAAAATGAATATTCAGACTTTATTTATTGACAGTGACAACGTTCTCATTTATGAATTCTTGAGTTGCAAAAGTGTAATGATACATGAAGGATATGGATTATGACAATCAAAGGAGGACCATATCTCCATGATACCTTTCACCAAAATAATATTTTCCACTTGTTAGAAATTATCAACTGACATATTAGTGATGTACCGTTATATAAGATCTGAAACCAAAGTCTCAGGGATATAATAGTCTATATTTATGTAATTATTTTAACTATCTCTCATTTTTTTTATCTGAATTTTTATTATGACCAGATAAATAAATTTTTATAATGGTTCCCTTTGGCTACATATAATATTTAATTTTATACTGTTGGTATACAAATTTTTTATTATTTATTTAATTAACATTAGTTAATATTTTAACATTTATTTCTTCATATCAAGAAAGTATATATAATAGCAAATACAATGTTCAGTAAAATTAATCATGGTTTATTAGGTTGAGAGTTTGTGCTTATATTTTTTTTGTTCTTTGTATTGCAATGCTAAATTTACACATACAGAATGTGGCTACTGTTTTATGTGAGTTTAATGTGAACTTAATGTATAAACTCACAGGTATGAAACCACAATCTGATTTTAATTTGTAGTCTTGTATCAATCATTGTTGTTCTGCTCTGTATATAAAGTGTCATCTTCTATTAAAGCATACATAATGTGTATTACCATAATTTGCTTTTAATCTCCTAATCAGAATTATAATTATTTGGGGGGATTTAACATAACTACATTATTCGGCCAGTATCTTTTTAGGGAAAAAGAATTTCAATATAATAAGTTTTCCCTGAACTACCAGATCTAAGTTGCAAACATATAGATAACCACCAGATGTAATACTTTTATAGGTCTCTTGGGTGCCATCTAGTAGCTGTCTGGATTTTTGCAGATCCAGATCTGAGAGCCATAAAGTTATTTTAAAAATGTTGAACTATCAGAAGAAAAGATATACCTACTAAGATTTCTATATTGCAACGGTGTGAAAGATTTTTTCCGGAATAAAAGTTGGTATCCCTGTTCTTTGCCTCATGAACAGAAGTTCTAATTGTGGAAGAAAAATAGAACTGTTAATTGTATATGTCATTTTATAATAGGATGAAAGATATGATGCTGATGGATATAAATTGTGCTGGGATTAGATTTTAACCTACTATCTGACTTTTTTCAGGCATGAAGCTCTCTTGATCCAATCATTATCAGTTCAATTAGAATTAGAGTATAATGTCATGGGGACAAAAACGAATCCATAGTTCCTTGTTGAAATTTTTTGAAACAACTTGGGACACTCTAGGGCAGGGGTATCAAACCTGATCACATTGCGGGCCATATCATGATGTATCGCAATGTCTTTTGCCTTTGTGGAGCCAGAGTGGCCACCAGTTTGAAGGGATGCCAATAATTGCTATGCCACCACACTCTGCACCAGTTGAAGCTTCCAAATGCTCTTCAAGGGTAGCCCCATGTAAAGTGCATTGTAGTAGTCCAGACGTGAGATGTCCAGGGCTTTAATGATTGAGCACAGGACTTCCTGATCCAGGAGAGACTGCAACCTAAAATTGTATAAAGGATGTTCTTGCTGTGACCACCATCTGCTCTTCAAACAGGAGTTGCAAATCCAGGAAGACGCCCAAGCTGCGATCCTGGTCTATCAGGGATTCTACAAAGAAAAGAATTGCAAAAAATATTCACACTATAGCTTCTTTAGATTGTATATTCAATTACAAGTAACCAATCATTTTCTAATTGCTCTTATTTGGATATTATGGATTGTATGTGTTTTTATTTGTAATTCCAACTTTTTAAAAAAAAAAAAAAACCTTAATAATCTTTATTTTAAGACATTAACGGTAAGGGCCTTTCTTGAATAGGCTACTTTAACCACAATAGATTAGGTGGCAATTGTATCCATGGAACTGCCCTTGAATACCATTAAGAAGTTTTAGCTAGTTAGAATATGGCTGCTATATAATTTATTTGAAAAAGGGACCTTCAACTCACAGACTCTATAAACGTCTTTGATTTCAACCTGCAATCTCCAGAGTTCCTTATGCAACTGAAGATCACAGGTCAAATTTCTGATTTTTTTAATTAGACATTTTTGTGAGAAATGACTTAATTAAAGGTATAAATGAATATGTGGAAGTCTTATTCATGCATATGTTCTTGGAAGATGCAATCTCAAACCAAATCAATCTTTGCACTAAATAGTGTCCCTAACCAGACTATTGCAGCCATTAGGTACAACCCTGTCCCATCTTCTGAAAAAAAAAAGTGTGTTGTTCTATCCATGATTCCTATTAGTAGCTTATGGCAATAGCAATAGGACTTAGACTTACTGTACATACTACTTTGCAGTGCTTTACAGTTCTCTCTAGAGGTTTACAGAGATAGCATATTGGCCCCAACAATCTGGATTCCTCATTTTACTGACCTCAGAAGGATGGAAGGCTGAGTCGACCTTGTGCCGATAAGACTCGAACTGCCAAAATGCTGGCAGCTGACAGGTAGCAGAAGGAGCCTGCAGTGCTGCATTCTAACCACTGTGCCATCAAGATTCTTTTTTATAGCATCTTCAAACAATAATTACTGTGTCTAAATAACAGTAATGAAGACAGGCTTTATATCACTTCAAAGACTGATGAAAATCTAGAAGATGCTGTAAATCATTAATGGGGAAATAATATATTAGGGACAGACATAATACTTAAATTCCAGCAATGCTCATGTTTTCTTAGTCAATTCAAGGTTTTTTTTCACCATCAAAAGAATATTATACCTTTTCTCTATTTTCTGTGTAACATTTTTTTAAATTATAAAAGTTAGAGGAATGCAACTTCTAAAAATAAGATTGTTTTTCAATGTTATTTAAGTCCTAGACATAGCAATGTCAAATCAATTTATTTAGGAAATATACATAGGGTGAGAACCAGAATCTTTTTAATTTAGCTTAAGTGCGTAGAGTCATGCAGCTGTTATTTATGCAGCCAACTGAAATGGCTTTTGCCCTTTTGCATTCTGCTCCAGTGGGGAAATCCACTTTACCCACTTACAGATTTAAAATGCCTGCATTTTGCACTTTTTTGACTTATTCCATTCAACAATTCTTATTCACTATTATAGAGATTTATTGGATCTGCAAGGTGTTGTGAGCAATGTCCCGGAAAAATCATGTCACTAGTCATCAGAATGCTGTAGGAACTCACAATTTTTACAAAAGTATTTTATATTATCAAAAGAATGTGAGCGGATAGTAGCTTGATGAATATTTTGAAGCACACACACACACACACACACACACACACACACACCTATTTACACACAGACTTCTTTGTCATGTAAATAAAAAATGATGGCAAACACTACTACTGAACAACAATCCCAATTAAAAATATTGTGTTGGAAGTGCCATTGCTTTTACTGCAATACAATAATTTCATAAGAATTGCCAAGGTCATCCAATTGTACTGCAACTGAGAAGCAAAACTTTGTGAGACTTGAAACAGACAGTATAGGGTTTGCATGGATGATAGTGTCCAACTTTCTCAGCGCAATTTGCAGCCTGGGAAATACGGTCAGTGTGCTGAGCAATGGAAGTTAAAGCTAATAGCTTCAATTAAACTTATCCAATTTGAGATAGTTCAAAGGTAAAGATGAATTTTTAATGCCGTTTTTCTATAGCTGACTGAAAAAATATTAATTACAGAAACTTAGAGCATGTGGGAATAAAATTTGATATGAATGTTCGGAAACAGAAAAAGTTATTCCTGCCTCTACGAAATAGTATGAGGTAATATATCACATAAAGTTTCTTTAGTGTGCTTCAGATAAAGAAATCATTTAGTATTGCAATATTATCTTTGGAAACTATGATTTGGATTCCATTATATTTTCATATGGTATATGAAATTTGCATGCTGAATACTATGAATACATGTAATTTATTCCAAAAGATCAGGAGATCTAGTGCAGCTTTCCTTCTCCTGATTGATTTCATTAATCATATGCCAGCAAGTCATTTGCAACTCATAGAAAGGAGTTAGAAAGATTTTCTCCATGGTGATCTATCACTAATCTATGCTTTCAGGTCTCCTGATTGTGCACTTATCACCATTATAACTTATTCCATCCCCTTTACTACTGGTTGTCTTCTTCCTCTTTTTTTTTACCTTTCCAAACATTATAACCTTTTCCAGAAAGCTGGGTTTTTGCATAATATGTTTAAAGTATAATAATTTGATCCTAGTCATTTTTGCCTTGAATAAAAACTCTGGATTGATTTGTTTGATGATCTAATGCAGGGGTGTCAAACTGGCAGTCTGTGGGCCAGATACATCATGGATTTGTCATGATACATCGTGATACATCACGTGACACAATCAAGTTTGACACCTGTGATCTATTGGTTTGTTTTCCTGGCTGTCCACAAGATTCTTAGCAGTCTTCTCCAATTCCAAAGTACAAAGTAGGATTCTTTCTATCCTACTTCTTTAAAATCCAACTTTTGCTTCAACAGAGTGTCATGGGAAATACTATGGATTGCATGATTCTGATCTTTATAACTATACATATAAGTATAAGACATATCACAGCATATCTTTTCCTTCAAGGCTGTTCTACCAAATGCTAGCCTGTAGCATATTTCTTGACTGGCAATTCCTTTACTTTTGATAATTAATCCTAAAAGGTAGGAGCTACTTCAATATCTTCATTGTCAGTTCTAAGGTCTTTCTTCAACCTGCTATTAGTTTGGTGACCTCCAAAGATGTGAGCTACACCAATACTCAAAAGGGGAAAAAGTCATTGTCTGATTTTGGGGTTTGCAATTTTGCCTCCTACTAGTCCTTCTTAATGATAAACTTGAACTTGGATAGCTTGCAATATACTTTCATGTGAATCTCAGAATTGATTTCAGTTGCAGAATGCTTTCCATATATCCCCATTTGGGGATGATAGCAACTGTAATACAACACTTCTAGAAAATATCAAAATAGGTAGAACATTTATATTAATGCGACACATTTAAAGTGTAAGATAAAATAAAGCAACATTTTATTGTAGTAAAAGCACTGGAGATAAGATGCTGACCTTTTTAAATTCTTCTCAGGAATACACAGACAGTAATATTTTGCTGGTTCATTATCAGGAAACTCAGAACATTTATGATGTTGTAAAAGATGCATGGCGACAGAAATAAATCACAGTTTAAAAACATGGCCACAGTGTCCATAATTTATTGAGTTCAAGGAATTTTTATCCTCTTCAACTTTGAGACTCAAGTCTAAAAACTTATTTTACATTGTCCTATATTATAATAAGACCAATATTTTCTGTCCAATTTTGAAAAATAAAAACACACATCTTGATGCTGCATATTAATCTCTCACCTGGTTTGCAAATAGAATGGTTTTATAAATAATGGAAACTACAACATCTATAATATAATTAATATTATTTCTGGAAAAGTACATTGTCTATATTAACTAAATGTTTTTATACCATTGTTATTGGATCAATTTGCATATCATGTTCCTAATTCATATAATAAACTATAATCTACAAATCACAATGGTTGGTTTTACTCAATATTCTAGGCCGGAGACAAACTACAGTTGGTTTAACATGCTTTTCAGACTAGCCCCTTGTGAAAAATATAACCAATAACCAAATGGAGTTTGTTTCATTTATTTTTCCTGTATGCCACAATATTGTAAAATATTATGCCCATTTTGATTAATCTAAGGATAATTCGATTGCGATGAAGAGGACTGTAGAAAATAAAGAATCAGACACTGAATTTTATTTTTAACACTGAAAGGAAAATTTCCTTCTCAAGTTTCTTTTCCTGTTCAATATTCCACTGAATGATAGATAATTGTATGGAGAGAAATCAAGTTTATTCATAAATGATTTCATTTTTATTCATTACCTCAAATATTATATATTCATAACAGATCTTTAAATTTTCACTACAATTTTTAATCATGTTAATTTATTTTGTCTTCCAAAGATTAATTTTATTGTGGTAATGTCCAATAAGCTGCTTTGTATTTGATTGTTATTGTAAAGATGACAAGCTCATATCCACACTGCATGAACATTTATGAAAGTGAGATAGTAAGGGGGAAAGATTTCATGAACTTTTGTGCATGTTGAAAAGAAGTATAAGTCCTTTTTCTATGAGAAAGCTGCTTTTTAAAGTGCTTTATCCAAACCATTTCTAATTTCTTACTGTCTAATGCAAAACATTTTTGGTATCTAGGAGTAGCTTCCCTGCAGAATTTATGTCCTTGGATCAGCTCTACATTTGCAGTTCCACATCATTGGCTCACACTTGTATGGATTTATGTGAAACTACTTCTTAAGAGCTGGGTAGGACTACCAAATTTGAGCTGCAAAAGTTCCAAAAACCATAGATGGCACAAAAGAGAATCATCCCAAAACTTATAACTAAAGGTGCCTTTGAACTATTTTTCAATCTCTTTTGACATGTCTTTTTATTTAATTTCTTTGGGTGGCATTTTGAACTGACTATTTTGTTATGACAAGGTGACAGAAGATGCTTTCCCCCACCTTTGTTGTTATTGATTTTCTGCTACATGAATCTATTTTTCTTTAGCCCCTCTGGCTAATAATGCTATTTGATCTAAAAAAAGCTCAAAAGGAAGAATTGCCTCATGCTCTTTTCTTTCAGTATTTAATGGGAGAATATGATGTTAAGGAGGCTATAGATCACTCGATAAAATAGGGAATTGTGAATGAGGACACATGGCAATCTCCTCACTTAGGACAGTTAGGAAATTTGTTCAGATCTTTGCAATTACCTTTTATCAGAGATGCAATCCCCTTCCCACTCTCCTGGCTAAAATTGCAGTTTATTTCAAATCAGAATAGACTTTATATTTTCTTTGCAGGATGAATGTGGTGCTAAGCTCACAGATTGTTCCATTTCTCCATTTGCAGAAGTTCCCTGAACTTTAAATATCTGAGTTTTTAGATATCTGGCACTGTAATAGTTTTTTTCAAGGAGAAAGGTGCTTTAACAGCTTTGCAGCTTTCAGAACAACCATTTGGTATGATTTATCTATGATAAAGTAAAGGTATATAGCATGTAATAAGAAGGCCGGTGGAAGAAGAATACAAGCAACTTATTTTATTTCACTTTTGTTTAGAGTTGAGAATGAGAGATCCCTTTTGGTTTTCCAGGACATCATGTAACAGCATGTCTCTGCTTCTTGTTTTCTAGATTGGGAGTCAGTGGCAGAGCTAATCAAGTATCATCATCTTTGAAAGCCGGTTGAGTGGAAACAGAGTTGACAATGGGAGGTATTTATACCTTCTCTTGAGCTTTGTATTTGAAATTCCTGTTCCTGTACAAGAACACATATTCTATTGGCTGGTGTCATAGTGCTATGTACAACTCCTAGGAGTTTTTCTGAGCTAAGTTTGGTTGAAGTTTGGCTGATGCAATGAAGGGGCTTGTTGGGCAATTCCTATTGTGGCTGAGGGCTAATCCTACCTTTGTTCAAACCTTGCTGCAGGGAATTTTTGTCCATGAATAGAGCTACCTAGAACTCAATAAGCTCTTTATCACTTAAGTGCTGACATCTGCTGAGAGCTATTCAGAACGGTGGAGGCTGCTTTCTCCCTTTAGGGAAATATATTATTCTGCCTTTTTAATTTCTCAAAATATTTCATTCTTCTAGGAGAGGAATGGGTGCTAACTTTCTACAATTCCTTAGAATGAGAAGTAAGTATACCAGGACTTGCAGATCCTATTGTGTGTCCTGAGCAGGAGTAGAATGGAAGCATCCTGATTTTGTCTCTCTGTTATTGAACTGATAAAAATCCTCAGCTGAGAAGTTTATTTCTTCATTACCTTTCCGAGAATGTTCCATGCTCTGTTCTTACTGTTATAGCTGTTGGGCAATCATTTGATTGTCAGGCATATTGCTTATTAAATAGTCCCAAATGGTTGGCTGATGTTTCTACAATGAGAACTAATGATAAGGAAATAATTGGGAAATTTCTCTTGAGTGCTTTCAGAAAGAAAGCTGGCAGAATTTGGGAAACCCAACAGTTAACCAAGGAAGAGCTGGGACTGAACATGCAGCTACTTGTTTGGAAGAGACAAAGAAAAAAAAACAATCAAAAAGAGATGTTGCCCTTTCTTTTTTTTTTGCTTTGAAATTGATTTTACCAACAAAACAAGTTGGAGTTTTTGCTATAATAAATTTTCCTTTTCTCATACCATTTCCCCCTTATGCTCCCAGCCTGAAAAGCATACAGCAAGACAAGGTTTGTAGAATATATTTGGCTAACACTAATATTAATATGAGAGGTGGCTATGAGACAGGTGGCTCAGTAGCTAAGATACTGAGCTTGTCAATCAGAAAGGTTGGCAATTTGGTGGTTCGAATCCTTATCACCATGTAACAGAGTGAGCTCCCATTACTTGTCCCACTTCTGCCAACCTAGCAGTTCAAAAGCATGTAAAAATGCAAGCAGAAAAATAGGGTGGGAAGGTAACAGAGTTCCATGCACCTTCGGTGTTTAGTCATGCCAGCCACATAACCATGGAGACATCTTCGGACAGTGCTGGTTCTTTGGCTTTGTAATGGAGATGAGCACCACCCCCTAGACCCAGAAATGACTAGCACGTATGTGCAAAGGAACCTTTACCCTTAATACTAATATTATAACTCTAAACAATGATTTAAATCTTGAAATACAAGCAAATCATTTTTTCCTCTTGCTCTTTCTTCAACATCTTTATATGAAAAGGAAAGATAAAAATTCTAAATAGTGTTTTTGGTCCTCTTATGAAGTTAATTCACAATATATGTGGCGCACTGTGCATCACAACATGAACAGTGTATACATTAGTATGCTGCACAGACCTTCCAGTTGATGGAGTGAGAGTAACAGTATGTTGGTTTGTAAAATAACATCTGGATTAGAGATAATAATTTATATAGATTAATGTGAGAATGCTTGGGTTAAACCATGAGCATGGCATATTGATGGTAGCAACTAGAAATGTAAATGAAATAAAAGGTAGACAGCATGAATAAGCAAGTGAATTGAAAGGAAGGAAATATTTATGTTGTGTGTTTGTGAAACTAAGAGAAAATGAAAATGTAATAGGTGGGACAGAGATGATAAATATATACAGGATAGATTTGGGGATATATATCATCTCTGTCTCATCTATTACATTTTCATTTTCTCTTAGTTTCACAAACACACAACATATAAAGTTAAGGGTGTTGGGAGAACAAACTACATCTTTTCTACATCTTTGGAAAATTCAGTGTATGCTTTCTCTTACTCACTTGTCAGGTCCCCACTTGTCTGCCTTACAAGAGTTTCTGCCACATTACCATTGGGGGTTGTGAATGGAGGATGTTGCACTACTGTGGTTTGTCTCTTTTGTGATCAGTTACAATTAGTTTGCTGGAAGTAGAAATCCTATCCACAATTCCTCACCTGTAAGGTGCCTCAAAGCTTGACAGTCTTATCCCTCCTATTTAACATCTACACAAAACATCTCAATCTAAGGATGTAGCGAAGAAGCTGTCAATGTACTGACATGGACCAAAGACAATGTCTCAGTTCAGATGGGAAGAAACAGGCAGTCTGTTTATTATCAAACTTGTATTCTTTCTGGCTCCCAACAACTCTGGCTGATTCAACAATTAAAAGAAGAAATTACAATAAATCCAATTAAAAGGGGAGGGGGAGATAAAAGATGGCAAATGCAACAGATTGTATAAAATGAAGTGACTTATCTTGCTATCCCTCATCAAAGATCTGGGAAAAAAGCCAGTTTTCACAGCTTTTCTAAACAGCAGCAGAATAGGGGCCATCTGGATCTGGGGGTGGGGAGGGATCTTATTCCAGAGGATAGGGAAAAGGCAGTGCACTTCTGCCACGCCAATAGACTGCATAGTTTAATTAAAGGAATCGGGAACACATCAACCTTTTCAAATCAGGTTGACTGCACAGATATTATGGGAGATGTAGGGCTTTATAGGTAGCAACCAGCACTTTGAATCATACCTGGAGGCAAACTAGCAACCAGCTGCCAGTGTAGCTGGCCAAATAGAGGAGTTACATGGGGATGTCAATGCATGCTAATCATTGCCCATGCCACTGCATCTGGATCACTTGAAGCCTCCGGTGATATTCAAGGACAACCCCTTGTAGAGCATAGTCAAGCTGCAAAGTGACCAAAGCATGAGCAAGTACTGATGAGATGTGTAGATATGGTTGTTTGGGTCCCCTGGTTTTCATCTTTGGTCTTGAATGAAATTGCAGTTCTTTATCTGAGACTAGTGAGCAATTTGGAAGTTCTCCTGGTTTCACAACTCATGCTGAAAGAGCAATTGGAAGCTGTGGCCAGGAACCCCTTTGCACAGGTCTATGTTGTATGCCAGATGCAACTATTCTCCATTGGAAAGCCGTTCAGATGGTCAGGCATGCCTTAATCACCTTACAATTGGATGATTGCAATGTGATCTATGTGGGGCGGCCCTTGAAAATCAACTGGAAGCTACCACTAGTTCAAAACGCAGTGTCATGGTCAACAATGGACATTGCACCATTTGTTATCATTGTCCCAAAGGTGCTTTTTCAAAAGGCAATAGGACACTGTTTTTTCTTAAAGAAGTTTTGCTTCTCATCCAAAAAGCTTCTTCAGTTCTGACTGAATGGTGCAGGATGGAAGGATTTATATTACTTGCAGTGGTCTGGTTGTTAGCACTTATTCTGGGAGTTGTTGAGGCCAGTTGAGGGTTTATCTGTGCCCTAAGGCTCACCTGTATCAGAGTGCAAATGGGTGTGGAGCCTTCTTGGAACTGCTGAAAGGACTGTGTGGTATCATATCCATCCCACTCTGTTGAGAGAGCGCTGTTCAATATTAACACAGATGTCCGCTTTGGTCCCCACTTTCAACACTATTGTTTATCAATTCATTCATGCCATAGGGCCTGCTTATTTTGAGGGCCCATTTGTCTCCAATTGTTTTCTGCTTAGGCAATATGATTGGGCAGGGTGAGTATATTCTGGGTCTCTTCAATAAATGTTGTCAACTTGTGAGACTGAGGAAGTGAATTTTGTCTGTCATGGTCTCTGCACTCTGTCTGGATAGCATTTCCCCAGAGATATCTGTGACACCCATCTTTAAAATCTTCTGGAAATCTCTTAAGATCTGGCTGTGTTCCCAGACATGAAATTAGGGTAACTGTGGAACCCCTGGCATTTTTTCCTGGATGTTATTTATTTTTGTTTCAGAAGTCATGGTATTTTTGCAAGTATATTTTAAAAAATATTTGTAAGTTTCCCAGAGTCTTCTGGGGTCAGGTGGCCTTGCAATCCAACAAATGAACAAACAATAAGTTGATATAGCAAATGCTTTTCTTTTTTTAAATAAATTAATATCACAGCATTAGTTTCTTTGGTTTATTATTTTTATGCTTTTTTGCACTCTGCATAACACAGTTTAACCCAAGTGGGGAACAAAATATTGAATATGTATAATTGCATAGATGATGTCATTGAAATGATATTGGTACATCTCACTGTACCAATGATATTGGTACCAACCCATTTAATACCATCATAGGTTTAAAATGCTTTATCCATTTTCTAGAGGCCAAAGACAGGAATGGAATCTCCTAGATAATGTCTGCCCTAGAAGCACTTCAGCTTTGCAGATGAAGAAAACGTTGTCTTTCCAAAATAGGAATGACAAACTGTGACAACAAGCTCTATGTCAGCTGATCTTTCTACATTTTTCTGTGAATCTAAACAATTCTCAGGGACTACATATGTCATTTTGTCTCAAAAGGTAGGAAAGAAATCTATGAGAATTCCAAGGAGAAAAAAGTTTAGAATTATATCACAAATTTGAGCCACTTGTAGACATCAACAAAAAATACACATGCATATGCACCCACAGTTCTGCATAACAGACCAAATCTTTATATAATCTTTTGAGTTCTGCAGAAACATTTATCAAATTAGATTGTTATCACCACCAGGCAATTTCCCTGATTTATACTTTTCAATAATTCAAACACTATGTTGTGATCTTGATTTGACCTAATAAAATCTGGCATTTTTAAAGAGGCAGTTTTAGCTCAGCTAAAGTTTAATATTTCTTCCAATATTTCTGTCATTATCAACCTAGTTATCTATTAACATACTGCTGATGCTGCTTTACACCATTGTTTTTTATGTCCTCTCAGGTCTTCTTGATTTCAAAGGATTAATTTCTACTTGAGAAAGATAGTTTGATTCTGCATTCTGAACAAAATCCCCAGTAACCTCCAGGTCAGTCTTCCCAGCTTGCTGTTTCCTAGACATATTTAAACAAACCCTATCATTTCCAACCAGAAATTGCAATCACATTTCTAATATTAAGAGGATTCCCAAACTTATATGGAGAAATCCATGATTTTTCTCATCCAACAACTAAACCTCCAAAGAATTCACTGCAATATCATTTGTCATTCATCTCTCTCCCTCATTCCATTTCTCATACCACATACCTTTCTCAGAGTTAACTGTAGTTTCTTTGTTACATTTTTTAAAAATAGATTCCGCTTCTAGAAAGAATCTGTTCTTGTCTCTGCTGTTTCCCTAAGTACCTTATCTAGTTATTCTACTATTCATGATATGATATAGTTATATAATTGCTTTAGTTCCTTGGCTGATTTCTAGAATTAGCCCCCAAACTAACAGATTTATGTCATCAATTTGGTTTTCAGAAAAATAAGTTCATGAATATAGCAATACTGTTTGTGTATACAGGTGAAACTTGAAAAATTAGAATATCGTGCAAAAGTTCATTTATTTCAGTAATGCAACTTAAAAGGTGAAACTAATATATGAGATACATTCATTACAGGGGCAGGCTGAGGAGTTTTCTAGGTTTCTGCAGGACAAAATCACTCAGATCTGGGATGAGCTGGACTCTGACTGGGCATCTCCGGGCGGAGGGACGGGGGTGGATGTCGGGGAGGTCATTTGGGCTGAGTTCGATCCTGTTACTTTGGAGGATGTGGACAGGATACTGGGGGGGCTTAATGCCACCACTTGTTTATTGGACCCGTGCCCCTCCTAGCTGCTCTTGGCCACTCGGGAGGTGACACGAGGCTGGTTCCAGGGAATTATCAATGCTTCCTTGAGAGAGGGGCTTTTACCTGCCGCCTTGAAAGAGGCGGTGGTGCGGCCCCTCCTCAAGAAACCTGGATCCAGCATTATTATCAAATTATCGTCCAGTCTCCAACCTTCGCTTTGTTGCGAAGGTTGTTGAGAGCGTGGTGGCACGTCAGCTCCCTCAGTACCTGGATGAAGCGATATACCTAGACACCCTCCAATCGGGTTTTAGGCCCGGGCACAGCACGGAGACGGCGTTGGTCGTATTGGTAGATGATCTCTGGAGGGCCCGGGACAGGGGTTGTTCCTCTGTCTTGGTCCTGTTAGATCTCTCAGCGGCTTTTGATACTGTCGACCACAGTATCTTATTGCGGTGGTTGGGGGGGTTGGGAGTGGGAGGCACTGTTTTACGGTGGTTCTCCTCCTTCCTCTCTGACTGTTCGCAATTTGTGTTAACAGGGGGGCAGAGGTCGACCCTGAGGCCCCTACTGTGTGGGGTGCCTCAGGGGTGGGTGCTCTCGCCCCTGCTGTTCAACATTTATGTGAAGCCGCTGGGTGAGATCATCCGTGGCTTTGGGGTAGAGTTCCATCAGTACGCTGATGATACTCAGCTGTACATCTCTATCCCGGGCCAACCCAATGAAGCCGTTGAAGTGATGACCCGGTGCCTGGAGGCCGTGCGGAGTTGGATGGGTCGTAACAGGCTTCATCTCAACCCGACCAAAACTGAGTGGCTGTGGTTTCCTGCGCCCAGATACAGCCAGCTTGTTCCTTCGCTGGCCATGGGGGGAGAAGTTTTGACCCCCGTGGAAAGGGCGCGCAATCTGTGTGTCCTCCTGTACGTACGGCTGTCTTTAGAAGATCATATCACAGCCGTCGCCAGGGGGGCCTTTTGTCAGATTCGTCTGATTTACCAGTTGCGGCCCTTTCTGGATCTGGGCGCACTTCGCACAGTCACCTCTGCCCTCGTCATCTCCCGCTTGGACTATTGCAATGCTCTCTACATGGGGCTCCCCTTGAAGAGTGTCCGGAGGCTGCAGTTGGTTCAGAATGCGACCGCGTGGGTGATCTTGGCTGTCCCTCGGAGCTCCCATGTAACACCGCTTCTCCGCAGGTTGCACTGGCTTCCTGTGGCCTTCCGGATCCGATTCAAGGTGGTACTGACTGTATTTAAAGTGCTCCATGGCTCGGGGCCTGGGTACTTACGGGACCGCCTGCTGCCATCAACAGCCTCCCACCGCCCAGTACGCTCACACAGGGTTGCCCTCCTTGGGGTGCCGCCGCCTGATCGTTGCCGGCTGGCGACCCCGATGGTGCGGGCTTTCTCTGTGGGGGCCCCCTCCCTGTGGAATGATCTGCCCCCGGAGATATGGGCCATTATCGATATCCTGACCTTCCGGCACGCAGTCAAGACCTTATTTTTCCAACAGGCCGGCCTGGCCCAGTAAACGGTTTATGGGGTTTTAATTTAATTAGGTTTTAAATTTTTAAATTTTAACTTTTAATTTAATCCTGGAATTTTAAATTTTGTAATTTTATATTTGAAGAGATTCGGCCGGATTCATGTCATTTAATTTGTTTTTAATTGTACATATTCTATTTTTAGTAGGCTGTACACCGCCCCGAGTCCCTTTTTGGGAGAGGGGGCGGTATAGAAATTTAAATAAATAAATAAATTAAATTTAGTAGTATATTTTTAAATAGGTAGAATATGAGTAATTTGTTGTGCTTTTTTAATCTATTCCAAAGAAATCAGTAATTGATTGTTTGAGTTATTTGCACTGCATTTGAAAGATTCATGGTATATTCCAAAGGCTAGCTAATTTTCATAGATAAAGGTGAATATATGTGTTCTGAGATAATGTTGCAGAGTCTAATATGGGTTGGTCACCGGGACCAGAAGTTTTGTCTTCCAAGCTTTTGGACTCATGCTAGAGCCCATTTTTAGGGAACTTCTCTCTAGCAGAGTGTCAACAGGAGTGCTGATTTACCACTAAGCCTTAATACTTAGAAGACAAGAGCTGGGTAGCACAAGTAAACCACAGTTAATGACTTAAAAGCCAGCCATCAACATACCCCAATCAACATCTAAAAAGCCACTTGCAACAGGCACTATGAATACCACATACAGAATAGCACACATTATGTTAGAGAGAAGTTCCCTGAATATGGTCTTTAGCATATGTCTGAAAGCTCAGAAGACAAAACTGGTGACTGATCCAATACCCAGTGACTGTACCCTATCTAGTTTTGTTGGCGATCTCATTAGCCTTTTACCACAATACAAAAGGGATGGTCCATTAATCAGAGATGATGTATTTTGGGATATTCTGCCAATTGACTGAAAATCTGTGTCATGGAAAATATTGTTGTAGCTGTCTCAGAAGGCTATATTACCTAGACTTACTGGACCAGATATGCCCTGGTCACCTCCCGACTGGACTACTGTAACGCCCTCTACATGGGGCTCCCGAATGGGAGCATCCAGAGGCTTCAACTGGTACAGAATGCGGCCATGCAGGTGGTTATGGGGGCGTCAAGGTTCTTTCATGTGACGCCCTCCTCGCGAGCTGCATTGGTTGCCAGTGGCCACTCGGGTGCGCTTTAAGATTTTAGTGTTAACTTTTAAAGCGCTCCATGGCATTGGATCAGGATATTTATAAGACCGCATTCTGCCATTTTCCTCTCACCGTCCGGTGTGCTCCCACAGGGAGGGTCTCCTGCGGGTCCCGCCTGCATCTATGTGCCGGCTGATGACCCCGGGGAATAGGGCCTTCTCTGTGGGGGCGTCTGCCCTCTGGAATGGGTTGCCCCGGAGTTACGTATAGCCACGGACCTGGGGACCTTCAGGCGTGCCTTGAAAACCTGGCTCTTTGACCAGGGCTGATTTTAGATTTGGGTGTTTTACTTTTATATTAAATTTTAGGGTTTTAGGGAGGGGTTTTAATTGATTACAGCCAGGGCCTTAGTTTAATTTAGTTTTAATTTTCCACATAATTATTGTTTTAATTGTATGGCTGTGCACCGCTCTGAGTCCTTCGGGAGAGGAGCGGTATATAAATAAATATTTATTATTATTATTATATGATAATTTTTTGTGATATGATAGTTTTCTGACAATTCTGAAAATTGACAAAATGTCTTGTCAATCTGAAAGTTAACGATTTATCATCCATGGTTACTTTAGATTGTTTTCAATTTGTAAATCTTGAGGATGTAGACAAGATGCATGGAGAGAGGAAGGCTACCATATGCTTGTCACTCAGTTCAGCCCATGGTGGCAGGAGCTTTCTGATTAAAGTGAGAGTTGAGTATCTCTTTGTTAGTGGGTGCATATGCTCTGTCAAAAAAGGCAGTATTTTACCAAATATATTCAATGAAGAAACTATTCCTTGACTTGAAAGTAATGCACTATTATAGACCAATCTCAAATGCTCCATTTGAATGAAAATGATCAAAAGCATGGTGGCTTTGTGTCTCCAAATGTATCTGAATAATATTGATTTTCTAGTTCCATTTCAGTCCTGTCAGCTATGCTATGATTTTGAAAGTACAGCACATTGGATGCTTTGTTGATGATCTATAGCCCTGCTATTTCTTTTGGCTCTCTCAATAGCTCTTAGTATTATAGATCATATTATTCTTCTGGACTACCTACCAAAAGTTGATCTTCTTGGTGTTTTTGTCATACTTTTAAGTTTTTGAATTCTGCTTCCTCATCGAGGCCCATCTGATCATCCATACTGTTCAACATCTATATAAAGATACTTCCCAATCAGGAAGCAGTCAGTATCCATGAATATTTGCCTAGGTCTGATAAGGGTCTTGATGAGAACAAATAAGTTGAAATTAAATTCAATCAAGTTGGAGGTAAAACTATAAAAACTGGATTGTTTTGATTGGAATTGCATTCAACCCTGAATGAACAGATTTGCAATCTGGGAGTATTCCTTGATTCTCAACTTCCACTGGGTTCACAAGTATATTTGAGGCATTGGTACTACATTTTGAGCATTCATAGTACAGTCCAAATCAGTGGTGGTATTCTACCAGTTTGGCTTGGTTTGGCCAAACTGGTAGCTCCGAAGATCATCTGTGAGCGAACCGGTTTGCTCTGACGATCAGCTGCTTGGCCCGCCTGCCCTCGCTCTATTCTGATCTTTATTTCCTGGTTTTCAAGCTCAGCTGCTTCATGTAGCAGAGTGGATTGCCACCCATCAGCTGTTGAAGACACAGGGAGATTGCAGGATTGCAGGAGATCAGTAGCCAACCCTCTGCGCATGTGTGCGAAGCACATGTGTGAACGCAAAGCACATGCTCACCAAACCAGTTGTTACACTGGTAGAATCACATCCCTGAACCACTCCCACCAAGCCATGCCTACAGAACCGGTAGTAAAAATATTTGAATCCCACCACTGGTCCAAATTTTGTTGAGATCTTTTGCCACAATACAAGAGGGATGCCCTTAACTGTGATAAGGAGTATTTTTGCCAGGTTATACTCAGTGTTACACTTGGGTCCCTTTTTAAATGCCCGCATCACCTTTCTGGAATGTGAGAGAAGGCTTCCTCTGCTTTGCTTCTGGGGCATAGAACACATTATCTCCATAGTTGTGTTTGACTCTTATTTTCTCAGAGTTTAGGAAATTTGTACCGATATATCTATTTACAAGTCATATACTGTTAGTTACTTGACTTGTTATGTTGTGCTTTTGTTTCTAATGATGTTGTTCATCTTGAGTGCCTTCTAGAATAGTAAAAAGTGATAAATGAAATAATCCTATCATCATGGTTAATTATTTTGTATGAAGGGAATTTGTGGGTTGTGTTGTTGTCTATAATTTTGAACTCTTTCCATCCAAATGAAATTTCTGTAGCAATAAGTTCCATATATCTTAATTAAGACTTACACAGATTTGTGTGTAATAATAAAAATGCAAACATTTCAGTGTTCCGCTTCTAGCAACAGAAGAATCAATATAATTTTACAAGCAGTTACAAATAATATATATATATTTCAATTGCATTTCAGATTTTTGAATGTTTTTTAAAAATTACCTATGCCTTTTGCTTAGTCTTTTTTTGGGAGGGTTTAGCAGTCAAAACAGGAAATAAATTCACCACAATAAATATTAAATGTCAAAGTTGTTTCCATTGAAAGATGGAAAGTAATAAGGGAATAACAGATGGTTGTAGCATGCTTTCTCTCTATAAACACTTTCCTATACAAAGAAATGATTTCAGCATGCATTTATATTAAGGCTTTTGAGGCAAATCTTAATTCACCCTTATTCAAACCGACAACTTCAAAATGTGTTGGATACAGCAACTCCAAGAAAATCCAGCCAACTATCTTCATTTGGTTGGAAGGCGAAATGTGGTTTATTAAGAATCCTGCTATGTAATAAGTTTTTAACTCCTCTTGCATGTGCATTTTTTAGCTTAGTAACAAAGCATGCACCATATTGTTTATAAATATTAAAAAGAAACTGAAAAATCAGTTTTATGTATATATTTGTTTTCGTAGATTTTCACAGGTACAGGTATGCAAGTCTTGGCATGTTCGGGTCTTTTCTTGTGTAAGATTGAGACTATCTTGGCAACATTTCAACAAGATCTCACTCACCATCTTCAGGCTGGTGCTTTCAGCTTTGTGCTTTTGCTAGCAAAGCGTGATCGGAGCTGCTGTCTCCTTATATATAGTGGTGGACAGGTTGGCTGTGTTGTCATTTCTTGATTGGTTGATGGAGTTGATGTTTGCAGATTGGCTGGCTTTTTCTTAAGAACATGTGTGGCTGAAGTATTGGCTGTGTGTCTATCAGCCTCCTGTGTTGTAACAACTTGGGTAATGGGCTGTGTGATGACCTTCTGAGTTCTATTGTTTTGATATCCTGGGTCTTGTGCTGTAATCTCCTGGGTCGTAATGACCTGGGTAATGGGCTGTGTGATGACCTTCTGAGTTCTATTGTTGTGACATCCTGGGTCTTGTGTTGTAATCTCCTGGGTCATTGGCTGTGTTGCAACATCCTAAGGTTTTGTGGTGTAACCTCCTGAGTTCTGTGATGTGATATCCTGAGCGGGTGGCTGTGATGTGACTTTCTGGGTTTTGGTTTGGCTCCGAGTTTGAGGCCTGGCTATGTGTTCATGGCGTGTGTCAGTTTGCTTGGTTTGGGAGTCAGGGTATGTGGCAGCTGGTGATACAGCCATGGTCTGGTTTCTGGATGGTGGTTGCCTTTCATCTATGGGGTGGGTTTGGGCTTGAGTCTGGTGAGGGAGATTGGTGGTGGCATCACGTGTTGTTTTGGGTCCGGTGTTGGTTTTCGTGGCTGGGACTTGTTTATTGATAAGGACTAGTTTCCAAATGTCTGGTAGGCGGGAGGCATCATCCCATTCATTCATGTTATGGAGGCCTTTCTCTATTTCGATGGCTTCCCTGATTATTCTCTTGTTGAAGTGTTCAGTATTGGAGATTAATTTGGTTCCCTCAAAATTAATTTCATGTACTGTGGCTTTAAGTTTATAGGGAGACAGCAGCTCCGATCACATTTTGCTCACACAAGCATAAGTCGAAAGCACCAGCCTGAAGATGGCAAGTGAGATCTCGTTGAAACGTTGCCAAAATACTCTCAATCTTACCCATGTCTTAATATTTGTGCTTTTATTATAGCGACGTTTTGGCAAAATCTCATCTGCCATCCTTATATATATATAATTTATACATATAATTTGTGACTTCCTCCTTTTTTTTGTTCTACTGCCAGTTTGCAGTATCTATTAGTGTAAACCTTAAAAGCCATGTTCTCAATATTTATATTTGCCTTGCTGCATAATGTGTAATATATATAGAAGCCATTCTTGCTTGAATTTAGTTAAATTTATCTTTTGCATATACACTGCCATTACCATGTGCACTTTAAATATTGTCTCCCCATCCTGAATGTGGGCAGCAAACCAGCAGCTACCCTTTACAAAATTGCAAATATGCTGCTTCCTTTCTTACAAAATGAGTGGGGTTCCTCCCTCTCTATCCAATCTCAGCAGTGGATTGTACATCCTACTGAGTTTCTCTTGTCTTCTCAATGGAGACACTATCTACCATGGTCACTGTCTCTCATCTCCCAGCTCTGTTTTTGAATGATAAAATCTGGAGGAAAGCCAGAAAAACTTAAATAACAGATAATCAGAGTTGGAAGGAACCTTGTAGGTCATCTAGTCCAACCCCCTGCCCAAGCAGGAGACCCTACACCATTTCTGACAAATGGCAATCAATCTCTTCTTGAAAGTCTCAAGTGATGGCGCTCCCACAACTTCCAAGGGTAAGCTGTTCCATTGGTTGATTGTTCTCACTGTCACTCTCGCCAGCGTCATCTCCAAAAACAGCGGCGGGAACCATGGAAGTTATGGAGGCGGCTCCCCCACCCAAGAAGCGGCTGAAATGTTTCCACAGTTCCCACTGCTCTGCCGTTGTTTTTGGAGATGGCGCTGGCGAGAGAGGGACAGCTGCAGCTCGGCCTGGGTGTGCTTGGAATGCAGGAACAAGCTGCCACTGGGACTTTTGGAAACTTGCAGAGCCCAAGACTGAAGCACCAAGGGTAGCAGCAGCAGAGACGTGCGCTCAGCTGGCTCTTCCCACTCCCAACCAGCCACTTGGGATTAAACCAAAATGCAGTGCGTGATGCTCCCAGGTACCTCATGTTTTTTTTTCCTGTTGTTACCGGGATGGGGAAAAAGCGGGAGTGACTCAGATGCTGTTTTTGGAGATGATGCTAGCGAGAGAGTGACAGCTGCAGCTCGGCCTGGGCACGCTTAGAATGCAGGAATGAGCTGCGCACTGGGATTTTTGGAAACTTGCAGAGCCCAAGGCTGGAGTACCAAGGGTAGCAGCAACAGAGACACTCGCTTGGCTCTTCTCATGTAAATGTTGTGACCTTGACTATCTCCAATTCAATGAACTCTTTATTTTCCATAAAAATGTCTCTTTCCATACTTTATAGGGGCCTTGGGATACATGGAGATCCTCAAAGGCTTTTCAAAATGCAACAGCCACAATAATCTTTAAAAACTGTATTGACTTACATCATAAGTCACATGATAACAGATAATCAGAGTTGGAAGAGACTTTGTAGGTCATCTAGTACAACCCCCTGCCCAAGCAGGAGATCCTACACCATTTCTGACAATCTCTTCTTGAAAGTTTCAAATGATGGCACTCACACAACTTCTGAGGGCAAGCTGTTCCATTGGTTAATTGTTCTCACTGTCAGAAAGTTTCTCCTTATTTTCAGGTTAAATTTCTCCTTGATCAGTTTCCATCCATTATTCCTTGTCTGGCCTACAGATGCTTTAGAAAATAGCTTGACTCTGTGGCAGCCCCTCAAATATTGGAAGACTGCTATCATGTTTACCTGGGTCCTTCTCTTCATTAGACTAGCCATGCCCAGTTCTTGTAACCATTCTTCATATGTTTTAGTCTCCAGTCCCCTAATCATCCTGGTTGCTTTTCTCTGTACTTTTTCTAGAGTCTCAACATATTTTTGATAGTGTGGTGACCAAAACTGATGCAGTACTCTAGGTGTGGTCTTATTAAGGCTTTATAGAGTGATGTTAGTACCTCATTTGATCTTGATTGTATCCCTCTGTTAATGCAACTTAGGATTGCATTAGATTTTTTGGCGGCGGCTGCAAACAGCTGGCTCATATTTAGCTGGTTGTCCACTAAGATTCCAAAACCCCTCTCAGTTGACAACAGTTCTGTTTCCAATTGTCAAAGGCCACTCAGAATCATAAGCAAATTTCATAATATTAATGTTATCTTGCTCTTTGTCATTATCATTCCTATGGCCACCACTTTTCACATAATGCTATATGCTACATCATATATTATATAGTTAGAAGGGGTTGCTTTGTGAATCAAGGTACTTTAAATGGACTAATTTACAGAAAGAGTCTAAAATCCAGGATCCTGAGAGAATTGAATTTGGAGAAGTGGCTGTTTCAGGATTACTGGCTGCTGCTGTGCTCCTATTGTGGTCATGTGATCTTCATTTTCAATGTTCCATGACAGTTTTCCAGCCAGTTTCACAATCCCTCATCAACACAGCAGCAGGGACATACATGCCTATTGGGAAAGGAAGAGAAAGGAGAAGAGAACAACCACAAAGAAGAGGATGGTTAACCTATTAACCAAAGTATCTGGAGGCAGGGCAAGAAGCAATGGATGGAAACTAATCAAGAAAAGAAACAACCTAGAACTAAGGAGAAATTTAGAACAATTAATCAGTGGAACAACTTGCCTATAGAGGTTGTGGGTGTTCCAACACTTGAAGTTTTTAAGAAGAGATTGGACAATAATTTGTCTGAAATAATATGGGTTTTTCTGCTTGATCAGAGGGTTGGACTAGAAGGTTACTTCCAACTTTGTTATTCTGTTGTATTCTGTTAGGGAGAAAGGAACAGCTGTGGATCATTCCCTGCCTGTGCCATTCCCCACGTACTTTCTTGCTGGCCTTGGACTTGCAACTTCCCACTGTCTTCTCCATAGAGACAAACAGGTGAAACTCAAAAAATTAGATTATCATGCAAAAGTTCATTTATTTCAGTAATGCAACTTAAAAGAGGAAACTAATATATGAGATAGACTCATTTGCATGCAAAGCAAGATAGTTCAAACCATGATTTGTCATAACTGAGATGATTATGGTTTACAGCTCATAAAAACTCCAAATCCACAATCTCAGAAAATTAGAATATTACATGCAATCAATAAAACAAGGATTGTACATAGAACAATATCGGACCTCTGAAAAGTATAAGCATGCATATTTATTCAGTACTTGGTTTGGGCCCTTTTTGCAGCCATTACTGCCTCAATGTGGTGTGGCATGGAAGCGATCAGCCTGTGGCACTGCTGAGGTGTTATGGAAGACCAGGATGCTTCAATAGGTGTTATGGAAGACCAGGATGCTTCAGTTCTTCTGCATTGTTCGGTCTCATGTCTCTCATCCTTCTCTTGGCAATGCCCCATTGATTCTCTATGGGGTTCAGGTCAGGCGAGTTTGCTGACCAATCAAGCACAGTAATCCCACGGTCATTGAACCAGGTTTTGGTGCTTTTGGCAATGTGGGCAGGTGCCAAGTCCTGCTGGAAAATGAAGTCAGCATCCCCATAAAGCTCGTCTGCGGAAGGAAGCATGAAGTGCTCCAAAATCTCCTGTTAGTCGGCTGCGTTGATCCTGGACTTAATGAAGCACAGTGGACCAACATCAGCAGATGACATGGCTCCCCAGATCAACACAGACTGTGGAAACTTCACACTGGACTTCAAGCATCTTGCAGTGTGTGCCTCTCCATTCTTCTTCCAGTCTCTGGCTCCTTGGTTTCCAAATGACGTGCAAAAGTTGCTCTCACCAGAAAAGAGGACTTTGGATCACTGAGCAACAGACCAGTTCTGTTTTTCTTTAGCCCAGGTAAGACATTTCTGATGTTGTTTGTTGTTCAGGAGTGGCTTGACAAGAGGAATACGACATTTGAAGCCCATGTCCAGGATCCGTCTGTGTGTGGTGGCTCTTGATGCACTGACTCCAGCCTCAGTCCACTCCTTGTGAAAGTCCCCAATACTTTTGAATGGCCTTTTCCTGACAATCCTCTCCAGGCTGCGGTAATCCCTGCTGCTTGTGCGCCTTTTTCCTTCCACCTAACTTTCTATTAATGTGCTTTGATACAGCACTTTGGAAACATCCAACTTTGTTTGCAATTACCCTTTGAGGCTTTCTCTCCTTATGGAGGGTGTCAATGATGGTTTTCTGCATAACTGTCAGGTCAGCAGTCTTTCCCATGATTGTGATTCCTACTGAACCAGACTAAGAGACCATTTAAAGGCTCAGGAACCCTTTGCAGGTGTTATGGATTAATTAGCTGATTAGAGTGGGACACTTTGAGCCTAGAATATTGCACCTTTTCACAATATTCTAATTTTCTGAGATTGTGGATTTGAGCTGTAAGCCATAATCATTTCAATTATGACAAATCACGGCTTGAACTATCTTGCTTTGCATGTAATGAGTCTATCTAGCTTCACCTTTTAAGTTGCATTACTGAAATAAATGAACTTTTGCACGATATTCTAATTTTTTGAGTTCACCTGTATTCCCTGCAAGGTTCTCTAAGGAAAGGAGGGAGGGAGGGTGAAGGTAAGGAAGATATATTTCTCATGCTTCTTGTGATCTTTATTCAATAAAACTCAACAAGGAAGCTAGCAGAAAGCTGGAAGTTGTTCCTGCTGCAACTGCTTTTTTGCCCAGCTACGGTCATTCTGTTTTTCCATTTAGGTAAAGAAATATCTCTGAAATGATGACCCAATGTGTCATGTTATCTAATACTTTTATATTTCTGAATCCTTCCTTTGTCTGCCTCCACTCCAGCTGATCTCTACATATGCTGTATTAAATTGAATCACTTCTCAAAATCCCTTCCCTCTTCAGTTTTCTTTAAACTCACTTTGCCTTTCCCTCATTAAATTGGATGATATTTGTTCTGGATTGGTTAATATTTGAAATACTTACTGTTCATTGGTCTACATTCCGGCGGGAGATCCTCGCGCCGTCATTGGTTGGCTTAGGCGCGGGAGCCCTTTAAAAGAAGGGCTGCCGCGCCGCCGAGTCAGTCGGTGTCCTGAAAATAAACAAAAAGACTGAATCACTATACGTGTGTGCCTCTTCATTGCCGCTCCAAAACACTGGCGACGAAGGTGGGATCGAGGCAACACGTTTAGAGAGTGCATAGCGGCGGAGAGCGAGCGGCATCATGTCCGGAAGCAACGCACCGCTTGAAAAATTCAACCCGGCCAAGGAGGAATGGCAGACGTATGTGGACCGATTCCTCATGTTTTTGGAGAGTAGCGATCTGAGCGGAGTGTCGGATCACCGAAAGAGAGCGGTGTTTTTGACCCACTGCGGCCAAGCCGTTTTTCGGATGGCAAAGGCGCTAGCGTCTCCAATCGATGTCAAAACGCTAACTTGGCCCGAGCTAGAGAAGATCCTGAGGAAACACTACGCGCCCACAGTTTCCTGCCTGATAAAGCGCCATGAGTTTTACCTCCGGAACCAAAAAGAAGGTGAACCTATCGCCGATTTCGTGGCAGATTTAAGAGAAATAGGTGGAGAGTGTGAATTCTCGGATTTCAATGAGGCGCTAAGAGACCGGATCGTTTTAGGCTTAAAAGATCCAATATTGCAGAGTAAGTTGCTAAACCGACCAAAAATAACAGCCACAGAGGCCATCGAAGAAGCCACCGCAGCCGAAGCTGCTCACAAATCGGCGGCAAGAATGAAACAGATTAATCAAGCTGCACACCACAAATCCAAAGAAGCCACCAAAGCTGATGATGAACAAGGAAAAACTTCAACACACTACGAGGATCTTGAAACTGAGACCAGTAGTGAAGAAGATGAGGTTTGCCACCTAAAAGCCGCGAGAGGGAAAAAAGAGCGGGCAACCAGGCGGTTTGATTTTGAATGCAACCGTTGTGGTGGAAACCACCCCAGATCAGAGTGCCGCTTCATAGACGCAATATGCCGAAAGTGTGAAAAGAAAGGGCACATCGCAAGGGTATGCAGAGCCCGATCAAGCTACAGCCCCAGGCGAAGAGAAAGCCCTTCCCCAAGAGAGAGAGAAAAGAAAACAAACAACCGTTGGAGCCAGGAAGGAAGGAATAGAAAGTTTAAAGAGTCATCTTACAAGAAGGAAGAAACACATCAAACAATAATAATTGGTCACTCTAATACAAAAAACATTAAAAAAGTCCACGTGCAAGTAAGAATTGAAGAAAAAAATTGTGAAATGGAAGTGGATTCGGGATCATTCCTTTCCATGGTTTCCTGGGACACTATTAAGAAATTGATCCCAGACATACGGCGAAGCGAACTAGACAAACAGAAATTAACGCTCAAAGACTACCAGGGAAACAGAATTCCGGTAGTAGGGATTGGACATTTCCAGGTAACCTTCAACAACCATACTGAGATTCTTCCCCTAACAATCGTGGACCGGAACAGACCCAGCCTCTTAGGACTGGAATGGTTCGAACCGCTGGGAATAGGGATGACCGGTATCAACCATATCACAGACGCTGACTGGGAGGCAGATCTCATTCAAGAATTCCAGGACCTGTTCAGCGAAGAATTAGGCAAGTACCGGGGTAACCCGATTTCTTTTAACATAGACCCCAAGGTAGCCCCAATTAGACTAAAGGCTAGACGGGTGCCTTTTGCCTTAAAGCCAAAAATAGAAGAACAACTGGATAAACTAGT
Organism: Bungarus multicinctus; assembly: GCA_023653725.1. Taxonomy (NCBI): domain Eukaryota; kingdom Metazoa; phylum Chordata; class Lepidosauria; order Squamata; family Elapidae; genus Bungarus; species Bungarus multicinctus. Next base: position 61,789,936 of record CM042844.1, read on the forward strand.
AAAGCAAGGGGTCCTCGAGCCAGTTGACCACGCTAAATGGGAGACCCCTATAGTGACTCCTATAAAAGCAGACGGGTCGGTTCGTATTTGTGGGGACTATAAGGCGACCCTCAACCATGCACTACAACAGAGCGCATACCCCGTGCCTGTCGTGCAACACTTGCTACATTCTATCAAGGGCGGAAAGATTTTCGCTAAACTCGATTTGGCTCAGGCTTACCAGCAACTGCCCGTTGACAAAAAAACAGCTGAAGCCCAAACTATTGTAACACACCGGGGTGCATTTAAGTGTAATCGCCTCCAATTTGGCGTTAGCGTGGCACCAGGCATTTTTCAATCCCTTATGGAACGCCTTCTTCAAGGAATTCCTGGAGTCATTCCGTATTTCGATGACGTCCTAATTGCAGCTAAAAACAAATTGCAACTGCGAGACCGCCTAAGGAAAGTGCTGACCAAATTTACTGAGGCTGGGTTTAAAGTCAAAAAAGACAAATGTACCCTTATCACAGACAAAATAGAGTTTTTAGGATACCTAATCGATGGCAATGGCATCCATCCAACAGCAGGAAAAACCCGTGCTATCAAAAATGCCCCCACACCAACTAACAAGGCTGACCTACAAGCTTTCCTAGGGTTGATAAATTTTTACCATGTCTTTTTGCCCCAGAAAGCCACGGTGGCGGAACCCTTGCATAGACTTTTGGACAAAGACGCATCGTGGAAGTGGGGACATCGGGAAGAAACAGCATTTAACAAAATTAAAGACATGATCACTTCAGCTCAAGTGTTAATTCAATATAACGAGACTTTGCCATTGTTACTAACTTGTGATGCCTCCCCCTTTGGAATCGGAGCTGTCCTGAGCCACCTTCTACCTAACGGCAGAGAGGCTCCGATTGCCTTCTATTCAAAAACCTTGTCCCAAAGCCAAAGGAATTACAGTCAACTGGACAAGGAGGCACTAGCCATAATTTCGGGTATTAAACGTTTCCATGAATACCTGTATGGCCGATCATTTTCTATCATCACCGATCACAAACCCCTACTAGGTATCCTGGCGGGTGACAAACCCACTCCCCACATTCTATCACCCAGAATGACAAGATGGTCAGAATTCCTGGCCGCTTACAATTACACCCTGTCTTACCGCCCGGGTCCGACCATCACGCACGCCGATGCTTTAAGTCGTTGCCCGTTACCAGACTCTGATCCGGAACCAAACCCCAGCACTTCAACCTTTTTGATTGAGACCCTGCCCGACCTCCCGATGACAGCAGCAGACATCACGCACGAAACCTCTAACGACCACCTACTGCATACCGTGAGTAGGTGGATCATAAAGGGTTGGCCTGACTCTGAGTTACAAGACCAGCACAGACCGTTTAAACAGAGACAAATGGAACTGTCAGTACTAAAAGGCTGTGTACTATGGGGGGATCGAGTGGTCATTCCACAAAAACTGCGAAATCCCATATTGAAACTATTGCATGAGGGACACCCCGGGGTGGTAAAGATGAAAAGTCTAGCTAGAAGTTATGTATGGTGGCCTGGGTTGGACAAGGATGTTACCGACTGGGTCGCGGGTTGCCAGCCCTGCCAGACTTCCCGGCCCTCACCCCCAAAGGCACCAGCCACTGAGTGGGATCTACCTAGGGGCCCTTGGTCTAGAGTCCACATAGATTTTGCAGGTCCGACTAAGGGACATACCTTCTTGATTCTGGTAGACGCTTATTCCAACTGGTTAGAAGTGAGCCTCATGAAATCAACCTCTTCTGAAGCTGTCATCCGACAGCTCAGTCACTGGTTTGCCACCCACGGCTTACCAGACGTCCTGGTATCTGACAACGGCCCTCAATTCACGGCTACAGAATTTGAGGGCTACCTAGCAAGTTTGGGCATACGCCATGCCTTAACCGCGCCGGCACATCCGGCAGCGAATGGACGGGCCGAGCGCATGGTCCGGTTTACCAAGGAGTCCCTTCTTAAGTTAGACCAGGGCCCTATACAAACACGCATCGACAAATTATTGTTCCTCCAACACACTACACCTAGTAGCACTACTAACAAAACTCCTGCTGAATTACTTATGGGGAGAAAACTACGTTCCCCTCTCGATAGACTACACCCCACCTACTCTACAGAGAAACCCCTAGATTCTTCAACCAAAGTCCGAACATTCCGAATTGGGGATTTAGTTTACGCTAAAAACCTGGTAGGGCACCCCTTATGGGTGCCAGCCACCATCACACATCTAACCGGACCCTGTTCTTACCGGCTTACCACCGCTGATGGCAAAAGCTGGAAGCGACACATAGACCAACTTCGAACTCGCACCCATCCCAGACCTGGCGATTTTCCTGGGGGGGAAGGGGAACAACCACCAAGCAGTCTGGATAAGGGAAGCCCACTAACAAACAATGACGCCCTAACTCACACACACACACCCTCAACTCTAGCTCCGGTCGGGTCGCGCTGCTACGCACCTGATCCTGAAGAACGTCCCGCTGAAACATCTGACAGGGTCGCCGATAATCCAGGCCGAGCAGGGAGCGGCATGGCCACGTCAACTAGCCCAGCTAGGCCCGTTGGTAGTGACGCAGCCGGCTCAACCTGCTCGAAGTTTCCAGGGCCGGAGGCGAGAGGAGCAACAGGTCCTTCCGCACCAGCCGATGGTAACGACGCAACTGAGCCGCGCAGGTCCAGTCGGACTCACAGGAGCCCCGCCTATCTACGTGATTACGTAACATAGGCGCGGCTCCTGATTGGTCAGACTGGACCAAGGAGGGAGGGGTGTTCTGGATTGGTTAATATTTGAAATACTTACTGTTCATTGGTCTACATTCCGGCGGGAGATCCTCGCGCCGTCATTGGTTGGCTTAGGCGCGGGAGCCCTTTAAAAGAAGGGCTGCCGCGCCGCCGAGTCAGTCGGTGTCCTGAAAATAAACAAAAAGACTGAATCACTATACGTGTGTGCCTCTTCATTGCCGCTCCAAAACAATATTGTAAAATATTTTTCTTAGATTATTAACTGATTGTTTGATGGCCTTGTGTGTCATTAACCTTAAATATTCCCTCTGCTAGATTTCCAATAAATTGTCAACTGATTGCCCTATATGCCTTCGATCTTAAGCCCTATTAAATCAAATAAGATAAATTAGTTATTAATTATAATACATTACTGGACTTTTGGAATGAACTAGCCTATTAATCTGTCATGCTCAAAGTCCAGAGACAATTGGTACATACTATGACAGCATCAAACCCAGTAAAAACTTCATGCTAGCAAAACAGTCTTAGGCCCAGTATTTTTCAATATCTTCATTAACAACATAGATGAGGGAATAGAAGGGGAACTTACCAAATTTACAGACGATACTAAGCTGGCAGGAATAGCTAACACCCAAGAAGATAGGCTCAAGATCCAGATGGATCTTGACAGACTAGAATCCTGGGACATATTTAACAAAATAAAATTCAATGTAGAGAAAAGTAAAGTCCTACACTTAGTCAAGAAAAAACAAAAGTACACATATAGACAGGGTGAAACCAGACTTAACAGCAATAACTGTGAGAGGATCTTGGAGTCTTAGTGGACAATAGCTAAATATGAGCTAGCAGTTTGCAGCAGCCGTCAAAAATGTCAACCCGGTGCATTAACAATCAAGATCAAGGGAGGTACTAATATCACTCTATAAAGCCTTAGTAAGACCATACTTAGAGTACTGCATCCAGTTTTGGTCACCACACTATCAAAAAGATGTTGAGACTCTAGAAAAAGTACAGAAAAGAGCAACCAGGATGATTAGAGGACTGGACTAAAACATATTAAGAATGGTTACAAGAACTGGGCATGGCTAGACTAGTGAAGAGAAGGACCAGGGGAGACATGATAGTAGCCTTTCAATATTTGGGGAGCTGCCACAGAGTCAAGCTATTTTCTAAAGCACCTGTAGGCCAGACAAGGAATAATGGATGGAAACTGAACAAGGAGAGATTTAACCTGGAAATAAGGAGAAACTTTCTGACAGTGAGAACAATCAACCAATGGAACAGCTTGCCCTCAGAAGTTGTGTGAGTGCCATCATTTGAAACTTTCAAGAAGAGATTGTCAGAAATGGTGTAGGATCTCCTGCTTGGGCAGGGGGTTGTACTAGATGACCTACAAAGTCTCTTCCAACTCTGATTATCTGTTATCATGTGACTTATGATGTAAGTCAATACAGTTTTTAAAGATTATTGTGGCTGTTGCATTTTGAAAAGCCTTTGAGGATCTCCATGTATCCCAAGGCCCCTATAAAGTATGGAAAGAGACATTTTTATGGAAAATAAAGAGTTCATTGAATTGGAGATAGTCAAGGTCACAACATTTACATGAGAAGAGCCAAGCGAGTGTCTCTGTTGCTGCTACCCTTGGTACTCCAGCCTTGGGCTCTGCAAGTTTCCAAAAATCCCAGTGCACAGCTCGTTCCTGCATTCTAAGCGTGCCCAGGCCGAGCTGCAGCTGTCACTCTCTCGCTAGCATCATCTCCAAAAACAGCATCTGAGTCACTCCCGCTTTTTCCCCATCCCGGTAACAACAGGAAAAAAAAACATGAGGTACCTGGGAGCATCACGCACTGCATTTTGGTTTAATCCCAAGTGGCTGGTTGGGAGTGGGAAGAGCCAGCTGAGCGCACGTCTCTGCTGCTGCTACCCTTGGTGCTTCAGTCTTGGGCTCTGCAAGTTTCCAAAAGTCCCAGTGGCAGCTTGTTCCTGCATTCCAAGCACACCCAGGCCGAGCTGCAGCTGTCCCTCTCTCGCCAGCGCCATCTCCAAAAACAACGGCAGAGCAGTGGGAACTGTGGAAACATTTCAGCCGCTTCTTGGGTGGGGGAGCCGCCTCCATAACTTCCATGGTTCCCGCCGCTGTTTTTGGAGATGACGCTGGCGAGAAAGAGACAGCTGCAGCTCGGCCTGTGCATGCTTGTAATGCAGGAATGAGTTTCACACTGGGACTTTTGGAAACTTGCAGAGCCCGAAGCTGGAGCACCAATGGTAGCAGCAGCAGAGACGCTCACTCAGCTCTTCTCATGCCCAACCAGCCACTCGGGATTAAACCAAAATGCAGCGCACAGCACTCCCAGGTACCTCAAAATGTTTTTTTTCCTGTTGTTGCGGGGAAGGGGATGGGGGAAAAGCGGGAACAACTCAGAAGCTGTTTTTGGAGACTGCACTGGTGAGAGAGGCACCAGCACTGGCGGGAACCTTGAAAGTTACAGAGGCCTGAGAAGCGGCTGAAACGTTGCTGGCGGACATCCACGCCGCCGCCACCGCTGCCTGCCCACTGACCCGGGTCTGCAGCAAAGGCGCTTGGCAGGGATAGGGAGTCCTCCACGCTACGCCATGATCGGCCATTAGGACAGGCTGGTGGCGAGTCTTGGCTGCCCGCGGGTTGCCCTGGTGAGGGTGCATGGGGGAAGGAAGAAATTAATTCACCCCTGAAAAGACATCCTAGCCGTTTTTGGAGGGCTCAAAAAAAAAAAAAAAGACCCGCCTTATTTTATGAGAAACACAGTAGCTTCTTTATAAAAAGAAAAATAGAATAGCTCTTATAATGCTAGAAATGTCTTTAGAAGAGAAATCTTTTAAAATTAAGCTTTTGTGAAAAAATAGGAGAACTCACCACTACACATCTATGGATTTTTAATGGTGGCTTAGAATTTGACAGACAAATGGCTAGGACTTCAAGTCAACTCTGGTTTCATTTCTGAATGGCAGAAGGGGATCACATGGCTTAGCTGACAGGATTTATAGCTTATAAATGCATAGTTTCAGAAAAAGCAGGCATTTCATTAAAATAGCAATGAGCTTTTGGACTGAAAGTCTACTTCAGGATACAGTATTTTGTTAAAATGTTTAGAAATGTTAGCTTCAAAATGTTCACTAATTTTCTCCGCCTATACTTTGGAGAGAAAATTTCTGAAAAGCCATTTGTTGCAGATAAATAAAGTTTCAGATAAAATGATTCTGACTGTGTTCCAGCAGATACTTTTTCAGTAAAATAAATAAGGTAGTCTATAAATAGAAATTTTCATGTAAGCACAGAAAGATACTTGTGATTCAACTGTCACTAAAAGTTACATCAACAATTTTAATAAAGTTTTTCCTTTTGGAAAATACATACAAAGAAGAGTTATAGTGTGAAAAGATCATGATTCTATCTTAATCTCAATTAATTTTTCACTATATAAATATCCTTCTATTAATTCTTTTTCCTCCTCTTTTTTTTTTTTTTTGTTCACAAGAGTCTCTATACAGCTTCAAATGTTTTAAACTTTTTGTACTTCAGAAGTATTGAAGAGAATAATTCAATCATTTTCAATTTCTTCACACAACTGGGACTTCACTGGGTTTCTGAAACAGCATCTAATTTGTTTTTGACAAGACACACAGCCAACATTTATCTTAATTAGCCTCATTGTTTGGGAAGATCACTTATTGCTGACAATTATCAATGAATGTATAAACCAACAAGTAAGATGGCAACTATCTATTTCACAGAATAGGGAAAATATACATCTTTCAAAGCTCTTGATTGTTCTTTTGATTTGCCTCCTTGGAGCAAATATTTGGAAGGAACTCCAGTTTTTATATTATAACCCTCCTTTTAATTTTTGTTTTGCTTCATACATTTTGAAATCAATCTAATTTGTACCTTTGGGGAAAATTAAATTGTCATATTTTATTTATCTCCTTTGACTGTCTAAAAGATCAAGATCTTTTATAAAAAAGCTCTTGTAAAAAATAAAATAAATAAAAGATCAGGATCTTTCTGTTGCCCTTATGGAGACAGTTTTGGTAATTTTTAATGAAAAATTGAAGATTTTAAAAACTTTTTAGACTAGCACAGTTCAACAGGTATTGAACAAGGCTATGTTGTTTAACACTTTACTATGCTGGATAATTGTTGAAACTGAAGAATTATCCTCTTTCTAAAGTCCATGATGTTGCCTGATATCAGATACACATAAATTTAAGATGTTTTATTAATCAATTATTTTGACTTAAAATCATGTTGTTTGTGACATTTGTGAATTTTAGTAAATTCTTGGAATGTGGAAGAAGCAACTTACCATTTCTAAGTTTCATTAATATTCAATTCTTTCCTAATAATATTCAAATAATTTTCATTATTTTGTTTTTTAAAGTGTAAAATAAATTATTTTTTTCAATCCTAAGTACAAAATAGCAAAGCTTAAGTTAGATATTATTGGATCTCTATTCTCTTTTATCTTCTTTTCTCAATACTTCTATTTCATCAATCGGTTGAAGACAGTATGTTAGGGAAATCTCGATGGAGGCAAAAATAGATATAATACAGTTGTAAGTCTAAAGGAACAAAAGTAAGATCATGGTCACTACAGAACAACTTTAACAATAGTGATGAATGTCATCAAAGTTCCATACTATTGCTACCTCTTTTGATAAATTTGCTCTATCACCTTTCTTATTTGTTACCTCTTTTTGATTTTACTATTAGAATAAAGAAGCTGAATTTATTTTGGAAAAAACACTCATTTAATTTCATAGAAAAACTCCATCTCCTTCTTCTCTTCTTCTGTGATTGAATCTGATTATGAGATAATTTGGTGGCTTTTTCAGCAACATACATAATTTCATGTCTGTTACAAATCTGTCTTACCAATAAGTTGTTTTGATTTAGCTATTATTTATTCATTTACTTGTTTTATTATGCAGTACAATGAAATATCTCTATCCCCTTTCATCTTGCTAGTGCTCCTAATTTCTGTTCTAGCACTCACTAAAATGAAATCATCCTTAAAATTCTTTGGACTCTTTCTCAGTAATAATAAAATGTTTTTAATTCCCCTTTCCTAAACCAACATTTATTTAAAAAAAGATAATTTTTTCACAAAAGGAGGACAAATTGAAATTTCTTTCAAAGGGACCATAGTGAAACTTTTAAAACAAACAATTCAAAAGATTTAGTATCTTGAATTGCTATTCAAAAAATATTGGTAAGGGGAAAGGCCCTACATATATAATTTCTTCAAGTGTAATTGGATGAAACAATTTAGGAGATATATTATCTGGTAAACTAAGGGGTGGCCGTATAGCCTTGTTGATTATTTTTGAACATCTCCACATCTTACAAAACCTTAAAGGATTGTATCATCTTTGGTCACTTATCCAGGATGAATAAAGCTCCTCAATGATCTTTTTATTTCAAGGAGTATTGGAGAAAAGAGTCTGTTAATTCCTTTGTAGAAGAACATTCTAAAGAAGCTTTTCTCCCTCCAGCCTCTGGCTATTTCAAAAGAGCCTTTTTACCTGAAACTTTTTCATTCTGTATAATGTGATAAGTAGAAATCAGTTTTCAAGTCTCTTTCGTTTAAAACTGAACTTTTTTAAAAAATGGGATATTTGTGATATTATTTGCACTTTTTTGTGTTCTTAGAATCTTTCATAAAATAATATTTATTTTATCTCCAGTGATTTATATTTTTTATTTTGAAATTTTCTTGGGTATCTTGCCATAAAGCAGGATAGAACATTTAAACAAAACAAATGCACCAATGGATGATATATCTATTGCTTGTTGAGTAATGAAATGCCTCATGCTTTTGATTTCTTTCTGTCAAAAAATGCTAATAGTGGATTTATCTACAGTGTCACTAGTCCACTTGGTCTTCTATATGTAAAGAATGTGTCAATGGGAAGAACCATTGATATTAAGTATAATTTTCAGGATAATGAATCACAAGTAAATAAATAAAATAAATAAAATAAGTGCCACTTGCTCCTCTGGAAGCCACTGAATTCAATTAATGCATGAACTGGTTTGTTTTTTGCTGAAGTAGTCAAAATGACCCAAAACCTATAATCATCCAGTTAGCCCTTCATGTCTAGTTCTTTGGCAGTATGATATGATTGAAGAAATATTTGTAGGTTGTTGAATGAATTAATGGATTATTTAACTAGTAGTGTATTGTAAAATGAAATAATAATGTGTGTTTTAAAACAGAAATGGGAAACTTTCGCCTTGTCTATTTCTTGTGGCCTGTATTGTGGTCCACCCTAAGCAAGACACAGGCCCACAGATAACCCAGGTGACACTGGTATAGGACGCCACTTTTTCTCAACTTCAGCCACTAAGATCTGTGCTGGCTGAAGAGTTCTGGGAATTGAAGTCCATTCATCTTAAAGTGGTTGAGGCATACAAACACTAATGTAGGTACATTTGCCTACTCATGTTTTCCAACAAAAACTTTATCCAGTCAGGAAAAAAGAAAGGATAATATTACTCCCTGCTTCCCCTTTTATGCATAAAACTAGTTTCTGGAAAAACAGAAAGAACAAGACTAAAGTACATGTTTCCTCCCTATGTTGTGGAAAAAGCAAACATATCTTAAGTAGGGCAAGGCAGAGAATGCTAGGTCTCTTTCCCATTATGCATCATCTAAACAAATAATTCCTTCAACACTGTTCAAGTATTACAAAGTCTGCACTACTATTACTGCTAATCTTCTCATCACTCCTCTCCCACTTGTGATTGTAGGACTGTAACTTTGTCCCTTGTATCCTTACGATTTATATTGACTGTTTCCCAGTATGATTTGATTATTGATTGTACCCTATGACTATCATTAAATGTTGTATGTTATGATTCTTGATTCTTTATGAATGTATCTTTTCTTTATGTATACTGAGAGTATTTACATCAAGATAAATTCCTTGTGTGTCCAATCACACTTGGCCAATAAAGTATTCTATTCTATTCTATTCTATTCTATTCTATTCTATTCTATTCTATTCTATTCTATTCTATTCTATTCTATTCTATTCTATTCTATTCTTTAGCCTTGCTTGGCAAATGCATAAACCTTCCTTTACTAAATACTAATGCTAAAGAAAAGCAGGATCCTTTCTTTTTGACTTTCCAAATGGGAATCAACATGGAGAATGGAATTCTACTCCAGCAGCATTGTGTCCTCCTGCAGCATCTGAATTCAGTCAGACAGATGTAAGAGGGGAAAGGCTGGCATCTCTGTAAACAAGGCTGTGATTGTCTTGTGAGCATTATAATGAAATTAAGCTTTTGTTATATATGATTATATCCCAGACATAATACTCAGATGGTGAATGCAATGCAGGATTCTTACTTGATTCTTACCAACCCTGACTTGATTCTTACCAACCTTTCATTTCTTCTGACAAGGCTGTTAAGGGAGATAAGAGAAGTTGAATGTATTAAATCCGTTCCTGTGTCAGGATTTCTCTTTCAGAATGTATGCCAGATTATGAAAATCAGATCAGGCCTCAAATGGCAGAATACTAAAAAAAAAAAATATATATGAAAGAAAGCAATCACAAACTATTTCTGTAATGCTGCCAAGAAAACCCCATGGAATCAGAAATTGGCGATCGACTTGAAAATGTCTTTTCTTTTTTCCTGAAAAAATACCATATGTGTTTTAAACGATCAGCATTGGAAAAAATAATTAAAAGAGAAGCTAACGAAGGGCACTGTTTGTATTGCACTGTGGCCCCTGCAAGAAAAATTCAATTATGCAGAATTTCCATGAGAGAATTGATTTGACAGCCTGTTGAAAGTGAGGGAAGATTAAATGCTTATTCTCAAAGCAGTAAATGCCTGGACAGTTTGATAATAAAAATGCAAGCAATTGTTCTAATGCTAGGAAAAGTAGTAAAAATAATTGGCTGTAAGGAAATAGCAAAACCAAAAAAAGCTATTTATATTTCACCTACAAGGTAATCGTGTGGTTTAATTGGCACTAAGAAATAGAGAAATGGGCTAAGTGCAAATGCTATTTTTGGCAGCAGCCCTCAAAACATTGACAGGAAAGTAAGCTCCACTAAATACAATACATTTTACTTGTGTGTAAACCCATATAAAGTTGGACCTCATCTTTTCGATTTAATGTTGTTGTTTTCCTTCCAGAAAGCAAGAATTTATGTGTATAAAAATGCAAACACCAGTGTCATAAGACACCAAGTGATGTGGTGCTATTGTATTTTGAGTAGTTCAGAGAACCAGCAAATACCACCTCTCACTGGAGATTTTTTTCCTTCCCCTGCCACGCCCACCAAGCCACGCCACAGAACCGGTAGTAAAAAAATTTGAATCCCACCACTGCCCAAAGCATGTCACAACTTTTGATGTTTGGAAATTGGAAGCTGAAAAGTTTGAATGTCCTATCAATGTGTGTGTGTGTGTGTGTGTGCAAATATATTTTATATATGTTTAGATATGTGTGTGTGTGTGTGTGTGTGTATATATATATATATATATATATATATATATATATATATATGCAGGTCTTGGTGTGTTTGTGTGGTCTTTTCCCATGTAAGATTGAGACTATCTGGGAAACATTTCCACGAGATCTTACTCGCCATCTTCAGGCTGGTGCTTTCAGCTTTGTGGTTGCGCGAGCAAAGCATGATCAGAGTTGCTGTCTCCCTAAATATACTGGTGGGGAGGCTGGCAGTGTTGTCATTTCTTGATTGGTTGATGGAGTTGATGTTTGCAGATTGGCTGGCTTTTTCTTAAGAACATGTGTGGCTGAGGTATTGGCTGTGTGTCTATCAGCCTCCTGTGTTGTAACAACTTGGCTAATGGGCTGTGTGATGACCTTCTGAGTTCTATTGTTTTGACATCCTGGGTCTTGTGCTGTAATCTCCTGGCTTGTAATGACCTGGGTAATGGGCTGTGTGATGACCTCTGAGTTCTAATCTTGTGACCTCCTGGGTCTTGTGCTATAATCTCCTGGGTCATAATGACCTGGGTAATGGGGTAAAGACTCAGTTTGCAGAAGTTAAGGCACTGAAACCAGGAGACCATAAGGTCTAAACTTGCCTTAGGCACAAAGCCAACTGTATGACCTCAGGCCAGTCAGTCTCTCTCAGCCCTTGGAAGGAGGCAATGGCAAACCACTTCTAAAATCTTACCAAGAAAACTGCAAGGTCTTGTTCAGATGTCACCAAGGATGAGGACTGATTCAAAAGCAAAGGGAGTATCTGTGTGTGTGAACAGTAAAGGCCTCGTAGGATTTTCTGTGTAATGTGCCAGAGTAACATGGCTATTTTTTTAAGGGAATATACATCTTGATTTGAGCAGGGTAAACATCATTTCTAGCTTTGCTTGAAACTGCCATGGGTTTCTCTGGCATTTTATTTTTCTCATTTACCTTTAGCTGAATATTATATTACCATTTATCTAACAATAAGGCACATATTAGTAAGGTTATGATGAGATGCTGATCAACCTCCAAAAAAGAAACTTTTGTCTTGGTTCAGTATAAATTGTGTTGGAATGATCAAACTTGTTCTTGTTCTAAAATACGGTTTATATTGTGAGGTGCAAAATAGAAGATCCAGACAGTTTAAATGTGTATAAAGATTTATTGTAAGCTTGAGCTCTCTACAAGAATCTTGAGGTCTCTACAAGAATCTAGTGGGAGATAAGAGTAAAGGAATTCAAGGCAGGCTGGTCTTAGCTCTTTTGTGGACACAAAGGGACTCATGACTGATGACATCCTTGACCCTTCCCTTGGGCTCAGCCTGGTCATCTCCTGCAATGTTGGGTACAAAAGTAGCTTTAAACACAGATTAAAACACCACTGGAAGCTATGTGGTTTTCATCCTGCAGCAGTTTTGCTCTTAACCAATTGAAAAATCATCTTCCACATATCTCCAGAATGAATCTGGCACAATATTGGACAAGAGAAGCTTTGCTGACAATGTAAGACTAAAATACAAGGCAGTGGGGCGGAAATGATATGATTTTCATAGCAGAAGTCTAACCAAATTCAAACAGGAATGATTCCCTTATATAAAACATTATAATGCAACATAGCAAGGGAAGCTAAGACATTTAGAATACGCTTAGAAAAAATATATAAATGAAGAAAAAATTAAACATCATATTGCCATTTTATAATTGGCTTTTCAATTAAAATATAGTGAATGTTAAAAATAGAATAGAATAGGAATGTGTTTTCCATCACTTGGAAATATTGACCATAATTATGCTGAATATTTCCCCACCCATTTATTCATGGAAGTTTTATTTCAGTTATTTTCTCTATTCTACTTATTCTACAAACATTTTCTCTTCCCCACCGTCCTTTTTAGTAGGTATTGCTAGAGAATGTTATATTTTCATTTCATGTTGATTAAATAAACTTAGCACTAAAACAAAATATGTTCATGCCTCATATTTTTGTGCTAGCACCACGGATTTTATAGGTATCAACCATACATAGATAGTTATAGCTATTTAGATTTATATATAAATGATCTTTATTTTACTCTATGTTCATTAAATATCTTGAGTTAAATTATATTTAACATTTTTCTTGAAGAATGTATAATGCAGAGTTCTGTCTGCATAGATTCTGTAGTTCTAAAAGCTGTTGGTAGTAATTCTCATTTTAGAAACAGTTTTCCTCTATTTCTTCTGTTTTCATATTCATGCCTGTGAGAAACTAACACCTTGATCTTTAACCACTCAAATAACTGTTAAAGTCAGATAAATTAATTTTACTTTACAATAATATAGGACAGGAAGAGCCTGACACTAGATATTGGGTCAAACTGATATTAGTTGTTCCACACTGATTAACAGGAAGGAAAAAAAATCTTCTTTTAAAAGCTTTGTTAAAAAAACCAAAACTGTTCGACTATATTCTCTTTGCTGTTAAAACTATTATTTCCAGAGAGGGCCTGTCACATGCTTCAGCAACAATAGAGTTTCCAAGTAAATGCCTTCCTTTCACTATAATCTTCAGAGGTAAAGGACCCATTATATAAGCTATCCTTTTAAAAAAGGCTTACTGAAATCTCACATTTTATTTTGAAGAAAAAGAAATCTGTAGTGTTAGATCAGTCCCCAAGATCACTTTCCAGGCAATCTCCCATTGCTTATTTAATCTTTTCTCATGTTGTGTGCAGTTTCTTTAAGCTGTTGCAGTTGTGGGCTTTAATATTACAACAATCTTGCTTGTATCATTGAACTGTGTATCAGGGAATTTTGTTTCAGGATGCAATATGGACAAAGCGAAAAGTGTTTCCAATACATAGCAACAGAAGCAATGTTTTTAGAGTGTGCTACCAGGCTGTCAGACAGCTAATATATTGCTGCATATAGAGCAATTCTGCTTATGTATGTGCAACTAAATGAATGTAGAGAGAATTTATGACGGACTCGTCCATATTAGGACCATGCAGGGGAATGGTACTGTGCATTAACTCTAAGTGTAAAAGGAATGAATAATACCAGTCTAAGGGATGGTATAAAAAGATTTGAATATGTTTGAAGAATGTTCTGGTGTAATGAGGGGCACATATAATGGAACATTACTATTAGAATATCAGTAGTGGAGATCTACAGAGAAATATTTACAGTTGTGGGTCATGACTACTTTTACACCATTGGCTCCTTCTCTTTTGATGACAGACAGGATTTATATTTCCCTGCCTTATGAATGAAGAAAGAACAATCTATTTTATTGTTCTGCTTTCAATTGTTGAAAATTTCTACTTAGTTCTTTAAAATATAGAGAAAACTTTTCAGATGACTTAACAGTCTAAAACCAAAGAATAAAATCAAACTAAAAAGATTATGATGAAAGCAAGTGTTACAAAATGCAAACAGATTCGTAGTCTGAATCAAGTAGATAAATGTATAAGTTTTCCATTTGATGTTCTAGGACAAAAATTCTCAGAATTTCCAGGTATATTTGCTGGAAATTCTTAAAAATGTAGTAGGCCTATCACAGCTTGAGAAAAAATGGAGAATGTAGGAGTATATGCTGAATTAAATGTCACGTTGCATGAAAATGATGGACAGATTTGTGTTTAGTAATTTTTAAGCTCCCACTTTGATGAGATGAAAGGCTTTTGATATCTTAAGAACGCATATTTTGACAGAAGGGGGGGAAAAAATCAAAGGAAGCACAGGTTGATATTAGACCAAGAAACGTATCTCCAAAGCCTAAATATTAAAGATAGAAAACAAACAAGGAAGAAGTAAGTGTTTAGCAGCTCTAAAGATAGGCTTGTGGCTAGCTAGGAGATGATAATAAACTAGATAATAATCTAGATAATAGATCAGATGATAGACCTATAGCTAAAGATATAAATATATTGCCATAAATATGTATGTATGTGTGTGTGTGTGTATACTGTATGTATGTATGTATGTATGTATGTATATATGTATGTATGTATGTATGTATGTATGTATGTATTATGTATACACCCACACACACCCCTTTGGTGATAGATGTAGTGTTGCCAGGTAATAGCAATATCATAAATAAGGAGGTTGAGAAATTGGAGTAATACAAGGGCCTGAAGGAGAAACCAGAGACGATGTGGAAAGTAAAGGTCAAAGTGGTCCCAGTTGTGGTAGAAGCACTCCTAAGTTGGAAGAATGGTTCCAACAGATCTCAGAAATGACATCTCTTTGTCCAGAAGTGGACAAAGGTAGGAATAGCTAAGATTCTCTAGAGAGCTCTCAAACTCCCAGACCTCTTGTAGATTGAGGAAAACAGAGCACCCATAAAGGTGAGAAGAAAATTTATTTTTATATAGCATTATTTCTGGCAATTTTGCATTGATAGAGCTTTCAGGACAAATTATTATTGTTATGATACCTGATCAGTCTTATTTGTAAATTATGTTTCATTAAATTAGACTATTTACCAAGAAATAACCACAAAAATGGAATAAGAATCCAGGCTAGATATAGTCCACACAACTTGGAAATATAGCAAAATACCTTTACAAAACCCTCATTATCCTTACTATCCAGTAAACTGCAATCTGGTAGGGAGGTGAGTCAGATGGAAGTGATTTTCGCTGCATTTTTCTTATCCTTTCAGACTTTTCTTGCTCTGAAAATCTATTCCTGAGACCAACAAATCTCTGAAGCAGTGTGGTTGAAAATGTAGATGGAGAAGAGATAGATGAAAATTGCCTTCTGCTAACTCATCTTGGTTTCTGTTCACAGCTATTGAACAGAGAATAGAGATATTCCTACTCATAGATAAAAAAATGATAGATATTTAGGTTTGTATCCAGATATATTGAATTAGGATTTGCTAGCAAACATAATAATAATTTTCCTCTCTATCCACCAACCTTCTATTACTGGAGAATTTCTTCATTCAGGAGCACTCATCAATACTTAATCTATAAATGCAATAGATTATATCTTAGCATTTATGAGAAAGAAACAATCTTCATTATGTAGATTAATCTCTGTAGATATAAGATTCAAATTGTTCTGGAATCTGTACACTGTGGCAAGTTTACCTGTTTTTAATTACTATTAATAATTTCAGCTATTCAGTTCTTGCCAGAATAATACCAAGTGATTTGCCATCATCAGTTTTGTTGTCAGATTCTTTGGAATTAATTCTTTAATAATTTAATTTAATTAGGTCTGCTCTCAGAAAGTGTAATTAGTAAATTAGTGAATGGAGGAAAAATGTTCCAACTAACAAATGATGCCTAAAGTTAGAATTTAAAGATATTACTGATTGAAAAAGATCACAAAGCATAATCAAGAAATATCGAGTGACATGAATTTGAACATCTCCAAAACTTGACAATGAAGCCCAACTCACATATTTAGAAGTCCCCTACAGCCCTAAATCTGTGCTATCTCATCATTCAAAACTTGACAACAGCTGTGATTATTTTTTAAAAAAGTAAAACTGCATAACTTGAGATATTAAATGCAGCAGAAAGTCAGCTTCTTTATACAATCACATGAAAATTAATGACCATCCATTATGATTAGTGCATTATGCCTTGAATGATATTCATTTTGTGCCCAAACAATCCAAAGACTTGTCCACAACCTTTTATTCTTGAATAGAAAGGATGGCTTGACATTTAACCAACAATTTTGGACATAGGGTGATATTAACTAACCTGGGGTTTTCCAAAACTGAAAGAAAAAGCTGAAGGTTTGGATGAGAAGAAACAAGGAAGGAAAAAATAATTGATTCATTCTGATCATTAAATTAGGTTTTGATGATGGAACATACAATCTCTCTCATTCTCTTGCTTTTCTTTACTTATAATCTTTATATCTTTATCTGTCATTACATTGAAACATATAATCCTTGGTACTATTATGATGGTAGTAATGCTTTTTGTTTTGATAATTTTATCTTGTAAGGAATTGTAAGGGTCATGTTTACAAGCTCACTTTTCCTCCTGTTTGTTTTTTCCCAGGATGGTGTTGTGAGTGATGTTTTTCCCTACATGGTGTTGCCTGAAACTCTATTCAATTCAATTGCCTGGATTTCTACACTTGAGATTTATTTGGGGGAATTAACGGCATCATTATCCTTGTTAAGCAGTCTGGCAGAGCTTTGGGAACATTAGAACTGATGAGTAATGAAGGCCATATTTCAAGAATATTGAGTCTTTGTGGATATCCAAAAAGAAAAATAAAGCAAACAACAAATGGATGAAAAGTACACAATTCTGTATTATTTAGTAACCAGTCTGGCTTGTGGGAATACATGTTCTCCTTCTTTAAAATTATTAATTCACAAATACATTCTTTCTGTCAGAAGCTGACAGTGATCAGATGAAACCCCAGAGTTAAAACTAAAAAAAGAAAATAAATAACGTTGGAGTAATTTTTTTTCTTCCAAGAAACACATGAAACACATGTGAATTATAAAATAAAACGTGAATTTGAAGCCCCTGGGATGACATATGAAAGACATAATTCATGAAAAGAAAAGGGAGAAATAGGACTAGCTGTAGATTTGGCTTAGTTGCATGAATCTTATAAGATAGTAGAATTCTTTTTTTTGGAAAAGTGGTAGTTTGGCAATTGTGGAACAGATATTAATAGGATTCACCAAAGTACACAGTTTAAGGGGGAAAAACTTGAAAAAAAACCCCAAAGTCTCAAAGATTCTTATAAACAGAGAGAATGACTAGTTTAAGAAAAGATACTTTAATTAATGAGAATGCTAGTAGGAATAGACAGTCAAGGACACAAAAATAATCAAAGGCTTGACAAAGCTAGCAATATTTGAACATTTTATATCTCTGGTAGGAAGCTGCCCTGGGCATTTTGCTGTTAGTGGCACTAGAGATGAATGAAGAAGTGTATGAAAGAAAATGGACTGAAGATACTTAGGGGAATATGAGAAGAAGAAATCAAATGACAAGCCACTCGGAAGCAAAGTTGCTATAGAACTGACTTAATTCTCAGTGTCATAGAAACCCTGTTCTGATTCCAAGAGTATTCCACGGAGAGAAAGAAGCTGGATTGTGGTAGTTGTGGTAGAGTCCAGGCAATAATTAAACCCTAAAGGCAACAATGTAAAGAGTAGAGAGCTTTCTCTTCCTAATGCTTGCTAGTTTTGTCATAAGAAAGATTCAGAATTTCTACAAATAGCAAATTGATATTACACTAATTATCTGTGTGACACACCGAACCACAAACTAACCAATTGCATTTTAGTTTGGTGTATTATGCAAACCCAGTCAATTGCTTTAATAAATAGTTTTAAATTGATCATAGATGTAGGTTATCTGAATGCAGCCTCTGGTGAGAAAACATCAGTCTTGTTTGGGTAATATACAATATCTGAAGAGGAAATCTAAATATATATAAGGAACTTACATAAGGAACATGTGTTTGATCTTGCTGCATTGCGTAGGAAGATCTGAAGGCAGCTTCTGTTTACACTTGTTTGCTTAGTCTGTTTATTTGCTGCTCTCCCAACAAATGCATTAGGCTGGCATACAATTAAAATAACAATAAAATGTAAAATTGGAGCATGGATCAAAATAATAAAGTATAAACATATTACAAAGGGTAAAACAAATTACATTGTTGATTCAACAATCAAAACATTGAATGAAGCCACAGCTATGGGCAGAGAATGGGTACATAGATACAAATCAATCCAGTCCAATCCAATCCAATCCAATCCAAGGCAACAGCCACCCTTTCATTCCATGAGGAAACTATCGCCTGATTTGAGATTCTTAGAAGTTTATCAGAAACATCTCTACACTCACTGAAACTTGTTGGGGTTCATCTGAGCCAAACCAATTGAATGGGCTTTCCCTCCCCTGCAGAGGGAAGCTAGCACGGGAAACTCCAAAGCAATCACAGAGCTTTGATTTTCATTGATGTTAAATTCCCCCATCTACCAATCATGTTGATACTGCCCCAAGACAAAAAAATAGGTCCAACATATGACCTCCATTGTCCATCAGGCTCTCATTGACTTCAGTCAGATTCATATTGTCATGAAATGCCAAGCTACTTGGATTGTCAGTGGAGTTTATAGATATATAGTATTTGGAAACTTCATCCTGCCATTCTGGGTGTAGAGCCTGGTTGAAATATCCTATTACCATAAGTCTAAAAAAACTCCACTGGCAATCTAACTAGAGTGTTGGCATCTTCAGACAGGGAAGTTGCTATCTAATGGTGAGGCTGATATAGTAACAGCAACCCCATCTGTTCCCTAGAGCCCAACTTTACAAAAAAGATCTCACATGCAATTCCCTATGGATCAGCACTTCCCAAAGCCACAGGAGACTCAAAATTAATAATAGCCACCTCTTCTTCCCTTACTCTGGGGTCATGGTTAGTGTCACACAATTTGGAAACATTACCAGTACAGGTCACCTCTTACTTTTAATCCTCATGAAAACTGATCAATCTACCTGCTTGCCTGCCTACCTTGTATTGAATATGGTGGTATATTTTAAAGTAAAATATATACATTTTGTCACATTTATGAGTTAAAAAAATAGGTAAATCAAATTAAGGAAATGTAAAATCCAAAGCATTTTATTTAGGAACTGCTGATCAAGTTGGATTGCTTCAAAATGCAGACCTAACAAAATCTCCAAGAACTTCTATTCCTATATGTATGTCCTTAGAATTTCAGCTGCATCTTTTTCAGGAAGTAATTAAGAGAAATGTATATCTGCTTACATGAGTTTAGGATTCTGTAAAACAGCTCTTATCCCCAGTAGTTTGTTACTATTGTATCCAGAGGTGGTATTCAGCAGGTTCTGACCAGTTCTGGAGAACCGGTGGTGGAAATTTGGAGTAGTTTGGAGAACCGGCAAATCCCACCTCTGACTGGCCCCACCCCCATTTATTCTCTACCTCCCTAGTCCCAGCTGATCGGCTAGGTCTTCTTTTGTTGTCCTGCACAGGAGAACAGAGCTGGAAAGCAGGTTAGTGGGATGGGGAGGGAATGGGATTTTTCAGTATCCTTCCCTTGCCATACCCATCAAGCCATGCCATACCCACCAAGCCACACTACACCCACCAAACCATGCCCACAGAACTGGTAGTAAAAATGTTTGTATATCACCATTGGTTGTATCTGATTTTCAACTTTTTGTAAATAACCAGGTTAATCCATTCCCCACTGGATGGGTTGAAGAGATAAAGTTAGCTTGGCAATTAGTTTAACTTCTCTATACTAATATAAATGAGGGCAATTAATTCTACTGCTAAATTCTACTAGTGTAATCTATTCCACTTCGACAAAGATTAGAAAGCAAAGAAGATCCTGAAACATTTTGTCATATCTTCATATTTTATAATTTAAGAATTATAAAAAGCTTATGAAGAAAATGAATGTGAAAAACAAGCAAAGGAAACTTCAGTGACACTAACTACTGACACATTTTAAATGATAAATTTAAAGAAGCTTTGCCATTCATTACTTATTAAAAACATACAACATTTATAATAATTATTCTTGACTCTACAGTATACGAATACTGCTTCACGAATGCTTCGCCCCTCAATTTCAGAAAAGGAACTGGATGTTACTTATCACCACCTAGACCAGTGATGGGTAACCTTTTAGACACCGAGTGCCCAAAGTGCATGTATGCATGTGCAAATGTGCATGTGTGTAAACTCCCAAAATGCAACGTGCATGCATCCCCATGCATGCGCCCCCGTACATGCATGCGTGTCTCTGGTGCATTTGCCCCCCATATGTGCGTGTGTCTCCTGTGCATGCATGCTCATTTCCCGCATACGCCCTGTCCCATGCATGCATGGCAGAGACCCAAAGATCTTTTGGCTGGTGGCTGGTGGCTGGTGGGAGGCACACATGCATGCGCAACGGAGCTGAGCTGGGCGATGACTGGTGTCCACCTCAGGCACCATGTGCCATAGGTTCGCCATCATGGACCTAGACTAACAAATTGCAGAATTGGTAATCACAGGATTTACAAGGATTTATGTTTAATCCGAAATTGAAAATATATTTCAGATCAATTCAATTATTTTTTGAACAACATTAATCACTCCATTGCACATTCATGAACGTGGGCTATTTATTTATATTTATTGCATATTTCTATATACATAGCCACCCATCTCACAATTGTGATACAATATTATTAGCAATAGTAGTAGTGTAATATCAATGTAGAAACAGAAGCATATTTTAAAAGTTTGCTGGGTACAGAATACGCTTTGGCCAGAATTAAATTCCATCCTTTCCAGTATACTAATAAACACTCTTTTTCGTTATAAATCTAAGCAATTCAACCTAGCTAATGGAAAAAGCATAAAAAGACAATTGAAAAACATACAAAATAAGTAAATCTAAATTGATTAAAGTATATTTCAATTGGGTTTGAAACATGTCATTTGATGCCACTTCTTTTTAAATTTTAAGACAACCATTTAGGAATGTATCGTGCCCCTATGTTTTTCTTAATATTGATCTCTCATTTCCTGTAGATCAGAGATTCCTGCATTATCATATTTAATTTTGGAACAAAAAGGAATGCCTTTGAAAACTCTCCAGTTTAAAATATGGCACAGAAATAGATTATCAAGATATATTTTACATTAAGTACTTCAAATCCCTTTGTTACTCATGAAGGCATTCTCCTGCTCCTCCTCCCTGAAATGTTTATTCATTCTTAAAACTCTTAGACCTTTTCAAAAGCTAGAAAAGACATGTAAAATGACCAAATGTAGATCATTATTCATAGGTTTGGAAGGGAAAGGGTAATTAAAAGTAGAAATAATATTAATTTAGAGCCCTATTCTATTTTAAGCTTTTCTCATACTTGCCAAGAAAACATCTCGACAACTTTCCACCACATGTCTATCAATGCCATTCTACTACTGATGACCTCTGGGGTTTTCCAGAAGGTTTAGAAGTTAAGTAACAGTTATGATGATGATTATGTTGTCTAATTCAAGCTATCATGATATATAAACCATAGATATCTGAATTGAAACGAAAATGACATATTCAAGACGCAGTAGTCAGCTATATCATGACTTAGGAGGGTTTGTGAAACCATTTTTGATGATATATTGGCCTGAAAGCCTCATTATACCATAATAGAGAAAGAGAGAGAGAGAGAGAGAGAGAGAGAGAGAATGAGAGAGAGAGAGAATTACAAAGTCTCAGGTACCTTTGATTTTTCTTTAAAAACACATACCCTAAAATGGTATCAAGCAGAGTTCTGAAACTCAGAAATTGAATTTCTTTATTCCAGATAAGTAAAATTATTCATATGAACTAGCATCTCTGACATTATCCTAGCAAAATGGCAGTAATATGATTGCAGTAACATTGGAATACATAAAACTCGTTAATGTCTGTTACCAATTCTCCATTTGACCATCAGAATGTTTATTGACACAGTAGATAAGAAATGTGACAGAGTGGCACCTTTGCTCATCTTCTTTGTTTCACAAGCTGTAGAGTGATTTCAACAAGATCTGAAATGACTTTGCTCCTGCCAATCTGATGTGACTTGGATGGGCAATCTGGAGATTAAAGAAAATAGCTATCGTCTTTCTTTCTATTTTTTACTATAATTCAGTTATCTTGACACTCCAGGTAGTTCTCAGATTTGTACATTTCTGTTTTATCCCCTACTTTTTCCCTTTCTTTCTTTCTTTCTTTCTTTCTTTTTTTCTTTCTTTCTTTCTTTCTTTCTTTCTTTCTTTCTTTCTTTCTTTCTTTCTTTCTTTCTTTCTTTCTTTCTTTCTTTCTTTCTTTCTTTCTTCCTTCCTTCCTTCCTTCCTTCCTTCCTTCCTTCCTTCCTTCCTTCCTTCCTTCCTTTCTTTCTTTCCTTCCTTCATTGTTTTACAAATCTTTGAAGCACATGTTTGTCCTTTCTATTGAAATAAATATCTAAAATGCATTTGTGACTTTATGAGGTCCCATTTTTCTTTTCTAAAAATAACAATTTCTTTTCTTGGGACCACCAAAACTTACAAGGGTTTCAGAAAATATACTGCATTATATTATATTAGATTCCTTTAAGATTTGCATTCTGAACATTCTTATTCTTGATGAATTATCTGAACATTCACGCATGGAAAAAAGCACAAGCTGATGACCAATTTTTTATGTAAATTTATTAATAACTTGGATAAAACTGTTGTCTAAACTCTGATGTTACAATTTGAAAAGCAAATTCTTAGGGTCTTAATGGGATGCTAGGTCACTATTTATCCCATTCCTATGTATTTTTGCAGCCATTTCACTGTGATACCTGTATACATGCAGATGACAGTGAACTCCAGAGACACATTGCTGACATCTGAAAACATTGAAAATTTCTGATTTAGATTGGAGGAATCCTTAGCCATTCACCCTCCAGTTATTCTTCCTCTAATATCAGGACTAGAACTCAGAATTTCCTGATTTCTACCTTTGTGCAAAAGAGGTAAAAGGGAAACAGTATCTTTTGACATACTGGCCATTATAAAAAAAAGTTCCATTCTTTCTACATGTTATGATCAAAATGATTTCACCAGGTGATATGAATGGAGGAATAGAAATGAGAAAAGAGAGTAAAGAAAAAGTGAGACAGTGTCATTTAGAATATTTGTTCAGAAACAGCTTGTTTCAAATACATGGTTTGTTCATATGTACAGTACACATGGGAAAAGATTAAGTATAACTCTAAAAAGTTTTCACTTTATTTGACAAGTAGTGATGAATGAACAATAGCTCCATTAAAGGGGAGGGATCAAAATCTGCAAACACACACATAAAACGGGGGGGGCAGGGCTCTTGCCCAAACACCGCACCTGTCAATTTCTAGATTTTGGTACTCCTATCAGAATAAAGATGCAGTTTTTTAAGAGAACAACTTGAGTTACTTTTTCTTGCAGCATTAAGTCATATGAGGTCAATTCTACATAATTCATATTGGTCATCACATGTATAAAGAAGGACAGTCATCTGGCAGGACCTAGTCTCAATAATTGATTTGTTTATTTCTACTCTCAAATAATTTTGGCTAACCTAAAGTCCCAACTTTTATAAAATCTTGTTGCCTGTATAAATATGAAATCCTGGTTTTCTCCACAATTAGAATCTTCCAGGTTTGTGGATCTACAATTCCCACACAAGCTAGGAATTCTGGTAGTTTTCATATCAACAAATGTATTGGTAGCCAAGTAGAGAGAAATATACAATTCATCTTTCCTTAGGGATCAGATAAACCTGAAATATTTCAAGATGGAACCCCTCCTTTAAGCCAAAATGCTAGGTATACTATTACTCAGAATGTATCCATTTCTGTCTTGTGTCCTGCACTAAGGTATACAGGTAGTCCTCAATTTACGACCACATTTGGCCCAAAATTTCTGTTGTGAGATAAGACACTTGTTAAGTGAGTGTTGCCCCATTTTATGACATTTCTTGCCACAGCTGTTAAGTGAATAATTGCAGTTGTTAAGTGAATCTGGCTTCTCCATTGATTTTACTTGTCAAAAATTTGTAAAAGATAATCCTATGACCCTAGAACACAGCAATGGTCATAAGTATGAACCAGTTGCCAAGCATCTAAATTTTGATCAGAGATCATAGAAATGCTACAAAGGTTGTAAGTGTGAAAAACGGTCATGTCACTTTTTTTCAGTCCCATTGTAACTTTGAATGGTCACTAAATAGAGCTATTTTAATTTAAGGACTACCTGTATTTCAGAAAATCAAAAGGACCCCTCCCAAATTTTCTGATTATTAAATGTTTTAAAAATTACAATTTTGTAAAAAGAACTGTGTCATAGGTAGGAAAAAAAGTACCTTTCTATATTTCTTGAGTTGACAAATGATTTTGTTATTTTCCTGTTAGCTGATGTTTTATTTAATGTTCAGTTTTAATCATTCCAGAAATCATTACAGTTAAAATAAAAACATATTTTATAGTCACCGCCACAGAGGCTTTCCTATGATGAACCCCCCGCCCTCTCATATGAAGGATAGGAATATTTGCCAAGTGGATTATAGCTATGAAATGTTGCTTAGCATAGTCTCAATGAATATTCAGAATATCACTTACAGTCCAGGCTGTGATTCTTCTGTATACTGTGTGTTTCAGTAGCAATTGATATTACTGATAATATTCTGAAAACTTTAGATGCTTAGGCTGTCGGGTTTTGGCTTGTTTGTTAATATATAACAGCTCTGAAAACACAATTTGTTCATTTATGTGTGAATTTGTTTTGGGAAGATGAGTGGTGACTTTGTGTGGTTAGTGAAATAGGAATACAAGCATGGCACACACTCCTTCTCTTGCAATGATAGTCTGTCCAGGGAGATGCACCAACTAACCGTTGATAAAGAAATGCTGTTTAGTCTTCAGGTCTTTCTCTAGTTCAATAGAATTCTCATTAATTTGTTTTATACTGATCCCTTTAAGGCAGTTGTTGTGCTCTGTGCTGAGCCCTTAGAGTTTAAACTGCCTTTTCCCTATCTCTACCTGGACATGTTCTGGATAACACCGTCAAGATTTTGCAAAACCTGTGCAAACCTGTCTGAAGCATGCATTAATAGAAAGAAGCGTGGGTCAAATTCACAGCATGCTCTCAAAACTGAAAGCATTTCAATACATATTATCTGAGTAACTCTCAAGAGACACTTTATAAAACCATTTTAGTCTTATTCCAACTAAGAACATTGTGCCATTTGTTGAGCACTGTTCTTCTGGCTTTAATAACTGTTTGAGAGGCTAAAATGCAGCACGAGAACCTACAGGAGTGGTATATTTAGAACCCCACACCCCCACCCCATCAATATAACAATCACTTAATTTCCCATTTTGCAGATAGGTCCTTGGTCCCTTAGTGAAATCTGAATTTTGGGTCTTTGGGCAGAAATAAACATTACTGTATATCTCCGTGGTCTTAAGAAAAGGCATGGGATATAAGTCTAGCAAATAGGTAACATGCACTGTATACATTTTGGCTTACCAAGAAATAAAAAAGCAAGCAGTCAATAACCAGTTGCCTAGCAACAATTTAGGTATTTTGCAAGAACAGCAAGTGTGCCTTTAGAAGCATACCTGTGTTTCAGTTTGTTAAATGCAATACACATTAGAAATAAACTTGGCATGGAACTACTTTTCTAACTGGATTCAAACTATGGGTCCTTGAACTATGAAATGATTTCCCTAGGAAATCCTGGACTAAGCACAAGCAAGGCAATTTCCTTTTTCTTTTTCTTCTATGTTTGGATTAGCTACAAAAAGCAGAGGCAATTTCTAATCCACTTCAATAATACAAAACGGATTGCTCTAAAAAGGATGCTGACTGTGAAGGCTGGTGTGAAAATTTGTGCCTATTCTCTATTAAAGACAAACTTCTTGCTTTTAAGTGTTTCTTCCTCGATATATTGGAGCAATCTGAAGAAATGCTTGCTTAGTACAAGAAACATGGGGACCAAAGGTTATTCATCAGAAGTTAGAATTTCTAAATTAGAAAGTCTTTTTCCATATCCGGATTTAACAGCAGTGAATTGTAATAGAAAGGAATCCTATAAAAGCCAAAAGAACTCTTTGGAGATGTGGTGCTATGCGGGAAAATGGGGTGGGGTGGGGGTGGGAATAGAGAACTATTGATTCCAGTTAAATCTTGTTAATAATATCAGTGATGCTTATTTATTGATGATAAAAGCATTCTTTTGAACTGCTGAAGTTACTGTAATGTAATAAAAAATTAATATATCAGAAGTATATTTTATATAAAAATAAAAATTATGTATACAGGTAGTCCCAAAGGTGCTTTTTTCAAGAGGCAACTGAACTTTCTGGTTTTCTTTGAAGACATTTCACTTCTCATCCAAGAAGCTTCTTTAGCTCTGACTGGAGAATGGAAGGATTTATACTGATAGTGGGTTGTTAAGCTCTAAAAGAATGCAAATGACCAGCTGTCTACAAGGCATATACATCCTTCCATTCCCCACCATCCAAGTCAGAGATGAAGAAACTTCTTGGATGAGAAGCAAAATAATCTTTAAAGAAAACCCAGAAAGTCCAATTGCCTCTTTTAAAAAGCAACTTTGGGACAACCATGACCTGGATGACTGAAAATCTCCATAGACATTTATACAGGTAATCCTATGTAAATACAGTTCATAGTTACAATGGCACTGAAAAATGTGACTTATAACCATTTTCACAGTTAGGACCTTTGCAAATCCCCATGATCAAATTTCAGATGCTTGGCAACTGGCTCATATTTATGACCTTTGCTGTGTCACGTGATCACTCTTTCCACCCTCTGACAAGCGAAGTCGATGGGGAAGCCAGATTCACTTAACAACCAGGTTACTAACTTATCAACTGCAGTGATTCACTTAACAAATGTGCCAAAAAGTCATAAAACTTACTTAACAAATGTCTCACTTAACAACAGAAATTTTGGGCTCATTGTGATCATAAGTCAAGGACTACCTGCATATAATTTTTTAAAAAAAATCCATGTTTACTTACTGAAATATTTATAGATTTCAACTTTAGATATCCAAAGCTGCAACATAATATTAAGTATTCCCATTGACCCATAAGCTTTAATTTTTTAATTCATTTTAATCTGAAGGAGTTGTTGGATCTCAATTTTGATTTTTCCTTAAAGAAACCTTATAGTTGTTTTGTTATAAAATGAACTTCAGAGGTTTTTCAAATTCTTGCCTGGTTTCTACTGCTCTTTTACCTAATTTGAGGCAATCTGTCCTCTGTCTAGCAGAGTTAATGTGGTTTCATGGTTGCCATCCATTATGGATTGCTTGAAGCTGTACCTGGCATCGTTTCAGTTCAGCTACTTTTAATCTTTAGAAATGTAATAGGCTTGTATAAAAAATAATATTATTCTTAGATAATGATTTAGCTATTAATCTAATGGCATCTTATGATATTTTAATAACTCATTTAGAATTCTGTAGCAGATATAAAAGTATATGTCTGATTCTAAATGGATTTGTTGGAAGGAGGAATAGGATGGGAGGGCATTAATCAAACCAGGAATTCACATTTGGAAAATGGATTAGACAGAAGTGTATTTTTCCAAAGATAAGCTGAAATAATGAATATTTGTAATCACACATTGACATTTAGGAATCTTATCAACTTTTCTTGATGTATGAAGTATATGAATGACAGCAGATGGAGAGTCAGTAAGAAGGTTTACAATTTGACACTTGTTATTTAGATAGCTGTTTACAGGTTCTACTAAATATGCAACTGTTTTCCTTGGCTTTTTCAGCGTTATTTTGGTATTGTAGATTAACTTCAAATTGTTCTAAAGAGGATGGGTGCAAAAGATCTAAGACTGCTCGGCTTAAACATTGCATATTTCAACCTTGTCCAATCTGGGTATGCTCTCATCAGTATTTCTCAATCTTGGCAACTTTAAGATAAATGGATTTCACCAGAATTCTCCAGTCAGCAGGCTCACTGGAAAACTCTGGGAGTTGAAATCCGCATATCTTAAAGTTGCTAAAGTTGAGAACACCATTATGGATAAATGGACTTTAGTTTCTAGTTTTCATTACAATAGATATGCTGGGAAATTCTGAAGTTAAGTCCCCATATTTTAATTGTAGAATATTATTTGCTGCCTGATTGTGTTAGTTGTTTCTAAGTTTCAGCAAGACTAGAGTGAGTGCTGTCTCATGGAAAGTTAGTCCACAATACAAAGTAATAGAACACGAAGAAGCTAAAGTACTCTGGACCTTTAAAATTCAAACAGACAAGCATCTGTCATATAACCATGGGTGGGATTCTACAGGTTCACACCTATTCTCTAGAACCGGTTGTTAACATTCTAAGCAGTTCGGAGAACCGGTTGTTAGAAGAAATTACTTGCCTAATCATGTAAGGAAGGCAGGAAGGAAACATTCTGGTGTTGCTTACAGAAACTGCGTCTCCATTAACTCTTATTACATTCTTGGCAGGACTAGACTTCATGTCTCTGGAACTTTTCTGGAGTTTTTTCCCCTCCTTTGCTGGTACTTTGCTTGTGTGGCGTGACCATTCAACGTTACAATGGCACTGAAAAAAGTGGCTTATGACTGTTTTTCACACTTATGACTGCAGCATCCCCACAGTCATGAAAGACCAAGCGAGGAGATGTGTGCCTCGATGTGAGTGATATTGAGTTGACCACGCCCAGCCAGTCACATGACCACTAAGCCTTGCCCACCAACTAAGCCATGCCTACAGAACTGGTTGTTAAAAAATTTGAATCCCACCCCTATATATAACACCCCAACTTAACAATTGTTGATAAGAAAGACAAAAAATTTTGGATAGTGGAGGTTTCAGTACATAAAGATTGCAGAACAGAAAAGAAAGAACCAGAGAAAATAACAAGATATAAAACATGCAAATAGAAATAGAATGACTGTGGCAAAAGAAAGCAAAGATAGTACCAATATTAATGATACTTTGGGGTGCAATTCCAAAATATCTGGCACACTACTGAACACAATTGGCATTGATAAAGTCACATAAATCAACTGCAAAAAGCATTTTACTTGAAACTTACATTTTGTGATAATGCCCCTTTAACGTAATTAAACAGCAACATGTCTCTGGAGATTCTCAATCATCCAGGTCATGGTTGTCCCAAAGGTGCTTTTTCAAGAGCCAACTGGACTTTCTTGTTTTCTTTGAAGATGTTTAGCTTCTCATCCAAGAAGCTTCTTCAGCTCTGACTGGATGGTAAGGAATGGAAGGATTAACACTACTTTCAGACAGCTGGTCATTTGCATTCTTTTAGTGAGTTGTTAAGGCCACCTGGAAGTTCATCTGTGTTGTCCGATAACAAACAACAACATATTTTGGGTAACTATTTTAGCACCGAATAAAAATAATCCAAGCATGTTTCATTTAATTTTATTCTAAATTCTGCACAGTGTCTACACAGGTCAGAAAGCCATTACTCATAGGGATGTTCTATCAGTTGTAGCTAAATTTGCAGACATTAAAATGTTCAGGCTGTTTGTATTATAAAGTGGAATGTCAAAAGAGGTCTGTTCAAATGCAAAGTAAGCAGCTTTTAATTATTAAAAAAAAGCTTTTTTATTTGTTTCTAGTCAAATCTGAGAGACACATCAACCTGATCTATCTAGTGGATAATCTAGAAATAGGAATGGTTTACTCAGTAAGTGGCTTACTCAGTCACTTTGACAATCACACCTTTTTTTCAATTTGGACTATTAGGACAGATCAACAATACTCAAAATTTATTATTAAGAGTGAGTTTCCCACATCTTTTGCAGTGTAGCGTTCAATTCATTGAATAGGGAAAGATGGTAGTATACGGTTCCCAATTTACTTCTGCTCCATTGCCTATTTTTTCCCTCAGGCCAATATCTTTGGTGATATATATTGACAAGGTTCACCGATTGAACTAAGACATATTTTGCTTTATTCTAGTTAATTGATAATGCCACAGTTGTCTTGAATTCCCACAATATACTAAATCTTGACTAATCAAACTAAATCACATTTACTTGGTTTAGCATGGTATGTAAATCAATAACTCAGCTTCTTATCTGTTTGTTATAGTAATGTTTTCTCCTACTTGTGGGAAATGCAGAATGAAATTTTATCATGCAGAAATGGACCTAAGTAGATCAAATTTTCTTGACGATTAAATTTTCTTTTGGATTAAAAGAAGGACACAGATGTGAGTAGATTAATAAATGTAACTTCCATACAGTTTCTTAATGAGGGGTTCTTGGTGTTCTCTGAGCTTGTTTTTTTTCTTGCATGTGACATCATCAGCGATAAACAGTGCTAGTGCTTGTTTCTAAAGAATTCTTATCTACTTTAAATATATAATATGTGCAGGGGTGGGATTCAAATTTCTTAACAACCTGTTATGTGGGCGTGGCTTAATTTGTGGGTATGACTTGGTGGTCTGTGACTGGGCAGGTGTGGCTTGATGGCTGGGCGTGGCTTGGTGGTCACGTGACTGGCTGGGCATGGCTTGGTGGTTACATGACTGGGTGGGCGTGGCCAACTCTAAGTCATTTGCATGGGTGTTGCCTGTATGGGCCAGGAGGAAAGAAAGATCCAACCTCTGTGTGTGTGTGTGTGTGTGTGTGTGTGTGTGTGTGTGTGTGTGTGAGGGGGTGGGAGGGAGGGAGGTTAGTTTTTTAAAAAGCCCAGAGGAGGGAAAAAGTTGTGCCAAAGAAATCCCAGGGCAGTGGCAAGGAAAGAAAAGGAATCCCTGCTCTGAAAAGGAAGTACTCTCCCAAGAAAACAAAGGAGTCAAACTTTATTTACTCATACTTTAAGAAAATTAATTTAACAGACATTAAAAAGCAATTTCAGTTTCACTTTCCCAGGTTCAAGTCTCTTTGCTTAACATATGTGATATGTTAACATATTTATATCTTTCTATATTTTTAAGCACTAGGAATTCTCTATTTAACTAGATTTAAGAAAAGCACTTACCTTTAGTTAGTGGCAATTTTCTATATCTCACAGGCAATGAATTAGTGTGGAACTACTTTATAACCATCAGTCATAAATCTTTGGTCTTTTTTTTATTCCATCTGTCTTCTGACACATCCTCATTCTTAGATTCCAAAGTGGTTTTCCTTTTCAGAAATTCTCCTGTGAGTCTCACCCTCAAATACTTTGTGGACTTCATCTACTCAGACACAGATGAGCCTTTAATAGTATCAAATAATTTTAGGCTATCTAATCACTCTTTTCTGGATTATGTTCAATAGCCATCAGAACCAAATCTATTCTAACCAATGTAGTACCTCTAGTACTGCTATCATCTCTATAACCATGCATCTGCTTTCATTATGTCATATTTCATCTTGTATTGATAAAGACTATCTTCTTATTACCAAAGCAGAAGAAGATATCTAGTACAGATAGTGTTTAAATTATTCAGGGATGCAGGGATACATGAAGAGCTAATGAAACAGAGCAAGGTTATCCCAAAACCTGTTTTGTATTTTGAACAAGTGAATCCCATAAAGGGGAGGTATCTTTAGGGCATCTCTGATCTTAGCCTTCAGACTGGCTGATATTGAGATAGTTCTTCAGGTAGCTTTGAAATAATTTAAAGTTTAACATCTTACATTGTTTTTGACAATCACTGTAAATTTTATAACACATCCAGCAATTTAACTGCTGTATTTTAGTTAAATTTCTGGAGATTCAAATGCAGCAATGCATATAACATATTGCATAGTTGGTCAATATGTAATTAAGGAATAGGTGACTCCTGCTAAATCTTCTAGCTTAGAAGTAGTTGTCACCAGGTGTAATTGTGCAGTTGCATTCTTTTCCAGCAGTGTTACTTGAGAATCCAAACATTATTGAAAAGTAAGAAGTATTTCCAGATCATTCAAAGGGATTATAATATATGTTTACCTAGAATAGAGAATATCTCAATCCCTGATCACTATACTTGTTGATCAGTTCACTTCTGCTTCAGCATTTTCTTCATTAAAAAACAGGATTGGCTAAGTCAGAGATCTCCAAACTTGGCAACTTGAAGACTTGTGGACTTCAACTCCCAGAATTCCTCAGCAAGATTTGCCAGCTGGACAATTCTGGGAGCTGAAGTCCACAAGTCTTGGGGCTGTTGCCGTTGCCGGCGCCGCCGTTGAGGCCGTTGCTGGCGCCGGAGCAGCCGCCGCCACCGTAGATGGTCCTCGGGCGGGGGTGGTGGCTGGGGGCGAAGCCGGAGCCGCTGATGTTTCTCGGTTCCTCAGATCTGCTTCCTCCAGCCATGCCATGCAGCCGCTGATGTGGAGGCCGGGGCCAGGACTGGACTCAGGGCCGGAGCTGCTGCCGCTGAGGGCTTTTCGGGCCTCTCGGGCGGCGGGGCCGCTGTGTGGCCAGGCATCGGATGTGGTGCCTGGCAATTTCCATCAGGCCCGGAGCTGGAGGAATGCTGCCGGGGCCTGGACGGCCGCGGGGGCCGGAGCCGGAGCTGGAGCTGGAGCCGCCGCTGAGGGTTTTCGAGCGGCGGCGGCCTTGTCCGGCCAGGCCTCGGTGTTTTCATCTACCCGGGGACGACGTGGGTTTGGCGAGGTGCCCGGCATTCTCCACCAGAACTGGAGGCGGAGGAGTGTTGCCGGGGCCGGGGCCGTTGCCGTGGGCAGTGAGAGGGCCTGCGTCGGGCCAGAAAACATGACCTGCGCCCCCAAGTGATGGGTCCCCTGCGAGGCCGGATGCCAGCTGCCAGTGGGATGCGATTGTTCCAGCCAGGACTTGGTTTGGCCTTTGCCTGGTCGATGGCAGTCCCGCTTGGTTTGGCCTTTGCCTGGTCGATGGCAGTCAGGGAAGATCCAGCCAAAGACACAGACATTGATATATTCCTCGAAAGATCTGTGGGCCCTGAGATATGTCCCCCTGTCTCAGAGTTGGTCCTCTTACCTCTCTAAGACTTATCTCAAGGACAGATCTTGGGATCCGGAGAGATGGTGGGGTCGCCGGAAGCGTGGGAGGGAGGGTTGTTTAAAATTTTTAATTAGATTTTTAAAGGGGTTAGGGTTGGCCGGGCGGGGGTTGGGGGACAACCCACCTGGGGCTGGGACCGGGTCGCGGGTTGAGCATTGCCGGGAGGGTTTGGGTTCGGATGGGGCTGTATTGAGGATGGGGGGTTGTCCCAGGGAGGGTGATCTTAAAACTATTAGTACGGTGAGCGGGAGAGGCAGATTTGGCGGTTATAGGGGGCCACATTCTGTTTCGGGAGCGCGCCCCCGCTATTTGTCTGCGGTAGCGCGCTCCGACCCCCTTGTTATGTCCCATTCCCCAGGGGGTCTGAGCGATTGGCCCTGGGCCTTCAGCTGATGTTGTGTAACGTCAGGTCCATTATTAATAAGGCCCCCCTCATTCATGATTTGATCTGTGAGGGGGGAGCGGACCTGGTGGGCATCACCGAAACCTGGCTGGGCCTAGAGGGGGGAGTCCCTCTTGTGGAGATGTGCCCAGCCGGGTTTCGGGTTTTTCATCAGCCAAGGGCCCAGGGGAGGGGCGGGGGTGTTGCGGTGGTTATTAAGGAAGATCTGTGTCCGAGGGAATCCACTGTTTCTCAGACGACCGGATGTGAGTCTCTTTTCGTGAAGTTTGGTCCCAGGGTGCAGGTGGGCTTGTTGGTCGCATACCTGGCTCCCTGCTATGCGGCATCGGCCCTGCTTGAGCTCCTTGAGGTTATAGCCGGCGTGGCGGTTGAGACCCCCAGGCTTATGGTCATGGGGGATTTCAACCTCCCCTCTGCCAGCGGTGCCTCGGGGATTGCTCAGGAGTTCATGGCTTCCATGACAGCCATGGGCCTGACCCAGTTAATTCGGGACCCTACTCACGTGGGAGGTCACACCCTGGATCTAGTTTTTGTCTCTGATCAGTGGCAGATTGGTCTGGGTGTAGGGGGTATAGTTATAGAACCCCTGTCATGGACGGATCACTCGCTCCTGAAGCTCGACTTCCGTTCCGCACCCCCTGACCGCAGGGAGGCGGGGCCACTAAATGGTACGGCCCCAGGCGCCTGATGGACCCAGATAGGTTCCTGATGGAGCTTGGGCCATTTCCCGAAGCTCACACACACGACTCGGTTGAGGGCTTGGTCGCCACCTGGGATAGGGTGGCTGCTGGGGCCCTTGACCGGGTCGTGCCCTTGCGGCCTCTGACCCGGTGCCAATCCCAAGTGGCTCCTTGGTTTTCTGAGGAGCTAAGGGAGATGAAGCGCCGGAAAAGACGCCTAGAGAGTAGTTGGAGGGCTAGCCATTCTGAGTCTGACCGAACACTTCTACGATCTTATATTAAGATGTATTTAGTGGCGATAAGGATGGCGAGGAGGACCTACCTCTCCACCCTTATTGCGTCCGCGGAAAACTGCTCAGCCGCCCTGTTTAGGGTGACCCGCTCCCTTTTAGAGGTGGAAGCGCGGGAGGATCCCTTACAGGGACGGGCTGAGGAGTTTTCTAGGTTTCTGCAGGACAAAATCGCTCAGATTCGGGACGAGCTGGACTCCGACTGGGCATCTCCGGGCGGGGGGGCGGGGGTGGATATCGGTGGGGTCAATGGGTTGAGTTCGACCCTGTTACCGTGGAAGACGTGGACAGGGTGCTGGGGGGACTGAATGCCACCACCTGTTTGTTGGACCCGTGCCCCTCCTGGCTGGTCTTGGCCACTCGGGAGGTGACACGAGGCTGGTTCCAGGGTATTATAAATGCTTCCTTGAGAGAGGGGCTTTTACCCACCGCCTTGAAGGAGGCGGTGGTGCGGCCCCTCCTCAAGAAACCGTCCCTGGACCCAGCATTATTATCAAATTATCGTTGTTGCGAAGGTTGTAGAGAGCGTGGTGGCCCGTCAGCTCCCGCAGTACCTGGATGAAGCAAGTTATCATGACCCCCTCCAATCGGGCTTCAGGCCCGGGCACAGCATGGAGACGGCGTTGGTCGCGTTGGTGGATGATCTCTGGAGGGCTCGGGACAGAGGTTGTTCCTCTGTCCTGGTCCTGTTAGATCTCTCGGCGGCTTTTGATACTGTCGACCACAGTATCTTATTGCGGCGGTTGGAGGGGTTGGGGGTTGGAGGCACCGTGGTGCGGTGATTCTCCTCCTTCCTCTCCGACCGTTCGCAATTTGTGTTGACGGGGGGGCAGAGATTGTCCCCAAGGCCCCTGCTTTGTGGGGTGCCTCAGGGGTCGGTGCTCTCGCCCCTGCTGTTCAACATTTATGTAAAGCCGCTGGGTGAGATCATCTGTGGCTTTGGGGTGGAATTCCATCAGTACGCTGATGATACTCAGCTGTACATCTCCACCCCGGGCCACCCTAACGAAGCTGTCGAAGTGATGACCCGGTGCCTGGAGGCCATGCGGGGTTGGATGGGTCGTAACAGGCTTCGTCTCAACCCGACCAAAACCGAGTGGCTGTGGTTTCCTGCGCCCAGATACAGCCAACTTATTCCTTCGCTGGCTGTGGGGGGAGAGGTATTGACCCCCGTGGAAAGGGCGCGCAACTTGGGTGTCCTCCTGGATGTGCGGCTGTCTTTGGAAGAACATATTGCAGCCGTCGCCAGGGGGGCTTTTTATCAGATTCGTCTGATCTACCAGTTGCGGCCCTTTCTGGATCTGGGCGCACTTCTCGCAGTCACTTCCGCCCACGTTATCTCCCGCTTGGATTATTGCAATGCTCTCTACATGGGGCTCCCCTTGGAGAGTCTCCGGAGGTTGCAGTTAGTTCAAAATGCAGCCGCGCGGGTGATCGTGGGCGCCCCTCGGGGCGCGCACGTAACACCACTTCTCCGCAGGCTGCACTGGCTTCCTGTGGCCTTCCGGATTCAATTCAAAGTGGTACTGATGGTATTTAAAGTGCTCCATGACTCGGGACCTGGGTACTTACGGGACCGCCTGCTGCCACCAACAACCTCCCGCCGCCCAGTACGCTCCCACAGGGTCACCCTGCTTGGGGTACCGCCACCTGATCGCTGGCGGCTGGCGGCCCCGAGGGTGCGTGCTTTCTCTGTGGGAGCCCTCTCCCTGTGGAATGTTCTCCCCCCGGAGATACGGGCCATGACAGATATCCTGACCTTCCGGCGCGCAGTTAAGACCCTATTTTTTAAACAGGCCGGCCTGGCCCAGTAAGGGTCTATGGGGTTTTAAGTTAATGGGGGTTTTAAATTTTAATCTTATTTTTAAACTTTATCTATCCCGGTTTTAAATGAATTATAGTCGGACGGGATGCAGCCACATTTGTATTTAATTTGGTTTTAAATTCTATTTAACCTTGTATTTTTATGTATTTATTAGGCTGTACACCGCCCCGAGTCCCTTTTGGGAGAGGGAGCGGTATAGAAATACGAAAAATAAATAAATAAATAAAATAAGTCTTAAAATTGCCAAGTTTGGGGAGCCCTGTCGTAAATGATCTTCCAGCTTAAAAATTCCCAACAGCTTTTATTTCTACCCAGAAATTTGGCAGGGAAGAGAGAGAAAAAAGGAAACTTCCACTTATAAATCAACTCTCTAAGCCTGAGAGCTATTTCTTCACCCCTTTAAGGGGGCTATACAATTACTGTGTCCTCCACCTTTCAGTGCACAGCCTTTGAAAACACCCAGCATCCAAGGTCACTGCCCATCCACCTGGCATATGGACAATGCAAGCTGGTTCAGTTTTCCCCCCCTTCCCCGCTTGCCTGCTAACCATCCAAACAACCCTGGGTAGCTTAGTGAGACATGAGAGGGCTCCCGCACATGTACAGAGAGCTGCAGGGTGACACCCAAGCTCCAAAAGATATCGGAATTGGTGTGGTTTTCCTGCTTCTGTTGCAAACATTATGGGCAAGGTGACTTAATTGGCAACGATCGAATGAAACATCTTCCAGCTCTTCAAGATTGAGTTTAAGAGCACCCCATGGAAGAAGCCGAGAAGCTGAGAGCAAGGCAGGGGTGTGTCCCTCTGCAAGGAGTGTGAAGGGAGGCAGACACCATGCCTCTGGGGAAAAGAGGAGGTGAAGCCCTGGCTGTCACCTGGAAGGGGATCACGCAGGGACATGTGACATGCCCCTGTCACCCTCACAGTTGCTTCTTCCATGGGACACTCTTAAACTTAATCTTGAAAAGCATGCAAGTCCCCCTCCCCTCCCAGCCATCACAAATGGCTCCCGTGGGGCAGAGAGAAGCAGGATTCAACCAGGCTGCTTCTCTGTTGCCTGGAAGCTGTTTCCAATGGGAGGGGGACTTGCAAACTTCTTCCTCTGCAAGGAGAGAGGTGCTCTTGCTTTCGCAGCTGGAAGGAACAGTGGAGAGGCTTGTGTTGGCTCACCTGCTCTTGCTGGGAAAGCGAGAGCACATGTCCCCTGGCAGAATGAGAAGCTTGCAAGACCCCCTCCCATTGCAAATGGTTCCCAGGTGGCAGAGACAAACAGAATTCAACCGAGCAGCTTCTCTGCTGTCTGGGAGCTGTTTCTGATGGGAGGATGACTTGCAAGCTTCTCACTCTGCTGGGAAAGAGGTGCTCTTGCTCTCCCAGCTGGAGCAGCAGGTAAGAGAAGCAGCCGCTGACCTGGCCGGAGTCAACAGAACCCCCTCCACGTGTTCTCCAGTGGAAGGCAAGGAGTGGTGGTGGGGGAAAGGGGACCGGAGCTTGCATTCACCTATCCAATTAGCAAAAGGCAGGCAGCAATGGCTGGTCTGATGGGCAGGCAAAAGCAGACTCCAGGCATGTTGCACATGTGCACAATGTTGCGCATGTGTGATAGGGACTGACTGAACAGGGAGCAAAGAAGCAGGCGGAGAGGGGTGGGGCCAGCCAGAGGCCCAATTACCAGTTCTTCAAACTACAGAGAATCATAACAACTGGTTCTACTATACTGGTCCAAACTGGTAGAATCCCACCCCTGAATATGTGGAAAATAATTTATTGTCTAAGATAATCATGTGAGTTAAACTGAAGACTTGGTGTCAAGTTATCTTCATTTTAGGATTATGTCTCCACAGAAGGGGGGAGGCATTCAATTTTGAATGAATTTATCATACGTTATAGGAATTATACTGTGGGAAGACTTAAATTCTAAACTTCTCTGAGAAATAAAATTCCCATAGAGTGTGTTTGATACAGGCAACAAACATTCAAATATATTGGGTTTTTTAGATAGCTGCAGCACACTGCTGGCTCATATTTAAGTGATTGCTCACTAGGACTCCAATATCCTAACCCTTTCTCACAGTTACTACTATTGAATCAGGTGCCACCTTTCCTATATCTATGCATTTGTTTTTCTTGCTTTTTTCACCACTGAATTTCATTGTGTTAGATAAGGCCCAGAGATCAAGTCTATCAAGATCCTTCTGTGTCTTGAGCCTATTGTTGGCTATTGCAGACAATTTGATGTCATCTTCAAATTTGAAGGGTTCCCTTTCTATTCCCTCATCTAAATCATTTTTGAAGAGATTCAAGAGTACTGGGCCTTAGACAGAGTCTTGAAGTACCCTATTTCATACTATCCTCCATCTATATGCAGTTCTATTAAGAACTACACATTGAGTGCAGTTAGTTACAAATCCATCTGGTGATTATGCTGTCCAATCCACATTATTCTGTCTTATCAAGTAGTAGTTTGTGGGCTACTGTATCTAATAACTTAAATCAAAATAAATTATATCCATAGCATTTTTTGGTCCACTAATTTTGTTATATTATCAAAGAATGCAATAAGATTGGCTTTTGGTTATGACTTGATTTGTCTCTAGATGTTTGCAGATTTGTTGCTTGATTATCTTTTCCAGAATCTTCCCAGGTTTTGATAAGAGACTGATAGGTCTGTAGTTTCCTGGATCCATTTACCCCCACTTTTTGAAGATGGGAGCCACATCACTCCTTTTCCAATCATCTGGTAGTTCCTTAGTGCTTCAGGATTTTTAAAATATATGATTCAGTGGTTTTTGAGATTCTACCTGCCAGATCTTTCAGAACCTTGAAATGTAATCCATGTGGCCCTGGTGATTTCAACTTGTGTAGCTTGGATAGGGTTTTTTAAAATCATTTTGACATTTGTTGCAAGTCTTAGTTCATTTTGAGCCTTAGATTTTCTGACTTCATCTTTGCAGGTTCAGGTGATTTGCTGATATTCTGCCTTAAAGTTAAATGTGCCCCTCTATTGACCTTTTATATCTATCCTTTTCATTTATCATAGAGGTCTTTGTACAGCTATGTTGATTTCTTTAAAAAGGTCTTATTTTTCCTTTTCATTGCTATTGTGCTAGACTGGGCTTTTATAATCTCATTTTTCAAAATTTCCCAAGCTTCTTAAACTGCTTTCCCCTTGTGGATTTTCATCCATGGAATTCTTGCCAAGTTTATTGAAATCAGCTCTCTTAAAGTGCAAGACTCTAGTTTGACATTTTTCTATTCCTTCTGTTTGCATAATGTTGAATTCCAATATAGTATGGTCATTCCCCCACAAGATTCTTGTAACTTCAATCCCTTTTATCACTGAAGTGAAAATTAAGTTCTGTATGGCTGATTCTCTAGTTCCCTTTTCTATTTTTTGAGAGACAAAGTTGTCTGCTAGGTTTGTCAGGAAACTGTTTGATCTTCTGCTAGGTACAGAATTGGAAATGCTTTAAAAGCTACTAGTTAAACATGTCTAAAGAAATAAAATCTCTGACAATGCTGATTTGAATTTCTAAGTTCATCCCAAAAGTTAAATGAATCTATTTTAAAGTTCTAAATTGCTAGTTATAGAAGACTTTAGAATTCTTTTGACAATTATGATTATGTTTTCATGTGTGTGGGGATGCCACTAATAGCAATAAGGTACACCAGTCCTTATATTGATATTCATAATTTGTCCTACAGGGTGAAACATTGCAAAGATAACAAGGCAATGGGAAAACTGTGAACTTCTGTAAAGTAGTTTAGGATTAGATGTACATTTTATTGAAAAATTGAATTTTAATTCCAATTCCAATTCTGGAATAAGAATTGCTAAAATACCGAGGAATGAATTTATTTAATGTTAATTATTTCCAACATCCAAAACATCTACCCATACATTTTATATTTAGTCAATGCTTGTAAACGAGCAAATAAGCATTTCCATTCCTGCAGAACTTGAAATACAATAATCCAATTCCTGCCAATGTTCTGAGATAAAGAAAAATAAAACAATAAGTAAGTTAATTGTCTGTATTTATTTTTAGGGCATTACAGTGAAACAATAAAACCAAGTGTCCCTCAAATTGAGCTACATATAAATTGACATATCCATAAAGTTTTCTTTAGCAGCACAACTGTTTATTCCAAAATTGTTTTTTTTTACTTGCAGAATTGTGAATAATGATAACTGCCAAGAGCCAGAGA
Organism: Bungarus multicinctus; assembly: GCA_023653725.1. Taxonomy (NCBI): domain Eukaryota; kingdom Metazoa; phylum Chordata; class Lepidosauria; order Squamata; family Elapidae; genus Bungarus; species Bungarus multicinctus. The sequence goes on from CM042844.1 coordinate 61,831,098, forward strand.
AGGGGCTAACCATTTCATGATAGCTAGAAAAAAGAGAAATCTTTCATTTCATCAGTGGTATGCTGAAAACTATGTCCAGCAACTAAAGGCAGAGTGGGAGACTTCCTACAGAGGCCTTCAGGAACTATGTGAAGGTTAAGAGGGAAATGTGTCACTTCAAAAGCAGAACATGGATACCCTATTGAAATCTCAGAACCTAGATATTTGGCAGGCAAAACTGACTAAGTAATGTTGGGAGAGAATAGAAAAAATAATTAATAGAACTCCCTCCCCGCCCAACTAAATAACTAGTAAAGTGATAAAACTCAGACACAATAGAGGCATAAAAGAATAAAGAAACTACAAAAGATTAGTAATAGAAGAAGTGATAAAGTGGAATGGAAATTTCCCAAAGTCTGAACAGAAGAAGATACGACTATACAGTAAGAAATCAGAATAGGGAAGTAAGAAAATACTTAGAAGATGCTGTTGTTAAATTTTTAAACATATTTAGGTAACAGAGTTTAAGAGTAAAGAAAATAAGTTAGGAAAGTACAAATTTTCCTAAATATAGAGAAGAAAGTGTAAAATTATGGCATACATCTTTGCAATATAATTTTTTAAAGTGAAACATGAACAAATGGGAAGAGATCCATTAACATATCTATCAAGGAATAAATATTTCTCTATAATTCTCTATATTCATTATTTTTGTTTACTTATTTGTATCCCACTTTTATTATTTTTACAAATAACTCAAGTTGGTGAACGTATCCAACACATTATCCTCCTCCTATTTTCCCCACATCAACAACTGTATGATCTGAATTGTGCTGATGGTTACTTGTCCAAGACCCCCAACTGGCTTTCACGGTTAACATGGGACTAGAACGCATTGCCTCCTGCTTTTTAGCCAGATGCTATAAAGAATCATGTTATCTTCTTCGTATATTATTTCCATTATAGTATATTCACAGGTGATATCCTTCACATAGTCAAGAAACAAAAGGATCCAGAATCCATAGAATCTCTATGAAATAGTTATTCTCAGCATTTATTCTCACATACTGTAATATAATTATAGGATGGTGCATTTTTCCCTACAGAATCATATTTGATTAGCTGAACAGGTTTAATCTGAACGAAAAATATTAGAACAGCAAGTTTTAAGCAATGCCTTTGCTGATTTTTCATCACTTTACAAAAATGAACAATTCAATATTTATAGAATTATCTTTTTGAATCTATCTATTGTTTTCACTGTTCGTTACTGTCATCATATTGCCAAATATGTATAGCAATGTGACATTTTTAGGAAGGAAGGTAATCCTTCTGATTGATCAACAAAAATCCTTGCCCTCAAAATTTGAAAAAGGCAGTCGCAAATTATTTTCATGTTGTTGCTATGATCTCACTAAGTATTGAGCTGGACTTCAAGCAAAAGTTTATTTGTACTGTTAATAATATAATCATTTGGCCATACCAGATGTGTTGTGTAACATATTTAAAAGATTAAATATTTTCAGAATCTCACATTATTTTACTGCTCTGCTTAGGCAAACATAGAGAGATCTACATTAGAAAAAGTCAAATTAAGGTTAATTGGATTATTGAATACCTACTGAGGAGGTTAAGATGATTTATAACCAGGGTCTGTATGTTCAGTTAGAAGTAAATAGGACTTACATAGGATTTGTTATTCCAGACAAATACATAAGAACCTATATTATTCTTAGTCAGCTACTGGCCCATCTTGCTCAGAATTGCCTACAAGGACTGGAAAACTTTCCTCAGGATTTCAGGCAGCATTTTTCCAACTACTCCAGAGATAGAAATTAAGATACTACAGTCTTCTGTGAATATTCCATTTTTTGTTTCTTCGTCATGAATGAAGTAAATGTAAATTACATTCACGAAGATAACAAGGTATGGAATTGTCCCAAAAATTCAAATTTTCACTATACTGTGATCATTGAATTAGATATAATTGTACAAATATGTGACTTATGTATGATGGATTCCATATAGCTTAATCTGCCTTCTTGATTCATTGATAGTTAACAGAAGCAGGTACAAAATGTGTTACTGATGTTTGCAATTCTTGCCTAATTCATTGCCAAGTGATAACTATATCTTGTAATATCCATGAAAAAAAGAAAGAAAAATTATGCTCAGAGTTTGATCTATGTTTTTAATTTTTGGTTGGTGCAAACAAGGCAAGGAGGGCAGAAATAGAGACAGAGACAGAAACAGTGTTAGATATGTTTTTCTTATACTGATGCAAGAAATACCAGAAATTGATACTCATTATACCTTTCCTTCACATTTAACTGTTAAAAAATTACAATAATATTTTGAAAAGCAGTGGCAGAGATATTAAATTCATTGATATATTTGCTTAATTTCTATGCACCTATTCATATCAGAAATAAAGATATTCTGTACTATGTCAATACCTAGAAAGCTGGAAAGAAGTAATAAAGCATGCAATTTGACTTTGGAATTATATATTCTTGTATTTCTAATATAATAGAGATGGAAGAGGATCAGTGGTGGGATTCAAATTTTTTTACTACTGTTTCTGTGGGCATGGCTTGGTGGGCATGGCAGGGGAAGGATACTGTAAAATCTCCAGTCAGAGGTAGTATTTTCCGGTTCTCCAAACTACTCAAAATTTCTGCTACTGTTTCTCCAGAACTGGTTAGAACCTTCTGAATACCATCTCTGAAGGTTCATAAGGCACTAAAAAAAAAATGACACACCAACATAGATGCATTCATGGCCTTGGTGAATGTGGTCATTTTTCATTTCTTCACATATAGACACTTCAAAAAGGAGTGGTGATCATTCAACTATAGGCAAACAAGTGCATATTTTCTCACATCCATAGAAGTCTTTGATTTGGCATTTATGGGAAGCACTAATCTTACTTTTCAATGCAAAACAATAAATGACCAAAAAAAAAAAAAGGCAGGAAATGGATTTTTTTAAAAATGTTGAAAATGAAATATCCAAAGTCACTCAATAGTGGGATGGGTAATAAATAAAAACTACAAGTACTGACATATTTATTGGACTATGATGATATTCTATCAATTCTCTGAAAGGATGCCTGGCCTAGGCCTGCTCTTTTCAAAAAGGCAGTGGAGACTTATATACATGTCAAGCAGTTTGTCTGGCAGCAGGAAGAATGGATACCGAATTTTAAGGCAGGCTTGCCAGCTGGACTCATCTTTAATTTCCCAAGCCTTCCTGAAATGTATCCTGTATAAAAAACTCTAGATTAGTGCAATTCAGATAGAGATATCAGAGTCTAATACAACCCACTGTACATATTTTGAGCATCTTTAGTAGCTCCTGTTTTAAGTATGGCTGGGGGGAAATCGGGATGGTAGACTACCTTTAATATATTTGGTGTTTTTGGACATCTTCTCCTTTTAAACAATGTTCCTTCCTCCATCTTTGGTCATACTGCATTTAGACTAATGTGTAATTCTGAATGAAAAATTGATTTTCCCCCTATCACTGCAATGCGTTACATTGTCATTTCCACATGTTCTAGGAAACAGATTTTTATCTACACATTTAAAAATGGGATATCATGCTAACAGATTGTATGCTTTTCCCAAAGTGATGGCCAATGAAATAGTGTACAAGTATAAAATAATTCATTTTGCAGATTGTTTGATTTTAGTAGCTGACATTGTTCTGAGTGCAGTACGGAAATCAATTTTTTAAAGACCTAATCAGAAATGTACATGGGTATTCTACCCATTCGGGGCAAGCAGAAATGGTTTGCTATAACCATTAGTAAGATTTAAAAAGAAAATATTTTATTACTGTATTTGAACCTAGAGCATCTTAGCAGCTACATAACCACACTGGACAGTTTTATTATTATTGATCATGAGAATTAGCTGAACTTGTACAATAGTGCTAGGCAATAAATTAAGTGAGATGTTTTGTTTTGCAAGGCTATGGCAATCCTTAAAATAATGACTACAACATTAAAATCAAGTGGAAGTTTTCAATGTCTAGCATACATTAGATAATCTAATTACAGTTTTGGAGAGTTCTGAAATAAAAACATTATGCTTTTATGAATGTTCTTTTATTTTGGCTTTTCATTTTATATGATGGAATGAGAGCTAAATTAAATAATATAATACTGCTTTTACTTATCCACAAATATTGATGAAGCCAAAGATTGGCACAAATATGTTTCCAGTGCTAGAATACTTGAATGGGTTTTTCATTGTGCCTTTTCATTATACAGTTCTTCTCTTTTATAATAGAATACTACTAAAGAGGCCAACTTGATATGTCTCTAGATTTTTGTCAACTATACAAAAATATTCATCATCTAACTAAGAAAAATTAGGTAATATGTTTGTTTGTTTGTTTGTTATTTGACTCAGGTTTATTTATTTATTGATTTATTTTATTTTATTAAACTCAGGTTGAGTCAGCCTTACATCCTTCCAACGTCAATAAAATGAGGACCCAGATTGTTGGGGGCAATATGCTGACTCTGGATCACACTCAATAATGATGGTTATAGAATCATTTCTGAAAAAACGGAGAAAAGCAGTTTTGCTATTAAGCTATCATTTTATGCCCAAAAATGTAAGCTGGATAGAATCAACAGTATAATTAAGGAGTGGATGCCTATATATACATATATATGAGAAAGTGGAGACAATGATTTAAATTTTGAATTCTACAGAAGAAAACTCCAGTATTATTAGGGAGGAAAAGATGAAATATCGTTTCAAATTAATCATTGCTTTATGATAAGTAGAAATCCTCTGAATAAAGATTTTGTCTGGCACCAAATCACTGTTTAAAATCTTGGCTTTCCTGATGGAATAGATATTTTAGTTAAAAACTGACAATATTATGTGATTCTTGTTCTCTTTTACTGCAGAACTGTCAAACAGAGATGGAATAAAGCCAATTAGGACATGTTTAAAGTCATTTTCACATGAAATTCTGGCTTAGATGAACAAAATTGAGCCATTCTTTACAGCATTTTAATTACTTTTAATTAAATTTTTAATTTATTTTTCTGTCATCCACAAAAATCTCTACAGACTTTTTATTTTTATTTCCTTTTTCTCTGAGAAAAGTAATTTTTCCAGCAAGGGATAAGTTCTAAGGTTTTTCTTTTGTTGTAGTTTATAAAGAGTTCTTAGAGGCATCTAGCCAGCTGCAATTGCCAAGCTTGCATTAAACAATATTAATGAGATTACCATATTGATTAGCAAGTTAGTATTACAAACCAGAATTTAAAGTAGGATTTTGTTAATTACATTTAAGTACTTGTAAATGTACCCTTTGCCTGGTTCTGACCAGCATTTCACACAAATAATTTGGTAAGACATTTTTGATCCATGAATAATCTCCTTCTCCTTCTCATCCACCTCTTTCTTCATGTGCTATTTGAAAAAATCAGGCAGATCAAGAAATTAAATGAGCAAATTGCCCAGTTTACCAAGTTATTACTTAGCAGAAGGTCACAACATTCCTTCCAAGGCATTACCAGTTTTTATTCTGTGTTTTAATGTGTTTTAATGATTTTTACCTTTTAAGATGTAAGGTGCATTTAGTGTTCAGTGTGAATAGAAAGGCAATTCATAATTCAAGTAACTAAATAACAGACATGTGATTCAATATAAACTTGGGCTACTCTAGTACTTGGGAAGGAAGATATACAAGTCTAGGCCACAATATCAATGTTTCTCAACCTCAGCCATTTTAAGAGGCATGGACTTCAATTCCCAGAAGTCCCCAATCAGCATGGCTGGATGGGGAATTCTGGGAGTTGAAGTCCACACCTCTTAAAATCACCAAAATTGGGAAGTACTGCTTTATACAACTACATCTATCTCTTTAGGCAGTTGCCACATTCATAATGTGATAAAAATGAATTGTTATCACAGGAACAACAGCAACAATAACCAAATAACATTCAAGAGAAGGAGGAAGAGTTCAGACACACAAAAATGGCTGCTTGAATGTTTGTACACCCATCTAGACATAGAAAATAAAAGCAGCAAGAACAAAAGATAGGTGAAACTTCAAACAGAAATTCAGAGTTATTTTTATCAAGGGATACCTTTAATCTTTCCGTCTTTTTGAAACATAGTTCCACAAATCTTTTAAAAATCCCTTCTCCACTCATAAAGCCATTGTTTCTTATATCCCCATATATAACATATACCTGACAGGTCAATAAAGATAGCAAATCAATGTAAAGCAAAACTTAAGTTTTATGTACTGTCAGTCATCCAAATTACCAAGCCATATATAAGCAGGATACTATGGGTGCATAGCAAAAAATAGCTGATCTATTGCTGGGGTTCCATATTATCCTTTATCATTAGCAATGTGATAAGAGTAGAAATAATATTGCCTTAGATGTCTCTAAGACCATAGATAAGGAAGAATTTCTGAAATGCAATACAATTTATTCCCGTCCAAAATTAAAAACAAACCCCATGAAAATGGTCCAAAAATGATAAATGAATCTCTAACTAACCTCCACATTGCACATTTATGCGTTGTTATATTTAAAAGAATACACACACACACATATATGAATGAATGAAAGAAAGAAAGAAAGAAAGAAAGAAAGAAAGAAAGAAAGAAAGAAAGAAAGAAAGAAAGAAAGAAAGAAAATTGGGATCAAACCAAATGAATATAAATGGCCAGCAAAATATGTTCTTTCAAGTAGATTCATAGGATTAGGATTTGCACCAAGAATATAGGTCTAAATGCAACTTCTCCTCTCAGCATCCATTGATTGATGACCATCTTTCAAGGATCCTACAAGAAAGGTTCCTCATTATCTGTCTTCTTGTAAGTGTACTCTTATATTAGCAGCATTCTATAATAACATCTAGTAAGCTGTATCATGACAGTGGTGAAGAAGACCAATGTTGGAGGCTTGTATTTGTATGTTTGCAGTATCATTTGGGGACACAAGGGGGCCCCAAGCCCTTACACTGTATCTGGAGGTTTCATAAATTTACAGTGTGTGGAATGTCATAATTCTTTATATTAATAACCCTGCCAAAACAACACAGATACTTTAATGGCCACAATGGCTATTCATTTCAACAAGACATAAGAATTTCACAGACAGTTACAAAAATCAGGTAGAAGTGGGAACCGTATTCTTATTTGAAAGGTTATGAAAGCTGCAGAAATAATTATATATGGGGCTGACAACATTAACCAAAGTTTGTAAATTGAGTATTTGCCTCCGATTATTATTTTTTTGCAAACATGTCTTACAGATTAGTTTTTCTCACATGTTCTACAGATTTCCTTCATTTCTCTTGACATCAAGAAGGGAAAGTTACTTTGTTCTTTAGAATAATTTATCTATTAATCAAATTAATCAGATTTCTCTATTAATCAAACCAATAATAATTTAGAACAAAATGTAACCCACTTACACAGCATAATTTTTGTTCTTTAGTAGTGATTAGACCACTGAGTGGGTCAAGGATTTTAAAATTTACATTTAGACTTATGGTTAAAAAAAACCCATGTCTCCGTTCCTTGGTTTATGTAGATGCTTTATTACAAGAAAATATTATTTTCTCAATATTTTAGGACTCCTGAAAAAACTCTCCCCTTATTTACAACAGAGTAAATAAAACACTACTGAATATCTTGATGGGATAGTATCCTTAATGAGTAATAGATTGTTGAAATCTGTTCCTAATCTTTCTATTATCAGTGTAGCTCTGGGTCTGTGGCTGACAAAGAAGTCTATTATTTATGCAGAAAAAAGACAAACTTTTTTTAAAAAATCTGGACTTTCTGATAATTTAGGATGCCAACTGTCCAGTGGTTGGATTCAAACATTTTTACTACTGGTTCTGTGGGCATGGCTTGGTGAGTGTGGCAGGGGAAGGATACTGCAAAATCTCCATTCCCACCCCACTCCAGGGGAAGAATACTGCAAAATCCCTATTCCCTCCCCTCTCCACTAAGCTGCTTTCCAGCTCCATTCTCCTGTGTAGGGAAACAAAAGAAGACCCAGACAATCAGCTGGGACTCGGGAGGTAGAGAATGGTTGGAGGCACAGGCAGTCAGAGGTGGTATTTACCAGTTCTCCAAACTACTCAAAATTTCTGCTACTGGTTCTCCAGAACTGGTCAGAATCTGTTGAATACCACCTCTGCAGCTGTTCTATCTCAGCATGTTAAGGCAAAACACCTCACCAAAGGAAAAAAAGCACTGTGTCAAACTCCTACAATCTCTATTTGTTCTTCTAGAAGTTCTCTTTGTATTTTTGGAAGTAATTGAATATAGATTTTTGTAGGCCATAAAACTATGTGCTTCATAGACCATGTATGAATTATGTGCTGCACCACAGACCATGTGCTGTTTCTTATCTTCTTACCTTACCTACCTTACCTCACCAAATTAGTTACAGACTTTCTCTCTCTTCTGATGTGTCATTCATATCCCTTTTCAATTTTCTTTTTTTTTCCATGTCAGAATCTTTATTGGAGAAAGAAATCACAGCATCTACATTATTATTCAAACACATTGAATAAACCAAGAGGAATAGTAACAATTTTCTCCTGAAGGAGGCAGAAGGCTGAAGGCATTTCCCCCTGTGATTTCATTGAGGTCATGCAACTATGCAGGACAGTCTGGGGATCCCCAGAAGTCCCAAAGCTGCAGAAAGAAACTTCTCTTGAGAAATGCTGTTGAAGATGTGTGGCTGAGCGAATTGTAGTTGTATCCAAAATAGCCTTTTCCTTCTTTAGTCTCTAAGGTCAAAAATCTATCTACTGGAGTTGTGACTCTAGGTTTCTGAAGAAACTAATGGCAGTTCCAAAGATTAGGCCTGGAAGATATGTGTCATTGTGTCAGGAAGAGAAAGAGAGTTGCTTTTAACAGTTGCAGTAGCCACTTTCTTCTGTCATTTTATTATATCTCTTCTTGTATCAAAGGTCTAAGATAGCTTTGTAAGCAGAATAGGCTGATGTAACTCTGGGCAGAATATAGCTCAGAGGAGAGAGGAACAAATATAACAAATGTAAGGAAACCCATCTCCTGGAGGCAACCTATTTGCGCATGAAAAAGCCCCTCCAATCGGGCTTCAGGCCCGGGCACAGCACGGAGACGGCGTTGGTCGCGTTGGTTGATGATCTCTGGAGGGCTCGGGACAGAGGTTGTTCCTCTGTCCTGGTCCTGTTAGATCTCTCGGCGGCTTTTGATACTGTCGACCATAGTATCTTATTGCAGAGGTTGGAGGGGTTGGGGGTTGGAGGCACCGTGTTGCGGTGGTTCTCCTCCTTCCTCTCCGACCGTTCGCAATTTGTGTTGACGGAGGGGCAGAGATCGTCCCCAAGGCCCCTGCTTTGTGGGGTGCCTCAGGGGTCGGTGCTCTCGCCCCTGCTGTTCAACATTTATGTAAAGCCGCTGGGTGAGATCATCCGTGGCTTTGGGGTGGAGTTCCATCAGTACGCTGATGATACTCAGCTGTACATCTCCACCCCGGGCCACCCCAACGAAGCCGTCGAAGTGATGACCCGGTGCCTGGAGGCCGTGCGGGGTTGGATGGGTCGTAACAGGCTTCGTCTCAGCCCGGCCAAAACCGAGTGGCTGTGGTTTCCTGTGCCCAGATACAGCCAGCTTATTCCTTCGCTGGCCGTGGGGGGAGAGGTATTGACCCCCGTGGAAAGGGCGCACAACTTGGGTGTCCTCCTGGATGTGCGGCTGTCTTTGGAAGAACATATTGCAGCCATCGCCAGGGGGGCTTTTTATCAGATTCGTCTGATTTACCAGTTGCGGCCCTTTCTGGATCTGGGCGCACTTCACACAGTCACTTCCGCCCTTGTTATCTCCCTCTTGGATTATTGCAATGCTCTCTACATGGGGCTCCCCTTGAAGAGTCTCCGGAGGTTGCAGTTAGTTCAGAATGCAGCCGCGCGGGTGATCATGCGCGCCCCTCGGGGCGCACACGTAACACCACTTCTCCGCAGGCTGCACTTGCTTCCTGTGGCCTTCCGGATTCGATTCAAGGTGGTACTGATGGTATTTAAAGTGCTCCATGGCTCGGGACCTGGGTACTTACGGGACCGCCTGCTGCCACCAACAACCTCCCGCCGCCCAGTACGCTCCCACAGGGTCGCCCTCCTTGGGGTACCGCCACCTGATCGTTGTCGGCTGGCGCCCCCGAGGGTGCGTGCTTTCTCTGTGGGAGCCCCCTCCCTGTGGAATGATCTCCCCCCGGAGATACGAGCCATGACAGATATCCTCTCCTTCCGGCGCGCAGTTAAGACCTTATTTTTTAAACAAGCTGGCCTGGCCCAGTAAGGGTCTATGGGGTTTTAAGTTAACAGGGTTTTTTAAATTTTAATCTCATTTTAAAATTTTTTGGGATGCAGCCACATCTATGTTTAATCTGGTTTTAAATTCTATTTAATTTTGTAACTTTGTATTTTATGTATTTATTAGGCTGTACACCGCCCCGAGTCCCTTTTGGGAGAGGGAGCGGTATAGAAATACGAACAATAAATAATAAATAAATAAATAAACCCATATATTACTATAGTAATTAGAATATACTGAAGATGACACATGTGCTTCAAGTTATGTTATGTACCTTCTTCATCATGCACCTTCAGATTGCAGAGTCAGTCTGACCAATAGTAGCTCTTGGAATACTATGAATACAAGCAGATACGACATATCTGAATTGCTGGGTCAGTCTGACCTGTGGTAGTTTTGATAATGATATGAATAGAAGCAAATTTATTTTTAAAAAAATGAAAAAAAAAAGAATCTACTCTGGAATATTTTATTGCATGAGCAATAAACAGTTGATTGCTTGGGCATGGATTTTATGGATGCCAAATTTGCAAAAATAAGATTTATCCTCAGCCAAAGGCTAGAACTATGCTAGATAATGGATTCTCCATTATTCTCCATTCTCCAGGGAGAATTTATACTATATTTTGATGAGTGAATCTTTACAAAATAAGTTTGTTCACCTTTCCTAACTGATGTAATAACTAGGATGAGTAGTTAGTATTGTTGTACATAATGACTTGGATCTGGATTTGCAATCCTTGACTTGGAAACTTGAAGAACTCATGGTAACATCCTATGCCAACATTTATTGGCATCTCCATTTCAACATCTTCAGTTTACTACTGCTGCTGCTGCTGCTGCTATAGATTTTACTACATATTTCATTTGCTGCATTGTTTCCAGACTTGGGAAAGCAGCTCTCAGTGGTCAACTTGCAATCTCTTATTTTATGCTCATCCTGTATTGTGACATTGTACAAACCATGGCTTGTTGTAACTCTAACTAAGTACAATATTCAAACCCTCTTTGGAGTTCTCACATATACAGCAGCCAAGCCTTGATTTAGAGACATCACTTTTATCCAAGATCTTTTCCATCTGCAAAACAAACACCTACATTTGGGGAAGGGAGTGCTAGTTCTTACCTGAAGTGAGAGTAGAATAACAAAGGAAGATGCTATTGAAAGGAAGCATATGGGCTACAGGTGCAGAAATGAAAATAAATACTTCGAAAGTGAGCAAGGGGTGAAAGAGAGCCCAGCATCATGAGTATGACAGGAGACAAGTGAAAGTGCTTATTGAGGTCTCTTCTTGTTTCTGAGAATATATAAAAGTGGAAGACACTGTTGAAAATGAGTAGGGAGTGTAAATTGCAAGCAAGTGGCAGGGATGGAAGTAATTTAGGGGGAAAGGGAATTTTCCCTTGTTTCAAGAATTGGAGAGAAGCCTACTATATTTGCTCTGCCTTTGTCCCTCTAGGAACGTAGAGGATGTGTGCCTGTGATATACAATTTATCCTGTGCACTTTATGTATTGTATTCTTTCTGCAATCTCAGTCTGTTTTCATTGTTTCTCTCCCTGTTCTCATGGTTGTAAAGCAATTTTAATCATGACTGTACGCTTTTTTCACTGTGATTTTATTTGTAATGTGTGCATACCTTGCACAAATCTTTACCCACAATATACAAGTGTGTTATATACCCACAGTGTTGGAAATAAAATCCAACCTCGCCTATCCACTTCTTCCTTGAGCACTTTTCTTCCCTTGGATTTTTCAATTTATTCATTCTCCTTGTTCCTGTTTTCTCGACTATCCAGGTTGATTGAAATGAATAAAATACAAGGCCACTATTGAAACAACTTTCTAATTTTGCATTAGAGAAAAAGTGTGACAGGCTGAGACCAAAATGAAGCAGAATCCAAGCTTACTCAGCCACAAAATTTGCTGATTGATTTGGGGCAGTAATTGTCTCTCAAATCCAGGATTATTTATTTATTTATTTATTTATTTATTTATTTATTTGTCAATTGCTTATGATAATAGGTATAAGTACAACATAGTTATGAATACATGGATACATATAAGAAAAATAAAATATAAAAGAAACAATAGGATAGGGATGGTAGGCAGGCTGATGCACTTATGCACGCCCCCTACAGACCTCTTAGGAAAGGGGTGAGTTCAATAGTAGACAGTCTAAGGTTAAAGTTTTTGGGGTTTGGGGAAGAAACCACAGAGTCAGGTAGAGTATTCCAGACATTGACTACTCTGTTGTTGAAGTCGTATTTCCTGCAATCAAATTTGGTGCGATTAACCTTGAGTTTGTATCTATTGTTTGGTCTTGTGTTGTTATGGTTGAAGCTGAAGCATTCATTGACAGATAGGACATTGCAATGTATGATTTTATATACTATACTTAGATCGGACTGAAGGCGACGTAGTTCTCGGTTTTCAAGGTCTAGAATTTTGAGTCTGGTGGCAGAAGGTATTCTGCAATGACTAGAGGAGTGAAGAACTCTTCTTGTAAAATATTTCTGGATTTTCTCAACTGTGTTAATATCAGTTACGTAATGTGGGTTCCAGACTGATGAGCTGTATTCAAGTATTGGTCTAGCAAATGTTTTGTATGCTCTAGCTATTAGTGTAATATTACCAGAGAAAAAGCTACGTAAGATTAGGTTAACAACTCTTAAAGCCTTTTTGGCTATGTAGTTACAGTGGGCTCTAGCACTTAGATCATTAGAGATGAGTACTCCAAGATCCTTGACAGAGTTTGGATCATCAACAAGGTCTTGACTATTCAGCCTGTATTTTATTTTCTGATTTTTTTTGCCAATATGTAGGACAGAGCATTTATTTGTTGAGATTTGAAGTTGCGATTTGTTTGACCATTCTGATACATAGTCAAGGTCTTTTTGAAGGGTAGCAGTATTGTCTGTGGTGTTGAATAACTTTACATCATCAGTGAAGAGAATGCAGTTTCTCTTAATATGATCACAGAGGTCATTTATGTAGAGTATGAAAACTAGAACACTGCCCTGGGGGACACCACTGTTGACAGGTACAGAATTTGATAGGACGCTCCCAATTTTGACCATTTGTTGTCTGTTTGACAGGAATGCTTCTATCCAGTTATGCAGGTATCCAGAGATTTTAGTTTTAGGAATAGTTTGTCGTGTACCACTGAATCAAAGACTTTACAGAAGTCTATGTAGATTGCATCTATTGCTTTGCCCTGATCGAGTTGTGTAGTCCATATGTTTTTGCAAGGTAAGAGTTGCAGATTACATGGTAGTTTTTTCCTAAAACCAAATTGTTTATTAGAGAGTAGATTGTTTGTTTCTAAGTGGAGGATGATGGATTGGTTAATAATTGATTCTATGACTTTACAGGTGACACAGCATAAAGAGATTGGTCTGTAATTTTCAACTAGGCTGGGGTCTCCCTTTTTGAAGATGGGGATGACATGGCTTGTGACTATAGTTTTGGCAAGGAGCTGGTCCTGAAAGATTTTTCAAAGATTATGCTTAGAGGTTCTGCTATGGCAGTGGATAGCTTTTTTAAGAAGTAGGCACATATTCCGTCCGGACCAATAAATAGAGATGGTTTTAGATTGTGTAGTGCTTTTTCAACATTGTCTTCTGTAAAATCGATATGTATTAGATCATTGTAGCTGTCTGTGGTTCGACTAGGAAATAATGGGCATGATCAATTGCTGTTTACAAATACTGAGCCAAAGAATGTGTTAAAGAGGTTGGCTTTAATGGTGTCATCGTTGCAGTCTTTACCATTAGGTCCTTTCAGGGGTGGGATGGACCTTGAGTCTTTTAGTTTGTTGTTTACAAAATTGTAGAAAGCACGGGTGGAATTGGTGCGTAGAAGGCTTTCTTCTTGTTTAATGTGATAATTGGTGCATTCAGTTTTTATCTGGTGGCATAAATTTTTGTATCGGCTTTTGAAGATGGCAATGTGACCAAATTTGTTTTTCCGCCAAAGGGATTTCTTTTTGGACTGAAGCTTCCTTATTGTTTTGAGTAATTTGTTTTTTCTGGTTTTGGGAGTTGTTAATGGTACATATAGTTTGATGACTCTTTTGACTTCAAGTAAAAATACGTTGTAATGGTCTTCTACAGTATTTCATCCAGAGAATAGAAATTGCCAATCAAGGGATGAGAGATCATTGTATATAAGATCAAAGTTGCCTTTTTTGAAGTTATAATTGGGGATTCTGTCATTGTGATGATTTTTGTGTGGACATATGTTGAGACAAAAGTCAATCATGTTGTGGTTACTGTTGGAAAAGGGTTCTTTAATTTGTATTCCGTAAATTGAATTCAAACCATTGCAAAAGATGAGATTGAGGCAGTTGTTAAGTCTAGTGTTGATGGTTACTAGTTGTTCTAGTCCCAGATTTGTTACTGCATTGTAGACAATTGCATGTGTGGGTTCAGTTGTACATTCATTAAGGTCCAGTTAATATGAGGTAGATTGAAGTCACCAAGAAAGATAAAAGCGTGTGGGCAGGATGCTGCCCATGTTAGTAGTGTATTTAGCTTGTTTGCATGTTCGATGTCATAATCAGGGGCTTTGTAACATAGTAAGAACATAGTAAGATTTTGTGAAGATTTAAATGTTTTTTTTTACTTCTCCTTCCTTAAAGGCCTAAAAATGTAAATAAAGAGTAGAAATATTTAATGGAAACCCTGGCACAGAAGAAGACTGAATAACTATGCTGTCTGTGTAAACTATGATATTTTTGCTTATAATCTATGGTTTGAATTTAATATGCTGGACACCCAGAGAATTTTATTTGATTCAGAAGTCATGTTTAAATAATTCAAATGATTGCCCTTGATAATGTACCGGTTATATCTGTTAACTCTTAGATCAGGATTTTTCTAGGCAGGATATAGTTGGCAGGATATAGTTATAGTCCTGCCATTCCATATCAGAAAAATGATTGCACTTTTCATGATAAAGCAATCAATCCTGGAATGAATAATAGGTAGTGTAAAAAGAAAAGTATAATCTATCTTCTTTTAACAATCAAGACTATTGCTGAGGAATATCTGCACCGAGTGATTGTAAAGTACGACTCAATTACTGATTCATTTTTACAAAACAAGATGATGGAAATTTGAGCCCAACTTTATCTTGAACTATCAGCGCTTTGCTGTGAAATATTCAAATATGTTTGATTCTATTGAGATCAGAATTCATTTAATAAAAGCCTCAGCTACTAAACATAGGCTTACAGAATTTCAATGCAAGTGATGACCGTGTTCCTTCTTTAAATTGGAGGCAATTCCAAATTCACAGGCAAGACATGAGACTAATCTACGCTATTTACATGGATTAATTTATTTTAGCCTGTTTTTTAATGAGGTTTTATCGTTACTAAGTATTTTAATATTAAATATTCTTAGACTGCATTAATTATTTTGACCCTGACATTAGAGAAGAACTTTTATAGTTGAAAAATAGGTGGCCCATATGAAGGAAGTAAAATAATGTGTAGATTAGAATTTTATCTAATCCTTGGAATGAAGTCAAGATTACATATACATGTCTATTGACAAGCAAATCCCATTGAATTCAAGCGTCTTAACTCCTAGAAAAGTGGCTATAGAATAATCTTGGTTGTTTAATTAACTATTTAATGACCTTGATAAATAGACAACATTTTCCTGTGTTTATTTGTTTGATACGTTGGATCTTAGAAGGAAATGCACATTAATGACATGTCCTCATTGTGCCTTACACATTGAAGGAACCTCTATTGGGGAAGAATTCAAGAGTAAGCACCATTGAGTATGTTGAGATGATGTGATTAATTATAGGGGATTACTTAGGTGAATGAGCAGTTTATTTGTTTTGCCAGATAACCACATCTAATAAACAATGATTAAAATCCTGGCCTAGATATGTGTGATCATATGCAATCACAGTCACTGGTGATAGTAACCCATCATTTATTTAATTTACTTAATAAACCACCAATACATTTGCCAAAATTTGCCAATAAATTTGCTGAGATACAATAGAACAAAATCCACATTCTTTATGAAGGCTTAATGCTATGGGTGAATGTGGTCTATCTAGCCTAGAATTCTTTTTGTAGCCAGTCCTACTGCTTGATAGAGAACTGGGCTAAGGGGAAGGAAGGCATACATTTAGAATTAGAATAGAATAGAACTGGAAGGGACCTTAGAGGTCCTCTAGTCCAGCTCCCTGTTCAAGCAGGAGAATCTATACAATCTCAGACAAATAACTGTCCAGTGTCTTCTTAAAAACACCCAGTGATGGAGCATCCATTATTTCTGAAGGCAAGCTGTTCCACTGGTTAATTGTTCTCACTTTTAGGAAGTTTCTCCTTAATTCCAGATTGCTTCTCTCTTTGATCAGTTTCTAACCATCATTTCTTGTCCTGCCCTCTGGTGTTTTGGAGAATAATTTGACCCCCTTTTCTTTGTGGCAGCCCCTTAAATACTGAAATATTGTTGTCATGTCACCCCTAATTCTTCTTTTCTTTAGACTAGCCAGACCCAAAATCTGCAGCTGTTCTTCATATAGTTTAGTCTCCAGACCTTTGATCATCTTAGTTGCTCTTCTCTGAACTTTTTCCAAAGTTTCAACATCTTTTTTTTAATTTTTAATAAACATTTATATGACATACGTTTAAAACAGACAAATCAACACACACACACACATACACACACACACACACACACAAATTTTACAGCATATGTTGAGCAATGGTTTCTGTTTTCTTTATCATTATCATTGACATGATCTACCTTGTTAAAGTAGTCCTTCGTTCTTTTGATATTACATTTTCTCTTTATCTTTTTTAATTAAATGCACGTTTACTATCCTTTCAATAGTTTATCCAAGTATCCAATATTACCTTTTTCTTAACCACTCATACCAAATATTCCATATTTCATAGTATACACTATTTTGTTTGTTTTTCAGCAATTTAGTTAAGCTATCCATCTCAGCACATTCATATATTTTTTTAATTACCATATCATCTGAGGGGGTGAGGGATGTCTTCCAATTTTGTGCATATGTTATTCTAGCCACAGTTATAATATGTAAAATTAAATATTGATATTTTTTCTCCATATTTGTATCTATCATGCTTAGTAGAAAGATTTCGGGTTCAAATTTTAATTTTTGTTTTGTTATATCTAAAATCCATTTTCTAATGGTTTTCCAAAATTTCTGAACATATGAGCAGGTCCACTACATGTGGAAGTATGTTCCTTGTATGTGATTACATTTCCAACAATTGGGTGGTAAATTAGGAAAGCCAGTCTCGCCGGAGGTAAATGCCAATGATAAACCATCTTATATAGATTTTCTTTATACGAGACTGACATAGTTAATTTATAATTTGTTTGCCAGATGTGTTCCCATTTATCTAAATCAATACTATAGCCTAAATCTTTGGACCAAATTGTCATAGATTCTGTAATTGTTTCTTCTTTAAGTTTATAATCCAAGAAGCATTTGTATAATTTGCTGATTGCTTTCTTTTCCTCTCCAAACCATATTTTATCTAATTCTTGTGGAATCATGTTAAAGCCAAATTGTTCTCTATTTCTTTTATAGTGGGTTTGTATTTGTACAAAAGGCCACCATGCTATTTCTTTTCCTTGAGTTTGAATTTGAGGTCTCCAGAATCATACAGTAAATCTTTGTACCTTATAATATTTTCATAGTCCAGTACATTTGAGTGAGTAACTGCTTCCAATGTGGATAACTACAGTGGAACCTTTGAGTAGTGGTTCTTTTTAATCTTTTCCCAAATCTTAAACAGTACATTTCTTATATGGTGCCTTTGAAAGTATGAGTGTTGCTTAGATTTTCCATCCCACATGAATGCGTGCCAGCCAATTTAGAGATCAAATCCTTCTAATACTAATAACCTTCTGTTTTCCAATTTAACCCAGTCCTTAAGCCAATTTGCTACAGCTGCATTATAATATAATTCAAAATCTGGAAGACCAAATCCCCCTTTTTTTCTAGCATCCTGCAATGATTTATATTTCACTCTGGGTTTTTTCTTCTGCCATATGAATTTAGATATTAAACTATTTAATTCTGCAAAAAAATTCATTTCCAAATTAACTGGCACCGTCTGAAATAGGTACAACAATTTTGGTAAAACATTCATTTTTACTACTGCAATGCGTCCCAATATCGATATCTGTAATTTAGCCCAGTTTTCTAAATCTTTAGCTATTTGTGCTGTTAATTTGTCGTAGTTGTCTTTTTTAATTGATGAACATCTGGCAGTTAGCAATATTCCCAAATATTTTACTTTGTTTACTACCTACACACCTAATTTGTTTGTTAATTCTTCTTTCTGAACTCTTGTACAGTTTTTTGCTAATACTTTTGTTTTTTGTTAATTTTTAACCCTGCTACTTTTCCGTAATCTTCTATTTCTTTTAATAATATAGGACTTGTTTCTAGAGGTTCTTCTAATATAAATACCATGTCATCGGCAAATGCTTGCAATTTGTATTCCTCTTTTTAAATTTTTAATCCTCTAATCTCTTGATTTTTTCTGATTTGTGCTAGAAGAGTTTCTTCTGCCAATATATACAGTAGGGGAGCCAAAGGGCAGCCTTGTCTTACTCCCTTACCTATATTTATGGTGTCTGTACTTTCCCCGTTTATTATTACTTTTGCAGTCTGCATGTCTGCATGTTGTAGATTGTCTTGATAAATCCTATAAACTTCTCACCAAATTTCATACCAACCAATTGTTTAATGAGGAATTTCCAATTCAGATTATCAAATGCTTTTTGGGCGTCTAGAAATATTAATGCCATTGTCTTAGTTGAATACACTTCATAGTATTCTAGTATATCCACAATAGTTCTTGTATTTGTTTTTATTTGTCTATGAGGAAGGAAGCCATTCTGGTCAGTATGAATTATTCTACTTAATGCTCTCTTTATATGCAGGAAGCATATATCACTCTTATCCATAAAGAACAATCAGATCCACAAAAAATCCAAAATTATAGACCAATATCACTATTAAATGTAGACTATAAAATGATGGCTACAATACTAGCGGAAAGATTAAAGAGAGCATTAAGTAGAATAATTTCAACATCTTTTTTGTAGCATGGTGACCAAAATTGGTTGCAGTATTCCAGGTATGGTCTTATGAGACTTTTGTAAAGTAGCACTAATACTTCATGTGATCTTGATTCTATGCGTCTATGTATACAACCCAGGATTGTATTACCTTTTTTTGGCTGTTGCTGCATATCTCTGTCTCATATTCAAGTGATCATCCACTAAGACTTGCTTTACATTAAAATTCATTTTGTTGGATAAGCCCATTGTTCAAGTTTGTCAAGATCTTTTTGGATTCTGACTTTGTCTTCTGGGATGTTGGCTGTTCCTGCCAGTTTAGTATCATCTGCAATTTGATGACTTCCCATTCTAGTCCCTTATCTAAGTTATTTATAAAGATATTGAAGAGTACTGGGCCTAAGACGGAACTTTGTGGTACTCCATTGCTTACTTTTTCCCATGTGGATGTAGTACCATTAATGACTACTTGTTGAATACAGTTTGTCAGTCAGCTACAAATCCATTTGGTGGTGGTGTTGTCTATTACACATTTTTCTAGCTTACCAAGAAGTAGATTGTGGTCTACTTTGTCAAATGCCCTACTGAAATCTAAGTATACTATGTCCACGGCATTTTGCTGATCTACTAATTTAGTGACTTTTGTCAAAGAATGAAATAAGATTGGTTTGGCATGATCTGTTTTTAACAAACCTATGCTGGCTACTGGTTATAATTTTATTTGCTTCTAGCTGTTCGCAGATCTGTTTTTTTAATTATCTTTTCCAGGATCTTCCCAGGTATTGTTATCAGACTGATTAGTCTGTAGTTTCCTGGGTCTGTTTTTTCCCCTTTCTTGAAGATGGGAGCCATATCAGTCCTTTTCCAATCCACTTCCCCTGTGCTCCAGGATTTTTGAAAGATTTGGTACAGTGGTTCTGACATAACATCTGCCAGCTCCTTCAGAACTCTGGGATGTAATCTGTCAAGTCCTGGTGATTTATATTAATCAAGGTCAGATAGGTGGTATCTTACCATTTTTCTGCTTATTTTTTTTATTTCTGGTTTGTCTTTTACAGTAGCTTTTTTAGTACATAATTTCTTTGTTCCATGAAAGACTGATGCAAATAATGAATTAAGCAGCTCTGCTTTCTCCCTACTGCCTGTTATTTCCTTGCTATATTCTCTCTTTAGTGGACATACTGTTTTCTTGATATTAGTATATTGGAAGAAACTTTTTTTTATTATCTTTGACTTTGACATAGCAGCTTCCTTTTTCAATTTCTCAGAGAAGCCCTAATAATAATGCTTGCTTGTTGCTTAGCTTCAGCTTATGCCCCATAGGCAGCATTGTTGGGAACAGTTTCTGGCTGAGTTAGAAGACAAAGAAGCAGCTAGTCTAAGAGCGTACTCAACAAATATTGGATATTACTTACACCTCTCTGTTTTCATGAAGTTTCACCACTGTGCACTGTGCAGCAAAAATAACTTATTTTTACACAGTACTGTAATATGGCAAACTAGGTGTTCATTTAGTTTAGTTTATGGCACAGGTCATCATCTGACAAATTTTGAGTGCTGCTGAGCAGAACCTGTACTAATCCTGAAGCAATACTGTATGTTGTAGTAGGATCGGTTACAAAGAGCAGCATGAAGGTGTAGAATTGTCCACTGCAGCCTGGGTATTCATGCAGTAATGATGAGATGATAGTATAAATATCTCCATAACACAAGCATAAAATCCAGAAAGTGTTTGTTTCTGTGTGTCCAGAGTCAGAGGGCCATTGTCTCTACATTGTGCCTTCTGTATTGGCCTTCAAGGACAGTTGAAGGGAAGGCATGACTTTGTGCCAGAATAAAGGCCCTCTGATGTTTAGGTACTTTGAGTTTAGCTAGGTATGCCATAAGGGAAGTAGAGTACTTGTTGGATTCAGTGGCAATAAGTGGTGAGGTCCATATCTTTGACCACAGTATAAGAAAAACATCAGTATTCAGCAGGTTCTGACCAGTTCTGGAGAACCAGTAGTAGAAATTTTGAGTATTTCGAAGAACTGGCAAATACCACCTCTGACTGGGGATTGTACAGTATTCTTCTTCTGCCACGCCCACCAACCCATGCCCACAGAACCTGTATTAAAAAAAATTGAATCCCACCAGTGCATCAAATGGAATGGTAATAGAACAGCAGGTAACTCCTGATGGACAGAATGCTATATATATGCCCTAAAGTTTGTCCTGCACAAACCAAAATGAGACTGCTTTTCTCTAATGGACATTGTTCCCTTGGTGATGTGGAAGAAGGTATTAGTTCTCAATATATCTGTTTAATGGATAGCATGTGTAAGTAGCAAAATATTTTATGATGGTCTTTCTGATGGCAAGTGTGCAGGAAAGATAAATATCAGCTTTTGAATTGTTATGAAACTCTGGTTAGAAAATATTAAAAGGATTCTTTAACCATGATTGAGTGATCTTTGAGGAACAAAACACAGGTCAGGCATCAGAGCAGAAACTCTTTGGCAGCAAACTATAGAGCTCTTAACGGTTTTCCCCACTCTTTTGTCCTTGAACCAGATTTGTTCAAATGAAATAGCCAATAAGCATAATCAGCATATCAAATTTCACTTAGTTTTGAAAAATCAATTTACAATCCTCTGGTTATATAAATAAGAATTATAAAAACAAGGAGTGAATATAGCTCAGCAGCATAATATGGATCACAAAGGATTTTGTTGATATGAATCTGTTGATATGGTCTGTTTCCATAAATAATGGAGATAAAATAGCCAAGCGACCATTGCAGAAACACACTGGCAACCAACAAAATGGGGACAATGTCATGATCAGACCATGATAGAAAATATTATTTATGTTTCAAATAGTTATTACCCTTTCCCCCCAAAACAGTGATTGCAGAAATTGCAATCCAATACATCTACAAGATACCAAGTTAGGGAGATTGGTAGATAAATTTCTCAGCTTCCAAGAAATAACTCTATTTTCAAGGCAATCATTGGAGGGGCCTTTCTGATTCCAACTGGAAGACTATTTCAGAGAACTAATGTGGCTATTGAGAAGTCACACCTTCTAGTCTTTGCTCCAATTGCTTGCAGGAGATGGAGGGCTGTGAACTGTTTTTCCCGTGATGACCTTACACTAATGTGTTTTGATGCACAGGAAGCAAGAGTGGATTCTCAGCTCCAACCAGAGTCATTCAGCATTTGCATACAGAAATGTGAATCATATCATTTGTTAGCAATGATCATCAATATTTATATATATATAAATCACACACACACACATACACACATATATGAACATTGCAAATGGCCTTGACTATTAAAAACGTGATAAATTTAGTCATGACATGTAAACTGCATCTAACTGAGCATTCTTATTGACAGCCTTTTGAAATAATTTCTGTTGCGTAGGATTTTTTCAGTCATGGTATGCTAGATTAGGAGTCAAAAGGCAGGTCAAAGTATCTTCTGTTGTGTCATTTGACTCCCAGAAAATGGTACCTTTTAAAGACATAAGAAAGGACATTTTATCCATTTCATTGATTACAGGATTTCATGCAGAAACAGGAACCTACAATCGAGGCTGCTGACGAGAGGAGGCAGCTAGATAGGTTACAGAGCCTATTTCTGAAAGCTGGTTGCTATGTTGTGATGCTTGTTCATGCTTAGTTGCCTTGCCAAAAGTATCAATTCATATTCTTCTATTTTTTTTAAACCAGCTAAGGTAATTCCACAAAAGAAAGAGCCAGTTTGGTCTAGTGGCTAAGGCACTAGGCTGAAAAGTGAGAGACTTTGAATTCAAGTCCTTCCTTTGGCTATAAAACAGATGTGGTATTCAGCAGGTTCTGACCAGTTCTGGAGAACCAGTAGTGAAAATTTTGAGTAGTTTGGAGAACCAGCAAATATACCACGTCTGGAGATTTTACATATCCTTCCCCTGCCATGTCCACTAAGCCATGCCCACAGAACTGGTGGTAAAAAAATTTGAATCCCATCACTGCCATGAAAGCCAGATATTTGACTTTGGACCAATCACTCTGTTTCTCATCTCAGATGGTTGTTGTTGTGAGGAAAATAGGAGGGAGGTGGACAACCTGGGTCCTTATTTGATTTCCCTCTAATAAGAAACTTGGAGAAACCAATGTACACTGAGGTGGTGGCACAGTGGTTAGAATGCAGTATTGCAGGCTAACTCTGCACATGTTGCCCGGTAGACTCAGCCTTCTATCTGTCTGGGGTGGGTAAAATGAGAACCCGGATCGTCTGGGGAAATATGTTGACTCTGTAAACTGCTTAGAGAGGGATTATAAAACACTGTGAAGTGATTATATAGGTCTAAGTGCTATTGCTACAACTTTCATTAGTTGAACGGGATTAAAGACATGAGAAAACATCTTTGGCTAAAAAGTTAATATATTAGCAAAGAATTTTGAAAAACTGTGCAATGGATAATTCAGAAAAAATTAATCACCATTTATAATAATATTGTTCATCATATTAATATTATTCCCAATAGATTGTTTTCATCTGTGCAATTTTAGTTTGGAGAGACATATGTTGATTTCAATGGCTATTAGCCAGCAAAATTGAGTGTGTGATTTAAGAAGTTTGCTTCTCTCAACAAGAAATGGATAGTTAGACAAACCTGGTTGACTTATGCTGATCTTGTGATGTTTACTGAAGGAGAACCTACCTTGAAAACAGGAGAATAATTGGAAATAGAGGGTTATATTTGTCAATGATTTTGGCTATTCACAATTAGCAAAAAGATTTAAACTGGATAAAAAAATTGGTTTTGCAAATGAAGAAACAGATTTTGAAAGGAACTTATATATTAATGATGAACATTATTGTCAAGGTATATAAATTGTTGTCAAAAATGAACCAGGAGGACAAAAATGTTAGAGTATATAATTAAATTGACAAAAAACATTGGATAAAATATTATGATTGATCAATGGAAAAATATGTAGAGTTGATTTTGAAATTTCCACTGAACTATAATTTGAAAGATTTTTTAAATAAAAGGATGTGTCACAATGATGATGTATTTATCTCCTGATTCATTATCAAAAGTATACGGGAATATAAAATGAGTGTTGAAAAATGTAATCAATCAATCAAAAGATGGAAACATCTTTTATCATCTTTGATGGGCTTGTAAAACTGCCAAAAAGTATAGGAATCAGATATGTTGTTTGATTCAGAAAATATTAAAAATGGATGTAAAACGGAACCAACTAAAACTTTGTTTTATCATGGATAAGCAGATTGAAAAAAAGATGGGATTTTGTTTCTATGCATGACAATGCTAAACAAACTTTTCTCTGCACAGAAGTAGACAGACACAAATTCCCACAATTGAAGATTAGGTTCTGAAATTAATGGAACCGGCAGAGATGGCAAAACTGACTCCTTTGGTGAAAATCTAGCTTTGTTTCTGCATGGAAATCATTTTTGGACTTTTTGCTTGAGAAAGATAAAACATAGGGTTTGATGATTTGATCTGGTATGATTATAGAAACATTGTGTATCTTACTGTTGTTATTAGACATATATATTCTATGATGTTTAAAATTATAGTCAGCAGTTATTTTGTTATATAATTCTAATGCTATTTTGATTGTTTGATTTGTATTTTTATAAGATGTCTCTGTATTTTGCTATAACTCAGAATAAGAGGTTATTTTAATTTGTATGTGTACCTATCTATCTATCTATCTATCTATCTATCTATCTATCTATCTATCTATCTATCTATCAAGTTTATATACTGCCCCCTCTCTCAAAAAGGGACTCGGGGTGGTGAATAGCCATGATAAAAATATACAGCAAAGTTAAAATAAATTTAAAAGTTATTAAATAAATGGCTGAATTAAAAACTACAAAGCCAATAAAACCCAATAAAAATTTAAAAATTAAGTTAAAAATTTAAAAACCTTCTCATAACATTAGGCCAGACTGGCCTGCTGGAAAAGGTGGGTCTTTAATGCGCATCGGAAAGCTCGCAGGTCAGCAATGGCTCGCATCTCTGTAGGTAGTTCGTTCCAAAGAGAGGGTGCTCCCACAGAAAAGGCCTGCACCCTCGGGGCTGCCAGCTGACATTGTCCAGCCGGCGGCACCCCGAGCAGGTCCACCCTGTGGGAGCGCACTGGCCGGCAGGAGGCCGATGGTGGCAGTAGGCGGTCCCGCAAGTACCCGGGTCCCAAGCCATGGAGTGCTTTAAAGATGGTCACCAACACCTTGAATCGCACCCGGAAGGCCACCAGGAGCCAATGCAGCTCGCGCAGGAGCGATGTAATATGGGAGCTCCGAGAAACCCCCAAGATCACCCGCACAGCCGCACTCTGCACCAGCTGAAGCCTCCGGATGCTTTTCAAGGGAAGCCCCATGTAGAGAGCATTGCAATAGTCTAGACGGGAGATGACGAGGGCAGAAGTGACCGTGCGCAATGCGCCACAATCCAGAAAGGGCCGCAACTGGTAGATCCGACGGACCTGATAAAAAGCCCCCCTGGCAAGGGTGCTATATGATTGTCTAACAAAAGCCATACATCCAGGAGGACTCCCAGATTGTGTGCCCTCTCCGTGGGGGTCAGAATTTCTCCCCCCACGGTCAGCGATGGAATGAGCTGACTGTATCTGGGTGCAGGAAACCACAGCCACTCAGTTTTGGTCGGGTTGAGTCGAAGTCTGTTGACTCCCATCCAGCTCCACATGGCTTTCAGGCACTGGGTCATCACTTCAACGGCTTTGTCGGGGTGGCCTGGGGTAGAAATGTATAGCTGAGTGTCATCAGCATACTGATGGAACTCTACCCTGAAACCACGGATGATCTCACCCAGCGGCTTCACATAAATATTGAACAGCAGGGGTGAGAGCACGGACCCGAGGCACCCCACAAGGGTCTTGGGGTCGATCTCTGCCCCCCTGCCAACACAAATTGCGAGCGGTCGGAGAGAAAGGAGAAGAACCACCGTAACATGGTGCCTCCCACTCCCAACCCCTCCAACCACCGCAATAGGATACTGTGGTCAACAGTATCAAAAGCTGCTGAGAAATCTTGTTCTTTTTAAAACTTTTTTTCTTTGTGTTCTTTCCCCTGCCAATTTCTTTTCTATTCTGATATTTGTATTTTACCTTTCTTTGAAATTTGATGACATTGATCAATAAAATGATAAAAGAAATATGCACGGCTCTCTTCCCAACGTAATGCATTTTTAAAACAATATTTAGTTTTGATAGTTTTCTTCAACTTTTTTAGTTGTTAGTTTTTAATCATGTAAAAGTAGAGGGGGGAAACATAAGAGCCAAACTTCCTCATTTCTCTTTTATAATTTGAGGACTGGAAGGCAGTGCTGAACTTTAGTAACGTTAGACTTAATGAAGGATCATAATGTACATGATGTCATTTCAAATTATGGTACATTTACGCTGCAGCATTGTCCTCTGGTAGAATGGATGTTTAATAACCTCAGAGCTCCAACTGACAAAAGACTGAGTCGAGAAATTAAGTCATCCCAAGATTAATCTGCAAAGCAAGATTGGCATGGTAGTGCTTTTGGTGTTGATGTGTCCCAAATAATAGCATAAATGCACTTTTCTACTATATATCTATACCTATAGATAGCAATAACAACAGCACTTAGACTTATATACTGCTTCACAGTGCTTTACAGCATGTTCTAAGCAGTTTACAGAATCAGTATATTGTCCCCAACAATCTGGGTTCTCATTTTACCTACCTCAGAAGGATGGAAGGCTGAGTTGATTTTCAGCCAGTGAGAATCGAACTGCCAAACTGTTGGCAGTCAGCAGAATTAGCCTGCAGTACTGCATTCTAACTAGTGCACCACCACAGCTCTTGCCCATCTCTTGTGTATCTTGAACATAGAAAACTATTCCTATGCTTTTCTAAGCTACCACCCCCTTTTTTAAAGTTAAAGATGACCTATTGGTCTTGATTAATTTAAGTGAACCAAAATGAAACCAAGAGAACATTAGAACCATTCACATGAATGGAGTCTGGGCATGCATTGTTTGCAGCAAAAGTTTGGGAATGGGGCATCTAATGGAGAAGGACTATTGCAATCAAACATAGTAGCATGAAGACATTCTGAGATGCAACAATCTGCATACAAAACATAGTGGTGTCAGTCAGTGGTAACGAAGAAATCACTTATGCCTCTTGTTTATTCTGCTAAGTGGAATAATGGACTTTGGCTCAAAGCCCTGCCCTGGAAGAAGCCTACTGCTATTGTAGTTAGATTATGTTGGAAAATACAAATTACAAAGAATATGGTATGCAATGTATAATCTTGGTGATGGTGGGTACTTGGTAACACAAGCATAAATAAACGAGCTATTTATAATTCTGAGATCCCCCATATCATCAAAGAGAATATTTGACTAAAGAGAACTGGCAGCTATTTCTTTGAAATCTCCTCTGTTACATTTAATTGCAATATGAGAATGACAACAGACACATTACGTCTGACGTTTTCATTTACATCTATTGCCCAAGGAAAAAGAAATCAGGCATTTGGCTTTGACTATAAAAATATTACTGTATCATATGGAACCTTTAGCCTGCAAAGACCAGATAAAATACCTTCAAACAAACATTGTATGATTAAACAAAAACATTTCAACATTCTTTCCTTACCTATATATTTACAGCTCCATAAAAATTAACATTAGCATTGCATTTTATTTTATAAACAGGAGCTCATAATTATAGAAAAAGTATCAAATCTTCCTGTCTTCTCCCTTTCTCTAAATCGTTATTGCTACATATATGAGCAGTTAGAGCATAAAGATATGATCAATGTTTTTATTATGACATTTATTTTGGGATTGAAGTGTTTGGACAGCTCCTTCAGTGGAATTATAAAGATTAAAACTGAACCCATCCATTCTTCTGGGAGGAAAATTAACTGGAGCTTGGATTATCTCTATATGATCACACTGCAAATTAAGTGTTTTAATTATTTAGATGCCAACAACCTGACCCTATGTTTTCCTGTCTTATTTTTATTTTGAAAATATATATGCCTCCCTTTGAAACAGAGTTTTGAAATCCTATTTGAAGAACCTACACATGATTCTATGTACCCTTATATAAATATTCATCAATGTGACAAATCTATGCTTTTGCAAAAAAACAATAGTGCTCTTAAAACACTTGATAAATTGAGTTCATTCTGAGAAGCCTGAACAGATGGAGTTCACCATCACTACCAAAACTTACTCAAGTGTATCTTTTTTATTATTACAATGGCACAACTGGTTAAACTATTTAATTTAACTACTGTTAAAACTAATCTCTTACAGCATTTCTGGATCCCTTCATAAGTAGATTACTGCGTTCCTGTCAAACAGGCAACAAATAGTAAAAATAAGGAGCATTATATCAAACCCTGCTCCAGTTAACAGTGGTGTTCCCAAGGCAGCTTTCTAGGACCCACACTCTTTATAATCTATATAAATGACCTTTGGGATCACTTTATAAGCAACTGCATCCTCTTCGTGGATGATATAAAATTATTCAACACAACCGACAATGCTACTGTCCTTCAAAGTGACCTTGATTATGTGTCTGGTCAAACAATTGGCAACTCCAAATTTTGACCAACAAATGCTCTATCCTACACATTGGTAAAAAAATCAGTACATCAAATACGAACTAGGCGGACCTCATTGACGATCCTCACTCTGTCAAGGACCTTGGAGTACTCACATCAAATGACCTAAGCACCAGAGCTCACTGTAACAGCATTGCCAAAAAGATATTAAGAGTTGTAAATCTAATCTTATGAATATTCTTCAAATATTGAATTGCTAACTAGAGCATACAAAACTTTTGCTAGACCAATACTTGAATACAGCTCATCAGATTGGAATCCACACTGTATATTGGACATTAATAGTATTTCACGAGAAAAGTACTGCACTCCTCTGCTCACAACAGAATATCCTATATCACCAGGCTTGAGATTCTGGCCTTGGACAACCTTGAACTACACTACCTATGGTTGGACTTAAGCATAGGACACAAAATTATCTGCTATAATGTCCTACTAGTCAATGACTACTTCAGCTTCAACCATAACAATACAAGAGCACACAACAGATACAAATTCAATGTAAACCGCTCCAAACTTGATTGCAGAAAGTACAGCTTCAGCAACAAAGTGGTCAATGCCTAGAATGCACTACTTCCTCTGTTGTTATATCCTCTAATCCCCACTCCTTTAACCTCAAACTATCCATTATTGACCTCATCCCATTCTTAAGAGGTCTATAAGGGGCATGCATAAGTGCACAATTGTGCCTACCGTCCCTGTCTTATTGCCCCATTTATTCATACCTATTTCCTATATTCTTACTCATGTTTATACTTATACCAATTATCTTGTAAGTGATTGACTAATCAAATAAATCAAATCAATCAATAAATAAAATAAATTAAGTTATTTATTTACAGGTTATTCATTCCTTTTTTGGAAAAGTGAAAAAAAACAATATTTGTGGCAATGCTGGGGCTAGCACTACTTCTTAGTAGTGACAAAGAAGATCCTATTGAATGACAAGGTAGAGTATAAATCCAAAAACTAAATGAAGAATAAATTCAAGCAGAATATTCAGATTTTCATTCCCCAGATATCCTTTCTATGATGAACTCTGAACATGTATTAACCCTAACTGAGCAGGAAAAAAGGGATTTCATGTTCTTTCTTTTTCTCTCCCTCTCTCATCCATCTATATTTGTATGAAGAATTTTAATTGTAAAATGCAACACAAACTAAAGTTAAAGAAAAGAGTAAAAAGTGTGAAAGAAAAGAAAAAGAAGACTATAATGAAGACAGACAAAATAAAGAAGTGACTTCCAACCATCATCATAGTATAAACAAATTGATAACTGTTCTGTCTTCCTAATGATACATTTATCTCTTTATCCTATACTCCATCTCTTATCTAGAAACAAATCCATAAAACATCATGTTTTCAGCTCTAGTGTCCGCAGAAAGTCCAAAAATGATAGCGAGAAGAACAACACACCTTATTTTAAGTGTGGTCAAATGAACCAACTTTATATTCCCCCCCCTTTTTTACTTCTAACAGTCTTAATCTTTAGTTTCTCCAAACATTGTAGGGTTTGATTTCATTTCAGTTCCATTGCACAGGACAATATTCAAGATTTTAACCAGCTTCTTTTGTAAGTCTAATGGAAAAAAATTATCCAGGTCACTATCTTGGTGTGATGGTCCAGGGTGGGATACAAAATAAACACAGTCACAAAAACAGGTGAAGCCCCTTTTATTCCTTCACTTTGCTTCAAAGCTCCAAATATCCTTGACTGGAGACAAAAAACTTCCCACAAGCAGTTACGAAAAGGAGGAAATACCGTTTAAACTAAAAATGTCTATAAATTATAAAGAGTAAAAACAACACAAACCATACTGAAGCAATTAAGGGAACCAGGCAAGATAGGAGCTTGAAGACGTCCACAGATATCGGAACACACACTGGGAAGGATGCCAAATTCAGAGAACAACAGACTAGAGATATTTCCATGCTTTGTTTCCAGCACTGGCCCATCCGCATGTCCATCCTTTTAACCAGTTCTCACAGCTGCACCCACGAAGACGATCAAGGCCCTTTCCTTTCTCGTAGACCACACCATTCATGTCTCTCCCTTATCCTCTCCTCCCCTGCAGCCTCTGCCCTTCCCCAGTCTCCTCCACAACCTCCAGAGCCACACTTCCACTCCCTGTCAGCTGTTCCTCCTCTCCCTGGAGTCAGTTTCCAACAGGGGCATGACACTTGGTTTGTCATTTATATTTCCTTTTAAAACTTTAAACCTCATCCAGTTTCTTTTATCTATCCAGTAAAATATCCTTTTCTAAATCACTGTGTTGGCCTACTTATATTACATCCTTTTTTGATACCATTTCTAATTTGTCAGATAACATTTGTTCCTTATCTGACATTTCTTTAATCATATCATATCTTTGTCCACATAACCAGACATAAGTGTTGACATTGTTGAGATTTGGCTACTGTTTTCTGATCCCATTCTTCAAAAATCTTTTTTAATATTTTTATTGTCATAACCATAATTCCTCCACTGTCCAGTTTTTGAAATAATGAAATAATTTATATTGTCATGTAAAAACAAAAAAGTACCCTGCTTTTTCAAAGTTGTCATGCCAGAGGTGTCTAATAGATTAGCAATTGCTTAATGAACAATTTCTAAAAGTGATTTCTAAAAATGAGATCTGCAAACTTAGTGTCTCTGTTATGGTTGCAAGTCTGATGGCTAATACTATCATTTCCTGGATTCAAAAGCCACAGAATACCACTGTCCTGCAGTCTCCCTGTGGGGAACAGCCAACTGGAGCATAAGTGGGCAATCTCCTATTCTCTCTTATCCAAAGCAGTTTGAAGGCACGTGGTTCCTTGGTGTTTGCCACAGTCATCTGCTCCTTTTCAATTTGCCATACCTCCAAGGCTTATGTGTTCATGTCTATTTCAGTTATTTCAACTGTTTTAATATTGTTTCTTTCTTGTATTCTCCATTTTCATTGATTTCATTGCTATAGTAGAGAAAATTGTCTTTAAACAATTGCAATATATAAAACTACTTGATTGCACACTTGTTTCTTGTGATGCAGGCCATATACACTATGATTTAAGGCAGATATTCCTGGACTTTCGACACAAAAGTTTAAAGCTTCATTTTTTGAATTTTACATAATGCTTCCTGGATGAAGACATTGGAATAGAAAGGAATTCTCCAACTAGACAACATTTAGGTTATGTCAGGATTTTCAATTGACTATCCTATCATGTTTACTTTTATCTGGGATTTCTAGAAGATTGTACATCAGTGAAGTTTAATGCTATCTTCTTTTCTATGTCATAATGACAAGATCAAATTAGACCTGAACCAGAATGTTTCTGATAGGTAACAGTGATATTTTCTGATTCCACTCGAGCTTCTCTTCATTGTCTCATAGGTTTATCCTGCTCAGAAGCCCATGGACCTTTAAATGACTAAATATCCTAATTGCCAGTTGAAGCAAGAGAATTTCAAAAATTAATTCTATAGTTGAATAAACAGAGTTTATAGGGAATCAGAGGCAACATGCTTTATGTATCAGCTGCTAGAAAGTTACAGTGAAAAAAGGTTGGCATTTTCCTGGCCATATATATAAGCTTCTAGAATGCAATTGTTTGGCAACTGTATGACACAAAGTACTAGACCAGTTCAGTCAATAGCAACTTGATTCAACAGGTGGCTTCTTATCATTTTTTTTTCCTTTCCATTTATTTACATTTCTCTTCTTCTTTGTCTGCATGTGCGTAATCCTATAAAAAAGCAACTTTGGCATAATGTCCTATGTGCGTTGATAAATTGTATGCCTCAGCCATAAAAGTATGTCATATCCAACCTTGTTGGATTTTTGACCTGATACAGGATGAGGGCGTGGACCTGGCAGGGGTCACCGAAACCTGGTTGGGCTCAGAGGGGGGTTTCCCTCTGGTAGCGATGTGTCCACCAGGTTTCCAGGCATTTCATCAGCCGAGGGCTCAGGGTAGGGGTGGTGGTGTGGCGGTAATTATTAGGGAGGATCTATGTCCTAGGGAGGCCACTGTACCTCAGATGTCTGGCTGTGAGTCCCTCTTTGTGAGGTGGGGTCAGGGTGGGCAGATGGGTCTTTTGATAACGTACCTGGCTCCCTGCTACGTGTCATCGGCCCTGCCCGGGCTCCTCGAGGTAATAGCCGAGCTGGCGGTGGAGACACCCAGACTATTAGTTATGGGTGACTTCAACCTGCCTTTGCTTGGTGAATCCTCTGGGGCGGCCCGAGAGTTCTTGGCCTCCATGACGGCCTTGGACCTGACCCAATTAGTTTCTGGACTCACTCACATAGGGGGACACACGCTGGATCTGATTTTTGTCTTTGGACAGTGGCTGAATGATCGGTTAGGAGATATAGTCGTTAAACCTTTGTCATGGTCTGATCATTTTCTCCTTAGACTGGACTTCTGTACCGCCAGTCCACACCGCAGGGAGGTGGAGCTGAGGAGATGGTTCAGCCCCAAACACCTGATGGACCCTAAATGGTTCCAGATGGAGCTTGGGCCATTACCTGAAACTCTGGCTCATAACTCAGCCACAGACTTGGTAGCTGCCTGGGACAGGTTGGCTGCCGAGGCTCTGGACCGAGCTGTGCCTTTGCGACCTCTGACCCGGCAGAGATCTCGCTCGGCTCCGTGGTTTACGGAGGAGCTGAGGCAGATGAAATGCCGGAAAAGATGTCTGGAGGGCGTCTGGAAGGCCAGTCGTGCCGAATCTGACCGAGCACAGGTTAGGTCCTATATTAGGACCTACCTAGTGGCGATAGAGGCGGTGAAGTGTTCTCACTTCTCCGCCCTTATTGCATCGGCAGAAAATCGACCCGCCGCCCTGTTTAGAGTGACCTGCTCCTTGATTAGGCCGGGAGCGAGGGATGATCTCCTGCAGGGAAGAGCGGAGGAGTTTTCACGATTTCTGCACGATAAAATCGCTTAGATTCGGGCCAGATTGGATTCTAGTTGGGAGATCGCGGGGAGGTGACTGCGGTGAGTCTTGAGACGGTTATCTGGGATGAGTTCGACCCTGTGACCGCTGAGGGTATGGACAGGTTACTGGGGTGGCTGAATGACACCACATGTTTGTTGGACCCTCCTGGTTGGTCTCTACCTCCAGAGAGGTGAAGCGGAGTTGGCTCCAGGGAATTGTTAACGCTTCTTTGATGGAGGGCTTGCTGCCTACTGCCTTGAAAACGGCAGTGGTGCGACCCCTCCTCAAGAAGCCCTCCCTGGACCCAACCCTTTTGAACAACTATCGTCCTGTCTCCAACCTTCCCTTCGTGGTGAAGGTTGTCGAGAGTGTGGTGGCAGGTCAGCTTCCCCAGTGCCTGGATGAAGATACATACCTGGATCCCTTCCAATTGGGCTTCAGGCCTGGACATAGTACCGAAACGGCATTGGTCGTGTTGGTTGATGATCTCTGGAGGGCCCGTGACAGGGGTTATTCCTCTGTCCTGGTCCTATTAGACCTATCAGCGGCTTTTGATACTATCGACCATAGTATCCTATTGCGGCGGCTGGGGGGGTTGGGGGTTGGGGGCACCGTGTTACGGTGGTTTGCCTCCTTCCTCTCCGACCGTCTGCAATTTGTGTTGGCGGGGGGGGAGAGATCCACCGCTAGGCCCCTCGATTGTGGGGTGCCTCAGGGGTCGGTCCTCTCTCCTCTCCTGTTCAACATTTATGTGAAATGTTGAACGCTGAGGGAGATCATCCGTGGCTTTGGGGTGAGATGTCATCTGTACGCTGATGATACCCAGCTGTACATCTCTACCCCAAGCCACCCCAACGATGCCGTGGAGGTCATGTCCCGGTGCCTGGAGGCCGTGCGAAATTGGATGGGTGGGAACAAGCTCCGACTCAACCCTTCCAAGACTGAGTGGCTATGGTTTCCGGCGTCCCGATATAGCCAGATAGTTCCATCGCTGGCTATTGGGGGTGAGATTTTGCCCCCTGCAGAGAGGGCTCGCAATCTGGGTGTCCTCCTGGATGTACGGCTGTCTTTAGAAGACCACATTACGGCCGTCCCCAGGGGGGCATTTCATCAGGTTCGCTTGATTCGACAGATGCGGCCCTTTCTGGATCGGGATGCCTTACGCACAGTCACTCATGCTCTGGTCACCTCCCGACTGGACTATTGTAACGCCCTCTACACGCGTCTCCCGAATGGGAGCATCCGGAGGCTTCAACTGGTACAGAATGCGGCCACGCGGGATTTTGATTCGCACATGTGACGCCCCTCCTGCGTGAGCTGCATTGGTTGCCAGTGGCCTCTCGGGTGCGCTTTAAAATTTTGGTGTTAACTTTTAAAACGCTCCATGGCATCGGACCAGGATATTTACAAGACCGCATTCTGCCATCTTCCTCCCACTGTCCTGTGCGCTCCCACAGGGAGGGTCTCCTGCGGGTCCCATTGGCATCTATGTGCCGGCTGGTGACTCCGAGGAATAGGGCCTTCTCTGTGGGGGCGTCTGCCCTCTGGAATGGGTTGCCCTTGGAGTTACGGACAGCTACAGACCTGGGGACCTTTAGGCATGCTTTGAAAACCTGGCTTTTTGACCAGGCCGGCTTGGGCTGATTTTAGTTTTGGGGTGTTTGGTTTTTATTAAATTTTAGGGTTTTAGAGTAGGATTTTAAATTTGTTTACAGCCAGGGTTGGGTTTAATTTAGTTTTATTGTATCACATATTTATTGTTTTAATCTGTACGGCTGTGCACCGCTCCGAGTCCTTCGGGAGAGGAGTGGTATATAAATAAATATTTATTATTATTATTATTATTATTATTATTATTATTATTATTATTATTGTTGTTGTTGTTGTTGTTGTTGTTGTTGTTATATTATTATTATTATTATTATTAAGCTGTTAGAATGCTACCATGAGTTAAGCTGTTAAATTATTAATTGTATTTTTTGGATTGTGCTGGGTCAAATTATTTTTGTACTGGTACAGGTCTTGGTACAAATAATAAAATATATTATTTTGTAAGTAAATATTTATATATGTTAATATATATTTTATTATATAATAATCTTTTAATAAAAAGATTGATATCTGCATAAAAATCTATTTCTTGAATGAAATGAATTACAGGTTTTGTTCTTGATTCAATTAGACCTTATTTATTGCAAGTATTTGTTGGACTTAGGTATGCCTCCCTCAGACTCAGTCTTCATTTTGATGATAATTAATTACTGTATTCTGATGGATAAAGGCCCAAAGTGACCAGCTTGAGGTCTCTTTAGTCTGATTTTTATATTTATATGATTAATTCATGCAGTACTATATGTCACAATGCAGCATAGAGAAATCCGTCAGGTCCTGCTTGGACAAGCAATATAACAGATGGGATCTGGGGGAGCTTTACGTCTTTTACAGATGAATCAAATATATGTATATATATATATTCAACAGGGGCCAAGGCAAACTGTTGCACAAAACCTGGCCCTCAAAGCCATTCGTGTACATGAGACCAAGCAATCCTTCCACTTTAAACAACATGGTATTTAAGATTGATTTCTTAAAATTACAATTTCCTTAACTTTTAAGGCTCTAAACTGGAACTCCGTCACTGGAAGTTTTTAAGAAGAGACTAGACAGTCACTTGTCTGATAGATTCTCCTGCTTCAGTGGGAGCTGGACTAGAAGACTTCCAAAGTCTCTTCCAACTCTGTCCTATCCTGTCCTACCCTGTCCTGTCCTGTCCTGTTCTATTTCTATTTCATTCCATTCCATTCCATTGTATTCTCTCTTCTAAAGCATGAGTAGTAATTGCAAGCATCTCAAGTTTTAAGTAAGCAAATTATGAAGGGGTATAACGGTGATAAAGTGCTCTTTCAATATTAAGGCAATTCAGGAGGTTGATTAGGCCTGTTTTGGAAAGAGATTGTTTCTTTTTGTTTCTCATCTCTTGTCAACAAGGCAAACAAACAAAAATGCCCCCCCACCCGCATGTCCAACCTAAGTAATATATATTTAACCCAATGCTGAAATTATGTTTTAATAAATGGCATGCAGATGCAGGCTCAGATGATTCCATGTAGAAAATGCTGCACATCACTTGAAATCTCAGGGGTGGTTTATGATGATCAAAATGGTATTAAAATCTTGTTGTGGAAATAGAGTATTAAATATATAGTTTGGGGGGTTTAAAAATATATATATAGCACTTCTCGTCTATGGAGACTTTCTATCATCCAGGTCATGGTTGTCCTAAAGGTGCTTTTTTTTCCCCAGCAGACAAGAGCACTTTCTGGTTTTTCTTCGAAGACGTTTCGTTTCTCATTCAAGAAGCTTCTTCAGCTCTGACTGGATGGTTGGAAAAACTAGAAAGTCCAGTTGCCTCCTGAAAAAAAGCAGCTTTGGGATATGGCATTTCTTCCCCACCTTTTTCTTTCTTTCTTTCTAAAAAAAACCCCAACAACCTTTTTTAAGGATATATCAGAATATAGGCTTACTAAAGTGTGTTGGGAAAACACTAAGGGAAGCCTTAGAAGTTATCACATTTTCACCCTGTGCTCACTTAGCAGCACCGATTCCATAAGAAAAACGGCTCCGTTTGCTCCCTTTGCCTTTGAACGGGCTGTTATGGAAACAAGCCTCCTGCCACAGACTGGAAGGAAACGACCGCTTTTGTTTTTTATCTCAATAGACAGGTGTTCCCCGCCCCCGAAATATAAATTGGTGACGTCTAGGTGAGCAGGCTTAGCGTTGCCATTGTAGATTTTATAGATTTAAAACGACAACATCCCAACCACAACCAAGAGAAAAACTGTTGCCAGTCCCCGTTGTTGTTTTTGAAAACTGATTCTGGCTTTAAAAAGAAAAAAAAAAAGAAGAAAAAGATAGGTGATGTGGAAGAAAACCGGCAGCGACGCCGCAAATCGCAGTCGTCGTAAGCGCGAAACGTGCCGGCGTTAAAAGTGTTTTTAAGTACAGTACAGGCAACAGATAGTCTCTCAGACGGGGGAGGGGCATGGAAATCCCCCAGGATCCCTTCAGCCCAGCCCGCGCTAGAAAGCCCCGGGAGCCTCCGCCTCCGGTCTCCGTCCTCTGGCCACCCGAGTAGGGAAGCCCCGGTGGGTCGGCCCTCCCGCCCGCCAACCAACCAACCGAGCGAGCGAGCGAGCGAGCAGGCGCCCCGACTGGCGCGGCGAAGAGATCGGCTCCGCTCCGCCGAGCGCAATCCGGCGCTTCTCTCGGAGCCTGCCGTCCTGGCCGCAGTTTCGGAGGAGCGCAGCGCAGGCGATGGCCTGAATCACCCCGGCTCTTGCCGGCCTTGGGAATGAATGGAGGCGGAGGCGCTAGCTCTGGGCGCAGCGCGGCGGCGGCAGTCGGGCGGGAGGGGGGAAGGCGGCTCTCCAGAAGAGCGGCTCCGGGGCCAGGCAGCGGTGCTTCTTCTTCCTATCGCCCCCCCGGCTCGGCTAGGGTACGTGGGATTCCCGGGGAAGCTGTGAAGCCACCGCCAGCCGCCCGCTCGAGCCCCCCGCCCCCCCGCCTGATCCTGCCCGCTCGTCTTGGATTATTAAACCATGCGGGATCTAGCTGTCGAGATCGGGATTCGAGTCCTGCTATTCGGCGTCTTCGTGTAAGTGTTGGAAGCAACTTTGGTTTTTCTTTTCTTTTTCTTTTCTCCCCCCCCCCGCTCCCCGTTGGCTGCCAACCTTGAGGAGCCCACGGCCCACCTGTGCGCGCGCTTTCTGCATCAGTTGCAGAAACCCCCAGATTTGGGTTGCAAAGGTGGAGGAGAGGGCGAGTTGGAGCCGGGAAGAAAATTGAGCAAAGCGGCTCAAGACTGCTTCCCGAAGATCCCACCTGTGCACCGGGTCAGATTTAAGTGTGTCTTTAAGATGAGAAGGAAGATTGAAGGGAAGGCGATCAAAATCTCAGAAGTTACCCCCTGGAAACCTTTCCCCTCTGTTTTCTTCCCGATCGGATTGATCAACCGTGTTCAGGGCATTTTGCACATGCTCAGAGGAATTCATCGCGTTCAGAATATAGCCTTAGCTATCGCTAGAGCCCTGGCATAAGTGACACCCCCCCCCCCACCCCGCATGCTGCTTAGTGCTGGTGAGCTTTTTTTCTCTGACCTAAAGCTGCCTGGAGGAACATTTAAACGTATAGGATTGCAACTGTATGCAGCTTGCCAAAGTTGGATAGCAGGAACTCAGCAGGGGGATAATGCAGTTTTTTTACATCTGGAAAAATGTGGCGGTGGGGTGCAGAAAGAAACACTGGAAATGCCTTGTGTATTTTTTCTTTTTAAAACGCCAAAGCTTTCCTGGCAATGCCTATTACAAGCAAAGGAATATTTCTGTGCAATATTGGGTTTTTCTAAGTTTTTCTTCCCCCAAATTAGTAGTCTCATGATGCACTGGATTACAAAATCCAGCGTTCTGACAGCATTCTGTATCATCTAGAAAAGTTCTAGTTTTCCTGGTTAAACACGGTCCAGGAAAATCATTCTGCATGCCTCTCCAAAACAAATATCATTTGGGTGAAATTTAGGATACTTCCAACCTTCTGCCCCTTCCAGGTAGTGAAGTTATTATTTTAACACTGGTCCATGGACAGTGTTTTCCATTGCCTTCTTCTAATGGATAAAGCCAAGCAGTTGGCCACCTGGCACACTGCCATTCTGGAGACCTCAGCATCTGCTGTCTAAGCCTGATATGTTTCTCAGCTCTGTGTCTCCTTCAGGCTTTCTATGCCTTCTCCTCTTTTGTCATTGATTCTGGGAGGTTACTGCCAAATGTGATGGGATGAATTGTCAAGTTCAATGTGTATGGACTTTCCATGCACTTCTGAAGCTACATACCGATTGCTTCTGGGAGCCCTACTTGAATCTCATGACTCTTTCGAAGTTCACAAGTGGTGGGGGGAGAGAGAATGCGAGGAAACAGGAAAGCTGCTGTCTTGACTCACAGAACGACCTCAAGGAAATCTGAATTGTGAAAGTGATGCTGCAGGGGGAACTTGGCGTACCTGTTTCTTTCCCTCTTTGGTTGTATAACAGGATTGATTCTCTTGAATGGTTTCTCTTGCCTTTTTCTAGAAACTGACAAAGGGGAAGAGGGGAAAAATGGCTGGAGGTGATAAAAGTGGGAAGGCGGGGACATTGTCCTTCTGCTGCATACAATCTCCCTGCACTGCTGCTGCTTTTTAATTGGCTGCAAGTCTTCACGCTAAAAATTATGTTTCTATAACTGTAGAAGAACTTGTATTTATGGGAGGTAATTTCTTCCCGCTGTTTGGCTTTTATAATGCATGCATGCTGAATCTTAAAAAATAGTGAAAAACTGTTGCTGAGGGCTTTCTCTTTCCCATTTCATTTCCCTTTTTCCCTTTCCTCCTTTTTCCCCTTCCCTTCCCCAATCCTCCCCGCAACAATTCAAGCCTGTAAAATGGAAGCTCTCGTGATGCTTGTTTTCTCTTTCTTCTTGAATGTGTTACATAACATAACCACAACTGGTTACTTTTTTGATGAATGGACAGTCTTCATTTCACCCACAGAAGAAAAAAAGTCATATGCTTGGAGATAAAATGATATGGCTAAATATTTTAAGATGTCTCCCGTCTTTTTTTCTTGTTTCCCACAATTATTTTTTTGATCGGACAAACAGTCTTTTTCTGGGTCAGCCATTCACACTTTCCAGAGACTTGGAAACCAATAGCCATGCTTGTAGAAACATTGGGGTGTAGTACTTCCACAGACCGGGAGGCTTTTAATTTGGAGGCAGACTATTGTAGAGCAAGATTTAATAGTTATTTCCTATGGAGAACATACCTGACACGGATATGCAATGCAGAAAGTGTGATTATATTTGGGATTTTTCTTTCAGCTGAGATCTACAGTGTGAGCCTTGAAGGACATGTATTCGTAAAAGAAAATTAAAGGAATTACGCAATTATCTTTGTATAGCCCACAATATCTGGTTATGTTAAAAGTACTTAAAAGAAATATCATTGGTTTATGGATGTATTTTGCATGATCTTACTCCAACAGTTCCAAGTGATTCTTCACACTAATATTTATTAATGTCTTAATCTCAGTCTTTGCTTCCTAAAAGTGCTGATAATAACTTCATATATTTCTTAGTAACATTTTTGAGAAGATTGGTACATGTTAACTCTTGTACTAAGCATGTATACTTTTGCAGTGCCTATTTGTTATTTCTATTCTTTCCGTGGATAGAATTTTTTTCCTTGAACACATGTTGAAGCTGATGCTATTTTGTAGCTGAATCAGACCTGAAATGAGAGAGGATAAAGGCCATTAGCTTTCCTTTGGTAGGATTTTCCATTCCTTGAAAATTGATCAAAGAAAATCTCATAATGCCTTGAAAATAACATCAACATGAATAGAATTGCAGGAGTCTAACAAGATTCACTGCCCTTCTAACATTATGAAGATGAGATGGCCACTTAAGGGAGCAAATCACATAGAATAGCTGTGAGTTGTTGAAAGACAGAACTAGAATATTTTATGATCTTTGTTTTTCCACTGAGCTATCTTAATCTCCAGATAAGTGGAGGACACAATCCCATCTCTAGCTTTGAAAGATTATCAATTATCATTTGAGTTTATTTCTATATATGCTATTGATAGTTGATGTTATTTTATTGTTCTCCCCAGGAAGCATTATATGTTGTGTGAATCTCAAACTAGAGAATTGTCAGTCAGTGTATCCAGGATTATGTATCTAGGATTAACCAGGTTGTATGAGAAATGCAAAGTACCCATTGCAGAGAGCATTTCACACAACTTTATTTTAGATTAAATGATGAAAATAAAGCAAAAACATTCACCAAAGATATACTTTGGATGTTCACTTCCCCAGATTTCTCTCATTAATATAACCTTTATTCACTAGAAATTACATTTTTGCCGTGGCTGTGATGTCAGTCCAGTTCGATCTATTTGTTTGCAGTATTTATTTTTGCAGATAGTTATTAACCCTGGATATTGAGGAGATCAGTAA
The DNA here is from genome assembly GCA_023653725.1 of Bungarus multicinctus. Taxonomy (NCBI): domain Eukaryota; kingdom Metazoa; phylum Chordata; class Lepidosauria; order Squamata; family Elapidae; genus Bungarus; species Bungarus multicinctus. Next base: position 61,873,158 of record CM042844.1, read on the forward strand.
GGAAAAGATCTACATGATTTTCCCATGGAGCAAAAGTTACCGTACTCCATTCAGGCAATCTGCCTGCAATCAGTTCTCAGATCCTGATAAAATATTTTTTGACAGAACTTTCCACAAGATGGATGAAGCCTCTAAAAGTACTAGAACTTGTTGCTGCATGCCTAGTTTCATGGACCGAAGGAATCAGAAGTAACACCTCAAATGATGCCTGGAATGTGGGGAGCAATATGTGGAACAATGTGGCCTTTCAGATAGCCAGATCCCATTCAAAAATATAATTTTACAATAACTATTCACAATAGTACATTGAATTTAACCAAAAAGAAACCAACCATCAGCACAGTAAAGGGGCAAAAAATGGTCTAAATATTGACTTTACACCAAATGACTTAATGCTTATCATTTACAAATAATTTAGCCTCTACATTTTTTACTAACTGCAGTTTCTTAATGCAGGCAGTGGCAAAATCTACTTTATGGTAGTTAGGGCAGTCTTAGTTGATAAAGCAGTTGATTTTGAAAAATGGCACCCTTTGCAACAGAGATGATCTCTAAGACCAAGGAGCTTCCGTACATTCTTAATACATGAGAAATAATATAGAATGATCCAAAAGCCAGTTTCACACTTAATTCTGAATCCAGTCATTTGCACCAATGTGTAAAAATTAAGTTTTGCTCAAAGCTGCCAAAAAACAATCTAAATTTCTCTCTTTTTAAAAGAAGTTGATAATAATGCACAACGGAAAGAGAAATGAACCCAACAACAGCAGGGGGAGCAAGTTGGAATCCCACAGATCCATGAACACAGCAAAAAACAACAACCTCATTTACTCAAGATAGAATACTTGAGGTTTGTGTCTCATATGCTTCTGAGGAGTTTAGGAGAATCAATAAGGATGCAAGTTCACCATATTTATGTCTCTAAACATGTTATTCCGATAGATCACCAGAACAATATTTCACAAGAAGAGTTAGTTCTCCACTCCTCTACTCGTTGCAGAATACCTTATGCCACTTGAAATTCTAGACCTTGAAAAGCTAGAACTACACCGCCTTCAGTCCAATCTAAGTATAGTATATAAAATCATACATTGCAATGTCCTACCTGTCAATGAATACTTCAGCTTCAACCATAACAACACTAGAGCAAACAATAGAAACAAAGTCAAGGTTAATTGCACCAAACTTGATTGTAGGAAATACGACTTCAGCAACAGAGTGGTCAATGTCTGGAATATTCTACCTTACTCTGTGGTTTCTTCTCCGAACCCCAAAAACTTTAACCTTAGATTGTCTACTATTGACCTCACCCCTTTCCTAAGAAGTCTGTAGAGGGAGGGCATAAGCGCACCAATGTGCCTACCGTCCCTGTCCTATTGTTTCTTTTATTTTCTTTTATTTTTTATATGTTTCCATGTATTCAAAATTATGTTTTTACTTATACCTATTATCTTGTAAGCAATTGACAAATCAAATAAATAAATAAATAAATAAATAAATAAATAAACAAACAATTGCTATTTTATTGGGGAGGGTGTCAGACAGAGACTGCTGAATCATGGGGAGGAGTCAAGCAGGAATTAGTTTGAATCCTTACATAGGCACAAAGAAATGCAAAGTGTGCCCCTTCCCTACTTGACTGCTATTGAATCTAGTCTGACCCAGTTGCAAACTTCCAGTCTACGAAGATTCCTGGAAATAGGCATGAGCCTATGTAATTAATTGAACTCTTTATGTGTGGATCTGGTGGTTTGCACCTAATAGATGATCAGAAACTACATGCTATTCCATATATATCGATATACTTGCTCTATACCTGTGCTTCGCTATGAAACTATGTGATCGGGCTTAGTTTTGGGAGGAAAATAAGGGAAAAAATTGTGCCTTGCCTACCAGCATCAATCAGTATTCATCTGGCTAGTGTCCAGTCAGTGTGTGAGAGAGTTGAGTGCTGTTTGGAAAGTGAAACAGTATTTGCTGTGTGAGCAAGAAAGAGACAGCAAGAAGCCTGAGCATGGCTTAGCTCAACTGTTCTGTACTAAAGCTGCTTGGTGGTCTGAAACTGAAACTCCTCTCCTCTGCTTGTGTTTTGCATTTGGAACAGATTTCTTTTCAGGTGGGCAGGAGAAGTAGAACTCCTTAGCATCAGAGCGTGTTAATAATAATATATGAAATACTAATGCTCTGATGGTCATTTTGAAAAATCCTTTCTTAGTAAGCACCTAGAAGCCAAGAGGAACATACGTGCCAAATTTCAAGTTTGTAGGCTTTATGGTTCTGGAGTTTTTATGATGATGTGTGAGTGGTATTTCATGTTTATATATATAGATTTCTGAGTTTTCAGTTCACATAATAGAGAATAGAAAACATATTTATTTATTTACTTACTTAATAGATTTATATGGTCACCTATTCCATATAACAAATTATGGATGGCTAATATAATAAAAATCTAATACAATTTAGGGTACTGTAAATAAAACATAAGTAAGTAAAAATTAAATATAATGGCACACTAAGAATAAACTTGTCAATCTCTGATGCTTGAAAGAAAAGATAGACCTAAGCTTTACAAAAGGCCAGCAAGATTGAGAATAATCTTAGAATAATAATACTATTCTAGGAGGCAAGGTTTGAAACTGAAAAGTCATGCTTCCTGGTCCTACTAATTGATGTTGTTGAATGTGCCCTTTCTGCCAGATATGGTGGGTTGAGTTGGAGAGGGTTGATCTCTCACATAATCTCATGCTATGAAGGACTTTATAGGTAATCATCATCACTTTGAATTGTACCAGGAAGCCAACTGGAACCAGTGCATTTCACAAAGCAAAGGTGTAACATGGGTGTAATGAGACATAGCCATAATTGCTTGCCCCGCTGTATTTCTCAAGCTGGAAGGGAAGATGTTGATTATTGTTGATATATTAAATCTCAATATAAAATAAATCGGTCTGCTATGCAATTGGAAAGCTTAATAGAAAATTATCTTTAATAGAATATTATTCTACTGCTTTTGGATCTGCATTGATAGCTATGCTTCTGAATTGTCTAACTGAAGATACTTGTTGGTTGGCTTTGGACAGCTGTAAGTTAATTCTTCAATGAGCCCTGAAGTTGGGAGGTTATATTGATCTTGTAAGGTTGGCTGCAAATTGTAGAAGCAGGTGGGAGATGCAATGCCATCAATGAAAGTGAGACTGGAAGTTTTGTATCTGCTTGAAAAAAAACAGGCTTGGAAAGGTTATCTGCAAACAGATATATTTGCTTTTTAGTAAATTGAGTGTCAGGACTGCCATGATACTGCCCCAGTGGGAACTGCGGAATAGGATAAAGAGGGAGTTTGCGTAATGGGAATTGAAAGCTACTCATGGTATCGTCACCACCAGCTGATTCAAGATTACCCCATGGAATGCAACACTGTCCAGCCCACCAAGCCAGGTTACCAAAACAATTTGTTTGAATGTAATTCAGTAATTGGGACATATTGCACACAAAGTATGACATTTTTCTATCTTGTAGTTGGTTGTTTGATAATATTAAACGTTATAGACAATTAAAATAAGACTCCATATATCTCTACTATTTTGCCATCATAAAGAAACAGAGTTGAAGTAGCTTCCCATCAGTCCTTCATTTATGTTTTAAAAAAGTGGAACTTTGCATTCTCATGGACTAATTGAAACATTATTCCTAATAATTCCATCTTGTTCTAGGTTTGGGACCCAAAGGTGCTTTTTCAGGAGGCAACTTGAATTTCTTGTTTTTTCTTTGAAGATGTTTTGCTTCTGATCCAAGAAGCTTCTTCAGCTCTGACAGGATAGTAGGGAATGGAAGGATTTATGTTCTGTGCAAATCCAGGTGCCTCCTGAAAAAGCACCTTTGGGACAAACATGACCTGGACAACTGAGAATCTCTACAGAATTCTAGGGGTTGGGAGTTTGAACACATCCAAGACTGTGCAGAAAGAAAAATACAATACTGATAAAGTGATAGCATACCATCTTGTTTACTTTAAAAAGCTCATGTTGATTTGTATTATTGCTGATGGATTGTATTATTGCTGATGCAAGCTGCATCAAGCTTCAATGAAAAAGGCATAATGCTTCAATAATGTGTCATATTTTTATTAAGCCAATTACTGAGTTGATCCATAAAAATTTTCTCCTGTAATTTAGTGAGGCTAATAAAGTAAAAAACAGTGCCAGAATTTATTCTTGGGTGCCCTCATTATAGAAACAACATATTACTAGACAAAGGTTCAGGCTGCATGATTTTAATGGCAATTAGATAATACACACCCCTGGTTATGAGCTGATGTGTGAGGCTAAACCAGTCAAACAGAGAAAGAACTGTACTTGTTAGATATAGTTTTAGGAGTACTTACATTGGCAAGTAATACTTTTCTTGTGCTAACGGCAATGGGAAGTACATGACTCATTGATTCAGCCTACTGTGAGAATTTCTATTGAGCTACAAACTGTGAATTTATCTGTGTGAATATGGAAAGGTGTTTGATGAGTTAATGTAATACAATGCACCTTTCTATACTCAGAAGATAAAGGCTACATACAGCAGTTTGATTTCATAACTGTGATCTATTGTAAGACGATTGAGGGTAGATGAACAGGGCTTGACTTCACATGTGAGAAGGAATCAGTGCTTCGTTTTTTCATGTATTGCATGCTTTGTCTGAATTAAACTAATTGATTAATCTTAACTATACTTTTGTAGAAATAGACCAATAAGACAACATCAAGTTATAGAGTCTGAAGCTCACTTGATTTAACATAATATGGTTAATATTAATCATAGTTTTTATTTTAGGCATATTAAATTATAGTTAACTGAGGGCATCTAGTGCCCTCCTTGTAATTTGAGTGTTGCATAGGTTCATCCTTGTTATAATAAACATCAACTTTTATAGCTGACCAAACATGAATGCTTAAAGAGATATAGAAATGCAAATACTCTAACTCATTTTAATGAACTGATGAGGGGGGGATATCTGTTATAGGGAAATTTCTTTTATATTTCAAGATTTATGGATTTTATGCATTTAAAGTGCATAAAAGTTTTTCAAAAGTATATTTTATGTATTTTACACAGGCATGAAATGGCAAAATGGGATTTATATGTATGCAGGAACTTACAGTATATAGGCAGATTCTGTACACTAAATGGAGGGTTTTCTATTAAGTGGATTCAACTACTGAAATAAGATATTATGAATTACTTCTGCCTGACTGACTAAGGCATACAAATGGTAGGTGATTTTTGCAAAGGGTGAATAAACATCAATAAAGGTAGACCAAACTGTGATACCTTTCTTTGCCATTCCTGTGCCTCATTTCTTCTCTTTCTCCTTAAATGTCTGCTAGAAAGTTGATTGAAGGATTTAGACAGTTACCAAAAAGTCTGCAATTGTTTCTGCTTTCATGTTATGTCATCACTTGTGGAAGCTCATCTATTAGTTGCAGCCAAATTATTGTGGTGTACAGATGCTGGCAAAGAACAATGGTCTGACAGCAAGGAAAAATGCAAACGACCAAAAGTAATTAGATTAGAAGTGAAAAGATAGGAGCTGAAGGCATAGCTATCAAAAAGTATACAAAAGATGTCCTACAGTGAACATTCCAGGAATAATAGGAGTCAACATCATGGCTATAAATCACTTTTAGAAATTAGTTCCAGCCAATACATTCTCAGTGGGAATCCCAAGCAGCATCTATTCTTAATTGTTTTCAACACTGTTTTGATTTTTAAAGGAGTAAATCGCTTGCTGTTTTGTTGAGTTGCTGTTGTGGCCATCTCATAGCAAAATTGCAAATTGCATTTCATATGAGCCTGTGAATTTCTAGGATGTCTTCATCTCATTTGCTTGCACAGATAAAAAAAGACAAGTGACTTAAGAAATAAATTTCTATGATAATTCTATTTTTTCTACATTTTGTTTTAAGTATTATCATGTATCATCTGCTTGATTTGAAAAAAAAAGTAGCAATAACAATGAACTAGTCCCTGGGCCACAATTCTAATTACTTTTTCAAGCCTGCAGATATTGGAACATCTTCTCAACGCGATAGGATTATATCTGACTTTCAGAGATCTTTAGGAGACCAGAACCATATCTATCAAATGGAAGAAATAGTCATCTGGGGTAGCAGATAGTACAGTAGTAAAGAAAAATATTTTGGCTTTTGAAGGTCATAACTATTTGTCCTTAATAGTGTGGATTAGATCTTTTAAGTAAGACCTGCTATAGTTTTAAATGTATTATGCTATTGCCAAAGGCAGTATGTAACTAATAGATATGATAGTCCAATTTTTATAATGTGTATGTGCAGGAGTGGGATTCTACCAGTTCGCACCTATTCGCTACAACCAGTTGTTAACACTCTAAGTAGTTCGGAGAACCAGTTGTTAGAAGAAATTACTGGTCTAATCCTGTAAGGAAGGCAGGAAGGAAACATTTTGGTGTTGCTTACAGAAACTGCTTCTCTGTTAACTTATTATGTTCTTGGCAGGACTAGACTTCCTGTCTCAGGAACTTCTCGAGTTTTTTCTCCTCCTGTGTTGGTACTTTGCTTGTGTGGAGTAATCATTCAAAGTTACAATGGCACTGAAAAAAGTGTCTTATGACCATTTTTCACACTTACGACTGTTGCAACATCCCCACATTCATGAGAGGCCAGGCAAGGAGATGCATGCCTCGATGTGAATGATATTGAGCTGGCCACGCTCAGCCAGTCACATGACCACCAAGCCACGCCCACCAATTTAGCCATGCCCACAGAACTGGTTGTTAAAATATTTGAATCCCACCCCTGTGTGTGTGTGTGTGTGTGTGTGTGTGTGTGTGTGTGTGTGTGTGTGTGTGTATTTTATGGTATTTTATTCACTTGTTTCTACTAGAGTTTTATTCTGGGTTTTCCTGTTAAAATTACTGCATTCTTCATTTTTAATCTAGGATCCTTTGAATATGAATGAACAAACACACAAATAAAAACAGGTAACTATTAGCTAAGACTTTGAAGTGGTGTTTATATTTCACTTGTCGAATCAGTGGGCTTCTCTCTGTGAGATATAATGATGAAATATCTTTTTAGTTTGTTGTTGGTAAAAGTCCTGTCTTTTCCTGTGAATAATTAGCTATGGTGATAAACATACTGTAGTTGCTAATAGCATAGCTATTATGCAATGTATTATACTATTTCCTAAATGTAATATCATATGATATAATGTAACATATAGCATAATGTAGTACAATATGATATACTATGATGTAATCACATAATGTAATATACTGTATATGTGTGTGTGTGTGTGTGTATGTATGTATGTATAAACAAATAATGAATGCCAAGCCTGGCACACAAAATTAAAAAGCCTGAAGATGGCAGATGAGATTCTGCTGAAACGTCGCTATAATAAAAACACCCAATATTACATGGGAAAATACCCGAAGAAACCTAAATACCACACATATAAATACCTGCAAAAACATAAGAAAACACACACACACACACACACACACACACACACACACACACATATATGCAGGTCTTGGCGTGTTCGGGACTCTCCCTGTGTAAGATTGAGACTATCTTGGCAATGTTTCGACAAGATCTCATTCGCCATCTTCAGGCTGGTGCTTTCGGCTTTGTGCTTGTGCGAGCAAAGCATGATCTGAGCTGCTGTCTCCCTATATATACTGGTGGGGAGGTTGGCTGTATTGTCATTTCTTGATTGGTTGATGGAGTTGATGTTTGCAGATTGGCTGGCTTTTTCTTAAGAACATGTGTGGCTGAGGTATTGACTGTGTGTCTATCAGCCTCCTGTGTTGTAACAACTTGGGTAATGGCCTGTGTAATGATCTTCTGAGTTCTATTGTTTTGACATCCTGGGTCTTGTGCTGTAATCTCCTGGGTCGTAATGACCTGGGTAATGGGCTGTGTGATAACTTTCTGAGTTCTAATGTTGTGACATCCTGGGTCTTGTATTGTAATCTCCTGGGTCATTGGTTGTGTTGCAACATCCTGAGGTTTTGTGGTGTAACCTCCTGAGTTCTGTGATGTGATATCCTGAGCGGGTGGCTGTGATGTGACATTCTGGGTTTTGGTTTGGCTCTGAGTTTGAGGCCTGGCTCTGTGTTCATGGCATGTGTCAGTTTGCTTGGATTGGGGGTCGGGGTGTGTAGCAGCTGGTGATGCAGCCATAGCCTGGTTTCTGGATGGTGGTTGCCTTTCGTCTATGGGATGGGTTTGAGTTTGAGTCTGGTGAGGGAGATTGGTGGTGGCATCATGTGTTGTTTTGGGTCCGGTGTTAGTTTCGTGGCTGGGACTCGTTTGTTGATAAGAGCTAGTTTCCAAATATCTGGTAGCAGAAGGCATCGTCCCGTTTATTCATGTTATGGGGGTGTTTCTCTATTTCAATGGCTTCCCTGATTATTCTCTTGTTGAAGTGTTCAGTATTGGAGATTAATTTGGTTCCCTCAAAATTAATTTCATGTCCTGTGGCTTTAAGGTGCTGGAACAGGGAGGAAGTATTTTCTTCTTTTCTGACTGCGTTGTTGTATTTTGCGATGCATGCATTTATTCTCCTGTTAGTTTGTCCAATGTATGTGGCTGGGCAATTGTTGCATGGTATTTCATAAACTGTTGCATGGTATTTCATAAATTCTAGCTGGATCTTGTCTTTGGGGTTTCCTAGGATGTTGGCTATTTTTTGATCAGTGCCGAAGGTTGTCTTGATTTTTTGGCGTGTTCAGGTCTTGTAAGATTGAGAGCATCTTGGCAATGTTTCGATGAGATTCTCACCCATGAAAATCTACAAACACACACACACACACAATATAAGTACAGAATATAAAAGCTATTTGTTTTCTGTATTCATGGTCCATAGATATATTTTATTACAGTTAGGATTAGGGTTAGGGTTAGGAAAAATAAGAGGAAGGAGTATTAGGTATGTTTGCTGCCTTGAGTTAATTATAAAGTAGTAAAGGAGAACTTTTTTAAAAAATCTAATAAATAAATAAATAATAAGATATAGGTATAAAAATTGACTCTTTCATAAATGTCTCTGATGGGAATTGAACTATCATTGTACATCCTCTTGTGGGAAACAAATCGTCTCTTTCATACGCAGAACCTTGGTAACATTTTCTCTTAACAATTCAAATTTATTATTCACCAGTGGGCTATTTTCTAGGAAGATTTTTTTAACTTTTCTGATTTGCACAATAAAAGACAGGAGCTGTCCAGGGTGATAGTGCTGATGCCAACTTATTTGAAAAGAAAAGCCAGGGCCTTAATATAAAGTTCCTCAATGCCTTGCCCCCTTTAGAGATGTTGGGATAACAATTCACATAATTTCTTCTTCTTTTTCCTAGTGTATTCCTGTAGTTGCAAGGTTTGCTTTTTGTATCATCGAACACCAATTTGCATGATCAACTGCGTCTCCAGAGTGCAGGCCCATAGCTTTCATACCTTTGTTGATGGTGTCTTGCCATCTCTGTTTTGGATGCCCACAAGCTCATGGGCCATTGACTTCTAGTTGATAGTAGTCTTGGCCATGGTGGAAAGTGTTGCTCTCTGGATATGTCCATAGCAGTGGAGTTGGCCTTCTCTCATCTTCTCTATAATTGGTGCCACATCAAAATGTTGTCGAATGGTGTCATTTGTGATGTGGTCAAGAAGGGAGATGCCCGATATCCAATGGAGCATTCACATTTCCGTGGCATGGAGATAGCTTTCAATCCCTGTTGTTGCTGCCCAACATTCAGTGCCATAAAATGTAACAGTGAAGATGGTTGTCTTGTAAACCTTAGATTTAAGATAGGTTGGCATTTGTCTGTCACATAACACACTGGTGAGTTCTTGCCAACCCATCCAGGCTGCATTCACCCTTGCTTGCATCGCACCATTGATGTCGTTTTGGGGATGAGATCCCAGATACTGAAAAATGTCCACCTTCTTTAGGTTTTCTCCATTTATTTGAAACGGTCCAGGAATGGTAACAGTCTCTAAGTATTCATTTTTCTTGATGTTGAGGCAGAGTCCCAAATGATTGAGGCGATCATTCTATGTTTGAACTTGCTGCTGTAGATTGCGTCTGGTGGTGGGAAGCAAGTATAACATCATCTGCATAGAACAGAGTGCAGGGTGCATTCTGCTCCAGATCATATGTGATGGTGTCCATGATTAATATAAACAGAACATTGGTAACAATGCACAGCCTTGATCACTGAGAATCTGTTGGAGAGGCCAGCTGGGCATTGCACTTGGCTGTTAGTGTTCTTATATAGATTTGACCCAGTAAATAAACGATTCAGGTACTCCTGTGATCCCAGAGGGCATATCAGATCAGTTGTGTGGAACATGATCAAATGCCTTATCCAGATCTAGGAATGCCATGTGTTTATGAGCACAAATGAATATTTTTCTGAGCATAAGTAAGCACTATAGAAAAATTATTCATACAGATAAGTTATCAATTATCAATTACTGCATATGGATCCCCTTCATTGAACCTGGTGCTTATATTTTTTTTATTTTTCAAGGATATTACCTTTTTTCCCCAATTTTTATCTTTCCCTTTTTGTATGCAATTCAAAAAATATGAACATATCTCAGGGCTGTTTTAACAGCATTATGGGCCCTGGGCAAAGCAGTGTACTGGGGCCCCTACAACAACAACTCATAGGAATAAAAATGTAAATGGTTGATATAATTAAACATATATTTATTGTATTGGCACTTTCAACAAAATCGGTGTTGAAAGATTAAAAACATGCAACAGCTAATCAACATGATAAACATTTAAACAATACACGAGGCTTGAAATACACAATAATACTCAGTAAGCCATACAGTTGCTGTATTTATATGATACAAGGTGCATTGAAGGGTTGACATACACAGATTAGTATGGGGCCCTATGCTCGTGGAGCCCATGGGCCAGTGCCCATCAGGCCCATGCAGTTTATGAGATGAGTTGGGTAGGAGGGAGGAGGAGAGAGAGAGAGAGAGAGCAAGAGAGTGAGTGAGAGAGAAGGAGAGAGAGAGAAGGAGAGAGAGAGAGAGAAGGGAAGAGAGAGAGGAGACACAGACTAGCCAGTCACTCATCTGGTTTTTATGCCAAAAGTGGGACTAGAACTCATGGTCCCTGGGTTTTTAGGCTAGTATCTTAACCAATACACCAAATTAGCTCTTAACAACAAACTTAAAACATACATGGAATTTTCTAGCATTACCAATGAAAACCCCTCATTCAACTCTTACTTTTCTTCCATGTATGTATGTGGAATATATTTCTGGAAAGGATGGAAAAGATGGTAGAAATTTGAAGATTTAACATCTTGGTCCATCTGAGTCCATGTCAAATTCTGTGAATAAGTCAAGCAAGTAAAAATTTCATATCAAATATGGTTTTTAACATATAATGTTATAGTTTCAATTTGTATGTAAATGTCAGGTGCAAGCAACCAGATCCCCATTTGTAGAGTTCAAGCTAAGTATTTGATTGTATTCTGTCTATAATACAGGATTTCCTCAGACTGTTTGCCTTTCTGTAGGAATAGCTAGATGAAGATAATGGAAGCTCACCAGTGGCTAAGCAAAGCGAAGTGAAAATGTATTTAATCTTTTTCTCGATCATGACAGGTGGAATCTGAGAGGAAAAGGCTAACACCAATCCTTCCAATTAAAAGGAGGATTTAAAACAAGAGTCTTCAAACTTGGCAAGTTTAAGACTTGGTGGATTTCAACTCCCAGAATTCTTGAGCTAACAGGACTGGAAGAGAAATTCTGGGAGTTGAAGCCCCCAATCTTAAAGCTGTCAAGTTTGAAGACCCCTGACTTAAAAGGTTCTTCTTGTCCTTTGGAGAAATATTTCCTTTCATTCTCAAGCTGTGCCTTCTCGAGAAAATAGTGGTTTTCCATCTTGGGTGCTAAGAGTAAAAGAGAGGTAACAGATGTACAAGAACAGCATTTTCTCCATATGAAAACAACTCCTGGAAGACATAGTGTAGCTGGTTAATACATTGGGTGAAGGTTGCAGATGGGGCAATCTCTGTTCCAGAATGGCAGAATAATAAAGGAGGTGAGCGCTACATTAGCATTAGCATTAGCTTCAAGCCTACCTGCAATGCAATAATGTTGAAGCCTTCTCAAAACCTTCACTTCTCTCAAAGTCAGTTGTCCTCTGGCAGCCTAAAAGACACCCAGCATTCCTCCAACTCTCCAAATAATGAGAATAAGTTCTGGGAGAGCAAGAGAGAAATCCTTATTTATTAGGGGGTATTCCGAGACAGATATTTCAAACCTTTAAAATGTTATGTTGATACAAGCTACTGCTATCGTGTCTGGATCTTTGTGTTGATTAAAGTGGAATTTGCTATTAGTTAAAGTTATTTCATGTGGTTGTTTAGAATTAAAATAAAGACTTTTTTCAGGGCTTGAGATCGTCCCTGACTGTGAAATAATTTGTACTAGAAATGTCTTTAGAGATAATTGGATTGTTCCTTAGAAGCAATATCTTGCTAACATCTGTTGTGTTTATCTGGAAAGTGTTATGGCTGTAATTCGTTGTGATATTATTATTTATTATTATAACTATTATTGAATATTTTTTCTATTAAACTTTTTGTGCCTTGTGTATTATTTTTTATATTTTCTGCAATCTAAATGTATCCAGTATGGGTGGAATGTTATATACATACACTGAGGATTATAATTATATCTTACTTTTATAATTCTAATGGTGCAAAAGTTTTTTCTTTCATCTGCTTCCTTTGGTCCAGATATAAAAAGTACAATCCCTGCTTCCCCCAAAGCATGTGCCAGTGCCTCATCTAATTTACATTAATATTAGGGCTTTATTGTAGGTCTTCCGGTAATTTCATAATATGCTTCCTCTAAATATAGATAAGATTACATACAGTATAAGCAACTTTACTGTTCCCAAGTTCTTTGAATGGAAAATTTTATTAGATTGACCTATTTTATGTTTTGCTGCTGAGGCTATTCTGTTTGCCTTTTAAATTTAACATAATTCCTGCTAATATATTGTTATTTGTATCTTGAACATTTGTATCCTCTGAGTAGGTCATCAGCAGTGGTGATCATTTTTATTATTGATGTCATCATTTGGTACTGCTATTGCTTTTTCTTATCCATCCTTAGTTACCATCAAAGAATATTGATATGACAAGACTATGTAATAAATTGTAATGAATTTGCAAATAACGTCTGGGCATTTTTTCTTCAAGATAAATAAAATTGTATGAGCTCTATGGCAGCTTTTTGGCACTGCCGCCAGAGTGTTTGTTTTTATACTATCCATCTTGAGATATTTAATAACAGAATGGAAGCACATATGGTGAACCTGGAAAAATATGACTTGAGACCTGAACAAAGTTTTTAATTTAATAGCGCCCGTTCTCTATTCAACTGGATGAATTGAAATGTATAAATTGCAGAATACAAAAACAGCTTTGTCAGAAACCGTTCTCTTCCTGTCCTATCAAAAATGCTACATATACAATGAAAGATACAACTTGGGGAATGAAAAATGTTTCAGTGGAAATAGATCTATAGCCAGAAATAAATATATAGTACTGACAGGGAAAACACAGGGGAAAGATAATAAGGCAAAATCATGAAAGAAGGCACTCATCATCAGAAAATATTTCTATGCTTTTGGGATATCAGTTGATTTGTTGTTGTTTTTTATTTACTTGGTGTATATTGGTGTCATAATCTCCAAATATTCTGTTTACAATTAAGGTCACCAGAAAATTTGCTCAGCTGTATTATATTATCTTTGAAGATGAAACCAATTTTCTGAATAATTCTAAGAATTTTAAGATCCTTTTAGATCTTACTAAATGCTTATAAACAGTAAGAATGAAGCTTTGTATTTGCCTTTCCATTAGTGTATTTTAATTGATCACCTTTGGGGCTTTCTCTAATTTGAACTAGTATAAAACATTATGATTTTCATTTAATTCCATTAAGGAGAAAAGCAGCTTTTTGAATTAATCCTCGGAAGAAAGAATATAGATTAGACCTTTTCTAATGTTCTCAGCATTTTCATTCTATTTTGGTAACAAATAAGGATATAGAACAGTTGTTATAAAACAGCATGACTGTATATATGTTTGCTTAAAAGTAAGATAGTGCTTTAAATGGTATTTAACATACAGTTTTGTAATCATAGAGAGTAAGCAATGGGATGTCTAAATAGATATAGTAGGATTTGTTGATGTTCTGGTAAGTATATTTAGGATTACAAGTGTAATCAATGAATGTGTATGTCAATAATATATCACAATATTACAACTTTTTAAATATTATTCATTGGAGTAATTTTAGCTGCCTCTCTTAGCATTGTTAGTTATTGTATTTCTTGAAGAGGAAGATGGGACAAGTTGAATCTGGGGACTCAGTTCTTGCTTTTATGGTAGTCTGGTATTTTTTCCTATAATCTATCCAAGAACTAACTGGTCCACTCTATTTTTTCAAGGTCAACCAAGGTTAGTTAGATGCTGCTAATTGCTGTAATGAAATAATTATTAGACTGCTTACTCTTTGTGGATGATTCGTCTCATATATTACATGCAAATGAGAGGGAATTCTGTTATTTGTCCCTTGATTAGCTGCTGACACGCAAGATGGCATACTCACTCTCATCTCTATATTCAGAGATAGCTTTGGGTTATGCTGGCTTTAATGCAAAGTTTGAATCCTTGCAGATAAGAATTCTGGTTAAATTTACTTAAAAATGTTTCTTAAACATTTCCATTTAGTAAATTTAAGAGTCTTCAAGCAATTCCCCAAAAGTCAGTAGGCAATCCCAATCAAAATGTGAGAAGACAATGGAAACAGGCCAGCTTATTTTTGCAGGAGCTTTAAAGTTCTAAATTTATCATGTCTTGGAATGGATGACCTGTCTGGAATATTAGAAAACTCAGGTTGTTGGAGCTTCTCACTTGCAAGTATCGTGCAACACTGGGATGCTACTGTGGAAAGGCTATGGCCTCCTGCTCTAACATACTTTATTAAGGCCATGAATGTAGGTGACTGCATAAAGATGCTTTATTGGGAACAGTAGGGACATGGTTTGTCACCAACTTCCTCTGGAATTTATTTTTATTTCCAATCTTGTCTACAGGCTTGGGATTTCCCAGTGGTCTGTGATCCACATAGAAATCTGGCCCAATCTTGCTTAGTTGTTGTTGTTGTTGTTTAATTCCTATCTAGGTATTACCACTTGTTATGACTGTCTTTTATTGGAACAGCCTTATGTCTATGCAAGATGGCAGATAGGAGTCAGTACTTCAAAACTTACACCTTTCTAATGGGTGCCTTCCAAGACTTCCTATAATTAGGAAGTCATTTAAATTCATAACCTACTGCTCCCTTTCTAACATTGAAAGAGATTACGTATTGCACTTGCCTTCAATTTTGTAAGATTCTTAAAGCCAATGATTAAAGGTGCAAAAGGGCCCTTGTTTTCTGTTTTTTTCTCCCAGCTGGATTTTTTTTTGGTTGATTTACTTACTTTGTTTACTTTATTCACATCTGAAATAATGATCCTTAGCAGTGCCACTGAGCTTTTCCCATACCTCTCTTGAAACATTAGTTAATTAAAAAATAAGAGAAGCTACTTTGTTAAGCTTTAAGCTATCTTTTGGCACAGGCAAAGCAAAAGTTAAATTAAGGTGGAAAGAATTGTTCTAATTTTTGTGTCATACTTGCTTTTAAGTAATTCATTTGATACCCATTGTCTTTTTGTTTGAGTATGTAGAAAAGTAGTTGAACTGACCTTTCAAAATTGACCTTTGAGCTTTGTTGAACATCTATTGCTCTAATAAACTTCCTCTTCCTATTACAGAATTTATCTATGAAATTATGAAGTCTGCTACCACAACTATTTTTATTGTCTTACTGAAATATAATGGTTATCCTATAGATATAAGCACTCCTGGAGAAGAATGGGCGGGATCAAGTAAAGTGTATTAAATTTACATGTGAGTGTGTGTGCATGAATTGTTTACATATACCTTTATACAGACGTATAGATGCCCTTTTTTTCATGGCACTTGGAGTTTTCATCTAAATGCTTAAAATTCTTGGTTTTTCTTTCAGCCAGGCAATGAGCATAGCCTTTAGCTGCTATCTTTTCTGACATCTTTCTGATCTGGTTCTTAAAGGTAGGTCACGATTATACTATCTGAGTTTCAGTTTGTCTCAGATGATTGAATGTACCTTTGAACAACTCTGTGATATACTAGTTTTCTTTATGGAGCAGCATTCAAGCAAGTAAGCAAATAATTAGAAAAGGTACAACTGAAACTCAGGGTAACCACTTCAAAGAGAACCACACTTTGGCCTCTGGCAGTTGGAATATAAACAGATATCTTTCATAGTAACTATGGCTCATTCTAGGTGAATGCTGAAGAACATTAAAGGACCAGTTGCGTAAGGAAGATGAGGAAGATGAACAGAATAGAAAGGGTTATTTTTTAAAGGGGAGTTAGCTGATGGGCAGTTTAGTAAATGAAGGCCTGTATCACCAGAATTCTGGGCTGTTAACAACTAGAAGTATAGTTTTCAAATTTTAAGGGGTAGCTCTGCTCCATTCTGCTTTGGTCCAGCTTTCATCTTGTCCTGTTCTTAGTACCAGTTCAGGGTAAAAAATAACATAAACTGGAGTAGGATCATAGAAAGTTAATGGGAAGGATCAGAATCTAAGTCCAGTAAACTGAAGGAGCTCAGAAGGCTATAGTGAAAAGAAACCTGAGAACTGAAGATCAAAAGTGGCAGAATATGGTAAAATATTTGAAAAGATGTCACATAGAAGAAGGACAGCATTGATTATTTTTTATTTCAGAATACAGAATGCTGGTTTTGGCTATAAAAAGGCAGATTGCAAGTGAATATGAGGGGAGAACAATCTTCTTAACAGTGAGAGCAGTTCAACAATGAACTAATTATTGAGACAGATGATGAGCTTTCTTCCACTGGATGTGTTCAAGCATAGTCAGCCATAGTTATAATTGCTTTAAATTAGATTCCTGAATTGATCAAGGGCTTGGACTAGACACTTTAAATGGTTCTTTCCAATTCTGAAACCTCAAATGAATTATAAGTGGAGATGCTGATTGAAACAATCAGAACGGTTAGCATTGCAATGGCCAGGGGAGCAGAGCCAGGATGAGAGAAATGGTAGATTAGGAGGGAAGGAGGTAGATTAGGAAGATGAAATGTGAACTTTAGAGAAGAGAAAACTATTATCTAAAAGTTTATCTGAAAGTTCAGAACAGTCTTTAAGAAGAAACCCAAACAAGCAGTCTGAAAGAAAGGACTAAATTTCACTTTGAACAAGGGGACAGATAAGAAAGTAAATACAGTAGAAAAAAATAGGGAAAATGCCATTTGGAAACCTGATTGTAGGGAAAAGCAAGAACGAGTTGGTATGAAATTACTGCTACCCCATTTAGTGCATAACTAATTTTTGAATCACTCGAATCACTTTGAAGCATGTTAAAGTATTGAAGAACATTTGTAGCTCAAAGTTGAAATGAAAAGTTCTTGGTGCTCTCTCAGCAGGCATCTGCAAGTCACTAGTCACTAACACTAATAACGTTACGTAGTTTGGGTAATAATACGTCTGCAAGAAAATAGCCTGTTTCACTCTTTGTGGTTTTCAGTGTGAAAATTTTAGCTGTTGATGGAAGTTTAAAATGACTTAAGTTTCACTGAGAACTCAATTTCTTACGGAATAGGAAATTTTTAGTTGTTGTTATAAAAATAATACAATATATCCCTGTGGTAAGAATGTGGCTTATGGTTGACTTATGTTAGTTGACCTTATTAAAATTGTTCTGGGATCTTATTTCTAAGGACGTGCAGACCTGAGAAACTTATGATAATTATTGAAGTTCTGGTTATTGACACTGAGCAAGGTTATTTTCCTTGCTTGTTAAAACCACACCTCTATGCAGAAAGAAAAGCAGACAAACTATACTGGTTTCCATAACTTCTAACTAAATATTCTTCTTTTGAGGGGCCATCGTACTTCCTGAATCTTTTATTTTAATGTGTAGAAATCAAAGAGCAGCAACAGTAGCTAGATAGCATAAAAATAAAAATTTAAGGGATAGCAATATATCTTCTTTGAAATATCTTCTATTATATCCTACCTTGTAGCATCTGCTACAGTTTTTGTTGCAGCCATCAGTCCTCACTCTGGTCCGCCATTGAGATGGGAGCCAGGGCGAGCGCTGATTGGCTGAGCCGCTTGACAGCTTGCTATAAAAAGGGAGCTATCAAGCAGGTTCAGCTGTCGCTTCTGTCAGCCGGCAGCTGATACAAGCGACGGCAAGCCGGCTGAGTTACTAAGTGGCAATAAAGTCTGTTAGCCTTTAGCCTGCCTCTGTCTCTTCATTCCTGCGCGCAAAATACAAAACTGGCGATGAGGATGGGATTGTTAGCGAAGTGACACATTCTGAGACAAAAAGAGCTGAAAATCACAAAGAGCTGAAGCAACAGAAGAGCTGCAAAACTCACTGAGCTAAAAGCGCTAACCAGACTGCCACAAAGCTAACCCAGATGGCAGCATGTCCAAACTTCCCTCCGTTCCAGCTGGCGGCAGAGATATGGATATCCTACATCAATCGCTTCAGATGTGTCATGGAGACCGCAAACCTGATTGACATACCTGCGAACAGAACAAAGGCTTACTTCCTGAGCTTCTGTGGACTTGCTGTCTTCGACACCGCCATGGCTCTACTAGCCCCACAGACAGTGAAAGAAGTCACCTGGGAAGAACTTCAAGAGTCCTCAGCAACCACTACGTTCCCAGGCCATTCCGCATCACGCGCCGCCATGCATTCCAAAGAAGACCACAAGCGGAGGAAGAATCCGTTAGCGAATACATGGCAGCATTCAGATCAGCTGCCCTTCACTGCTGATTCAGGGACCACCTCAATGACATGCTTCTGTATCAACTGGTCTGTGGGATAAGAGACCTCCGGCTACAGAGAAGTCTCCTAGCAAAAACAGACCTGAACCTGAAGCAGGCAATCACGGAAGCCCAAGCTACAGAGCTGTCAAACCTATCCGCGGCTGAAATTCAAAACTCAAACAGCTTCCCGGGGGGTCAAAGCAAATACAGCTATTCACTATGAAGACACGTTCGAAACCCAGTACGGCGAAGAACAACGAAAGAATAACCCAGCTGAGAGAAGACAAAGCATACCACAAAACATCTGCCTCAGCTATGGGGGGAACCACCCTAGAGCCACATGCCGCTTTAGAAACATGATTTACTTAAAGTGCCGGAAGAAGGGACATCTTGGCAAGAATTTGCCAAGCTGCTGGGAACATGAGCCAGGCACTATCAAACCATACGCCAACAAAAACCTTCAGAACCAAAGAGGATTGCTTTGCAGTTACCAAAGCATATCCCAGAGCTGAGTCACTACCTAACTGTTTTAATATTAATAAAATAAATGTCAGTCTTGTTTTAGAAGGAAAGCCATGCCACATGGAGGTGGACACAGGGTCCTCCCTCTCCATCCTGTTCTGGGACACCTTGAAGCAGCTGGTTCCAGACATTACCAAACAACAACTGACACCCTGCAAGCTAGCCTTGAAAGACTACCAGGGACAGAATATTCCAGTCATCGGGACAGGCCAATTCCACATACAATTCCATCATTTTAATGGACTTTTACCTCTAGTTATAGTAAATGGGTGCCTGCCAAGCTTGCTAGAGTTAGACTGGTTCAATTCCCTAGGATTGCAAGTAACTGGCATAAATGCTATTAACACTTGCAATTTAGAACAACTACTTACTAACTTTTCAGAAGTTTTTGATGGCAAGCTTGGCTGCTATAATGGCACACCCATTTCCCTAAACCTAGATCCCCAAATGACTCCAATAAGACTAAAACCAAAGAGAATTCCTTAGTGTTATGTGCAAAAGTGGATGCCCAGTTGGACAAACTGATAGATAAGGGGTACTAGAACCCATTGATTTTTCCAAATGGGAAACACCCATAGTCACACTTCTTAAACAAGATGGTTCAATTCGCCTTTGTTCAGACTACAAATCGACCATTAACAGGGGTCTTCAACCCAACGCATACCCCGTGCCCATTATACAACATTTGTTACATAGCCTGGGTAAAAGCTCCATTTTTACAAAACTTGATATGACACAGGCATACCAACAGTTCCCGGTAGATGAACAAACTGCAGAGTCGCAAACTATCATAACTCACAGGGGAGCTTTTAAGTACAAACGTCTCCAATTTGGAGTTAGTGTAGTCCCTGGTATTTTCCAATCAATTATGGAGAGATTACTATACAATATACCAGGGGTCATTCCCTATTTTGACAACGTCCTTATTGCTTCAGATAGTTCTCAGGAACACTTACAATGATTACAAAAAGTCCTAGAATGTTTCAAAGATACTGGACTCAAACTGAATAAGAAAAAAAATGCATTTTTGCAACTTCACAAATTGATTTTTTGGGTTATCATATTGATTCTTCAGGAATTCATCCAATTGAATCTAAGGTCAAAGCTATCCAGGATGCTCCAACCCTACAAATAAGACTGAATTGCAGGCCTTTCTTGGCTTACTTAATTTTTACAGGTCATTCCTTCCTCACAAAGCCACCATAGCTGAACCTTTACACAGACTTTTGGATTCTAGTGCTGTATGGTCATGGGGACCAAGGGAGCAAGCCTCTTTTACGGCTGTCAAAGCCCTACTCTCTTCAGATTCTGTTTTAATGCAGTTTAACAAGGCCCTTCCTTTAGTACTGGAGTGTGATGCCTCTCTTATGGCATAGGGGCAGTTTTAGGTCACAGACTGTCCAACGGCCAAGAAGCCCCTATAGCTTATTTTTCAAGGACACTTTCAAAAACAGAATGGAATTATGCCCAAATTGACAAAGAGGCCCTTGCTGCCGTAGCTGCAGTTAAGAAATTCCATGAATACTTGCACAGCCACCATTTTGAACTAGTCACTGATCACCAACCCCTCCTTGGTATACTGGCTGGGGACAAGCCCAGCCCACAAATTATGTCTCCCAGAATGACTAGATGGGCCATTTTCCTATCAGCGTATAATTACAAATTGCTTTACAGACCTGGGAAGCAAGTGGCCTATGCAGACGCTTTAAGCAGATGCCCATTACCTATTTTTGTGAATGACCCAGCACCCACAGCAACCACTTTCCTAATTGAAGATCTGCAGTTACCCCTGAATGCTTATGACATTGCCTAGTCCTCCTCCAGGGACCCCTAATTGAATAAAGTTTTAGACTGGGTCAGGAGAGGATGGCCAGGGACCCTGTTCCAGTGGGCTTCCGTCCTTTGAAAGCTTGCCATCTAGAGTTAAGCTTTCTAAAGGGCTGTTGTGTGGAAATAGGGTGGTCATTCCTTGAGATCTGAGACCCCCATATTATAGCTGTTCTACACGAAGGGCTCCCTGGCATCACTATGATGAAGACCCTAGCACGAAGCTATGTCTGGTGGCCAGGCATTGACGAGGCAGTTGCCAGGAAGGTGCAGGACTGCCAAGCATGTCAATCATCATGACCTGCACCCCCAGCTGCCACCGTCAGTGAATGGGAAGACACAAAGACTCCGTGGTCCAAGGTCCACATCGACATAGCAGGCCTGTTCCAAGGAAAATCCTTCCTAGTGGTAATGGATTCCTATCCAAATGGATAGAACTAGCCCTTCTTTAGCCCACTACTACTGAAGAAGTTACTAGAGTTCTTGATGCTCTCTTTGGGACACATGGGTATCCTGACACCCTGGTGTCAGACAATGGCTCACAATTTACTTCCTCTCCTTTGAACTGTTCCTAGCCCAAAGGGGCATCAGGCATGCCCTAATTTCTCCTTTTCACCCTGCAGCTAATGGCAGGGCAGAAAGGGCTGTAAGATCAGCCAAGGAAGCCTTGAGGAGGATAATTGGGGAAAATTGGTTTTCAAAAATTGCCCTATACCACCTAACACAACATACCACTCCAAATGCCCAGACTAACCTATCCCAAGCAGAACTCCTGATGGGAAGGAGGTTAAGAACAACTCTGGATAGACTTCACCCAACCTATGCTGCCAGCACACCCCTAGACTCCCATAGCAAAACAAGGGTTTTTAGTCTAGGGGACCCGGTCTACGGCCGTAACTATGCTGGGAATCCCCTATGGCTGCCAGGCTGGGTAGAAAAAATAGCAGGCTCAAAGTCTTACAGGGTACGATTGACTGATGGAAGACTATGGCGCCAGCACGTGGACCAGCTTAGAAGCAGATGGAATACTCCTGCTGGTCCTCTCCTAGATAATAGCGAGGCAGCAGGAACTGAGTGTGACAACCCACCTCCTGGATGATGGCTGCTCACAAAAGACTTACCCAAATTGAATGCCCCACCAGATACCGAAATGACCCTGCCTTCCACCAAAGCCTCCCTGTCACCAGATGAAGACGCGCGGTCTACCAAAGTTATCAGCCAGGAGAATGCTGCAACGCCAGCAGAAGACGCCAGCACCCAGGCCAATCCTTTCCCATTGACGGTGCCAGCCACACTGAGAAGATCTGCAAGGACAAGGCACCGGCCTGCCTATCTAGAGCGCTACACATGCACATTACCAGGGGGAACGAGTGTTGCAGCCAGAAGTCCTCACTCCGGTCTGCCATTGAGGTGGGAGCCGGGGCAAGTGCTGATTGGCTGAGCTGCTTGACAGCTCGCTATAAAAAGGGAGCTGTCAAGCAGGCTCAGCTATTCGCTCCTGTCAGCCGGCAGCCGATACAAGCGGTGGCAAGCCGGCTGAGTTGAGTTACTAAGTGGCAATAAAGTCTGTTAGCCTTTAGCCTGCCTCTGTCTCTTCATTCCTGCACCCCAAATACAAAAGTTTTCATTTGACTTATTAGCAGAACTGGCAATAGAATCATAGAATCTGAAATTTGGAAGTGATCATTTAGGCTGTAAAATCCAACCTGTATTCATTATAGGGATCTACATTAAGTCATAAGGCTGTGTGGCTTTCATTTGAGCAAAATAAATTCAGTTTTCAGTTAATTGACTCCATAGCTAGCCATGTATCCAGTTTACTTCATGTCATCCAGCCATACTTATCTAGGATAGTAATTAGAATATCAGGAGATATTTTGCAGAAATATAGTTATATCTACAGTAATTATATTTTCAAACTGGATTGAAAAATGAGATGATCTGACAAAAGTTGTACAGTACTTGCCAAATCTATCTTGATATGTGGTAATTGCCACATTTTTCCTGGATGCTTACAGATTGAATTCTTGAAGAACCGTTGCTGAAACTTCCTAGGCATGGATTTTGGGGTGACTGTACTATAGTTTCCTGGTTCCTCATTTTGATGTATTTTTAAGATAGGGAAAGCCTCTGAACATCACCTGACATTTCACCAGTGCTCCAGGATTCCTCAGAGATAATGCATACAAGTTCAGCCAAACTGTCAGCAAGTATAATGGTAGGTGGGAATAAATTTAGGAGACAGGAGGAAGAGCAATAGATAAAAGTCAGATAAGCAGCAGCTGAGCCTGCAGAAGATGTGGCAATCATCTCAGAAGAGACATTCTTAGTTTCTTTGACTGTAGAGGGGTGTTTGTCTGTCTGTCTGTCTGTGTGTGTGTGTGCTCAAAGTTCACTCAGCCTTCCATCTTTCCAAGGTGGGTAAAATAAGGACCCAGATTGTAGGAGGCAATATGCCTTGCACTTAGAGAGAACTGTAAAGCACTGTGAAATGATATGTAAGTGTAAGCGCTATTGCTACTGCTATAACGCAATTCAACTGTTCATATACACCCATTCAAAGTAAAGGAGAGTTTTATGATCTCGACTTTCATTGTTTGCCCTTTTATCTTTTTCTTCACAGTGCACAAAGAACTGTTTTTGGCATTCTTTGCCAATCCCCACTCATGTAGCTTTCTTGATAGCACCTATAACACTCTAATGTTATAGAACTGAACATTCCTCTACATTACTTGTTTCTCTTCCAGTCTCCTCTATGTGTCCTTTTTGGACTTAGTTCTTAGCTAACTTTTTCATGGAGCTACATTATCTGACCATATTTCTATCCATGACAAGTTCCTTTCCTACTCCTACATCCCAGTTCACCATTTCCTGATAGGAACCATCAGGAAATGGTTCCTATCTTGTTGGAAAAGAAAGAACCAAATAAAACTGAGTGGCTGTTTTATTTTCATTGCCCTACTATCTTCCCATCTTCCCTGAGATATTAGTGTTGTTCCCTATATTTTTAAAAAATGTTTTTTTTGTTCCTAGCATATTCCCAGAGTTGTCTTAGATGGAAAATTGGCAATATAAAAATTTAATAAATAAATAAGTAAATACATTTACTGCATTTCACCTACCTGAGCTATTGCTTTCCTAATACCATTGCTATCCCCCTCCTATATGTGATCTGTTTTGATTTTTCACGTTCACTGTGAATAATGAATACATTTTGGGTACTTTAGGGTTTTTAAAAATATAATTTTCCCTAAGTGGATTTGTTTGCAGTTTTTTTTGTAACTTTGTTTTTTTTTTAGGAATTACCACTAATTTGAGCCCATTTGGCTCTAGAAATGATTCGGAAGATGTGCCTACACAAATGTAACTGTAAATGCACAACTGAATTCTCAAGGTATTAAAGATAACATTATAGGAAATGTGTGTTTATTTCAATGGACAGCCCTCACATTTTCTGAAATTTTATTTAGTGAGTCACAATTTTATAAAGTTTCAATAATAACAGTTTCTTTCTTACTAAAACATATCTTCCAAAATTGAATATACTGTTTTGGAGAATTATTGGGGGAAGTTTTCTACTTCATTTTCCATTCAGTTGTCTCAAGATGCTTGTTAAAAGAGGTTTTTATTTTCCTGACTTCAGTTCATATCATAACATGTTTATCTTCTGTTCAGACATGAATGACATTTTTGTGTGTGTGTACTGGATGATTTCCCAGAGGTACAATCTTGGAATTGGCATATATGACATAAATAAATTGAAAATACAAATTGAAAGGCTTTAGGATTCAACTTTGGATAATATTGAATTCTTCCTCCTTCTATATTAAAGGAAGAATTCCATAACAATATGGTTTGCAATATCATGCAAACTTTAGTTTGAACTTTATGATTGTGCTATTTCAACAAAAGTGAAATAATGCAGATTTGATAGTAGAACCAGATTATTTTTGCTGGAAAGGCTGGTGCAATATGTTGTGTATAAACTAAATCAATTGATCGAATCGGTCGGTGAATTATTGTCATTCATGGAATTGCAGCAATAGTTTTATTTATAAAAAAATGCAGAGTGGCCATAACTTAAAATATTCTTGACATTATATATGCCTCAATGCACCATAACTCTTTATTTGTGGCTGAATAGACAGACTCACCACAAAATAATATGCATATAACTGTTATTTACAAGCATTTATTAAATTATGTTATGTTAGACCTTCAAGAATATAGGGAATAGAGCTGTGTAGCCCTTTGGATTCAAAGTAAAAAGAAGCTTTGCAGCTCCAGAGAAAAAAATGAAGTTGGTTTAACAATAAGATAGGTACTTACTATATACCCCTGCACATTTCAATGCATCTTTTTGCTTTCAAATAGGAGAACAATTTAGGGAGCTAGAGTATCTGCTCTGTTGTGCCAGATAAAAACTACATCAACCCGTTTTGTTGAAACAAATTGTATCACAGCTTTCCTTAATCTAAAAGAAAAGCTTATTTTTTATACTTCATTCTTCTTGGAAAATTTCTGTGATAAATTTCCAGTTTAGTGTGCACCCAACACACTCCCAGTTAATCGTTGCATCCAGATCAGAGCAAGCATGGAAGCCACTCAAAGCAGCTGGCAAAAGTATTGCTTGCTTTTGTGCATTTAATATCATCAGACATCAAAACTAGCTTACTGGGAAAACCAGAACAAAAACAACACAAAACAAGGAGACAGACATGAACATCAGACAAGATATTAAAAAGGCAGAGGGCTTAATATCAGCAATCTACATTGCTTACATTGTATCAGAAGGTCCTAAACTAAGAGTCAAGTGTAAGCGTTCTTAGATGAAATTGGAAAACATTCTTAATATTTATTTATGTTTTCTTGCTCTTTCTTTATACTTTTTCACAATTTTATCCCTATAATCTTTTTCATCTTTATCATTTCTTTTGATAATGTTTTTTTATGTATATGCTTTGTAAAATGTAATGAAATTATTTGAAAAAATTTAATCCTTTTATGTACAGTAGCTGGACATTGGGTGACCATTCCTCTATTTATACCATTAAGGAAACAATTTGGTGGTTGGGAATAATGTATCCCATAATTCTTGAGATCATGGGAAAAAATTATCTAGGTTTGATTTTGGGGCTGACATAAGGTGTTACTAACGGCATTCTTGTTTTTTATAAAATATCTGCCTGCCACTTGGAAGCTTCATTCTCTGTTCACACTTCTCATTCTGAAAAGCGAAATAAAATATGAAGAAGCTCATGTTTATATCTTCCTGTGGGATTTAACTGAAATGTGGAGAGACTGAAGTTTATTGAGAGAGATGATTGCATGACGGAACACAAAAAAACATCACACACATCTTTGACTACCTTGCATCGAAATACATTTATAGATACCACATTCTGCCCATGAGAATTTATCTTCTTTGAAATAAATTTGAAAATCAGATTCTCTTTCAGCAGATGTAATGAGAATTAGTAAAGAGAAAAATGGGGTATAATCTGCATGATATTCTTTGAGTCTTTAATTTATAAAGTTTAGATATTTATGTTATATGTACATGTACAAAGAAGAAAACAGAAACAGTATGAGTCATATTGTTATTGGGAAAGAGATATACCCACAATATTGAATTTAATAATGGCTGGTCTATATTCTCTAACTTATAAACATAATTCTAGATCTATTAAAATTTTTAACTGAAAACTTTTTAACTGAAAACTGAAAAGTTTTATTAGCTATTGGGCTGTATAAAACTTTGAAAAGTTTATTCAATTTTTAGATTTGATTGATTCCCCTCCTCAAATTGAATTTCAAGAATAATTTAAGACTATAGATAATCATTTTTTCACCAGAGGGAACTGAAAGCATTTTTGGAATTTCAGTAGATTTTCTACTGGTTTTTAGCTTTCTTTCTTATGTGGTGATAAAGCTGAAGGTAAGCTTGAACGCTGCAATTGGTTCTCTAAAAATGAGATAAATAGCTGGCCAATGACTTTTGCTAATTAACTTACCAGTTCAGAACTGCAAATGGTCAGAAAAAGGACAACAGTCCAGGTTATTATTTGTACACAATATTTGAAAATACTCATTTAATTGAGAAAATCCACATTAGTTCAATACATTCAATATGTTTTTTCTATCCTTACACAAGGGTTCCTTTTTTTATGCCTTCTAATTCTTCCTGAAAAATGTAGATGTAATAATTTTGATGCATAATTGTGAAATCCTTGAAGCTATCTGAATTTTTTTTGGTAAAGTTAAATTCTTAAAGGGTTCTATCATCCTGCTTTTATGTCCATACCATTCAAGGAATTTGTATGATTTCTCCATTGAATCATATGGCCTCTGTGTCTATTGGATTGAATCTTGACTTTGTTAAAATTGAATCTTGTTGCCTTCAAATCTTGAATTGTAGGTCTCTTTGAACGTAGAATTTATATCACATAAAGACTGATTTGCATTACATAGCATTTTGTCACCTAAGATGGTACTTATCCAAGTGCTCTGAATATATTGCAAACAGATAACTCTTGTTAATAATGGCATTCATAAAAAGAAAATATTCCATATACTGTTGTGTGCAACAGCTCTTTGTACACAGTTTACATTCTCCAGGAAGGTCTTTACTTTCTTAAATGTACTTATGTGAAAGAAGTTGCAGAAATGAAAAAAAAATCAGTGCAGTTTCTTTCCAAAGTATTTCTTTTTCTATTTTATTTCATTTCCACCTCATTGTATTACATTTTGTTGCATCTTGAGGATAAATGAAAATGAAAGAGGCCGAGCATTACTTCTGTGTTATATATATAAAACACTATTTTGTCCTCTCACCACCTGTAAAGAAATAGATTATCCAGTTTGCTTCTTTGCAGCACTGCAAAGTTTTTGTTGGTGCTTCTGGAGAGAACCAATCATGTTATGAATCTGCAGCCCTTGGGCAAGCTAATTTGAAGCTATCCAACTAGTAATAAAATATACATAGCAATATAGATAGAATAGCTATAGCTAGAAATAATAACATTTGAAACCCAATGTGATAAACCTAATCTGGACTGCAAATTCACTTTTGTGCAGTGGCTCATTGGACAAAGTCAATGCTCATAGTCAATTCCTAACCACGGTGATGCTAAAATGTTTGTGATCTCAGGATGCAAATTTTGCCCTTTGATACTTGCATTGGGACATCTCATACAGGTACATAAGGGACAGATATGTTGTTGCTTGTTTTTTCTTGTCCACCAGACATGATCCTGTCTGTATGGTTCCCCAATGCTTTTATAAAACATGTCTGTAGGTAATTTGTGGCAATCATTAAAAAGTTACTTTAAGAAATCAGATCAACTTTAAGCACAGTTTATATTCAAAAAATATTGGAATAGTAATACAATAATTCATATTTAGCAGGATCTGATCCTAGATAAGACACATAAGCTCAAGAACTGAAGTTCAGAATGTCAATTTTAGTTAACATTGCAGTTAAATATACTAAGAGAGGTTTCTAATGCACTTACATGCTCTGCAAATGCATCCCCCCCATAAAATAGTACTGGCTCAGTTAATACAGACTTCAAAAGAATGATTGAAACATGCATAATTTATGAGAAAGCTGAATAACACACAAATATCACATGCAGTGAAAAAACATCACATATACATTAAAGGCCAATGATTAAGGAACCATTGATTGCAGAGGTTTCCTGAATCACATTATTTGGCAAAAACACAGATCATTATTGGACAAATTTCTTCATTATGTTGGCTCTGTAAACCACTTAGAGAGAGCTGTAAAGCACTATGTAATGGTATATAAGTCTAAGTGCTATTGCTATTAGCACAAACTATGACTGAAGCCAATCAAGATAGTGGCATTGGGAAGCAGAAGAGCACATTCATCTCAAATCACCATCTTTCAGAGCATGATTTAGATATTTTCCCCAATCTTCGCAATTTACAGATATGTGAACTTTGACTCCCAGAATTCTCATCATGCTGGCTGAGGAATTATAGGACTTGAAGTTTTCAAACCTTGGAATGGCCAAGTGTTCTAACCCAAACCCTTTTCCAATAAAACAAACATGAACCAAAGGGAACAGAAATCTTTTAATGGTTCTTACGCATCCCCGGTTAAAAGGCTGCTACAAACTAATTAACTTTGATAAGCATGAGCCTCACCAAAACTCTGCAAGACTGCCAAGAAAAACAGATAAGATTACCTAGAAATATTTTACAACACAAGAGTCTTCAAATACCAACTAAGATACTGCAATGTCCTTGAGACTTCAAAACGTCTTTGCTTCCTGCAAGGAACATCCGATTCACAGCTGGCTTTTATCTTCTTGAAGGAGGGACCATTACCTTGCAGCCTTACTCCTGAGTCGCCTGTGTTGCTGCAGCTGCTGTTTCCTGCGAGGAGCCTTGTGCACATACGCACTTGGCACAGGCTCCTCGGGAACCTCCTCATCACTGCTGCCAGCCCCCACACTCTTTGAAGACAGCAGTCCATTCCCTAATGGTCCTGGCCCCTCATCTGAGTCTTCGCTCTCCTCAGCTGTCCGCATCTGCTGCCAGTGAATCACAACACTAAGGTTGGAAAACGCTGACTTAGATGATGTTATGAATTGTGCTTTTATTGGTTTAATTTATCCCAGCTAGTATAAACGAACATGATGAAAGAAGATGGAAGAAGAAAGAAAAAAAGAAAAAAAAAGAGTGTGTTAAATTGATGCAACAAACGTGTGCATATTGATCAGAAGTACTACTGGACTAGAAGTTCCATATTGCAATTTTAATTATTTGTTTTAATTTAACCAATGAACTCATGACTAAATTAAGCTCCATTACTTTCAGCAGGATTAAAGGCTATAGTCTGTATGCAGTTCTGCATTTTATTATTTTTAATTTTTGAGTAACTGCAAACATAATTTGGATGCCTAAAATTCTTCATGGAATATATAGCTAGTTAAAAAAGAATTGATCGCTCAATTTGGATCTAATACACTGGCAGCTTTTGAAATTATTGGAAGTAGATAGGAATATTCTCAGGGGACCCTTAAACATATAGCTCAGTTATATAAATTACTGAAGAGCATTACTAAGATAGACACAGATAATTTACAAGTACTTTGGAACAAAGAAAAGCAGCATCTTGTTTTAAGCCTTTAATAGAAGATTAATTTTAAAAAGATTATTTTGTGATTCCTGCAGCAATGACCTCAGAATGTTTATAGATAATTAAAAATGTGACTTCTTTGTGGTATTGGACATGAAAGTTTCATTGTTCTACCCAGGAGATACTATTAGAAAAAATAATTTTAAAAAGAAAAAATTAGCAGGAGAAGATTAACTTTTGTTGCAGATCAACATTATAGAATTATGAAAGCTTTATTTTTATGCCAAGGAAGATCAGCTATGGTTAAAAGAAAATAAAATCACAATTTTTGCCACAGTTTGAAGCTTTATATGAAAAGCCTTAGAGAAGCAATAAATTAAAAATGCTCCTGGATGAAGACAAGCACTGTTTATATCTAATAACATGCTACTTTTGTGGTTCAGAATTTATTGTATTCTTGTATTTAAGTTTATCCTCATACCAATCTAATTAAATTCC
The DNA here is from genome assembly GCA_023653725.1 of Bungarus multicinctus. NCBI lineage: Eukaryota > Metazoa > Chordata > Lepidosauria > Squamata > Elapidae > Bungarus > Bungarus multicinctus. The sequence continues at coordinate 61,904,089 of CM042844.1, forward strand.
CTCTCCCGACTCCAGTAATAAAGACATATAAATTAATGAAAATCATCCAAAAGCTTGTTGAAGAATTTGACAGTATATATATTCAGAGAAAATTAATCACTGAAATTGAGTTATTTAACACTAACATACTAAGATGGAAGGATAAAAAGCTTTTACACATTCTTAAAAATTGAAATTGAAAAATAAAAAATTCTGTGTAGGTAGTCTTTGGTTAATGACCACAATCAGAAGTGATACTTCTATTGTTAAGTGAGTTATCACATGCCCACAAAAGGCTTACAAGCTTACCTCCATTGTGATTGTTAAAGCCAATTATCCATGGTCATTAAAGATGATATTGTGAGTGGTGCGGTGGCCTAGCGGTGGAACTCTCATCTTACAATCAGGAGGCTGTGAGTTTGATCCTAGGTAGAGGCCGATATTTCTCTCTCTGACCACACTGAGAATATATCTGCTGAAAAAAACTCTGCATTGGCAACAGGAAGGGCATCCGGCCAGTTTACACTCAGTTCTTTTCAGTTGCCCAGACTCTAACTCGCAAGGAATTATTAGGTTGTTAAAAGAGGATGGTGATGATTATAGAAGATATCATGCAATTTGCAATTTTACTGCTGACTTCTTCATTATTGGAAACTGGCTGTCAAGATGCAAATTGTAATCATGTGACCACAAAATCCTGCTGACAGTTATAAAAATGGTTACAAACCCCCACTCCTGAATTTTGATTATGTGACTGCAGGAACGCTATAATGTTCATAAGGGAGCCATATAGGAACACTTTGGCTATAAATGTACACTGTCTTACACTGGTTTTCTTTTGGAAGACTCATTGTTTTTATGAATGGTTTATCACATGCCTTGCTTTTGATATACAGAATTCAAAGTTTTTCAGCACTTCTCTGACCAAGTTGACATGTTCTTTGATGGTTTCACTGAATATAAGAATGTCAATAAGGTAGACAAAGACCCCTTTGTATAGGTGTGGATGTAACACTTCATTGATGATTTGCATAAATACTGCGGGGAGGGGGCCTGGAGTCCGAAAGGCATGACTTGAAATTGGAAACTACCCAGACGGCAGTTGAAAGCAGTTTTCCATTCATCTTCCTCCTTTATGCAACCTAGTAGTAAACTTCTCTCCGATCTAGTTTGGTGAAGACCTTGCCTTTAGACAGGTGATTTAATAAGTCCTTCATGAGGGGGAGTGGTTACATGTTCTTTATGCATACACCGTTCATGCTCCTAAAATCAATGCATAATCTCAAACCACCATCTTTTTTTTAAACAGCACTGGGGCGGCCAACCTAGATTTGGCAGGTTCAGTGAAACCTCTGTCCAAATCGTTATTGACAAGGGGGGATGGATTTGTAGTTTGGGAATTTGTGGAAAGCCGGAAAACTTTTAGATTCGGAATAATGTCAGCATTCCAGCAAATCTCCATTCCAATCAGTAACTCTGAGACAAACATATTTCAAAAGTACCTTTATTAGAATAGCACCTGGCACATCTGTGGAATCCCGAATCTAAAAGTTTTTGGGCTTTCCACAAATTCCCAAACTACAAATCCATCCCCCCTTGGTCATTATCACATCACATAACCCAATCACGATCCATCCAAAAGTAAGATCCTTATCATCCTGCACCATACTAAATGAGCTTGAACTATCAGAAGAATTTTACTTTATCTACTTAGAGCTACTTAATTGAAATCACCCCCCCCTCTCACTTTCTTAGGCTATGTGGCAGCATGGAATATGGCTTCCAAAGCTAACACTATATACCAGTGACATGGATATTGACATTGTACATTTTTACAATCTCTAAAAGATGAATATAAAAAAGAAGAAACCATCTATTTTTTGTCTGTTGCACAAGGTTTTGAAGACATTACTTCTAAATATTGAAGCTACAATTGTGTCACTAGAAATCTTCACTGATAAAGTAGTTCCATATGTGGTACAGATACAAAATAGTATGTATTTAATCCTTGTGTCTTAAGACAAATCAATCTAAACATATATTAATAGTATAATGTGAACATATTTTTCTCTTCCTTCTGTTATTTTTGTTTCTGTTTGAAAAGTAATTAATTACATCCCAAAGTGTTGAGACAAAACAGGATATTGCTGGCTTTGCATCAAGAACTGAGCTATCTATGTGGTTGCTAGGAGTAAAAAAAAATGACTTGGTGACACAGAATCAATTAATCAATATGTTTAGTTAGGCTCCCTGAGAATGTTACTGTATTTGCTCAATAATCTTGAAGCTGATGGCAGATACAAATTGAGAGATCAATATTTTTCTTCTTTTTCTGTATTTTTCTATACCATGTAGGTTGTATTTATTTTATTTGTATAATATAATCTTCAACAAAATTAGTGGGAAAACCCCAAAATGATTTTAGATTACTTTTTTATTTCTGTTTTGCTGGATGACATCATGCATTATACGGTGGACTCACTGCAGTCTTAGACCATGTTCCAATGTCTTTCTGAAATTTAAGAATTACAAAATAGCTAATTCTGGATTATTTTTGAATATTTCTCTTTTAAGCTATTCTCTTTGTGGAATATAAAAAGAACATCTGGGACTTACTGATACATTAATCCTTTGGGATGCATTAAGGAATCCATTTGGAAAACTTATCTGCAAAATGAAAGTGAACATTTTGCAAGCCCACCACTCAGGAAACGTGTATTGAAAAATTAAACAACTGGTTCTTAAATCCAGCAGCCAAAATAAAAATGAAGGGACAGAAAGTAGACAATTCTAAGCTATTTTTTAAAAGTAACTTTCATTAGAACTAAAAGTCCTATTTCTTGTTTCTAAATAAATATAGGATTTCCCGTTATATATGTTGACGGCAGCAAGATTACTTTATGCACAAAAATGGGAGGACACGTTGATTCCCACAATGGATGAATGGCTGCAAAAGTTGATGGATTTGGCAGAGATGGTCAAATTGTCTGCTTTGATTAAAGAAAAAAATAAATAGTTTTGTTTCTACTTGGAAACCGTTTCTGGACATTGTCTTTGAGGTGGAAAAAAATGGAACTTTGATTTTGGATTTTATCGATTAAATAAGTTTACTCGTATAGAAATGGCTAGTTTACACTATTAAGTAAAAGTAAAAAAACCTGAAGCTTGACACTATTATCTTATTTTACTGGATCCAAAGGAGTTGGAAGTCAACACCTTTTCTTTTTCCTCCTTTCCTATACTTTTCTCTTCCCTTCTCCCTCCCCTATTTTCCTACTACTATTTTTTATATTTTTGTGTTTTATATTATAAACTAATAAAAATGTAGGATTTTCCCTTTTGAAATGCACACATGATTTGTTATTCGAAAAATAGTAGTGATATAGCTGATGCTTGTCTGTAGGAACTCCTTCATCACTTTTGCTTTGAACTCTGCATGGCATGCTCTTTTAAAGTTTGAAATTGATTTGGTTTTCTGTTTCATTGTTTTGACTGAGTTTTTTACTACTAATTTAGGCAGGATTTCCAGAAAGTACATTGATTAGTATCTAAAACTGGTTATTTTGTAGTATAGCAATGCCTTTTTAATTTCTAGTAAAATTTAACAATAACTGGTATATGTTAATTTTGAAAAGTCAGCTTTGCTCAGGTCTTGTGCTAATTTTAGTTTCATTGTTAATAACTTATAAAATTGAGAGTGTTAATTGCCATTGAGCAAATCTTTGGGAAGCTTTTTTGGCAGCTTAAGAAGTTTGTGCAAGAATGTCTGCCCTGTTGTAATTTGGATGTGGATGTGAGTTTTAAAGAACCTTTATATGAAAAAGGTAAATGATACCACTTTTCTTGCAATTGCATCCCATTATTTTGACCTCATTCTAATGGTTTGTATCAGCATTATTTAAAAATAAATAGATCTCACAAACTCAGAATCCATTAAGACTCTTCATGTTACAAATAACACTTACTTATTTAGCACAGGGCATGCAATGTCAGGGAGATCTACACATGCAATCCCGACAGCCTAAATTGCTAGTTAATTCTGTTCAACACCTGTGTGCCTAACCTTGATGCACCGCAGGTAGCTGACTAGCAGTGCTCAGATTTCTGGTTCTTCTGTGCTCCTCCTCTGATCTTGCCTTACATCTCTTCATGTTGCATTTCCTTATGTCTTGCCAAGTCCAGTGCTAGCTTCCACTCTCCGTATAAAACAGCTAGGATTTCCCCATTGAAGTGGTATCCATTTATTTGCTTGCAATATTACATGCTTGAACTCCTGCCTAGGCAGGAGCCAGGACCAAGTGGCGGGAGCTCACTCTGTCTCACAGAGCCGGTTCAAGAACTCAGACCATTTCTGGTCAACAGTTCTAGTATCATTAAGCCACTGCTCCATCTCATCCTCACAAATAGCACTAATTGTAATTTAAAGCATCTTATAATTATGGAACTGCTGAGAATGGCAAGGTAAGAATGGGGACTCCTGATTTCTGGAAAAAATTTAAATACTATATTATAAGTATATATTAAAATAACTTTGACCCTTAGTACAATCAAAGACAACAAAAGTTTATGTTAATTTTATACATTGTTAATCTCCAAAGTAAAAAAGCAAGTATTATTTTGTTCACAAACACATTATTCAGCAAAGGAGCCAAAATTTTATTTATATGTAGTAGAGCTGTTATTGCTTTATGCTCCTAAGGTTTTCCAATTGCAACATATGGTTATGAAAGCTGGAACATCAGAAGGCTGGATAAAGCAGAATGGATGCCTTTGAATTATGATGCTGGTGAAAACTGTTGAGAATACATGGACTGCCAGAACAAACGATCCTTCAAAACTAGATGACACGAAGCAATCCGCTTCCTGGAAAAACTAAACACTAAATGTTTTGGACATATATCGTGAATCTACAAGTCATTGGAAAAGATCCTGATGCTTAGAATAATGGAAGACAATAGCAATAAAAGGCAACAGAATATAAAGCTACTAGTTAATATCACTATAGAGATATTATTAGAGGCATATCCCTTGGGAAACTCAAAATTGTAAAAAGAGAAATGATTAGAGCTAACATAGACATCCTTGATATCGGTGAGTTACGCTAAGGCAGTGGTCAAGTTCAAATGAGATGATTTTACGGTTTATTTATCTGGAAATGATATCATCAAATGAAAGGGAATTGCATTCTATGTAAACAAACAAGTGGATAAATATGTTGACAATCATAGAGCATACAGAGATTGCATAATATCTATCCAAATTCAAGGCAAGCCATTCAACATCATACTATAATTCTACGCACCAAATGTAGACTCAAATGAGGATGAATTCAAACTTTTTTTTACAGTGCACTCATTATTATTTATTTTATTACACTTTTATACTGCCCCCTTTCCCAAAAAGGGACTCGGAGCGGTTTACAGCCAAGGTAAAATGACATAAATATATTTAAAAGAAATTAAACTAGTGGCTGGAATAATATTATAAAAGCAGAATAAAAAGGGGTAAAAAAGTTTAAAATATCCAAAATTTAAAATCCTAATAATTAATACTAGGCCAACCTGTTGGAAAAGGTGTGTCTTTAATGCATGCCAGAAGATCTGAAGGTCAGTGATGGTCCACATCTCTGGGGGTAACTCATTTCAGAGGGAAGGAGGGAGCCCCCACAGAGAAGGCCCGCACCCTCAGGGCATCGTCCGGCTGACGGCACCCCAAGGAGGCCCACCCTGTGGGAGCGCATTGGCCGGCGGGAGGCCGATGGTGGCAGCAGGCGGTCCTGTAAGTATCCAGGTCCCAAGCCATGGAGCGCTTTAAAGTGACCACCGACACCTTAAATCGCACCTGGAAGGCCACTGGAAGCCAATGCAGCTCACGCAGGAGCGGTATAACATGGGGGCTCTGACGAGATCACCCGCGCGGCCGCATTTTGCACCAGCTGTGCTCTCAAGCAAATACCAAACAAATTCTATGTAGGTAATCTTTGGTTAGTGACCATAATTAGAAGTGATACTTCTATTGTTAAGTGAGTTATCACATGCCCACAAAAGGCTTACAAACTCACCTCCATTGTGATTGTTAAAGCCAATTATCCATGATCATTAAAGATGATATTGTGAGTGGTGCGGTGGCCTAGAGGTGGAACTCTCATCTTACAATCAGGAGGCTTTGAGTTTGATCCTAGGTAGAGGCTGATATTTCTCTCTCTGAGCACACTGAGAATATATCTGCTACAAAAATCTCTGCGTTGGCAGAGGAAGAGCATCCGGCCAGTTTACACTCAATTCCATTCAGTTGCCCAGACTCTAACTCGCAAGGGATTATTAGGTAGTTAAAAGAGGATGATGATGATTATAGAAGATATCATGCAACTTGCAATTTTATTGCTGACTTCTTCATTGTTGGAAACTGGCTATCTAGATGCAAATGGTAATCATATGACCACGGAACCCTGCTGACAGTTATAAAAATGGTTACAAACCCCTCCCTCTGAATTTTGATCATGTGACTGCAGGAACGCTATAATGGAATGCCAGATATTTGCAAACGTAGATTTTGCTGCCCAGGGTGATGTTTAGGAGGAACAATAATTGTGATAGTTCTGTCTTGTGATGCATGACAGTGAAAAGGTAATTTAAGACCAAATATTTTCAGGGTTTGTTTCTTAAAAGGTAATTTGGGCCAATATTTTTATTGCACTTTTTAAATTCTACATTCTTCATACTTTCTGATTACTATTGCTCATATATTTCTCAACTAGACAAAACAATATTTTGTTCATGTTGGGAAAAGAAACTCGACCAGCTTTCCACAATCTGATCATCTAATACGTTGATTTACATGATCCTTGTACCAACTTATTAGAACTGTGGTAGATTCCAGTAAATTTGAATGTTGCCAAATGGAACAATATGGAAGCTGGATTGGAGAGTGTGACATAACACCAATCTAGGAATGTCCCAAAGGTTGTTTTTTAAGAGGCAACTGGATTTTTTGGTTTTTCTTTGAAGACTTTTCGCTTTTCATCCAAGAAGCTTCTTCAGCTTCAGACCTGAAATGTCTTCAGAGAAAAACCAGAAAGTCCAGCTACCTCTTGAAAAAGCACTTTTGGGACAACCATGACCTGGATGACTGAGAATCTGTGTAGACACCAATCTAAGAAGAAATTCAGTCAATGGTTACTATCGTTTGCACTGATTTACAGATACTACCTATATCATCATAGCCACCCTGTTTCTTTTGCTGGGAGATATAATCTCTGAGAATTGTAATTGCAATATTATAATTGCTTTCACTTACTCAAGTTACACTAACAGAACAATATTTTAGAAAGCAGAATCAGAATATCTAAATACAGCACATTTTGAAAGTATTGTATTATAATCCTTACAAATGGAAAATAATGAAACTATTGTTCACAAGATCTTCTCTGACTGTTCCACATTCTATTCTCTGGCCTCCGGTCCCATTAGAAAGTAAAGTCTTGAGCATACAAAAGTGTTTCTTGAAACTTCAGATTCAGTTTCAAGAGCTAGACTAGCAGATGTGGCAGTACCTGGAGAGAGAGGAGAGAAGACAAAAGAATTGGAAGAAATCACAAAATACAAAGATCTGCAAATAGTTGAATGATAGTGGCAAAAGAAAGCAAAGATGTTATTCCTTTTTTTGTTTCTTTCCCTTCTCTGTTCTCCCATTTTATTTTATACTAGTTTTTTGTGAAAATAATAAAAGTAGGATACAAATCGATCAATAAATAAAATATTAAGAAAAATAAAAAAAAACATGTTTTGGCATTCATTTAACTTTCATATCATGGAGGTACTAGTACAGCATGATCATGTTATGATTCTGTTGAACTTCTCATTTCTCAATCAACATCGCTTTAGGAAATGGAGAAATCAGGAAATATGATGGCCTATCATAACTGTGGCACGTAATTGAGGTGGAACAAGGGAGGCTGTTGGTTTAAGTAATATCACTATTGAAAATTGTAACTTCATTCTAATTCATGAATGAACTAAAAATAAATAAAGGTGGAAATGTTGGAATCTTGCAAAATGCCACATGCTTCTGTTATTATGCTTGCATAGAAATTCTTCATTAGGCTAAAAGGACACGAATGCAGTGAAACTTAGAAACAAAGAAGCTCCAGGTGGAGGAAAAAAGAGAGACTAGGACTCAGACTGCATACTGTACCTCTGACTCAAAACATCAACAAGGATCAGACCAATATTTACTTAATTGATGGAAATTACAAATTCAAAACGTTAGCAGGATGTAGTGAAATTTGAAGGCATGCTTTGAGAAGTTGACATATGCTGAATTCAATAAAAATATGTGCCATATCCTAGAGAAAGGTTCTTTTCAATTTTTATTTATTTAAAGGAAAATGCCTATTATTATTGTTGTTATTATTTATTTATTATTTATTTAGTTATTATTACAGTAAATATCAGTTTAACATACCTTTCAGATCTCTCAAGGAACTGTTCTCTACCAGTATATATGCCTTCAAGTTGAGTCTCATCTTTGCTATGGACAGATGGCCTGCATTTCAACTGGCCCTTGATGATTATCTATAATTAGCTCTTCCAATAATATTCTTATGAGCTCTTTGATCCTGTCCATCCATCTTCTAGCTATCATTTGCTTGTGTCATAAAAGCTAAAGTCTGATTTTCTGCTTAATTATAATTCTCTTCCTCCACCTCCTCCTCCTCCCCCCCCCCATTTTTTTCTCCGTAAGCTAAAACTGGATGGAATCTGTTATATAAATTTTAATCTTTCTAAAGCTCTCTGGATTACTGATTCACACATTAAAAATTGTGATTGCCAGATTCGGTTCTGGACAATTTGGGAATAATTTTACAAATGTGGCAACATGAAGCTGGACTTTAGTGGCTTAATTTGATTTAAGGATTGGGTTTCAGCTAATTTCAGTGCATACCTCTGGGACAGTTTGATAGCACACTCTGTTTGATTGCTGAAATCTTTCAACTGTATAGTGATTCTTTCCGAATCTGCAGTCTGTAACTTTTGAAATATGTTTCTTATATTGTTGCAAAGTGACATCAACCAATAGCATATTAAATTGGCACTGGCCTCTTACAGACCAAATTGGAAGCTCTTCTAGAGCCCAATAGTGCTCACTTCCAAGTAAGCTTGTAAAAGTTTGTAGCCAGAGACTTATGTTTTTCACTGTTATTTGTTTTATCTTTAAAAATGGCAATGCTATGCTACCAATATAAATTGTCCTGTCTGGCAAGGTAATATTATATTAAAGTGTATGTGTTTGCCTTGCTATTAATCAAATCTGAACAATGCAAGTATTTGTTTATTTGAGAGACACTGAATGGCTTACCTGCTTTTTAAAGGATATTTCTTGCTTTATTCATTTTAATTTCATTATGTTTGCAGTAGACAAGAAAATATGTGTATCCTGCTATAGCATAACAAAACTATTAAGAACTAAAGTATGTGCTAGATACGCTTCAAATATCATTTTCAGGAAATGGAGTGTTTGACTGGAGAACTCAGAAATATTAAGTTCACTCCAGGAGTTTATTCAGCAGTTTCCCCAAAATAACTATTCTGAAAGTATTGCTAAGATTTCAGGTATAATCTGATTCTAAAAACGTCTATGAAGATTCTCAGTCATCACAGTTGTATCAAAATTGGCTTTTATTTTGAAAACGCAGCTGGGCTGATTTCTTTTTGAGGAAAAACATGATTTTTCTCTTCCTATCCTGGAAGCGTTATCAGTTGTATTGAATAAATCTCTCACAGCATCCAATACAACTGATGAAGTTTTGGAGGATAGAAAGCAAAACATCTTGTTTTGCGTTCCTCAAAAACGCTTCTTATTCTTGAACCTTCAATTTTCAGGAGATAGTATTTTAAACCAACCTAGCATGCATGCACCCGTTTTGAGTGTATACCTAAAGCAGGAGTCATCAACCTTTTTCCATAGCAGACATTGATGTGAGAATAAAAACTTAAAATATAAAATTACCAGTGCCTTGAGTAAGTTCACATGGGAACCAAGAAATGTTATGTGATTTAGCTGGTTTACAAAATCTTGGTCACCTAATGTACATAGGTATATATTTAGATATAAGTAGGCGCTATGATATAGAACTGTGATATCTTTGAATGTGACTAATATATTTTGAAATGTCATAATTGCACACTAAATTTTAAAGAAGCTTCAGGTGGCATGAAATATCTGCTCACCACAGGCCTATATTTATTCTGTGTATTGTGTGAATTGCTTATAGAATGTTATATATTCACATGGGATGTATATGAGGACTTAAAAGATGAGAAAAAGATGAACTCAGAGGCATGCTTTGCTGCACCAAAACTAAAAGAGCAAAGAAAAGATCTCTCTGACAAGTTTAATAGGAAGTCTAAGGTTGTCAGGGCTTGATTACAGCATTGGAAGCATAATCTGGTGATGCTGTATTGATATTTTTCATATCTATACTCTTAACTTGGCTTTATTACATTGCAGCTACATTATTAAAGATGCCAGTCTTTAATGTAAAAATCTCACTGCTTGTCAAACTGTCAAATCTGGTCAATGCTGAGTGGAGAGAAGAGATTGCTTGCAATTTATAGAAATGAGGACTTGCTCTAGGATTTGCCCTAGGATAAGTCTTCCTTTCTAGACCCTAATGTCAAATCAAAATATGTATCTATGTATATGTATGTATTTATAGATTTATATAGCAACCCATCTAAACACATATGACTGGGTGGGTGTGGCCTAGTTGGCCTCCTGCATCACAGTGGGGGAGGCACATTTTTGCTCTTCCCAGGGTCCGGATGCTTTCATCGAATATCCGGGAAGTGAAAACTGCCTCCCTGGAGGCTCTCTGGAAGTCAGAAACGGGCCCATTTCCAGCTTTCCTGAACTTCTGGGAGGCCTGTTTTTTGCCCTTTCCGAGCCTCCATGTGCACTTACCTACATCCAAAACAGGCTGCATGGAGACTCCTCAGAGGGGCAAGTTGGAGTGGGCAGGGCCAGCCAGGAGTAGGATTTGGGAGTTCTCCAAACTGCACAGAATCTTAGCTAGGGGCTCTTCTCCCCAGCAGCCTAGTTAAGTCTACCATCGAACAGGAGTTGTGAGTCCAAATATGTCTGAGACAATGTAACCCCTTCTAGAAGCAAAGATGGCTAGTGCCCGGAACCAGGGATTCCCAAACCCCAAACTTGCTAGATTTGAATTAAAGCCTGTTGTGTCCCATTCAGGTGTTCTGACCCAAGCCCCAAGTTCAAAGCAAACAAACACCAGAGATAAAAGCAAAACCTTTTTAATGCTTCTCTCTGAATTCCGTTCGGTCCCAGTAAAACGCTATTAAAAACTAATCGTCCCAGATAAGAACAAGTCTTGCCAAGGTTGTGCAAGGCTGCCAAGAACACTAGATTAAATTGCAAGGAAATAATCAAAACCAAAAGTCTCCAAACACAAACCAGGATAGTCCAAACTTCCACAAAATTTGGAGTGTAAGAACTTCTTTGCTTCCTGCAAAGAATCTGAGGACTGTTTTTTTATCTCTTATGGGAGGGCAATCACCTTCCAGCCTTACTGCCGAGTTACCCGTGCTGCTGCAACTGCTCTTTCCTTCGAGCAGCTCTGCGTGCACGCGCACTGGGCACAGGCTCCTCGGGGTCCTCTGCATCACTGCTGCCAGCCTCCACAAACTCTGAAGGCAGCACTCCACTCTCGATAGTCCTGGCCCAATCCCTGCATTACATGCAGGTCCCTCATCCAAGTCCTCGCTGTTCGAGACCTCAGCCGTCCGCACCGAACCACAACACCAGGCTCCCATGGTTTCCAGATAGAAGCTCCTTGGTTAATTACTTGATTCAAACAAGCAAAGTTTATATTATAATGCATCAGAAAAAGCATCAGCAACTGAAAATCCAGGAAAAGTGGTAACATCAGTCTTTCCATTCAGCTGCTCTCACCATTAGGAAATAGGTTGTGAGATAGTGATAGGGAGATATGGGAGAACGAGACTGTAGTATGCCATTTGGCCTGGCTTTAGAATAGAATAGAATAGAATAGAATAGAATAGAATAGAATAGAATAGAATAGAATAGAATAGAATAGAATAGAAGAACTTTATTGTCATTGTACAAGAATTTGGCTCCGTTGCCCTAGCATTAAATTTTCAACTGCCAGTATGTTGAATTCTAGCACTTGGAAGTTTTTGTGCATAGGATAGAGTATCAGAATTTTCCAGATATTGCCAAACTATAATTTCTGGCATCACTGCATCCTGGCTATTCTCTCTCCCTCTCTCTGTCCCTCCCTCCCTCTCTCTCTCTCTCTCTGTGCCTTCCAAATAAGTAGTAGCCTCCTGCATTTCTTATCTGATTGTTTCTTTGACAGCATCTCTTCCCTTCTTTTCTCAAGGTGATCAACATATACCATTATATCTGGCTTCCTGGGTGTTGGATTGGTTTCAACAATATCTGGGTCTTCCAGATAATCAGCCTTTTCCCCTCTCAGACTTGCTGAATTTAATATAAACAACTCAAGAATCAAATTTAAACATAAACAAATTGTTCTGGGTCATCCCCCTATTTTTGCTTTGTTAGGACATCAGGACACTACAGGCACAAGATATGTTTATATTATTTACAAGTTTGGAGCTTGTGGAAAATGCCTGCCAATTAGTGTTTGCCCTTTCTGGCTGTAACCGAGCATAGAGAACTGAGAGCCAATTAGTGCTTGCTTGTCAACTAGTAACTGAATGCTTCACCCAGATTTGTACCTAAACATGTTTCTGCTTCTCTTTGCAAAAACAAAATTCAGTAAATTGACAGTATTTCCCTATATGCCCATGCTGGCAATCTTCAATTACATTCCATACTGTTAAATACAGGTGTGCTGGCAATTCTACGTTTGAGTTCCTTTAGCTAGTAGAGCTATCTTCAGTAAGAGCACGCTGTGCCTTTGAACACAAGGCAGAAAGACTCTTCAGTGTTTGAAGGTCACTGTACTGAAATGGCATTTTTCTCTCTCCATGGATGCCACTGGTACAGGGATAGATCAAAAGAAGCTTGCAGGCCACAGTTGCAACTACACATGAAGGTGATGTTAGGGCTCCAAGTAATAACTCCATAGAAAACAGAACTCCGAGGCAGATACGTTCCTCAAAGAACAATTTTATTGAAGATATCACATTGGCACAAACTGGTGAAAACAACTCTGAAAGTTCCCGCGGTTTTCACCTGATTAAAAAGTAAAAGTTCCCCCTTTCCCTAAACAATCAGTTACATTGTCCAATCAAAGTGCTGGCTGGTTGCATGGTAACTGGACTCCTCTTCTCTCCAAGCACCTGTTGAAATGTCCTTGGTTTCCATAGGAAACTATTTTGGTTTTGCTACAAAACCCCGTGTAACTATGTTCCCGCTCCCTATCCCTTCTTTGCACTGTGGCAACCTTGAAGCCTCCAAAATGGCCCTAGCCAGGTTCGCTTCAGAGTTGACAGCTAGTTTACAATACTATGAGTACTGTACCTTCAGCTGGAAGATCTACTGAAAAATAATAGTTTCTTACTCTTGGTGTCTGCTTTATCTTCCTTTTACTTTAGACCAGTGTTTCTCAACACATTTAAGATCTATGGACTTAAATTCCACAGCCAAGAAAAAAGGGGAAAAATAGCTTTATTGCTTTTGTTTGCTTCTTAAAAATATTCCTCATACAGGTAGTCCTTGACTTATGACTTTAATTGAGCCCAACACTTCTGTTGCTAAGCGAGACATTTCTTAAATGAATTTTTCCCATTTTATGACATTTCTTCCCACAGCTGTTAAATGAATAACTGCAGCGAATCTGGCTTCCCCTTTGACTTTTCTTATCAGAAGTGCAAAAGTTGATCACATGATCTTGGGACACTGTAACTGTCATAAATATGAATCAGTGCCTGAATTTTAATCACTTAACTATAGACCAGCTGCAGTGGTTGTAAGAGTGAAAAATCAGTCATCAGTCACTTTCTTCAGTGTTGTACTCTCACTAAACAAACTGTTGTAAGTCGACTACCTGTATTCAAGCATGTCCCTAAACTAGCAGAATAAACTTTTGCTTATGGGAAGCAGTAGTTATGGGGCAAATTGCAAAAACAAGATAAATTGATTTTTTAAATAAGACAGAAGTCTTGATAGTGAGGACATACTATAAACGAGGATAGGAACCCAACAGATTCAGAACATAGGTGGCTATTTAAGTATACTTTCTAAAACATAACCAGATACACACAGTGTTCTTCCCCAAATTGTTATGCTCCGCAACACTGAACCGTGGTGGCACAGTGGTTAGAATGTAGTACTGCAGGCTAACTCACTGTTCATTCCAGGAGTTCAATTCTGAGCAGCTCAAGGTTGACTCAGCCTTCCATCCTTCCGAGGTGGGTTAAAAGAGAGCCCAGATTGTTGGGGGCAATATGCTGATTCTGTACACTGCTTAGAGAGGACTGTAAATCACTAGGAAGTGGCATATAAGTCTAAGGGCCATTGCTATAGCTATCTTTGTGTTTTTATGGTTTTGCTGTTTTTATGTAGTACTCCAACAGCTGTAACTGAAAAAGCTCTTATCTTTTAGACCAAGGGTTCCCAAGCCAGTGCTAGTCTGCAGCCCATTGGGAACCAGGCTGTGCAAGAGGTGGGCAAGTATGCAAAACTCCATTTGTGCAAGTGGCAGACATGAAACACCCTACTCCGCTGGTGCCACTGGTTTGCGGAATCAGAAATTTGGGACTGCTGTTCTAGACCCTATCACTGCTTAGTCAACTCACATTATAATAAAAAGGGCATTGGTACTTACCTGATACGCCCATTCTTGATGAGCTGCGATGAGCATCCAGAGAGTGGGAGGTGCTTAGTCTCTGCTGTGATAGGCTGGGCTTAATTAATAAGACGCTGATGCTCCTCCCTGGCTCCATGCCAGCGCCCCCCAGTTTTGGCGACGAGGTGACGGAACCCCCCGGCCTCACCCTTGTAAGTTTGTTGTTATACATTTCATTGACTTTTATCGTTGACTGGAACAGGAACCATCAGACAGATATTGGGTGGGACTGGATGCTCGTTGCAGCTCATAGAAAATGGGCGTATCAGGTAAGTACCAATGCCCTTTCTCCATTGAGCTGCTCCGAGCATCCAGAGAGTGGGACATACCAAAGCTTGGCTTGTCCTACGGGAGGGTCTCCGTTTGTGTTGGAACCCCCTCCCTGTCTGAATGGACTTGTTGTAACACTCTCCTACCAAAGGAGGCCTCAGCAGAAGCAAAAACATCAATTTTGTAATGCCTATAGGACCTTGAGTGGCCCACAAGTTGCTGCATTCCTTGTTGAATGTGCTGTGATACCTTTAGGCAACGGTAATGAGTGCATCTTGTACACCTTGGCTATTGTGGCCTTCAACCACCTGCCAATAATCGAGGGGGATACTTTCTGACCTTGAGTGGCCGGATGAAAGGATACAAAAAGTGCTTCTGTCTTTCTGAAAGGCGCCGTTCGGTGAAGGTACATACAGATCGCCCTGCGAACGTCCAATTTGTGCCACTGATGTTCAAGGGCTTGGGAAGATCTGGGACAGAAATTTGGGAGAACCAGCTCCTGTGCCCTGTGGAAGGCCGAATTAATTTTTGGTGTGAAATGGGATCTGGCCGAAGAACTACTCTGTCCACATAGAAAATACAGAGATCCTTGCACGCCGATAAAGCTGCTATTTCAGAAATGTGCCGTGCCGAAGTGATAGCCACAAGAAAAACGACTTTATATGTAAGATAATATAGACTAGTCGTTCGCAGAGGTTCAAATGGACCCTGGATGAGGGCTTTAAGTACTCTATTAAGATCCCAGATGGGATAACGATGAATTACCGGTGGACATAGATTTTTTGCACCCCTAAGGAAACTCTTTATCCAAGGGTGATGGGAGATAGATGCTATGCCTTCCCAGATAACCATCGAGGCAATAGCTGCCACCTGATAGAAATGGAGGAAATCATTTTTCCCAATAATTTTGACAAATCGGCCAAGGGAACTCTTTTCAGGGTCCTTACATTTTGCGCAAATTTTTTAATACTCTCCAGCCTCTCTGGGGACAGAAATACCATGTCTAGTATCGCCCCCAGGTGAGTTAAGCAAGTAGAAGGAAACAAATGGCTCTTGGCCCAATTAACTGAGAAGCCTTGTTGTTGAAGTGTTTGCAAGGTCATTTGCATATCCAATTCTGCCTGTCTATGGGAAGAAGATAATATTAGAACGTCATCCAGATAACAATGGAGTCTGACTGAAAATCCCCGCAGATGCATGGCTACTGCCGCCAGAACCTTTGTAAAGGTTCTTCGAGTGGATGACAACCCAAAAGGTAAGGCAACATACTCAAAATGTCGATTGTTATAGCAGAATCTAAGAAATTTGAAGTGAGAAGGTTGAATTGGAATGTGTAAATAGGCCTCTGTCAGGTCTACAGAAGCTAAAAAATCGCCCTCTCTTATTACCAACAGGATGGATGGTAATGTACTCATTTTGAATTTACGATAAATCAAAGTACGGTTGAGACGTTTTAAATCTAAAATTGCCCTTTATCCCCCCGAACTCTTGGGTACTATAAAAAGAAGAAAGTAGAACCCTTGTCCCTGTTAATCCCGGGGGACCGGTTGGATGGCCTTAATTTCCAGAAGATGAGTGATCAAGTCCTGTTTAACAGGGTTCCTGGAGACAGGGCATTGCATTAAAAAGTTCGGGAGTGTGGAGCGAAACTCTAGAGCCAGGCCGAATCTAATAGTGTCACGGACCCAGGAATCCGATGTAGAGGAGTCCCAAAAGTCTGCGAAGAATCTCAATCTTCCGCCAATGGGAATGAATTACTTGGACCTATCTTGGACGACGAAACCCCCTATTCCCCGAAGCTCTGAAATGTCTTTTCTCCTGTCCTCCTCTGCGAAATCTATCACTGGAATCTGAACCTTCTGACTGCTGGGGACCCTTATACTCTGGGAACCTCTGGAATCTATTGGGGAAAGAACCTCGGTAAAAGGGATGAAAGGAACTTCTACGAAAGGGCTGATAGGGTCTAGAATCTGAACAACCAAGGAGGGAGGGGAGAACCTTCTTTTTGTTTCTGGTTTCAATTAATAGCGGATCTAAGGCGGCGCCAAACAATTTTTCATTCGAAATTGGGGAGGAAGCGAGCTTCCATTTGTGTTTTGTATCGGCTTGCCAATGTTTGAGCCAGAGTAGGCGTCGGGCCGTAATTAAAGATTTATTTATTTATTTGTTTAAACTTCTATACCGCCCCCTCTCCCAAAAAAGGGACTCGGGGCGGTGTACAGCCTACTAAAACATACAAGATATACAATAAATACAGTTAAAAATAAATTAAATAATTTAATCCGGCTGTCTAAATCAGATTCAATTTAAAAGTTAAAAACTAAAAACCCCAATTAAAATTTAATTAAAAAAAAAAAAAAAAACCTAAAACACAGTTACTGGGCCAGGCCGGCCTGATTAAAAAATAAAGTTTTCACCGCGCGCCGGAAGGTCAGGATAAAGATGCCATGGCTCTAGTTGAAAATATAACCAAATTAAACGTGGCATCTGCAGAAAATTCTGCAGCCACAATGAGTTTGGCGATGTCTTGATGCGCCCTGATGTTTGAATTTGGAATGGAGTCCTTCAGGTGTCGGAGCCATCTGAGGGAAATTCTAGTAAAGAAGGATGCAGCAGTAGCTGCAGATGTGCTTTCTGAGAGTGATCTCACTTTTCTTATCCTCCGCTTTAACAGCGTCCTCTGTCTCAGTGGGTACAGTGGGGGAGGATGCCAAGGCTACAATAGGTTCATCCACCACAGGTGTATTCAGAGAATCGGAAAAATCTGAAGCCAAATTAAAGAACTTTTTATCAAAGCTTGTAGGGGGAGGGTACGCTGCAGCTGAGGACCACAGTTTGTGTAGTAGATCCGAAAACATTTGAGGCACCAGGATAACCTCAACCTCGTTAACAGATTGAGAGAAAACCAGATCTTCCGACTGTTCTTGAGATTCCTGTTGTTGTTGGATAGAGGGAGACTTATCAAGACGAGCTGTTGTTTTCACCTTATATAGGAGGGATTTGAAAAGCTTTGGGTGGAAAAGACCCGTAAAGGTGGGCTGGTCAGGTCTGATGTCCTCGTCATCTGACATACCCCATTCTGGGGGTTCCTCCTCCTCTAAAGAGGCTTCACTGTCTTGAAGAGACACAGCATCCAAATGCTCCATATGCTCCTCTCCTTCTCCCACTTGCTGATCATGTTGTGAGTGTGCATGGGAAATTAAAGAAGGCTCCCCTTGGGGAGGTACCTGAGGATAATGAAGATCCATTCTGCAAAGAGATCTGACTAAATGAGTGTCGCAATCTGATGTTGGAATTTGTCTAGACCTGAGAGATTATTGGAGCCCTGCAGCAATACCCCTGCTGATTGTCAACTCCATCCATGTCTTTAAAGCTTCTGGGACTTCCTCTGGAAGAAACTCTCCCTGATGTAACCTGGCCACTGTCAGTGTGATGGTCGCTTCTGGAACTCGTCGCAAGAGCTCTGAATGGCTTGATGATGTGGTAGCAGAAGACCATGGGGGATAAATCTAAAGGTATTGGCATGTCTTGAATCTGAGTTTGTGGAGATGGAATGGAGGATTGGGGACCCCTCTGCCTGTCTCTTGCATCTTTTTCAATTTGCCTTTCTAACACCCTTTGGCGTCTAGTGGCATCCTTGTCTGCGGCCTTAGAAGGCCCCTTAGTTCTTTTGGACTTGTCTTGGAATTGTGTCTTAGCTCCACCTCTGCTTGCCATTGTAATATTCTGAATATGACTCTCTCACACAATATATTG
The DNA here is from genome assembly GCA_023653725.1 of Bungarus multicinctus. Lineage (NCBI taxonomy): Eukaryota > Metazoa > Chordata > Lepidosauria > Squamata > Elapidae > Bungarus > Bungarus multicinctus. The sequence goes on from CM042844.1 coordinate 61,922,951, forward strand.
AATATATATATGTCTGTCTGTCTGTCTGTCTTGTCTGTCTGTCTGTCTATCTATCTATCTATCTATCTATCTATCTATCTATCTATCTATCTATCTATCTATCTATCTATCTATCTATCTATCTATCTATCTATCTATCTATCTATCTATCTATCTATCAATATATGCGGACTGTTGGCACGTCCAGGCTCTTGTACTGCAACCGGGACAGAGGGGCCCAATCAAGAATCCTCCCCCCCTTTTTAATAACTCTTATCTACAGTACAATCCTTGTGATCAAATAAGCCAAATTTATAGAATGCCAAAGAAAAATTAGGGCACTTAGACACTGATAATAGGCCCTGAACAGTCGTCCCACAGGCCTCAGGCCTTGGTAGTACTGTTTATGGTGTTTTTTTTAAATATATATAAATATATATACACTATCTGTGAGGACTGCCAACAAAAAAGACTAATGAGGAATCTCCCGATTTAGAATTCAAAGGAGAAATTCCTTCTGCTCCCTTTAACTCTTGTATTAGAGCTTGAGGGGAGTAAAACCTCTCAACTGTAAGCTGGAGAAAATAAAGTCAGCAAAGACCCCACGATGTAACATGGTAAGGTCTAGCAATGGGAGCACGCACCCAAAAATGGCGGACAGTCCCCTGAGGCAAAATGCCGCAGATTGCTTAAATGGCGCCAAAAAACACAGCCAGACCATGCTGCTCAACTTAATATTTTTTTTTTAATTTATTTATTTATTTATTTATTTATAGAATTTCTATACCGCCCTTCTCCCTAGGGACTCAGGGCGGTGTACAGCCAAATCCAAACCCCAAAAGACAATACAAAAATTAAAAAAGAATTAAATACTGGGTGATTACATTAGTAAAACCCACCCCCCCAACTTTAGAACCCAATTAAAATCCAAAATTCGGAGACAATTTAAAACTACCTCAGCCCAGGCCAGCCTGCTCAAAGAGACAGGTCTTCAACGCGCGCCTGAAGGCCCTCAGGTCCGTGCTGGTACGAAGTTCAGGTGGCAGAGTGTTCCAGAGGGCAGGGGCCCCCACAGAGAAGGCCCTACTCCTTGGGGCCGCCAGACGACATATAGCGGCCGACGGCACCCGGAGAAGGCCCTCCCTGTGCGAACGCACCGGCCTGCTGGAGATCACCGGTAGAATGCGGTTCTGCAGATAACCTGGCCCAATGCCATGGATCGCCCTAAAGGTCAAAACTAGAACCTTAAAGCGAACTCGGAGAGCCACTGGCAACCAATGCAGCTCGCGCAGGACAGGCGTCACATGGGTGCTACGTGACGCCCCCATGATCACCCGCGCGGCCACATTCTGCACCAGTTGGAGTCTCCGAGTGCTCCCCGCAGGGAGCCCCATGTAGAGGGCATTACAATAGTCCAGGCGAGAGGTGACAAGGGCCTGAGTGACCATGCACAGGGCGTCCCGATCCAGAAAGGGCCGCAACTGGTAGATCCGACGGATCTGATAAAACGCCCCCCTGGAGACGGCCGCAATATGATGTTCAAGCGACAGCCGTACATCCAGGAGGACTCCCAGATTGCGAGCCCTCTCTGTGGGGGCAACATTTCCCCCCCAATAGCCAGCGAAGGTGTCAGCTGGCCATATCGGGGCGCCGGGAACCACAGCCACTCGGTCTTGGATGGGTTGAGCCGGAGCCTGTTCCCGCCCATCCAATCCCGCACGGCCTCCAGGCACCGGGACATAGCCCCCACAGCATCGTTGGGGTGGTCCGGGGTGGAGATGTACAATTGGGTGTTATCTGCATACAGATGACACCGCACCCCAAGACCACGGATGATCTCACCCAGCGGCTTCATATAGATGTTGAACAAGAGAGGGGAGAGGACCGACCCCTGAGGCACCCCACAAACCAGGGGCCTAGAGGTGGACCTCTCCCCTCCCGCCAACACAAATTGCGAGCGGTCGGAGAGGAAGGAGGAGAACCATCAAAGGATGGTTCCCCCAATCCCCAACCCCTCCAACCGTCGCAATAGGATACTATGGTCGATAGTATCAAAAGCTGCCGAGAGATCTAATAGGACCAGGACAGAGGAGAACCCTCTGTCACGGGCCCTCCAGAGATCATCAACCAACGCGACCAATGCCGTCTCAGTGCTAGGTCCAGGCCTGAAACCCGATTGGAATGGATCGAGGTAAATCGTATCCTCCAGGTACTGAGGGAGCTGACGTGCCACCACGATCTCAACAACCTTCGCCACAAAGGGAAGGTTGGACACTGGACGATAGTTGTTTAAAACAGCTGGATCCAGGGAAGGCTTCTTGAGGAGGGGCCGCACCACCGCCATCTTCAAGGCGGTAGGAAGCGACCCCTCTCTCAAAGAAGTGTTGTGTCGTCTCCCTGGCGGCCGAAACCAGCCAGGAAGGGCACGGGTCCAATAAACAGGTGGTGGCATTCAGACTCCCAGCAGCCTGTCCACGCCCTCAGCGGTCACAGGATCGAACTCCCCCCAGATAACATTCACAAGACCTGCCCCGGACACCTCCCCAGGACCATCCAATTGGAGTCGAGCCCCTCCCGAATCTGAGTGATTTTGTCATGCAGAAATCGAGAAAACTCCTCTGCCCTGCCCTGCAAGAGGTCATCCCGCGCTCTCGGTTCAAGTAGAGAGCGGGTCACTCTAAACAAGGCGGCAGGCCGATTTCCTGCCGACGCAATAAGGGCGGAGAAATATGAAGATTTCGCCGCCCCTATCGCCACAAGGTAAGTCTTAATATAAGATCTCACCTGTGTTCGGTCAGACTCAGAACGGCTCGCCCTCCAAGTGCTCTCTAGACATCTTTTCCGGCACTTCATCTCCCGTAGCTCCTCCGTATACCACGGAGCCAAGTGGGATCTGTGCCGGGTCAGAGGTCGCAGAGGCACAACTCGATCTAGAGCCCCGGCGGCCTACCCATCCCAGGTGGCCACCAGGTCTCCAGGCGAGCTGTGAGCCAGAGACTCAGGAAATGGCCCAAGCTCCCTCTGGAACCGCTCCGGGTCCATTAGGCACCTGGGGCAGAACAATCTATGTGGCTCCGCCTCCCTGCGGTGGGGGGTGGCGGAACAGAAGTCCAGTCTGAGGAGGGAATGATCTATCCATGACAAGGGTGTGATGACTAAATCCCCGAAATTACAGTCATTCAACCACTGCCCAGAGACAAAAATCAGGTTCAGCATGTGTCCTCCTATGTGAGTGGGAGCAGAAACTAACTGGGTCAGGTCCATGGCCGTCATGGAAGCCAAGAACTCCCGGACCAACCCCGAGGTTTCACCGGGCGATAGCAGGTTGAAATCCCCCATGACCAAAAGCCTAGGGGTCTCAACCGCCAGCCCGGCTATTACCTCAAGGAGTCCGGGCAGGGCTGATGAGATGTGGCAGGGAGCCAGGTACGCCATCAAAAGACCCATCTGAACCCCTTGCCCCCACTTCACAAAAAGAGATTCACAGCCAGCCGTCTGAGGGACAGTGGCCTCCCTAGGACAAAGGACTTCCTTTATAAGCACCGCCACCCCACCACCCCTTCCCTGAGCCCTAGGCTGGTGAAATGCAAGGAAACCTGGTGGGCACATCTCAACCAGAGGGACACCACCCTCTGGGCCCAACCAGGTTTCGGTAACACCTACCAGGTCCGCGGCCTCCTCCTGAACCAGATCATAAATCAGGGGAGCCTTATTAACCACGGACCTGCATTGCACAGCAACAGCCGGGTATTCAGGGCCTGAGGCTCCGGACAGCCAGGACTGCAGGATGGGTGAGGAGGGTCGGAGTGCGCTACCGCTTGCAAACATCGGGGGCGCGATCCCCTTACCGGATACGGCCCTCTACCCCCAGCATATCTACCTCTCCCAGTCACCGTGCTAATAAAATTGGCTCCCGGCATCCCACCCCCCACTGTAAAATATCAATAAAAAAGCTACGGAAGAGCTGCGGGTAGCGGGAACGGGACTCCAACGCCCCCACCCCTTTTGCATTCTCTTGGGGAGGAATCAAAACTTGAGAGAGAGGAAGAAAATGCTCGAATTGAAAGGCAAGGAGGGGAGACACAAAAAGGCAGGAAAAGAACCAGAAAAGGAATCCGTTTCCAATTAAAGCAGCAGGGAAAGAAAAATGCCTCTGCCAGTGAGTGCAGATGCATCCAGAACGTCAGAGGTGATCCGCGATCGCACCGACTGCCTTTCCCTAATTGCTGTCTGTTTCTCGGGCCAAACGTAAGGAAAGAATTGGAATAAAGCCAATTTGCAAAAATTTACTTGTTTTAGTCACCTCTATTGCTCCGGCTCTGACCAAGGAAAGCTGCCTCCTGGCTCAAAGGCTGAGCTAAAACTGGGGGACGCTGGCGTGGAACCAGGGAAGAGCATCAGCGTCCTATTAATTAAGCCCAGCCTATCGCAGCAAAGACTAAGCACCTCCCACTCTCTGGATGCTCGGAGCAGCTCAATGGAGAATCATGGAATTTGGTTCTAGAATACTGAAATGTGAATTAATACTCAGCTTTCAAAGATGAGATTTTGGGTAGTAGTGATGCAAATAAAAACGCTCTTATGATAAAGGACGTCATGTCACTTTGTTGGATTGATTTGATACACACACACACACACACACACACACAATTCACTCTGGGTGCCCACAATAGAGAAAGAGAGCAAGGGAAACAAATCACCCTTTCTATATATCTATTTGATTACATGTGGCAAAATTGATAATTTCCTTGGTTTAACTTTTGACAACATTTCTTTTTGAAATGCTTTTTGAGTGTTTTGAAATTCATTCCAATACATGGTAAAACATTTTTTCCTTACTGTTTGTTTAGTTTTACAGAGTTTTTGGATCCATTCCAGAGAATTATTCAGCCAGAAGAGATCTGGCTGTATAAAAATCCACTGGTAGAATCTGACAACATACCTACGCGTCTCATGTTTGTAAGTACTAGAATTTAATGATCATTCAGTGGGTGACTGAGATTCATTTTATGGCTGTTAGCGAATGTAAAGTGGAAAAGTATGTTTTTAAAATAACAGATTGATAAGCAGGGAGAGATGCTAAGATGCTTAATGCAATTCCTAACAGTGTGTAGTGAATTCAACACTGTAAAATAATTTGTTTACATATGGTATGAAAGATGATGACAGCTAGTTAAGCAGTCTTATCAACAATTATGTTCGCTTTTTATAAATTGCTGGCCGTATCATGGTTCATAAAGAACTCTGAGGTTAAATTAAATTGAGGTTTTAGAAACCACTACTGCATACTACCTAACATCTATTTTTTTAAACTTATGTTATAACTGATCTTTTCCTCCTCATCACAATCACATATGCTTAGAAAGGCACCTGCACAGCAGTTAATGATTGGTATAGCCTAAATCTCGGTTCTTTTCCCAGTTCACAAGGCAGCTTGTATAAATCTCATAGCAAACTGTGCCAGAGGGCTTTTCATGGAATTCATGCCATGATGCTGTCTGGCTTTTCTTGGACCTGATAGCAAAACGCTATTACAGTCACTCAGGATAAATGATGATGCTGGAAAATCAATTATGCTTGCCTTGGCACAATAGTCAGGCTGGCTGAATAAGGAGTATAAGGACCTATCTACGTTTAGTATCAGTTGGTCTATATGGAATGCCTAATTGTTTTAGTAGATACTTTGAACAAATATGCAACCTTTTGTGCTCAGCAAAATGATATACACAAGTCATTTAATTTAAAGTGGCTCCTTTTATAATTCTTACATTTCTGGGGCATAGATAATGCTACAAATGCCTTGAAATTGGGTGGATAGATGGGTGGGTGGGTGGGTGGATGGGTGGACAGTTGAAAAGAAAGAAAGAAAATATGCACAGTTTTGGTGCCTATATTCTATAATTATACAAATAGTTATTGATTCTTCATCTTTTAGTACACATTATAAACCTGCAATTTTCACTCGAACACTTTAGAGGAGAATAGTGTTCCATTCCAATACAAATTATTGATTTTAAAGAAGTGACTAATTGAAAGGTAAACATTATAGGATATCTACATGTTATTCATATTTCAAAAGAGGAAAATTCAGTTTTCTTTCATTTGCTAACAAAGTAGTTTAGTTAACCACTGATATTTTTTTAAAGAAGAAAAATAATATAGCCATAGTTCAGTAGAAAAAACTAAGACTGGCATAAAATATGCTGTCAAAGCTGAAGCATATCTAAGTGAAAGATAGTATTTTCAGCATGACTATTAAATGTGATTTGTCAGTGAATTTTTCTACAGCAAAGGAAGAACAATTCTGAAATGCCTTTTTTGGAGGATTTGCAAGACTTAATGTCTTTTCAAGAGGCAACTGGGTGAGAGTACATGACGTTCTCAATTTTAGGGCAAATAATTGTACACACAAGCATTTGTTGTATGTTGTGTTGAAAGACAGTGCCCACTCTCTACTTCGTTACATTAATATGATGTGGTGGTGGTATCTTGGGCACAATTTCATAAGCGTGGTATTTTGACTACAACACTTAATGAATCGTTTCTCCCCTCATGTTGAACTGTCAGAATGTATGACTGTCTATTGTCAAAAGTATAACAATGACAACATTATCAGCAGTAAAACGGCTGTTGAAGAAGAGAATATCTCAAAGGACGTGGAAAAGAGGGAAAGTTCATTAGACCATTAGAGCATCTAATGAAGATGTGATTTAAATCTAATGAAGATGCAAAGGTGGTCAAAAGATGGTTTTTCTTTCTATTTTTTCTATTCTGGAAAAATAATTTTATAAGAAGATGTCAGCCACTGTTCTTGATACTGCCAATATAAACTTTCTAGCTATACTTACAAGGGCTGTACTACATAAGTTTGAGTTCCTGATTTCAACTTGGATCCCCCTTCCCCTGTCCCTCTGTCTTTTGTAAAAAAAAAATTAAAAATTAAATATTTAATTTTTAATTTAATTGTAAGTGAGCCAGAATTTTTGAGAGTTTTGGGTATTCTATATATTAAATAAATAAATAAACAAAAAATAAATAAATCATAGCTCGCAGTAGTAGTCCAATTTTAGAATTTGCCTTGCTTTTGCTTTACTTTTTTAATAGTTATATTATATTTACCATGAATTGATTGCAAATTTTGGAGCATTTGCAAGAAATATAAAAAGATAAATAAACAATAAAGAAAATACTTCTGAAAGTTCAAATACATTTTTAGTACATTTTTCTTATGATAAACATTTTTGTACATAGTTAACTAGTGTGTATAAATAACATCTCTAAGGGTATTATGTCATGCAAAGTTACCCCGATACATAGAGTTTTACATTTTTATGAAAAGGCAAATATTGGTGCCCTGGAAATAATTTTATATTTCAGAAATTCAAACTAAATCAATTTATATGAATTCACCTGAATGATTTCTGTCTCTGTTCCTTCACCGTAGGAGAAATGGCAACAAATGGGATTATTTTGAATAAGATAATTGTAGTCAGTAAAGATTAAACCTTCAAGTGTTCCTTAAAACAAACTGCCAGGCCTGTCCTCTGTCTAGCTTTCTTTTTGTCAACTTTTTTAAACTGAAAGATGTAACTCCAGGTCTGTTGAAAAATTGCACATCCCTGAAAATGCAGTTGAGAGGCACTTCCTATAATCCATTAAAATGATCAAAATTAGGTCTTCTTAGATTGTTCCTCTATTCCTTCCTAGCAGAACAGTTGCATACAAAATAGAAAAAAATGAATGAGCAAATAAATACTATATACAGGTAGTCCTCGACTTACAACAGTTCCCTTAGTGACCGTTTGAAGTTACAATGACAATAAAAAATAACTTGATAATTTTTCACATTTATGACTGTTGCAGCATCCCCATGGATTTATATTCAGCTTGACAACTGAGTCACATTTATGACAGTTGCAATGTCCTGAGATCATGTGATCTCCTTTTGCAATCTTCTGACAAGCAAAATCAATGGGAAACTCCTATTCACTTAACAACCATGTTACTAATTTAACAACTAGAGTGACTCACTTAACAAATGTGGCAAGAAAAGTCATAAAATGGGACAAAACTCACTTAACAGATTTATCCCTTAACAACATAAATTGCTGTTGATACCTAGTCATACATCTAGTGTACTCAATTGTGGTCATAAATTGAGGCCTAACATTATTTAGATAACTAATCATACATCTAGTGCATCATCTAGCATTTGGTTGAGTAGTAAATAAATTGCATGAGAAAAGATGTTTAGGGGACTGGAGACCAAAACATATAAAGAATGGTTGCTAGAATTAGATATGTCTAATCTGATGAAAAGAAGAACTAGGGTGAGATGATAGCAATGTTCTGATATCTCAAGGGTTGCCACAAAGAAGAGAAAGTCAAGTTATTCTCCAAAGCATCTGAGGGTAGGACAAGAAGCAATGAGTGGAGAGAATCACCCATAATCAAGGAGACAAAGCAACTTAGAACTCAGGAGAAATTTCCTGACAGTTAGAACAATTAATCAGTGGAACAACATGTCTCCAGAAGTTGTTAATGCTCCAACACTGGAAGTTTTTAAGAAGAGATTGGCAAACCATTGGTCTGAAATGGTGTAGGGTTTCTTGGCTAAGCACTGGATTAGAAGACTTCCAAGGTCCCTTCCAACTCTGTTATTCTATTCTGTTCTGTTCTGTTCTGTTCAATTCGATTCAATTCTTGACTGAGTTTTAAAAATCATTTAAAAAAATGCAATTATACGATTAACAATGCATGATATGAGGTGGCTAGAAATCCAGTATTAACGTACCTGGAAATACAAAGTGGGAATGTATTTTACTCCTTTCCCACTGAGCAGAACATAATAAATATGATTTGTTTAGGAAACACTGATATTCATTAATTGATTGATTCACAGAAACATTTTAAAACTGACTCAAATTGACACATGCGGACACAGTATCTGCATGTACTTCTCTATCTGTGTGGGTCATTGTATTTCATATTATGTGTAGACATCCAGAATAAGATGAAGCATAATACTGAAGTTGCACATAGTTACTCCAGAATGATAATGTTGTTCATGTCTAGTGGACCAAAAGGGGAAGGCTTTCCAAAGAAAGGAAAACTTTGTACCCTGTTTCCACCCCCCACCTTTGCAACATAAGTATTGTTCAACCAGATTAAACCTAACTGACCTTTAGAAGTTGGCTATGCAATTCATAGCTTGATCCTGATGCAACTCTGAGACAGTCCTTTCTTTGAAAGCAGCACAAGCAAATTGAAATGATGAATGGTGTCAGTATTCCAGCACTAATGAAGCTTATGAAGCTTGCGGGAGAATCTGTGGAGAACAGCATATTTCACGGCACACAAAATCCACGTGTTTCTATTTTACCTGACCTTTTGATTGTAAATGAGCCTGTCGCTTGGTTGCTGTTGTAAGCTGGAATAGAAATAGGGCCAATTTAGGCAAACAGTTTAATTGGAAACTATAATACCTTAATTAAAAATAAAATAAGCGCAAACCCTTGGTTAAAAACACAGTGTATGATGGTTTTGCAGAACTATTTTGCATTTTGGTTTGTTATAAATGCCTCACTAAGACAGAAAATCTGTCCAGGGCCATATGAACAAGAAGACTTTGTGCCAAGCCTTAGTGTATAACAACTTACAATATGGATTCGTTCAATGTTTTCATTTTCATGATGTAAACATTTTCATGATGTTCTGTTTATGAAGTGAACTTTGTGATTGGAAACCTATGTTTCTTGTGGAGGATTCAAACACATAAGTATGCGTATGGGACTACTGGATTCTGAATCAGATGTATGTCTTCATGCCGCATTAAATCTGATAACCCTTATATTTCAAGAATAGCTTTTTAATATGTTCTGTGGACTTTAATAAGAAACTGAAATTCTCTCAGCCCTTGAGGGGGATAGTGCTTGTCTGCTTGGATCACAGTCTATTCTCCCACCTCCATGGATTCATTTATTTTTTTATCCTAATCCTATTTATTGAAATATTTTCTCAATAAAATTTGATATATGTACAAACACTATCACTCCAGACAACTAGAAATGCTCTCATCTTAATCATATTTTGTAGCATTATTTATTCTTAGACATGGAAGAGAAATATAGCTTGAAATTTATATAAACTTCCTCTGCTTGCATATCCCAAACCTATACACTAAAGCAGAGAAATCAACAATGGAATATGATATATCCTCTTTATTTTGATATATATCAAAATAATATATATAAAAGTACCGGTAGGATCATATAGAAGAAAAATATATATAAAATATATGCAGTATAGTTTATTAGGGTAAATATGCAAGAAAATAAGTGCATACAAAATTCTTGGGGTTCGGAGAAATGATTGTGAAAATGGAATGGCACTAAACAAATGAAAATGAAAAAAATGAAATCAAAAATTGAAAAGAAAATATGTCATTATATGCAGATTTAAAGAAGGTTCTTCATATAGTGAATAATATCATTCCTAGTACTCTATGTTATGATTGTTGGGTGTATATTATTACATGATCAGCTTTTGCAGTGATCATTTCTGGTAGCAGCAGAATGTCATGGTGGCCTAGAGATGAAGCTCTCACCTCACAATCAGGAGGCTGTGAGTTCAATCCTAGGTAGCAGCAGATACTTTTCTCTCTGTGTGTGCAATGAGTAATTGTTTGCTGTGAACTCCACATAGGCATCAAGAAGAACATCCAGTCAGTAAACACTCAAGCTCCATTCAGTTGCCCAGACTACACGTCAATGCAAGGGATTACAAGAAGAGAAAAGAAAAAAATAGGGTGATGACAATGTGAACTAAGATTCTTAAATAAATGGAAGCATTTGTATGAAGTATTAATAGAAAAGCTGTAGTTTTCTTCATAAAATCATTCATGCCAGCATAACATTATACTTGCTTCCTTGCTTGCTTATTTTAAAAGGTTTGTATATTTTACTGCTGTGGTTTATTGAATGTGAAGGCTGGATGAACCGTCATGCCAAATAGTGGGGAACTATATATGCAACCATATCATGAATCTAGTAGAATTTGGACCATTGAAGTTCTAATATATCTCAGATAAGATGGGCAACTGTGCATTTTAGCGCATCTGTGTGGACTTCCTAGACCATTTTTGTGAATTTTAAAGGAGCAATCAGAGACTCGTTTAGGGTAGCAGTCTTAAAAATAGAGGAGGTGAAAATGGGATGCATATGAGCTACAGAGTCACACAGGGTCTGTAGAATTCTTTTTAAAATCAAAAGGGGCTGAATTGTCAAGTATACTTTCTGGAAAATAAACCTTTATGGGGAAAAAATGAATTGGACAGAATAGTTCGATTATGAAAAATCAGAATATTCAGTATACATATGTTTCATGTACAAAATATATAGGATATACTAAAGCCATGAGTATTTCTGGAAAAACTTTGACCTGATGTTTGGTTATGTATTGCTTCCTTTTCAGAGTTTGGTTTTTATTTTGAAAGCTGATCATTGTTAAGTTTACAGCTCTAATTTGTTTGTATCAGTGAAGATTCGGAATTTAGTCTCTCCTTTCTTAATAACAGTAATTAATTATTATTTTGTTCTTGGATTTGTGCTGCTTTGTTATCAGTAATAACAGATGATCAGCCCATCTAAATGAAGCAAACTGGAAATTACTATTTCTGATGGAGAGACACAACAGTAACAATTAATATATTGTGTCTGTCATAGGCCATTTCATTCCTGACACCCCTGGCTGTCATTTTTGTGGTGAAAATAATCCGACGCACAGACAAGACTGAAATTAAAGAAGCTTTGCTAGGTATGGCAAGAATAATATTAAATTCTGTTTTAAATGATGGGAAATTGTTTTCTTCCAGAAAGAAATGTTGGGTGATTAAAAAAACTTCCTTTCAAAACTTTGGTATCTGTACTGGTAAAAAACTGGAAAATATTGTTATCAACATCATCATCTCCTATGGCCTTTGGTTCTCCTCTCCTCATTTTTACACTTACTAGGGTCTTCTTTTTTGCACTGATTTTTCTAAACTTGTTACACTGTATTGATAGAGTAATATGTAAACAATATGTTCTATACAAATCAACTAAAGACTTGCTCCCTTGGGAAAAAATAAATTGAGTTATCTATTAACTAGACAGAAGGAAAGGAGAAAAAAAAGATATAGGGAAGAAAAAGATAGTAATATTTAAGTAAGCCTTCTGAGTTCAGCAACCTTTCTCCTAGCAAAAAAACTTTGAATGTTTGATGCTATTTGTCATTATGAAATCTTGTAACAGATTAGGAGAATTCAATGTCTCTTATTAATGTCTACTCTAAAAAGTATGTGTCTACAATGAAATAAAAGAAGGAAGAAGTTATTGCTCTGTCTTTATTGACTGGGCAGACTGCATGAAGTCCTTTCAATCAGTGGACTCAAAACATTCATTTTTTTTAGTTCCAAGTCTCACTTTGGCAGAAGGAAAAGTCTTATAGTCACTAGCTTGTTATTATGGCTACAGGCTTCCACTTTTGATCTATCCGCTAGCTTTCAACAGTGTCTGCCTCTATTTAATGATTAAAACTCAAATTTCCCATTTCAAAGGTAATTATTTTTTGAGAAGAGAAACTCCCATCTTTCTTTCAGGTAAATATGGTTATTTGGATTTCCAACAAATTTTATGATGGTCTTAAAAAACAATTGATGAAAGTACTTCAGTTTTCTTGGGCCTCTGGAAATATCTGAAGCAATTATTGAGTGATGCAATATTTCCTAGTTTTGTATTTATATTCTGTAATCCACAGTTCTGAAAGGTAATGGAGTGTTTTTTTTAAAGCCAGCAGCTCTTTACATCTGATGAAATCATTTCCTTATGTCTGCATAGACAGTTCAATTAGTCTAAGACACCTGGCTAGAATCTGGATGACTTTAAGCTCTGGTCCCATCTTTGGCATGAACCAAGCTTGGTGTCCTTGGAACAGTCACACTCGCTCTCAGCCTGAGAAATAGCAAGCCACTTGCAAAAAGTGTTGCTAAGAAAACTGCAGTGTCCAGATAGTCCAGGCAGTTTCCAGGAGTTAGCATTCACTAGAAGGCGCACAGCGCACAAAAAAGTCAATTAAAACATTGATAAACAGCTAAAAAGCATACCCTCTCCCCCCAAAAGATAATAAACACATTGCAAGACTGCAAATCTTGGTAGCTCCATTATAAAGGACAAACAACTTGTTTTAGTTTGTATGGAGCAGAGTATATCAATCCTTGTTAGCTATTTATACAACCCTTCTCATTGGCAGTAAATTGAGCAGGAAGGAATGGTTTATTGATTGGTTGTTGATGCAATGGGATCAAATATGAATCCATCTTCATCCTGAAGGGGAAATTTGTGGTTCCCAAGGTATGAGATAAGAATTCACTATGCCAAAAGATCATAGGAAAAAAAATGGAAACATTTCATATTTTATCAAATTATCAGTTACATTTTCTGAAAACATCATAACAGCCTATTTCTGAGTTTTGATTGCAATTTAAAGCATATCTTGTTGTTTTATATGTTTTTTTGTTTGCTTTTAGCTGTGTCCTTGGCTCTTGCTTTAAATGGACTCTGCACGAACACTATTAAATTAATAGTGGGGAGGTAAGTCCTGAGTTTCGATATAGGTAGCCATAATGAATCTGGATGAAAATGACAAGCAAGAAGCTTGCTTTGGAGAATACCCAACTCCTGAAAGACATTGGGTTGCTTTTCATCATTATTGCTACTATTATAGTACATGTTCTTGTAAAAGTGGAGAAACTAATGGGCAATTAAATGAAAACTGGTAAAATTAATGCTATGTAGATTGCTTAGACATATAGAAAATATTATGCAGTGCTTCAGATTAGATTAGATCACTTTAAATTAGATCACTTTGGAGCACCCAGATACATAATCTAGCATCTGTATACAATACCTTAATGAGTATTGTAATGGGAAAAAAAATACTCAGGATTCCTCCCCCTGCCCACACCGTGTGTAGGGAGCAGAACAGGAAATTCCACAAAAATGTTTAGGTTAAAGCAACTTCCCTTTTGCTTTACTAGGAGAAATGAAATCTTTTTATGGGAAAATGTAGAAGGAATTAATTTTAATTGCCTTCTCCATAAACCCAGCTCAGTTGAAATCAGTTCATTGCATGATACCAATATGAATCCTCTTGTTTTCTTCACCTTTTAAAAGTGCCTCGTGTGGTCTTTTCCACAAGATTGAAAAAGCCAATTAAGTTTTGAAAATGGTCTTCTCATATAAGCCCTTTGGTTTAACTCTAGGCGGTTAGACTGCTTTCATGATCACAATGCTTTGGATGAAAATAACTAATTAATTTCCCTCAGCTCTTTGTTGCTCCATGGAAAGCAGGGGGAAAAAGGGGGAAAAAAGAGCTTCCCCAGCAGAAATAGTCAGCTTAGTATAATGATCACTTGGAGGCTTTACTAATGACTGCTCTTCCATACCAAATGTTCCTGGGGTTTCTTGCAGGCCGCGTCCCGATTTCTTTTACCGCTGCTTTCCGGATGGAATAATGAACTCTGAAATGCACTGCACGGGTAATTCAGATGTTGTGTCCGAAGGGAGGAAAAGTTTTCCCAGCAGCCACTCCTCCTGTAAGTTGTTTTAAAAGATGTTGTTCTTTGCCGTGATTCTTCCTTCTTCCAAGGCGATATAGGAAAGAGAAGACATGTGTGAGGTAGACAGAGAGAGTGCCACCAAATTGAATGGTGGAAGCACTGAATGGGGCAATGACACAGAGTGGAAGGGCTTATACACTTTTCTCACTGTGCTGCGTATGATTTTGTGGTTGTTTTTAAAAGTGAGTTAAACCCAGAAAAGTCAAAGACACTGGAGATATTTGAAGGAGGAAAGAAAAAGCATCAGTCTTTGGCCACAAATCTCTCTCTTGATTTGGAGGAAAAGTAGAAATATTGTGAATCCTATGCGGTCTGGGTCAGAAATAACAACTCAGATATAACTGCTTCTGCTTCTGGTGACTTTCCATTGAAAGTGTTGGATAAGACTGATATACATCCTGAGGGACTTACTAGATGTAATAGCCCTTTCTGGAAGAAAAGGAAGCAGCCACAGTCAAGAGGCCTTTCACACATATTTATCTAGTGTGCTAGTTGTACCTATTCCTAGATCAGGAATTCCCTTCAGGTGACTGGTACAGGTAGTCCATGACTTACAACAATTCATTTAGTGACTGTTCAAAGTTACAAGGGCATTGAAAAAAAGTGGCTTATGATTGTTTTTCACAATTATGACCATTGTAGCATCTCCAGGGTCACGTGATCAAAATTATGACCATTGCAGCATCCTCATGGTCATGTGATCAAAATTCAGATGCTTGGCTCTACTAACTCATCTTTATGACAGTTGCAGTGTCCCAGGGTCAAGTGATCACCACTTGTGGCTTTCCGAGAAGCAAAATCAATGGGGAAGCCAGATTCACTTAACAACTGTATTACTAATTTAACAACTGGCACAATTCATTTAACAACTGTGAGAAGAAAGATTGTAAAATGGGGCAGAACTCACTTAATAAACGCCTCGCTTAGCAACAGAAATGTTGGGCTCAATTGTGGCTGTAAGTTAAGGACTACCTGTTGTTGCTTGGATTTTCTGTGCTGTTTCTCAGTGATTAGTTGTTGCTTGATTTTCAAATGGAAGTTTCCCACTTGAGTCATTTGGAATCAGGCAGCCTCTAAACAAAACAAAATCTACAAGGCACCTGCACAATATGTGAGGCTACAATTCTAATGCTGAAATGTTTACCTAGCCTTTATTTAGTATTAATTTTTGCTTTTAAGTCTTTTTAAATCGCTAAACATTGTTGGTCAGTTGTTGTGAATACAATGTATTCTAGGTTGTGTAGGATTTTTATGATATGGGCACGCACTTTCCCAGAATTCCTCCCCATTCCAAAGAATCTGTTTTTGAAGGATAACTTTTAAAGTAACAGAACAGGAATTTAATTAAAATAATTGAGAAAAAATATGTCAAACACTTGCACTTTAATTTCAATTGATTTTAATGTTTTTATTTGAAGTCATAAAATATGTGTCAATGATATGACCATTGCTATTCTTAGTGGAAAAAGATATATCTAAGAACTACAGTAATATATGTATATCACTCTATTTATAAATGTATCTATGCATATACACATATACTATATACAGACACACACATAAACACATGATAATGATGTAGGCAAATGCCTAAGTTATGTATACTATATATGACAAATTATAAACTAAACAAATGCAAATGAATATCAGTACTGCATGTGTGATGCTCTACGACTTTTTTAAAAAGTCAGTTTTCTAAGTGTATTGCATATAAATGAGTAATAATCCACTTTTCAGAACGAAGTAAAACAGGATCACTGTTGTTGAGATGGCTGCAGTCCAGATTTACCAAAGGTTCTGGGTAAATTCCTTTAAATTCTCAGAACAAGTTGTCTCTTTCTGCCTCTGTCCACTTTGTTCTGATTCTCCCCACCAACAAACTATTGGCAGATTAACAAAAAAAACAAAAAAAATCACCATCATACAAGATTGTATAAAACTGAGTCTACTTCTTTTTGCAGTCCTAAATGCACACACAAGACATTAAGTAATAGAATATAATTTCTTTTTCAGCAAATAAGGTTGTTTTGTAATGGTTGATTTATACGTTCGCGTATGTATGTATACGTCATCAAACGAAGAAGTAACCTCTCTGCATTACATTATGAAAAGGTGTAATGTTTATGTAAAAGCACAATGTCATGTTATCCTAGGCAGCCCTGCTTGCAAATCCTTACATTAAACCAGAGATTTGGAGAAAGACATTGAACGGGTAGTTCCCCTTCTCTCCACTTTGCTCTGTTATGCAATGACCTTTCTTCTTATTGGACTTGCTCAAGATCGACAATGATTTTCCATTGCTGTTAATGAGATCAGGTGGTTAAAATCAGAGGGGTTGTGCCCTTTGCTTTATTGTAAGATAAAACTGACATAATTCCTGATCACATTGATCACCAGGCCAGTTTAAAAGAGCGTGAGACTCCTCAAAACTGCACAGCTGCACTTTTTTTGCATCCAAAGACAACCCATGAAGTGTACCTCCCTCACAATTAAAGAACACTATATCCTTTGTACAATATTTTTTTTAAATCGGTTTGTTGTTACTGTTGTTTTCTTTTTCCTTTCCTTGCTTTAGAAAATGCAGTAGAAAAATCTAGTTAGCTACTTACAAAAGAATAAAGGTTGCTATTATTCGCTATCCATTTCTTACATGAGTTAAAACAGCTAACTGCAGTTTTAAGCTTGGTTATTGTTCTCTCATGTTGGAACATAGAAAACATCTACTATGTAACAATTGTAACATGATGTCTGTTTACTGTACTGTCAAGGAAACTTTTAAGAAATATTGAAAGGATATATCTTTTGTGCGTTCATTGTCAATTAAGTAGCTGCAGTGTGAAGCTGCATTTTCTACTGAGTGTTTGATAGTATGTTTGATACGTTTTTGTGAAACAGTGCATAGTATTTAACTCCTTTGTCCTTTTTTCTGGTCAAGTTATGCCAAATATTATACATTGTCATCACAGGGTAGTTGTTGCAACCAATTAATAGTTCCATTGTCCACTTGAACATCTTCAGAAGAAAGCATTTTTTCTTCTTTTTGTTGATTGAGAGACACATCTATCTATTAACCGGATATAGGTGATTATAGAATTCGTCTATTTCTTTCTCTTCTTCTTTTTTAAAATGATTTTTTATTATACAATTTCCTTTGTTATATATAAAATTTCCATATCCACAATGACAGTATAGTATCTGGGTACAATTTCTTTTAAATTCAAATAACAAACCTTATACACACATTAATTATAACCATTAGTCTCTAAACCTATTCACCATAATCTTTGCTTATCCTTATTAAACAATTTCCATTATTTAATTAAACACTCTTTTCAGTTTTATCATATAATTAGTTAATATCAAACCTTATAAACATCACATTTATCACCATTATTCTTCATGTCTTCATGTATTTCCTTATCCTATTTATTCAACATTCATTATTTAATTACACACTTGCTTCATTTTTATTTACATATCCTTCTTAATTTTAAATTTCTAATTTCTGCTTCTATTTTCTAACAATTGATAAAATAATTCCCAAGTTAAAAAGTATTCTGTTTCCTCCTTATACTTAATCTTCAGAGTTAATCTATCCTTTTCAGCACATTCTAATATTTTCTTTATTACATTTTCCTCTGTAGGTATATTTTAATTTTTCCAATTTTGTGCATACACAGTTCTTGCTGCTGTTATCACATGCCATTTCTTTCTCTTCTTTACTTCTTGGACAAAATAATAAGTCTCCCCATTCCTGCCTAAATCTTCTTTAGAAACAAAAAACTTGCTTTTTAAGGGTAAAAGTTGCTGAACAGTTGATACAGATTTATAGTCCAGCTATTTTTGATATTTGCAAACATACATCACCCAAGCTTTTGAAAAAATTTGTTCTCCTTCCATTTTATTAACGAGAATTGTGCTAGCTTATTGTCTAATAAACCACATGGCTTCTGATCAACCAAATGGTAAATGGCCTACAAGAGAAAAACCTGCAGTAAATCACGCCATTTATTCCTGGCACCAATTCACAGTGGGGTTTGCGGGTTTTTTTGCAGGCTAATTATGACAGTATTAAATGACACTTTGTTTTATTTTGTCAGCCTGTTCCTATCATCTTGCTGCCTGAGAAAATACTGTCGTTTTTGTATTTTTATGCCCTCTTTTTTATATTGCTCAAATGAGCAGGAAGACAATTAGCAGACTACACATGAAATAAAGTAGCAAACAACAGCTGACAAAAGAGTGCAAAGCATGACAAAAGACCTAATTTTGTACTGTCAGTCATTTCACAGTTACTGGTTATCAGCCTTGTTGGCTGTAAAAAAAAAAACTACGTTTAGGAATAAAACAAAAGTGTTTCAAAATGAATATGGTTGCCTCACTAATTCTTTCCCCTCCCAACCACCTGGTAAAATATGTTAAGCAAGCTTTTTGTGGTTGAAAGTGGATGTAAATTTGATCTCCTAATCCCTGTTTACCTATTACAGCACTTCTGGATCTTTAATGTCCAGCATTTTCTAATGCAATTTTCTTATCTGTAGATTTTTTTTGCATGTACATGTAGGTGAATTCTTGGCATCAAGTGCTATGATCTGCTGGTATTTATTCTCCACTATGCATTTCCAGCTTTTAAAAATGGTGGTGTATTTACTCATTATTTCACAAATCTACACATACACACAGACACACACACAAACACACACACACACACATTTCAGATACCTGTCCATGAAGTTCATTGCATCTATTACTGCTTTTGAGCAATATCTCTCTAAAACCAATACACATTTTATGTAGCTGCTAGAAGTAAGTTGTAGCAGACAAACCTTTAAGCCATAAGAAATTAAGACTTCTAGAACTAGATGATTCTGTTATTTGGAGATGTAAAACATCCTATATAGAGCCTTGGTGGTGCAGTGGTTAGAGTGCAGTACTGGAAACTACTTCTGCTGTCAGCCAGCTGCCTGCAGTTTGGCAGATCGAATCCCACCAGGCTCAAGGTTGACTCAGCCTTCCATCCTTCTGAGGTCGGTAAAATGAGGACCCAGATTATTGGGGGCAATATGCTGACTCTGTAAACCGCTTAGAGAGGGCTGTAAAGCACTATAAAGTGGTATATAAGTCTAAGTGCTATTGCTACTGCTATCCTGTTGCAGTTCCTTGTTTGGAACCTCCTATATCAAAATAAAAGCACTTCGCTTCAGATTCCACAATACCCATCTTCTCATATCAACCTCAATTAAGTTTTCAGAGTACTATTAATGAATTGGGTTGCTCTCTGGTTCTTTATTTATTTATTAAAGCATTTATATGGACCAGGTCATATGGCTCTGGACAAGAAAAAAATTATAACCAACCCCTTACAAATATCATTAAAAAATAAAATGGTGATCAGAACTAATATTCTTTTTAGCTCATCAGCTGGGGACTTGGAACATCCTGATTCAAGGCGCCAGCCAGGTCTAATTGCCCAACAATATTCTGGTGTGAAAATAGCATCCAAAGCACAGGGGCCACCACAGAGAAGGCATTCTTCCTGAGATGACATTCTCTGAAGGAACCCAGAATGTGTCCTCTTTATGGCATCCAGATGTCAGATTGACATACAATAATGCAGTATGATGTTGTGCAAAAGCTCCTCCTCCTCCTCCTCCTCCCCCTCCCCCTCCTCCTCCTCCTCCTCCTAAATCAGAGCTTATTAAACAAAATGAGAAGATTTTTTTCTTAGCTTCCAGCACTATTTTTTGAAGGATAGGAACAAGGCAGAGACTTCTGCAAAAGATTGATATTCCTTGGCCTCATTTATCTAGAGATGCATCGAGCAAAGGAAGGTATAGTGCGTATTGCAAATGTAGATGGTTCTTTCAGAGGACATATTTCTTTTTCTAAGCAACAGCATAGGAAAGGGAAGGGACAGTTAACTTTTACTAGGAGTGTAAATTTAACTATTGAAGAGAAGGTTGAAAAGACTGGATAACCACTTGTCTTGAATGGGTCTCCTGGTTGAGCAGCGGCTTGGACTAGAAGATGTCCAAGTTCTGTTCCAGCTCTATTCTGATTGGGTTTTAAATTAGGCCAGGGACTGCATGAAAGTAAACTGTGAGTGATACGTTCTTATATGATATTAATTGAAAATAATCATGAAAGGATTTCTGTGGTTTGTTGCAAGAACAGCCAAGAGGGAATGGCTGAGCTTCCCCAAAGTAAGGCAGAATTTATCAGACTCCTGACTTACTGGTACACGTTAAGGTGCTTAATGTTTTATGATGTCGTTAAGGCTCTAATCCTATACTCATTTACTTCATAATGATAACTGTATTGAACTTGCTTCTGAACTGACATGTTATAGGGTGTGTTGTTAGGGCTATTCAAAATATGATGAGATGTGGTATTAAACTCGAGGCATTTCAAATTGAGATTGATTTCATGCCAACAAAATATTGGTAATGGAGATAACTATTTAATTCTCTGCATCATTGTCTGGTTTCCTATATATGATTTAAATTAAATAAGACACTCACAAGGAATTGGCAGTTTTTCAGTGTTCTTTAGCAAAATAATTAAATGATCTCTTCCCCAAAGTCTGGTGGCAGGTTCAAGTAATCAATGACATTATATCAATGCCAGGCCAAGAAGATTTTTTTTCCCCCATAAGGGTGGTGTGTGGCTTGAATCTTGCAGGGTAATTTATCTTCCAAAATGTCTTGCCCTTTGAATATTTACTAAAGTGTTTCTATTGGACAAAAGTCCCCTGTTAAATATAATCTTGGCTTTAAACAATGGTACGCAGAAAAAGTATATGGGAAATAAAGTCTTCTAAAGAGGCTTGGGGTTTTTTGCAAGCCATATCACCCAACCAGATGCCCATTGATAAAAGATTGGAAATTAAATCAGAGCAGCTATTTTTCTTAACATCATCCTGCTCTTTGTTACTATAAATAGATTACTGTTCTGAGCAATTGAAGAACTATTTGTCAGTGCATCAATTTTGGAATTTCCTACTAGTAATGAATGCATGATTTCAAGCACCAGCTGCTACTTGCGAAGGTTGCAAAAACAACGTTTATTTCCAGAAGAACGTTGAAAGTGACCTAAAACTACATTTAGTTCTTTTAGCCCACACATTTAATCCCACTTATTTCTGCATAACATCCAATTAAACCAGTCTTTATAATTGTGAATTCTGGGATAATTGCTTTCTTATAACTGTTTAAGGTGTTGAATAATATGAGCAATCTAAACTTTCACTGCAAACCACTTTAGAGCTTTTAAAATAGGATGCAATGTTTTAACAAAGTGAATGTATGGCAATAACGAAAAAGACTGTCCAATTATTAATAATCAAGACACATTGCATCTAGTTGGAGGTGCTTTTTGGTTGATTCACATATTTTATGTATATTGTATGTGCTGCTGATATTTTTCCATACCTATTTGCATTTTTTGGGAAATGTAAAAGCAGGGGTGTAAAAGCTTAGAGCCTTTTCCATTGAGGGAAAGGAGAAATGGACATGCTTTCTGGACACAGAGCACTGATTGACACTTAATTGGAAAAGCAAAAAGCATTTTGAAAGCCGCAGCACATCCTACAATAACCCTGGCTAAGCAGAGTAATCCATGATGCAACATTTATTACAGGCTCTCATGCACTATAGTTAAAAATAATTGCTATCCTTACCCTCCATTAATCTGTTTAATTCTTAATAGCTATCAAAGCCAAAGGCCTTATTCACATTTGAATTCATCCCATTTTATTTGTTTGCACCATTAATAAAATATGACACAGTCTCTAAGTCTTGGTGTTATGGATACTTTCATTTCTGGATATCTTGCAGCTATTTTAGATTATAAGATCTGAGAACTCAGTAGGGGATTTGATCATACAATCTAAAGAGAAGCCTCTGTGATAAGTTTGCAAAAATGGATTGGACAGATGATGAAATTTAACTTTGCTTTCATTTACAGAGGAAAATGAGAAAAAAAGGATCACCATGCATAGGTTCTACCTGAAATTGAAAAACATTGACTGGAAATTGCCTGGCTGAATTAGTGAAGATATTCAAATAGTATACACAATGCATTTTCCAAACCTTTTTAATTAACTTCTGTCATTTTAAAAACTCTAGCAATAATTTGAGTTTCTCTGCTGCTTATCTTTCTATTACAAGTAATCGGAAAGCAACATACTAGAAAAGTATTGCAATTTTCTCCTGGCTGGGTTCAGGGTCCATTTGATAAGTGTTAATAAGTCCTTGCAAGTCATTTCTGAACTGGCTCCTGGGTTTGGTGTTTTTTACACATCATTCTTTCCTTCTTACCAAATTATTCTGATATTTATTTACTCATTTAGCGTACAGCATATTCTCCTGTATTTGCTATACATGCTAGTAATGGTAATAGGTATCAATTGTTGGGATGAGGAGAGGGATAGGAAGTAAATGATAATGTACTTGTATTTGTGTCATGGCATCATCACCTGTGTAGCATTATATAATTGGTGTCACCATAGTTTGATACACTCCATTAGTAATGGTAATTACAACTGAAGTCATTGATAGCTGACATCTGGCCTGTATAACAAATGAGACCTAAAAGAGAATCCCAGCAAAGTTTTGGAAACTAGAAGACTTAGACTTCAGGGAGAGGCCTGGGAAAGAAACTCCAACACCAAAACTCAGAGACAGGCATTTTCTCAAAGTTCCATTTTATTTGAGTTGTCATATACTGGCACATCTGGGAAAACCTGAATCTGAGAATTCTGGGTTTTCTTCCAATAATTAAAAATCACAAAATCCATCCCCTGTATCCATCACAATTCCCAATCACCATCCGTTCCAATTTGAGGCATCTCTTAAACCATTCCTCATCTAGGTGCAGGAATAATTGACTGTAAAGAAGAATGCTATTGTGTCTAACTATAAACACTCTACAGAATTCCCCCTCCCAATTTCCCAGGCACAGGCATAGCGTATCATTCTATGGTACTAATATGGCTTCCAAAGCTGACACTGGCAAAATAAGATGTCTCTGCAAAAAACATAGCCAATGACTGCAGCAAAGGTAAAAAAATTGATGAGTATGTTAGTTCTTTGGAACCTTTCTAGATTAGGAGAGAACAGGAGATCACCCATATTGCTTTGATGGTTGCTCCTTGCAAGGCATCTGCAGGACAGTTGTCTTCCATGGGGTTGAGTTCCAGGAGACAAAGGGAAGAGCCATCTTGCTCAAAATTGTAATGGAGCCTTTTAAAGGACACTAAGTTCACAAACCTCACTTTCTCATTATTTTCTGAAATTGCCTAGCAACCCTCTTAAAACTTAGACAGATAAGTTTGAAAAGTTGCCCAAGGAATTTAATTTCCATTCTGAAAATGGAACAATTCATTACAATTTAGGAAGTTAAAGAAATTGAAATAAATAGCAAAAAGCTTGATCTCAGATTTTAATCTCAGAAAGTTGCAGTAGATTAAGGGTCTAATTAAATTTGGAATATTGACTCTTGCTTTAAGATTTTGGAATTAACTGTAAAAATAAGTAGTGCTTGTGGGTTATTTTGATTAACATAGTTCATAAAAAGATAAGTAACACTATAATTTTAAAAACGGGACACTAGAGTCAGCTAAAGAGTCTAAGTGAAAAAAAAGTACAAGCCGACTCAAGTCTTATATCAATATTTGAATGAATGAAAGACTGTTAGAAATAAAAAGGAAAAGGAAGGAAAATAAAGTTAGTTTATTTCATCAAGGTTAAAATAAGATTTTATTTGCAAAATTCTAGCAAATCTTTACAGATTGACATTGGGATTAAAAAGTTGATGTTTTATGGATTTGCTAATAGTTGAAGAATGAGATATGGGATTAAGAAATATCTACCTGTAACCTTATATATTACTCTATTTAGTAATATAGAAGTTTCTAAATTTGTATATATTAGTTAAGAAGCTTGACATATTTACATATTTTTTAATCACATTCTTTTCTCTTTTTCTTGTACTTTTTATTTTTTAACTCTTCTTTTTGTTTCTTTAAGTTTAGGTTGCATTAGTTTTTATTTTTAGTAATACAAATCCATAATCACTTGGAAATTATAACTCTTATATGCTTTCTTTGTCTTTCAATCAGAGGTTTTCAAGAAATGCACATACTACCTGACTGGAAAGTCATTAACTGAATGATAAATGTTCCTTTTCTCCCCTTTGAAACAAGATCCATTTTCCTGTTTGAAAGCCACATGGTGATTTCCATATAGGACAGTAAATTCTTTAAAATTAAATTTCACTATATTTTAGTTGCTTATATTTAGTTGCTTTTTAAAGCTAATTTTCTAGCAGAATGACTGTCCAAACATTTTTTTTTAATGGATATGTGTGTGTCGATTTCTTTTCATTGTCTTACAAAAAGCTGATCTGTTGTGGTCTGTTGGCCACTGGCCCCTCCAGCAGGCAAATCAGATGAGGAGGAGGCGTGAGAGTCAGGATCAGCATCAAGACAACCTGAGACCTGGGGGGGGGGAGAGGGAATGGAGCTGGCAGAGAGAGAGAGAGAGAGAGAGTGAGAGAGAGAGAGAGAGAGAAAGAGTGAGGGGTGGAGCCTGGGCCATCTGTCAGCCCTTGGGTGGAGAGTCAACAGCCCCCAGGTCTGGACGCGATTGATGGGGAAGAAGAGGAACAGTTGGGTCCAGTGCCTGATGTGCAGATGCGGAGAAGGCAGAGAAGAGAAGAGCAGTGGAAATTCAAGAACTTGGGAAGGAAGAGCCACTGCTGCTAGCGAAACTCCACCCTAACTCTGGGGATAAGAGGCAGAGGGCAGAGATGAATAGATGTGGCAGACAATTATTCATCTCCTGGCTGGCTGGACTTGTTAGCCTGCATTGAGAGACTTTGCTGGGACTGCTGGCACTCCTAATAAAGGAAATTTTGAGTCAACTTCAGGGTTTTTGATGTGTTTGGAGAGCTGGGTCAGAACATGATGAAATAGAAATGGAATAGATCCCATTGTACAAAAATTAGTTGACAGCTTGAAGTCATGACCAATGAAATGACTTTCAGTGAAGTACTAGTTGGAGAAAACCCAAATAACAAAAAATGATCCACCATGCTTTATAAATTATTATGGCCAGGTTTGTACATTGAGCTAAATCAATGTCTTCAAAAACACTGATTTAAGGTACCCGAGGAATCCTCAGTGTGAAAAATCAATCCAGAATTCATTAATGAAATAATTTCATGCACTTTGTTTTATTTAAACAAAATGTTACAATTAATGTTACACTAATAATTTCATGGGGTCATGTTGAAACCCCAAACGATTCTTATGGAACCCTGAGGTTTTAAGGAACACAGTTTTAATACTATGGAGCTAAACCAAAATCAGTTTAGCATAGCATGTTGTGTGAACATATAATGATTGCTTCCCAGAATTTCTTATCAATGACAAGGCCCACCAGTCTCCAGTTCTCCCAAAAAAGCAGTAATAAAGCAATATGAAGGGAACATTGCCTTAATCTATATTGGCTGCATCTTGGTAAATATTTCATTTGCTGGAGGTCTTGCAATCCCTTTCTTTCTAATAAATTCTTGCTAAAGAGACTGAGAGAATCAAGCCTAGGAAAGAAATTACTTTTGGTGTCTGGTAGAGGCCAAGAACCTAACAGCCATATTGTTAGATTTATTAGCCCTTTTCATTGTTCATCCTGGAAAAAAAAATCTAAATTCACAAGGTAAATAGCAAATATGAAGAATGCCTCTTCGAAAGAGAATAGATCATTTAGCACATTCAGCCAGAATGGGGCTATTGAGATGACCCCATCCCAAAAGGAACCCAGAGGGGATATCTGCTTCTCTAGATATATTGCTCCATGATAGGCCCTTCTTTGTCTGAGATTTGAATGGGATTACCCATGGAGACCAGTGGCAGAGATTTGAATAGTTGCATAAGAATTAGTTCTATGAGATAGAATAGAATATAATTCTTTAATAGTGTGATTGGACACCCAAGGAATTTGTCTTGTGCAAATATTCTTAGTATACATAAAAAAGATACATTTGTCAAGAGTCAAGAATCATCAGGTACAACACTTAATGATAATCATAGAGTACAATAAGCAATCAAGTCATACTAGGAAACAGTCAATATAGATCATAAGAATACAAGAGACAAAGTTACAGTTATACATGTGGGAGGACATGGATGATAAGGAGTGATGAGAAGATTAACAGTAATAGTAGTACAGACTTTGTAAATAGTTGGACAGTGTTGAGGGAATTATTTGTTTAGCAGAGTGATGGCTTTTGGGAAAAAATTGTTCTTGGGTCTAGTTGTTCTGGTGTGCAGTGCTCTATAGCATTGTTTTTTTTAGGGAAGGAGTTGAAACAGTTTATGTCCGAGATGTAAGGGGTCTGTAAATATTTTCACAGCCTTCTTTTTGACTTGTGCAGTATATAGGTCCTCGATTGAAGGTAGGTTGGTAGTAATTGTTTTCTTTGTAGTCCTAATTATCCTCTGAAGTCTGTGTCTGTCCTGTTGGGTTGCAGAATCAAACCAGACAGTTATAGAGGTGCATTTGATAGACTCAATAATTCCTCTGTAGAACTGGATCAGCAGCTCATTGGGCAGTTTGAGCTTTCTGAGTTGGTGCAGAAAGAACATTCTTTGTTATGCTTTTTTGATGATGTTTTTGATGTTAGGTGTTCATTTTAGGTCATGTGATATAGTAGAACCTAGAAATTTGAAGGTCTCTACTGTTGATGCTGTGTTGTCTAGTATTATAAGAGGTGGTAGTATGGGAGGGTTTCTTCTAAAGTTTACCACCTTTTCTATGGTTTTGAATATGTTCAGTTCAGATGTTTTGTTTAAGCATGGAATTAAGATTGGCACGGCATGTTTCTGGTTTTTATAATTTTGCTAATTTCAGGGAGCCTTCAGAAGTCAACCATTTAGAAATGTTCCTTGTTGATAATAAAAAGAAAAATAAAGGAGGAAAAGGCTTTATTTATGTTGCCTAGCTGCTTTAAATATTCATTGGTTGCTTTTGTCTTGGGGTGATGTATACTGATGTACAGTTTTTGGTTTTCAGTTTTCCTTTATCATCGTCTACACTGAAGAACAGTCCTGATTCATAAGTGGGAATCTTTATCACACATACTTAGAATAGTCGGTTAGTGAGCTAAGACTTTTTGAATGCAAGGTTTGTACGTTACCATAGTGTTACATTTGTTCTTTTTATTTGTTCTCCCTTTACTGAGGGGGTAATGCATACATGGTCTGCATGTGTGCAGTATTTTTACTCAGATGTTAACTGCCACATTATCCTGTACTGTTCTTTTTCAAAAAGGTGGCAAGTGAAGGACAAACTATTTCTTACAGTAATTATGCATACCCCACTTTCACAGTTGAAGACTAGCCAATGACAGTATCTGCTTGTTCAGATACTGTGGATGGCACATGTGTAACATATTTCTAATTCTTAACAAGCTTCTGTAAGCTCCATGAAGTGCAAAACCTGAAAACGGAAGAAATTCTTTATAGGAAACTGCCTTCACGCAGATGGATTTTAAGTCTTTCTGCAGCCAGCTGTATTAATCTAGGTTTAATTATCACTTGTCAGTTGCTTTTTCTTATGCTCCAATTTATCCTGAGAATGTGAAAAGTTAAAAGATTGCCCTTTTGGAGCTGTCATGTCACTCTATAATAACATACCAATATATTTGATTCTTTGTTCCTTTCAACAGTGAACATTACTCTTAAGATACCAGTCTGGTAGTGGAAAATTCACAAACAGAATCAAGGTTAAGTATTTAACAATATTGAAGTCAGTCAAGACATGGCCATACTGCTTCCATTTCCTGTGCCTCTGCACAGTATGAAGCAGCTTGACATCTAGCCAGAGATCCAAGAAGCTTCATTATCATTGTGATCCCAGACTTGACCATGTATAAAGGGGAGGGACAAGATCGGTTTAGGAGTCAGTCATGGGGATCTGTCAGGTCTGCCTCCATTCAAATCCTAAGAAAGAAAACCCACAAGTCAATGGATTTAGAGAAGAGGTACTTTTACTAAGAATGAACTGAGAGCAGCAAAAGCAAGGCAAGATCTGGGAAAAATCCACATGAAAGTTATGCATTGAAAGTAACCCCAAATCCACCCCCCCCCATGGTCCAGCCCAGAAAGACCAATTAGTATTCAATATGATGTTATGGGAAAACTTTTCAGCAGATGTATGCTGGGAGCCCAAGATAGTTGGCCTTGGAAAAGTCCAAAAAACTGCACTCAGTTGATGGGTACAAACCTCCCTTTCAATTCTCATAGGAGCTTCATGACAGCTACTTCACACCAGCTCACTTCCCCATTCCAAATGCCAAAACTCTGCTCCCTGTTTCTATGGTAACCGAGGGCAACCAAGCTGCAAACCACATGCTGGAAACCCGACTGACAGCTGCAGTGGAGAAGCATTAACCCAGGTCAATTCTGGGAGAATACTTGTGACCTTCGTCCAACAGGAAGAATAGATGGTTATAAACCAATAAAGAATCAGATTTAGTCTAATAGTAAAAACAAATATAAATGGCATATCAGGAAAGTCCCTGGGTATGTAAAAAGCTTTAAGTATTGAGAAAACAGGCTCATGGGACATCTCATCTTTTTGTACTGATAGATATGTCTAAGGATGCCATCAGATGATGGATTGAGAATGTTGAATTTCATAATATTGTAAAACTATACCAGCCTTCACCCCTTTAGAGATGCACAAGGAGTTCCCTTTTCCCATGCAAAATACAATCTTTCACCTACTTTAAGGTATCAAAGGTATTTCTGTGGAACCTCTTTTTGCCTTACCCTCAGTAATCTTGGATGAGAAATTTAATAAATTTACAGTCTGGTTTTTCCTCTTTCATTAAAACTCTTTTTTCCCCTCTTTCATTCACCTGTCATTCCTGATGGAATTCATACAAATTATGATTTGGTAGATAGAAACCTCAAAGTCACACTTCAACTATGAAATTTTGTATGGTTTTATATACATTTATTCATGTAGCATGAATTTGGCTAGCCATTCTACATGCTATACTTCTACTTATGGATATGTGCAATGCGATCAGGGTATTTGTGTTGATTACTTGAATTAGAAATTTTAACTAGTCTAAGACCCCAATGAAGTTTTGATGTTTTATAGCTGAGAAAGTGAGGTCAAAGCTCAGCCCAAGAGTCCAGTAGAGGGGAACAAGGGAGAGGGAACTGAGGCAGCAAACAAACTAGAATGGGGAAAGTCTTGATTGATTAGACAATTAGGAAAGACTAGGTTGGTCATTATTTTAGACTATTCATTTGAACAGTGGATAATCTATCAGTGCTCTCAGTGGAAACAAGGTAAGTCAAATAACTTATATATGCCAATGTTACCATGCAAACACCACAATATACATACTTGTGTTAGACATTGGGAAGGAAGTGCATAATGTTGACATGTGAACATTTTAGCTTCATTACATTTTGCAGCAGATGCCACTGTCATGATCCACTGTCAAAAGGCTAGCCACTTTCAACTCAAAGTTTTTAAACTTGCCCTGGTTAACTGCTCGTTCAGATAATCATTCCATTCTCAAAAGAATTTGGGTTACTATGCAACATGGGGAAAAATCCACAAGGCATGTCAACAGATGGTTTTGTTGAGGTTTTTGCAACCCAGTTGATATCCTAAGCCAAGATCAGCCACCTGGATAGCTTTGTGTAGTAACCACCTTATTTTACAAATGGAAAAGGAATTTGTCTTTCAACAAGACAATTACTAAATGACTCTTCTGGAAACATGATTTCAGTCAGATAGCTTTGTTATGCCTATTGTGATATCTTGACTTTTGGGTTGAGTGTGCAGTGATTTTGAAACCAAAACCTATCACTTATTTTTGAAAGACTCTTTATCCTAGAGCTGAAGATTGGGATATTGTTTGAGATATTGTCTTTGTACATTGTGTATTTCTTTCATTTTGAACAGGGGAGCTTATCCTTCAGGTTTCTTTTGCTTTTATTAAACTATTGTGTATGGTGTGGTTATTATAGTCATTATTTTTAACTACCACTGTTGTAGATCAAAGCCTTCATTAGAAGAAATTTAAAATACACGATTTAATCAATATATTTTGTTATAATTGCAATGACAATAGTTTTTATGTCTTTTGCTTTTAGAAGCAACTTCTGTCTGATTTTTTTAAAGGGCCGCTTCTTTATATTCCAAAAGATTATAGTCCCGTGCAGAGAAACTCAGTTTCTTTCCTTCTTTCTTCTTACATTCATGATGCTCGCATTAATGTAAAATTGAAAATTGGTGCTTTAATAAGGTTAGTTTATCTGTTGCTCCTTTCTCATTTAGTTTAATAAGGAAGCTTTCTAAATGAACTTATTAGATCCCATTCTGTATTGTTTACTATTTCTGTTGCCAAGGTTGGCAAAACAGTAGGGAGTAATTGAAATCTTTGGAATGTTATTGCTGTACCCAATCCAAGATGAACTTCAATCATTAACCCCATAATCATTTAGAAGAGTAGAAACAAATATGATCTTATTTTGCTAAGCAGAAAGGAACGATGGATCGATGCATTGATGCTTGTCTTATTTCTCACTCATTCTTTAATACTGCTGGCAACATGCTGTAAACATATCTATTTCCTTGATGCCATATAGACCACTATCACACAATCTACATTACAGCAGTGTAAAATAACAGATTTTCAGATCTTTCTCAGGCTTAGTACCTCACTGTCCTGTAACAAGTAATTAGTGTTATCTTGCTCTGTCCTCAACTGAAACAACTTCTCCCTAGATACAAGATAGGGCTTAATTCTACCTGCCTTTAAAAAGATATTAAGATGTGATTGCCCTTCCATTCCAAGGCATTAGGAGACACTCGCATGGAATTCTCTTTTCATAACTTGGTTGTGGTGCTTGGTTGCCATTTTGTATTCAGTGCCTTATATGTTGTGTATGTTTTAATATTACATGAAGTTTATGTGGGACTTCAGTTTATTCTTCCTTTTTTGTTGGTGTAGATTTCGCAGAGCCACACTATTAGAGTTGAACAGCCATATGGATTTAGTAAATAAAATAAAATACATCTATCAGTTTGGTAGAAGACATTTTGAGGAAGCAGAATGCCTGGACGCATCCCTCTTCTAATAGTTCATCAAATAAAACTGAGAATTATAATGGCAAGTTCTCTGCTCTGGGGCTTTGGTCTCATCTAGGGCTGGAAGACAAAGTTCCCCATTTATAGGCATTATTGTCACAACTTATATCAGTTCCATCTAGTATTAGTAATTGTATGAAATATAATTAAAATGTATGTATCCTTAGTAATAATTCCCCATTGGGAATTATCCCATTGGGAAGTATTCAGTGAGTAGAAGGAAAGATATGGAAATGTGGAAGGAAAAGGATGTTCATGATTGCAGGAAAGTATTCCCACTCGTGACTGGACAGATATATTACAGAGAAACCTTGCATAGAAACCTTGTCCCTTCCCACGCATTATTAAATGCATGAATGCTTGATCCCAGTGCCAAGTAATAGCCTATAAAATCACTCAAAATGTTTTAAAATTCATTCCAGCAGTAAACATCTCAATAGTCTGAAATCCTTTGATCTGCATGAATGGTCAAGTATGTGTTTGTATATGTTCATATATGAATCATTTCATGGAATGAGTACATTCAAATCATAGCTAAATGCAAAACACATTACCATCATCTTACACAAGAGTTAAATACCAATATTAACACAGTAAAAGACATTTATGTCTCTGTTGGATTGTAGCCAATGGATTTTGCCTTTTTGGTTTTTCACAGTGTTAGATTATTTTATCTCAGTCAAAGGAAAGAAAAAGATTGTGTCTTCCTTGTTACACTCTTGAAAACCTTACCTACTGTGTAATACACAGCTTGTTATGTTTTCCCCAAAGATTAAAGGGACTGAGACAAGAGGAAAACATTTTTTGTTGTTTGCTTGGGTCAATAAATTGTTGCCTTGCAAGTAATTTGTAACTTTGTGCCATTCTCTATTTATTTGGTCCTTTGTTAATTTGCTCCTTGGATTGAAAAATGTCATCAGTGAGAGAAAGAGACTCATAATCTAGCATAAAAGCATGGGCAATCTGAAAACAGTCTGCAAAGCACTGTTCTGCCAAGAACCATTGGCAATAATGTGTATCCATTTAATATGTGCATTAAATACCAGCTGTGGAATAGAAGGTGAGGACAGGAACTCGGCAGTCCAGGATTAGAGATCCTCTTTTGGTCCAAAAAGATAATTGTACTACTAGACTCTTTCCTATTAGACTAAGAGCCTCTTTCTTCAAAACTATACCAATGTATCTCAAGTGTTTCACAGGAATTGGCTTCAATCCCTGTGAATCCTGGTGCAAGATGTTCCATAGTGAGCCAGATTCATTCAACCTTCTCCTTTCCAATCCATGGAAAGACAAGATTATTCTTGGATGACAGTCCATAATTGGAGATTCCCATTCCTGAATTATATAACAATGTCTACCACTGCAAGGGTGGACAAAATCTAGATTTTAGACCCCCCCCCCCAAGAAACTACTGCAAGGTCCAAAGATTAACCTCAGCTTTAGCAGTTGATTCCAGTCTAATTGGTTTTCCTATCCTGCAATAATGCTTGGAATCCTGAAGAACAAACAAATGATGTAATATGTATGATGTACAAAAGAAAATATGCACCCCATCTGAAGGTTTTAATATAATGCCTTCCAAGTAAGATGCTCAGTACTGCAGAGATATCATTGGCTATTTACTTTGGCTATCCTACCTAATTTTCTTGGTAACCAAAAAAGTTGAAAACATTTTTGAATATGGGGAGCGGAGAATAGAATATACAGACTATCCTGCACTATTATTTTTTGTCTCTGTGGCAGATGCATAGTGTAAAGTTGTACTTATTTTCAACAACAACTTAGAAATCAGTTGTGGAATATGATTGGTTTTGCAGACACAGGCAGTAGCTGGAAGAATTAAGGAAAAATTAAATAAAATGCTCTGTACAACCAGGTTTGCCATCTGCTATTTTTTTCCCCTTGACTTCTATGGTTTAGAATTTTAGTGGAAAAAAGGATTTATATAACTAATTTACTGAATTAATACATTTTTCATATCCAGTGTTCCAATAAATACATTCCAGTACAGTAAATAGGAAAATTCATTTATTTTTCCTTTGATATTTTATATATTTATAACTTGCAGAAGCCTTTACCCTTATCAAGAGGAAAGTGGGAGGAAAATGGGAATGAGCTAACCATTATGGTATCATTAAAACATTTGTGACCTTAACTGTTGATTTGTGTCAGCGAAAAGGCTATGAAAGCCAACATTTGAAACCATAATCTTTTTAAAATATCTATTTCAGTAAAATTAGCTGCATCCAAGTCATTACTGACTTCTCACCTATAAATTATATTTCTCTCATATAGAAAACCAATCTCTTTTTATGAGATCCTGTGATATTCCCATAAAGTGAGCACATGCGTTGATTATCCTGTGATCAGTGATTTCTTTTAACACATTTTAATGTTTGATATATTACATTATGAAACAAGTACATTGTTATTAAAATTGAGAATACTGTTTTCAGTTTACAGTATCAAGAACTCAGTCTGTGAATTGCATCAATTTTAGCACTGAGTCATACATATACACTGGCTTTGTTTTTCCTTCTTTT
The DNA here is from genome assembly GCA_023653725.1 of Bungarus multicinctus. Taxonomy (NCBI): domain Eukaryota; kingdom Metazoa; phylum Chordata; class Lepidosauria; order Squamata; family Elapidae; genus Bungarus; species Bungarus multicinctus. The sequence goes on from CM042844.1 coordinate 61,957,306, forward strand.
CATATATGTTTCTGAGAGAATAGACTAAAGGGATAGATAGATAGATAGATAGATAGATAGATAGATAGATAGATAGATAGATAGATAGATAGATAGATAGATAGATAGATAGATAGATAGATAGATAGATAGATAGATAGATAGATAGATAGATAGATAGATAGATAGATAGATGGATAGATTGGTGGATGGATGGATGGATGGATGGATGGATGGATGGATGGATGGATGGATGGATGGAGATAGAGAGGGGGAGATAGATATAAAATACATATGTATATGTGTATGTTTAGATAGGTATATATGTATCTGTCTACCTGTCTATCTTACAAAATGGTGAAAATAGGAATAACTTTTCATGCTCAGATTTCTCAGAAATTTAAGAGTTGGTTTGGGCAATTAATTTTTACATTTCTTTGCTTTCATATCTGAATGAATACATCAATTTTCCTCTGCGTTAAAATGTAATATAGTACTAGGAGTTACAGGAGCATGGCATCAGATTGGAGAGGAAGATTTTAAGAAAAGAGGAAAACATAATGGAGAACTGATAGTGCTGTAACTAATGAAACTTTGTAATAAAAAATTCTAAGTTACAACTTTCTTAGTTGCAAGAATCAGTGATGAAAGAGATATTTTCCTGGTCAGCAGATACAGTAGTTTCTGAAATATTTGCATAATTAGGAAGTCCAAGTTCCAACTAATAAACCCAACCAATTCAGCAAATCTGAGGCTTTCTGCTTTCTCAAAGAACTGCTTTATTGAGTACATTGTTTTGGTATGAATGAAAACAAAACCAGCTCTAAATATTTCCTGTGGTTTCTGTATAATTAAAGAATAGATAATGCTCTTCTGCATTGTCACAGGTCACATTGTCCAATTAGGTGTTTTGGCGCCTTTTTAGCAACTACCTTCAGTCTCCAGCCAACCCCTATTGCGATGATCTTGATTCCCATGGGATAGTTTGTTGTTGCTCTCTGGTCTGATATTCTAGCGTTCCCCCCACCCACCAATGTGTGGCAAGCTGAGAAATGAAAAGATGCCATTTCAAAGTTGACATAGCAATAGTCTGCAGAAGGTGAGTCTGCATTTCAGCAGCTGAAATATGTATTAACTAAGTTGGGAGTTAGTACCATCTTGCTACATAGTCAGGAAGACAAATGACAGACTTCACTTTCTTTCCCTAAAAAGGCATGTTCACAGGTTGAGTATGAAGCTTTGGAATGTGTGTGGGCTATTTTATGTTTTAATGCTTATCTTAGGGATGTCCATTTGTTGTGCTAAGGCATCATAAACCACTCATATGCATGTTTCAACAATTTTTGCCACCTGATGATCTTGTTGTCAGGAGTGTGTTCATCAAACTATTGATGAGTTATCATTAGAATAATGGCCTTGCTTCTTAGCAAGATACCTATTCACAATATTTCATCATATTGTTCAATCCAACATATGGTTGAAAATAATTTCTATTCCACAATGACCATTTAAGCACTTTGCTGTTGGATGTTCTGTACGAGGTGATATCATGCTGCAAGGTGAATAGTGTATTATACCTGAATCTAAACTGAGCAAATTGTTAAAAATGGCTCATGAAACATATCAAAGTCTGGTACAAGAAGACAGATTCTGCATATTATACAGACTTGCGTGTGGACTTACCTCTCCATCCTTATTGCGTCCGCGGAAAACCGCCCAGCCGCCCTGTTTAGGGTGACCCGCTCCCTTCTAGAGAGGGAAGCGTGGGAGGATCCCTTACAGGGACAGGCTGAGGAGTTTTCTAGTTTTCTGCAGGATAAAATCGCTCAGATTCGGGACGAGCTGGACTCCAACTGGGCATCTCCGGGCGGGGGGATATCGGTGAGGCCAGTTGGGTTGAGTTCGACCCTGTTACTGTAGAAGACGTGGACAGGGTGTTGGGGGGACTGAATGCCACCACCTGTTTGTTGGACCCGTGCCCCTCCTGGCTGGTTTTGGCCACTCGGGAGGTGACACGAGGCTGGTTCCAGGGTATTATAAACGCTTCCTTGAGAGAGGGGCTTCTACCTACCGCCTTGAAGGAGGCGGTGATGCGGCCCCTCCTCAAGAAACCGTCCCTGGACCCAGCATTGTTATTAAATTACCGTCCCGTCTCCAACCTTCGCTTTGTTGCGAAGGTTGTAGAGAGTGTGGTGGCCCGTCAGTTTCCCCGATTCCTGGATGAAGCGAGTTATCTTGACCCCCTCCAATCGGGCTTCAGGCCCGGGCATAGCACGGAGACGGCGTTGGTCGCGTTGGTTGATGATCTCTGGAGGGCTCGGGACAGAGGTTTTCCTCTGTCCTGGTCCTGTTAGATCTCTCGGCGGCTTTTGATACTGTCGACCACAGTATCTTATTGCAGCGGTTGGAGGGGTTGGGTGTTGGAGGCACCGTATTACGGTGGTTCTCCTCCTTCCTCTCTGACCGCTCGCAATTTGTGTTGACGGGGGGGCAGAGATCGTCCCCAAGGCCCCTGCTTTGTGGGGTGCCTCAGGGGTCGGAGCTCTCGCCCCTGCTGTTTAACATTTATGTAAAGCCGCTGGGTGAGATCATCCGTGGCTTTGGGGTGGAGTTCCATCAGTACGCTGATGATACTCAGCTGTACATCTCCACCCCGGGCCACCCCAACGAAGCCGTCGAAGTGATGACCCGGTGCCTGGAGGCCATGCGGGTTGGATGGGTCGTAACAGGCTTCGTCTCAACCCGGCCAAAACCGAGTGGCTGTGGTTTCCTGTGCCCAGATACAGCCAGCTTATTCCTTCGCTGGCCGTGGGGGGAGAGGTTTTGACCCCCGTGGAAAGGGCGCGCAACTTGGGTGTCCTCCTGGATGTACGGCTGTCTTTGGAAGAACATATTGCAGCCGTCGCCAGGGGGGCTTTTCATCAGATTCGTCTGATTTACCAGTTGCGGCCCTTTCTGGATCTGGGCGCACTTCGCACAGTCACTTCCGCCCTCGTTATCTCCCGCTTGGATTATTGCAACGCTCTCTACATGGGGCTCCCCTTGAAGAGTCTCCGGAGGTTGCAGTTAGTTCAGAATGCAGCCGCGCGGGTGCTCGTGGGCGCCCCTCGAGGCGCACACGTAACACCACTTCTCCGCAGGCTGCACTGGCTTCCTGTGGCCTACCGGATTCGATTCAAGGTGGTACTGATGGTATTTAAAGTGCTCCATGGCTCGGGACCTGGGTACTTACGGGACCGCCTGCTGCCATCAACAACCTCCCGCCGCCCAGTACGCTCCCACAGGGTGGCCCTACTTGGGATGCCGCCGCCTGACTGTTGTCGGCTGGCGGCCCCGAGAGTTCGGGCTTTCTCTGTGGGAGCTCCCTCCCTATGGAATGATCTCCCCCCGGAGATACGGGCTATGATGGATATTCTGACCTTCCGGCGCGCAGTGAAAACCCTGCTTTTCGAACAGGCCGGCCTGGCCCAGTAACTATGTTTTTTGGTTTTAATTAATCTAAATTGGGGTTTTATTAGTTTTAATTTTTAACTTAAATTTTGAATAGACAGCCGGATCTAATTATTTAATTTATTTTTAATCGTATTTATTGTGTATTTATTGTATGCTTTTAGTAGGCTGTACACCGTCCCGAGTCCCTTTTTGGGAGAGGGAGCGGTATAAAAGTGTGATTAAATAAATAAATAAATAAATAATATGTTATCAAGAATTATGTTTCTGTACATGTTAATCAGCCATTGTGCCATTTTCCATAATCATTTCATCCTTGGACTAAATTGAACATAAATATTGTTGGACCCATACAAAGGATGTATATGCTTACAAGCACTGATTCTTCTTGTTATTTTGCAGTAGTTGCATTGCCACATATTCAGCTGATGCCACATTTCTGCCATTTTAAATATTCTCATTTTCTTATAATGTCCTATGGTTAAGAGTCATCTTGCTTTTGTTGAGCTAAGCAATGGAACCGTTAATTGTAGTAGCTAGTTTTTCAACATCTGTAAATTAAGAGGTACCTTGGCGGTTGTAGGGCCTTCATCCTTATTGTTATTCTTATTTTTCATTCTTTTTTCTTACTATATGTTTAAATAGAATAAAGCTTTTGTCCTACTTCCTTGTGAACATTGGTGTTTAAAAGAAAATACATGTTAGTTTATATATAAATGGTATGATTCTTTAGAGAGAATTGTAATTGGCTCAAACATTGGGGCGGCAAAGAACTGTGAGAGCGTCATCACTTCAGACTTTCAAGAAGAGATTGACTGCCATTTGTCAGAAATGGTGTAGGGTCTCCTGCTTGGGCAGGGGGTTGAATTAGATGACCTATAAGGTCCCTTCCAACTCTGATTATCAGTTATTATCTGTTATAACTGAAAAGAAATTTAAACAAAAGCTATAGGTGGGACTAGTTAAAGAAGCAACCATAAGATTGTCCAAAATTTTCTAACTTTTTCCACATTTTTTCTGCACAGAATTCATACGATATAACAACTTCATAGTTTTGTGACATTTAATACATCTATTCTTTACTATCCCAAGAAGCTAAATCAAGAACTAATAAAAACAGAAAAGAAATTAAACAGAGTCAGTACTAGTTAAGGCATCAGTCTAGAAACCAGGGCACAATGAGTAATAGTTCTGCCTTAGGCACAAAACCAGCAGTGACAAACCAATTCTAAAATCTTATCAAGAAAATTAAGGAAATTGTCCAGGCAGTCACCAGGAGTGAAGAGTGACATAAAGGTACCCCCCCCCCAAAAGGGAGGGGGAATTTTTAATGATGTATCATTCTGCTCCATGCAACTTTTCAACAATAACACCTGCTTAGCCTTCTTGGGTCATTTGTATTAAGCTTCCTGCTCTCTATACTTAAGTAGTACAGGTAGTCCTCAACTTACACTGGTTCATTTAGTGACCATTCAAAGTTACAAAGACACTGAAAAAAGGGACTTATGACCATTTTTTATACTTACAATTGTTGCAGCATCCGCATGGTCATGCATTCAAAATTAAGATGCTTGGCAACTGACTCGTATTTATGAGGGTTGCAATATCCCAGGATCATGCAATCATCTTTTGAAACTTTTGACAAGCAAAGTCAATGGGGAAGCCAGATTCACTTAACAGCTGTTAAGTTACTAACTTAACAACTGCAGTGATTCACTGAACAACTGTGGCAAGAAAGGTTGTAAATTGGGATAAACCTTCTTAATAATTGTCTCACTTAGCAACAGAAATTTTGATCTCAGTTGTCTAAATCAAGGACCACCTATAATAGATGAATTGCTATAACAGAAATAATCAGAAGCACCAGGATCAAAGGAACTTTTGCATTAATATCACACATATAATTAAGTGACGCCACTTACATTCTGGGATTTGAGTAAAAAATGGCAAACTATTTTATTGAGGAAAAATATCAGTCAACATGTCAGCATTCTAGGGAAAACATGTTCTGTGTTTCCTTTGAAACATTTCTGAGTCTTCTTTTCAACCAATTGACACTAAGAGTGGTAGTGTTTTAAATATCTGCCATCTCATAAAGTTTTCATCTCGGTTTAAACGCAATGAGGGCTCTACTTTTGAAGTGGTGACTGCTGCTTCCCATATCATAGGAAGCTCTGATTCCAGAGAACAGCTGACCCCAAACCTTGGAAATCCCAAATGTATTTTTTCAAAAGGCAACTTGGATGAGAAACTAAAGGTCTTCAAACAAAAACCAGAAAGTCCAGTTGCCCCTTGAAAAAGCACCTTTGGGATATCTATGACTTGGATGACTGATAATCTCAACAGAAACCCTGAAAATCTTCGGATGACTTTTATCCACAAGACACTACAGCAGACAGGAAAGGAATGAATTATGAGAGAAGAAATAAAATGAAAAACCATAGAATGCTATCTCCACAACTATTAGGTAACAAAACTTCTCAATGACAACATGTACTGGAATCTTTGTTAAGAACTCCTTAAGAAAGAACACAACACAGAGCAAGGAGAATTAATAAAACAAATGATCAATATTTTGGGGTGGTTTGCGATGAAGTAACACTGTAAACTATCTCTTAAATTAGAAACATATGTCAATAATTGTGGTTGGTAAAATATCTCTTGAAACCAGCTTCACTTGTGGTTATTTTAGGGACTTGTCCATACAGTTTTACTAGCATAATACAAAAGCAGTCTATCCTTATCTTTTTCTGTTTTGACTGCTATGTTTAGCCTATAGCTCTACATTTTTCTGGCTTTTCTACAGTTACTTACCAGCACTCCTTAACCTTTTTCAAGGTCAACCAACCAAAATTGTCTATTAAATATGAATTATTATATTATTGCCACCAGAATCATAGCAGGAGGATTATCATAATAAGACATGAAATAAATTATATCTATGATAGTCTATATACACAAATTGGAATATGAATGAATTGAAGAATAGTCTTATTTTTCCTGAAGCTATTCATTAACTACAAAATTGAAATGATATGCATCATGCAGTGGAGTAATAACCTAATTTCAATAGCTAGGGTTTGTAGTGTATGCATATGTACATATCTATAGTAGCTAAATAGACCTTCAGACAGATATGAATTTACACTGTATATGATCCTTGTACCTCTCATTATACTTTGGCATGGAAATTGGAGATATAATTATTTTCATTTATTTTATGGAGAACAATTATATTTCCTTCAGCAAAATGAAGGATTTTATGATCTACATACAGAAGGATTTGATGATCTACAAGTACCTAGAGTTTGCCCATAATTAAAACCATTTTTCTATTTTAAAGATAAATCTGTTAATTAACAGTTCTGTAGGACAATATGTCTAAAATATTCATTCCCTAAGAAACCATAGCAATAGTTGAGACAAAAGACTTCCTCCAGACTTGATCATTTTATTAATTTTGCTTTGGGCAATATTCTTAGAATTTATTGTGTAATTCCTATTAACTTTGCCTTTGTCTACCAATTATTTAAGAGTTGGATGAGTTTAGAATGTTTTATTTTACCATTATTAATTCAGGAAATGTCTTCTATAAATAAAGAAATTAAGCTATAGTGAATAACAAGAAGATTTCGCGGGAAAAGGATTTATAGTTTAGGGCTACTTTCTGTGAGGTAGCCCTTCTGAGGTAGCCCTTTTGTCATTAGATAATTCCACCAGATTCTGTTCTTTTTATAAAAAAAATAATGTCCAGTTTTGTTAATATTATATATAGCTGAAGAATGGCTAATCTGTAGTCCAATACCTGGTAGGTGGCCTTAAAAAATTCCATTTACATCTGAAGAGTTCAAAAATTGTGCTCCCCAAATTTGGCATTGTAATTATTAGCATAAAAATGTCAAAGATTGGAAATGGATATGCTAAAGCCCAATCATTATTATCCCTTGAAATTCCTAAATTGAACCAAAATAAGTCTGGAAATAGTTGAGACATACTTATTGAGCAAAATTCTTCATCCCAAAAAGAAGAATGATTTAAGTCTTAGCATAATCTTTACATTTGTAATTTCTAGAAACTGGGCCAAGAGGTGCTGGAAAAAATTTAATCTGAAACTTTCCTAGATCCCATAGATAGAAAGTAGCCATGAGAATAGTACCTATTTATGACAAAAACTTTTAAACATTTCTACAAACTCCTACATTATTCCCCACGGAGAGGGAGTGCAATCTGGGTGTCCTCTGGGTGACATATGGCTATCATTGGAAAATCATATAGCGGCCGTTGCCAGGGGGGCTTTTTGTCAGGTCCGTTAGGATCTACCAGTTGGGCTCTTTATGGATCGGGATGCACTCCACACAGTCATATCTGCCCTCGTCATTTCCCGCCTAGACTATTGCAATGCTCTCTACATGGGGCTTCCCTTGAAGAGCATCCGGAAGCTTCAGCTGGTGCAGAATGTGGCCGTGTGGGTGGTTTTGGGGGCTCCTCGGAGTTCCCATGTTACACCGCACCTGCTTGAGCTGCATTGGTTTCTGGTGGCCTTCCGGGTGCGATTCAAGGTGCTAGTGGTTACCTTTAAAGCACTTCATGGCTTGGGACCTGGGTACTTACAGGACCATCTGCTGCCACCATCGGCCTCCCGTCGACCAGTGCACTCTCACAGGGCAGGCCTCCTCGGGGTGCTGTCAGCTGGGTGATGCCGGCAGGTGGCCCCGAGGGTGCGGGCCTTCTCAGTGGGAGCACCCTCCCTCTGGAATGAATTACCCCCAGAGATGAGAACTATCCCTGACCTATGAACCTTCCGGCGCACGCTGAAGACCCACCTTTTCCAACAAGCCGGTTTGGCTTAGAGTTACTGGTAGGGTTTTAAATTGGTTTTAATTGTTGTAGCTTTTAAAAAATTTTCCTTGTTCATTTTCAGTTTTATTTTCATTGTATTTCAGCCACCAATTTAACTTATTTTTAATTCTATTATAAAATTGTATTTGTATGTGTGTTGTTTTTACTTGGCTGTACACCGCCCTGAGTCCTGTTGGTAGAGGGGGCGGTATATAAAATCAAATAAATAAATAATAATAATACATTATCACATTTGTACTACTGGTAGTCTTCGATTTACAATAGTTCATTTAGTGACTGTTCAGAGTTACAAAGGCACTGAAAAAAGTGATTTAGGACCATTTTTTACACTTATCACCTTTGCAGCATCACCATGGTCATGAGATCAACATTCAGATGCTTGGCAACTAGCTCATATTTAGGATAATTGCAGTGTGCTTGGGTCATATGATCAGGTTTTGCGACCTTCTGACAAGCAAAGTCAGTGGGGAAGCCGAATTCACTTGACAACCGGGTTACTAACTTAACAAATGCAACTATTCACTTAATAACTGTGGCAAGAAAAGTCATAATATGGGGAAAACCTCACGTAATAAATGTTTCACTTGGCAATATAAAATTTGGAGTCTATTCTGCTCATAATTCGAGGAGTACCTGTGCTAAAGCGGCTCCTTGTGTCAGTATTTTTCCTATGAATTCTAGTGTTTCAAGCCATACAAGACTTTCTTATGTTACTTAGTTTTGGCCTTGAACTCATTCAGAACAGAATGCCCATTGCAGCTGATCTTACCAGCTTGATAGAAACATACAGTGATAGACATTCCCTCAAATACCATGAAGGTATTTGTAGGTGACAAGTACAATTGCAATACAATTTCAATTCCAATAGCAAAAAGCAATGGCAATGAAAAAATGAGATAAAACATGTATTATAAGATAGTAAATCATGGCTCATTTGCATCCATTATTTTTCTTTGCTAAGAGCTGGGACCTAAATGGAGTGTGTCTAGAAAAAATCATGTCGTATATTGTGAAATGCCCTTCCAATCTTGTTGTTGTATTCCTGGAAGACCAAAAATAATAAACGAAGAGATTGCTGGGAATAAATGATAATGTTCAGCATTAGATGAAAAGCAATTGAGTGCGAAGCATTTTTAGTGGAAGAAGCACTAAAGAGGAAGGACAATCTATTGGATTTTCCATTTCCAACTCTGTTACCCCTATCAAGATAAGATAAGATAAGATAAGATGGAAATAGAAGAGAATAGAAGAGATGAGATGAGATAAGATAAGCTTTATTGTCATTTTTTCCTGTGGGCATTCTGGCACATATTAAAAAAGAAATTCTGTTGCCTGCTCTCAAAAGTGTAGATATACATAACACAGATGTAGATTTGCTACAAACCCACATGTGTATATACCTACACACTAATATATAAATACATATAAATATTAATCACTATTAGTCTTGAATACATAGTGGAAAGAGGAAGTTTGAGAGTTCACAAGGTTGATACTGTATGGAACAAAACTGTGGCTGAATATACTTAGCAATATAAACAAAAATGCTAAAAATGTGGATCAAATTGCTTGATATTCTTCTTTCTTCTATCTTGTTGATTAAAAAGATACTTCAGGTGCAATCCCTTTCTACAAGTGCATGTAGTCAACAGCCTCTCTGTAACTTATGGCTTATTGTTAAGGCAGTTACTCACCCACATTGATTTGTGTCTGATGCCCTAAATGGCTTGCTAGTGGCTGCTAATAAGTTATTTTAAGTTTTTCAGGTTAGCAACTGGTGGAAACTGCTGGCAAACAATTTGATAAATACTAACCAAATACTAACCATAAACTATGGTGCACCTATCGTTTGAGCAGAATGTCTATAAATTGATCCAGAAAGATTCATAATTTTGTTCTGTTAGATTTATTCCCAGATTGCAGCCTAAATTTGATAGATAGTAATTTTCAGTCTGGCGCCTTCCAGATTTATAGAAATTGATCAGAAATTCTCAGTGAGTTTCGCTGCTAAGATATATTTTGTTAGGTTGATAATCCAACATTTCTTTAGGAACACTTTCTTTTTCTTTCTCCATGACATACCAATCCTTTGATGCCTAGTAGGTAGAGAGACTCTGCTCTAAAGGGTGAACTTCAGCAGCTGAGCAAAATTTTAACTTGGTTCTACCAAGAACCAGTCCAATACCATAATCCACTTTTTCTTGACCTTGGTGACTTTAAGACTTATGGAATTCTGGGAGTTGAAGTCCACATGCTTTAAAGTCACCGAGATTGAGAACATATTTTCTTAATCCTGTCAAGCTTTCACAGAATTATAGTTCTAACATATTTAAAAGAATACCGAATTGTGGGATTCAATTTTTTTTACCACTGGTTCTGTGGGTGTGGCTTGGTGAGCATGGTAGGGGAAGGATAGTGTAAAATCTCCGGTGAGAGATGGTATTTGCCAGTTCTCTGAACTACTCAAAATTTCCGCTACTGGTTCTCCAGAACTGGTCAGAACCTGCTGAATATCACCTCTGGTAGGGTATATCCTTAGATGTTCATATTTATGTTTTTCCCCTTCTAGAATCTCCTATTAATTAGAAAATTCAATAACTTACATTGGCCATAGCTTAAAAAATTGCTGAGTACCTTAGAGAGTAATTTCTCACTTAGTTGTATTAGATGTTGATTATTTAAGAAAGTGAAAAAAAAGTGAGATGCTTTAAAAGTAGGAATCTAATGAAGAAAATTAATCATTGATTTGGCTTCTGGAAATAAGATAGAAAAAAAGACTAAAAGGAAAGAAAAACAAGATTGAACAGAACCATTGCAAATTCTGTCAGAAAGCCAAAGGTAATATCAGTCTATAATAAAGTATGACAGATGTCCACTGTTGGCTGACGTAATATCCATACAAATATGATGTTATATCCAATTTAGTTATTGTTTAATTAAGTAAGCTAGACAAATTGCTGCATTGATCTAAAAGGAAATTCACCTTTCCATTATACCTTTAAGAGATTGGGATAAAGCTTGGTATTGGTAAAATGAGACAGAGAAGTCGAATAAATTCCAAATCCAAGATTTTACAAACTTTTGTTCAACTTTCAATTACATATAGATTTTATTTCTTGAAGAGAGATAAGACTTCAAAAGGATTTTTTTTTTCAGGAAGAAGCTAAACTTTTTATTTGGATTGATTGGTTGTGTGAAAAATAAATAAATCCAAATCCAATAAATAAATCACACAAATAAATCCAAAACCAATAGAAATTTTAAAAATATATGATAAAAGTTTTTATTGGCTAACGTATTTGATTCCAGATATATAATACTAGATAAAGGTCTAATGCTTCTTACACTGTTAGGCTAACTAAGCAATGATGGTAACAGAACCTTGTTTGGAGAGTAATCTGGAAGACTCTTGGATTGCCTTCACAGAAAATTGAAAATAAAAGGACAGGCAACCAGTTGTAAGAGCCAAGGATAGATTTATCAGTTACTGAAATATTCAAGTAAAGTATTGTAAAGTATTGTAGATGTTGTAATATATTTATGAAAAAGACAGCTCTAAAATGTATTACATACCAGGATAAGCAAGAATCAACTGAAGGTGGGATTCTTGCCTCTGATAAATATGCAGTGATTTGATCCAAACTTGACAGGAATATTTGAATTATCCATGATATGTGCATTTTTGGATAGTTATTATTTTGCCTGTTTTTGATCTGATTCTGACACTAGTTCTTAATAGTTAAAAAAATAGAACCTACATTGGAAAAGTGAAGCAGAAGAATGTGCCCAGGGGCCTTAATAGAGACATGATAGAGAGTCAGTTTGGTCTGGTAGTTAAGGCACCAAGCTAGAAATCAGGAGATCGTGAGTTCTAGTCCTGCCTTAGCCATGAAAGCTAGCTGGGTGATTTTGGGCCAGTCACTTTTTCAGCTTAACCCACCTCACAAGGTTCTGTTGTGGGGAAAATAGCAGGAGAAAGATGTGTTGAATATATTAATCACCTTGAATGATGAATAAAAGGCAGGATACAACCCAAAATATATATATAAATGGCAATATTGCCTGTTTCTCTCCTATAGAAATGGTTGCTGATCCATTCAGGCAATGGGACAATAGGACAGTGATAATAATCTCTTTGTGAAGAAGAAATATTTTTCTCACCTTTCTATGGGCCATGAGAGTTCTATAGGATGAGAGCAAATATTCCATCCATTCTGATTACAACATGGATATCTACAAGATCTACAACAGGGTGGAATTGGGTCAAGTGGCAAGAAATATATCATTACATCAACATTGTTGCACATAAGGATGGAGCTGGCAAAATTTGATTGGAGTCCTCTGTCCAGAAAAAGCTTAACTGATGTTTCTTGGACTATTATAATTAAATCATAGACAGACAAAATATTCCACGCTATTTCTTCCTATTATATGGTGATTAGAAATAGAATAGAAATTATATTTCTAGAATAGAATGTTTTATTGGCCAAGTGTGATTGGATACACAAGGAATTTGTCTTGGTGTAAATACTCTCAGTATATATAAAGGAGGAACATTCGTTAAGAATCAAGAATCATAATGTACAACACTTAATGATAGTCATAGGGTACAATTAACATCAAATCATACTAGGAAACAGAGGATACAAGCAACAAAGTTACAGTCACAAGTGGGAGGGGAAGGGTGATAAGGAGTGATGAGAAGATTAACAGTAGTAGTAGTGTACACTTTGTAAATAGTTGAACAGTGTTGAGGGAATTATTTGTTTAGTAGAGTGATGGCTTTCGGGAAAAAACTGTTCTTGTGTCTAGTTGTTCTGGTGAGCAGTGCTCTATAGCGTTGTTTTAAGGGAAGGAGTTGAAACACTTTATGTCCAGGATGTGAGGGGTCTGTAAATATTTTCACAGCCCTCTTTTTGACTTGTGCAGTATACAGGTCCTCGATTGAAGGCAGGTTGGTAGTAATTGTTTTTTCTGCAGTCCTAATTATCCTCTGAAGTCTGTGTCTGTCCTGTTGGGTTGCAGAACCAAACCAGACAGTTATAGAGGAGCAGATGACAGACTCAATAATTCCTCTGTAGAACTGGAACAGCAGCTCCTTGGGCACTCTGAGCTTTCTGAGTTGGCGCAGAAAGAACATTCTTTGCTGTGCTTTTTTGATGACGTTTTTGATATTAGGTGTCCATTTTAGGTTATGTGATATAGTAGAACCTAGAAATTTGAAGGTCTCTACGGTTGATACTGTGTTGTCTAGTATTGTAAGAGGTGGTAGTATGGGAGGATTTCTTTTAAAGTCTACCACCATTTCTACGGTTTTGAGTGTGTTCAGTTCCAGATTGTTCCGATTACACCACGAGGCAAGTTGTGCTGAGCATATCTTGTATATAAATATTATAAATGTTTGTATAAATATTGATTTTTTTATTTTAAAAAAGAGCAACTTTTACCCAAAATCAGGCAAAGCTGGCAGGCAGATTGAGTTGCTCAGAGAATCACAGATTCATTCAGAGATCTATTTATCTGCCATTGGCTAGCTCAGTCTGTCACATAAGATTTGCTTGCAAGCAAATTCATAAAATTTGCTAGCAAACAAACTCACAAAATTAACTCACAACACACCATGTATGTAAATATTGAATTTTTTATAAAAAAGGAGCAACTTTTACCCAAAATCAGGCAAAGCAGGCAGACAGATTGAGTTGCTCACCGAATTATTCAGTGATCTATCTGCCATCGGCTAGCTCAGTCTCTCAAATTTGCTTGCCGTGAGTTTGCACTGAATAATAGAACCTTCAGTCCTAAGGGAAGTTCGGCTGTGCTTAAAAGCAGAGCCAAAGATCTAAAGACTAGCTAGGAAGCAAGAAATCCAACCATTTCCTGCTTCCTAGCTAATATAAATCTCTTGGCACAGCAGAATAGATGATGGTCAGAAAAAGGAAAAATAGCAATTTAGCAGGCAAGTTTGCCGGGTAAGGAGTGAGTGGGTGGGGAGGGTTCCGCACGCCATGTGGGTGGGCAGCTTTGTGTTTCTGCACAGCCTGGATTAATTGCCTGGGTGGGGTGCTCTAGGGATGAGATTTCTCTGTGGCCCACTAAAATTTTCTCATGGCCCACCAGCGATCACTGGTCTAAAGAAAATGCTGAATAAAGTAGAAAAAATGGGATTTCTTTTATTCTTTGTTTAAAAAATGGAAGTGCTTTCTCTTTCCCTGCAAAATCTTAATCTATTGGAGGGAGGCATTTTAATTCTTCCTTAATTTCATTGATGAATATTTTAACCCAGCACATTAAAGCACATTTTAAGTTTATGTGAGCATCCAGTAAGCAAGGACTTGAAATCACAGTGTGAAGCTTCATCAAACTATAGTTTGCTACTGCATCCAAATAAGCTGTGGTTTGATCATTCAGCACCCACTGAGATTTACCAGAGTCATTCATCCTTTCCTCATCTTAGAGCAGAGAAATACAGTCTATGTCCCTAGAGCTACAGATGGGAAGAGAAAAATAGTATGTATTCTAGAATAGTCTATGGCTTCTTCAACTTTATTAATCTTGTTTATGTCTGCTGGGATCACTGATCTAAAAAATAATGTGTTCACTGGAATAGCCAGCAGAGTTCTGCTCACAGTTAAAAACCTCCACAGAGATTCCTCTATTTCACAATCAAATTCACACATAAATATTTACCATCTCAGATGCTTCCATCTCAGATATAACATCACAACATACATAGACACAATGATTATTTTTCATATGTTTCCCTCTGCCATATTAAAAAGAAAAGGATAAAGTTGAATATATGGGCCATAAATATTGCATACTGGTGGTTTTAATGCATTAAATATATTTTCACTTTATTAATTTTTTTAATATGGAAAAAAACTACACAAGCCAGTGAAAGTTTGAAAGAGAGAAATATTCTTTCCTACCTTCTTCTCTTTGGAATTATCCTATTATACATCTTGATATAATCCTTTTAAAATAGCCAATTGCCGTACTAGATCAAATAATGGTTGATATTATCAAGACTAAATGGACAAAAAACAAACAAACAATCATACAGAGTTTCAAGTTCTTCCTGAGCTTTCCCTTGATTACTATTAAGACATTCCATTTGATTGAAAGATCAAACTGAGACAGATTCCAAACTCCATGTTTTTTTCACCTGTTATGGGCCCCATCATTAAGGTTTATGTCATTTCTTTTTTAAACGCTGACCCTGAGCATTGACCATACTCTTGCTTTTCTTAATTAACTTATTTTAATTACTCAATATCCTGTGAATAATTTGATTACAGAACTGTATACATGACTTTCTCCTAGAGAAATTTACATTGTATATCAAACTACCTAAAGCTGTTCAGGAAATAAGCAACTTGCTTGCTCATTTGCTAAGTGAAAAAAGAAGAGATTAAAAATCAGATAAACATGAATCCACAATATAAACCTACCCTTGCTCTAAGTCCTTAATCTATGTACTACTTATGATACGTTCACAAATTTCTCAGACAGCAGTGTGATTCCCATATGAATCAATAGAAAATTCTAAAGATCAGTGTATTTAAATCTTGAAAGCACTATTAGCCCCTGAACGCACATTTCAGAAAGTTACTTGAATGATACACAATAATTCTTACAAGCAACACTCCTTTTTAACATCTACATCAGGGATGTCAAACTCACATTGTCACAGTGGCATCATGTGATGTATCATGACTTTTTCCCCCTTCGCTAAATGGGTGTGGGCATGGCCAGCATTGTTGCATCAGGCCCATTGATTGCAAGTTTGACAACCCTGATCTATATGAAACTGTTAGGGGAGGAACATCTATTGTTATGGTATGGCAATGGCAGTCTTTAAGCAAAGGACCTTTGATAGAGAATTACAGTCAGAATAAACTCTCACCTAGGGTACCATTGGACCATCGCAATGCCCAATTCAAAGTAACACTGTACCGAGACAGCTTACAAATAATAAATTTTGGTGAACATTTACATCACTAGGGTATCATCAGCAGAACTGGAAGGCTGTGCCCTTGTAAAGATGGTGATAGTGAACACTGAGTCACTTTCTGCAATATTGTAATTTCTGTTGAGACAAATGGAAAGAAACTCTAATACTTATTATTTACTTCATTTCTGGGAAGAACTGAAGAATTTTATGTGCAATTTTTACTAGCAAGTAAGGTTCCAAGGTAAATCTTACCATTGCAAAGTTTGTTTTTACATTTTGTAAAGTTTGTACACTGTTGATAGCAAAATAGTGCAAGCATCACTGTATATATATATTTATCTCATATGTCTGGTTTGTTTGTTTATTTTATATGTTCTGTTTTGTCTGTTCTGTAGGTTTTATTTAGTAAGTTTTATTTAATCTGGTTCATTGATCTGTGATAAACAGTTTCATATGATTTGAAAAATCTGCGGTTTGCAATATGTTGTCCTTTCAATTTTTTAAAATTCTTGCTATTTGTAGATACTTGTGCCATGGATAATAATTTATCTAGCACTAATTAGATGAATCTGACAGAAACTAACTCAAAACTAACTCAAAAAACCACTACTCTAGAACTTAGCAAGCAAAATCAATCTTCTGTTTTTAATTTTAATATAAAATAATGTATCTGTCCAATTAGGTTTTTATTGTCATATGTTGATTTTGAAAACTACCTCCAGTTTACATTTTCATCATAATTGAAATGCAATCTGTTCCATGAGCTGTGCTCTCTCTCCCTCTCTCTCTCCCTCTCCCTCCCTCCCTCTCTCTCTCTCTGTGTTTTGCATGAAAAACTTAGTAAGCATCAACCTGACAATGTTCCTATCACTTGTCAGCCTCACCAACAACTGCCATCATGGTGCCATTGTACTCTTACAGTCAATAATTATTTACTTCAACAGCTATTATAAAGTAGATACTTAATGTTTTGCAATGTCTAAGCATGGGATACTATACCAAGTGAATGTGTATGTCGGTTTATTTCTGCCATTGGCAAATTAATACAATGTTTAGTGCAGTATAAGAAAAGGAAAAGGCCTTTAAGGAGAACAAATGGCTTTGGTCCTTTATTCTTTTAATGAAGAGGCAGACTAAATAATTAGAAGACCACTGATTTTTCTTGGAAATTGAAGACTATTTATTTATTTAAGTATTTTTATTAAGCATATTTCATCATTTACACCACATTTCCAATCTTTACACCGCTTCAGCAACAGTATCACTCATAATTAAATAATAGTATATTCATTTTTCTTTCATTCCACTATATACATTTGTTGTTTTTATATCTATATTCTTACATATATATTTTATCTTTTCACAGATACAAATATATATGTTTCCCTTTCATCTTACTATCACTCTTAAGTAACCTTTATGCATAATCTTTACATCTATTCTCTAATCATTCATACCATAAGTCCCAGATTATTTACTATTCCATTTTTCCTTTGTCTTTTAATTCCATAGTTTATCCATCTCTGCACAGTCAAGCACCTTTTTTATCATCATATCCTCTGAGGGAGTGTTGTCCTGTTTCCAATTTTGTGCGTAGACAATTCTAGCCACAGTTGTTATGTAGAGTATAATATACTGAATTTTCTTATTTAAGTTTTCTTTTATTATACCTAGTAGAAATAATTCTGGTTTCAACTCAATTTTTTCTTTTGTAACTTCCTCTAGCATTTCCTTATTTTACTCCAATATTTCTTAGCTTCTGTGCATATCCACCACACATGAAAAACCTTGTTTGTGCTTACATCTCCAACATTCTGCTGATCTATTTGGGAACATTTTTGCTAATCTTCCTGGGGATAAATGCCAACGATAAAACATTTTATATAAATTTTCTTTATATGTTGCCGACATGGTTAATTTATAATTCCCCCCCATAATTTTTCCCAGTATTCTAATTCAGTATTGTAGCCAAAGTTTTTTGCCCAATTATCATAGTTTCCTTGACCATTTCTTCTTCCATTTTAAATCTCAGGAAGTAATTATAAGCTTTAGTTATCATTTTTTCCTCAGTCACCTGTATTATTTTATCAAGCTTTTGTTATTCTGAATAGAAGCCATATTTTTCTAAATCCTTTTTATATCTCATCTGTATTTGCAAGTACAGCCACCAATTTATCTCTATTCCTTGATATTTCAACTCTTGTTTTGATTTTAATTCCCCTTGATCATCTAGTAACTTTTTATACCTTACTATTTAAATCTAGTACATTGGGGTATATCACTGCCTCCATGGTTGATAACTAGGTTGGCATTTTCATATAGTGGCTTGTCTTAATTTTCTTCCAAATGTAAAGGAGTGCATCTCTCACTAGCTGTCTCTGGAAGTATGTATGAAGTTTATTTTTCCCTTCCCAAATGAATGCATGCCAGCCTAATTGTAGGTCATGACCCTCTATTGTCAATATCCTTTTATTTTTTTAAATCTATCCAATCTTTTATCTACATCACGGCTGCTGCTTGGTAGTATAATTTCCAATTGGGGAGTCCAAAGCCTCCCTTATTTCTACTGTCTTGTAATAATTTTAAATTTATTTGGGGCTTTTTCCCTAGCCTGACAAACTTTATTATTATTTTATTCAATTCTTCAAAAAAATTCTTTTCTAATTTTGTTGGTACTATTTGGAAAAGAAATAAAACTTTTGGTAATGTATTCATTTTAATTGTAGCAATTTGGAAATTGAAGGCTATTTAAAACATTCACCTTTATTGAAAGTGGACATTTACTTCAGGAGCATAAATATATTTATCCCACTCTTATTCCCATTCTTCATTATTCTATTGAATATTGAATAATTGAATTTATTTATGACCATTATGGAATACATAATCACCATGAATAAAATAAGTATAAAAGTAATAGCATATTAAATTACAGGGTTTAATTTATCCTTTGAAAATGTACACTTGTCTTATATCACAGATCTTAATATTTTGAACAATAATATGCCCCAAAAAATTAATGTAATTTTTTTTGTCAAAATGTCAAAAGCTTAAATCAATTTGCACTATTTCCCCATTTTAAAGAAAGGGCCCTGATTGTAGTAAATGATTTCAGAAATCACTTGTTTTGTGTTGTGTCCCAATTAGGAACGAAGAAGAAAGGTATTCACTTTGGATTTAATTCAGACTTACCCAGTTCATACTTCCTGTATGTATATGTGTGTGTGTGTGTGTGTGCGCGTGCACACACATACACACACACACATGCACACACATGCACATCAGTTTGAAAGCTGCATGGAAGTGGAATGGAAATATACCAACAGGTAAAGATATATTTATATATGAACAGTAGTGAAGAGGGTGATTAGAAGTAAAAAATAATAACATTTACTTAAGGAACTTCTATATGAAGAAATAAATTTCCAATAATACCTGAATGCCATGAGAACAGATAGTTCAAGGAGAATTGGGAATATATATTCCCAGTCTAGAGTCTTTCATATTCTTCTCTATGACCTTTTTTTCAGTAAATATTGTTTGCTTAATATATACAATCTGGAAACAATCTTGTTCAATCTTCTCGATAAGTTGACAAATGATAACAAATACGCAGGATGTACTTGATGTTCAATCTCTTTTAGATTTGCAAAACCATTTCTCACGTCATTCTGCCAGCCCTAGAATCTTTGTTTTCTACCCCTTACAAAAATTATTTAAAAAAACATTTCAAAGAATCATTCCTTTATCTGTGCAGATTTTGTAAATTGCTTTTGATCTGGAAACTGACATCAATCATTGTGATGTCTGCCCTCTGTACTGCATTACAGAACAAAGGCAGCTCCTGTCAGAGTTGTTAACAGAATGCAAAACTCTTGTTCTTGGTCCCTTCTCATTTACCTCCCTTCTGTTTCTTTCAAGGAGAGAATTGTTTTATCTTCCTGAGGTAATGGACACATTTAGAAACGATGTGTTCCTGAAGAAAACCTGCATCTGGTTCTCTGTACAAAGTAAAGCTACTGTAGTAGTTCTGTGCAGACGCACAGGAGTTGTTTGGGCAGGTAGCATAATAAATAAAAATAAGGTCAGAGAGGAATAATTGACATAGTGACTTGTTGGCAGTTCTAACTGACAGGAACCAGTGCTGATATAAAGCATGTTAGGCATGTAAAGTTTAGTATATCTCAACATATTAAATATTTAGTAGTCAATCAGTCCACCACTATTTCAATTAATGATCAGTATAGTTATTATATTGTATACAATAGTATATACTGTATACTATAGTATACAAAACAATTAAGTTCATAAGTAAAAGAGAAGGGCCAATATAAAACGCAGGTAGTCTGTAATACAGTGCTTTATTATCACTTGTTGGCAGAATATTATTTGTCTAAAATTAATCAAAATGTTATTTATCTCCTAATAATATTTTTACCATAAAACTAAAAATGTAAGCTAAAACAAAGTAAAATAAAGTACTGTTTGTCTATACCTATACAATATTTAGGATAGTTCAAACATTAGGCACAGTTATACTATGTAAATATAAATGTAGTATACAAAGTTTAATTTTTATTCTAGGGGTAGCTTCAGTCTAATAAGTCAGAGAACACCTTGAAGGTGAGAAGATACAAAATAACAGGTTTCAGAATAGCATTATTAATCCCACAAGGTATCCTTTTCCTGATCAGATGTTCCAGTGTGTTGAAAGTGGAAAAAGTAATGTAGAATCAAGGCTTATTTTGTGGAGAAATACTGTATTTCTCAATCTTTATTGCATAGTGCTACATTTAAAGAGTATATTAAGATACATACCGATACACACTTCTAGTGAGTAGCAATTAAGCCAAGTGGATTTAATAAATAATGCAGTGTTAACAGGGTATTTTCACAATATAGATCTAGACAATGGGGAACATTTACATTCTGGCTTTAAAAAAAATCTTTGGCTAACCTTCATGCAGTCACTGTAGTAATAAACAACCCTATTCTGGATAGCTGCATGACTGGGAAAATCAATATTGTAATAAATATTTTATAAGAAAGACTTGGCTTGGGGTAAAAATATATTAGTTTCATAGCTACAAGTCACAGTAGTGTTCTTTCAGTAGGTATGTTGTGCAGAGTAGAGGTTCCATGTACTATAACTTCTTATAGAATGAAACACCCTTCTGTTATATTGCAAATGTTATCCATTAATAATTGTATGATTATCTGTTGGTTAGCCTTTAATGTGTCATGATTTTTTGTTGCTCCAGTCTGATCATATGTTTTCTTTATAAATTTATCAATTTCTATAAACTCTGGTAGCAACTGTTAATATGAAGAAGATGGATATATTATATTGATTGCTGGACGTGGACTTAACTTTCATGAGAGGAATGCATGATTAGAAGTTAACATATGCTTCACTTCTAGTCTTCATGAACTAAAGTACCTTGCCTGTTACGATTAAACAAATCACAGTAACTCTTTCTGAATAATTTATGAAACACATATGCAGAAAGTAGCTGTGTTCTGAGGAAATAACACCTATTGTGTATCTCACAGATAGACAGCTTGCATTCTAAAAATCTTCTTTTGTATCTTCTAGAGGTACTTTGATCAGGGATCCTGAATATTATTTTGAGGGAATATATTATAATTCCCTGAATTGTAATTCCCTGAATTGTAATTCCCTGAATTGTAATTGTACAATTCCCTGAATTGTAATATATGCCCTAAAGTTGGCAGACTTCTTTTAGAAAAATCAAGAAATTCCCAAAGTGAGAAGAAAAGTAGATAAATGGTATCAATATGCCATGACCAAATATGATGAGTTACACAATAGTATCAGAGGGCAGGATGTAAGTACATAAATGTGTCATTTATGTTATGATAACACCATTATAACATAGCTGTAGTGGCACAGTGGTTAGAATGCAATATTGCAAACTAATGCTGCTGATTATCAGGAGTTCAATCCTGAATGGCTCAAGGTTGACTCAGCCTTCCATCCTTCTGAGATCACTAAAATGAGAACTCAGATTGTTGGGGGCAGTATGCTGACTCTGTAAACCAATTAGAGAGGTCTGCGAAGCAAGTCTAAGTGTTATTACTATTGCTATACTTCACCATTTTGCTGTAACCACTGCTTGCAAAATTCACCACCTCCATTCAAGAAAATCCTGGTTCTGTGAATCATCCCATCGGTGGGTACTAATAAAAAAATTAAATCGGATTACTTGGCTATCAAAAAGTTTCCTGTCCCTAATCTAGGTGGACTCACCAACCTCTGCAGAGAGCCACAAGGAGAACATTTTTGCACATGCCATTTAAATAAGGAGAAATTTATCTAGGAGCCAGAATCTGGTTTTCATAGGGCTTTCACAGTCTCTTACTTTGCATAGGGCTTTCCCACTTAGAACTGAACACATTAAATGGTCATATTGAAATTTATACTAAGATTTTATTTACATTTTGTTAAATCTAAATTAAAAGCATGCACCAGTTTCTAGTGAAATTATTTCATTTCATTTATGTCTTCCTAAATACAACCCACTTAATTCTGAATTTTACATGTTAAGGAATCCAGGGAGATTCAGATGGACAGATTCAGATTAGGACTTCCGACAACATGCATGTGTGTTCGTGCATTTCTTTCACTAAATTGTTGCTATAGATGCAGTACTCTCTATAAGGTGCAGTGGGTTATTCCAGGCCTGCAGAAAAAAATTCTCCTTCCTGGCATAACTGTATTTGTCTTATCCCCCTAAATGTGAATCATCTAGCTTTACATCTAGACATTACTAATCTTTGACATAACTTGTAGCTTCAAACAACTTAACAAATAAAATTCAGAACTGTAAGTTAATTTGCTGTGCTACATAATGAGTTATTTTAATCATTGATCTGTGGAATAATCTACAATGGCCTTTTTGTCATAACACCAAGATAGACATCATGGTTTGCAAATTACAGCAGCTGGTTTTACACAACAGGCTAAGAGCAGTCAATCAAACTTCTTTGCAGGTCATAGACCCAAGCCTAATTAAAGAAGAAAAGAGTACAGCTTGTAATATAAATTACAGTGTAACATGCATAAGAAAGACTAGAGGCCATGCATAGCCTACTTTCCTGTCAACAGGAGAAACATTCTGTAGGCTACAAATATAAACTTTGCAATAACTAGCGTTATCTTGGGATTGTTATTTTCCAAAAAAAAGTCTCACATAGAATTCTTCTTTCTGACCTGGAAGTGGCCTAAAGAAGAGATCTTCTTTATTGGGTAATAAGTTACTAAATCATAACTTTAGTGATTCAGTACTCCCAGCTTTGCAGGACAAGCCTTGCAGCATAGAGGGATTTACACCCCAATACCACTGATACTGATACCCAATACTGAAACAACCTTCAGAAGTTTGCTACTTGTAGTTTGTACCAGATATAACTCTGACTTAAAATTAAATCAGCTATGCCCCAAACAGGCTAAGGCAAAAACAACTGTAACTCAGCCAATATTTTTGTGCTAAGACTGAAAAGATTAAGCCTTAATCATTCCCAATAAATATTTTAAGAAATTAGTTCTTAGTCAACTCAACACATGTTGTGGAAAGGAACTGTATCCTTTGGACTCCCCACTGCAGATGTTATCTTCACAGGTTTTCTTAAAATTTATTTCAGGGAGAGAGAAAAAAAAAGCTACCCAAGTATGGTCCTAAGATTCCTGAGCCAAGACCACCTTGATAGTTTTAACTTAATATTAATAAAATCCATCCTATTTTGTTTCAGTTTCCTTTCCACAAGAGAGTTTCCCCCTAGACATTGAAGTCTAACACAAAAGGGCTTATATATCCTGTGGATTAGCTAATTTGTGTTCAGTTCATATTATCTTTTGTGTTTGTTGAAAGGAAAAAAGAAGCACATCTTGTACTTTATAAAACCTCCAGAGAGGACATTTTTCGGAAAAGTTAAAGCTCAAGGAAGTTCTGTACTTATAATTGACTTCCTTGAAGTGCAGCATGGGGACTTTCATAATTAACTTTTAAAAAATGAAATGATTTATTCATTTTCTTTCCTTCCAAAAGCCAATTTAGTTTATTACAATGACTTTAAATCACTTTTCTCATCATTTCAGATACATCTCAGAATTTGCCCTTCGGGCATATGCTCTTGACATGGTGATCACACATACACTCTTGTACACAACAAAACATTCCTATTTCTTCTTCTAAGAAAAATGAAGAATATATTTTTATTCTGTTATCATTGGTGCTGGACTATTGCTGAAGCAACAATACTCTGTATTGTTTCTAAAAAGATCAGAAAAATTCTTAAGCTGGAAAAAAACCCCTTCATGGCTTTTTATGAATTACTATACATGAATAAGTTAATGGGAAATGGTTATGGCCTCTGCTATAAGAGAAAAAATAAATAAACAAACTCATGAACACTTTTGCACATTAGAAGATATCTTCTTATAAGTCTGCCATAACAGGTTCAGGATGTGTGATTAATGAAAATATGCCTGGATTCTTCTTTTATTTTGTGCTTTCCAATATTATTTTCTGCGTGTTTTAAAAAAACGTCTCCAGATCAGTAGGAGATGCTCTATAGATTTTGATGTCTGCTTCCTAATATTAACAATTTTAAACACAAGATAAAATCTCCCTCAAATTGACTTCAACTTTTGATAACAACAGGAGCTCATCTCCCTTGTTGATTTCTTGGCAGAAATCAGCAAGTAATTACACCAGAAATAATTTGCCACTGCTTTCTTCCTGCTTCCCCCTCCCTTTTCATTCTGGTCTGCAGCCCTGCAACTTAATAAATATATGCACTTAAGTTTTTTTGAACCAGCATGAGCAGTTAACTTGCATAGGTACTATACTTATAATGTATAGCTTATATTTATACTACAGTTATATTTTTTTTACCTCTGACATAACTTTATTTTTATTATTAAACATTACACTAACGTTTAATAATTCCTGCAAAAATTAAGAATGGCAGTGGTGTCTAGTTGTTATAGCCATTGTAGTCTGGAAGAATCTATTAAGGCATTTTATGTCAGGGGGAAAAAACCCTAATGCATTTATTTTACATTCCCAGGTTCTAGCCTATCTCCAACAACCATTTTGTTTGGTAGAACTGATCAAAAAAATAATGACTAACCATGATTATTTTAGCCGTCTTGTGTAGAAGGATACCAGGTTGTAAAAAGACCCAAATTGGAACTGCCAATTCTTTCTCTGTGTCAAATGGACACCTGTTGATGCTTGCTTTGCAGATTTAGCTATGTAGGAAAAGGGATCAGTACATCAGAAGTACTGGATGGTTAACTGCAAGATTTATGTACTTTGGTCATACTTATGAGTCCCTCTCAGAATAGACTTATGTATTGAGGTTTATGCTTCTGATTTGGTTAAAAAGTACAGTATAAACGTTGTTTTAAAGAACTTCCTGGAATAAACTGAGTTAGAAGCAAGGACTTTGAGTAAACCCATTCACTAAACAGTTTCTTATTATGATACACATTTTCTTTGGCTCAATAATATGCTTCATTGTTACTGGTAACTACTTCACACAGGAAACTACATTCAGAGCATCCTTTATGAAGAGTTATTCTAAACAAAATATTTTTTTAAATTAGATATTTATATAAATGCTTTAAAGTGACCCCAAATTTTGAGATTGGAATCTGAAGGCAAGTCTCATGGATGGCTCCTGTTCCAGGACTCTTTTGGTATTATCAGAGAAGGCTTAAGCAACATGGTACTCATAAATCAGTAACATGTCAGTAGGCATGGTCCTTGATGTCCTTCAAATACCAACTTTTAAATGAAAGTAAAGGTATTATTTTACCTTTGCCTGCCTTGTGGAACAACATTCCCCAAAGGATCTATATGTCTTCCCTCATTTGTACTGTATGTATTTTGTAAGTTCTTAAAAATTTGGCTGTGCTTTCCAGGCCTGGGGTTAAAATGGTTGCTGAACTCCTGTTAGTTTTGGGGGTGCTGTGTTGTGTTATTTTATTCATTTTATTCATTATTTTATTTTATTTTTATTTTATTGTTTATAATTTTTAAAATGTAAGCATGCTAGAGTCATTTGGTTTTGATGTGGGTTTTTTGTTTTTTGTTTTGGTTTAAATGTAATATACAATGGTGTGTGTCTGTGCAAATACACAAACACACATACCATATTAACTGTCTATTCTCTTTTCCATTTGGGATCTTTATATTTCTGCCATTCCTTTAAAATAATGTTCTATCTAAGATTAGATCAGTACCAACTCTGAGGGTGTTAATAAAAACTGTCAAGATCTTATTATTTCTAGAAGACTTTGGGGAGCCAGAAGCAAGGTTTCCCTCTTTCATGATGTGAGTGTTATTTGGAGTACAACACTACTTAGTGTGGGTGATAGTTATTTCATTTTTCTACTGAATGGTAGAGTTATTATAGAGTTGGGCAGCCTTATACATTTCTAAAATGGTTTGAGACAGACAGAGCTAGCTAGATAGCTGAGATAGATAGATAGATAGATAGATAGATAGATAGATAGATAGATAGATAGATAGATAGATAGATAGATAGATAGATAAATAGATAGATAGATAGATAGATAGATATTGTTTTAAAGTTTGGATGCACTAGAGAGCATGCCTATGAGTGTCCACCTATGTTTTATGGGCGTGTCTAGAAAATCAAATAGATACTTCAGCCTATTGCATGTTTGGAAGCAATCATTAACCCCTAATAATAACTAAGATAATCTGGAGGGGCAGAGCACATCCGGAGGAAAATATTCACCTCAGTCTGCATTTGAATAGATGGCTGCTGTGACACACCACACTGCTGTGGCAGTATTTCACTAAACATTATTTTCCCTCAAGAATGTTCGTTTGTCTGACATCTGCTCACCAACCCCTGATGAAAACCTTACTTCTACACAATTATTTGGAATTCATTTATGATAGAGTATCTTACAAGGTCCATAATGAAAGTAATGTAACATATGCTCTACAGCAGGGGTGTCAGACTCAAACTTAAGGGATCCTTAAATCCGGCCTATAGGGCCCACCTGGAAATATCAAAGGATCAGCCCATGGTGGCTAAAATGGGCCTTGAGCATCCCTCCTGCACCTCGTTTTCACCCTCCATGGCCTCCTGCAGCACTCTGCCAGCCAAAAACTGGCCAAAAATGACTTGAAAAATGGGCCCAAAACAGGTGGAAAATGGGCAGGAAAACGAGTCCAAAACAGGCTGAAAAATGAGCCCAAAACAGGCAGAAAACCAGGTCACATGGTCCATTTTCGGCCAGTAGAGTGCTGCAAGAAGCCACGGAGAGCAAAAACGAGGCACAAGGGATCTGCGTGCAGGAAGTCCATGCCCTGTTTTGACCAGCAGGGTGCTGCAGGGGACATCTGTCCTCCCTCACACTGCCTCCCCCACATCTCCTGCCACTGGCCCACAGAGGAAAACTACAGTGCTGATCCAGCCTTAAAGAAATCCAGTTTGACACCCCTTCTCTATGGAAGTCATTACCAATAATCTACCAGCTGTAATTCTGCACTGATATTATTTTTTTAATGGATAATATCTGGCATATCTGATGGAAAATTAAAATTGTTGGCTGTTTTAAGGCTAAGATTTTAAATGTCTCTGGGGATTTTCAATCTTATTTCAGTAATGTTTTAGTGAATTCAGCAAACTGTAAATCACAATCAGAAGAAATAGTATTGGAGTTAAATATCAATAGATTTCTAAATCATAGTTGGTTAACAAATGCATTTCCTATGCTAGTTATTAATCTCCATATGTATTCCTCAATATGTATTCTCTGCCTTGTTCTCCAAAAAACATATCTTAGCGTATATGTGTATATTTATATATGGGTACTACACTAAATTATCAAGCAAATTAATGTTTGAGAAAATATGGCTGGACAATCTTAGTTCCAGATCAATTAAATCTCTGCAGCATAAGTTTGAAATTACAGATATTGCAACATGTACTTATTCTGTGCTCTAATAGGAGATCAGAAGCTAGCATCTTTTCTCTTTTGCAGGACTAGCATCGCTGTTGATTTATCACTGATTAGTTGTAGACCATTTTTTTAAAAAAAAGATTTCTGTCATCTCCCTTTCAGAAATGGGACTTGTGATTGTTGCTGTTTCTAACCGCCTCCCCAACACAGTTATGAGTAGAATATTTTGGAACGTAATTAAATCACAGCTGCATCATGGTTAAATCCAATATTGGTCACAGGGGGATCCAATTATAATTTAATATAGCATATGAGTTTCATCTCACTTCCTTGCTTTTCTTGCAAACGGATAATCTATTTTTTTTCATTATTAAAAATCAAAAGCAGTTTTTTGATAATTGCACACAATAGCTTGCAGGCTTTGGGTTGCAAAATAACAATATAATTTGAAATGGTGTTATTTGCAATGTGTTGAAGAAATGAAGTGGGCCAGTATTAGGAGCTAAACTTGAACTGAATGTGATTTTTTTAAAAAAAAAATTAAATTACAGGAGAGCAAAATAGAGCTCATGTCTTTTCATTTCAGGTCAAAGTTATAGAGAAATGCCTAGATAGAATATCTAGTTAACGACATAGAATAATTGCTCATGTCATTTGTAAAGCTTACTTTCTACAGCAATGCGCTATGTTCTCTGGCATTGTGGCATTCTGCTATGCTACTTCACCTCCTGATTCCCTGTTCTCTTCTTTCTTTGGCAGTTGCATTTTCAGGCCTTGGCTTTACCACTTTCTACTTGGCTGGCAAGCTGCACTGCTTCACTGAAAATGGTCGTGGGAAAAGCTGGCGGCTCTGTGCAGCAATTCTACCTCTGTATTGTGCCATGATGATTGCTCTATCACGCATGTGCGATTACAAGCATCACTGGCAAGGTGAGTCCTGGTAATCCCTGCCTTCTCTTAATTGTCCTTGCTCTTTCTGGAATATGATTTAGGGAGGTGGTGAGGAACAAGATTAAATGGGACTTGGTTTAGCATAGGAGAACTGCTTTATGTGTCCTGAAAATTGCTAATTAAATCATTGAAAGACTTTGAGATAAGATAAAAATAAAATGAGATGCTGGTGTGGAACCTCTTTTGTTCTTTTCTATAGATAGGTAGAGTTCAACACAGCATAATTTTTTGTGAAAATAGGTTTTCACTCTGTGCAATGGGGCTTATGCCTGGATAACAGGATTGTTAGACAAAGAGATTCAGGTTGCTTCTTCTAATCCATGAAGACAATGAACTTTTACAAGAGATAACTTAGCTCCTCGTTTTCTTTTTAATGATCTTTTGAGCTTTCTTTAACTACGTTGGGAAAAGATTCTTGGATCTATAAATGACACCAAGTATGTATTAAAATGTATTAAACTGTACTGTAAGTCCTCGACTTTAAATATTGAACAACGAGGAAAAACTTAATGAAGCGGTTTTGAACAATTCTTGAAAAGATTTTTAGAAGTCTAAAAGGAAGGACTCATTAGTGATATTTTAGTTTGCCCTTCAAAAAGTGGGAGCATTACCTGAATGAAATTCCACATGTGACAGCTCTGAATTAAATCCAGAAGCTTGTATTGTGATAAACACCAGTTAGGGTATCCATTATAAAATAAATCAAAATTATCAAGGTTTAATTATACTCTCTGTGTGCTATTAATTTAAGTTAGGGCTTGTGGTGGTTTATCAAATCAAATTCAATTCACTGAATAGAAGTCACCTAAAACTGTTGCATAACACATCCTTCAGATGTATTTAAATTGCAAGTCCCTGAATTCCAGGCTAGCATGGGCATTGTAGTCTTAACACAACTGCAAAATCAAGTTAAGAAGAGCTATTAAAAGTTATTGAACAAGTAATGTGAGTTACAGGAAGAATATTAAGCATTTCTAACTACTTTTGTATTAGGTTTCACTGCAGATAACTACACATTGTCTAGTATCTTCAAGCTTTACTTGCATATTAGAGAGATTGGTAAATATAGTATTCTTGAATAAATTGTGGTCGCTATGGCCCAGAGATATGTGGGGCCATAGCATCAGAATATGTATAGGGTCATTTTTTCACAGGGAGATAAATTATCAAGGATATCTATATTTGTTTTCCTATTTTCATCCTTTAGTATGCCAAGCCTACCCAAAGGCTTAGCCAACCTTTTTTCTTTTGTTAAGTTGATCTTAAGCAATTCAAGGACACTTGTAACTAATTTTGTGGACTGCTAGTTGTCCAAAACGTATATATTGGAAGCTTTAGCAAAGTTTAGAAAAATCAGTATGTAAGTATTATTATGCACACAGATATTGAGTGTAAAAATAATATGGCTATTCAGGTTTACTAGATGAATTCATATTGAAGTATGATTTTAAGAAATGTATTCCACCAAGAGGCACAATTATTCACATGATAAAGTAAGTACTGTGCAATTACAATTTCTAAATAGTGGAAATAGATTGCACCAAAGAGACTACTATGTGTCCATTACAGCAGCATATGCTAGTCTTTGAAGTTGAAAGAGATAGAACTGGAATAACTCAACTAGCTGCGTTTTTTCTGACTGTGTATTGGGGAGGAAGAAATCAAATAATTTATTAATGACATATTTTTCTGCAGGTGATCCAAAGGGGTCACATCCTGAACTAATGGTTTGACAAAAATCAATTCTATTTAGCATCTTTAAGCTGCTTGTCTTCATGCTGAAATCAGCCAGAAATGAAGCTGGCATAAGAAATTTCTGTCTAGATTTCCAGTTTTGGCAGTGATGCTAAACTGGTGTTCTTTTGGGATAGTGTTAGCATTGTTGGCTGATTCTCCTGCTTTCCGTCTGTTTTCCACCTGTCCTTGTTTATGTTAAATTTATATTTACAGACAAATAAATAAATAAATATCAATTTAACACATTTTACTTTGTCGCAAAAGCGACTACCTGTGAAGGCTCCTCGGTTGGAGCTGAAAGGCAAAAACAGAAATATGCTTCGTCCCATATTTGGGTAGACCAGGTTGCCCTGCTAAAAAACACTTGTCCTTGTTTATGTGTGAATAACTTTCTTAGCCATGGGTAGGTCTTCAATTGCATATTGATTCTGTTGCTAGAAGAGTCATTCAATAGCCACTGAATGTGGCAAGTGCACCAAATATTTGAAGAAGTAAAAAAGCATTGGAAGAGCATCTGAAGGATAGTGAAAAAGTTACATTAAAGTTAGTACATCACTAAGGTTTATTGAATATTGGAGAGATCAAACTGGCCTACAAGAATGACCAAATGAAAAACAGAAAAGAGACATGACTAGCTAAGTCAATAAAAGCCCTAGTCTAACTATGTAACCAACCATAACAGTAATAATAACACGTAGACAATGGCACTGAAAAAAAAAGACTTATGACTGGTTTTCTTTCTTACAACCTTTGCAGCATCCCCAGAGTCATATGATCAAAATTCAGATGCTTCACAACTGGCCAATTTTATGGTGATCATTTTTGTAACCTTCCCAGATGACTTCCAACAACCAAAGGCAATGGGGAAATCCAGATTCACTATCATATTCACAACATGGAGTGATTCATTTAACAACTGTGTAGAAAAAGCTGTAAAATAGGACACAACTGCCTTCCTTAGCAACTGAAATTTTGGGCTTAATTGTAGTCGTAAATCAAGGATTACCTGTAGTTGCTTTTACAATTACTGGTTATTTTAGCTAAATTTTACAGAGCGATGTTTGCATATCTAGTATGTTGATCTGGTTGTAATTTTCCAAATGGGAATAAGATCTGGATGTGCTAATGGGAATAATTCTACATTTTCATCTTTGATTCACCATAATAAATATCTCTAGAGATAAAGAGCAAACCTTAAAAATCAGATAGAAAATGAAGACTTTGTTGTTGTTGTTTTCCAATAATTTTGTTATATCTTAAGCTTTAGGGAAAGGAAATTCTTGCGGAAACTACTCTATAGATTATTATAAGTATTAAATTAATTATAACTGCAGATAAGCTGATGCAGATTAGATCTTGGGCATGTATAGATCTTCTATTCAGTGTTTGTAGTTTCCAAAGCCTCATCTCAAATGATTTGCCAAATAGAAACAGCACAATTGCTGAGTTTGGGCAGTGACAAAGAACACACACACACAAACCCTTGTGCTAAAACCAGTTTTTATATTACATGAAGTCCCTGATATTACAGTGAAAGCTTTTTATATGATCCTAGCCACAGAAATTTTCTCATCCTACTCTAGATTTATCCAGGAAGTCCTCAGTGGCAGGGCTTCCCTCCCATTGGATGTTTAAAATTAGTCATATATAATTTGTCATATCATATCTTATGGTGCTGCCCTTGAAGGCCACATGGAAGCTTCAACTGATCCAGCATGCAATGGTGTAAGCAGATGGCCTCAATGTATCCCTGTGATACTTCTGCTTTGTGAGACGCAGTGGTTGTCAGTTTGCTTCCAGGTCTGATTCAAGATGCTGATTGAAGCTATAAAGCCTATATGGCATAATGCTTGGTTACATGAGGAACCATCTGTCTCTCATAGTATCTGATTGACTAGACCTGGCACACTCTGGAGTCCTTCACCTAAGCAATGCCACACATCTTCTCTATGGCAGTATTTGCCCTTTGGAATGAGGTTCTTTGTGAGATCCGAATGGCTTTCAATTTTTCTTTCAACTTAAGATTGTTTTCTTTTGATTCCACCCATTATACTGTTTTCCCTGCTTTTATTTTGTTCTTATTGTTTTAATTGTTATATTTTTCATGTTTTAAATGAGTTGAAAACCTCTCAGAGTTCCAATAGAAGCAATAGCACGTAGACATATACCACTTTACAGTGCTTTACAGTCCTCTCTAAGTGGTTTACAGAGTCAGCATGTACTGTATATAACAATCTGGGTCCTCATTTTACTGACCTTGGAAGGATGCAAGGCTGAGTCAACCTTGAGTCTGGTGAGACTTGAACTGCCGAACTTCTGGTAGCCAACAGTCAGCAGAAGTAGTCTACAATTCTGCATTCTAACCACTGAACCACCATGACAATAGTAGTAGTTAATTTAATTAATTATGTCAGAATACCTATGGGTATTCTACTTCACTGTTTTTTTTTAAATGAGCTCTCTTTTAATTATCTAAAAATGTTTTTAATGAACAGGTGTACATAGACAATTGGAAGTCCATTGTAAATAAAAGGAATATGTCTGATACATAAAAATGCATAAAAATATCAGGGATGCAAATGGATCTGAAGAGATTTTCACAAATATGACATTTTTTTCAAGTAAATGGGGCACATTGCAAGGTCGAGGATATGGTGTACCTCTTGACAAGATACTTATTTTGTCCTTCAGCACTCTGAAAATGTAAGATATGTAAACATTTCAATTCTCTTAACCTATACATGATTATATAGAATATATGCAAAGGAGAAATGCACTGATAAACTTACCTCTTTATGGTGAACGAGATAAAATTTATATTTAGGATTAATAAATACAAAGCAGAACAACACAAAATCCACACAGAGAAACAAAACTATAGGAGACACTTGTCTGAAATACGAGAGTTCTCATAATGTCTCCATCACAACAAGGCATAATTTCTAGTGAACAAGGCTGTTTGAGATATGTTTTGTTTCAGTATTTTGCATATTTCTTTATATCATCTGTTCACAAGCATAAATTGGAAGTATAAGGGTTGCAAACAAGAGTTGGAAAAAAAATTCTTCACAAAATTATATGTGTTTGACAGATGTGTGGGGAGCACCACAGATTTTTGCAATGGGAATATTAATATGGAGAGGCAAAATCATTCTTTTGCTTTAGCCATTCATCACACTAGATTATTTTTATTTGATTTCCTACCATTGAAATGTAAAAGACATGTTAATATTCTCAACATTGCACTTATTTAAAAGTAGCAGTGGTCTCATTTTATTTATTTTTTTAATTTAAAAAATTATAAAATAACTCCTTGCAATTAAAAATGCTGTTTGTTTTAAAACTACATTTAGATATTTCAAAAGACTTAAAAATCCTAATGCCTTAGTTCATTGAGATGAGTTTGTATCTTTCTTAAAATAATTTGAGCACAAAATTATACTTTAATTAGTTTCAGGGTTTAATGTACAGCAACCAGCACCATTTGTTAACTCTTTAATTCATTGTCTTGTAAATATAGAATTTAAGATCACAAGGATGTGCATGTGTTTGAACATTTCAAATTGTCTTGCCTAAATAGGATTTTTTAGCTGCTGAATCTACCAAATTTCTTTGAACCTAAACAAAATACTTTACCTTAGAACAGAAGCCATCTCCTTAACTTTTAGGTAGTCCTTGGGTTAAAAGTTTGTTTAGTGACTGTTCAAAGTTGCAATGGCATAAAAATAGCAACTTAAGACTGCTTTTCATATTTATGACCAATGCAGCATCCCATGCTCATGGGATCAAAATTGAGATGCTTGGGACGTGACTCATATTTATGACTTTTGCCATGTCGTAGGGTCATGTGATCATTTTTTATGATCTTCTGTCAAGCAAAGTCAATAGAAAAGCCACATTTACTGAACAACTGTACTACTAACTTAACAATTGCGGTGATTCACTTAACCAAGGATCTTCAAACTTGACAGCTTTAAGACTTGTGGACTTCAACTCCCAGAATTCTTCCTCCAATAATGTTATCTCAGGTATTCTGGGAAGTTGAAGTTCACAAGTTTTAACTCCCCTGCACTTAACAATTATGGCAAGAAGGTTGTAAAATGGGGCAAGACTAATTACCAATTGTTTTGCTTAGCAACAGATAATTTTGGAATAAATCGTAGTCGTAAGTTGAAGACTACCTGTATTCTTTTCCTTGATTGGCCTTTGCATCCATCCTAGAAAAAATTTAAGGATCTAATTAGGCCTAGCATTTGTGTAAAATAATTTTAAAAGTTAAAACTGAAATTTACCAATTGACTACTTATAAAATTATAATATTTTTTATGAAGTCAATTGCATTAGCCATAAAGGTTTAAAAGATATATATTTTGATGCGTATAAATCAGCTTACACAATGTTAGATTTGACTTTCCCAGTTGGATATTTATAAGCAGGCCCACTCTTGTCATTGTTGCTACTATGATAGGTGCTTCCTTTGAACATTTATGCTTTTATTTTATAGAATTGGCGGATAATTGGAAGACTCTTAGGATGACTGTTGTTTTGCCCAATTTCTGATGCCATGAGGGGCTTAAATTTTCTTTCTTAATAACTGATTGATAAAATTGATAGAATTATAAAAATACATTATGGCTTTTATCTACTGCATCTTTTTGTAAATGGGATTACTTTTGGAAAACAGCAGCTGAAACTTACATATTCCAATATCTCAGCATAAAGTGAACATATCAGATGGTTTAATGGAGGCACTGTGCTATATAAAAACTACTGCACACCATTAATATTGATTCAGGTCATTCAGAAAGTTTTTGATGAAATGAAATTTGGAAATGCTATGATGCATTCTGTTTACGTTAAGTATGAGTAATTTACTAATAGCAGTCCAGCATTCTAAAAGCTTCACATGAGCCTGTGCTTATACAGTACAATTGTTGTTTATTACATGTATAGGTTGCCTGACTTCCAGCAATTCTGGGCAGTTTGAAATGTTTTCCATTTATAAGATTTTATTCTTGGGAGAAAAGGGGAAAAAATTGGAATGCAAAATGATTTCTATTATATAGATCAGTGGTCGCCAACCAGTGGGCCAGGAACCACTGAATATTTTGGTAGTCCGCAGAGAAATGTCATCCCCAAAGCATCTCCCAAAGCAATTAATCCAGGATGCATGGCAACACAAGGCTGCACCACCCACATGACCCGTGGCAACAGAAGGTTTGTGTCGCTTGCATTGCGAACAACATGAGGTAATGAGGGGAGGAGGGAAGGGCAGATGTGGGAACTTGCCCCACGGGCCTTGCCTGGCTACCGGGCTGTTTCTTTCCACTTCTTTCTTCTGCTTTTGGCTGCATGCAAGGAAAGCAGCAAAAGTCTTTCTTTCTCTCCCCCAACTCCTCCAGAAATGAGTCCTTGGGACCCTGCAAGGCAACCTGCTCCAAAGAGGCTGCGCTGGCGCAATAGAATGGAATACTTTATTGGCCAAGTGTGATTGGACACACAAAGAATTTGTCTTGGTGTAAATACTCTCAGTATACATAAAGAAGGAACATTCGTTAAGAATCAAGAACCATAATGTACAACACTTAATGATAGTCATAGGGTACAATCAACATCAAATCATACTAGGAAACAGAGGATACAAGCAACAAAGTTACAGTCACAAGTGGAAGGGGATGGGTGATAAGGAGTGATGAGAAGATTAACAGTAATAGTAGTGTACACTTTGTAAATAGTTGAACAGTGTTGAGGGAATTATTTGTTTAGTAGAGTGATGGCTTTCGGGAAAAAACTGTTCTTGTGTCTAGTTGTTCTGGTGTGCAGTGCTCTATAGTGTCGTTTTGACAACAACAAATTTCACAAACACTTTGGAGGAGAGAAAGAAAGACTTCTGCTGCTTCTGCTGTTTCTCTCTCTCTCTCTCTCTCTCTCCCTCTCTCCCCCCCTCTCCGAGAACAGAGCTGGAGATGGTATCCTGTGATTCCAGGTACCCATTTTTTGATAGGAAAATGGGATTTTCCCAGGGGTTCTGGTCCGCAGGATTTAACATTATGAATTTGGTGAACCCTGAGGTCCAAAAGGTTGGTGACCCCTGATATAGATGATAATGAAATCTCACTGCCTGTTGCTGCTGATGGCAGAGTGGAGGAGTGCTGGAATAGCTCCCCCCCCACACACACACACACAAAATAGCTTTACTTTAAGTGGTTCCATCCTTCTGCTGCATAACAGCATATCATATAACAGGTATAATTTTGTAGAGTTGGAG
Source organism: Bungarus multicinctus (assembly GCA_023653725.1). NCBI lineage: Eukaryota > Metazoa > Chordata > Lepidosauria > Squamata > Elapidae > Bungarus > Bungarus multicinctus. Next base: position 61,994,476 of record CM042844.1, read on the forward strand.
TTTCTATCTTGGGTAAAACCACACAGAAAAACAGAAAAGACTCTCATTGGTATTCCTCCCTGCAACTCTTGTTTTTATACAAGATCTATTATTAGTTACTAATTTCCCCTTTCCAGACATGTACCCAAAATGTTTAGTGGGTTATTGATTGTGTAAGTGCTCTGGAAATATATTTCAAGTTAGCCGCCTCAATAAACAAGAAATAACTCTGAAAAGCATACTGAGCTTATCGGCAGGACTGTAGTCAAGCCAAAGTCTACCTTAGTTCATTATTTCATTTCTCACAACAGCCAGCCAGACATTGATCAGTCTTACCAGGAAATGGACAGCAGATAAACCAATACTGCTTTATGGTAAAGCTACCATAATAGAATCTTGCAAGTGCAATTTTCAGCTTCAGGTTATGCTGTCTCTTGGACCATTTCCTAGGCAACACCATCCATCTCCTAAGATCTTTCCCAAATTACAGATACGGTCCTATGATATGCTTGTTCCCCAGCAGCCAGGACTTGGAGGACCACTGCCCCAATCTGAAGGTAAATGAGTCTTCAGAACTAAGTCTTTATGGACCAGCCATCCATAAAATTAGGTTATCCCCTTTTAAAGCCATTCAAGATTGTGGCTTCTGTCTCAATGAATTTTATTGGTTAATTATATTTAATGTTAAGAAGAGCTTTCATAGTTCTGTGCTAAATCTCCTTCCAATCAGCTCACTACTTCATACACAAATATGATTGCCATGCCTATATGGGAATGCATATCAATTACTTGAATATAAGAGGATCTGGGTTAAATTTGTTTGATCTTATTTAGATGCTATTTTAAGTGATCAGGAAAAGATTCTTTTGATAGCAGTTGAGTCATTCATAGGTTATATTAATGCAAATCTTATTGGGCATCTTGGGTTAGCTACCATCCTAATTCCCATTTTCCTGGGCACATTGCGACATGTTTCTGCAGTAGAGAATGGTATATTAAAATGGTGGCTAGGCAGCACTGAGAGAAAGGCAAGGTAGAATATTTATTACAACAATGCAATGCTTTGAATTCAACATAGTACAAACTGTATCTCTTTGAAACACCTGTGTGATTCTGGAAAAAAGTACAGAATGTACATATTGTCAGCTTTGAAAGACATAGTAGCACCAGATACTTCCACACTGCCACATTCTTGAGCCTGGGAAAACGGGAGAGGGAATTTCTTGGAGTGTAGTGGTTAGACATAATAGCATTCTTCTTCCAAGTCAAGGTCATGTTATTTCTGCACCTGGTTGAGCAGATGTCTCAAGTTGGGATGGATGGTGATTGGACATGCGATGTGATGATGGGTGCAGGGGGTGGATTTGTAATTTTTTACTTATTGCAAGGAAACCCAGAACTTTTAAATTCGGGATTTCCCAGATGTGCCAGTTTACTACCCAAATAAAAAAGAATTTTTGAGAGGATGTCTGTTTTGGAGTTATTTGTTGGAGTGGCGGTTTTCTCGAATGCTGACATATATATTGTATGTAGCTGGAGGGGAAGTAGCTTCTTTAAGGAAGTTGTCTACTGATGCAAACTTTAACTACACATTTGAATAAAAGTGGCCTATAGGAATAACAGTGCATGTTGAACTCTCCTAAGTATTTATTTTGGGCTGAGATTCTTGCCAATCCTGTTAACCGTTTTTGGGAACATTTGCCCCACATTTTAAGAAAACCTGCTACTTGTTGGAGATTTGCTAATATTTTTTTCTGCCTACACGTCAGGTATTTTTCTGAAGGTATCATAAAAATAATCCTCAAGTAGGAAGGAACCCAAAAGTAACTTTGGAACATTCCTAAGTTATTCTTTCAATAGTAATATATCTTTCTTTTTCTTTCTTCATGGCTAGATGCTTTCGTTGGAGGAGTCATTGGCCTTATATTTGCTTACATTTGCTACAGACAACATTACCCTCCTTTGGGCAACATGGCTTGTCACAAACCATATGTCAGTCTGCTAATTCAGACATCAATGAAGAAAGAAGACAAATCTACAGCTGATAATGCTACCAACCTTCCTCTAGAAGGGATAACAGAAGGCCCAGTATGACTAATACATATGCAGGATGAACTTTTAGCTCTTTCATACATTCCGCCAAATCCAAATGGTATCTTTTCATAATCAATGTTTTTTAACAGCCACAACAGCCTTTCTTGCCTTTTTACTTTTACTGACTATTTTCTTTGCACTCATGTGTATCCTCTGTTGTTATTTTCCCTTTTCTGTTTCCTATGTTTTGTTTTGTTTTTAATATTCCAAGAAGATTGCTATAAGGAAGTTATTATTAGTTTAAGGGATTAAGGCAAAACTGAAACTCGAAATATTGTTAACTATTACTAACCATGATTTATGAAGCACCTTTGGGCGTATATTTGCTTTGCAATTCATAGCACATTCATAACAGCCACATGAGGCTGAAAGAGAGTGACATATCCAGTCTTACTCCAATGGACCAGACTGGCTGCTAAGGGGTTATCAAAGCCTTCTTCTAAGAACTAATAGACATTGTCATCTGTGACTGACTCTTTATTTACTTTTCTTAGAGACATTTAATGTATAAAAAAGAAAATTTTGTTTATCTATCAGTTATAAATGCAGTTGCAGCTGCATGTTTATCTTCCTCTGCTTATCTTCTAGTGGTCTAAGCAAACAAATGTACGGATATGGTGTGTGCATGTATGTATGTGTGTGTGTTAGTGTGTTTGACTGCTGCATATAATGTTTTGCAAATCCATAGGGACTGGCTACAGTGAAATAAAAGTCTTCAACTTTCAGAAATGGGACAGCCGAAATATTCAGACATCCATCCTTCCTGACATAAGTGACAGCACAATTATGCAAAGGTGCTGAAACCGGCAGCTGGCAATAACATGTACTGAAAAAAAATTATCTGGACACTGGAAAAATCCAATATTGTGTGTGTGTGTGTTTACGTGTGTGTGTGTGAGTGTGTGTGAGTGTGTATGTGTGTGTGTGTGTCTCCCTTCAGCATATAGTCATTTAGTTTGGAGCTCAATAAGTTATTTTAAAATGACACTCTACAGTCCTTTGGAACACAACAATCCTTCCCAGATCCTTGGAGAAAGTGACTTAGTGAGCTACAGTCATACTTGCTTAATAGTTTCTGTTGCCTTGATGAATGTGTGGCAGTCGGTTTGGGAATGCTTAATGTTTCTTCTGCACAATATGCACTTAGTAAATTTGTTTGTTTCAAAATGTGTCTGCTACATCTGCAGTTTTTGTATCTTTCTCAAGCATCATATTTGTAAGGTTACTCTATGACAATATGTAAATGCATGAAGGGCAATTATTTGATAGCATAGCTGCTAATTATACATAGACCCCATTCTTCACAGGCTCTGTAGCAAAAATGAAACTTCTCAAATGGATCCTCCTTCGTTCCTGGTCTCCTTTGATTCAGAAACAGTAATGCTAGGTTGCCTTAAAAGTTGGAAATCTGTCTTCTTTATAATAAGAAAGATATTGGATATGCTTTATTTCTGTAAGGAGGAAAAAAAGCACACTTCCATTGGATGAACCAGTTTGTTATTTCACAGAAAATCACTAATATACATCGAGTTAAAAAAAATCTGTTGAATGTTTTTGTACAACTTTTTTTCTTGGTTTTGGAACTTCTTTGCAACACCGGACATCAAAGTAAAATAGATATTGGAGTTAGGGATGCCGAGCTGGAGATCTTTGCCAAGTTCAGAGAAATTGTGAGCAACCCTTAATTTCTGACTACACGTTTGGAAGCTACCACTATCTTATTCAGCACTGCACTAAAATTATGTATCTTTTGAAGCAGAAAAGAAAAAAATGATATAAGTTTCAACTTTTAAGAAATGTTGACATGGTACTATAGAAGAGGATATTATGTATTAAAATCTTGCAATGAATTAAACATTTATTCTTCTTCTCTAATATCCAGCTAGACTATTGGAAGCTCTTTTGATCAAGCCATTGCACCAGTGTCTCATGGCCTGTGCATTGTCTAACTTCAGTGGATGTAGCAAGCATATTTCTGTAAAATATAGCCTTTATTTTCCTTCCTCCCTGTCTCCCTCCCTCCCTCCTTCCCTTCTTTCTGTGATCTTCCTAAAAGTTGGAATAGATACGCCCTTTTGAAATAAATAGATTGGAGAATTAGTTTGTAAAAAATCATAATCAAAGAAAGATTGCCAAAATCAAACACTTAAATCACATAGTATATTAAAAAGTAATTTTTTTGAAAGAAAAAGTTCTTGTAAAGGCAAGAATTTTGGGCGTTTGTATATCATAAATATTGGATAAGGGTGATACTACATATCTGAATATATAGACAATGGGAGAAAAATGAATAGATATAACACCAGCATAATATCAGGATTATTTGCCTTTATTCAATAAATATGCAAAGGCATACATTTTGCCTCTCCATGTAGTTTGAAAAGATTTGTAGTAGTTGTCCCTGATGGCCAAATAGCTACATATTCCGTAAGCCAATTGTATATTTATGTACATTTCCAGAATGGTACATAAGAAGTTCTATTAAAAAGGTGCTCAACATTTTTTATTGGGGTATCTTCTGTGCTTCAGTGAAACACTGACAAATATTCAGTGTGATACATGGAAAGAAGTAACAGAATGGGGTTGTGATAACTCTATGGCTTTACTTATTTTTGGCTAATCCCCAAAGCCATTGCAGTAGCAACCATAACTATGGATATAGCTAGTGTGGTCTTGGGATTTCAGTTTTACATGGAAACTCATCTGTTCATGTGTTTTCAGGTATTTCATTGCGATTAGTTGAACAGGTGCAGGGTTTTATCCCAAGGTCATGCTTTTCCTTATCTATATTTATTTCCTTCCTGAATGGCAGGAATGGTAGGAATGGCTATTCCTATTATTTGTGCCCACCTATTTTTAGAATAAAACTAGAAACTTTACTTTCTAATGATATCTTTTGATGAAGCTCTCAAATCTACAGTAAGAGTTTGGGCACTATTAAGAAAACATATCCGATGAAAATGAATGGATGGTTTAAGCCAGATGAATACCTCATAGTCACAGTCTCAAAAATCACCTTTTCTCATAGTCACCTTAACACAATCACTCTTCTTAAAGCCTTATTCACACCTCTCTTCAATATCAGTGTACTTCCAAGCAAACAAAAACAAGTTACATGTCTTAAATGGGAGGACTCTGGATAAAACCAACGTTTTAGCCTCTTGTGTGATTTAATTATTTCACTGACCAAATCACTTCTTTGAATAATCGTAATTATTCAGACTGAATAAAAAAACTTGAGTCCTCTTCTTGAAAGAGCCCTTGTCAAAAAGAACATTCCAATATACAGCAGGTAACAATTCAAAGAAACCTTAATCCCTCCATCTTGCTGGTCCAATACATAAGCTGTATTACACATGGTTCCAGTTTAAAAGTAAGAAAAATAAAAATTGTTCAGTTGTGGCCCTTATCTACTACAGGGATATCAAACTCATGGTCTGTGGATGCATTACACTCTGGCCATGCCTACCAACAGTTTAGCAAAGTAGGGGGAAAGTTGCAATATATCACGTGACAACAATGTGTCATCAAGAGTTTGACACCCCTAGTCTACTATATAGAAATTAGAGCTTTCAACATGTTTTCAAATTTAATTTTGTTCTTCCCTCCTTCTCTGGCTGATCGTACACACACACACACACACACACACAAATAGGGCAATGTTGTTATTATGTAGAGTAGCTTTTATGTGAAAATTAGTTTATTTGTTTATTTATTGCTTATTTTTTCCCACTTAGTCATGATCTCTTTTCTGAATAAAATTGCCTTCACAATTTTCTATCTTTATATGGATGATTGAAGCTTCCTATTGAGGTCTATGTGCACTTCTGGTGTTATCATGTCATACTGCCTAGTTCTTCAAGGTTTTCCTTCAAAAATACTGTAGAGTTATAATCTTGTCCAAAAAATGGAATTGGTACAGTATGCTGCCAGTTCTTTCTTTTAGCCTCAGCAGATTCCATATGTTTATTTTGAGTGTGGTTAGAAAATGTATTAACAAATAATTTTCACTAATAAAATCTCAGCATCTGATATTCAGTGCTATAAAAATATACACCGTGTTTGGTAAATAGTTGAAGGGGTTTTGCAATACAGAAAAAGAATAAAAAGCCTTTTTATTCTAATGGAAGTAATTATTCCGAATGTAAAAAAAAAATATAACATATAAATGTGTTGATTCTAATATAATTAAATCTTGCACTGGATGTAATGATGTAAAAGTGATAGAAGACTCTGGGGAAGCTGCAATTATTGGCTCAGGTTAGTATTGGAAGAAAGTATTGGTACAGGTCTATGTCTATAATTTCGTGATCTTAATGTGAAAGAAATGTAAATGCTGTAATCCAACAATAAAAACAACATGAATGTAGGACTTTTACTTCATTGCATTGTAATTTTTACTTTTGGGGGTCTTTAACATACAGTGTGGCAGCCTGCTGGACACCATGTCAGGACTATATCAATGTCTTCTCCTACATAGCAATTACATTTCACAACCTGGAGCTCTAGTATCAATAATGGTGTTGCACAGTGTTACGGAAAACATATTTCAGGCAAATTGGGAGGGACACTGAATTCACAGGAGCCAAACTTTTAATAATAAGCATAAAATGTGGGAAATTTAGCTGAGCATGTACTTTAATTTCCCTCCAACAACATGTTACAGGTAGTCCTTGATGTATGAGCACAATTGAGCTCCAAATTTCTGTTAAAGGAGACATTTGTTATGTGAGTTTTGCCCCATTTTACCACTTTCCTTGCCCCAGTTGTTAAGTGAATCACAACCATTGCAATAACAAAGTGGTTAAGTGAATCTGGCTTCCACATTGAAGGTTGCAAAAGGTGATCACATGACCATGGGATATTGCAACTGTTGTAAATGTGACTCAGTTGCCAAGCATCTGAATTTTGATCATGTGATCATGGCAATTCTGCAGCTGTTGTAAGAGTGAAAAATGGTCATAAGCCCCTTTTTTCAATGTCGTAACTTTGAAATGAACTGTTGCAAGTCAAGGATTACCTGTGTAAGTAGGAGAGCATAAAACAAGGATTACCTGTGTAAGTAGGAGAGCATAAAACAATTTTGAAACATGGGAAGAAAACTGCCTATTGTAACCATTTGCCTGAAATGATATAGGGCAGTGGTCTCCAACCAGTGGCCAGGGCTCATTGTTGGTCTGCGAGAAAGTTTTAGTGGTCTGCAGAGAAAGCCCCAAAGCACCACCCAAAGCAATTAATCCAGGCTGCATGGGAACACAAGGCTGTGCTGCCCACATGACCCACACAAGGCTTGTGTCACTTGCATTGCGAACAACACGAGGTAGTGTGGGGAGGGAGGAAAGGGCAGAGCGGGGAACTTGCCCCATTCATCCTACGCACCTCACCTAGCCACCGGGCTGCTTCTTTCCACTTCTTCTGCTTTTGGCTGCATGCAAGGAAAGCAGCAAAAGTCTTTCTTTTTCTCCGCCACCAGAAATGAGTCTTTGGGACCCTGCAAGGCATCCTGCTCCAAGAGTCTGCACCGGTATGACAAGTCTCACAAAGACTCATTTCTGGCAGAGTTCGGGGGAGAGAAATAAAGACTTCTGCTGCTTCTCCCACCTGTCTCTCCCTCCCTCCCTCCCTCCCCCCCTCTCTCTCAGAACAGAGCTGGAGATGGTATCCTGTGATCCCAAATAAAGAATGATCGATCGGTAGGAAAATGGGATTTTCCCAGGGTCTCTAGTCCACAGAATTTAAAATTACGAGTTTGGTGGTCCCTGAGGTCCAAAAGATTGGCGACCCCTAGTTTAGGTTTCCTGCCTGGATTGGACTGGAACACCTTCAAGATCCCTTTCAACCTATTCTATTCCATTCCATTCTATTATCTGGTGTTTAGATAAGGTGATTTACTTTAGATATCTCTGACAGGCTTAATTTGTTGACTTAAATATAACAGTGCAGTAGTTCTTCTCTACTAATATCAAGAATTATCTGCTGATGTTTTCTATCTCCAAACAAAAGCAACATTCTTCCATCGTATTTATTATATCTTACTTTTAGTGTCTAGTCTTCAAATCAGATATTAGATTCATTGATATGATCTCAGAAGCAATTAGTGACTTTTGACTTGTGTTGTATGGAAATTCTGAGCATAATGAAAAGGCCTGGTTAAACAGAGAGGGTATAATAGTATATCTGATGCCCAAAACAGCCAGTAATTTTCTAAGTCAGAGCACTTCGGAGAAAAACATCCTCATCTGACTTTATGTTAGTATTAAAATTCAAGGGAACCAATAGATTTTACCCCAATATTAAACATAATTTCTTTACTCAGCAGGTACATTTACTCAGCAGCTTAAATCTGTTTACCTGGCATTGAAACATAAATTAGAGCAGAAAGATGTCAGACTCGGTGGGGGTGGGGTGTTTTTGTTTGTAACCCAGCTGTAATTTTGTGTATACAAAGAAGTTAAAGATTAAATTTACAGAGCTTTGGTGTGATGTGTCTGTTCCCAGGCATAGAAATTTGTCTGCAAAGATCACCTTCTATTCACTCACAACCTACTATAAGTTCATTTTTAAGTCATTTATCCCCTTCTTTTTTTTTAGCTCTTAATGCACTATAGTACTTAAATGAAGAAAACCATTCCATTTTTATTATTACCACCCAGCTATATACACTGAGCTACTTACTTTCATGCAAACAAAAAAAATGCTACTGAGTGCTGCCGAATAGCCTTTTGGGACTCACACTATTGATTTGCTTTGTGTTTTTTATGTTTCTATCCCATCTTTTCTCTGAAGTCTCAAGGCAACATGCATAGGAGCCTCTCCAAATTTTTATCAGTAACACTCTGAAATTGGTTGGGTTGAGAGAGACACCCAATAAACTGCCTGGCTGAGGAGAAACTTTTTAACACCTTAATTGTCATTTTTGTAATTTCCAGTTTGTAGTAATCAACCTTTGTGGTATTTAATTAATAGCAGTAGCACTTAGACTTATGTACAGCTTTACAATACTTTATAGTCCTCTCTAAGCAGTTTACAGAGTCAGCATATTGTCCCCAACAATCTGGGTCCCCATTTTATCCACCTCGGAAGGATGGAAGGCTGAATCAATCTTGAACCTGGTGAGATCTGAACTGCGAAATTGCAGGCAGTCGGCAGTAGCAGAAGTGGCCTGCAGTACTACTTTAACCCATGTGCCACCATGGCTCTTGCATCAAGATACAAATTATTAGTGACATCTTATTTGCTGATATCACTGAGATTCATATTTGGGGAGACGAAATGTCATAGTATCCTATACAGGACGTATAACCTCTCTCTCCATTCCTTAATCCTGCCAAGCCATAACTTTCAACAAAAAATGTCCTGAAGTACCATTGTCCTGTACATAGTGTGATAGTGATGCATACAAATAGCAATGACAAGTGGTGGCAAATAGAAAAAAGGGATAGAAGCATATATCATCTTATCTCAGAGCATCAGTGGAGAGCACAATTCTCTTGAAATCCACATTTTTGTTCAGTTTTGGGGTCACTTCAGTTGCTGATAACCTTTTCCATCTTTTACTTGGTTACAGTGCCAACCAGGTAGATGGTTGTGATTACACATAGGGAAAAGAGGTGAGTGGATTTGAAGTAGGAGATTTATGAGCCCAGGTGAATATAAATAACTAAGCTCTCTGTGCATATAAATAAAATGAACCACTTTCAACAGTCTTTTTTTCCTGGGGGGGAAGGACCTTGATATATTTCTAAGCTAATCATTGAAGGGGGCAGAGTTTAAAGAAATTAAACTGCAAGACAGAAACTAAAGAAAAAAACCCCGAGGTTAAAAATAAAAATATACTAAGAAGGAAGAGAAGAAATAAGAACTTAGACAAATATGATACATATTTATACACAATATGAGTATCCTTGAGCATCAGGTACAGTTTTCTTAGTATTTATCCACCCAGGCTTTGGTAGATGAAGGGAGAGCAATGGAAAATGCAGATAATTATACAATTAAAATGTTGGAAGGGAAGCTGATAACTATGTAATACAACTTTCTACCTATCGCAAGAATCCACTGGTGCAATTGTCTATCTGACATATCTTGAGACAGTGTTACATTACAAAATACTCTTAATGTGTAACAAAAATCCTTGCAATTTAAATTTGTAATTTTCTTTTCCGAACATTCTCCATCTTCTACATAATATTTCTTCAGAATATGACTATCGGATCTAATCATAATATTCTTTTCTCCAGGTTTAACATATACAATACCTCCAATTGAAGTTTTTTCCCTTAAAATCTTTGTTATTTTATATTGGGCATATTCTAGTCTATAAATGTCCTTCTGAAATCTGATGCCTAGAGCTAGATACCTTATTCTAGATTAAGTATGATTGATAGAAAGGAATGAACAGATAGAAAACACAATCATTGTCTTGATTGTGTCACTATACTGTTGAGGTAGCCCAGAACTGCATTTCTTACATTGTTAATAGAGTTTAATAACAAGGACCAGATTTAAACAATAAATTAATCTCTCATGGTAATCTTTGCATTAATGTAAAACTTTCCAGTACAGTTGTTCAATAAGGAATTAACTTATGATTTTTACCACCAAGATAAAGCATATTGGTTCATGACCTCCCACTGAATAATAGAACTAATTTAATCAAGGCTTTCCACAAAGATACTCTGTAAAATAAAATTGGCCATTTTAAAGGCCAAGGGGCAAGACATTAAATACTGATACAATACCACTTGTACCTGATAGCTGTTTTGTTACCATTTCATTAGGGTCACTCTGCAATAGATGAATAGTTTTCTTATATTGCTTCAATTGAAAAAATGGCATGAAATATTGATTGTATAATTTGTGCCATATTTGTTACCCAAGTGAGTCTTTGCTTAGCATATATCTGTTGTTTGGAACAGTTGTTTTAGAGATAAAGTAAAAACCATAACAAGTAAATTCATTAGAGATTGAAAAATGGAGAAAAAAGACAGATTAAAAGAGGCAAAGGCTTTGGAAGGAAGAAATTGGTAGCAGATGATCTGAGCATTTCCAGTATCTGCCAAAGGAGAGAATAAGCTTTCATAGCAAGGATAGCCTAACAATGGAGAAACCAATGTAGAGTATAATAGAATAGCATGGAATGGAATGATGTAATAGGAATAGGAATCAGTATGTAATGTTTTATGATAATACAATTAATAGCAGATGAATAGAAGTAAAAGAAAAGATAAAGGAATCATTGCAGATTTTACTATGCTAATCATTGCAACTATAGGGGGATGTCATCTCTTTTTAAGGTTATTGAGCCAGCGCCATCCGAAGACATTTCCATGGTCATGTGACCAGTGTGATGTCATGAAGCACTGTGACGAAGTGGTACCTATTTATCTACTTCTATTTGGCTAACCTGGCAGGAGCTAGGGCAAGGAGCTCACCCCATTGTATGGCACTTGGGACACAAACTTGGTCTTACTGCTTTCCAGCTGATAAGCCCAGCTGAGCCACTGTGCAGCCCTGATGAATAGAGGTAAAGCAGATAAATACCTGGGATTTGTTTGTTTGCTTTGCTTTGCACAATAAGAATGTAGCTTGTCATTGTCTTCTTCTAGGACTTTTTAAAATAGATTTCTCAGGTACTGGGTATTACTGATGTTATTCCATCTGAGAACTAGAATCTATCTTGTTTACTTTTCTTTTTAGCACAATCAAAGTCATGTAGGCACTTTCACCTAGCTAGGCTTTCCTAAGATATATAATAGTCATATATGTAAGTCGAAGTCTTATTATTGATGGATACTTCTGTTTCCCTAAGGCATCATGTCAAGATATATGGTTAGTGTTACACACCTCAATACTTTCTGACATAACTTTATTGCAGTCATTAACCATCACAAGAGAATTGGCACACCTCAATAAAGTTTTACTAACCTTGAAGTTGCCTTGTAATCTGTTGCTTTCCAGAAGTGCTGAAACTATCTTGAGAGTCTTACAAACAGAACAGAGTTCTGCAGAGACTGTAGAAAGATGACCTTGATGGTGATATGCTTCTAAATTGACAAGGGTAGAAACATATATTAAATCAAGTAAAACACAAAACACATGCAGAAGAGGTTCAGACAATTCACAGGTGTATAAAAAGGGAGAAGAGGTACAACATAATCAGACTGCAAGATTCTGTTATTATAGTAATTCTTAATAAAGTAGTTATAACTTTCATTGGGAGTTCATTTCCTGATCTAGTCCACCCTAACTCATGGGATTGATAATCACCAGTAGCACCAAGGGCACCAATATGGAGAAAACTACCTCTCCAACTATCTCCTTATCAAATTCCAATAAATTATAATCTCCATTCCTTGGGTTTTTTTCTGTGGATAATAATGTTTTTTCCTATTAATGACCTTGTGTATCAAGCAATTGAAAGCAATCTTTCTGAGGATTAATTCTGACACTACCTTTAGCAAGGTCTTCCAGCATCTGTCAAGGCTGAGGCTTCTGTCAAAGAAACTGTCAACTGTATTTAGGACAAATTGTGTACAAAAATATAGGGAAAATTATAGACAACAAGTAGATGTGGATCTTAAAAAATAATCTTTCTTTTTTTATCCTTAGACCAGAATGACTACTCAACAAATTAATAAGACAAAATTAGCATGATTATTATGGATCCACACATCTAACAGTCCTCACTTAGAGCTGGCTTGCATTTCTTTTTTTAAGGAGAAATAGCACATATCATTTTAACTACAGTGCTTTGTTTTATTTATGATATATAACCAGAATGCTACTACCTACATATATAAAAATGGCTACGACCATCTTGGCAGATGGTTCTAATATTTTAGAAATCAAGCAAAACTAAATGGGATGTCACCACGAACCTTTAATGGGAATGATTACATTGATGCTAGAGAATGCTAGATATAAGGGGGCAGGTTAGAAAACTGAATTAACAAGTAAAATGGAAATAAATTCTTGAAGGCCAGGAAAGGGAAGAACTTGCTGCACTGTGACATTTGTTGGCAGATCTCAGTTATACTGTATGTTGGGTGTATGTGTGCAAAGACTCAGCCAATCTCATTGTACACATGTTGTACTCTGACAATAAAGGTAATAATAAAACTGTTAAGCCATAACAATTGATAGGTATGAAATTCGGTGAAAATTTTATAGGATTTATTAAGACAATTTATAACATGAAAACTGCAAAAATATTAATAAATGGGGAAAATACAGATACCATAAGGATAATTAAGGGAGTAAGACAAGGCTGCCCCTTAGCTCCCCTGCTGTATATATTGGCAGAAGAAACTCTTAGTACAAATTAGAAAAAATCAAGAGATTAGAGGACTAAAAATCAAAAAAGAGAATATAAACTCCAGGCATTCGCCGATGATATGGTGTTTATATTAGAAGAACCCTTAGAAGTGAGCCCTATACTACTAAGAGAAATAGAAGAATATGGAAAGGTGGCAGTGTTAAAAATTAACAAAGAAAAAACAAAAGTATCAACAAAAAACTGTATAAAGGAGCAGAAAGAAGAATTAGCAAATAAATTAGGTATGCAAGGTGGTAAATAAAGTAAAATACCTAGGAATATGGTTGACTGCTAGATGTTCATCAATTAAAAAAGATAGTTATGATAAATTAACAGCACAAATAGCTAAAGACTTAGATAATTGGGTCAAACTGCAGATATCACTATTGGGACGTATTTCGATAGTAAAAATGAATATTTTACCAAAATTGTTGTTCCTGTTTCAAACAGTGCCAGTTGGAAAAGAATTTTTTTGTAGAATTAAATAAATCAATATGTAAATTTATATGGCAGAGGAAAAAACCCAGAGAGAAATATAAATTATTATAGGACGCTAATAAAGAAGGAGGATTTGGCCTTCCAGATTTTGAATTATATTATGATGCAGCTATAGTAAATTGGCTTAAGGATTAGGTAAAATTAGAAAATAGAAGGTTATTAGCATTAGACGGATTTGATCTCTAACTTGGCTGGCATGCCTTTATGTGGGATGGAAAATCTAAACAACATTCATATTTCCAAAGGTACCATGTAAGCAATCTTTTGTTTAAGATTTGGGAAAAGATTTAAAAAAAAACACTATCCAAAGGTTCCACTATAGCTATCTACATTGGAAGCAGTCACACATCCAAATGTATTGGATTATGAAAATATTGTTAGGTATAAGGATTTATTATACGATACTGGAGACCTTAAAAATAAGAAACAAATACAAATTCAAAGAAAAGAGATAGCATGGTGGCCCTTTGCACAAATACAAACTCACTATAAAAAAGATAGAAAAACAATTTGGCTTCAATATGATTCCACAAGAATTAGATAAAATATGGTTAGGAGAGGAAAAGAAAGCAATTAGTAAAATATATAAATACCTTTTGGATTATAAATTAAAAGAAGAAACAATTACAGAATCTATGACAATTTGGGCTAAAAACTTGGGTCATAGTATTGAATTAGATAAATGGGAACATATTTGGCAAACAAATTACAAATTAACTATGTCAGTCTCGTATAAAGAAAACATAAAATGGTTTATCTCTGGCACCTATCTCCTGCGAAACTGGCTAAGATATTCCCCAACCTATCACCCAATTGTTGGAAATGCGACTATGTACAAGACACATACTTCCATATGTGGTGGACTTGCCCATGTGCTCAGAAATTTTGGAGAACTATTAGAAACTGGATCTTAAATATAACAAAACAAAAATTAAAACTTGAAGCTGAAACCTTCCTACTAAGCATGATAGACTCAAACATGGAGAAAAAATACCAATACCTAATTTTGCATATTATAACTGCGGCTAGAATAAGATACACACAAAATTGGAAACTATCCTTTACCCCTTCAGAGGACATGGTAATAAAAAAAATACATGAATATGCTGAGATGGATAGCTTAACTAAATTGCTGAAAAATAAACAAAATAGTGATTATTATGAAATATGGAATATTTGTTATGAATGGTTTAAAAAAGGTAATATCTGATATTTGGATAAGTTATTGAAATGAAACAGACGTGCATTTAATTACAAAAGATATAGAGAAATTAAAACATTAAAAGAACGAAGGAGTTAACTGTAACAAGGTAGATCACGTCAATGATAAAGATAAAGAAAAAAGAAACCATTGCTCAATATATGCTGTAAAATTTATATATGTATATGTGTGTGTGTGTTGATTTGTTTTAAATGTATGTCAAATAAATGTTTATTAAATAAAATTAAAAAAAAAAACTGTTAAGCCATAATTTAGTTAATTCAGAAGTTTCTAAAATAACTGTAGAAAAGCAAAAGATAAAAGATGGCACTCCCCAGGGAGGATAGGAAAAATATTTCAAATTCTTATAGATTTAATAACTTCCTTTCTGGAGTTTTATAAGTTCATGGAATAAGTGACCTTATATAAGCACGTTACTGGTAGAGAGATTTTATTTCTACCTACACATTAACACAATGTGTAATAATCAAGTTAAAACTGTGGCTGCACCTTGTACCCTTTGGTTAACAAAGCTCAAGTAGCTTGGGAAAGAAATATCTCTATGAGCATATGTCCCAGCTTTTGTAAATCACCCTCACTGAGAAAATATTTGCTTACTGGAGGATTTAGCACCAATAATTTATTATTTTGTTCCCAGGAGTCTTGCCAGATACATTGTGTAAACAAAAAATACTTCTTCCCACAGATGTTTCAGTTCTATCTCCATTTTCTTTCTCCAATATTATTTCAGCTTTGCGCTATAAAGATTAGCGTATATTATTGAAATATTTTACACAATGCAGAAAGGATGCACTAGAGTTTTAAACTAGAAAATGCCAGACTAGAAGATACAGAAAGTTGACTTAAATCATTACTACAACTATCTATCTTGTATTCTTATAAAAGAAAACATAATAGCAACTTAACATAGTAAGCTTATTATTATCAAGTAATAATAGTTCTTTGCTCTGTCATTCACATCTGGGTTGTCTCCTGTTTGGACTATTGCAATGCACTCTATGTGGGGCTATCCTTGAAGAGGATCTGGAAACTTTGGATCGGCATAGAATATGGCCATACAAGCAATCTTGGGCACCCAAGGATGGCAACACTTGTTGCACGAGCTTCCTGTACAGGTTTGCTTCTTGGTTCAATCCAAGGTATTGATTATGACCTTTATGACATGATTTTAAAGCATATTTGCCCCATTACATGAGCCACCCTATCAAGGGAGGCAGGGGTGAAATTCAACCACTTTGGACTACCTCAGGAGAGGTGATAGGGATGATTTGAATTGGTAAAAAATTCCCCTGGTTGCTATTACTATTATACCAAGTATACCAGTGGTGGGATTCAAAATTTTTTACTAATGATTCTATGGGCGTGTCTTGGTGGGTGTGGCATAGCTTGGTGGGCATCGCAGGGAAAAGATACCGTAAAATCTCCCTTCCCACCCCTCTCTTGGGGGAAGGTTACTGCCAGTTCTCTGAACTACTCAAAATTTCCCCTACCGGTTCTCCAGAACTGGTCAGAACCTGCTGAATACCACCTCTGAAGTATACCAAGTCATGCCACAGCCACACCCACAGAGCTGGTAGGGAAAATTTTTGAATTTCACCCCTGCAGGGAGGATATGTTGAGGACTAAAGAATTTCAGCTGGTGGGTCAAGAAAGAGAGTCTTTTCTGCCACTGCCTCCATCCTTGGAACATTCTCCCTCCAGATGCAAGGTGGGCCACCACTGGCCTGGCTTTTTGGAAATATCTAAAGTCATTGCAGTGCCATCTTGCTTGGGGACCATGAAGGACCATGCGATTGGTTAGTGCTTTGAAATCCCCTTCCTTGCCTTTTAACTTTGAATTTTAACTCTTCTTTTCCGCCTAATTTTATATACAGATTTTATGGTTTTAAAAATTTGTATACCCACCCAAGTCCCTTTGTGAAGGAGCTGGACAATTTCTAAATTTGAAATATATGTAAAATAAACACTGTCTAGTCATGATATTATTCTTTTATAAAAAAACCCACCAAGTTTATTAAACCTAGCAATAAGAAGAAAAAATAAAGACAGATAAGCAGAATGCTTATCATATAAGTTGGTGAGTAATTTCTGATATAGACGACAAAACTATCTGAGTATAATGTAGGCATACAGTAGATTCCGAATTCGATGAATACATTCTACTTTGGGGAAACAATTTAACAATTAATACATTTTGAAACAATTCAATTTCCTTGGTTTGTATCCTTTCAAATGAGACTATGCTGGGAACTGAATGATATGAATTAATGAGTCATGAATGGTTTTAATATATAATTGATTTATAACTGAATAATGTCCATCTTTTCTCAACTTTTAAGGTATGCCTAGAGGTGTTTTTTTTTAAATAGACAAGACATATTCCAAATTGTCAACCAATCATCCTTTGATTGCTCATGTATTTATGTTGTTCCCCATTTAGGTACTGTAAGTCAATAAGTACATTTTCAGAAGACACTTTTTCAATAAGCTTTTGCAGTGTTGCCTTATTTATTTATTGGCGTATGTTGTTTGTTTCTCGGCTTAAACTGTTAGCTTAGTGACCATTCAAAGTTACAACAATACTGAAAACAGTGACTTAAAACTAATCCTCACACTTATAACCATTACAACATGCTCATGGTCATATAATCAAATTTGGGCACTTGGAAATCAGCTTGCATTTACAATGGTTTCAGTATCCCAGGATCATGTGATCATCATTTGCATCCTTCCCAAAAGGTTCCTGACATACAAAATCAATGGAGAAAGCCACATTTGCTTAACAACTGTGTGACTTAATGATCATTGCAAAAAAGGTTGTAACATTTCTGACCTAGCTCCCGAACACGAGAAACCCTCTGTAGTTAAATAAACTTTCCATTTATTAGGAGCACCAGCAAAAAGACATGCTAACTAGTCTGTCTGGCAGGGAGATAAATAGTTGTCTGCCACACCTATTCATCTCTACCCCCTGCATTTTATCCCCAAAACTAGGGTGTGGCTTCACTAGCAGTGGTGGCTCTTCTGTCCCAAGGATCAGCCCATAGATTTCCACTGCTGTCCTCTCTTGTGCCTTCTGTGCATCCATGCGTTAGGCACTGGATTCAGCTGTTCCTTCTCTTCCTCATCAGCCATCTCCAGACCTGAGAGCTGTTGACTCTCTGTCTGAGGGCTAATGGATGGCCCAAGCTCTGCTTCTGTCTCTACCTCTGATATCTCCATTCCCTCTTTCCCCTCAGACCTCTCAGATTGTCTTGATGCTGGCCCCAACTCCCACACCACCTCCTAATCCAATTTGGCTGCTGGAGGAGCGATGTCCAACAGGTCATAATAAGTCACTTAACAACTGCCTTGCTTGGCAATGGAAATTCTAGTTTCGGTTGTGGTCCTAAGTCAAGGACTAACTATATTATAGATAGTTATAGATAGATAGGCAAGAAAATAATTGCTGGTTTCCTGTTAATTTATCTGTTAAAATTATTCTAGATGGTAGATAGCTTTGCTCAGTGAAAAGATTATATTTATATATGTGTGTATATATTCCCAGATAAATGTGTATGCCAACATTCACACCCAAACACACACACACACACACAAAATAGTTAGGAGTGTAACAAATAAATCTGGTAATTGCATAAACAAAATAAAGATAAGCTTTATTGAAGAAATGATGTAGTGATAGGAAAGTCTGAGTTATTTAAGTGTAGCTACTGTTAGAAGCCTGTTGTGGCTTTTCCTCCAATATGAAGACAAAGTCAACTAAGTAAGAAATGGAACTGCAGAGGTCAAAGGCAAATGAGAACTAATCTAAGAAGGTAAGACTGATGACAGCCCTTACAGCAACAGTCTACCTAGGGGAGACATGTTGCAAAGTGACTTGCAAAATAAGTCTTTTAAATCAGGAAAGGAATGTTCTTCTTGCTAATTACCTCCACATATTTTGTCCTTATTGTCAGTAGCTTTACATCTGTAGAAAGCTGGCACATTCAGAGCTGAATCCCAACAAATTATCCATCTAAGACTAATCTAGTGCCTATTTGATTTTCAATCGATTAGCCAGCACTACATAAATTATTAATTTTATTATTGGTTTATCTGTCTATGCATGGAATGCTAGAAAGAAATTATGCAAATAGGCTCTGGGCCTTATCCATTCATAAGATAATTACTCCAAAGTTGAGTGGTCTATAGCAACAATATGGTTTACATAGTGTATATATTACATAGTGTATACTAAAAGTTTGAAGTTCTAAAATGGATCAGATATACCTGGGGGTTTCCCAGAAGAGAAATCCTGAAAAAAAAACCCATTCCTATAAGAAAGACAATTGGCCAATGGCTCATAACAATAGTAACCACATCATACTAAATATCTTCTCTCCTGGTCACATGACCCAAATCAGAACTATTATTAAGAGGTTAGAAAGAATTCCCATAAACTATGTCCTGGATGCTTTCTCTATCTTGTTTACACCTCCGTTGTATTATATTTTTAATGAATCATCATCCTGGTGGGTTATTGGAGATTTGAACATTTGCAACAGCAGTCTAAACCTTACACTAGTTCATTTAATTAAAATTTGTCCCAATAGGGGTTTAAATTATCTTTTTTCCAAACTACTTGATATAGCTGTATTTGCTTTTTGTTGCATATTTTGCAGCAGAGTTTATAAAGCAAAAGCTATGGTACATATCAACAGTGCAGGAGAAAAGTTTGCAGAAAACAAATTAAGGCAGCATTTTTCTTGGGAGTTATTTGACATGAGCAGCTGCTGTGGCACACATTTTGCTATATTTTGGGTCAGAGAAGATGGTTGGGAACAGAGGTGACATGCAGATGATCCCATCTCACAGCCAGTGAAATATTAAAGCAGAGATCATTTTAGGTTTCTCTAGGCTACATTATATGCACAGTGCATGCTAACCATAATAGTCTTCTGTCTCTAAATGCCCAATACATTATAGAATTCTCAATTCAGTGTACAGATGGCTGTTGCATTTGTTTTTCATAGTGTTCTTTAATGAATTGCTCCTCAAGTTATTTGCTGCTACATAGGACATGTTGTGACAGGTACAATACTGCCATTAGTTGAGCTTGACTAATTTTGACCCATGCGGTGGCATTTCCATGATACTTACAGAAATGCCAATCTACTTTTGGCTGAATGAAAATCATAGTACTCAATGCAATGACTGTTGAATCCCATATTAACTTTAAATGTGAGAGAACTAGAGAACTACAATGTTAGGTGGGAACTTAGATCTTTCTGCATAACTGTTGCACCTCCAATCAGGCTTTTATGAATCCTAACAAACTCAGGTTCTAGACATTACTGTATATATTGAGTTGCCAGTACAACTGTAGGAATAATCTTTGTGTTTTGGTAAATCACAGACTAAGCAAGAACCAGCAGTGGAGAGCATCTTTCGAAAGAGATGCAATTTTTGACAGTATTCACAAAAGTATAGTGTTGAGATCATGGGAGCTGCTTGTTCTGCTCTATTCAGATCATAATTAGACTATTGTATCCACTTTTGGTCATAAAAGCAGAAAGAGAAAAGATTGTACAGAAGAATGGTGAAAATGATGGACTTGGAGGCCAAATGCTATGAAGAATGGTTAAAGAAATTGTGTTCAAACTGACAAAGAAAGGCTAAGGAAAACACAGTAGTAATCTTCAAATATTTGATGGACTATCTGTTGTGGTTCGTCGACTGCCAGTAGATCTGGTAGTCAAGTCAGATGAGTCAGAGGAGATGGAGGGGATGCCTGGGTTACCATTGGGGCTTGTGGAAGGCTCTGAGAAGCAGGAAGTCTCAGGGGCCAGATGCAGAGCAGGGCCCATCTACTCACGCTCAGGTGGAGAGACAGCTGTTTTCTGAGCAAGAGGGAGGAACAGCTGGTGCCTATTCCAGATGCGTGTATATGCAGAGAAGTGCAGAGAGGAAAGCAATACAGGATTGAGCGCCAGCTATCCAGGGGAAAAAGGAGACATTAACAAGTCCCTCCCTGTTTGAGATATAAGGAGGAGCGGTGTGGGAGGTGTGGTTTTTGGAGACAACTGTTCATGCTCCAGAAGAATTCCTTGCCAGGATTTGCTTGCCACTACCCAGGTTGGACAGGACACCTTGTGTTGGGATTGAAGTGCTAGTTGAGGCTCCCTGCAGAAAACTCAGAGACTGCTATGGCTTGTGAATCACCTAAGGATGTGTGACCTGGAACTTTGTCAGTGAATGCCATGTATTCCTGCATTTCTAAATAAAAAGTAGGCTGTTGAGTGGGGTTTGAGCTGGGTTAGAACACTATCACAAAAGAAATGGGTATGGAGCTACTCTGCATATATCCAAGAATCTAAAGTTATAGCTAAATTGAAAATAAGGAGGAATTTTCAGACAGAAACAAGCAATGAAAGCAATCTGTCTCTTGTGTAGGGTTATTCTAACACTGGAGATTTTCAAACAAAGTTTTAGACAGCCATTTGTCTGAGGTGATATTATGACATTGCCCCAAAAGTCTTCTATAATTTTATGTACATGATAGGATAACTGGGTAATAGAGAACTCCTGTGACTCTTTTTCACACAACTCTCCCATTTGGTGATTGGTATACACCTTTACCCATTTCAAATGTACAAGGTGGGGCTAATTGTCTTTTAAAGGCAGGAATTGAGCCTTTTCACAGCTACAGTTGATATTCTGTGACTATTATTGTTGTGGCTGCAATTGTTGAAAGTGTTTTTTTGATGGGTTACAGCAGTAACAAGAGAAGAAGAGGTATCTATCAGAGTAAAGAATCTGGAAGAAGGGAAGTGGCAAATTGGAGAAATAATACCTTAAATCAGAGTGAATGTCTAAAAAAGAAGAAAGAAGGAGAGATGTCATGTTCAGAAAAGCAACAAGTTAATGAATTCTCCTGTGTCTCTTTTCCTTCCATTCTCCCTGAAATCAAATGAGGTGAGCTATTCCTTGCCTACCTGGATATCAATCTGCATCTCTAAAGGTATTTCCTATGCAGAAGGAAAGTAGTGCAAAAGTGAATAAATCTCAGTTAAAAACTAACTGGGAAATAAGAAAAAAGAAAAAGATAAGATGGCTGAAGGCAGTTGAAAACTGATACTGTACACAGAAATCATTTTAAAACCTCCTGAAACCACTTATAAAATAAAAGATAGCTTCATTATAAAGAATAATTCACAACAACGAATAACTTAAGCAATAACATTTATTTTGTAAATAGCCTTAAGTAATAAAAGCAATCCTAAAATTGATGTACCTATTATCTGTGGATATGCAGTAGCTAGCCTAAAGAATCTACAAAAGTCAAGGAAGCCAGAAGAACTTCTACGTAGATTGTTTTAAGCAAAGATTTTAAGTGGCAAAGCGTTTAAGTCACAACCAAGATAAAAACCAGCACTAATTCGATACATAGCAAGACATTCAGCAAGAGCTTAAGAACTTTTATTAAATAATTTCAGAAGAGACTTCTTGGTAGTGAGTATTAGACTTGCACATAGTAAGACAGATACTGTGACCTTTGCTTCCTTTAGTTTAATAGTTGGCAAGACATACTTGTGACCACTACCATCACAAAATAGTATAAAGTAGTCATATTTAAATGTTGAGGCTTTGTAGATGTAGTCCTTATCTCCCTCCCCCCCCCCCCTAAGATATTGAAATCAAGAAATAAATTTCAGATATTTAAATAGGATTTAGTCTGATTGATGCTGAAGCCATTTCTAAGGATTGGACATGATCCAATTTCTACACACTAAAATCATTTTGGTTTTATCATGAAATTTCAAGATTAGTGTGATGAGACACTAGTTTATAGAAAAGAAATATTTTCACCCATAACTTGTCTGTAACTATCGAATCAAAGATGTTTTCATATCTATAAAAGCAACATATGGTTTTCTCCAAGGACATGTATTACTTTTCTCAGCTGAAATATAATAGATGACTAAGCAACAATCTGGAATTGATCTGTCTTCTCGAAAATAAGCTGGTTCCTCCAGAAATATATTATATTGCAACATTCAGACTACTAACATATAGTTTACAACTCTCAAAAGGCCAATTGATTTTTTTGATGCACTATTTTTGTTTTTTGAATATGGGTGCTAATAAATTTAAACCAGTCTACTGATATTGAAGGAAACAGTCAATATGTAAATAATTTTTAGCCAGTACTAGAATTCATTAGTCCATATTTGCCTGGGTAAATCTAATGAAATTAAACCAGTTCCAATTGCTGGTATCTTTTTTTTTATTTTAGCTGTGAGATAAATTTAATGTTCCCAGAAAGAGGCACAGGGCCCAACTAATTAAGCCTTCAGGGTAAGATGTGATGCTGACATACAGTTAAAGTTAATACTGAATAGAACACAGAAATATTTTATTATTTTCCAATTTTCTTTTTCGAGTTTGTCTTTTTTTCTATTTTTGAGCCCACTCTTCTGATTTTTCTGCTAGTTAAGTGCAATGCCTTGAGAGCTATTAGACCTAGTGGCTCTTTACATCCTGTAACTTTTTATTATTATTTTTTTCTAGTTATAAGTACTCATGCTTGAACAAAGGCTTAGAATTATGTCTAAGTTTTATAGGCATAATATCTATTTTAATATTGATCAAATGAAACAATTTTGTATATTATTTTAAAGATACATCGTTCAAATGCTAACACTATTAATCTTTATTCCTTCAAATAATATTACAGAACTTCATTTTATTTTCTTTGTCCCTTCTCATGAAATTCTTTAAAGCTTTAACAAGTCTTTTTTGTAAATCAAATATAGGAAAATTATCCAGATCAGCAGTCATCAACTGGTGGTCCCTGAGGTCCAAAAGGTTGCTGATCCTTGATCCAGATCACTCTCTGTTTATTGTTTGTGTATCTCCTTTATTAAGGCATCAGCTGATATATATATGTATGTGTGTTTATTATAGCATTCTTTCTATATCAGGGGTCGCCAATCTTTTGGACTCAGGGACCACCAAACTCATAATTTTAGATCCCAGGGACCACTAACTGGTTCTGTGGGCATGGCCTAATTTGTGGGTGTGGCTTTGTGGCCATGTGACTGGCTGGGCATGGCTTATATGTAAATATTATAAATATTTATATAAATATTGAATTTTTTATAAAAAAGAGCAACTTTTACCCAAAATCAGGCGAAGCAGGCAGGCAGATTGAGTTGCTCACAAAATTATAGATTCATTCAGAAATCTATCTATCTGCCATTGGCTAGCTCAGTCTGTCACATAAAATTTGCTTGCAAGCAAACTCACAAAATTAACTCACAACACACCATGTATATAAATATTAAATTTTTAATATATATAAAAAAGCAACTTTTACCCAAAATCAGGTAAAGCAGAAGTTGGTCACAGAATCACAGATTCATTCAGAGATCTATGTTAACTGCCATTGGCTAGCTCAGTCTGTCATATAAAATTTGCTTGCAAACAAGCTCATAAAATTTGCTAGCAAGCAAACTCACAAAATTAACTCACAACACACCATGTATGTAAATATTGATTTTTTTAATTAAAAAAACAACTTTTATCCAAAATCAGGCAAAGCAGGCAGATTGAGTTGCTCACAGAATCATTCAGTGATCTATCTATCTACCATCAGCTAGCTCAATCTCTCAAATTTGCTTGCTGTGAGTCTGCACTGAATTTTCTTGCAAACAAACCTTTAGTCCTAAGGGAGGTTCGGCTGTGCTTAGCTAGAAAGCAAGAAATCCAACCATTTCCTGCTTCCTAGCTAATCTAAATCTCCCGGCACAGCAGAACAGATGGTTGTCGGAAAAAGGAAAAATAGCAACTTAGCAGACAGGTTTGCCGGGTAAGGAGTGAGGAAGGTTCCCGTGGGCCATGTGGGCTGAGCATCCTCGTGTTTCTGCGCAACCTGGACTAGTTTCTTTGGGGGGGGGGTGCTCTGGGAATGAGATTTCTCTGCAGCCCACCAAAATTTTCTCATGGCCCACCCATGAGCTGTGGCCCTCTGGTTGGCGACCGCTGCTTTAGACACATCCTCATAGCTCAGATGTTTCTGTTATCAGTATTAAAAAATTGGCTTCTGAGTCCATTGTTCAAAAATATCCTTCAGTTTGTCCAACATTAGAACATTTTGCTTAATTCTGATTGTAACTCAAGTTTATATAATTGTAATCTTTAGCTCCCTCCAGTTTCCTCTACTGTCCAATTTTTAACGTCTTCTTTTTTTTACAATATTAAAAACAACGCATTTTCTCATGAGAATAAAGATTCTTTATTCTTTATAATTAATTCCACAAACTTTTTTCAAGTTTGTTTTCGCCCGTAGATTCCTTTCCAGACAAGGACTTGAGATCACCTATAAATGTTCCAAACAGCTGCTTGTCATGAGGAAACTGTTGGCTTATTGCTCTCAAAGATAGTTAGTTATCTTATCCAAATTGTGGTCAACCTATGGTTCAAAACACTAGATGAGGTTTTTTGTTTACTGTTATTGGAGCCATCTTTCATGAGATGACCAGCACAGAAATGTGATAAATCAGTAAATTAAGGAAGAGGTTGATGGTTTTGCTTAAGCTTGGATGTTTGTGTTGCGGCTACAGCAAAACCACGAAAATTTCAGCTCTTCAGGGTTTATAGAGAAACAAGAAGTATCAAATGCAATAGATTCAAAGGTAGAATTCAAATCTGCATCTATCATTCATTTAGGAATTTACCTCATAGTGTCATTGGTATCATCCTTACTTTTTTAAGGAGAAAATAACATACACAATTGGAAACTTGACCAATTGATCAAGGAGAGACTGCATATTTCTTCCAAGGAACATGAAGCAGGTTGTTTGTAGTTTTCATGAACAATTTATTTTGAAGCACCACTCTATTGGTTTGGATAAACAATACTAATTTTAACTCACTTAGCTCATCAGGAGCAACTGTATGAATCTATACTTCAAATCAGTTATCAGTGAGCTAATGCCCATGTCATAAACAAGTGGCTTGTTGAAGAGATGCCAAATGTTCTCATGATTAAAAAAAAAACACTGATGGAAGGTTTGCACTGTACAACTTTTACAATACTTTTCATCCTGCCTCATTCTTTGGAAGCTATTTTTCTATATGTAGATTAGCTTGAAACAGTTAACAGCATATTAGTTATCTTATTATAGGTCTTTATGAAGTCTATCTTTATAGTTTTGGTTATTTTTAATGCAGAGAATTATTTGTATTGCAAGCCAGACCACACACCTTTCTGGGGGGTAGATAAATAAAAGCCTATCTTTCCCTGACAACAGCTTCTTCTGTCTAGAAGCCTACAATTTTGATACATGGCAGGTTAGGGCACTCCCTATTGTTGAAAGAAATAGCTCCCCATTAGTTTGTTTAAGACAGTTCAGTGAGGCTTTGCAATCTGCCTAGGTTCTCTGTAACAAGAAATATTTTGTGAAAAATCTAAACTGTTGTTTTAGTTATTTGAACTGCAGGGAGTCAACAGGGTTTAAGAAACACTGTGATCTTACTATGATCTGGTAAGTTTCCACTGCTGTAGAGATAGAGTGTGTCAGAGACACATAACCTGGAAGGACTGGGGCCTGAACAATTCAATCTATTGAACTCAAGCTGGTTAGTTAATTGCATAATACTATGCTTGGTTTAATTAACTTTGTTCATCATTCAGAACCACCTTCAAAAGCAGTTATAGAACTGAGTGAATAAGTGAGTGAATGAATGGATTAATGAATGAAGAATAATTTATTTGTATTTTCAAGTACAAATTACAGTGCAGACACCAGAGCTGAGAATGATTCCTTTGATCCAAAAAAAAGTAGTTTAATTTACACACATACTAAATAAAACAGCTAAAAACATCCTGATAAACTAAGTCTTAGGCCAATTAATGAAGCAGAAGAAAAGAAATTCAAACAATTGTGACAATTGTCCTCTTGAAAACAAAACAACCCTAGAAAATTGAGTAGAATATCTTTTTCAGGTTAGTATTGACTAGCTTAGGATTCAGATCTATTCTGTGAAAGCATATACAGAACTTCTTGTTAAGCTTTGATAATTATTTCTGCATTTAATAAAAATAGTGAAGAGGAACAGGAAGACAGACAAAAACTGTCCCAACTACACAACGTTGCCCTGTGAGTGGATCTTAGAGAAGGCAGATTTTATTTATTTAGCATATAGCAATGGTACTATTAACCAGGAGGCCACAATGTTAGTATATAGTAGTTTTTTGACTGCTGAAGAAAGCTAATTAATTTACTTTGTCTTCATTTGTTTACACTTGCTGCACTTGGATTTTTCTTTCCTATCCTTCAGGCCATTGCCACCTATTGACCAATAACTAGAAAAGATGTTCCTTAAAAAAATGCAATCTTTTAGTTATGATACTCTTGATCCATTTTGAGAGAATTTTGTTCCCGAAGGGATATGAATAATTACAATAAAATAAATGTACCAATTTCTGCAAGCGGCTGATACATATGTGAAAAGATCCATAATGAAGTTTACATAGTAAAAATATAAACTCCAAACCAAAACAAAAGAAAAATATCTCTATCAATGACCTCCCAGACTCCTGCACATGTTTCAGATGTCTTGAAGCCATCAATGAAAGAGAAATTTACATCAGATGCCGCCTATGCAACAATCTACCTGCTTAAATGCAAACAAAAGCTTAGTTGATATGGTTAAAAATTCAGATACATTCTTTTATCTATGTCCATCATATTCTCCTAAGCTAAACAAACTGAGTACCCTACCTGACAGAGTTGAAAGCATAGAATCACTCATTCACTCAATAGAAAGCAGCATGTTTGGAAACAACTATACAAGCAAGCCTAATCTCTCTTGGAAAAAAAATACAGCACAGATAAGTGAGTACCTATCAGCTCAAAATCAAATCCCACAACAACCACAACCATTACCTCAACTACAATTACAACTACAACCAAAAATAACTACCAAACCACAGCCACAAACAATTACTATCCCTTCAAATAATTCCACAAATAATATTGCCTTACTCATCAAAGACATCATGGAACGTGAACAGAAACGTCCAAATGCCATCTTATTTGGTCTCGAAGACACCAACGAATCAGATGACATCACCAAAGTTCACGATATCATAAGCAACAAACATCTCTCCTGAATAACCAGGATAACCAGAGATGGCCCTGGGTATAAATATAAAGACGGCTCTGTGGCCCCAAGATTTTGTAGAGTTGTATGCAAAAATGAGTCCAGCAAACGCATATTCATTCATACAATAAACGCCATTGCAAAAACCAATCCCAACCACAAAAAACTTCACTCAAGACCAGACTTATCCATACTGCAAAGAATCTGCTGCTGTGAACTCTGTGCAGAACTCAAAAATAATCTAGACAATGGAGAAAAGGACCTATACATTGACTACTGAGCTGATTGCATCAAAAGAAAGTCACACAACCCACAACTCTGCATCCAACCTCACCCCATCCAATCCAACATCACTCAAAACTAGGCACGCACGCCCCTAACTACCTCTATTCCAACCATAACCGGCCTTAAATGCAAGCTACTCAATGCAAGAAGTCTTGTGAATAAAATACCTGAATTTGTCCTCTTACTAAATACGGCTAAATTCGACATTATATTTGTCTGTGAAAAATGGCTCAATGCATCTCTCCCTGACTCCATTACCACAGTAATAGACTGTCATGTTTACCGATTAGATTGTGAAATCCATAGAGGAGGTGGTGTTGCTATCTTCTATAAAAAGTCCCTACATTTAAAAAACATCCAAGTTACCCAGGAGCTTGCTATTCCTGAGACCATTGTCTGTGAACTGTCTCTAAATATCACATTTCGATTCTTACTATGTTACAGAGCCCCTAATTATGACATCGAGCATGCAAACAAGCTAAATACACTACTAACATGGGCAGCATCCTGCCCACACGCTTTTATCTTTCTTGGTGACTTCAATCTACCTCATATTAACTGGACCCTTAACGAATGTACAACTGAACTCACACATGCAACCTTCTACAATGCAGTAACAAATCTGGGACTAGAACAACTAGTAACCAACAACACTAGACTTAACTGCCTCGATCTCATCTTCCACAATAGTTTGAATTCAATTTACGGAATACAAATTAAAGAACCCTTTTCCAACAGTGACCACAACATGATTGACTTTTGTCCCAAGATACGTCCACACAAAAATCATCACGACGGAATCCCCAATTATAACTTCAAAAAAGGCAGCTATGATCTTATAAACAATGATCTCTCATCCCTTGATTGGCAATTTCTATTCACTGGATGCAATACTGTAGAAGACAATTACAACATATTTTTACTTGAAGTCAAAAGAGTCATCAAACTATATGTACCAATAACAACTCCCAAAACCAGAAAAAACAAATTACCCGTAATAATAAGGAAGCTTCAATCCAAAAAGAAATCACTTTGGTGGAAAAACAAATCTGGTCACATTGCCAACTTGAAAAGCCGATACAAAAATTTATGTCACAAGATAAAGACTGAATGCACTAATTATCACATTAAACAAGAAGAAAACCTTCTACGCACCAATTCCACCTTGCTTTCTACAATTTTGTAAACAACAGACTAAAAGACTCAAGGTCCTAATGGTAAAGTCCCTGAAAGGACCTAATGATAAAGACTGCAATGGTAAAGAGGTTGGCACTATTAAAGCCAACCTTAATACATTCTTTGGCTCAGTATTTGTAAACAGCAATGGATCATGCCCAGTATTTCCTAGTCAAACCACAGACAACTACAATGATCTAATACATATCGATTTTATAGAAGACAATGTTGAAAAATCACTATGCAATCTAAAACCATCTCTATCTATGGGACCAGACGGAATATGTGCCTACTTCTTAAAAAAGCTATCCACTGCCATACCCGAACCTCTAAGCATAATCTTTGAAAAATCTTTCAGGACCAGCTCCTTGCCAAAACTATGGTCACAAGTCACGGTCATCCCCATCTTCAAAAAGGGAGACCCCAGCCTAGTTGAAAATTACAGACCAATCTTTTTATGCTGCATCACCTGTAAAGTCATGGAATCAATTATTAACCAATCCATCATTCTCCACTTAGAAACAAACAACCTACTCTCTAATAAACGATTTGGTTTCAGGAAAAAAAACTATCATGTAATCTGCAACTCTTACACTGCAAAAACATATGGACTA
The DNA here is from genome assembly GCA_023653725.1 of Bungarus multicinctus. NCBI lineage: Eukaryota > Metazoa > Chordata > Lepidosauria > Squamata > Elapidae > Bungarus > Bungarus multicinctus. Next base: position 62,024,810 of record CM042844.1, read on the forward strand.
CACAACTCAATCAGGGCAAAGCAATAGACACAATCTACATAGACTTCTGTAAAGCCTTTGATTCAGTGGTACACAACAAACTAGTCCTAAAACTAAAATCTTACAGTATCTCTGGACACCTGTATAACTGGATAGAAGTATTCCTGTCAAACAGTTAACAAATGGTCAAAATTGGGAGTGTCTTATCAAATTCTGTACCTGTCAACAGTGGTGTCCCCAAAGACAGTTTTCTAGGACCAACTCTTTTCATATTCTATATAAATGACCTCTGATCATATCAAGTGCAACTGCGTTCTCTTCGCTGATGATGTAAAGCTATTCAATTCCACAGACAACACTGCTACCCTTCAAAAAAGACCTTGACTATGTGTCAGAATTGTCAAACAAATGGCAACTTCCAATCTCAACAAATAAATGCTCTGTCCTGCATATTAGCAAAAAAAATCAGAAAATAAAATATGGGCTGAATAGTCAAGACCTTATTGATGATCCAAACTCTATCAAGGATCTTGGAGTACTTATCTCTAATGATCTAAGTGCTAGAACCCACTGTAACTACATAGCCAAAAAGGCGTTAAGAGTTGTTAACCTAATCTTACATAGTTTTTTCTCTGGTAATATTACACTAATAACTAGAGCATACAAAACATTTGCTAGACCAATATTCGAATACAGCTCATCAGTCTGGAACCCACATTACGTATCTGATATTAACACAGTTGAGAAAGTCCAGAAATATTTTACAAGAAGAATTCTCCACCCCTCTACTCGTTGCAGAATACCTTATGCCACCAGACTCGGAATTCTAGACCTAGAAAACTTAGAACTATGCCGCCTGCGGTCTGATCTAAGTATAGTATATAAAATCATACATTGCAATGTCCTACTTGTCAATGAATACATCAGCTTCGACCATAACAACATAAGAACAAATAATAGATACAAACTCAAGGTTAATCGCACCAAACTTAATTGCAGGAAATACAACTTCAGCAACAGAGTGGTCATTGACTGGAATACTCTACCTGATTCTGTGGTTTCTTCCCCAAACACTTTAACCTTAGACTGTCTACTATTCACCTCACCCCTTTCCTAAGAGGTCTGTAGGGGGCGTGCATAAGCACACCAACGTTCCTACCATCCCTGCCCTATTGTTTCTTTTATTTTTTTATTTTTCTTATATGTATCCATGTATTCATAACTATGTTTTTACTTATACCTATTATCTTGTAAGCAATTGACAATTATTTGCAGCCTGTGGTAATTCATCTAGAGACTCGTATAATCAGCTAAAGTGAATTGAACATAAAGGAAGATTGACAACAATTTGCACAGAAGTTACTTTTGAGTTCCCTGAATATTTTTATTGCCTTTTTTCTGAACTTGTTCTAATTTTTTGAATCTCTAAATTTTATTATTGGAATAGAAGCAAGCCTAATTCTTGAAATAGAATCTGAAGAGTGAAAAATAAAGTGGAACTATTACAACTATATATTGTTATAGCCTAAAATTTCATTTGCCTTACTGTCATGTTACATTGTTGAGCCAAATGCAGCTCCTGAGCATCAATAATTACAAGATGTCTTTAATCTATAAATGCCCAGTATCCTCATCATTCACTTTTGCATTTGATTTATTGAAGAATAAACATTTTGTTTAATAAATTTATTTTGTTTAATAAATTCCATTTTTTAATTTTCTACATAAGCAGTTTCAGTTCTCCATAGAATAAGGAATCTTGGTTGGGAGCAAGATTATCTTCATCTATATACTATATTCACTTAAGGAATGAGAAAACCACAGGCAGTCCGTAACTTAAGACCCAAAGATTCTGTTGCTAAGCAAGACAGTTTGAGTTTTGTCAACCTCAAGGAAGGTTTAATAACCTCTCTTGCCATAGTTATTAAGCAAATCATTACAGTTGTTAAGTTAGTAACACAGATATGACCTTGCTTGTCAGAAGATTGCAAAAGGTGAATGTGGGGCTCATATTCATGACAGGGACATTGCAACTATCATAAATATGAGCCAGTGCCAAACAGCTGAATTTTGATCATGTGACCATGGGAATGCTGCAAGTGTGAAAAATGGTGATATGTTTTTCTTCTTTTAATTTTTTCAGTGCTGTTATTACTTCGGTCACAACACAAATGATTGTAATTCAAGAACCACCTGTATTTCTGCAGAATACTTACCATTTATATAGTCTCGAATGTGACTGAACTAGTATAAGCTTGGTATTTATTCCATATTTTTAACACAGTTTCCTCAGTCCCCAGTTAAATACTATTTCAGAGTCTATGTTGGCAATAATAGAATAGGACTATAGTCCAGCTTATATGGTATTTCAAGATCATCACCTTGTGTTATTCTGTGAAAAGCACCAGGTTGGGGAAGGCTGTTATACAGTCCCATCAATATACATTAAAACATCCTTTACTGCAGAGGCCAACCTCAACTTTGTAGGCTTTGAAACATTTCAGTATTGTCCCTTTTAGGAATGGTTGATCAAGCAGCCATCTCATAAATTCCTATTAAGCTTCCACAGCTGTTTGATTCTCATCTGCTAACGGTACCATGAAATGTGACATTTCAAAGGGAAGATGAGGATCGAAAAGGCACTGGTTTTTCTTTTAGCTTCTGGAGGGCAGTAATGAAATTACTTCTTCACTTTGAGTGCATGAAATGCAGGAGCTCAAGTTCAGTAATTAGCGTACCAGTTTTATTGGGTACCACCTGCTCAAAATTACCACGAGCATAACATTTTTATAATTAGGAAACCTTTTTGCTTCTATAGTTTCCCATAGGTAGCAAATACAATTTGAATGAAAAACTACTTTTGTTTCATTGGCACAAATCTGCAGTTCTGGTCTGTACTCTGTAGGGCTATTTCGTTACTTTTCAAAAGTCTGGCCATTTCCTTTCACAAAACTGTTCTGCATCCTGTCAGTGTTTTGGCTCTTATGATGTCTTGTTACTGAAGCAGTTTTGAATCATTTCTCTCTATTTCAAGTGACCTTGGAGACCTTGCCACAGTTTTCTTTTTATCCATTTAAGATATTCCTTTTCAGTCTCAAGTTGTTAATCAAAAATTCTCCCCCTCCCCTCTCATCAAATCCTTCAATTAAGCAACTTCATGTCTTGGCTGATATTCAGAAGTCAGAAAGGTGTTTGCTATTACAAGTAACCAATTATGACAGAATTACATCTAGAGCTATTCTTTGCTGTAGAGCAGTGGTGTCAAACTCACATTGCCATTGCAGTGTCATGTGATGCATTGGGACTTTCCCCCCTCCCTTTACTAAACCAGATATGGGCGTGGCCAGCATGTGACGCATCCAACCCCCGCGCTTCGAGTTTGACAGACCTGCTGTAGAGTATCAGTCAATTTATTTTCCAAAGCACCAGAGTTCAGGACAAGAAACAATGGATGGAAACTAATCAAGGAGAAAAGCAACCTGGAATTAAGGAGAAATTTCCTAACAATGAGGACAATTAACCAGAGGAACAGCTTGCCTTCAGAAGTTGTAGATGCTTCATCACTGGAGGTTTTTAAGAAGAGACTGGACAGTCACTTGTCTGAAATGGTATAGGGCTGTGATGGCAAACCTATGGCACGCGTGCCACAGGTGGCATGCAGAGCCATTTGTGGCGGCATGCGAGCTGCAGGCAAATTTAAGGTTCTAGTTTTAAGGTTCTAGTTTTGACCTTTAGGGCGACCCATGGCATGGGACCAGGTTACCTTCAGGATTGCATTCTACCAACGTTCTCCAACAGGCCGGTGCGTTCCCACAGGGAGGGACTGCTCCGGGTGCCGTCGGCCGCTATGTGTCGTCTGGCGGCGCCAAGGGGTAGGGCCTTCTCTGTGGGTGCCCCCGCCCTCTGGAATACTCTGCCACCGGAACTTCGTACCGGCACGGACCTGAGGGCCTTCAGGCGCGCGTTAAAGACCTGGCTCTTTGAGCAGGCCGGCCTGGGCTGAAAGAATGATTTTAAATTTTGATCTCCTTTTTAATTTAAATTGGGTTTTAAGGGTGGGGGGGGGGGTTTTTAATTGCAGCTAATTCTAATATTTAATTATTTTTTAACTTTTGTATTTGTGGGGTTTTTAGATGAGCTGTTCACCGCCCTGAGTCCCTCGGGAGAAGGGCGGTATATAAATGTAATAAATAAATAAATAAAATAAATAAATAAAATAAATAAATTTACCTCACTGTGCATGTACATGGTTAACAGCTGATTTTTGGGCAGTTTGAGGCCTTTTTCGGCCTCCCAGAGGCTTCAGGAAGCCTTCTGCAGGCTTTTCAAGCTGAAAACTAGGCCCATTTCATCACTTCCTGTTTTTCCAGAAATACCAGAAGTGACAAAATGGGCCTAGTTTTTGACCTGAGATGCTTGCAGAAGCCTTCCTGAAGCCTCTGGACACTGAAAAAGGCTTCAAACCAGCTAAAATCAGTGTAAGGCACAGTGCAAGTAAGGGGGCAGCGGGGTGTATGTGTATGTGTGGGGATTGCACACGCATGCGTAGGGCCATGGGGGGCATGCATTGCCTTCTGGGTGCTGGCATACGAGCACAAGTGTGCAAGTCCATGCACAATTTTTGGCACAGGAGGCACTGGGCATACCACTGGTATAGGGTCTCCTGCTTGAGCGGGGCATTGCATTAGAAGACCTCCAAGGTCCTTTCCAGCTCTTTTCTGATTCTGACATCTCCATGAATGGCTCCTGGGAAATTATTTTTCTGTTTCTTAACTGACACCATGAAAACAGCATTGCAAGCTTTTTAAAAAAAGGACACTATCCGGCCTTGCTCTTTTTCTTTCATTGCCTTACTTACTTAATCACAATTCTCTCTGGTTATGGTTGAATATATTATTTATAATTGAACAACTCTTATTCCATATGGTAATCCCTGAACTTCAGCTAGATTATTTGAAATACACCCTATGTGAGATTCTATCTCACTCTTCGGATTGCTTTCCATCCACCCCCATCCTGTTTCTCATTTTAGTCAGTACCACAAGCTATTTATGTACATTTTTGGGAGTCACCACCTCTATGAACATCCATTACATACTATAACTCATCAGGGAACAAAAAGAATCATTTGTAGCACAATTCATTATTCTAAAGATTTCCTCCTGGGAATAGATTCACGATCAATTACTTCAGTGATAGAAGCATTTTTTTTTAATCTTTAAGAGAGAAATTGCCAAAGTATCTTTCTCCAGCATGGTGCTTTTAGATGTATTGGTTAGTATTGCCAAGACATTTAAGAGTTGGAGAAGAATGACACAAATTGTATTCTCCCATTTATTATGTTGTAAAACTCAGTTGATTTTTAAAGAATTCAATAAGGATTTTCTGGCAGCTTATTTAATCTACGGTCTTGTATATGTGCATGTAGTTTCTGTAGCTAGATTCACATGATGGGCTAATTACAGAGCTGATGGGTTTTAAAGCAGTGACCCCCAACTTCTACTGCTTGGCGGCCCGGTGGGGTGGAGAAGGGAACAGGCCCATGTAAGGAGTGGATCAGCGCACATATGCTGAGCCACTGGTCTCATGACTTCAGCTGCATACACAAACTGCTTATGAAACGCCAGCAGTGCGTGTACCAGACCATCGCTTGAGGAAGTCAAGCTGCGTACACGGCCTGCTTTCCAATAGTCCACAGCCTGGCAATGGGCCATGGCCCAGAGGTTCGTGACCCTTGTTTTAAAGAACATGTGTCAAGGAGTGGCTGAGCTTTGAAAAGCTATTTTTGCGTGCCCTAATCTTCATGTTACAAACAGTTATTAAAAATCCTTTCAGTTTCCAAAGTATTTTCTTGTATTAGACTCCAATATAACTGCAGATAACAATATCATGCCTAGCTTTTTGTTCTTTTTTTTTTCCTAGGCAATGCCAACTAAAAGATTTTAAAATCTTATCAGTTATTGGTCTCAATGGAAATGGCCCATTTTTGTTCTGCACTGGCTGTTACTCTGCAAAGAATCCCTCTTTATCGCATTATATAAAATATGTACATACTTTAATTTTGACAAACTGTGAAAACTTTGGGGGATCAGTGGAAAAAGTAAACTATCTAGAACCCCTCAGCAAGATTTAGATGGAAGCCATTTTATAGATGTTCTGCTTCGATCTGAAAAAAAAACATTACCCATTAAAGATAATAATAATAAAAAAGACAACTAGGAATTATATTGCACAGCTCACAATTACCGTTTCTTCCTTATGGCACAATAAACTGCTGAGACAGTAATATGGCTCAGGGCTGTAGTTATCCTCTGAGGAAACTAGACTTGGCTTGCATACTTTTCATATTAGGATAATAGTTTAAATATTTCAGAAAGATAGTGCTCAGTTGCAAATAGACAGTACATTAGGCTCTTTTAGGTTTCTGAACATGCTACTGTTATATAAATGCACACCCCCTCCCCCCCGCCCCAAAAAAGCAGCTTATAGATTCAGCCTATCATCACATTCTTGTTTATGGTATAACATGTAGATTTTGGACAATATTAGTGGAGCTGCAGCATTTATTGATTTGGGGATTTTGGCACTTTATTTGGAGTGTCACATGCATTGGAGAAAAAGAAGTACTATACTATAGGGCGTGTTTTCAAATAAAATTAATAAATGATGTCTTTTTACATGGATATGCAAATCAATAAATGATTGCAATAATTGAAATGTATTTCATTGATCTTGCTCAGTTAAATGTCTAATTGAAGACTGTTTATTTTTCCTGTTCTCTGCATAATGCTTTAAATCAGCTTTGTACTTCTGATATCAATCTTTTTCTTTCCTCCCACTTTGATTTTATTTTGGAATTCTGAACATTTGGCACAGTAGTTAGAAGGCAGTACTGCAGGCTAACTCACTGCTCACTGCCAGGAGTTCAATCCTGACCACTCATGGTTGACTCAGCCTTCCATCTTTCCAAGGTCAGTAAAATGAGAGCCCAGATTGTTGGGGGCAATATGCTGACTCTGTAAACCACTTAGAGAGGGCTGTAATGCACTGTAAAGTGGTATATAAGTCTAAATGCTATTGCTATTTTTATAATGGAAACCAACCTGCCATTTTAATGTCTAGGCAGACGTGGTTGATTGGATGTATAGGTACTCTTATTTAGGCATTAATTGCTTGACTTGTAGCTTGGAACTGCGATAGATCAGAGTAGTTAACAGAATTAACTGTATGGCAGGACCAGCATTGTGGTTGGCATCTTTGCAGTGTTTGTCAAGCCCGATTCTTCAGAAAAGAGCCTATTGGTAACTATCAAGAACCAATAGCTCTGCTGTTCTTCCATATGCCATTGTGTTATTGCTATGTTCATCCCCTTTGATTGGTGCAGAAGGTAAGTGCCTCCAAGCTGCGATACTGCAAGCCAATTCTGTTTACCTGCATTTTCTTTCTCCCTTCTCCCTTTGGACAGTTGTGGGGATGAACGAATGCAAAGAGAAAAGAAATTTGGGGAGACATTGAGAGATCACTAAGAATTTCATATTTTCTTAAAATATAAGCTGCTCGGTTAATTAATGCAGTTTAAAACACCCTTTTTCCCAGTACATACACAAAATAGCCTCACAAACACCTGCACACAGACACACATACCTGAATAGATTGACACTGTGAGCTTTGAACTTTAAATGATGTTCCCCCAATATTGATGATAAACAGGATCTATAAGAAGATGTAGGAAAGAACAAATAATATCATTGCCATTGGCAAGCATCTAGGATAAGTGAGTGTTTGGGGAAAAACAAAACGTTTGCTTCAAGAGTAAACAATATTTTTCAGCTGAAATACAAAGCATCATACAGATTACAGGCACAGAAAAGATTTGTAAAATGAATTTTGCCCTGGAAATGTCAGTGTTACACATTAGCACTCATGCAAGTACCTATAAGCTAACCCTTGTTAAATGCTGCAGCATCCTTCTGTCCTATGTTACACTATGTAGAAAGGACATAGTTAAGCTTGAAGATTAATCAGAGTGTGCATTTAAACATATTTAGAGGTGATCCCTAATATGTCATGCAACCTGCCAGAAACATATTGTTTTTACACTCAGCCCATATGGCCATGGTGGCGCAGTAGTTAAAATACAGTATTACAGACTAACTCTGCCCACAGCCAGGTGTTCAATCTTGACTACCTAAGATTCACTCAGCCTTCTATCCTTCCAAGGTCATTAAATTGAGGAGCTAGATTGCCAGGTTGTTGGGGACTATATGCTGTCTCTGTAAACCATTTAGAGAGATCTGTAAAGTACTATGAAGCGGTATATAAGTCAAAGTGCTATTGCTATATGATTAGCAGAATTAGGAAGTAAGGAAGTCACTGAAGACAAATATGAGGAGGAAGTGCAATTTTTCATTTCTTTCCCCTCTTTCTAAATACAAGTAGTCCTTGACTTTTGACCACAATTGAGACTGGAACGTTCTTTGTCAAATAATGCATTTGCTAAGCATGGTTTTGTAACCTTCTTGCTGGCTTCCACATTGGTTTTTGCTTGTCAAAAGCTGACTGGAAAGATCACAAATGGAGATCAAGTCACTGCAACCATCATAAATGTGTGACAGTTGCCAAAGGCCCAAATCACAATCACAGGACCATGAGGACACTGCATCCGTTGCATCATAGTGTGAGGAATGGCAGTCATATGTCACCTTTCTCAGTGCTGTTTTAACTTTGAATGGTTACTAAATGGTTGTAATTCTAGGATTATCTAGTCTGTTTCTATGAGCTTTAAGATGTGTACAAAATTGTTTTTTTTAAATCAAATAGTACTTCAGGGAAATTAAAATTTCTTCTTCATTTCAATCAAATTATTGTTTTATGTAGCAGGAATTTCTTGTATTTCAATATTGGGTGAAACAGTATGGGTGAAGCTTTTCAGTTGGTACAGGAAACAGAACTGAAATTTTCATGCAATAATTTCACCATGCTTATATACATTTAATGCATTGCAGAGTGATCTTGATTCAATCATTTACTGTTTTAACTTTATCTTCCAATGAAGATGTGCTTACAAAAAAGAAGAAAAAAGTTTTGGCTGTATAAAAGCTTTTATGATATTAGATGATATGTTAAATGCAGATATCCTGAACAGCATGAACACATTTTGAAAATGAAAGAGATAACATTTGAGGATATTCCGTGATGATGTATTTGGCCAAGTTGTTTTAGCTGAAATTGATCTTGAAAGCAATTTTTAAATATAGTAAATCTACTTGTGCCCTATTCAGTTACCAACTTATTGCGATGTATATTCTAGATAAATTGCAATATTTTGATGGTACAACATTTAGATCCTCCTTCATTATTATACATGTGAAGGACAGATAGTGCTCAACTTACAAACATTGGTTTAGTGATTGTTTGAAGCTACAACAGCCTTGTAGATTTATGATGGTTCTAATGTTCCAGGATCAGGTGATTCCCTTTTGGGAACTTTTGACAAGCAAAGTCAATGGGGAAGCCAGATTTATTTCCCCGTGTTACTAACTTAACAACTGCAGTGATTTACTTGGCAAGAAAGGTTATAAAATGGGCCAAAACTCACTTAACAACTGTCTTTCTTAGCAACAGAAAATCTTAGGTCAATTGTGGTCATAAGTCAAGACCTACCTATATATGCAATGGCCTCCAATGGCCTTTTGGGCACCAGGGGCTGGCTCCATGGAGAGAGGTTTTTCCATGGACTAGAGGCCGTGTGGTTTCATCCCTTGAATGGGGCTTCACTTATTTGTGCAGTCCGGTTTCTATCATGCCACACCCCAGTGCTGGTTCATGGACTGGGGTTGGGTATCCCTGCTGAATATGCATTTAGCACATTACTTACAAATCCAAGTGAAAAAGCTACCAGACATGCAGTTTGGAGAAGGACTCCTGGTTGTTAATGGCACTTATAAAAAATGAATGGCTACAGATATTTCTTTTGTCACAAACCCTCTTTGTTCTGTAAAAGATTTGTTACGTTGTCAGGACATACTCCCTTTCTGGAGGATAAAGTAGTTATTTCTTTCTCAGCTTCATGAGCCTCATTAAGATATTCATAGAATTATAGCTAGGGCAAAAAAGTATAATGCATTGGCCTGGCAAGTCTGCTGAAACAGAAAAGATGGTTGGTAATTGTTTTGTATGTGATCAGAATGCCTCTAGAAATAACAAAAAAAAAAAACAAAAAACCTATTAAATCATAAGATCTGCCTGCATTCCCATAGGAAATATTTGGCATAGATTTTCTTTTTTTGAAAATCCTTTGGCTTATTTTAATTTTGCAACTGAGTATTTTTCTAAACCCACTGATGTCTTGTATCTTTATGATAAAACAGCAAGAACTATAATTGTTAAACTTAAAGCTACAGTATATTTGAGCATCCTAGTATTCTAAGAATCATAATATTTGTGCCATTTGCCAATCTGGTTTTCCAGAGGGTACTCAATGACTTTATAGCATCTAGAATCTTAACATAAAGGCTGAATAGGAAATTCAATTCAATTATGGTTCTTTGAATGGATTTACACCTGACATGATGGAATACCAGGCTATACTAATAAATACATTACTGTAATTAATAAATAGGATGCTTTGAAATAAGCTGAAACTGGTAACAACTAATTTATTAGTAATTTATTTTACTTATTTTACTCCTGATTTATTAGATTTTTATCCCACCTTAGTTTTTAATAAGTAACTCAAGATAGAAAACATACCTAATACACTTTTCTCCTCTTCCTATTTTCCCCACCACATCAACTCAGTGAAGTGACCTGGGCTGAGAGAGAGTGACTGGCCCAAAGTCACCCAGTCAGTTTTCATGCCACTAGGAGTTCTTCAAGCACTAGGAGTTATGGTCTCTTGGTTTCTAGGCCAGGATCTTAATTACTACACTAAACTGACTCTCTCTTTTTATGTATGTGATAAATTTAATAACAATTTGTGTGTGTGTGAATGAAGGAACAGCACATCCTACAAGTATTTTCTCAATTGTTGTGTTTTCTTCTCTCCTCCATCCCTCCATTTTTGAAGGAATTATCTTAAATTCAGGTTGTCTTCTTTGGGAGCAATATTGTGCCATAGAATTAATTAATTAATATTGTGCCATAGAATTAAAATACAAGCTTTATAGCCCCTTTCCTAAGAGGTCTGTAAGGGGTATGCATAAGCGCACCAACGTGCCTACCGTCCCTGTCCTATTGTTTCTTTTTTATTTTTATTTCTTTTATTTTTCTTATATGTATCCATTTCATGTATCCATAACTATATTTATACTTATACCTGTTATCTTATAATTGCTTGACAAAATAAATAAATAAATAAATAAATAAATAAATAAATAAATAAATAAATAAAATTATTGATTTGGTAATGAAATGCTGTCCTGGATAATGGATCGTTTCAAGAGAAGAGTGTATATACATATATAGCTCAAGGTTGAACTGTGGAGTCCTTGTTCCTGTCTAGGTAATATCAATAAGCCATTGTCAATGTGTGTATATGTATATATATATATATATATATATATATATATATATTGTATATATTCATAGATTTTCACGGGTACAGGTATGCAGGTCTTGGCATGTGCGGGTCTTTTCCCATGTAAGTTTGAGAGTATCTTGGTGACGTTTCGATGAGGTCCCACTCGCCATCTTCAAGCTGGTGCTTTTGGCTTCATGCTTGTGTAAGCAAAGTGTGATCAGAGCTGCCGTCCTTCTATAAATACTGGTGGGGAGGTTGGATGTGTTGTCATTTCTTGATTGGTTGATGGAGTTGATGTTTGCAGATTGGCTGGCTTTTTCTTAAGAACATGTGTGACTGAGGTATTGGCTGTGTGTCTATCAGCCTCCTGTGTTGTAACAACTTGCGTAATGGGCTGTGTGATGACCTTCTGAGTTCTATTGTTTTGACATCCTGGGTCTTGTGCTGTAATCTCCTGGGTTGTAATGACCTGGGTAATGGAAGATCATCACACAGCCCATAATCCAGGTCATTATAACATATATATGTTGTGTGGCTGATTGTTTATAATTACAATATATAATTCTGGGATTCTGTAATTTTTTTTAAATTAAAAAATTAAAATAATTTTTTAAAAGCTGTTTCTGCATCCAAAATTCCAGGAGCTTTGATGATACCAAAACAACATAACTGGGAATAGTGGCTGATTGTTTATAATTACAAAATTGTAAATGATCAGCCACTATTACCAGTGACATTGTTTTGGTAGCACCAAAGCTTCTGGAATTTTGGATGCAGAAACAGCTTTTAAAAAACTATTTTAGCTTTTTAATTTTTAAAAAATAACACTAAGGTGATTAATTACAAAGTTCAATAAAGAGTATGCTTTGCCCACAAAATTGCTCTATAGTTTGGCAAAAAAAAAATGTGTAGGGTTTTCCTCCACCATCCACTTTCTCTTGTATGAAAGAAACAATCTTTGTAACAATGCAGAAAATATGTTCTTATTTTGTGTTGGATTTGTCTTGAACTTTTTAGATGGTGTAACAGCTTTGCTTCTGAAGAGGATGGCATCTGCAGTTTACCCTTCCAAATTTTACTAGAAGAAAGTTGGTAAAGGAGGTAACATAAAATGCTTCACTGACCAGAAAAAATTATGAAGTGAAAAGAGAAATACACACACACACACACACACACACACATTTTTGCCCATAAAAATCCAGATTTGTTCAGGCAATTTGATGTTTTACTATCTAGACAAGTACTTTCACTTAGCAATTTAAAAGCATATTATATCTTTCTCCTACAAAGTGGTGCTTTTATGACTAGGGTCATTACAAAATGCTGACATTAAAACAGTTTCTTGAAGAGGTTGCTATACCTCTTGATGTGCTAAAATCAAAGGAACTTTTTAAAAAACACCCTATTACATCTTCATTTATGTTGCTTAGGATTCTACCTGAATAAGATTTTACAATCCATCAGCTAGTGGACTATTGAAATGTTCATGAAACGAACAGGTACTGGAACAGATCCAGGTAAAGCAAAAGAAAGTTGAAGCATAAAGCAAGGAGATTGGATGCATTCCACACAACTACTTGCACATGGTGTTTTTCTATCTAGAACAGGGGTGTCATTGTCACATGATGTATCGTAACATTTTCCCCTTCACTAAACTGGGCATGGGCATGGCCAGCATGCAGTGGTGGGATTCAAAAAATTTACTACCAGTTCTGTGGGCGTGGCTTGGTAGGCATGGCAGGGGAAGGATACTGTAAAATCCCCATTTCTTCCCCACTCTTGCGGGAAGGTTACTGCAAAATCCCCATTCCCATCCAACCCAATTAACCTGCTTCCCAGCTCCGTTCTCCTGTGCAGGGCAACAAAAGAATATCCAGCTGATCAGCTGGGATTCAGGAGGCAGAGAATAGATGGGGGAGGGGCCAGTCGGAGGTGGTATTTGCCAGTTCTTCGAACTACTCAAAAATTTAGAATTTAGAATTTTTTAGAATCTATTTGATTTGTCAATCGCTTACAAGATAGTAGGTATAAGTATATACATAGTTATGAATACATGAAATGGGTACATATAAGAAAAATAAAAGAAACAATAGGTCAGGGACGGTAGGCACGTTGGTGCGCTTATGCATGCTCCCTACAGACCTTTTAGGAAAGGTCTGAGGTCAATAGAAGACAGTCTAAGGTTAAAGTTTTTGGGGTTTGGGGAAGAAACCACAGAGTCTGGTAGAGTATTCCAGATGTTTACACTCTGTTACTGAAGTCGTATTTCCTGCAATCAAGTGTGGTGCAGTTAACCTTGAGTTTGTATCTATTGTGCATTCTTGTGTTGTTATGGTTGAAGCTGAAGTATTCATTGACAGGTAAGTCATTGCAATGTATGATTTTATATACCATACTTAGATCAGAAGACGGCGTAATTCAAGGTTTTCTAGGTCTAGAATTTCAAGTCTGGTGGCATAAGGTATTCTATAACGAGTAGAGGAGTGGAGAACTCTTCTTGTGAAATATTTCTGGACTTTCTCAACTGTGCTAATATCAGATACGTAATGTGGGTTCCAGATTGATGAGCTGTATTCGAGTATTAATACAGCTATTCGAGTATCTAGCAAATGTTTTGTATTCTCTCATTAGTAGCGTGATAAAAAGCTATGTAGGATTAGGTTAACAACTCTTAATGCCTTTTTGGCTATGTAGTTACAGTGGGCTCTAGCACTTAGATCATTAGAGATGAGTATTCCAAGGTCCTTTACAGACCTTGGATCATCAAACAATTCTGCTACCGGTTCTCCAGAACTGGTCAGAACCTGGTGAATACCACCTTTGGCAGCACATGAGGCATCCGGACCATGGGCCAAGAGTTTGACAGCCCTGATCTAAAATATTGGTTTATCCTGGTTTCCATATCACAGCTGAAGCATATCAATGTATCCATTCAAAGGAAAACTGGGTTTGATGCAATCTGAAAGTGAAGAAAATGGCAAAGGAGTGGCTTCATCCAGAATACTGGTGATGAGATTTCATGATATATCTCCATTCAGACTGTGCAAGAGATCCCATAGACATCTTTAACTGGTATCTGCAAGCTTTGAGAATCTGACAAGGTGAAATGAGATCAGATTAAATGCTAATTGTCAATAAACACATGAGCATCTAAACAACAGTTCAGTAGTTTCTATTGCTCCCTGTGTAAGAGTTGTTTGTGATTTAGGGATTCCCTGGGCTCATAGCTCAAGCAACAGCTGGAGATTGCAGCCATTTGTGTATTCAACAGCTTCAGCTGGTGCATCAGTTGTGACTCTGTTTGGGTGTCAGTAGCACTCCATACATAACTCGTTTGATTTGCTGCCCTATGATCTATGTGAGGCTAGTTTTAGGGATCTACGGAAACTGGAAAAAGGAACAAAATGTGGTGCTAAGATCAATTTTCCAAATGTAGAATAGTAAACATATTAGCTACTGCACTGGTCATCAGTATGCTGACCCCTGCTTGAAGTTCTAGTTGTTTTTACAACTCAACATGACACAAACAGAAAACATAGTTTATGCTTTGATAGGACTGAATCTGCTCAAGTCTGATGAACTAGATAGGATCTATTAAATGTCCCCTTTTGGGGAAAGGAAGGAAGGAAGGTGTGACTTATGCACTTACCTCATACATTAGTTGATTATTCAATCCTGTTATTTTGTGATCGATATAAATAAAAATATTGCTAAATATTAAAAATTAGCTTATCTAAAAAGTGACAATAAAACTTATCTTTAATATTTTTCTTTATTTAAGTTTTCAAGATACTTTATCCTTTATTTCCTTTTCTTTGGAAAGCATAAATTTAAAAAGAAATTTTTTGTTGTTTCTGCAACATTTTTGGCAAACTGGTGTTGTGCCTTTGATGTCAACTAATATCTCTTTAGAAATATTTCAGATGTAAACATTATTAATAATTTATGTTCCTTTTATTGTTGGCTGGTGTAATAAATTTAACAAAAGAAACCAAACTTTATTTCTTTAGGGATCTGTCAAGATGGATATTAACAATACATTACTCTTTCTTTTATCTCATCAGAATTCCATATTAGTACAAATTAGACAATGCTTTCTGATCCATAAATGAGTTGAATATGAAAATCGGTTTCCATCAGGTTAATTGGACCTGATGGGTCTGTTGCCATGCTAGCACATTTCCCAGTACAGATCGGTTAGAGTGGCTTCTAGTGTTGCTATTAAAAACTCATTAAAAAAGCTAAAAGTATACAAATTTTCATTGACATTCATGTGCAGCTCGTCTTTAAACATATATCTAAAATGCTAAAAGAAACATCCTGTCCCAAATTATAAGTTAAATAAAAATACTATTTATTTCTCTAAATAAAGAAAATTGTGACTTGATTGCCATATGCTTGTTCATTTTATTTTTCAGATGCTAATTGCTGATGGGCCAATTTATGAGCTCCAGCCCATTTCTTTGAGTACTTATTTGAGAACTGTAACAACTGGACAGCCTTCAAAAGAAGATATTCAAACCAGACACTTGACCTGAATGTTTTTAATTCCATTGACCTCTAACTGTTCTTGAACCAGGATGACTCTAAGCCCTGGAAGATATATAGGACTCTGGAATGGTTATTTTGGTATTGAACCAGTTCATTGTTTCTAATCTGTTTTCTTCCAAACACTGAAAGGGATTCTGTTTAAAGACACAGTATTTCAATATTTGTATTTTTTAATTGAACCTAAATTTAATACTTGCATCCTGAACTTGAAGTTAAAATGAGGTCAACCCAACTGAAGTAGATGTTGGTCTGAAATAAAATACATTTACAGATTTTTATTTGCACTGAATTGCAATGAAAAATTCCTTGACAAAAAGCATTTAAGAAAGCTATTTTGGCATCAATATACTTGGCACTTAGCACACCAAACAGCCTGCACTAAATTAAATTGGTGCATCTACTTTTGTCTTTTGTTCACTGTTTTTGATGATGGTCAGAGCATGAAGCTCAGCCATGTCTTCTCATTGAAAGGAAATATTTTGCCTTCAGAGAATTAAAGGCTCAATCTTCAAGGTAAGATTTGAGGTTGTTCTGCCAAGTCCTTAGAAAACTGTTGATGGTCAGATTAATACTGAACTATGAGTCAGACTCTGTAACATGTTAATAAGACAACTTTCATATGCAAGCTTAATGGGAATACTATAATTGACATTCTTTTTAAGAAGAAGATTGCAATTAAATTTTTATTTGATATGGTTTAGCAAATTAAGAGAAATGATATTAGCAATATATTAATATCACATAATATCTTTAGCTAGCTACAGGCTTTGACCATACTTTGAAATAAGTTCCATGGATACAGAGCATGGTTAACATTGATACTTTTTTGGGGTAGAATTAGATGTACAAATTGAAAAGCTGATATCCCATCCGATCGCTTCTAGAAACAATTAAAAGGTTTTCTTTTTCTATAGCTACTACTTATAGCTATTACTTTGACAAGGTAATAAAGTTAACCTAGTGGTTATAGTGGCCATCAGTTGTGTAGACATCAGTAGTCCATTATTCAGTCAAAAATTGTGCTATTATCTAACATAACTGAAGGTCCCAAATTAGGTAATGGAACTGTATACAGTGTGTTTTATTGTACAATAGTTACATTCTGGGACAAACACATTCTTTTAAAAACAGTACATTTATTAGAATTTTGTAGGAAGTTTGATTCCATCTATGTGAGTATAAATAACAGAATGGTTTCCTTATCTATTTTGTGTATTAACTAATACAGTGAGTCCAGAAAAATAGTGTTAACACTAATTACTTCTGTTGTGAATGATTGTATTATTTTAAATAATATTTTTTTAAATTACTATTTTAAAAATCTTTAAAATTATAACTGTCTGAAAAAATATATACTATGTCAAGTTATGAAAGTATACCTTTTGTAAATTCTCAAGAATTGAAATATATTCATTTTTTAAAAAGTTATCAAGAAATGACTTTTTAATGTCTAATTTATAATTAACATAATTGTGCCCCAGAATTCCATTCTGCATAATTCTATTTGCCTTCTAGTGTTATATTTCCATTGTTTGGTAGTGTATAATATTGTAGTTGGGTCTTAACTATAGTTTGTTTCATCTTTACATTCCCCAGTAATTGCTAACAGGAGATGCTCCTCAGAACAGCATTATATCCCTACACATCCCATTCATCTTATCTGTGTGACAACAATAAGAGCATTCAGAGCAGATTTTATAGCTAGATACTAAGGAGGCTTTCTGGGTTACTTGCCTTAAGACTAAACTCATTCTGATTATGATAAATGTTGACAAGGGTATTTTTATATAGGTAACTTCTCATGGCTCTAGTAGAAAGCAAGATGGGTTATTGAGATATCTGTGTTATTTCAAGTAAGAACATTTATATTTATATTCTGTTCTCAGACATAGTTTGAGATTTAAAATTTCTTACAGTGTTTGGAACTTCCTAAATACATTGATACAGTTTATAGAAATTATAGAAATAATAGAAAAACCAAGTTTTCTGAAAGGGGCGAGGATGGGAAATGCCATCATTCTAAGAGTGAATAGAATATTCAGCTACACCTCCAACCAAATACTTATGAATTACCCTTGTATAAATAGCATATGAGCCTTTTTATTGCTGTTTGCAAAAAATGCCAGGGTGTTTTATAAAGCTGTAAAATAGTTGAACTAAGCAGAAAATTGGTATTAAGAAAGAAACACATTTATTTTTAGTGTCAGGATTCCCTCTCCTGCATGGAAACCATTTGTTATATAATCAGGTTATTCACAACCAGCTGCTAATTTAGCTTAAACTATCATTAAAAAGAATTCAAATTTGTATGCATTTATTTTTCATCTCTTTCTTTGAGGTGATGGTGATGATGATGATAATGATGATAATGATATTTTTATATGCTACCCAATTTCCAGAAACTCTGGGCAGTTTACAAATGTTAAAAATCTTTCAAAACAAAGCATAATCCAAAAAACACAAAAATAGCACAAAAGAAGACAAGCTTTTTTTCCCATGCACAATGAATAAATTTAAAAATGAAGAGAATTATGATATGACAAATGGGTACAGAATATTATGGAGGTGGTAAGCTTATTGTTTTCTGTTTTGTTTTGTTTAAAAAGAAACTGGATCTTACTAAATTTTGATCATTGCTTCAGGCTTCATTTTACAGGAACAGGGAAATTTAGTATTTTAAAATATGAAAATGAATGATGAGATAATAATATGCAAATGTAAATATGTTGTTTAGCCAAAGCAGCTGCTATAGCCTATTCCCTGCCCTCTATTTTTTTCTTGAATGGTTGAAAACATATCTCTTTCTTATGTGCTATTATTGCAACTTCTGAGATTGCTCAAGTAGGCAAGATCTGATTTACACATTGATCAAGTCAACATATTTCTGTAAGAAGAAATTCACATAAGAAAGTAAATAATAAACAAAGTAGGTCTGGCAAAATGAAAATGGATTCTTAAAATTACTCTCTGTCTCCTTCTCCCTATTCTATAGTTGTTTGAATTGAGTTATATTGTCCATACACTAAAGGGGAGAACGCACCATCAGAGGTTCAGATTCAAAAGAGTTGATCACAATTCTACTAACTTAACTGGGTACACAGAATGAAGTAAACTTAGAAACCTCGACTGTAGGCAACCAATCAGGAAGAAGAAACTGCCTGAGGACCACCTTCACTTTGCTTTATTTTCTTTTGCCTGCCAAATAAACCTCAACCTGAAATAGTAAATGGAAAAATCAGAAGGAAATACCATTCATAGAAATGTGGAACTAAAGATTAATTTATCTTTAGGATAAATTAGGATATTTCTGTTTGTATACTTTATGGACATTACGGAGAAATTAGGATATTTCTATTTATATACTGTTTCTTAGTATATGTAAGCCTATTTTGTGTTAACTTTACAGTGGAGATGGATGTGCTTGTGCTTTAGAGTAAGTAAAAGGCTGCAGGGCTCATAATATTTTTATTTCCTTTCTTTCAGTTCAAATCCTTAACCTCTCTCCCTTCCTCTCTCAAGGCAGTTTTAATTCCTGGAAACTCATGGACTAGTCCCTTTAATTTTCTTAGCAAGATTTTCAAAAGAGGCTTGCCTCTTCCATAGACCTGAGTCAGAGTGTGTGGCCCATGTCACCCAGGTGGAACTAGAATTCATATTCTGTGATGAAATGCAAAGCTGAAGAACTTTGCAGGGATGTCAGCAATAGCATCTCCGGGGAGAAGGCAGCAAATTCCAGAGGGGGGTTACAAGACAACAGACTGCACAGTCCTGAACTGGATGGTGGAGTTAAAGAAAAGGTTCAGAATAGACACAGCCTATAATATTACAGGGTATATCTATCTGTTAGGTTGAAGATTTAGCCTGGTGAAATTCCATTAAGTATAATCAAATAATTGTGGGTGGGATAATTTAATTATTTATTTATTAAATTCATGTGCTACTCATATCATTCTGCAAAGTGAGTCTGGATGGCTTACAATATAAAAAATATTAAATAAATATTAAAAACAGAATATTAAAAACAGTAGATGCAATATTAAATAGGATGGCATTTCCCTATTAGTCCATCAGCCATATCCAACATAGCGTGTCCCCATCAATCCCAAGCCCACCAGCAGAGCCAGGTTTTAGTGCACTTCCAGAAGGCCAAAAAGGTGCAGGCAGATCATACCTCAGGCAAGCAAGATGTTCCTAAAAGTGGGGGACACAGTAGAAAAAGTTCTCCTTCTAGACCTCATCTGCAAAAGTCTTTGACCAATGGAGTCTATAGCATGTTTCTTCTACCTGAACAAATGAGGCAGGCCTACCCCATTTGGATGTGACAGTTCCTCAGATAAGAACCTGGAATCGGAAAATGGGCAGAGTATAAGTGGAATGAATGAATGAATGAATAACCTTGTTCCACTATATGAAGTTGGTTCCTTCTGGAGAAAGATACAGATATCAGAATTCTCTATAAAGGATGGTAATGGCACTGTCCAGACAGACTAGCCCTTCTGATTGCTGGCTAATGGAAGAATTGGGAAATGCTTAGGGATACCACTTGATAGAACCAGAGGAGCCAACCTATCTTAGCCAAACACCACGTACAAATATACAGTCCTTTACAAATCTTTTATAAGAATTGCAATACAGTGTGGAATTGAAGTAAATGTAGTCCAAGAAAAGGGATCAAGAACATGAAAGAGGGAAAATTTTCCAAATATTGTATGAGAGAACTATACAAGTATGAAAAGCAGAAGTGTTGGAACCTAATTGTTAACATTCCAATTCATTATACAACAAATATGAAACCCATTTAATAGTATCAAGAAGATGATAAAACCATTCTAATGTACAATAATAAAATAATAAACTACACCATGAAAAGTTAACTTCAAAGTAGGACAATAATAAAATGTAATCCCATTTCACTTGAAAAACACCAACAATATATTGTAATAGATATTGTATTTATATCACAATAAAATGTTTTTATTACCCACAAAGCACAAGTTCATATAAAAGATGCATTATTTTGCAATTAAATTTGTAATATTTAAAAATTATATGCATATTCTTGATATTTCACATGGTCTATGATGACATTTATTAACAAGTACTTAATTTGACTTTGAATTTTTAATTAGTTAATACCTTTCAAGGGTAGTTAAAATAATATTTTTGCAATCAATCATATTTTGTATGTTAATACATCTGTTTCTTCCTGACATTTTTGTTCCATTTCAGTTTTATGTCAATAGCCTCTTTTTCTTGTATTCTTTCCAAGTCTGTATTAATTAATTCAGCTACAGGCCTGGATTTGTGAGCTGAAGCATAGGTGGCACTTAAATTTGTTAAATACTCTCTTTCGTACATTGAAACTAAATTGCTCATTTTGATGTCATATTCAGTGTAGGATGAAGCACTGGCGAAAAAGAAATTTCTTGATGACCATAAAAATCATAGCAATGAGAAATTAATCTTTTCATTCATTAGCACCTCAACTGATCACTGGAGATAATCATGTAACATTTCATAGGCAGATGACATTCTATGCGATTTAATTAAGCAGCACTTATAACACTACTGTTGCCATGGTTGATTGAGAAAAGATATGCACTATTTTAATGTCAAATCATTTAAAGTTTAAAGTTTAGAACGTTCAGAATACAGTGATGTTTCATCACAATATTCATGTAGGATTGGTAGCATGGAAAAATAATTTTTACACGGAAATGTCTTCTAAGTTCATAAAAGGAATTAAAGTACATTCTATACCTAGCTCAGTTTCCAATTTGAGGATAATTATTGCTCATATAAAATAGTTATGCTTTTAAAATATAAGAACATAATGGATATGCAAACAAAATGTGGTTCAATTGATATAACCATTTAGTATACCAGTATATTCGAGAGCAGCTAGAAAAATCTGTATAATTTGAACCAATATTTAAAACAGATTGTTGTACTATAGTTCTGATTGATTTGTTAGCCCACCTTGCCTTTCTTAATATGTACTATATCTGAAGTTCTATACATTTGAGAAGCCAAATATTTTATATAAAATTTGAAAAATATGAAGTCTTAAATAGCTAAATTCTGTTCTGCTCTATTAAAAGTTTCCCATTACTAGAGGCACAACTTTATTCCTAGAGGGCAATAAAACAATTCTTTCTATTACTGAAAACAAATTCATGTATGGAAAAATGAGGAAGGAATATTGTAGCCCTTATAAAGTTCATAATTTTACAGTGATTACAATGATTTTCTTATGGTACAGATTATATTGCTGCTTTTGTATTTCCATGCCTTGACATTAATACAATATATTGTTTTGCATCTTTGAATAATTATGGATTATTCATGTTGGGCTTTATTATTTTCTGTATACATAGCAACTCATAATCATTTAAAGTACTTTGGTAGAGAGAAGGACAATCTGGTATCTCAGGGTATCTCTGTCCCAGCTGACAACTTCCTTGGAACTCAAAATAGATTCTGTTTTAAAGGATGTTAAATATTCTGATATCTGGAATATCTTGCAGAACTAACAGAAAGTTTTTGAGTCTTGAGAGATCGGACAGGCATTGTTTAAAAAGCAATCCTATGGTAGCAAAGGATTGATTGCAATCCTTTGCTACCATAGTGTCACAGTGAGCTCACACTCAAACAAGGAGATGGACAATGACCAACCTGCTCCAGAGTTACCAGATGAATCACTGCATAAGGATCTGCAGGCAGTTGAGGTCAGTTGATCAACATGAATTGAATTGAGATCTTGAAAAGCTAGCCTTCCATCCCCAACCTCATCCTTTTCTTTGCCTTTATCCAATAGCAACAGAAGTGAAAAAGGAGGTACATGATAGGAATAGCATCCTTTGTTCAATAGCATGACTTGTGGAATGTTCTGAATATCAAAACAGATCTTAGGGGCTCCACTCATGAGAACCTTTAGCTTTATTTTCACAAACGCTAAGTTATTTCAAGATCAAGCTTCTAAAATGGTAGCTACTCAAAACTATTGATTAAGATAACTTATTTTCAGGAGCATGAAATAAGGGTTAAATCGGAAGCATGAAGATTCTTAGGCATCGCCTACTTATTTTCAAGATCATATTTTTTTTAAAAAAATAGATGAAGGTATTAAAACTCATTCAGTTTGTATCACAGCAACTTCTTCTGCATTTATTATAAGAGAGAGGGAAGAGAAACATTACTAATGCCTCAACTAATAGAAAATTAAGAGGAAGTGATAGGATTTTGACAGAAGGGATGACCAGAGTACTTTTAAGAATGCAAGAGACTAGTGGAAACAGATGCTACTTTTAGTTCTTTTAAACCTCCAGTTAGTTTTAAATCAATTGGCAATGTTTTTTTTATTAGAAAGATCCTTTGTTAAATTATAGAAATACGGTATGTGGCTTTATTTAGACTATGGCAATCTCATCCATCACTGGGTTTTCAAACCTGCCTAGCCAAATTCCTTGGCAAGCAAACAATAGGTTCCAACATTCTTTTTTCGATAGTGATTATGTTCCAAATTACTTTTAACTCCTGGCAACCACATGGATTTTCTCCCTGACAATCTATTACACTATTACATGTTCTGGGAAATATGAAATTCCAACTTTGGAGTGAGTACATTACAGAGGTATATTCACATTTCTGGGGGTGGTGTTTCTTTATTTAAGTCTTTTCTGGTGCATCCTTCTTTGTAATATAAAGTGAATTTGTAAAAAAAACTTGAAACTATTTAGCTATTTACATCTATTTACAAATAGTGCCCTGGGTAAATCTATTTGCTTATTTAATGAACTCTCAGAAATAGTTTTGAAAAAGCTGTGGTTTAATGGAACATTCATAAGCCGTAATGTTTATAGTTTATTTTCTCTGGGCACTTTATTATGGCACCTTTGATCCTGCAATGCCTATTAATCATCGATGATAGATGACTACTTAATTTTGGATAAAAATAATTAAGAAAAAGAGTGTTGTCAACATGTTTAAGATGCAAAACACATTTGTGTCCTACAGTGTGCTAATATCAAGGTACAGAAATACAAAAACAGCAAAATAATTTATACCATGAGTAAACATAATAATTGTAAAATTAATAATCTTTTAGGAACTGCAATATTTCTTCCTCATTTTTCAACACATGAACTTGTTTTAAGTCATGGAAAGAGTCATTTTATTGCCCTCTAAGAATAAAGTGGTGCCTCGGCTATTGGCAAACTTTTAAAAGACTTGTCTTTAATAAATACAGTGTCCATTATAATTAAATTTGGAATTCCATAGGTTGCGTGTTTTTATAAAATCTTTGAATATGGAGGTGGAAGAGAATGCCAGGTGAATCTTATCTCTTTTTACAATGAAGTATTGAACCACTTGAGGATAATATTGAGATAGAATCTATCCAATCTCTGTCAAGAGATATATCCAATACAAACTGAACAGTCATTTTATTCTGCAAAACTTTCTTATTTTTATAAAGAGCTGAGTCTTGAGAAGGAATATGGCCTATTTTCAATAGAAATCAGAGAATCTGGGGTTAACACATGCAGAGAAAAAAAGAGAACCAATGAATAATTACTATCCTTTGTACAACAAAATCAATATATAATGGCATTTTTTTCTAAAAAGCCTTAGGAAGCATCTTAATACCAATAATCCCATCATTTAACCCTTGGAGTAATTATGGTACCTTTTATTGGTGGTTCTGGGCATATTAGGAGTAAAATGAAACATGAAATGTAGTTATCTCATTCCCTGGTATATCATATAATTAGCAAGATAGCACAAATGTTGCACTTAGATTTGTTCTACAGCTATCAGAATAAATGAAAAAAACATTGTCTACCCTCTTCTACCAAATCAATGATTTTGATAAATAGTCAATCAATAAATCTGTCACTGCCCAGGGATAATTATAGATAAGAATATTCTATAATAGAACATTTTAATGAATGCTTTCAGGTATGCTGAACCTAAAGCTGTGGAAGCCAATATATCTACAGACTCAAATTCAGTCTATTTAAGTTCTGAGAGCTTGTGGGCTGGGGTATAAACTAATAATCTAATGACATGTATCTTTGAATATGTGGCATCATGGGGATTTTTTTCCTTTATATGTTCTTTACCCTTAGACAATACAAACAAAAACACACAAAAACCTCTGATAGTGTAATTTTGTTTTTAAATTTTTTAAACATAAGATTCCTCATCTGAAACATAGTATTCACAATGGGAGTTCACAAATTGACAAGGCATGGTTTTTTTTTTCCCTTAGTATTTCTGGTTTGGTTCTAACCATGCTCATTTTACTAGAGCAGTTTTCAGGATTTCAAGTAACATGGGACATCTGCATCAGCATATCCACATATCAAACCTTCTATATATAACATCCCTATTCTTCACAGACCAAAAAGTATGCATATTTAAATTATGATTATTGTTCATCTGATTTGAAGATACTAAATTTCTGCTAAAAATCTCCTAAGTCCCAAATATTACTGTTTTATGAAACATAAATTGATGCATAAATTAACCCAGTAAAATGTAAAGTCCCATTATCACAATTTTAGAGCAGAGTTCTTCAATATTTCTGGCTCTGAGGACTGGCAGTGGGGGAAAGAAGGGATGGTTCCTCTTGAAAGACTAGCAAGTGTATGTATGCACATCACTCTATTTGGGTAAGCGGTGTGCATGCCTGCCTGCTAGTCACTTAAATGTGTGCACGCTTGCCCACTGCTCATGCAAGTAGAGATGCACGCACTCGCCGGCCATTTCTATGGTCCAGTTGCAAACCCCTCCCAGACCACAAGTGGGTCACAGCCCACAGGTTTGGGAACCCCTGTTTAAGAGGATTGACTTTCTATGTCATGCTGGAAGCAGGGAATATGATAGTGGACTGAGCAGAGTTGCAAACTAGTAATTTCAACTCATGGATGAGGTTAAGTTTCCTTCTTAGTACTCATGGCTGGTATTATTAGATTGATTTACATAATTAATTGGAAATCCTTTCTGAAGAGACAAGAGTGTTATTATGTGGACTTTTCAGATTTATTTATTTAAATAAGATACACAAAAGCCAGGTCAATGATTAAAGTGTCTGTTAGTGAAAAGGATCAGGAAATAGATTTGAATTATGTACATTGCTTTTTCATAATAATCAGATTTATACCTCAAAATGAGCAAAATGCCTTTGAATAAATACAAGCTCAAAATATTGTAGGATGTTTTTCTTGGTACACTTAATGCATTGCCTGCATCAATATTTGAAAGATTTTTTTCAGAATTGCCATATTTATTATAAATAGATGTGCAAGAAATGTTTTTCACAATGGCCATACAATTAGTGTCCCATCAGCCCTGTGTGGATATTGTACAATAGACAAAAGACCCATTTGCCAGACACAACAAACACAATCTGATGACTGTTATTTAGTTATTCCAAAGAAGGAAGCAGTTTATCCCATTTTTTCCCAATAAGAAACCACCAGCCATCATGTGACCTCTGATAAATTATTGCCTACTGTCTAAGACCCTTTCCTAATAAATTATCCTCATGGAAATTCAGGCTCAGAGAAAAATATCTCTAGGGTTCTGCAATATATAGCAACATGACACTTCTTTAGGTTCCAGTGGGTACAATTGAGAAAGTAAAGATCATGCTTCATATTTTCTTGGAAAACTATTAGGAACATAAAGTAGAAAAAAGGAGCTTTATTGCTATGCTCCTTTGGTTGGTATTCTGATTCAAATGCACAGAAGAAGAAAAGAGAGATGGGGGACTAGAGAGGGAAAACTCAAAAAAGAATATATGAAATATTCAAATCACATTTTTCTTCCCTGTGACAGGGAGTGTCAGTGAAACTGGAAACATGTTATTAGAAAAGAAAAAAATAGAAGAGGAAAATGTTTTATGTAAAAAGAAAGTACAGGCTTGGGGATAAAGTTACTTTATAGCACAGTGACTTGATTAAATAGCTACAGAAATGTAAAGCAGACAGAAAAGAAAAAAAATAATTCTTAAAAGAACACAGTGATCTGAATAATCATGGCGCCTCACTACAACTGTTCTCTTTTAACATCATGAAGTACTTTATTCTACTAGGAACAATATTCAATAATAAGGTTTCATTTCCTGATAAAAAGGAAAGTAAGTTTTAACCCATCTCCTCTCCACATGAAGCTACTTTTCTCCAGGCTGCCACTGAGGAAGAGCGGTTTCTGAAGTTGTAATGGAAGATGGGGGATGGAGATGAACATTATTAAAATCACTTATTTTCATGGCTTCCAAATAACAGTCATCAGAAAAGTACCATCAACTTATAGACAGTGGGTATATAAGATAGCTACTTATTTCTGCAGAGCTGATAGAATGGCTTTGTCTTCCATTTCCCTCTACTATATGAAATGCAGCCTTAAAGCTATTGTATGTGTAACAGCTTATTTGTTAGTTGAGTGGATGATGGAAAAAATTATGGTTTGAAGTTTAGTATTTGAAATTTGCCAGATCACTTCAATAGTTTCTATGGTTTCTACGCAGAATTGTACTGCGAGAATACCTGACATTAGGAAGAGATAATTTAATTGCCAATCTAGCAATCTACATACTACTAAAATACATGTTGTCATGATCTTTAACCGAACAAACAGTGCATCATAAGACAACCTTTTTTTTGATCAAAGGGGTAATTTACGACATGTGTCCAAAAGGTGGGACCCATGACTCCTGAGGGAAAGAAACATGATCTTTATTTTCAACAGTTTGTGACAGTTTTCCAGCCACTCTCGCAATCCTGCACTTCCTCCCCCACTCATCAAGCATCCTCACTTACATCCTCATTGGGAAGGGTGATAAACAACATCTATATACCATTCAAAAGATAATCAAACAGGCATAAAGAGAGCAAAAAAACCAAAGCACTTCCTCTCTTAGAAGAGATAACCACCAAGATGTTTGGAACTAAAAAGAGAACCGCCAGCATGGCTGAATCGAAGCCGGGCAGGCAGCTGAGACGGAAGTGACAAAGAAAGGAAAGATCTTGTAACAGCATGTTCAGTCTTGGTAAGAATCAGTCAAATTTCTGCAGTGGAATTTTCCTTGGAAAGTAGGACTCAAAGGAGGAAATTAACTATGATTAACGATCGGGAGTGACTGTCAGATTTAATAAAGGAAAAAAAAAGATATTGAAGTAACTTTAAAAGTAAAGGACAGATTGGATTGGTTAACCCAAATTTCTGGACTGTATTTTTACTACTACTCAACTTAAAGAACTTTGGGAAACTATTGGAAAACAATCTTATTCAGAGACATATTGATTGTAGTTAAAGTTTTAATTCAGCGAGTTTTGCTCTCTTCAATAATCCAGCATGCTTTTCAACATCTGGTTATAGCCTATTGTTTACAGTTTAATAGCAGCAGCCATTGGGGCATAGCTGCTAGCAAAACAATTAACCCTTTCTTGCAGAGTCTCAATATACCTCATTACTTTAATCAAACACTGATTAATTCATTACCTCAAAACTTACAACTTTTCTACCTCATTACCTAAATCAATGATTAGATAATCAATTTCTATAAAATAATTTATTAATGGTTTAATTGATTTATTGCTTTAATTGATTAGTGTGATAGATTCATGTAATTTAATTGATTAGTAAAATTAGTGATTTAGTGAATTTAATTGAACAGTGTGATTAATGATTAGTGTAATTAATTGATTAGCAATTAGTGTAATTAATTGATTAGGCTGATTGTTGCTTAGCAAAATTATTTAACTAGAGAGATTATTGAAATAGGTGTGATATTGGCTATATTGATTACCCAAAATTGTTTCATTAAGTAATTTAATCAACATACCATCTTAACAAGCCTACCATGCCAAGAAAAAAATCCAATGCCAAACCACAACCTGAAGAGAAAGTAATCCCCATCAATGAATCACAAGACTCCTGCACATGCCTTAAATGCTATAAAATGCTAAAGGATAATGAAAATTCCATCAAATGTTCTCTATGTAACAAATACACTCATCATGACTGCTTGAAATTATCCGAGCAAATGATTCAATATCTAGAATAATCCAATGAGTTTCCATATCTCTGCAAATCATGCAGTCCCAAGCTGGATCTGTTTGAAAGAGTTGATACCACAGAAAAACAAATAACATCCCTTGACACCATAGTAGCATCTCTGGACGCTTTAAATGAAAGATTATCCAACCTTGAAAAAAAAGACAAAACGCAAAAACCTGAAAATCCAATAGCTACAAGCCACATCTCTACCCAACAATCACAACCCAATCCACAACAAAATATAAATCAGACAAATAACGATATCCCAATTCTCATCAGAGAAGCTGTTGAGCATGAACGGAAATGTCCAAATGCCAATTTATTTGGTCTAGAAGACATCAATGACAATGATGACATCACAACTGTCCGAAACATCATCAGTGATTATCAAGCATCAAGCATCTCCCCTGATGAAATACTTGACATTTCCTGCATTGGCCGAGAGCTCAAAAACAGAGACGGCTCTATGGCCCCATGCTTCTGCAGGGTCATTTGCAAAAATGAATCAAGCAAACATAAATTCATTTATACTATAAATTCACTTGCCAAAAGCAACACCAACCATAAGAACCTCCGTTCTCACCCTGGTCTAACCATACAGCAATGTGTCCGCTCCCATGTACTCCGCACAGAACTCACAAAATGTCTAGATAATGGAGAGAAGGACCTGTACATTGACTATCATGCTGACTGTATCAAACGTAAGTCACACAACTGGCAACTCAGCTTTAACCTTCAACCACAACCATGCTTCAAACAATCCACCATCACCCAAGACTATGCACGCACGCCCCTAACTATCTCAATTCCAACTACAGCTGGCCTTAAATGCAAGCTACTCAATGCAAGAAGCCTAGTGAATAAAATGCCTGAATTTCTCTTTTTACTAAATATGGATACATTCGGCATTATATTTATCTGTGAAATGGCTCAATGTGTCTCTCCCTGACTCGATTACCACAGTAAGAGACTCTGATGTTTACCGATCAGATCATGAAATTCATGGAGGAGGTGGTGTTGCTATCTTCTATAAAAAGTCCTTACATCTAAAAAACACCCAAGTTACCCAGGAGCTTGCTCTTCCTGAGACCATCATCTGTGAACTATCTTTAAATATCACATTTCGATTCTTACTATGTTACAGAGCACCTGATTATGATATCGAACATGTAAACAAGCTAAATTCACTACTAACATGGGCAACATCCCCCATGCTTTTATCTTTCTTGGTGACTTCAATCTACCTCATATTAACTGGACCCTAAACGAATGTACAACTGAACCCATACATGCAACTTCTACAATGCTGTTACAAATCTAGGACTGGAACAACTAGTAACCAACAATACTAGACTTAACAACTGCCTTGATCTCATCTTCTGCAAGAGTTTCAATTTAATTTATGGAATACAAACCAAAGAACCCTTTTCCAACAGTAACCACAATAGGATTGACTTTTGTCTCAACATACCGTATTTTCCGGCGTATAAGACGACCGGGCGTATAAGACGACCCCCGATTTTTTGTTGACTTTTTTCAAAGTCATCTTATACACCAGAAAATACGGGTATTCAAAATTAAGCTGCAAGGATTTGTAAATGCTTCTCCTTCCTTCGCGCTCGCATCAGCCGACCGTACAACCTTCCTCCTCCGGCCCCAGGGCGGCTCTCTCGGTCTCTCTCCCACACACACGGAAGACGACCAGGCCTCCCGCGGAGCATGATGGGCCGGCAGAGCGGCTGCCATCTTGTTTTCTTCGGGAAGGGGAGGAGTGTCTCCCGGCGACGCCCATAATATTTTCCGGCGTATAAGACGACCCGGCGTATAAGACGACCCCGGATTTTCGGTTGTCTTTTTTTGGTTTCAAAAGTCATCTTATACGCCGGAAAATACAGGTATGCTCACACAAAAATAATCACAATGACATAATCCCCAATTATAACTTCAAAAACGGCAACTATGATCTTATAGACAACAATCTCTCATCCCTTGATTGGCAATCTCTATTCACTGGATGCAATACAGCTGAAGACTATTACAACATATTTTTACTTGAAGTCAAGAGTCATCAAACTATACCAATAAAAACTCCCAAAACAAAACAAAAACTGATTACCCATAACAATAAGGAAACTTCAATCCAAAAAGAGATCACTCTGGCGGAAAAACAAATCTGGTCACGTTGCCAACTTCAAAAGCTGATACAAAAATTTATGCCACCATAAATTTCCAGATAAAAGACTGAATGCACCAATTACCACATTAAACAAGAGGAAAACCTTCTATGCACCAATTCTACCCATGCTTTCTACAATTTTGTAAACAACAGACTAAAAGACTCAAGGACCATCCCACCCCTGAAAGGACCTAATGGTAAAGGTTGCAATGATGCCACCATTAAAGCCAACCACTTCAACACATTCTTTGGCTCAGTATTTGTAAACAGCAATGGATCATGCCCAGTATTTCCTAGTCAAACCACAGACAAAGACAACTACAATGATCTAATACATATCGATTTTACAGAAGACAATGTTGAAAAAGCACTACGCAATCTAAAACCATCTCTATCTATGGGACCAGACGGAATCTGTGCCTACTTCTTAAAAAACTATCCACTGCCATAGCAGAACCTCTAAGCATAATCTTTGAAAAATCTTTCAGGACCAGCTCCTTGCCTAACCTATGGTCACAAGCCACAGTCATCCCCATCTTCAAAAAGGAAGACCCCAGCCTAGTTGAAAATTACAGACCAATCTCCTTATGCTGCGTCACCTGTAAAGTCATGGAATCAATTATTAACCAATCCATTATCCTCCATTTAGAAACAAACAACCTACTCCCTAATAAACAATTTGGTTTCAGGAAAAAAAACTATCAGGTCTGGCGCTGCACCCGGCGGCTGGCGGCTCGCGACGTTGGGAGGCGGCGCTGGAGGATCGTGCTCGGCGCCCAACGGCCCGGCATCTGGCGGCCCGGATAGGGCGTCGAGTTCCCCCCCCTGGGTCCTCCTCACCTGTGGCAGGGGTGGCGGGAGGACCCGTGGGGGGGTGGGCAGCCCCCGAGGCCATGGCGCGGCGGGTCTGGCGCTGCACCCGGCGGCTGGCGGCCCGCGATGCTGGAAGATGGCATGGAGGATCGCGCCTGGCGGCCCGCGATGCTGAAAGATCATCGCTGGGGCTGGGGCCGTTGCAAGGGCCCCAGCTGAAGTCGGAGTTGCCGCCGCACTTCGGGCGGCTGGAGTCGAAGCGGTAGGACGGCCGCCTGAGTGGCTGGAGGATTATCGCCACGGCGACTGTCGCCACGGTGACTGGAGGTTTGCCGCCGGAGCTGGGGCTGGGGCCGTTGTAAAGGCCCCAGCCGAAGTCAGAGCTACCGCCGCGCTTCGAGTGGCTGGAGCCGAAGCTGGAGGGCGGCCGCCCGGGCGGTTAGAGGACTGTCGTCTTGGCGGCTGGAGGTCTGCCGCTGGGGCTGGGGCTGGGGCCATTGGAAGGGCCCCAGCCGGAGTCGGAGTTGGAATTACCGCCGCGGTTCGGGCGGCTGGAGCTGGAGTCGGAGGACAACCGCCAGGGCGGCTCGAGGACTGTTGCTGCAGCAGCTGGAGGACTGCCGCTGGAGCTGGGGCTGGGGCCATTGCAAGGGCCCCGGCTGGAGTTAGAGTTATCGCCACGGTTCGAGCGGCCGGAGCTGGGGTCGGAAGATGGCTACCGCGGTTGGAGCCAGGGCGGCTGGAGGACTGTTGCCGCTATCGGAGCCTGGGCCAGAGAACTGCCCCCGCGGCTGGAGCCGGGGTTGGAAGACTGCCTCCACGACTGGAGCCACGATTGGAGCCGGGGCGGCTGAAGGACTGCCACCGTTGTGGGAGCTGCGATTGGAGAACTACCACCTTGGTTGGACCCGCGGCTGGAGGACTGCCGCCGTGGTGGGAGCCTCTCTTCCGTTTTTCATCTATTCGGAGACGGCGGGGGCAGGCTGGACTCGGGGCCGATCAGCTAAAGGAGAAGACCCAGTCCGGGATGCTTTCTTACTCTGTGAAAGATCTATGGGCCCTGAGATGTGTCCCCCTGTCTCAGGAATGGCCCTCTGCTCTCTCAAAGGCCCATCTCAAGGACGGATCTTGGGATCCGGAGTGATGGTGGGGTTGTAGGAAGCGTGGGAAGGAGGGATGTTTAAATAAATTTTTAGTCAAGTTTTTAGAGGGGTTAGGAATGTCCGGGCGGTGGTTGGGGGACAACTCGCCAGGGACTGGGACCAGGTCGTGGGTTGGGCATGGCCGGGAGAGTCAGGGTCCGGATAAGTCTATATTAAGGATGGGGGGGGTAGCCGGGGAGGGTGGAATTAAATCTATTAGTACGGTGAGCGGGAGAGGCAGATTTGGCGGTTATAGGGGGCCATACCCTGTATTGGGAGCGCGTCCCCGCTGTTTCTCTGCTGTGGCGCGCTCCGACCCCCTTGTTATTTCCCGTTCCCCAGGGGGTCTGAGCGATCAGGCCCTAGGCCTTTGGCTGATGTTATGTAACGCCAGGTCCGTTGTTAATAAGGCCCCTCTCATCCACGATTTGATCTGTGAGGGGGGCGCGGACCTGGTGGGGGTCACCGAAACCTGGCTGGGCCAGGAGGGGGGAGTCCCTCTGGTGGAGATGTGCCCAGCCGGGTTTCGGGTTTTTCATCGGCCGAGGGCCCAGGGGAGGGGAGGGGGGTTGCGGTGGTTATTAAGGAAGATCTGTGTCCGAGGGAAGCCACTGTGTCTCAGACGACCGGGTGTGAGCTCCTTTTCATGAAGTTTGGTCCCAGGGTTCAGGTGGGCCTGCTGGTCGCATACCTGGCTCCCTGCTATGCGGCAGCGGCCCTGCTTGAGCTCCTTGAGGTCATAGCTGGCGTGGCAGTTGGGACCCCCAGGCTTATGGTCATGGGGGATTTCAACTTGCCTTCTGCCAGCGGTGCCTCAGGGGTTGCTCAAGAGTTCGTGGCTTCCATGACGGCCTTGGGCCTGACCCAGTTAATTCGTGACCCTACTCACATGGGAGGTCACACCTTGGATTTGGTTTTTGTCTCTGATCAGTGGCAGAGTGATCTGGGTATAGGGGATATAGTTATAGAACCCTTGTCATGGATGGATCACTCGCTCCTGAAGCTCGACTTCCGTTCTGCACCCCCTGACCGCAGGGAGGCGGGGCCAGTAAAATGGTACTACCCCAGGCGCCTGATGGACCCTGATAGGTTCCTGACGGAGCTTGGGCCATTCCCCGAAGCTCATACACACGACTCGGTTGAGGGCTTGGTTGCCACCTGTGATAGGGTGGCTGCTGGAGCCCTCGACCAAATCGTGCCCATGCGGCCTCTGACCCGGTGCTGATCCCATGTGGCTCCTTGGTTTTCTGAGGAGCTAAGGGAGATGAAGCACTGGAAAATACGCCTAGAGAGTAATTGGAGGGCTAGCCGCTCTGGATCTGACCGAACACTACTACGATCTTATATTAAGACGTATTTAGTGGCGATGAGGATGGCGAGGAGGTCTTACCTCTTCACCCTTATTGCATCCGCGGAAAACCGCCCAGCCGCCCTCTTTAGGGTGACCCGCTCCCTCCTTGAGGTGGGAGCGCGGGAGGACCCCTTGCAGGGGCGGGCTGAGGAGTTTTCTAGGTTTCTGCAGGACAAAATCGCTCAGATCCGGGACGAGCTGGACTCCGATTGGGCATCTCCGGGTGGGGGGGTGGGGGTGGATATCGGTGAGGTCAATTGGGTTGAGTTCGACCCTGTTACTTTGGAGGACGTGGACAGGATACTGGGGGGGCTGAATGCCACCACCTGTTTGTTGGACCCGTGTCCCTCCTGGCTGGTTTTGGCCACTCGGGAGGTGACACGAGGCTGGTTCCAGGGCATTATAAACGCTTCTTTGAGAGAGGGGCTGCTGCCTGCTGCCTTGAAAGAGGCGGTGGTGCGGCTTCTCCTCAAGAAACCGTCCCTGGACCCAGCATTGTTATCTAATTATCGTCCTGTCTCCAACCTTCGTTTTGTTGTGAAGGTTGTTGAGAGTGTGGTGGCACGTCAGCTCCCGCAGTACCTGGATGAAGCGAGTTATCTTGACCCCCTCCAATCGGGTTTCAGGCCCGGGCACAGCACGGAGACGGCTTTGGTCGCGTTGGTTGATGATCTCTGGAGGGCTCGGGACAGGGGTTGTTCCTCTGTCCTGGTCCTGTTAGATCTCTCAGCGGCTTTTGATACTGTCGACCACAGTATCTTATTGCAGCGGTTGGAGGGGTTGGGAGTGGGGGGCTCCATGTTGCGGTGGTTCACCTCCTTCCTCTCCGACCGTTAGCAATTCATGTTGACAGGGGGCAGAGGTCGGCCCTGAGGCCCCTACTGTGTGGGGTGCCTCAGGGGTCGGTGCTCTCGCCCCTGCTGTTCAACATTTATGTGAAGCCGCTGGGCGAGATCATCCGTGGCTTCGGGGTGGAGTTCCATCAGTACGCTGATGACACTCAGCTGTACATCTCCACCCCGGGCCACCCCAACGAAGCCGTTGAAGTGATGTCCCGATGCCTGGAGGCCGTGCGGAGTTGGATGGGTCGTAACAGGCTCCATCTCAACCCGACCAAAACCGAGTGGCTGTGGTTTCCTGCGCCCAGATACAGCCAGCTGGTTCCTTCGCTGGCCGTGGGGGGAGAGGTTCTGACCCCCGTGGAAAGGGCGCGCAATCTGGGCATCCTCCTGGATGTACGGCTGTCCTTAGAAGAGCACATTACGGCCGTCGCCAGGGGGGCTTTTTATCAGATTCGTCTGATCCACCAGTTGCGGCCCTTTCTGGATCTGGGCGCACTTCGCACAGTCACTTCCGCCCTCGTTATCTCCCGCCTGGATTATTGCAATGCTCTCTACATGGGGCTCCCCTTGAAAAGTCTCCAGAGGTTACAGTTGGTCCAGAATGCAGCCGCGCGGGTGATTGTGGGTGCCCCTCGGAGCTCCCACGTTACACCGCTTCTCCGCAGGCTGCACTGGCTTCCTGTGGCCTACCGGATTCGATTCAAGGTGGTACTGATGGTATTTAAAGTGCTCCATGGCTCGGGACTTGGGTACTTATGGGACCGCCTACTGCCATCGTCAACCTCCCACCGCCCAGTACGATCCCACAGGATCGCCCTACTTGGGGTACCGCCGCCTGGCCGCTGTCGGCTGACGGCCCCGAGAGTTCGGGCTTTCTCTGTGGGAGCTCCCTCCCTATGGAATGATCTCCCCCCGGAGATACGGGCTATGACGGATATCCTGACCTTCCGGCGCGCAGTGAAAACCCTATTTTTTAAACAGGCTGGCCTGGCCCAGTAACTGTGTTTCGGTTTTTAATTCAATTTTAATTGGGGTTTTATTAGTTTTTAATTTTTAATTGAATCCCTTGGATGGACACAGCCGGACCAAATTGTTTAATGTATTTTTAATTGTATTTATTGTATATTTATTGTGTGTTTTTAGTAGGCTGTACACTGCCCCGAGTCCCTTTTTGGGAGAGGGAGCGGTATAAAAGTTTAATTAATAATAATAATAATAGTAATAATAATAATAATAATAATGTAATCTGCAACTCTTACACTGCAAAAACATATGGACTACACAACTCAATCAGGGCAAAGCAATAGACGCAATCTACATAAACTTCTATAAAACTTTTGATTCAGTGGTACACGACAAACTACTCCTAAAACTAAAATCTATCCTGCATAACTGGATAGAAGCATTCCTGTCAAACAGACAACAAATGGTCAAATGGGAGTGTCCTATCAAATTTTGTACCTGTCAATAGTGGTGTCCCCCAAGGCAGTATTCTAGGACCAAGTCATACTCTACATAAATGACCTCTGTGATCATATTAAGAGCGACTGCATTCTCTTCGCTGATAATGTAAAGCTGTTCAATACTACAGACAATACTGCTACCCTTTAAAAGATCTTGACTATGTATCAGAATGGTCAAACAAATGGCAACTTCAAATCTCAACAAATAAATGCTTTTATTTTTTTTTACATATTGGTTAAAAAAAAAATCAAAAAATAAAATACAAGCTGAATAGTCAAGACCTTGTTGATGACACAAACTTTATCAAGGATCTTGGAGTACTCATCTCTAATGATCTAAGTGCTAGAGCCCACTGTAACTACATAGCCAAAAAGGCATTAAGAGTTGTTAACCTAACCCTACGTAGCTTTTTCTCTGGTAATATCACACTGCTAAATAGAGCATACAAAACATTTGCTAGACCAATACTCGAATACAGCTGATCAGTCTGGAACCCACATTACGTATCTGATATTAACACAGTTGAGAAAGTCCAGAAATATTTCACAAGAAGAGTTCTCCACTCCTCTACTCATTGCAGAATACCTTATGCCACCAGACTTGAAATTCTAGACCTTGAAAACCTTGAATTACGCCGTCTTCGGTCCAATCTAAGTATAGTACTATATATAAAATCATACATTGCAATGTCCTACCTGTCAATGAATACTTCAGCTTCAACCATAACAACACAAGAGCAAAGAATAGATACAAACTCAAGGTTAATCACACCAAACTTGGTTGCAGGAAATACGACTTCAGCAACAGAGTGATCAATGTCTGGAATAGTCTACCTGATTCTGTGGTTTCTTCCCCAAACACTTGAACCTTAGACTGTCTACTATTGACCTCACCCCTTTCCTAAGAGGTCTGTAGGGGGCATGCATAAGCGCACCAATGTGCTTACCATCCCTGTCCTATTGTTTCTTTTATTTTTCTTATGTGTACCCATTTCATGTATTCATAACTATGTTTATACTTATATCTATTATCTTGTAAGCAATTAACAAATCAAATTAAATAAAAAATAAAATAAATAAAAGATTAACACTAGACCAATGAAGAAGTAAAAATAGAGAATTACCAACTTAGACAAACAAGCTAACAGCTTAATCAAGGAATCACCAAGACCACTCTCACCAAGATTGACAGGGCAAGCCCCAGTATATAAAAGTTCAGCAAACTCCACTCTCTTTTAGCACTGATGATGTTATGTAGTTTGGTAATAAAACATCTGCAAGAAGACAACCAAGCTCAGAAGACATCAGGAACTTCAGAGATATGAGAAAGGTATGTGAAATCATGGATGCTGCAGAAAATATATACTAAGAATTTTTCTGCTTGTCTCACAATATTAAAACTTGGGCACCCTCCCCGAAACTACATGAAAGGAGAATCACAAGGAGGTTTTTGTTTACATAATATATAGTGAACTTATAAAATTTGTTGATGTCAGATGACATAATGACTGCCAGATTAGTTTTAAATGGGGAATACAAAATTCATGGCAAATCATATTGTCAAAAGCTTCTAATCACAGCAGCTGTTTACAGGAGTCAAAGACAGTATTTCTTAAATATTCCCTATTTATTCGTATCATCATCCTCTTACCCATGCTTCTGATTTTCCTGAATGTATCTCATCCCTGTTGTAATCCAAGTATGCTGGATTAGATGGTCCATCAACCTAAGGCTTGGCAGCTCTTCTTATCTTGTAGCAAACAGCAAAATTGGTGAACCTGTTTAGAATTGCAGGAAGTGGGAAACAAGGGATGGGAAGAAAAATTTGTCTGAGTGTATAATTAGTATTAAACAATGATATTCACAAACTGCAATGTAATAAGGATTTGATATAGAAGGATTTAGCGCCTCATTGCTTTTGATAAAAAGCAATTTACTTTAAAAAATATGCTTAGAAATTCTCAGTCTTGCTTCACTTAGTCCTTTTATTGGCAAGATTGAAATGCTTTGGGCAGAAAGTCTCCTTTAAAGCACCTGAATTCAAAACAAACATAAAAAATATCATCTACTTACTAGAAACCCTAATTTAAGCTAACAGAAAATCTTCAAGACCATCAACATTGATGAGAGATAGACTCCCAATGGACTTGTTTGTCAAGATAGAAATAAATTGTTCAGAAATACATTACCCAGTTATTTCTTAGAAATTTCTTGCATGACTAAAAGATGTCTTGTAATGGATGTGAGCTCAAGGCTGTTGAAAACATAATTGTTATATATGTTTCTTTCATTTCTTTCTCACACACATAGAAATACACATGGACATACCAAATAATTAATCACATCTCATCAATGTAGGTCTCATACATCGTATCTGGGTGATTTTTGTTAGTATCCCAGAGTCCTTGGTATTCTGGTGGCTAACAAATTGCTAAGCAAATATCTTGCTGACAGAAAATCAGTCTCTTTTAGAGATAAATTAAAAAGGAAATGATCCATCCTAAAAATAGAGATGAAATATTAACCATCACAGAGTTTCAGAAGGCATACATCTTACTCTAATACAGTGTATGTAGTCAAATTCTCATCACTCATTGGTGAGTCTATTTTTGTTATATATTTTACTTACACAATAGTCTAATACATATACTGCATATTCAGCAGAATGTCCACTGAACTCAATGGGTCTAATGTACAGTTAACAATAGGATTAGGGTCTGTAGATTGGATCTAATTAAAGCATGCTTAGATCTAGCTAGGTGAAATACATCAGAAAAGTAAAGTGTCACAAACTTAATGTGCATTGGTTTCTGTTTTGACTAAATTCAACCCAAATTCTCACCTAAAAATGGAAATATATCTACCAAGGACATAGCTACCAATTTCCATTTCATTCAATTTCTGATTGTAAATAATTTCAAAAATTCCTGCATTAGTATGTATATTTAATTAAAGGAAATCCCTGCACACATTCAAATTAATGCTTCTTTCACATTTTTGCTAATGCATCCATATCAATGTCAGTATACTCTCTAGAAAGTGATTTGGGCTTGAGTTAATCTATTTTGTGTATTCGTTCCTTTTATATAATTATTTATTGGCATGCTTTGCTTCCTTGAAACTAGTAAGTCCAGTTCATCTAAAAAATATCAGGTGGGTAAATATAGTGTTTAAAATTATAGGATATTCTTTCATTCAATGAAATTCCAGATAACATTTAAATGCCATAATTAAATTAGTGAACCTTCCAGGTTCTGTAATTTTTAACAAACAATTCATGTGGTCTTCAAAATAATCTCTATCAATTTCTATTTTCATAAGTTGTGGTCAAACTTAGAACACAACTCTATTTGGAATGAACATCTAAGTAGACATAGTTAGCTCAAATGATACCTATCAATAACTACTGAAGCCCATTGACAATAATTCAACGTGTACCAAAAATGATGGTACAATAATATACTTTATTACAACAATTATAACAATTGCTGCTATGCAATTGTGCTGGAATTAACACCACAAAGGATGTTAATACTAAAGCAGTTTCATATGTTTAAACAAACAGGAATCGAAAAAGTTCCCTAAACCAATATGAACTCCCTTAGTCCAAGATGAGTCATCTCTGCTACTAATCTTATTATTCCTCTTTGAGGGTTAACAATTTTGAATCCAGAAAAGACTGTGAATTGTGAACATCTTTCTTCTGTAAATGCAACATTTATCCTTTTTTTTAGCAACTCTCTTTTAGTCCAAGATGTCTTTTGGTTTTTGAACCAGCCTATTTACATGTCCAGCTGACTTATGTGTCAGTGTGACTTATCACACTACTGCTGTGATATGTTTAATGACAATACACCTATGGCATATCAGTTAAAGAAATCTTAGTATTCAGCACACAAAACAGATAAAATGTAATTATGTATCAATTAAACTGTATATAATTTAAGAAAGGGAGGACTGGAGTAAGATTTGTTTAAATGTTTTAATTAATTAAAAATATCTTTGTATCTATAGTTCTGACTAAAATATACAATAAAAAGCTAGGTATACCACCATTTCAGTAATATGAATGCTAATAAAACATCTTGATATTTTTGTAAAACTTGCCCATCTGAAAATCTTTTTTTCAAGTCACAAATAACGTTTATTATGAAAGTAATCTCATTAATTCCAGAGCATACCTGCATTCTAAAAAATTCAAAAGAAACTTATATGGATTACAAAAGCTAAATAAGATAAAAACTATCATAATTTCAGGTATTTTACAGCATCAGGTACATTAAAACCAAAAGGAATTGCTGTAGCCATTACAGGAAAATACATGTCATTACAATACATTTAAAAGGCACTCTTTTAGAGATTGAAATTGATGTTACATGTTTGTCAGAGGTTTGGGGGCAGGGGGGAATACCATTTGTAATAGAAAGTGTGTATTTCCAAATCCTGATCCAGACTGAAAAACTGTGATGTTAAAAGAATCTTCAAAAGAGAAATTGCAGTTCTCAGTCATACAAAGGATAAACTTCTCATTTATCATCATCATCAATATCATCATCATCTCTGTGTATATAATGAGCCATAACACAGATCCTTAAAAAGAAAACACATCCAGACTAATGTGATTATAGCAATACTGTTTTAATATGCTTTCCAATTAGAGCCAAAGTGTTATGGTGCCTGGAAAATTATCTCACAAGTGATTACTTTCATTTCTCCTTCCAAGCTACAGATCTGATTTGAGGGGAACCTGTCTCCCCACTTCCTGTCCCTTTAGTCCAGCTATTTTCCCCAACTGTTTTGTCCTCTCACCATCTCCTCACTTCCATTCCCTTCCTTCTCTCTAAATCAACCATGAGCTTAATATTATATATAGTATAGGTTGTGAGCAGAAATCAAAAATCTGTGCCTAAATGCTTAAGCTTCTGCATGAAGCATCATTTAACTTTCAGTTGATAGAAGAAAAATTCTATCCAAAGCAAAGCAGCAATAATAATCCAAACCACACAGAACTCAAGCCAATTAAAATTCAGAATTCAGCAAGTATCCAATGATATACTTTAAAGATAGCTATCCTCCAAATGTTTATTGACTCAACAGATTAAATGAAGAGGTAAATGACAAACTGAACTCCAATTTGCAGAACTAACATTGAGGAAACATTTAATTCCAAATGGTGGGCTGCCTTTAATATACTCACAGGATATATTCACAAGATATACTCACAGATAATTGATCAGAGCTTAAAAATCATACTTCTTTTGCACACTGTTGCTCTCAACAGAATTCAGTTTTGGCTATCATCAATTTAAACATTTCACCAATATTATTTAGAAAAGGGAGTCATTGTATTGCTGTCATTGTTAAACAAAAAAACTTTACTGATTTATTGCAAATGAATCAGACATGTGTTAACATATATAGACCTACATTATGCTCATATTTGTTTTGAAGGATATATGAAGTCTGTGTAGATTGTGCTTGGTTCACTTTGATTGGATGAATCATATTACAGAGGCATTGTTTGTTTGCTTGTATATTAAACAAATTTATATAGCCATCCAACTCATACACAATGATTCTGGGCAGCATACATCATTAAAAATCCACAGTTAAAAGTTCACACATCTTTGTTATTGCAAAGCACCTTGTGGAGATAATAGTTGGAGAGATGGGACCAGTTTTTCCCTTTATTGCTTTAATGGACTTGTATTTGAAGGACACCCTTCAGCAAAGGGCTTACCTCAAATGTTTCTTGAACTGAAGAATCCCCTGAAAACCCATAAAGCTCTACCTTACTCCAATAGCCTTTCTCCCCAATGACTGTTCACAAAGCATTTGCTTCTTTGTTATAATTTATACTGAACTAGCCAATATCCCGGCATTGCCCAGGTATTTATTTATCCCAATCCTGTTAGACAGGAAAATCCTGTATTAGGGACTCACGCTGTTGTACTGTCTCTCACGCAGCATCGCAATGAGCCCCCTTATAGAGTACTGTGAAGCCGTTACCAAGGCAAGTCCACTGTGCTGTACAGTAGAAGCCATTTTAAGGCATCCCCCCTGAGGAGTGTTAGGAGTGTCTTACCACCACAGTATTTGTTTCCAGAGGAAAGTCATCTGTGTACCAAGTTTGGTTCCAGAGTTATGATGGAACATACACACATACATCCGTTTTTATATATCTAATAGAAAAAGAAGATTAAGGCTAATCTTCTGATTGAACAGAATATATCAAGGAAGGGCAGGAAGGAAGAAAAAGGAAGGAGACAGACGTATCTGATATTAATACAGTTGAGAAAGTCCAGAAATATTTTACAAGAAGAGTTCTTCACTCCTCTACTCGTTGCAGAATACCTTATGCCACCAGACTCGAAATTCTAGACCTAGAAAACCTAGAACTACGCCGCCTTCAGTCCGATCTAAGTATAGTATATAAAATCATACATTGCAATGTCCTACCTGTCAATGAATACTTCAGCTTCAACCATAACAACACAAGAGCAAAGAATAGATACAAACTCAAGGTTAATCGCACCAAACTTTTGCAGGAAATATGACTTCAGCAACAGAGTTGTCAATGTCTGGAATACTCTACCTGACTCTGTGGTTTCTTCCCCAAACCCCAAAAACTTTAACCTTAGACTGTCTACTATTGACCTCACCCCTTTCCTAAGAGGTCTGTATAAGCGCACCAACGTGCCTACCATCCCTGTCCCATTGTTTCTTTTACATTTTATTTCTCTTATATGTATCCATGTATTCATAACTATGTTTTTACTTATACCTATTATCTTGTAAGCAATTGACAAATAAATAAATAGTAATAATAACTTTGAAAAGCTTGCCAGTATGTTTATATTTCTGCTCCAGTTTCACCTAATGATACTTTGAATATACAATGTGTTGTGTCTGTGTGTGTGGATGGAGAGAGAGGGGAGGAGGGAAGGAGAGAAAGAAAGAAAAAGAGAGAAAGGGAGAGAGAAGAAGAAAGAGAAATTTGGTAACATGCTGGCAGATTTATTTCACTAAAAATGTACTAATGTGCTTAATGGCTCCCAATCTTTCCCTAAAAAAAAGCACACGGAAGGCAAGACATTATGCTTCCATTGAGATACTTGCTAATATCAAACTAATTTGCCATTTCATAATGCAAATGCCCAGTGCAATCATTCATGCAATCAAATCATCAATTGTTATAAGAGAATAGATTTTGCTTTCCTGCTTTCCTGCTCATTAATATTTCAGATGGGTTTTCATTTAAAATTTTGATATTTTGATAAACGTCAATTAGGAAAGAGAAGAACAATAGAATATCAAAGAGACCAAATTACATTGTTCTATTTAGACAATCAGGAGAGTCCTTATGTACCATACAGTCATTATAACTACTACTGCTACTACTGTTACTAAGACAATTAGTGACTAATGTGACCTATTAAAAAGTAATACATTTATAAAGAAACAATTTAATGTAAACCACAATCTACCTCATCAAACAGAAATTCTTTTTCATAAAAACATGTTGCTTTTGTTCTATGAGATGTATTTATTTTACTATACAGTTTTCTAAA
The DNA here is from genome assembly GCA_023653725.1 of Bungarus multicinctus. Classification (NCBI taxonomy): domain Eukaryota; kingdom Metazoa; phylum Chordata; class Lepidosauria; order Squamata; family Elapidae; genus Bungarus; species Bungarus multicinctus. The sequence continues at coordinate 62,069,284 of CM042844.1, forward strand.
ATTTACCTGCAGTTTTCATAATATAAGCTTCCATGTTTATACTGCATCAGATTAACATGGGTTAACTGCAGAAAATTATCAGTTTCTATATTTCAGATCTGAATATTTGAAATTAAATTATGGTAAATGAAATTATTATAATACCAAAATCTAATTCCTATGATTTATATTTTACATGATCCGATTTTAATCATTACGGCTTAGAAACAAACACAAACTTGGTATATGGAAAAACCAGGCTATTCCATCATCAAATATGGCTCATAGTTCTGGAAAAGTATTATGAATCTGTACTGACAATCTTAAACTAGATGGATCATTTATTGGATTCTATATCTCTAAAGCCAAATTTCCCCTCAAAAAGTTAATTATATGAAACAATGGTAAAAGCCAATGAAAAGAAATTATTTCCAGTAATGAACATCAGGGATAGCTGCTTGGATCACATCATTTAATTAAAGCTTTGTTATCTCTACTGGTATGCTAAGGCAAATATATATAAAACAAGAAAGCAAGCAGAAAACACTGAGCTGAGCTATTAGATGCAATTCAATGAGCAACTCTGTCTTTGGTTTATTTAATATTTAAGTTAAAAAAAGATTGGGATGAAATAATAAAACAGAAAACAAACTGCAAGCATGTTTTTCATCATAGAATTCAGTAAATATATGTGATGAGTTGTATAATAATTGTTCATCAACAATAGGGTTTGTTTGGAAACTACAAATTTAACTTCTAAATAATAACAAGGGCTTTATTAGAAATAGCAGTTAACTATTTTATACTATATATTGCATAATATTTATTTTATTTATTTATTTATTTATTAACACATGTATATACCGCCCTTCTCCCGAAGGACTCAGGGCGGTGTACAGCCAACCATAAAACATTCTACAGATTATAAAAGTTAAAAGAAAATTAAACATCCTAGGCTGCCTTAAAAATTTAAATTATACCCACCCCCAATAAATTAATAAAACCTCGAATATTAAAATCCCAAAATTTAAATCCCAAAATTCTAAAATTACTCTAAAACTCCCACTTCATTCCAGGCCGGCCTGCTCGAAGAGCCAGGTTTTCAATGCACGTCTGAATGCTCTCAGGTCGGTGTTGTTACGTAACTCCAGAGGCAGACCATTCCAGAGGGTGGGAGTCCCCACAGAGAAGGCCCTATTCCTTGGGGTCACCAGGTGGCACATAGATGCCATCGGTACCTGAAGAAGGCCCTCCCTGTGGGAGCGCACAGGTCGGTGGGACACTACCGGCAGAACACGGTCCTGCAGATAGTCTAGTCCAATGCCATGGATCGCTTTAAAGGTCAAAAACCAGAACCTTAAAGCGAACCCAGAAGGCCACCGGCAACCAATGCAGCTCGCGCAGGAGAGGCGTCACATGGGAGTTTCTTGACGCCCCCATAAACACCCGCACGGCCGCATTTTGTACCAGTTGAAGCCTTCGGGTGCTCCCCGCAGGGAGCCCCATATAGAGAGCATTACAATAGTCCAGGCAGGAGGTGACAAGGGCATGAGTGACCGTGCAAAAGGCATCGCAGTCCTTTCTGGATTGGGTGAATCTGAACTGGCGAATCAGGCGAACCTGATAAAACGCCCCCCTGGAGACGGCCGTAATATGATCTTCTAAAGACAGCCGTGCATCCAGGAGGACGCCCAAATTGCGACCCTCCCTGTGGGGACTAAGATCTCTCCCCCAATAGCCAGCGATGGAGTCAGCTGACTATATCGGGGCGCCGGAAACCACAGCCACTCAGTCTTGGAAGAGTTGAGCTGGAGCCTGTTCCCACCCATCCAGTTCTGCACAGCCTCCAGGCACCAGGACATAGCCTCCACAGCATCGTTGACACTGCACCCCAAGACCATGGATGATCTTCCCCAGCGGCTTCACATAAATGTTGAACAAAAGAGGGGAGAGGACCAACCCCTGAGGCACCCCACAAATGAGAGGCCTAGGGGTGGACCTCTCCCCCCTGTCAACACAAAATGCGAGCGGTTAGAGAGGAAGGAGGAGAACCACCGTAGGACAGTTTCTCCAATTCCTAACCCCTCCAACCGCCGCAATAAGATACTACGGTCGATAGTATCAAAAGCCGCCGAGAGATCTAATAGGACCAGGACAGAGGAATAACCCCTGTCACGGGCCCTCCAGAGATCATCAACCAACGTGACCAATGCTGTTTCGGTACTATGCCCGGGCCTGAAGCCTGACTGGAAAGGATCGAGGTAAGTCGCTTCCTCCAGGTACTGAGGGAACTGACGCACCACCACACTCTCAATAACCTTCGCTAAAAAGAGAAGGTTGGAGACTGGACGATAGTTATTTAAAACAGCCGGGTCCAGGGCAGGCTTCTTGAGGAGGGGTCACACCACTGCCATTTTCAAGGCAGTAGGAAGCGACCCCTCTCTCAACGAAGCATTGACAATCCCCTGGAGCCAGCCTCGTGTCACCTCCCTGGAGGTTGAAACCAACCAGGAGGGACACGGGTCCAACAAACATGTGGTGGTATTCAGCCCCCCCAGCAACCTGTCCACACCCTCAGCGGTCAAAGGGTCAAACTCCTCCCAGATAAAAGTCTCAAGACTTGCCCCGGACACCTCCCCCAGGACCACCCAATTGGAGTCCAGCCCACTCGAATCTGAGCGATTTTGTCGTGCAGAAATCGGGAAAACTCCTCTGCCCTGCCCTGCAAGAGGTCCTCCCGCGCTCTCAGCTCAAGCAGGGAGCGGGTCACTCTAAACAGAGTGGCAGGCCGATTTTCTGCCGACATAATAAGGGCGGAGAAATACGAATGTTTTCCCGCCTCTATCGCCACAAGGTAGGTCCTAATATGAGACCTTACCTGTGTCCGGTTGGACTCAGCGCAGCTAGTCCTCCAAACACTCTCCAGATGTCTTTTCTGGCACTTCATCTCCCTCAGCTCCTCCGTAAACCACGGAGCTGGATGGGATCTGTGCCGGGTCAGAGGTCGCAAAGGCACAACTCGGTCCAGAGCCTCGGCAGCCAACCTATCCCAGGTGGCCACCAAGTTTCCAGGCTAGTTATGAGCCAGAGTCTCAGGAAATGGCCCAAGTTCTCTCTGGAACCGCTCAGGGTCCATCAGGCGTCTGGGGCGGAATCATCTGCATGGCTCCGCCTCCATGTGGTGGGTGGTGGTGGTACAGAAGTCAAGTCTAAGAAGAGAATGATCTGACCATGACAAGGGTTTTATAGCCAAATCCCCAAAGCTACAGTCATTCAACCATTGACCAGAGACAAAAATCAGGTCCAGCATGTGTCCCCCCCCATGTAAGTGGGGCCAGAAACTAGTTGGGTCAGGTCCATGGTTGCCATGAAATCCGTGAACTCCCAAACCACCCCAGAGATTTCCCCAAGCGAAGGCAAGTTGAAATCCCCCATGACTAAAAGCCTAGGGGTCTCAACCGCCAGCCCAGCTATCACCTTGAGGAGTCCGGACAGGGCCGATGATACGTGGCAGGGAGCCAGATACATTATCAAAAGGCCCATCTGAACCCCCTGCCCCCACTTCACAAAGAGAGACTCACAACCAGCCGTCTAAGGAACAGTGGCCTCCCTAGGATAAAAGACTTCTCTAATAAGCACCGCCATCCCACCACCCCTTCCCTGAGACTTTGGCTGATGAAATGCTAGGAAACCTGGTGGGCACATCTCCTTCAGAGGAATACCACCCTCTGGGCCCAACCAGGTTTTGGTAATACCTGCCAGGTCCATGCCCTCCTCCTGAATAAGATCATAAATCAGAGGGGCCTTATTGACAACGGACCTGGCATTGCACAACATCAGCCGGGTACTCAGGGTCTGAGACTCTGCACAACTAGGCCTGCAAGACGGGTGAAAAGAGTCGGAGCGCGCTACTGCTTGAAGACAGCGACTGCGCGATCCCGTAACCTGATATGGCCCTCTACCCCCGCCATATCTGCCCCTCCCACTTACCGTGCCAATGGAAACCCCCCCCGGTTGCCCACTCTCTGTCCGCCTCCTATAATGAACTATCCATTGGATATCTGGAATGCTAACAAAAGATACTATTTAGAATTTTAAATACTGTAAATGTTGTGATAAAATTTGTAAGGCTGTAAATGCTTACTATTTCATTAAGTTTTCCCCACAAATTACAAGCATAAGGAATTTTCGGGTTTTAGTTTAGGAATGAGGAACCTATTGTTTAGAAACTGCTCTGCAGAAAAAGAAATCTAATTGTGACAATGTTTTTGGGACGTGGGGTTTGCAAAGCAAGTGATAGGTTTGTGCCTGGTAGAATATCTGATTTGGAGCAAACTTTTAGGTTGAGAGTAATGAACTTTTGAGTCTCTGGTCTGTCTTCAAAAAATTGGTGGCCAATAATGATTATTTATTATGAATAGTAATTAATAATAATGAGTCATTCAGCCAAACCCACCATCTGCAGTAGATACCACTATACTCCAAAGTGATAAATGAGGTATAAATGGGTATATGTAAACCACTATTCTGCATAGTAAGTATAGACAAATAAAAAATAATCATTTTTTTTCAAATATCATTATTTGTCAAAAGTATACACAGAATAAAAGAATAACACAACGAGATCTACCCCCAAAAATTATATTGTACATGGGAATTATTTCCAAGATTGGATTATTCTCATTTGATAGGACTGGATGTTGAACAAATGAACTTTTGTTTTAAGTTTTTAATAAGATGCAGCTTTGCTGCCTCCATATTTTTTCCACTTTTTATTTTTCACATGTCCACAATTATTACAAAATCTGTTAGCAAGACTAATCGCTTTGTATTCTCTTTTATATCTCATTTATATAAAATATTTTAATATGATTATTTTAAACAAAGGCACTCTAAGCACAATTTATTATTCTCAGATGCCTTTTTTTTGTGCTTGAAAAGCAATTCCTATAGAGTTTTTTAAAATGTGTATTTGATAATAGTATCATAGAAGAAAAACATTTCTAATTATCAGTCATAACTTTAGGAACTTTAACAGAATTGAACTGAATGGAAGTATAAAAGGAAGAGTAAAGTAAATTTTCCTATTCATTATATGGCACCACAGGGTGAAAACTGGAAAAGATATCCCTACATATTCAAACTAAGATGCTATGACAATGTATTGCTAAAGAATCTCTCTCTCTATTTACAAGGCAATCCCAGGCTATAGTTGAAGCTGTTGTGATGTTTTCATCTGTTGTTTAAGCCAAATTCAGAAATACCAATTGTAGCCTAGTCTGAACTAGACTAGTGCTCTGACTAGACTACATCCCTGTCCTTCTCCTGCTTCTTGCCCCATATCCATGTAGAGCATGGGTGTCACATTTGCCATCATGTGACATTTCACAATGTTTGCCCATCTGTGGAATTGGGATGGGCATGGCCTGCACATGAGCCATCTGGCCCACGGGCCGCCAGTTTGACACCCCTGATATAGAGGAAAGGGAAGCTTCGCTGGCTGGTTCCAATATGGGATGGTCTACTAGAGCCTGCCTTTTCCTTTTAAGAATTGTTTTCTCTCCCCTCAGGAGATTGAGATGCTGGGCTGTTCAGCCTGGGTTTGAGACCTGAGTGTCATGTGATGGTATGAGCTCCCATCTTCGCCCAGCTCTTGCCCATCTAGCAGTTTGAAAGGAAGAAAATGCAAGGAGATAGGTACTATTTCGATGGGAAAGAAAAGTACTCTGTAACATCCTGGCCATATGACTGGGGAAACATCTTTGGACAGCACTGGCTCAATGGCCCTTGAAATGGAGATGAGCACCACCCCCTATGGTTGGTTACAGATAGTGGACTAAAATTCACAGGGACTCCTTTCCTAGGCTCCATACCTTTCCTCTGCTTTCTTAAATATGTTTACACACATGGAGTCTTTGTTATTTATAATTGTTATTTCTATGTCACTCATTCCTAAATGGTCTGGATATCTTTATAATCAAGATAAATAAAGCTATGCGTATGACGATATCAGAAAATATATAGTTAAGTTTGTTTGTTTATAGAATGTATATGGCTGCCCAACAATGTAACCCGCAAATAAAAACCTATTCTAACAATCACTCACAACATTTCCTTTTGCTGAATTGGATGGATCAACGAATCTTACCAAGCAGGAAACCAATTTTACCAAGCAATCTTATCAAACAGTAGCCTAGGAAAACTGTCTTCAGATTTATTTTATAATGGCATTCATCCAACTTGATCTTCTTTTCTCTTGTCTAGTCTCCCACTGACAATGGAAATTCTGAAAATGGATAACTAGTGCAGATTTGGATGATAGCTTATAGAGATCACAATGAATTGCAAATCAAAGCCCCATTTGCTTGCTTCATAAGTTTCAAATATTATCTCTAATTTGAAGGCATTCATTGCATCCCAGGCTGATATTCTAGCTAATAAAAATGCCATGACATGGCTGATTCTGAATGAGAACATATTAGAACAAATTGCAAGTTGAAAAGCCTACAATCCTACACACAGCGTCTTATTCAAGTCCAGAATAACAGTAAAAAAATAAATAAAGTGGATTACAGCTCACTGCTCTGTATTCTTCACGTAAAATGGTGTGGGGAAGGACTTAAGACCATGAAACAGTATTTGGAATAACTGCTTTACTGCCTCTCTTATAGGAATTATTTTGGTGATTATTCCTCTGGATTTATTTTCCTCCACTCCACATCGGATCTGGCCTAATTTTGAACTCTGTTTTTTTTTTTGTTGATTTCTCCCACTATATGAAATTTGTTCTCATTCTGTCTAGTTTTACAAAGTTAAAATGCTGCTGATAGACAGAGGGATAGAATCCTTAGCTCCTTTGTATAACTTCCTCCCACTATTCTGTTAGTAAGAAAAAATATTCTCCCCTTTTAAAAAAAATAGGTGTCAGAATTCTGGCAGTTAGCCCAGTTAAATCATGAGTGTCGAACCAAACTTCCAAAACTTCAAAAGGATTTATTGGGAGTTAACATGTCCGACACTGCCTGGGTGTATCATAATTCTTATTCTCCAATGAGACACATCCACAGCCAAGAGTTATCAATCATGTTCTCCAGTTAGAATTTTGCATGGCAGAAACTTCAGTCACCTAGTTACTATCTTTGAAAAACTATTTATGGAATTCACTTTCCAAGCTGCCACACTGCTCTTTCAAACCTCTTTCTCCCCTCCCTTTCTGTTGGCAATTCTAAAAAGATCATAGAAATATTTTATGAATTTCAGAAGCTTGACAATAGGAGCAATAATTAGTTTCTCCAGAATCTCCATTTTCTGAGGAATTTCAGAAGCTTCTAAAGAAAACTATAATGGTCTTTGAGAATGCATTTGGGGGGAGGAGGAGGAGGAAGAGAAGGAAGAAACATGCAAATGTTTCAGAAGAGATGCTCTTTAGTTTTTTGGAATGTAAGTGGACAGGGGAGAGGTGTACTTTCAGATTTGCCAGATTCTGTGAATGTTATTTTACAATAAAAATAGTGTTACTTCTTATGGTTGGTGCTTCTTTGCTGGACTTTGCTGGGCTGCCAAAAACAGAGGGAGTAACAATTGCTCAGGTTAAGTAGCTTAACCTCACACTTTAATACAGCAGGGTATGAGATCCAATTGATCCCAAATCTGGATTGGATATTTTCTTAAAACATGGATTATCTCACCAGTGGAAGTTTTGCATAGGTTAAGGGCATTACTATATCTGAAATCCAATATTTTGTGTTTGTATGTTTTGAAGAAGAAAAATGACATTAGTAATGATAAATAAATCACACTTCCTCAAAAAAGCTTCTCCTAGGCTGGTTCTTGCTCTGTGGCACTAAGGCCCAAGCAATCATATCTCCCTCCCAATTCCATGGGGAAAGAAACATACAATAAATAAGAAATAATATTTTATAAATCTCTCTTCCTCAAGTGAGTTACTAATACCACTCTATAAAGCCTCAGTAGGACCACACCTAGAGTATTGTATCCAGTTTTGATCACCACACTATAAAAAAGAATCATCATGTGAAGTGTTAATATTACTTTATAATGCCTTGGTAAGGCCACACTTGGAATACTGCATCCAGTTTTGGTCACCTTGATGTAAAAAAGATGTTGAGACTGTAGAAAAAGTGCACAGAAGAGCAACCAAGATGATTAGGGGACTGGAGGCTAAAACATACGATGAACAGTTGCGGGAACTGGGCATGGCTAGTCTACTGAAGAGAAGGATCACGGGAGACATGATAGCAGTGTTCCAATATTTGAAGTCTGCCACAGAGAGGAGGGAGTCAATTTTCCAAAGAACTTGAAGGTCAGACAAGGAATAATGGATGCAAACCAAACAAGGAGTAATTCAACCTGGAAATAAGGAAAAAAATGTCTGACAGTGAGAACAATCAACCAATAGAACTGCTTGATTTCAGAAATTGTGGGTACTTCATCACTGGAAACTTTCAAGAAGGGACTACTAGACTGCTATCTGTCAAAAATGGTATAGTCTGCTGGAGCAAGGGGTTGGACTAGAACTACATGACTTACAAGGTCCCTGCCAACTCTGTTAATATGTTAAAAATGTTTCTAGGAAAAATAAAATTGTTGGATCAGCCCAAAAAAACATTTAGACATAAGAATATTGTTTAAATTCTAACAGAATACTTATAGGAGAAAAATAAAACATAAACAATAGTCTCCATTCCTGAGAAGTCAGCCTTTATTTCTCAATATCCTGCTGCTTTGTAGGACCACTATAACTACTGTATCTAATCATATGTATACTTTAATTAACATAATGGTGTAGATATATTGGAGTTGTACCCTAATTACTCTTTATGTATTTACTCTAATACCTATGGTAGTATAATAAAACATTTTTATTTACTTCAGCAGATGGGTGTCACTGCATTATGAAAAGAATGCTTGCTAGGATTTCAATAGTACAATCCAAAAATAAGCTGAATCTGAAGTTCAGTATTCCAGCTAATAATTAAATCTTGATTAATATCTTATAATAAACCCTTTTAAATTTATGGGCATAATTTGTTCAATGCTCCATACATTCATTTAAAGTAAAATAATGGAGGAAATGTAGAAAGGCCTTTCAAAATGTGATTCAGATTTGGAATCAAATGTTTTAGATTGTTCTTATTCTAGATTATAGATATTCTTTAATTCTTTATTTGTATCAAAAGGTATGTTCAAATTTTCAAATTAGAAAGTTCCCTGAGAAATCTTACAAGAACTAAAAAACTATCTAAAGCCACAAATCTTTATATAGTCTACATTATTATCTTCATCCAGTAGCATCAAATCAAATCATTTTGCACAGTAAGAAACTGAGTCCTATTTAGGTATTTATGACATTAGACTGGGAATAGAAATTTCCATTTTAACTGTACAAAGAAAATATCAACTTTATTTAATAAAATCTTATAGCTATACTGCCTATACTATACAACCCACTGTAATTTATATTTATGTTTCAAGAATTATTGAGTATGCAGGCCAAAGGATGTACTTCTATATTAAAAGGAAATTGAGATCATCTTTAAAATGTACTTATATAAACCCTGAATGTAAAACTTGACTAAAATCCCAAATAAATCAAACCTCACTACAAAGATATTATGTCAAAAGAATATGAAAAAAGTATGACTTTTGACATTGAAAATCTTGTACAAATGATGAGCTGCATAAACAACAGTTGAAGCGCAAGTTATAATCTACAGGCCTGAATAGCTGTTAAATTTTCAGCTTCCATATTTACCAATAAAATAGACTTATAACATCCACCTTGAGATACAGTTTGAATAGAAAACAAAAAGACAACCTGTCAGAACTATCCCCATGTTATCCAAATGGCTGGCAGGTATGATGTACATTTGTCAGATATAGTCAGCATTAAGCAGTGATGGACTGAATCACTGTGATGGTTGCAATGAGTTAACTTGGCACATCTTCTGAAGCTCAGAGCATCTTTCTCTAAATATTTCTCATGCCATTGCGAAAGGCAACAACGATAATAAAATAACTTGGCTTGCTTATATTCTAAAAGTGGGTAAGTGGATAAAATGCTTTCCCATGATTTTTCACAGAAGTTTTCTATGCTAACTTTTTGTGTGTGCAATTTTTGCTGATATATTACTCCATCTGCCTGATTATTGGAGTAAGAAAGGTCCCAGGATTAACATAATCAGCACAAAGTGAGAGAGAGAGAGAGATCACACTTGATTTCCCACAGCAATTTTAATCTACACACTGATATCCACTCTAGCATACATAATGAGAAAAACTCTTCTGAAGTCAGTGGAGTTCAGTTCTGAACATCCAATTTTATGATTGCTTATGTCAATGGGTATTTTGCCATATGTTAATACCAACAGTTTTGGTGACTGAGAAGCAGAAAATACAAAAATTGCTAAAAGAGCTTAAAGATTTTTTTTGCTTCCAATTCTCAGCCAAACCTGGCTCTGATGAACTTTGCCCTAGTTGAGGTGGAGCTAACAACTTATGTGCTTTCATCACTGGAGACATAAATCTTTGCTGTGGATAAGTGATGTCAGGGTACACATAATGTCATTGTAATTAGCTGGATGGGGAAATGAAGAAAAATGAGGGAAAAGCCTAGCATTGTTTTGTAATTCTCAGACAAACCCGCTACCAGTGGTTACACTACCACTAACAAATGCATTAGACATGCTGCCATTTACAACTATCACTGATCAATGTTCAATAGTGTTTGATGAACAAACATCTTGAGATATAACAAGCCTTATGGCTGTTAGATCAAGTCCAGGTTTCAGAAGTTCTTGTTTTGTAACATCCTTGTTACAAACCTTATTTTTAGTAACATCCTGATTGAGGAAGGGTTTTAAATAATTTGAAAACTTGTTGTTGTTCAGTCACTAAGTCTGGTTTGCTCTCTTTGCAGTCCAAGGGACTCTCAAGAGCCTTCTCCAACATCACAAATTGAAAGCATCAATTTTTTGGTGCTCACCCTTCCTTATGGTCCATCTTTTTGCTTTGTTTTTACAAATCTTTGTCAGAAAGGTTAAAAACTTGTACACAATGTCAATTTAGGTAATTGCAATAATGGAATGGTATTTTCCAACTTTGAATTGGGATAGGATGATAGCTTGTTTTGTGATATATCAAGATGATTGTACTGCTTTCGCTGTATGCCTTTTTTTCAGTTGGAAAGAAAATGAAAGATGTTCTAAAAACTGGTGGAGTCTGAAATGATCTGAAGGAAGACTGAAAGATATAGCATAATTGTAAAGACAAATGTGTCAATGTCCTATTCAATGCAAGTTCTGCAATGAAAGAACGAGTGCAACATCGTTGGCATAATTTTTGTCTAAATTCTATTTTAGTATCTCATTCTAAGAGAAGTATCAGAAAGTTGGTTATGGAATAGAATGTCCCCAGATTCTGAAGCAGTCTTCTGAACAAAGCTATATAATTAGAAATAAGCATCTACACAGACTTCTGTAAAACCTTTGATTCAGTGGTACACAACAAACTACTCCTAAAACTAAAATCTTATGGTATCTCTGGACACATAACTGGATAGACAACAAATGGTCAAAATTGGAAGCATCCTATCAAATTCTGTACCTGTCAACAGTGGTGTCCTCCAGGGCAGTGTTCTAGGACCAACTCTCTTCATACTCTACATAAATGACCTCTGTGATCATATTAAGAGTAACTGTGTTCTCTTCGCTGATGATGTAAAGCTATTCAACACCACAGACAATACTGCTACCCTTCAAAAAGACCTCGATTATGTATCAGAATGGTCAAACAAATGGCAACTTCTCAACAAATAAATGCTCTGTCTTACATATTGGCAAAACAAATCAGAAAATAAAATACAAGCTGAATAGTCAAGACCTTGATGATCTAAACTCTGTCAAGGACCTTGCAGTACTCATCTCAAAGGCATTAAGAGTTGTTAACCTAATCCTACGTAATATCACAGGTAATATTTCTCTGGTAATATCACACTACTAACTACAGCATATAAAACATTTGCTAGACCAATACTTGCATACCGCTCATCAGTCTGGAACCCGCATTATGTATCTGGTATTAACACAGTTGAGAAAGTTGAGAAATATTTCACAAGAAGAGTTCTCCACTCCTACTCATTGCAGAATACCTTATGCCACCAGACTCAAAATTCTAGACCTAGAAAATCTAGAACTATGCCACCTTCAGTCCGATCTAAGTAAAATCATACATTGCAATGTTCTACCTGTCAATGAATATTTCAGCTTCAACCATAACAATACAAGAGCACCCAATAGATGCAAACTCAAGGTAAACGACACCAAACTTGATTGCAGGAAATACAACTTCAGCAACAGAGTGGTCAATGTCTGGAATACTCTACCTGACTCTGTGGTTTCTTCCCCAAACCCCAAAATCTTCAACATTAGACTGTCTACTATTGACCTCACCCTTTTCCTAAAAGGTCTGTAGGGGGTGTGCATAAGCGCACCAATGTGCCTACCGGCCCTGTCTTATTGTTTCTTTTCTTTAATTTTTCTTATATGTATCCATTTCATGTATTCATAACTATGTTTATACTTATACCTGTTATCTTATAATCGCTTGACAAAATAAATAAATAAATAAAATAAATAAATAAACTAGGTTGATCTGGGGTGAAAATAGTGAACTCTGCACTTCTGGAAAAATGCTGGAAAGGGACAAAAAAGCAAGACAGTTTTTCTTTAATATGTTTGAATACAATTTATGTGTAAATGACAACACAAATAAGCAAGAAGTTGGTTTTCTTACTAATTTATCTAAAGTGCATTAACTGCTTAAAGCTTTAACTAGCATTTCTTTGTAAAACAAGATATATATGTGCATTTTATTTATCAAATGAGTCTGTTAGGAAGTTTATTCATAAATAATAAGTAATAATAGTAATAATAAGTCACACAGTTATGTCTCTTTTCTGTGTTATATTTAATTTTTGATATTTTAATTCTATCTAATATGAATCAATACACTTATAAAACCTAATTTAACCACATAGCTAGAGACTCTTAAAGTTCAGCATCATCTAGGCTTTCCCCCCATTTGTAATTAAAAATGATTTAAGGATTGTGAGCAATAAGGCTGGATAATATTAATCAGAGGGAAAAATATTGAGGAATGTAATTGCTCATTTGATTTCATCAGTTCAGATCAAATATCTCAAGGGAAAATATATATTTGGAAATTAGGCAACTTCTTTAAACTCTTATTTTTGAAGTTGCATATCTAGCTGCTCAATATTCAAAAATTCTAATGGCAAATTTTTAAATATGGGGTTTTAACTACACTTCTGTAGTTTAATTATAAATATAATCGCTTTGATTATGGGCACTGTGTTACTCATCAGAGCAATATAGCTAGGTCAAATTAATGAATGATCCAGGCTAGCATTCTCCTGAGAACAATAGTTAAATTCTGGTGATATGCAATATATAACATTACTAAATGTTTTGTGGAGTAAATAGCCAGCTTTAGAAAATGCTTCACTGGTTATCTTTTAATAAGTTAAATCATCCCCCACTGTTGATTTTTATCAGTTATCTTAGCAATTATTAGTATTCATAAAAGCCATTTTGCATGTTGCAGATATGAACCAGAATTTTAAATGTATTGGATCTGCTTCATCTTAGAGGCTTATCCATTATAACTTATATGCCATTATTTAACTTTCTTGTCAGATATTGCTCAGGTTATGCATGCATTAAAATTTATTTTCAGTGAAAAAAATTAAATAAGTTGGAAAAGTAGTTCTATATTTTGCTGAAAAGGGACAGCTGTTCAATGAGCTCACCATGTCATCACTAGAGTAGGAACTACTTAAACAATGGGATGCCTCAAGATTTTGAGCAATTTATTCATACAACATGCTTAATCAAATCAGCTAAAGACTACCAGTTACTTTTCAACAATATGTTAACTGTGTTAACCTTGCTTTTCTTCTTTTTTAAAATTGATCTGACTTATTAGAAATTTATGCAAAATGAGCCTATGTTGCTACATTTTGAATCACTGTATTGTGAATCATTTGTATTCAATTAACCATGTTGTGGGAAAGTAGTCTTCTGCAGAAGTGGTCTTTTAGGGTATGGAATAATTGTGTTTAATCTATTTTTTTCCAAGCAGTTTATCTATGCATTGATCCTGAATTAACGTGGAGATCAAAGAACAATGCAGTTCTTTGCATTCCACACTTCTCCAAATGTTAATCCCTTCACAAACCAAAGAAAAAATGAGAATAATTTATGTGTAAGTAATTTATAAGTAGCACTGTACCCAATACAACTTATGGTAATAAATTCAAAGCAACATATTTCCCAAATAATTAATTATTGGAAAGACTATGAGAAGAAAGGAATTTAAAAAAATCATACAGGGGAGAGGGCTAGGATGAATAAGAAGAATGAGGTTATTAACAATATTATTTCCGCAAACCATTTATAACAGAGGAGAACCTGCTCCAAACCTATTTAATATAACAATTACAATAATATGTTTATATAACAATATATAAAAATTGCTAATTATTAACAAAAAATTGTCCCCTCAGGAACCCATAACAGGGCACTGCATGCCAAAACAACTACTGTAGACACAAAGATAGTTTTTTGCCTCATGCCATCACTCTACTAAACACCTAATTCCCAGAGCACTCTCTTATTCTGAAGGATATCTAACCATATAGTAGAATTGTATTGCTATTATCCTTCTCATCTTCTTATCTTTCCTACTACCTTGTATTGTTATTTTATAATTTGTCACTTATTGTTTGTATGCTATGATTTATGATCTATGTCTCAACACTTTGTTGTTTGTATGTACACTGAATGTATAAACCAGAGACAAATTCCTTGTGTGTCCAATCACACTTGGCTAATAAAGAATTGCTATTCCTATTACAAGAGACTGAAAATAGTTCAGTCTGGAATTATTGAAAATCAAGATTCCCCCATCCCTGCCCTCCCATGATTTAACATATGGTTAAATAAAATGGCATGTTCTTATGGAAAAAAAACACATAAAATATGTTATAGGATACATAGATGCCAACCATTTTTATGATGTGGCAGTGTTTTCATAATTTTTATTAATAAAGATAAGAATAAAATTGCTCAGGATTATACAATATGGTTAAATATGATCAGATATTTAAACTGTTAATTTCATGTACTTATGTTTATTGACTATGTCTTTTTTATAAGCTACTTTAGTGGTTTTCTTCAATAAAGTAATTTAAGGAATAAACCTGATTTGTCAAACTTTCCTGCAGATGGTTGATTTTATACTTTATTTAATTGATTTGTTAAGGCTGCCTAATTCAATCTGTGAGATTAATATCATATCCAAACACTGAATTAAAAAAACACAACTAAGACAACATGGACTAAAACAACATTCCCCAACATTAAAAAAGACTTGTTGTGGTTAAGATATCTTAACCACAAAGCAAAAAGCAAGCTGTAAGAAACCCTAGTTCTGCCAGGTTTTAAAGACTTTCTGGAACCCATGAAGAATGTTTTTGAGAAGATGCTGTTTCAAAGGGAAGAATAGTGACAGCGAGAATGCAGCTTCTTTCAATTCCACAAGATGACACTTAATTGAGAAAACTTGGAGCACATTTATTGTTCTTGTATGCATGTGGCAGGGAGAAACACCATACTGGCTGGAGGCTAGATTCTTGTTGTCTGGACCTAGCATCCTGTGCTTGTGCTGTAGATGGTATAAAGCAGACAGGAGAGCCTCTAGCTACACCAAATATCTACTGACAGACTTTCTCAACAATACCAATTCTATATTGCACCCCCAGTTCCTCAGTCTAGAACCCCTGTCCCCTACGGGACATTAGATTAACTTTCCAAAGGTCCAGGCAACAAAGATCCATATATTGTTGAGTTCCCTGCAGTACGAGGCCTTGTTTGGCCACCAGTCTTCCTAGCAATAGGCTTGCCTCCTTAGACTCAAGCCCCATTGTGCAGGCCTTTTTAGTTCCTTAACATGCCACATAAACCCAGAGCACCACCAACTCCATCATCTTCTGGCTGCCTCCAGTCACTCCCATGACAAGGGAATGGCAGATTGGTACACCATGGCTGTGGCCACTTTAAACACAGTACCTGGCATGGCAAATGTCTACTGGGCTTTGTCCATTTTAGGTCAGCATCCAAGACAATCTCCAGGTCAATTGGGAGTCCACACTCCACCATACAATGCATTAATAACTTTCTTCTTCCTGTCATCATTTTCAGTTGCTCCTCACCATATTGGTGGAAACAGATCAGTCATTTGTGGTTTCTCATCAAAAAGCCATTACACAGTCTAATTCATTTTAGCCACTGAGGTACTTTCACCTAACAACCAGAATTTCCATTATTGATTTTTCTTTCCATAATCAACTCTGTTCTTAAAATGTGTTTTTTTAAATTCGTTTTATATTGTGAGCCACTCAGAATCGTTTTAGAGTCAGCTGGCACCTGAAAGTTTCCTTATGAGAGATTTTCTATAAGAATTGAACCTAACCCTCATTCTCAGATCTGTACCAGCAAAGCAAAGCAGAAGCTGATTGGTCTGGATGTCTGCAAGGATATATGCAGAATCAATGAGATTCTATGGTGGACACAAGGCAGATCCATGCTGTAAAAAAAAGCCTATTAAATAGTGTATATACTATATTTTTTTAACCGAGTATCTAATAAAGTAATCAAATTTAATATAGGAGAGTCTAATTCTTTTCACAACCTATGCACCAGGTCTAGATTTTACTCCAAGGTAAATGTTTAGCAATTACAAGCAGGAACTGGAAAATATAAAAGGCAGTATTAACAAGATCACATATTAATAATTCAAGTAATGTGATCTTCAACCTGATCGTACTGGGTCAATACATACGATTATAGCAGATGATATTCAGATTATATTTGTTCAGCAATGACATTATAAAATATACTATGCAGAAAAGAGATTAGCATTAAGCCATGTGGATAGATTATCTGTCTTGTACCATTCAAATCTCATTTTTCCCTGGGCAAGCTTACATGTGCAAATCAAGTAGTTATTATTAAGATGTTCAGCATGGCTCTAAATTTACAAGTTAAAATGCCAGGCTATGTTATTGCCAAGCTGGAGCCTAGATTTAGATGGCAAAGGACCTTTAATTCCTACAAATATTTAAGAAAGCATAGGTTTTTTTTCTGCCATTGTCATATGCAGCTAGAAATTGCTATCATTTCATAACTGAGTCTCTTCAAACTCAGGCAACATGAAAGTTTTTCAGAAACAAACAACCCCCCTCATCTTACTTCTCAAGATATTTTATCCTTATATCATGTCATTTTTTCCTAGTTGTGGAATAGCTGAAGTGTGATCGAGTCTTACACAAACTGTTGAGTGGTGCTGAATGACATCCATCTCTCTGGCCTAGGCAAAGAAAAATATATAAAACAATATTTTTAAAAATATTCTTTCCAATCTTCTGCCCTAAATTATTCTGTTCTATGGCACCCTGCTGCACTGCAAAATGAAAACATATTTGTGTTTATTTGTATCAGATGTTTGGGATTATGGACTATTAGATGTGTTTAAGAAACCAGCTTTTACTCATATAATAGCTTGTTCGGATAAGCTTAAAACAAATCAATCCAGTAAAGTATCATATGTTTTTATAACTTAAGCAATCTAATAATTAGGAAGATAT
Source organism: Bungarus multicinctus (assembly GCA_023653725.1). Lineage (NCBI taxonomy): Eukaryota > Metazoa > Chordata > Lepidosauria > Squamata > Elapidae > Bungarus > Bungarus multicinctus. The sequence goes on from CM042844.1 coordinate 62,087,009, forward strand.
TACTGGGTAATATTAGCATTCTATTGAACACCTGGATATCTATATACGGTAATTTTATAAGAAGTTTGGGAATTCATTTCCCCTGAAGGTTTTTTTAAATGATGCATGTGATTATCTTATTTATGAAATTTCACTGCCTTGGTATCAGCACAGCAGGAATGTGATACCTGCCATCTGCAGTTATGTATCCTTTATGAAGTTTCTGCTCTAGATCAGACTGTATAAATGTGGTATAAAATGCCTGTCACATTCAATTAGATCTCAGCAGATGATAAAAACAATTTCATTGGATCCCAGAAATGATAAAATATATTAAGGTCTTTGAGTCAACATTTTTGCCACAGCTGAATCCAACGGGGAGTATCCTTCATTTTGACTACAGCTTTAAAGGAAAATAATCCAAAGATGTGATTAATATATTTTAAATGCTGAGTTTAAGTCCCATGTCTTGTGTTTACAGATTTGCAAATCGGAAAATAATCAGTTATGAAAAAAGGAACCATGAAATAAGAAGCTTCCAACAGGAGGCCCTTGACTTATGACTGTAATTGAGCCCTTAATTTTGCTCGTAAGTTAAGCAGGCAATCACATGACCGCACCCAATTTTATAATATGTTTGCAGTGATCATTAAGCAATGCGAATGCCATGGTCATTAAGCAAAAGCTATAATAGTTAAGCAGTAAAGCTTAAGGAAGTAAATGCCAGTTTCTAGCAAAAAAAAAAAAAATCCTTTAGCAGGCTGTTGCAAATGGCCACAGATGTGAGCTGGTTGCCAAGCAACCAAAATGTGATCAGGTGATTCTGAAGGGGATGGCCATTAGAAATTTGAATCTGAGTTGTAAGTAGCGTGGGAGAAGGAAGATCGTAATTTTGAACAATTATAAAATTCTTTGTTTCTGGATTTCAGGCTTTTCTAATTTTGTCTCTGAAAGCTCATTATGACATTGGTGCTCTTGAAACAACAAGGATTGCTATTTTACTATACATACCAACACATGAGCACATATCCATGAACACCTACATAATTAACAATAATCAAGATATCAAATAATTAAGCAATTAAATTCCTAATATGATACTTACTCATTATTTGAAGACAGGCCAATTTATGGGTACATATTCTTACAGCTATAGAAATATATAATATCAGAATTTAAAATACCTTTTACTAAGAGGAAAATGGTGTCTTGGCTCTGCAATTGTTACTTTCTCTTTCTAGGCTCACAGAATACTGTACTCCTGGGGAAATATATGTTTGAATTAAGAAAGTGGTAGAGACAGCAGTGAAATAGCAATATGTTTTAAAACAAGCTACAATTATTCTACAGTAAGAAGCACAAGAATTCTATTACTATTGAATCTCTTCTCTACAAGTAACTATATTAATTGTCTTGTGGAAACTTCCAGGTCATATCACTGCTTTTTTAATTGTTCTATTAAAAAAAGATTATTTAACTTACAGAAATAAAGTTTGTAACTGCTATTAAGTGTAAAATAACTTCTGAATATAGACCATACACCTAGGTACTTTAAGAACTATATTGTGATATATACTTTTAATAATATTGTGAAGACAGCGGTAGAGGGAGTTTCTTGATAGATACAAATATGCATGCTCAATATTTATGCTCCCTTCAGCTTTTTATCAGCAATTGCACCCTGTTGTACACCACTTAATGATATCTTTTAATTGTAGTCAGACTAACTTCTGCTTGAACATTCACAAACTTATCAGTGACCTTATGTTAAATATGTAAAGATTCTTGGGCAGAACCAAATGGATTGCTAATGTTTTGAGTTATATTTAATGATTGATGGCCAGCAAGTGAGGCAACAACGTTAGAATAGAATTTCAAAGGTTGAGTTCCAGCCCTTACTGTACCTCCTTGTAACTTCCCTGCCTGATATGACACTGTGGAAGAAATACATTTTAAGGTTCGACATTCCAGCTTCTTTTCTCACTTAATTGAAAAACAAAATCCAAACCCCTCTAGGCATACAGGCAGACTGAGCATAGCACTCACTGCATGCTAGTAGCAAGCCTGCTGTTTAAGATGGGAATAAAAATTTTCAACTTCCTTTTCTTGTTCAATTAATTTTTAAGAGTCATCCCTAGGGTTCAAGCAAAACTGGGAAGGAGAAAGGGGTATGAGTTTAACATGAATTGGCATCATAGGAAAATCATTAACATCTGGGTAACTGCAGTGCCATTCATCTTCTAAACTAAAACACTTCTAGTGCATTTAGGGACAAGGAAAACAAAAGTGAACAAAAATATAACTACAGTACTTCTACCTACAGAATCATCTTCTGTCTTATCTTCTGCCTAATAAATGCTTTTGAAAGTCCTTTTTAAAAATAAATATTTTTTGGTTTAAATGAACACACCCTGGAGTTAGGACAGACAAGAGAGACAAGCATATTGAGTTTCCTTAATGTTTATTTCCTTGCAAAAGGTGTTGGGATTTGGTCAGCTTTTTATAGGATCAATTTAAAACTTTTTTATGTTGGGTTGGAGAGGAGCAGAACAAGGTCTGTGATATATAGTTGAAACTTGATTAATATGACTTCTATACAGACATTTTTAGAAATTTATCAGGTATACAAGAACCGATCCATTTAACTATTGAAACATATCATTCAAAGTGCATCCTTTGCCTGAAATGGTTGATGTTTTGTATAAACTCTACACCAGCAATTCAAGGTTTCAGACCAAAACCATTCTGCAAAGCTTATGTTTTGTTATTAAGTGACAAATATTTTCTCCCAAATATTTTGGTTGCACATTCTAAGCATGAGTAGGGGGCATTGAAATGCTAGCAAAGTGCGCACTCACCAAATCAGTTGTTACACCAGTTGAATCCCACCCCTGTGTTTAGGATAGACTTAATACATGTATGTACCTTTGCACACCTTGCCATAATTCTCGTCCAGCTGTTAGTGAAAAGAAAAGAAAGTGGTTTTCACACATGCTTGTGTGAAAGATTGATAGAACATTCAGGAAAGTGTGAAAAATAACATGGATGCAGCAGGAAGATGATGGCGGATGTGAAAGACACTTCTCCCATTATCAGACATAAGGATTCCCTCTGGACTGCAGACACATGAAAGCAACTTCAATAGCTGAAATGAAATATCATATGAAATATCCCATTCTTCAAAATGATTGAGAGTAAGAAAGGTAGATACCCATTGTGAGTACAACAGGATGATATATAAGTTTGGCACAAACATGGAACAACCTACACAATTAAAGCAACTCTGCTAAGTAAAGCATTAGTTCTTCTTAGAGAAAATTGCCTTTGTCCTTCCAGAATTTTTTTTCAACAAAAAATTGTGCTGCTAAGTGGGGTGACAGATAAATATTATTATTATTACATTATCTGAAGAAAATGACAGTTTTAACAAAATGGCAGGACCCTACACATCAAGGAGCCTAAATTGCAAAAAATAAGACAGAGAGAAAATAGTGGCCTATGGAAGTCTACCAACCAATCCATCATAGTTTGCTTATTGCTGTAGCCCCATTTCCCTGTATGCACTAATAATTAGACGGCCATGTCAAAAATTGAGTGTTTTTCATACTGGCTTGTAAAAATAGCTCAGTGGGTGAAATTATGGATGAAATTCACTGAATTATGCAGGTAATCCTTGACTTATGAACACAATTGAGCCTAACATTTCTGTTTCTACATGAGGCTGTTATTAGGTGAGCTTACACCTATTTTATGACCTTTCTTGCCAGAGTTATTAAGTAAATCGCTTCAGTGTTAAGTTAGTAGGACAGTTGTTAAATGAATCTGACTTCCCCATTGACTTTGCTTTGCTGATCACATGACCCCAGGACACTGCCACTATCATAAATAATGAGTTAGTTACCAAGCATCTGAATTTTGATCATGTGACCTTGGATATGTTGCAATGGTTGTAAGTGTGAAAAACGCTCATAAGTCACTTTTTAGTGCCATTGTAACTTCGAACAGTCACTAAATGAAATGTTGTAAGTCAAGTACTACCTGTAGAAGAAGACACAAAGTGAATATTAAAATGTTGCAAAGTACCATAGTAAAAAGTCCTAGCTTTGGTTCTGAGAATCCATGTGGTGCTTGCTATGTTGAACTGTCATTTTGCAATGGGTAACCCCAAAAGAAAAGGGAAAAAATGACAGTGAGGTTCTAAAAATAGACTTTCATTGCATCGGGGATGAATTTCTCTTTTATGTTATGAAACTTTGTAAAAGGATGCCATGAAGCCTTCAAACCTGTTACAACATTGCAGACCTAATATAATGAATTCCCCAATAAACCATCAGAGATTTTTTCTCCCCATAAAGATTGCAAAACAATTCTTTCCAATCAGAAAGAATTACATTTGTTGCTAAGAATGGGGATGAAACAAATCATCAATCAGAACTGCACTCCTCTTAGCAAAAGCAGGTAAAAGTCAAGGCATAGGTGGAAAACTTGTCAACTCAGCTGCCAGGTTGTTGAAAAATATTATGTTCCGAGAAAAATTGGCACAAACTACAGATAACATTACCTTGTTGAATGGTACTGTGCAACGTCATATAAAATCCCTGGCAAACAATATAGTGAAACAATTGCTGTGAAGTGTGTTAATCACTGAAAATGCAAAGAAAATACAAAGTTAATCACTGAAAATGCAAAGCATACAGAGTATATTGGCTTGGTTAAGAACAATTTAATGTGGATTAGTGGGGGATAAGGATTAGTTATGTACAGATAAAAGAAGGGTTCTATTAGACACAAGAAAAAAAGTTGAACTTAATGCAAGTTCATATAATGTTCTATTTACTAAAACAGCTGGCAGTTGTATTTTAATTCTTCCTGCTCTCAGTTCAGTCCTGGAGCAAATTGTGAAATCTGGGAACTATATTTTCTATGCACTATATGAAAGAAGAGGCAATAAATGCAAAACTACTTTTCCAAATGAAATATGGTGACTATGAAAGGGAAAGGTTGTTTGATGACATTGATTAATTGATTGATGACAATGATTAAGTAAGCAAAGGTACTTAATTTTCCATGCTTCTAATAAAAGCTGTTCGCTTGATATATGGCACTTCATTTCTGAGCCAAAATATCACAATTCTTAATGACAAGATTCCAGCATTTCATTTGAAGTCTGAATTGTGATGCAAAATGCAGCAAGAATTTGAGTCTTTTATTGCTTCTAATGATTGTATCTTTCTTGGTGGAAGAAAGTTATATTGAATTCATGGGAACATTATTTTTTAAAAATAGAAATATGATTAAAAATTACAACTTCAGTGATAAACAAATATTACAGCTAAAAAATAAAAAACAAAAAGTGCAAAACCAACAAGAATATAGAAAAAATAAGTATAGCATAAAAAATGAAATAAAATATATAAATGACTTTCTCCCTTCATCACATGCATGTACAGTACAATATTTCTACATTATCACATTGTCTTAAAATACAACAAATGATCTCTTCTTACCACAATCCATTTCTTATCTACAAACAAATCCTTAAAAATCCCACCATTTTAGTCCTGTCAGCAAAAGTCCATTAAAAGTTTGTAAAAGACTTTTTTAAAGAATATAGCATCATATTTCATCAAATGAACTAACTTTACATGCCTACCTTTTACTTGTAATGATCTTGATCTTTAGTTCCTACAAATAATATTCCAGAACTTGATTTCTTTTTATTATTTCCCCTTGTCCATTCCTCAAAGCTTTAACAATTCTTCATAGCTTTAACAAATCCCTTTTGTAAATTTAATATTGGAAAATTATCTTGGCAGTCTCTTGGTTTGTTACTTATATACCCTTTTAATTATTGAGGCATCAGCTGATTTATGTGTGGGTGTGTAGCATCTTTTCCCATACTATCATTGTAGTTTATCAATTTTAAACTTTCAGATCAGTTTCAGTTGTCTGGTAAAATTTGTTCGTCTTCCATAACATCTTTTAAATAGTCTAGCCACAGAGATAGACAGTCTTAAAATTAATTAATCTGTTTCCAATGTTCAAAAATTGTTCAATATTTTGATTGTTAAAATATTTTACTCCATTTTGAATTAAGTAAGTCAATTTTAAGTGTTTTATTCCTTTAATTGTGATCTTTAGTTCCTTCTATTTTCTTCTAGCATCCAACCTTCATAGAACCATCCTATCATTTAAAAAAAAAGAATTCAAAACAAAAGTATTTTTCCACAGGATTAATTCTTATAATAAATTCCAAAATATTATTTTAAATCTACCTGGAGCTTTTAGTCTGTTTGTAATTTTATAAAATTAAAGTTTTAATCACTGTTTTGCTCTTTATTCCAGAAAGCTAATTAAGCCCTTAAACTTGCATTTTTAAAAAGTATTTCACTCAGGATTGAAGGAAACTCATTTGTTGTTTTCAGACTTATTGATCCAAATATTTCTAATGGCTAAAACAATTAATAGTAATTAATTATTAATAGATAATAAGTAATTTCTGAAAGTGGTTAGAAAAGGAAGTAAGTGAACCAAGGTCCTTAAAGGTGCCAATCATGGGATGAGCAACATAACTATTCTCTCTTTAGCCAGAGCTTTAAATCCATTAGAGTAAGGGTGTCAAACTTTTGTCATCACAGTGGCATCATGTCTAATATCATGACTTTTTTCCAAATCGCTAAACCAGGTATGGGCATGGCCAGTGCGTGATGCATCCGGTCCATGAGTTTGACCGCCCTGCATTAGAGATTTCTGACTTGTGTTCTCCTTGTGAAGAGTAATTGAATTGTGAACTGGGCAATATCAAGTCTTTTCCTTGTTTGGAGAAAAATTACATAGAGCCAGTCTACTTGCTGGTTCTTCATCCTGCTATGCCATTGGCTTTTCTTCCCTGAAAATCAGATTAATATCAATAGTCTAAATATGTGTAACAGAACATTTAAAAACACTCTTTAGAACTAGTGGCAGCCAAAGAATGTACTGTATTAGAACTTAATTTGTGGCTGTCCTGCAAGCTGAGTCATTCAATCTTCCAATTTGTGAGTGCAAAATGTTTGTGTATTTAATCTTAGATGGAGCATTGATTCTGGTCTTTGTTGAAAAATTGTGTCAAAATTTCTAAGTGAGGATATCCAAAATTATCTGATACTCCTGCCAAACATCTGCTGCCATTCCAAATTACCTATTATAGTCAGTGTGGGGATCAAAGCTAGTAAAAAGAATAAGCAATTGGATATGGAACCTAACATCCCATTTCAATTGTCTGCCACTCATCTGCATCTACTGATATCATCAAGAAGAAGCAACCTTCCTACTGAAATGAAATAGCATGACGAGATTTTTTTCAAAGAACATAACTGACTAGCAAGATTTTGCTAAGAATTCCTATTATATTGCATGGAGTATATGATATAATTCAAGCTGTAAATAAGTGCTTAGTTTCAGATAACATTTTTTAGTAAAATGTAATTTTGAAATTGTCCACTAAGGTTTTTTTAAATGAAAGAAATGGAGAATAAATATATTTTATTTTTATTTATTTTTATTTGTCAATTGCTTACAAGATAATAGGTATAAGTAAAAACATAGTTATGAATACATGGATACAAATAAGAAAAATAAAAAAAATATAAAAGAAACAATAGGACAGGGACGGTAGGCACGTTGGTGCGCTTATGCATGCCCCCTACAGACCTCTTAGGAAAGGGGTGAGGTCAATAGTTGACAGCCTAAGGTTAAAGTTTTTGGGGAAGAAACCACAGTCAGAGCATTCCAGACATTGACCACTCTGTTGCTGAAGTCGTATTTCCTGCAATCAAGTTTGGTGTGATTAACCTTGAGTTTGTATCTATTGTTTGCTCTTGTGTTGTTATGGTTGAAGCTGAAGTATTCATTGACAGGTAGGACATTGCAATGTATGATTTTATATACTATACTTAGATCGGACAGAAGGCAGCATAGTTCTAGGCAAGTATAGCCATCTTACTCAATGAAAAACATGAACTGTTTACTTTTAAAAATTCCTTTGAATTAAACAGAAGGAAAAATACAAAACATTGGAAAAATAAAGAAAATGAAGCAACAACAAAAATTATATCTACATAAGCTGCATATTACAATAAAATTATGCAGCTTATAAAAGATAAGCACATTTTACTGTAATTATTGTCATTACAGATAGTCCTCATTTAATGACCACATTCAAAATTATGATGGTACTGAACAAGGATATTTAGAATTGGTTATCAAAGTTGTGGCTGTTACAGCATCCTGTCAGTAACATGATCATGATTTCGGTGTTTGGCAACAGGCATACATTTATGACAGTCATAGCATCTACAGTTGCATGGTTGTCATCTGTGTTATTCACAGCCACAAAGAAGAGGGAGTCAATGTATTCTCCAAAACACCTGAGGCCAAGACAAGAAGCAATGGATGAAAACTAATCAAGGAGAGAAACAACTTAGAACTAAGAAAAAAATTTCCTGACAGAGCAATTAATCAGTGGGATAACTTACCTCCAGAGGCTGTGAATGCTGTAACAATGGATGTTTTTAAGAAGAGATTAGATAACCATTTTTCTGAAATGGTATAGGGTTTCCTGCCTAAGCAGGGGGTTGGACTAGAAGGTCTCCAAAACCCCTTCCATCTATTCTATTCTATTCTATTCTATTCTATTCTATTCTACTCTATTCTGCTTTCAACAAGCAAAATCAATGGAAACGACAGGAGGTCAGAAGGGATGGTCACATAACATCTCATTCAACATCTACCAGTAATTTATTTAGGAATCACAGTCTGGGTTCCCATCATAAGTTGACGTAGTCATGTGATGTTTTGCTACAGAGTTGTCATTCCCAATTACAATAATTAATCAAGGACTACCTGTTTATAATCAACTTTGTAAGTCTCAGGTAATAATAAGTTAGAATCATAAATTTATCTCTCCACTGTTGAAGAAGTATCTCTTAGCAATAAGAAGAATGTGGAAATACAGATAGAAAATATTTGTTTAATTAGGTGATCCCTAGATTTTCTGAATATTTAGTTAGCGATAGCTACAAGGGGTGAAGTTAGGGAACCAACATCCAGCCATGAAGTGTCAGAACATCTGGAATGAACTGCTGAACAGATCTCTAGACATCCATGATTTGAGAAACAATGACAAATGCAAAAGAATGGAAATAGGGGGGAAAGAGAAAAGGAGGGAAAAAATTGGTTATCTTGGTAGTGAATGCCAAGAAGACTGAAGATAAATGTTTCTCCACAAGAACAGCAACAAAAATATTTAATAGGCTTGGAAGGAAGAAGTGAGAACAACACAAAAAGGCTAATTAATGAATATGTTCTGTCTGGGCAAGCCTAATTCTAAGAAATGTTTGCATGGTATTTATGACTAAAATTGTAAGTGCTAAATTAATTGAAGTTTTTAGTGATGGAAAAACATATCAGAGTTCCAGTTATTTAGGCTACTATTGGATTAGATAGGCTATCCTTCTGTAGGAGCATGTAAGGTTTAGTTCCCTAACTACTCACCTAGATCCCATTTTTATAAAACAATGCAAGCATTCTTCATCAAGAATCTGACTGTACAAAGCTGATTAGTATGTAACAACTCTGCCAACTCTATTAGCAATTGGCAGCTGTTTGTTATATTGTCACTGCAGCAAGGCTGCAGTAAGACTCATGACAAGAGAAATCAGGTCATTGATATAGCAACTCAGAAGTATTGGGAGGAGATTCGGGTTAAATTCTCCATTAAGATCAGGAGCTGCCGTTCTGGCAATGTATGCAGATTAATATAATCTATATACCACAAGAGAGTGAAGCAGACAGGAGTTTTGATTTCACAGTATCTATAATGATCTGCCAAAAAGGCTACAATAGCATTAAGGCTAAAAGCAGAAATTTTGAAATAGAGGGATTATGAAATGCAGCAGCTTAAATTAAAGATTGGAGACAAAGGACTGTTGAATAGTGAGGTCTTTCAAAGGGATCTGTTTTCTCAAGCTAAAATCCTACAGCATTATCCTCACCTCACTTTACACCCCCACCATCGTACTGAATATTTTGGGGTAGGAAAACCCAGTATAACGGTTTTACATGCATTAAATAAATACCTTCCCCCAAAAAATCTATAGCTGCATCTTCAGAGAAAGGTATTTTTAAAAAACATTTCTGCATATTCATTCTTAACACATACAGAGTTATGTATAGGTAATCTTTATTATGTGTTTGATTATTTTTTCTTTCATTTTTAAACGTGTAGATTTTGCTTGATCATCTGTGCCCTTTTGCTACAGTGCTTGCCCAACATACCATAGCTGTACCTATCTGCAAATTGCTTTGCCACGTGCAGAGAATCAAAGCTTCCAGAACACAAATTACTGTTAAGGAGAAGGATTTATCTCAATTGTATTAGGGAAACTATTAGCCATTGCAACCTTATTTTTGTTCTGCCGGTGAAAAGGGCTGCATTCAGTCTGGCAAAACTGCATTCAGTCTGGCAAAATTACCAAAGTTATCAAAAGACACTGTGAATTAACAGCTCTGCAAATCAAGCAGCATAAAATCATATGTAGTAAATAAATAAATAAATAAAAATTAATCAGAGGTTGACTTAGGTAAAACAGCCCTGCATAACTAATTAAACCTAATGTGATAGAATTTGAGACAATGGGAAATATTTCATTTGCATTCATTTGTTCCTGACCATCTTTGTTATAGATACTGAACATTTTTTTATCAATCTGCCTTGGGGTTACAATTGACTTCTAACAACTACCCCTGAAGTTTTCTTGGCAAGATTTTCAGAAGTAGTTTGCCATTGCCTGTTTCCTAAATCTTTCTAGAGAAGAACATTAGTCACCTTTGTGCCTAAGGTAGGACTAGAACCCACAGTCTCCTGGTTTCTAGCCTGGTATGTTTAACTGCTAAACTAACTGGCTCTTTACTCCTTTTTCTCTGTCCAGATGATATAGTATAATGGAACATTTAATTATAAAAGAAATCCAAAGAAGATGCGGCAAATTCAGAATGCAGCCACTATTATGGAACATTATGGGACAACCTTACTAGACAAAATTCACTAAAAGTAGAATTAGAAATACAGGAGCACTGGCAATTAGGTATCTAGCTAAGTCAGGCTATGTTTGTGATAATAAGCATATGGAACCATTTAATTCTGCAGTTGTTACATTGAAGAACACTAGTGGGAATTCAGAAAACATAGACAGAATTGATAGCAACAAAATAGACAAACTACACATTTTGGATACAAGGTAGAACAGGGATATATAAAAGCCTTTAACTCTAAATGTGGCCAGCTTGATTAATGTGAAGTTAGGAATTATAATTTATTTGTATCCAGATGATAGTTGTTCACTTCCTAATGTAAACATTATGTTGATTCTGGAGATTCATTATGTTAAAATATTCATTATGTTAAAATATAAAGGCTGATAAAAGAATAAGATTTACTTTAAAAGGAATTTTACTGATGAACCAAGTATTATCTATCCCCTTGAAATGAAGATTCCAGATTTTCATTACAAATCAATAAAAATGTGGCCAAATGCCTGTGAGATGACATAAGATAGTCAACAAAATAATTTCTCACCCTCTGAAAAAATGATGCACCTCCTGCCTTTTTTATACTGGTTTTTTTTTCTGGTTACACACCTTGTTGTTATTTCAATTTCAAGGCTGTCCTAATGCACAGAAACTCTGGGTAGCTTACAGTGAAAAAAAGTTAAAAGAAATATAGTACAATCCTGCCAAACAACTAATGTTAGAGGAGAAAGACTAGAGGACAGACAAAAAAAAAAAAAAACAACACAATGGGGCTCAACCACCACCTAGCCTAAAGTTTAGGAGATAACCAGTTGCCTAACAAATTGTGGAAATTAAAAAGGGAACAGTATGCATTTCTGAGGAGTCCCACTGTTGCCATTCTTTCGTCTTTTCACAGTGTAGGAATTTTATTTGAACTTCTATGCTGGTGACTTGAATTTTAGTAAGTTTGCAGAAAGCAAAAAAAAAAAAAGATAATAAAATAGCCTTAACATACTAGAGAAACAACTTTTAAATTGTAAATAAATTTACTTAGATTCAGTGGTCTTGTTAGAAATAAACTGGATATGTCCTCAAACGTTTTACTTCAGTTAAATATATAATCAAGATGTGAACAACTTTTTACAAGTTTATAGTAAAGAATCTAAATATATTGGTCATTTAAATATTATGAGATATAGTTATGATATAGTTGACTAAATATTATTTTTCTTCCAAGTGGCTATATTTTCAACAATGGAACTTCAGTAAGAGCTTCAATGATTTCTGCCCCAAAATCCAATAAAATTTCAAGCACTATCAACTGATGGACCTAAGTAGTATACCCTCTCTGTTTTACTGCTTGTTTTTGAGTTTGAGTTACCACAATCTAACCATATTTTAAATTGGCTTTAAAAGTGACCTCCTGACTCGATTCTAAGTTAGAAAGTATGTGCCACTATGGAAATTTTATTGTGCTTGACATGCTAATCTATGGGTTATTACTTTATTTTGCTGGCAGAGTTTTGGATTGCTTTTATCTTAGATGCCACCTATAATTGCTATGGTTGGGTACCCTGTACATTTTATTATAAAAGAATGTAGAAATAAATTGTCAGAGGTAAGCAGTAAATCTTAAAGTAGTTGCATATAGATTTATTTCAAAATGCCTAAAAAGTAGTACAGTTTAAGCAGGATTCATGATTGTATTGCATTACAGTCAGAAACTTCACAATGAGAAATTCAGGGAAAGAAAAGTGTAAAATAAAAAAGTGGAAATGTACAAAACCAAAATATTTTAAAAACATATAGCTGACCCTATAATACATAGTCTCTATTACTGATTCTATACAAATTCAAAAATGTGTGCAGATTGCTGTCAGATGACTCCAAAAAAATGTATTTTCAGAAATAGAGAACAATACTTTCTTAACTTTGCTTCATGGTATTTTGTAGATATGATGGGAAAAAGCTTAAATATAGTTGTACTTATTAAAGAATATAGAAGAGAAATATACTATTATGTATATGTAAGTATTGTAATTGGATTGACAATATATAAACTACAAATATATATGTTGTATCTTTAAGGAAAAATACTGTAATGTATTATGCTGTGTTCTGGTCCTTTAATTATGCTACAAGTTGCCATAAGAGGGAGCTATAGATCATGGTTTAACTCTCTTTTTCACTGATGATCTCTCTTGATACTGATACTGACTGACTATGGAACGATACTGACAAACCCTGTTTATTTTGATATTCTGTTGATATTGAAGTTTATCTGCTGTATTATGGTTTGATATTTGTCTGCTGTAAAAGATTTGAAACAGGTAAGAAGACTTTATAACTGGATATTTCTGGACTGATAAAAATATGTATGACATGGACTGTTTATTGGACTGTGATATTTCTTCAAGTAAACATTAATACAACTTGTTCAACTCTGTGTGGCTGTATATTTATTCATAACTGTTCTCATAAATTGTTTCAATGTGCATATCCTTTTTATACAAGGGTTACTCTGCACATATCCTAACATTGGCTATGGGCCCAGAGAGATATTGAGAACTAGTGTGAATATACAGTTTCATATTCAGACAGCTAATTGTGGTTTATTGTTACAATGGCACAAGAACAGTCAACCAGTCTATCTCTGATAACCTGGTTAGATGGAACAAACTATGTTTCATGGTCTATGAAGTGCAGCCTACTTCTGCGTAAAGAAGGATTATGGACTGTAGTGAATAATCCACCAAATGTAACAACTTTGGATCCATCGAATAATGAATATTTTTGTATATTTTTTTTAACTCTCTGTACTATTTTTTTAACTTTGGCTGTACACTGCCCCGAGTCCCTGCGGTATAGAAAACTAAATAATAATAATAATAATAATAATAATAATAATAATAATAATAATAATAATAATAATAATAATAATAATAATAATAATAATAATAATTGGAGTGACACTGAGTGATAAGCAGCTAGTCCATTTTCTTGGTCAAGAATCTGCTGCTATTGGGACATTCTGAAGCAGGTTTATGTTCGAGATAGTGTGGGTACACACAAATACCTTACATATAAACTGTTTCGAACACATCTTATAAAAGGTGGCAACATGTTAGCTCATTTGGAGTTTATGAAAAGGACTTTTCAGGAGCTACAAGAAAAAGAACTGATTTTTTTTTCTGAGTTACAGCAGGTTTACATTATTCTTTCTCCTTTGGATGAAACTTATGATGATTATGTGTCTTCACTGGAAGTTTTAAACTTACATTGACTGGCATAACTGGAAAACTGTTAGAAGAGTCAAGAAGAAGGCAAGATAGAATTCAACTGAGAGAAAGACAACCACAGGAAGAAAAACTGTCTTCAACTGCCTATATTGTTAGGAAATGTTTTTCTTGTAGGGCCAAAGGACATATATCCAGATACTGTAAAAAGGGTAAGAAACAGAATGATATAAAGAGAGCTCATAAGAATGTTAGTTTAGCAATATCAAATATAACTACAAATGTAAACCATGATATATGGGTAGTTGATAGGGGAGCATCGCAGTGTATAACTAAAAGTAAAGAGAGGTTTGTTAACATGAGAAAGAGTGAACAGCATATATCATTAGCTAATGGATGGAAAATGAAAGCATATGGAGAAGGTACTGCATATTGTTCATGTATAAATGAAAATTTACCGATGTTATATGCACCTGGAATGAAGTTTAATTTGCTATCTGTAAGAGAAATAGAAAAAGCAGGATTTGTAGTAACATTTAAGAGAGATACATGTTTAACCATGTATCTAACAAACAAGGTAAAAGTATTACTGCAAGATTGGAAAATGGTTTGTTTATTATAAATGATGATCCATCAAGTAATGTTAACTCAACTCAGTTAACATTATTTGAGAATAAGAAACCTCATGATGAATGTATTCATCTACTCCATAGATGTATGGGTCATATAAATTTCAAAATGATCGAGAAAACTGTTGAGTTATCTACTGGTATAGACTTAAAACTTTGTATAAAGAATGTAGATTGCAATATTTGTAATAAACAGGAAAACAAGGTACTTTCAGAAAATATGGTAAATGAACTGAAATCCAATAAACCATTAGAGTTTTGTTTGCTGATATCATTGGACCTAGAAAACCTAGTATAGGTGGAGCCTGTTATATATTGAATATTATGAATCATTTTTCCAGATATGGTTTCTGTTACCTAATGAAAACAAAGCAAGAAATATACCGGTATTTTGTAAACTGGCTAAAATCTACTGAAAGAAAACAGACACAGAAAATTATTAGATTAATTACAAATAATGATACTGAATTTACTAATAACAAATTTGAAACTATGTTACAAAAAGCTGGAATTGAACATGAATGTTCTGATCCTTATAGACTACAACATAACTCATATATTGACTGTAGAAACATTACAGGTTATGGCTAGGAATATGATGTCTAATTCTGGTATATCAGAGCAACTGTGGGATGAGACAATAATGTGTGCTAACCATGTTTTGAATAATGTAATAAATTTAACAACCGGTGAATTACCATTTACTTGTTGGCATAAAAGAAACCATATCTTAGTTATTTTCATACATTCGGAACCCCAGCATGGGTTCATATTCCCATGCAATTAAAGCAAAAGGGACAATATAGAGATAAGAAATTGTATTTTGTAGGTTATGGAGCTAATCATAGATTATTTAAATTTTGGGAGCCAGGTATTACTAATATATATTGGAGTGCAAGTACTAAATTTCTGGAACATGTTGGCTGGCGAAAGTTTAAACAAGAATATAATAAAAAATATAGTATTATTGTAAAAACTCCATTGTTCACTGATTACAAAAATGATAGGAATATTGATGAATCAGTAAAAAAAGAACCATCTATAACTGCAAAAGTTTTGATAGGGGAGGTAAAGGAAGAAAATAAACAAACAACATGTACTGAGTTTTCTAGAAGGTCAATTAGAGAGAGACGTAAATATAATAGAGTTCAAACAAACATTGTATGTAGAGTTAAATAAAGAATCTTCTAATCTCTATGAAATTATATGAATTATTGTGTAAAAAATTATGAATCAAAGACATAATGTATTATATATTGATCAACCCAAAGGGGAGAATGTTATGTATATGTAAATAACATAGTTGGCTTGACAATACATAAACTACAAATATATATGTTTGTAGCTTTAAGGAAAAATACTGTAATGTATTATGCTGTGTTCTGGTTGGTTAATTATGCTACAAATTGCCATAAGAGGGAGCTCTAGATCATGGTTTAACTCTCCTTTTCACTGATGATCTCTCTTGATACTGATACTGACTGACTATGGAACGATACTGACAAACCCTGTTATTTTTTTATTCTGTTGATATCGAAGTTTATCTATTGTATTATGGTTTGATATTTGTCTGCTGTAAAAGACTTGAAATCGGTAAGAAGACTTTATAACTGGATATTTCTGGACTGATAAAAATGTGTATGACATGGACTGTTTATTGGACTGTGCTATTTCTTCAAGTAAACATTAATACAACTTGTTCAATGCTGTGTGGATGTATATTTATTCATAACTGTTCTCATAAACCATTTCTGTGTGCATATCCTTTTTATACAAGGGTTACTCTGCACATATCCTAACATCTACCAAGTCATAATATTCTTGTTTTAATAAAAGACTTAAATGGACAATATGTTTTATAAATCTCGTTCAGTTTAAATTGATTAAGTTTAGGCACAAAAAACAAGTTTTGTTCCATCCTTTATAATATTCATTAACCGCATCTATATCAAATCTATATAATATCTATATCTCAAATATCTACACTGCTCAAAAAATAAAGGGAACACAAAAAGAAGACATCCTAGATCTGAATGAATGAAATATTCTTATTAAATACTTTGTTCATTACATAGTTGAATGTGCTGACAACAAAATCACACAAAAATTATCAATGGAAATAAAATTTAGCAACCCATGGAGGTCTGGATGTGGAGTTATATTCAAAATTAAACACTACAGGCTGATCCAACTTTGATGTAATGTCCTTAAAACAAGTCAAAATGAGGCTCAATAATGTGTGTGGCCTCCACGTGCCTGTATGACCTCCCTACAATGCCTGGACAGGCTCCTGATGAGATGGCGGATGGTCTCCTGAGGGATCTCCTCCCACACCTGGACTAAAGCATCCCACAATTCCTGAACAGTCTGTGGTGCAACATGGTATTGGTGAATGGAGCGAGACATGATGTCCCAGATGTACTCAATTGGATTGAGGTCTGGGGAACGGGCGGGTCAGTCCATACATCAATGCCTTCATCTTGCAGGAACTGCTGACACACTCCAGTCACATGAGGTCTAACATTGTCTTGCATTAGGAGGAACCCAGGGCCAACCACACCAGCATATGGTCTCACAAGGGGTCTGAGGATCTCATCTCGGTACCTAATGGCAGTCAGGATACCTCTGGAGAGCACATGGAGGGCTGTGCGGTCCCCTAAAGAAATGCCACCCAACGCCATTACTGACCCACTGCCAAACCGGTCATGCTGGAAGATGTTGCAGGTAGCAGAACGTTCTCCACGGCATCTCCAGACCTTGTCACATCTGTCATATGTGCTCAATGTGAACCTGCTTTCATTTGTGAAAAGCACAGGGCACCAGTGGCGAATGTGCCAGTCTTGATGTTCTCTGGCAAATGCCAAACATCCTGCATGGTGTTGGGCTGTAAGCACAACCCCTACCTGTGGACGTCGGGCCCTCATATCACCCTTATGGAGTCTGTTTATGACCATTTGAGCAGCCACATGCACATTTGTGGCCCGCTGGAGATCATTTTGCAGGGCTCTGGCAGTGCTCCTCTTGTCCTTCCTCACACAAAGGCGGAGGTAGCGGTCCTGATGCTGGGTTGTTGCCCTCCTATGGCCTCCTCCACGTCTCCTGATGTACTGTACTGTCTTCTGGTATCGCCTCCATTTTCTGGACACTACGCTGACAGACACAGCAAACATTCTTGTCACAGCTTGCATTGATGTGCCATCCTGGATGAGCTGCACTACCTGAGCTACTTGTGTGGGTTGTAGACTCTGTCTCATGCTATCACTAGAATGAAAGCACCGCCGGCATTCAAAAGTGACCAAACCATCAGCCAGAAAGCATAGGAACTGAGAAGTGGTCTGTGGTTACCACCTGCAGAACCACACCTTTATTGGGGATGTCTTGCTAACTGCCTGTGCTTTCGACCTGTTGTCTATTCCATTTGCACAACAGCATGTGCAATTGATTGTTTATTTATTTATTTATTGAATTTCTATACCGCCCCCTCTCCCAAAAAGGGACTCGGGGCGGTGCACAGCCTACTAAAAACAGACAATATATACAATTAAAAACAGATTAAACAATTAAATCAAGGCCGAAATACAATTTAAATATAAAAAATATAAAACTAATAGATTTAAAATTTAAAAAAAAAATTAAATTTAAAAACCTAGTTAATTAAAACCCCAAAAAACTGTTACTGGGCCAGGCTGGCCTGTTGAAAGAACAGGGTCTTTACTGCGCGCTGGAAGGTCTGAATGTCGGTAATGGCCCGTATCTCCGGGGGCAAATCATTCCACAGGGAGGGGGCCCCCACAGAGAAGGCCCGCACCCTCGGGGCCACCAACCGGCAACAATCAGGCGGCGGAACCCCGAGGAGGCCAACCCTGTGGGAGCGCACTGGGCGGCAGGAGGCTGTTGATGGCAGCAGGCGGTCCTGTAAGTACCCAGGTCCCAAGCCATGGAGCACTTTGAAAATGATCAGTACCACCTTGAATCGGATCCGGAAGGCCACAGGAAGCCAATGCAGCCTGCGGAGAAGCAGTGTTACATGGGAGCTCCGAGGGGTTCCCAAGATCACCTGCGCGGCCGCATTCTGGACCAACTGCAGCCTCAGGGCACTCTTCAAGGGGAGCCCCATGTAGAGAGCATTGCAATAATCCAAGCGGGAGATGACGAGGGCGGAAGTGACTGTGCGAAGTGCATCCAGATCCAGAAAGGGCCGCAACTGGTAAATCAGACGAATCTGACAAAAGGCCCCCCTGGCGATGGCCGTAATGTGATCTTCTAAAGACAGCTGTGTGTCCAGGAGGACACCCAGATTGCGGGCCCTTTCCATGGGGGTCAAAATTTCTCCCCCACGGCCAGCGACGGAACAAGCTGGCTGTATCTGGGCGCAGGAAACCACAGCCACTCGGTTTTGGTCGGGTTGAGACGAAGCCTGTTAAGACCCATCCAACTCCTCACGGCCTCCAGGCACCAGGGTCATCACTTTGAGGGCTTCGTTGGGGTGGCCCGGGGTAGAGATGTACAGCTGAGTGTCATCAGCGTACTGATGGAACTCTACCCGAAACCACGGATGATCTCACCCAGCGGCTTCACATAAATGTTGAACAGCAGGGGCGAGAGCACAGACCCCTGAGGCACCCCACATAATAGGCACCCCACATAATGCCCCCCTGTCAACACAAATTGCGAACGGTCAGAGAAGAAGGAGGAGAACCACCGTAAAACGGTGCCTCCCACTCCCAACCCCCCCAACCATCGCAATAGGATACTGTGGTCGACAGTATCAAAATTGTTAATCAGTGTTGCTACTTAAGTGGACAGTTTGATTTCACAGAAGTGTGATTGACTTGGAGTTATATTGTGTTGTTTAAGTGTTCCCTTTATTTTTTTTGAGCAGTGTATATCTCTATAAAATAATTAGAAGACTCATCTGGAGTTGTATCATTCCATTAAAAAAACCTAGCTCTTGTCTTTTATCTAGTTCAGTTGTGAATATGTCAAGTAGGTAAACAGAGTCAATAATGAACCATATGAGGGATAATAAATTGAGGCTCAATTTAGACAAGATATTCACTAATGGATAATCAGACCATGGAAACAGGTTTCATACTATTCTGAATGGGGTTGGATTTTCATTTAAAGATTAGATTTGCAGTTTTAATGTTTTTAGATTCAGCAGTCTTGAGGAATCTATGAGGGACACCTGTAGCTTAAAATAAACTATGGTGTTAGATCAAGTTTATAACTTCTGTTTCAGAAATGGATTTGCCAATGATGAACCATGATATGATAATATCTAGGCCATAATGCTTCAGCACATTTGACTGCTGCACTAATATAAATGTGGTAGCTAAATTTCACAAATTTCATGACTATAAATTCCGATTGGAAGAGTGTTCTGACTCTTGTTTTAATTTGAAGACTACAAGTAATAAGTTACTGGGAAAACTCTTGATTCTAGCAGTGACAGAGATAAAATCATTAACTGATTGGACAGACTAACAAAAATAATTCATACCTATAACAAGGAAAATGGTGTCTGCATGAATGATTGATATCTATTGGCCTCAACTCTTTCCTACTTTTTCAGTTTTTACATTTTTTTGGATTTTTATTGTATATAAAATACCTTCTGACATCAGACTAGCCCTTACTGTGTTGAACTTTAGGAATTCTGTAACATCTTGTTTTGAAAAAGCTTTGAGGAATCTGATCTAACTTGGGAGTCCACATCCTTAGTTATGTTTGGAGGCTTATTGCTACTGATACCAATTCTTTGTATTAGCAGTTTGCTTTTGTTACTATTGTGTGTTTTTATTTTGTTTTATTATTTTAATTGTACTATAATAGATTTTAAACACATTCAAATATTACTGTATTGCTGACATACAACCCAGGCTAAATAAGTAAATAAATAAATGTGAAATAGTTTTAAAGCTAAGGTGAAATTAATACAATTGAGCAAGTCCAGAAGTATCTCATGAGAAGAATACTACGCTCCTCTGCTGGCAACAAAATACCCTATATCATCAGGCTCGAAATTTTGGCCTTGGACAATCTTGAACTATGCCACCTATGGTTAGACTTAAGCGTAGTACACAAAATTATCTGCTACAATGTCCTACCAGTCAATGACTTCTTCAGCTTCAACTACAACAATATAAGACCATACAACAGATACAAACTCAATGTTAACCGCTCCAAACTTGATTGCAGAAAGTACGATTTCAGCAACAGAATGGTCAATGCCTGGAATGCACTACCTGATTCTGTTGTCCTGTTGTACATCCTCTAACCCCCACTCCTTTAACCACAAACTATCCACTATTGACCTCACCCCATTCTTAAGAGGTCTGTATGGGGCGTACATAAGTGCATAATCGTGCCTACTGTCCCTGTCCTATTGTCCCCTTTTATTCGTACATATTTCCTGTATTATCAGCTTAAAAAACCTTACACACACATATATATATATATATATATATATATACTTGTGTTACAACACCCTGGTAAGCCCCAATCAAGAGAGGAAGCATACTGCTGTCCTTTTCTGTCTATCAGCTCATCACCAGAGACCATCCAGACAGAAAGCTATTTGTTTCATTGTCTTTTGTTTATATGTGTGTCAGGTTTTTGAGCTTGTTGTTGTAACACAAGTATATATGCTCATTCCACTGTATTGCTGATCTGGATGAAAACCAGTGGCCTAATGGCAATTACAACTGCCTCACATGTAATATTTCCCTGGTTCGAATCCCAGTAAGGGTATGACTAGCTGACGAGAGCTAAGTAGCTCAAAATAGATCTATCCTAGTCTTCCTTGTTTAATTATTTATCAGCTCAAAAACCTAACACACACACACACACAACAAATATATATATGTGTGTGTGTGTGTGTGTGTGTGTGTGTAAGGTTTTGAGCTGATAAATAATTAAACAAGGAAGGCTAGCTGAAGAGAGCTAACTAGCTCGAAATAGATCTATCCTAGTCTCCCTTATTTATTATTTAAAATTATCAGCTCAAAACCTTACACACATGTAAAACAAAAAGACAACGAAACAAATAGCTTTCTGTCGGTATGGTCTCTGGTGATGAGCCGAAAGACAGAAAAGAAAGCAGTATGCTTTCTCCCTTAATTGGGGCTTAACAGGGTGTTGTAATACAAAGTATATATATATATTTGTGTGTGTGTGTGTGCATATACCGTGTTTCTCCAAAAATACGGACTCCACCAATAGGAAGGCCCAGCATAATTTCTAGACATGAGGTAAAATTAAGCCCTGGCCTCAAAATTTAGGCCTATTTAAACCATGCATTTCTCCGCCATTACTCACATTGTTCGTTAGAACTACGGTACACGAAGTGAAGAGAAATGGGAGGGAAGGGTGGTGGGGGGGGGAGAAAACTTGCCTTAGGAGTGCCCTGAAGGTAGCCTAGGCTAGAATACCCCGATCGAACATCAGGCGATAGAAGCTCCCTGAAGGCAGAGTCACCAGCCACTTTGATCAGCCGATAGAAGCGGCCTTGGGGCGAGCGCCCATGCAAACTCCCCTCACCACGAGGCCGCTTCTATCAGCTGATCAAAGCTCCCTGAAGGAAGAATCTCCAGCTGCTTTGGGGCGAGGCATGGCTGCTCACATCCCCTCACCAGGAGGCACTTTATTTTGGGCGATGGAAGCTCCCCAGGGGCAGTCACCAGCCACTTCAATCAGCCAGTAGAAGCAGCCTTGGGGCGAGCGCCCATGCACACTCCCCTAGCCACAAGGCCACTTCTATTGGCCAATCGAAGCTCCTCGAAGGAAGAGTCTCCAGCTGCTTTGGGGCGAGGCGTGGCTGCTCACATCTCCTCACCAGGAGGCACTTTATTTTGGGTGATTGAAGCTCCCTATGGGCAGTCACCAGCCACTTCGATTGGCCAATAGAAGCAGCCTCGGGGTGAGGGGATTGTGCATGGGCGCTCGCCCTGAGGCCGCTTCTACTGGCTGATCGAAGTGGCTGGTGACTGCCCCTGGGAAGCTTCCATTGCCCGAAATAAACTGCCTCATGGCAAGGGGAGTGTGTGTGGACTCTCCTGTCAGGAGCGCCCCATGGGCAGCCAAGCCCTGCCTCGAAGCAGCTGGAGACTCTTCCTTTGGGGAGCTTCGATCGGCCGATAGAAGCAGCCTCGGGGAACTTTTATTCCCTTAAGGGAGCAGGCCCCTAGGTGTTCCAGCCACCTAATCTCATAGCCTCTTTACATTGCTAATCTATCAAAGACATTACCATGGCCAGCAACTACAACCCCAGATCCAGACTATCTATTAAAAATAGAGGTAAGTCCACAGAGCCCAAAAAGACAGCAGAGAAAGATGCATGAAGATGCCATCAGGCATTAGAAAGGCAGGTGGAAAAATATACATAGCAGCTGTACAACCCATCTCTTCACCACTCATCATACCCTCTACCTCACAGACCCAGAACCTTCCAACCGCTCCTCTGGATTTATCCAGAAGGAGCAGCTTATCAATACAACCTCCTCAGGAGGCTCTTTCTAACATCTCTCCCCAAGGAGGGCCCCAGAGGCAACATTCACACCAACTGCAGCTGGCCTCAGACAAGAGGAGGAACTTCCAGAGGAAATCCCTGTCAACATGAGGGCGTGGATGGAGCTAGCTATCCAGAAGGGCATATCAGCCGGTGTCCAACAGGCTATTCAAGGAAGATGAACACCCTCAGCTTTGGTTTGCAGATCTGTTTCTGAATGATCTCTGGACATCACGGATCCACATCTTCCTCAGCTAACCCCCCCCAGTAGAACAATCGTTGCTGACTGTCAGAGACCCTCAGTACACACAGAATATGGGAGATCAAGGGGATCCTATGGATCAAATTGAGGTGGGGTCGATACACACTGTTGACCAGGTATTGTCAGAGGTAGATCCTCTAGAAAGAGGGATGTCTGACAATGAAGGCCTCTCACCTGACCTCCCGTATTTACAGGATTATTCCACCCACAATTATTTAAATCCCTGCTGTTTAAGGCAAAGAACACCGCATGACTGGATAATACGGGTACCACTCCCCCACCAAATACTCCAGGGGAAGCAGATGATCTCATATTCTCTCAACCAGTCACTGAGGTTATCCCTGTGACACATGTTTTCCAATTTAGTGCAAAAACAATGGACTGCAGCAGCCTCATATCCTTCCACAAAAGTTATGGCAAGGGGAGTGTTATAATGAATAACATTCCAAATCTTCAATGAAATTTTTTCAAAGCAGGCTATGCTATTAATATTGTTTCAAAATTGTGCGTGATACCTTTCAAAATCTTTAATTTTGCACGTAGTAAATTAATGTAGATCGGGGGCAACTGAAAATAAAGTATTGACTATATAAAATTAACAACCAATTTAAGTGCACTTGAAAAAGATTTCAGTGCATAGATTTTGCTTAAACCTATGATTGGCCCTGAAAGATTGGCTAATGAAATAGTATAAATTGGAAAAATCTGAAGAATAGAGGACAAGTGGTAGAATATTTATAATGATAGAAGACAGAAACAAAAGTATACTTGTAAGCACTTACAGGCCAATTCTTGCTAGTTCAGCAATGTTTAAGCTGCTAACTTTATTGTTAGCAAATGTGATTTCAAGTTAGATATTCCAAAATGCATTATATCTATCTTAACAGAAAAACAGAAAGGTAGCTGCCAAAATTTATTAGAATAAATGCGAAGAAAAAACAAATTATAAATGGCTTGAATTTATTGTAAAAAGGAGATTGATTCTTTTTCTGTATTGTTGGTTACAGAACTTTTTGATATTGGGGTAGACATCCAAAATTGTGCAAAACAATTGTCACAAAAAACTTTGATAGTAAATGGTAAAGAATTGTAAAGTAAGTATCATGAGAGAATTTTGTTAATACAATGTCTCCATTGCTTTTTACCAATTTAGTGACAGCACTCATTAATATCTTAAATAAAACAAAGCTGAACCATCAAAAAAATGAAAAAATATTCCACCTCATATAAAACTGTGTTATTCTTTGATTAATAAAAATAATTATGATAAAAGCAAAAATGGGCAAGAAAAATTAATTGTATTGCATTTCCTTTGCTTATAGTTTTATAAGCTTATAGCTCTTCTCAAGAGATTAAAACAAAAACATTAAGCTTATGACTTGAATTTTAGTTTATTATTAACAAAATAATGAAAAAATTTCTGTAGTTTATTTTAACTTTTGGTGGTCAAATGCCCCAAACATTAAAATGGGTGAAATAAAGCTTTTAGCATTGACATCACAATTAATATTCCATAGACTACTGTGAAGACATAAACCCAGGTAGATGAGACCTGAGGCCAAAGAGCTTAAAATGGTACATTTACAAGATGAAGTTAGCACTAAAGAAAACAGCACTTCTGATACAGAAATCAGAGGCAATAGCAAATACATTAAATATCAGACCACACTATATATTTTATATTTGAGCCTTCAAGCCAACCTTGACTAAAAGTTGATAAATACTTTCCAATGTTTACAACTAGATCATGTGGACATCTGAAGTATGTTAAGAGTTATTAATTTGATGGAGGATTGATAATCCAGTGTGATCATCTCATGGCACATTCATATAAATTCTGGTTCAAAACGTTGCACAAAATATTTTTGTGCAACTTTTCATCAAACAGTTCAATAAAAATTAAAAGAGATATTGCTTACTGCTGTCTCAGTCACAATACTCTTATTAATATCAGCTCATGCATTTTGCATACACATGTCTACTCTGGGCAGCTAAGGGCCACCTTATTTTCTAACTACAATATGTTAACTATATATTGCAGTTGGCAATGTTTCCCCTTGTTCTTTCCTTATCATTAAACATGTTACAAATAATTATTTGCTTTCAGTCTGTATTTATTTTTCTATTTTTTAATCTGCCTGTCTGGATACTTACATGGTTCTTTATATATGGCCACTATGTATATGCTTTTTTAGTGTTTTGTCTCCAACACAAAATAAGCACTTGTCTTGCAAGGTTAATTAAGTGCAACAACAAGGCTGCCAACTCTTGTGGCTGTCAGCAACGTGCAAAGATTCAAAGCTAGCAAAGCTTAGAGAATCAATAATGTGTTCTCAATTTTTATAGGCTTTTGTATGAAAAAATGGCCTTCCTTCAAAATACTTGGATAAGTACTTCATTGTACTATTCTTATTGTCCTTTCTTCTGGTAGTATATTAGCTTTTGGGCCAAAGTTAAATCTAGAAGGACTGAATAGCATCTCTATCAAATAAGCTCGAGAAAGCGTTGAATTGATTTACTCATGTTAAGTCATGGTTTGCATTAACTATGGCTTGCTGAAGAAGCTATGGAGTTGATTCATCTATTATTAATTGTTAATAGGTTAAAAAGTAAAAAACTGTAAGTTCAAGTCGTGGCTTGACCATGAAAGCCAGCTGGATTAATTTGGCCAATTACTCTCTCTCAGCCCAAAAGCAACTCACAGGATTGTTGATGTGGAAAAAATAGGAAGAGGAAGATGTGTTGAATATGTTTGCTGTCTTGACTTATTTGTAAAAAAAATAAATAAAGGCAGGGTATAAATAAATAAACAAACAAACTAGAGATTGAGTTAATTACTATTCAAAGCTAAAAACAAGGAACTCTATACTATGAGTTTGCATGATGGGTTGGTGAGTCCTATCTAGCTGTCTCCTCATAATAGGCTGTTAACCACACTGATACTTACGTCTCTAATGAGAAACTAGGACATTTATACATTTCTTTAGTTTTATAAAAAAAAAAGCAAGAAGAATGACATTTACTTTGTTCGTCTTGACTTTACTATTGGCAGTATTGAAATTATATGCATCCATACTTGGAACATGATGAAAGATATAGTTTTAAAATGTCTATTAACTAAAATGAGTGTGCTACTAGACTATCAGTCTTGTGAAGAAAACCTAATTAAAAGTTTCACCATGGGGAAAGATGTTGATTAAAATTGCTATGTTAGAAATTTTTAAATAATCATGCAACATCATTTTCCCATTTGTGATTAGCAGGAGGTTAAAACAAACTAAAGAAAACAGTTTTTCATTTATCTATCAATATGTAATTCTTTGCTATAAAGTGTTATGATGAGGAATTGCTGAGAGAATAATGTAGTTAATGTTTTAATAAAAGCTTACCTAATATTTATTTCATGAACTGAAATGTGGACTAAATGCAACTAATGTTCTGATGCTGATGTCTGGAAAAAATAGCTACAAGAATGAAGAATATTAGGAATAAAATTGCTTATATTAGTGAAAATAACAAAACCAATAAGAAAAACCTACAGTATATTAGGAAAAACATGTAAAAATGTATAGATATGAAGAAACAAGGTTGGCAATTCTAAGGACTTTCATGTGGATTTCCTCTGAATGGGCCAATTAAAATGGTCTATACTATTATAGATCTGGGTAAATTGAAATTAGGAGTAGTGATATCCTTTTCTGTAGAATTGCCCCAAAGATAGGCTTTCAGTAAGACTTCATATTATTTAAAATTCTTGTGTATGTGTATGTATGTAAATTTCAGCTTAATTTGATATAGTTATTTATTCCTTGTATTCAAAAATAATCTTTTAGCATTATTTATGTCATAAAAATGTCCTTGATTCAGTTACTAAAACAGATAAGACCCTTGTGATCAACATTTGCCTGACATTCCAAAATGAGAATAGAGACAGTGATATTATTCATCTAGGTATATAAATGATATTACAAAGCCAGCTGGGTAATCTTGGGCTGATCACATTCTCATACCCCGAGGAAGTAAGCAGAGACAAGCCACTTCTGAAAGTCACAACTGACTTGTCTACGCAAATGCCAGGGATCAATCTTGAAGGTAATATGCCAACCAACCAACCTTAGTAATATTGTGTCCAGTTGATATGTGTATTGCTTCTCTCCAGATGCTCGATCTCCAGATCATACGCTCAAGTGTTGTTTTTAGTAATGAGAGGTTACTGAATATGAGGCAGACCATTGTCTGGTAGTATTAAGAAGGATTGGGGAAAAATGGTCATAGGAAAAAAAGGAAATAAAAGAACTAATACTTGAAAATTGTAATAAACAATGCCCTACAGATATTGGAGCAATTTTGCCAATAAATTAAGGTGTTGAAGGTGAACAGTTTTGAGTTCAAGTTTCAGTTTCAACAAAACATTGTTATACTTACATTTTTGCAGTAAAACAAAACATTGTTACACTTATATTTTTTTTATACAGACTGCTGTGGACTGATCTTGCTGACATTATAAAAATACTTTTAAATTATTTCTAAGAAACTCATGTTATAAATGGTCATTTCATTAAATTTCATAAAGTGAAGGTATTGGATGCAGGGTGAAGCATTTAATAAATTGTTGACTTCTAGATTGAAACAATAACAATAAAATAATATTATTTCTGTTATTACACTTCAGGCAAGGTATATAATGATTTTAACATAATGAAAAGATAGAAAATAAATAGAATACTTTATTGGCCAAGTGTGATTGGACACACAAGGAATTTGTCTTGGTGTAAATACTCTCAGTATACATAAGGAAAAGATACATTCGTTAAGAATCAAGAATCATAACGTACAACACTTAATGATAGTCATGGGGTACAATCAACAATCAAATCATACTAGAAAACAGTCAATATAAATTGTAAGGATACAAAGGACAAAGTTACAGTCCTACAATCACAAGTGGGAGGGGATGGGTGATAAGGAGTGATGAGGAGATTAGCAGTAATAGTAGTGCAGACTTTGTAATAGTTGAACAGTGTTGAGGAAATTATTTGTTTAGCAGAGTGATGGCTTTCGGGGAAAAACTGTTCTTGTGTCTAGTTGTTCTGTTATGCAGTGCTCTATAGTGTTGTTTTGAGGGAAGGAGTTGAAACAGTTTATGTCTGGGATGTGAAGTGTCTGTGAATATTTTCACAGCCCTCTTTTTGATTCGTGCAGTATACAGGTCCTCGATTGAAGGCAGGTGGGTACTAATTGTTTTTCCTGCAGTCCTAATTATCCTTTGAAGTCTGTATCTGTCCTGTTGGGTTGCAGAACCAAACCAGACAGTTATAGAGGTGCATATGATAGACTCAATAATTCCTCTGTAGAACTGTATCAGCAGCTCCTTGGGCAGTTTGAGCTTTCTGAGTTGGCGCAGAAAGAACATTCTTTGTTGTGCTTTTTTGATGATGTTTTTGATGTTAGGTGTCCATTTTAGGTCATGTGATATAGCATAACCTAGAAGTTTGAAGGTCTCTACTGTTGATACTGTGTTGTCTAGTATTGTAAGAGGTGGTACTATGGAAGGGTTTCTTCTAAAGTCTACCACCATTTCTACAGTTTTGCGTGTGTTCAGTTCCAGATTGTTCTGGTTATACCACGAGGCAAGTTGTATAACCTCCTATCTGTATGCAGATTCATCATTGTCTTGAATGAGACCAATCACTGTTGTGTCATCAGCAAACTTTAGTATTTTAACAGATGGTTCGTTTGAGATTGGTATATAGGGAGAAGAAAAGTGGAGATAGCACACAGCCTTGGGGGGGGGGGGGGCTGTGCTGATTGTACAGGTATCGGATGTGATTCCACCTAGCTTCACCTGCTGCTTCCTTTCTGTTAGAAAGCTTGTGATCCACTTACAAGTGTGTTCAAGTACTACTAGTTGGTTTAATTTACTTAGAAGAGTGTATTGAATGATATTGAATGCTGAACAGAAGTCTACAAAGAGGACCCTTGTGTAGGTATTTGGAGATTCAAGGTGTTGTAGGATGTAATGCAGAGCCATGTTAACAGCATCATCTGTCGATCTATTTGCTCGATATTCAAACTGCATGGAATCTAACAGCGGATCCATGATGGTTTTCGGGTGGGACAGCACAAGCCTTTCAAAGATTTTCATAACTACAGATGTTAGAGCAACTGGTCTGTAGTCGTTCAGTTCCTTGATGGAGGACGTCTCCGGCACTGGGATGATGGTAGAACGTTTGAAGCAGGAAGGAACATAGCACATCTCTAGTGATCTATTGAAGATTCGGGTGAAGATGCATTATTCAAAATATATTAGACCTTTTATTACACCTTTTATAGTATGCAGTCAAAAGTTCACTGAGGAACAAACTTACACGCTTAAAAAAAACAAGATAGCTTTTCTAAACTTTCCAATTTCTACCAATCAGCCTTATATAACTATGGTTTTAAAACATGATAAAAATTCTGTGAATGATGCAAACAACCATCTGATTTCTTCATTAAATTATGCCAAAGTTTTGTCAGCAACACAGGTGCATGAAATATTGCCTTTTATTATCTATCCTATAGAGTCTTGTTTACAGGCTGACAAGCCAAGGATAATTGTTTGGATTTATATTCAGAAAGACTGCAATTGGCAGTGGTGGTCCTATTGGATGTATAAAAACATTTTAAAATGGTGGATGCAATGGAAATTTTTGGAGCACATTTTGGACCAATATTGATATCCTTTTTTAAAAAATTGACTGAATTTAAATGTAATATTTTATAATTCTGCCAATCTGATTATTTACAGATTGAATGATTTCTTCATCTATGTAGGAGTCTTGTTGAACTCATTCATATTATCCTTTGTTTCCTTTATATGTAGTTTGATTCTGAAGCTTTTGGCCTATTTTATCAAATATGTTCTCAAGTTGTAAGAATAAAAATACAATAGTTACTATATGCTGAAGAGTTATTATATTTTAAAGATAATCAGAAGTTTTCAATACTAAATTTCATTGATTAAATCTAGTAGTGAGCAAAATTAGTAAAATATTCTTGTTTATTGGAGTAAATGTAATATAATATGTTAATATGCTATAATGTAGACTAACATTAATTTGGGACACTTTTCCTTTGCAGGATAAAAAATAATCAAGATGGCAGCTGTAACAATTCCATCTATTTCTTACTGGTACTGAATGTTCATTCACATAAAATGACTGCAATCATGTGGTTGCAGCCACCATTTAATTTTTGTTTGTATTTTGATTTCCATCTATCAGTTAATAAGTAACAAGCAGCATTCAAATACAACTTAATAAAAGGAAATTACTTCTAATAGGGAAGAAGAATTTGAGGTTTTTTTTCCCCATATAAGCAGTTCAGGGTATAACAGAAATAGAGTTGAAAAGGGTCTTCTAGTCAACCCCTGCTCAAGGAAAAAACCCTATACATTTCAGATAAATGCTATCCAGTCTCCTTAAAAACTTCCAGTATTGCAACACCCACAACTTCTGGAGGCAAGTCGTTCCACTGATTAATTGTTCTAACTGTCAGGAAATTTCTGAAGCATTTCAAACATGTTCAATATGTCTGGTAGGAAATGCCTTTCTATAAAATAACTATACAAGTTCAGCAGTTTTAAGAAAAACACAAATACAGTGAACTTGTAAGGAAATTGGAAAAATGAACCAATAAAATGTGTGTTCTATATCGAAAAAAATTCATTCTTTTATTTTTATGGGACTAAAGTTACATAGAGACATGTTTAGTTTTCCCTACTATTTTACAGATCTGAGTATTATTTTCATTCTGTGTTTGTTATTAGGAAAGAATGATTCTCATTTGTCTAGTTACAGTATACTATCTGTTGTGTGCTGAAATTGGGCTAATATTATATTTATATTAAAGGATAGTTTAGAATTAGTTAATTGAATGCTTTAGTTCAGTTAATTACACAATTTTTGCAGAATAAAGGTAGAGAAAATGCAGAATGATTCGGATCGACATAAAAATATTTTGCAAGTGGGGGAATAGAGGAGGTTCT
The DNA here is from genome assembly GCA_023653725.1 of Bungarus multicinctus. Classification (NCBI taxonomy): domain Eukaryota; kingdom Metazoa; phylum Chordata; class Lepidosauria; order Squamata; family Elapidae; genus Bungarus; species Bungarus multicinctus. Next base: position 62,118,705 of record CM042844.1, read on the forward strand.
AGTAGAGTAAGTAGAATTAAAAATAACAGCAATAAAATTGTTTGCATAAAATGAAAATGAGGAAATGTTGAATGGAGTATTTTAGAACTTGGTATAGAATACTTCTGATACCATGACAGATCAGGCTGAAGAAGAAGTTGTAAATATTACTCTTCATGGATAGAGCTGATCATTCTTTTTAGGCCTGGAGACTGGTCAGCATTACTGTGCTGAAGCTTCCAGAAGTCATAAGAATGCCTTAAAATTATACATGTTTAATTACCTGTAAGTTTCTCACTGTAACGTATGCCCAGAAATTTTATCTGTGTACTATGTTAAGAGAATTAACATACAATGTGCTTCCTTTCCCTTGATATCTGATATGTTTGTATTGACATTTCAAAACATTTGCTGGATTCTTGAAACCTTTTGTTTTTCTTTGGTGTGTCAGTTATTCTAAATGATAATAACTTCTTCCCCACATTTATTTCTCCAAATGTCAGTGGAATTAAATATTCCTCCCCCCTTGAAGCCATTGCCTCCACTACATTTTGTTTTGGTCTAGCTTGCAGGATTCCTCACCCATTATTAATAAGAAACCTGCACGGGTAACAACAGATGATCTGATGAACTCTGAAGTTTTCTAAATCTCCCTATAGTTACTTGACTCTGCCTGACTCTTTCTGAATTATTCTTCAGACATTTATTGGACATAATAAAGCCCAGGGGAGGGGTGGGGGCGTTGCGATGATTATTAAGGAAGATCTGTGTCCGAGGGAATCCACTGTCTCTCAGACAACTGGATGTGAATCTCTTTTCGTGAAGTTCGGTCCCAAGGTACAGATGGGCTTGTTGGTCGCATACCTGGCTCCCTGCTATGCGTCATCTGCCCTGCTTGAGCTCCTCGAGGTTATAGCCGGCGTGGCGGTTGGAACCCCCAGGCTTATGGTCATGGGAGATTTCAACCTCCCTTCTGCTGGCGGTGCCTCGGGGATTGCTCAGGAGTTCATGGCTTCCATGACAGCCATGGGCCTGACCCAGTTAATTCGGGACCCTACTCACGTGGGAGGTCATACCCTGGATTTAGTTTTTGTCTCTGATCAGTGGCAGAGTGATCTGGGTGTAGGGGATATAGCTATAGAACCCCTGTCATGGTCGGATCACTTGCTCCTAAGGCTCGACTTCCGTTCCGCACTCCCCGACCGCAGGGAGGCGGGGCCATTAAAATGGTACCGCCCCAGGCGCCTGATGGACCCAGATAGGTTCCTGATGGAGCTTGGGCCATTTCCCGAAGCTCACACACATGACTCGGTTGAGGGCTTGGTTGCCACCTGGGATAGGGTGGCTGCTGAGGCCCTTGACTGGATCGTGCCCTTGCGGCCTCTGACCCGGCGCCGATCCCAAGTAGCTCCTTGGTTTTCTGAGGAGCTAAGGGAGATGAAGCGCCAGAAAAGACGCCTAGAGAGTAGTTGGAAGGCCAGCCGCTCTGAGTCTGACCGAACACTATTACGTTCTTATATTAAGACGTATTTAGTGGCGATAAGGATGGCGAAGAGGACCTACCTCTCCACTCTTATTGCGTCCGCAGAAATCCGCCCAGCTGCCCTGTTTAGGGTGACCCGCTCCCTCTTGGAGGTGGAGGCACGGGAAGATCCCTTACAGGGACGAGCTGAGGAATTTTCTAAGTTTCTGCAGGACAAAATCGCTCAGATTCAGAATGAGCTAGACTCCGATTGGGCATCTCCGGGTGGGAGGGCGGATATCGGTGAGGTCAACTGGGTTGAGTTCGATCCTGTTACCGTGGAGGACGTGGACAGAATACTGAGGGGACTGAATACTACCACCTGTTTGTTAGACCCATGTCCCTCCTGGCTGGTCTTGGCCACTCGGGAGGTGACTCGAGGCTGGTTCCAGGGCATTATAAATGCTTCCTTGAGAGAGGGGCTTTTACCCACCTCCTTGAAGGAGGCAGTGGTATGACCTCTCCTCAAGAAACCGTCCCTGGACCCAGCGTTGTTATCAAATTATTGTCCTGTCTCCAACCTTCGCTTTGTTGCGAAGGTTGTAGAGACTGTGGTGGCTTGTCAGTTCCCGCAGTACCTAGATGAAGCGAGTTATCTCGATCCCCTCCAATCGGGCTTCAGGCCCGGGCACAGCACGGAGATGGCGTTGGTCTTGTTATAAGTAAATTTGGATGTTATACTTGAGAAACTACAGAACCAGACTGTAGCCATTTTGTGTTCGTAGACTGACCTTTTTAAAAGAACAGAAAAGTTGAGAAATATGTTTTTGTACAATAAATATGTGGTATTGCGAAAGTGTCCTTGGATGAGGTTCTAGAATGTGTACAGAACAACTTGACATTATATAGTCATATTAATCAAAAGTATAATCCTCTGATAATTGCATAACCGGATATCTGGAGATAAATCCGGGAAAAGGATGTTGGTACCAATCCAAATGTCAAGTAAGAAGAGGTCAGTGGAAATACCCATAACTTTCCTATGAGAATCTATGTATCTTTGTAACTGAAAAACAACATGTGATCTGTAATTGTTTATATCAATATATTTGGGTATAAATATATGGTCTGTCTGGTAATCAGGGTTCTCCTCTGTCTCATACTATCTTTGGAATGGGTTAAAGGGTGCCGGTACTGCAGTATCTACAATAAAGCCAGTTACGTGTTTCAGTATTTCAAGTCTGTTCTACTTATTTCTGCTCATACGCATGACGTTGATGGATGATCTCTGGAGGGCGCGAGACAGAGGTTGTTCCTCTGTCCTGGTCCTGTTAGATCTATCAGCGGCTTTTGATACTGTCGACCACAGTATCTTGTTGCAGCGATTGGAGGGGTTGGGGGTTGGAGGCACCGTGTTGCGGTGGTTCTCCTCCTTCCTCTCCGACTGTTCGCAATTTGTGTTGACAGGGGGACAGAGATCGACCCCAAGGCCCCTGCTTTGTGGGGTGCCTCAGGGGTCGGTACTCTCGCCCCTGTTGTTCAACATTTATGTGAAGCCGCTGGGTGAGATCATCCGTGGCTTTGGGGTGGAGTTCCATCAGTACGCTGATGATACTCAGCTGTACATCTCCACCCCAGGCCACCCCAACGAAGCCATCGAAGTGATGACCCGGTGCCTGGAGGCTGTACGGGGTTGGATGGGTCGTAACAGGCTTCGTCTCAACCCGACCAAAACCGAGTGGCTGTGGTTTCCTGCTCCCAGATACAGTCAGCTTGTTCCTTCACTGACCGTGGGGGGAGAGGTATTGACCCCTGTGAAAAGGGCGCGCAATTTGGGTGTCCTCCTGGATGTGCGCCTGTCTTTGGAAGAACATATTGCAGCCGTCGCCAGGAAGACTTTTTATAAGATTTGTTTGATCTACCAGTTGCGGCCCTTTCTGGATCTGGACGCACTTCGCACAGTCACTTCCGCCCTCGTCATCTCCTGCTTGGATTATTGCAATGCTCTCTACATGGGGCTCCCCTTGAAGAATCTCCGGAGGTTGCAATTAATCTAGAATGCGGCCGCACGGATGATCGTGGGCGCCCTCGGGACGCCCACGTAACACCACTTCTCCGCGGACTGCACTGGCTTCCTGTAGCCTTCCGGATTCGATTCAAGGTGGTACTGATAGTATTTAAAGTGCTCCATGGCTCGGGACCTGGATACTTACGGAACCGCCTGCTGCCACCAACAACCTCCCACCGCCCAGTACGCTCCCACAGGGTACTTGGGGTACTGCCACCTGATCGTTGTCGGCTGGCGGCCCCGAGGTTACGCGCTTTCTCTGTGGGAGCCCCCTCCCTTTGAAATTATTGGATACGAGCCATGTCAGACATCCTAACCTTCCGGCGCGCAGTTAAAATCTTACTTTTTAAACAGGCCGGCCTGGCCAATTAAGAGTCTTTGGCGTTTTTAAATTTTAATAAGGGTTTAATTTTTATCTGATGGGACTCAATCTTAAATTCTGTTTCACTGTATCTATTTTTATATGTTTAGTCTGTACACTGCCCCGAGTCCCTTTGGGAGAGGGAGCGGTATAGAAATACGAAAAATAAATAAATAAATAAATAAATAAACTTTCATAACATTTTAATTAGAAGAAGAACTACATTCAACCTAACAGTATTAGATCTCTTGGCAAATAAGACTCCAAGAAAGCAGGATTAAAGTGATATTTCATTCCTAATGGACTGAAAACCTGTTTTATGGTTGCATATACTCTATAATATATACTTTATGTTCAGTAAAATTCACATGAACTATCAAAGTTTTCTTGAGGTTCCCTTGTTTGTCCTTAACTAGAATTTTTAGTCATCACATTTCACTATACAGTATCTTGGAGTTTTTCTTCCTATGAATTTTTACCTTTTAATAGAAAGTAGGCCCTAGGCTTTATAAATGCCTTACTCCATTGCAGCTTCCCATTCCTGGAGATGTTACCATTGCAGCTTCCCATTCCTTCCCATTCCTGGATATGTTACCATTTAAGAATGAATGTTGTAAAAAAAAAACCACCCTTTTTTCTTGTATCTCTGTGTTGTGGCTTTGGGGGCACCACTACTTGCAACAAATGGCATTTTATCTAAGCATTCAAATAAATAAATGGCTGGACACCATATAATTTATCTACTCTGAAACAAAGGAGATAACAGAATGACTTTAGATCAGTCAGTTTCAACCCAACATATTTCACAGAGTTGTTGGGAACAAATAGGTTTTGTATACCTTATATATAAGTGCATGCAAAATAAAAATACTAAATATTAAAATTGTACCTTCTAATCTGAATATATATACCTTAAATATGCCATTCTCAATTCTTCCAGAATATGCATGTGTATAAGGCTCCTATTTGTGAAATACAGTAAGAGAAATGCTTGAACCCTTTTCTGCTGCACCCTCACATTAGAAGAACCTGTTCTGGAAAGAAAAGCACCAGACACATTTAAATGGTTCTATGGCTACCCAGCAGGATAAGTTTGCTTGGTATCCATGAAAAAAAGATGTTGAAATTAATTAACAGTTCCTGTTATTTATCCTCCCCTACAACTGGGAGGATAGTGTGTTAAACAGTTGCAAACTAAAAGGGCAACATGCATATTTTTCTTACAAAAATAACTTTAATAACAACTTGATATAAATCAGTTGTCTTCTTCAGTAAGGGAAAAAAAGGCTGCTCTTTATATCAACTCCCAAATTAATTTCTTTCATTGAAAAAGGGTAACAGCATCCTCCTACTCCTATGTATTACTTCTGTAGGCATGTAATGTCACTGTCTCATATCTCTGTATTTGGAGCTTTCTCGTGAGATCTTAGAATAATTTACTCTAGCAATAACTCTAACTAGTTCACGAACAAAGTTTAAATGGTTCAAGCTGATTAGACACCTCCTACTTATACACATTTTGCTCCTCATCTTGGTTAAATTAATTTTACCTGAATTATAAATTCATGGTCATTAGTTATTGTTTTAATGCTTTATAAATTATTTTACTAAATGACTGTAAGCTGCCTCGAGTTGCCTAGGTGGCAAGGAAGTTTACTAAATAAATAAATAAAAGTCTTCTCAACATTTCTTACTACCTTCAATGTTAGTTAAACCTACAGGTTTTTGTAGCTAGTGATTGACAGATCACAGATTTCTCACTTTGCTTTATTGAGAAATGAAACTAGTTTGTATGAGCTGAGGAGGTAAGTACAGCTAGCCAATGCATAACAGGTTTATGCTTTTCCCCATCAATTGTTTTAGGGTTGAAGGTAGATAGTCCTGACCCAATTGTACTTTGTACTTGGGGAAAAAAATCTCCAACTTGCAGAATCTGTTCTTCCAATGTAAATAGCTGAGTGAATGAAGTGTTTGCTAATTCTGTAGACAGTCATGTTTAACTTCATCATGCAATTAATAGACAAATACTTTTGTGGTGGCTGCTTAAGCTGTTTAGTAGGCAGGATATAAATATACTGTATAATAACCTGAAAAAGAACCAGGTTATGTTTAATAAATTCACCAAAAAAAAAGAAAAAAATATATCTGGAGATGAACCAGATGTAGTAGACCACATCTACTCAATGGAAGGTTGCACAATAAAGGAAATTGAATGTTGTGTTAAATGTGATTGGCAGGTATTCGGCAAGCTAAGCATAATTTTCAAGAACAACGTCCCTCTATGCCTGAAGAGAAAAGTTTTTGATCAGTGTGTGCTGCCTGCTCTACCATATGCTGTTGAAACATGGACACTAACCTCACAATCGATACAAAAGCTACGACTGAAAAAAACCATGAAAAGATACACGCTCGGCATTAAAAGACAAGATAGAAAGACCTGAACATGGATTAGAGAACAATTTAAAGTATATTATATCATCAAGAGAGTAAAAGAATTAAAATGGAAATGGGTTGGTCACACAGCAAGAAGAACCAATGGCAGGTAGACCAAGCAGTCATAGAATCAATCCCACTTGATAAAAAGAGACCTAAAACAAGATGGAACAAGTATTGAGGGCCCAATTGGCAAAGGAAAGCTCAGGACCATATTTGTTGGAATCATGTGGAAGAGGTCCTCATCCTGCAGTGGGTAGACAATGGCTAAAATGAAGATGATGATGAATATGGACCCTAAAGAAGCAGGATAGAAAAATATGCTTTGAATTCTGGTGTTAAAGAAGACTCCTGATAAATAGCAAAACAAAACAAAAAGGATAATTAGACAAATGATCTTAAGACATAAATGATCAGGCTGAAATTATCACACTTTGGACAGCTTAGCCAAGGATCTAGCTCTCTGGAAAAGCTTATAACGCCTGGAAAGGTGTAAGCAAACAGAATAAGAGAAACAAGATAGATGAATTACAGCAGTAATGAATGCCAAGTTGGAAGACTGGAAGAAGCAGATGGAGGACAGATCCTCCTGGAGAAGAAAATCTGTCCATTTGCACACTAAGAGAGAACATTATGTTGATTAACTTATAATCAATTAATTATTCAAATAATAACAATGAGTAATTGAAAGAATGGAGAATTTCAAATTCTGCAGATGCTAATACAGATGGCCAGTCATAAAAAATGTTGAAGTAGTAATTCAATTTTTGGAATACCCTATCTCCTACCTGGCTTATGGCACTATAGTTAATGAGAAAGGAAGCTCCCTCCCTTCCATGCCAGGAGGCACTAGCTTGAGACAGACCTCACTTCCATTTTGAAAAGTGTTCTTGATTATTCTTGATTATACAGATATGTTATGGGTAAATGTATCTGTCTGCCTATTTGGAGAGTAAGAAAGAAGTGCTCATTTGACTCTGCTTTAGAAAGCTCAAGTAGCTTTTGCCTGAAATGAATTATTAGTTTATCTCACCTCTTTAATATCTCCAATTCTGTTGATTAATTTCTTTAAAGAAGCACAAAAATTAATCAAAACACTACCTGCAACCACCATGGAACATATTCAATTCGTATTTATGCTTCAAAGCTTTTACAATCTACTTTCCAGCTACAGAAGTAATGGAGCAAAATCTTCTTTTTAGGTCCTCTGCGGAACCAAGTTTTCTCATTTTTCTTGCTTCACAACAAGCTAGGGTTACCAGATACCTGCATAGCCAAGACAGATGGGTAAGATATGGCGGTGAAGGAAGACACACAAAATGTTTGGTTTTCTTGGTATCTGCAGCAAAACTTACAGTAAAAATAGCAAAAAATGTATTTAGGCCTATGGGTACAGAACATGAAATTCCTTTTTCCAGCTTCAAAAAACTGTTTTTTTTTAATCACAATATTTTCCCATCAAATCTTTATTTTCAAGAACACATGCTGGCAGTAATCTAGAATTGATAAAATAGTTTTCAAATTTCATCATAGAAACATGATGAATCATGTTATCTATATACTACATAAATGTGTGGTCATAATTCTGGAGGGCTGAATTGAAGCCAATGTCTAGACACAGGAAATATTATAAATGTAGTTTGCTCAGTCTATCAACAAAGGAAAGAAGGAAGCAGAGAATTTACAAGGTTACAATATGAAAGTTTGAATGACTACTGTTTTGAAAACAGTCAAAACTAAAACAGTAACAAAGGTACTAAAAAAACTGGACAGTATTTTATTTTAATGCTATATCTGAGAAGATAACATGATGACAAAAAAGGAGGACATCTCCGTTGCTGGATGTTTGGTAAGCAGCCTGGAGATAAAGCAAACTTGGAACTTTCATGCAACAGTGTGAAAAAAATATGACCTCAATTGCTTGCAAAACTCTTGACTGATATGCACTTTTATTTAATGTTACCCTGTCCTTTGCTTGCAACTCAGCATGTTCTTGAAACCTCAAAGAATCCTTTTGAATCCTTTTGGATTTGAAGGAATTAGGACATATAATATATGAAAAATCCTGATTTACAAGCCTGGTTTCTGGAAACTCAATCATGCAACTGTTTCAGATTCAGACTAGATAATATGCCTTAACACTTGGTTAACATTCTATGTGTAGTGGAAAATAAAGGAAATCCCTCAAGATATTTCTACTTTTGCTAGCAATTCATATACATCTCCTTTACTTCTAGCATGATAAATTTAAAAGACATGTGTTTCCAGAAGTAAAGAGATAGCTATCCAAACTTTAATATATCACCATGGAATCACTACAGGTTTTTTTAATCTTCATATGCTCATGATAAACTAATCATAAGTAAGCAAGTGATGTCCCTAAATTATATTACAGTCTAGACTTTTTTTCTAGATTTAATACCTTCATAGATGACTGCTTCTAGATGTATTAATATCTGATGCATTTGAGGGACTTTCACCTGAATGGAATCCTGACTTCTATTTCCAATAATATATCTTAAAACAATGTTTTTCAATTTCCAGGCATTGTTGAACAAAGAACCAGGTTTCTGCTTAACTTCATTCTGGTCTTTTTTGGACATTGATCAGTTTCATGTTTGGCATCTTGTGAAATTCCTCCTCCTCCTCTTCCCCCTCCTCTTCCCACATTCATTCCCCATCCCAAAAGGGATTTTAAGTTAAGTCTCTTTTAAGTTAAGACCTTTTAAGTCTCTTCATTTTCTTACACCGGATTCATAATACAAACAAATCCGTTAAAATAATAACAGTTTAATTTGTTTGCTATGAGTTGGAAATGATAAACTTCATATGATACAGATCCCACTGCATTTTATTCCTCGATAAGCTGGCATAAGATTGGAGAATGAATCACGCGATGCAAGGTGTCATCAGAATCCATCGCTTGTTTTAAAATTCATATTCTTGATGTAATATCCCTCTAAGCTGATGCGCAAAGTTTGGTACCAGAAAAAATACTTTGAACATTTCATAGAGTGTATAGGGAAGTAATAGAAAAAAATGTTGCTGATACAACTATTATATAATAAGAGCTGACACTTGGATGTTAGCAACAACAGGTCTCTTTCCCCACATTTACTTATTTCTATCTCAATTTAGGTAAGCAATAACAATAGCATTTAGACTTGTGTACTGCTTCACAGTGCTTTACATCCCTGTCTAAGTTTACAGAATCAGCATATTGCCCCCAAGAATCTGGGTCTTCATTTTACCAACCTCAGAAGGATGGAAGGCTGAGTGAACCTTGAGCCTGGTGAGATTTGAACTGCCAAATTGCAGGCAGCTGGCAGGCAGCAGAAGTAGCCTGCAGTACTGCATTCTAACCACTGTGCATCATGTCTCTTAAGACTGTAATTAGAAGTTAAGACCCTATTAACTGCTACACCCAAGCAAGCAAAATGTCTTAGGCTATCATTCCAAAAGTTTCTTCTTTGTTCCATTTAGTACCTACAATAAACGTGGTTTACATTACAACAGACTAGCTGAAATGCAAGAGGAGAAGCAATATGCCATATGCTCATAAATAAAGATCATTTGACTCCTTTGTGTGCTTTATTGGCAGACATTTTCCATTCATTCAAAGGAAAGCAATCCCTGGTTTTGCCTCATTCTGCAAATGGTTCCTTGAGTGATAATTATTGTAATTATTGCTCAGTTTTAAAGAGTATCAACATTCTGCTCTGGCTGCAGCACAGCTCCTGATAGGATGTAGGAAATTATAGGCTGGTTTGCTAATATCAGTTTGTCAGATAAATATGGAAAGCAATGGTGGAAATAAATCAAGCAGGGCAGGAAACTCTTAAGCAGCTTATTTTTTAATATACCTATGTTGCACTATATACTTTGCCTTGAATAAGCACATTGAACTCAGTGTGGTTTCTTTTTGATTAGCTATTTACTTTTATTATTACATTCAATCATATACCCACTTAGAGTAAACCTCAATGGAACCAATAGAAATACATAAAATAATGTTAGAGCTGAAATCTCAGACATACATACTTTGAAATAAGTAGGTCATTGTAAACCAAATCTTGAAGAATTCAAATAAATTACATGACATCTTTGCTAAAGATATTAAAGTACATAGATATGAAGTTTTGGAGTTGATATATAAAAACCTGTTTGTTACTTTTAAAGCTCTATATAGCTTGGGTCCAGAAAAAATGCATTCTTCTGTATGGTTCCATCCATTTGTCCAATTGAGGCTATTTGAGAAGGATTTCAGGTTTGTTGATGGGGGAGGGGGAAGGAGTGGCAAACCTGGAGGCAGGGTGAAAAGAGGGATCAGCCTAGAATCCCTATGTAGCCATAAGCAAACTATGTCCAATCCCACTTGAATGCCATTGAAATTTATATGTAACTCTAAGCAGGTTCTGACCATTAGTTGAGAAGATTCTTCTGTATAAGCTATGGTAGTAATTCAGTTTAATTGAAGTCTCACATATGGACCTGGTCTTTCTAGCCTAACAAGCCCATCCTTAGGTCCCTGGAACACCTTCAGGTTAAGTTTGGGTACCTAAGCCATTTGTTCTATTTTTAAAAGGCCTACAACAAATCTATTTGGAAAGCCTTTAATTATTGAACATTATAATGTATTTTTAATATTTTTTTTTATTTTCGGCTGATTTTGTTGTTCTCTTTTTATTTTAAATTCCATAATCAACAATATATAAGTTTTATAAACAATAAAAATAAATAAATCCTGTTCCAGAAATAAAATTTTCTTATTCCAAATGAAGTTATGAGCCAGTGAGATAAAATATATATATTATCAGCAAGAGTGTTTGGCATGAGCAAAACACCAGGCTTGTGGCAATGGCAAAATCTTCCTTTTTCTCAACTGCACGAGTTTACTGACAAAGCAGTCCACTTTAGATAATAGCAGCAGCTATCATTCTACTGCCTCTCTGGCAATCTCTGCTTCTAAAGTTGTAAAGATAAAATATAATCTAATACAGAAGTGTATGGTGGTTTCTTGCCAAAAAAACAACATTTTTTTACCAAAAAAAAGTATGACATATAAAACACCAATGTCTATCAAAGACTGGAGGTACAGCATGCTGCCAAACAATTACTTGGCAATATGGAAGAGCATGCCCTATATTCGGTGTTTCCATAATATCAAGATTTGTCATTAATGTCACAGTTGCTGGCTGAACTGTTGTGATGGAAAGTACTAAGGAGGTGGATTCCCAGGAGGGATGAGGTGCATCCCAGCGGAGTAAGAGACAACCCAGTCCAAATGTTACACGGGAAAGAAAGAAGATTAAAACAGCTGCTGTTTAATATTTCATAGAGTATATTCAGACAGTATATCCAGATTCAGATAGTAGATAGTCCTCATCCTGGTAAGATTTTGTCTATGGGGTGATAACAAAAACAACCTAATTAGGAAGAATCATCATGTGCCACTCTTGGTTTTAGGCCTCACAGTTATATAGTAACTTTATTCTTTCCCCACCAATGCGTTAAGATAATTTTTTAAACTGTTGCCCTTCAGATGGGTGGAACATACAGTGTAATTATGCTATTAATCTAAAAGTTGTTGGCCATGTGATTTTTGTTATAAGATAACTAAAATTATTTTTTTCATATGGAAAAAATAACAACAGCTGGGAAAAGTTGTCATAGGCCTATACATTATCATTACAGTTTAACACTTCTGCAAGTGTTACAAGACCCGGGCTACAAAAATCCAGATAGCAGTACAGAGTGTCAAGAATTACTGAAAACTCTAGCTTTTGCTGCTTTACAGAGGTGGCTTAGATGTTTTTAATCCAGAGTAGACTTCTGTTATTGCAGTCAAACAAACAAAATGTTTGTTATCTAGAATAAATTTTGGTTTTGTTTTCCATCCAATTCCTTACAATTAACAATCACTCCAGATTTTTATTGTCCATTTCAGATCTAATGAAATATTTACTTATATCCTGCTTTTTTCCAGTAAATGTCTTTATATGCAATTATATCTTAACACTCATTTTTAAAGTGAGGCCAAACAATTCCCTAGAGATTTTGTTTTAATAATCTGGTAATGAACATGAAGCTGCTTCTTAAAATACCTTGTCAAGCCTTCAGAAATGGATTCTCAGATAATGAGGTTCTAAGTAGGCATTACTAATGCAGAACCTAGAGAATTTAATGTATCTTCAGGCATCTTCCTTGACATTTGTCATTTTCCTTACTCCATTTCATTTTTATTTTTTATTTTTTAACTGCAAAGCATTAGTTTCCATCATGTTTACTTCTAAGAATATTCTTAGTGTCCATTGGGAGCCAGAGGGTTGCTTAGAAAATAAAAGTGTTGGCTGGACTCACTTACTTGTTTGTAAGTAGATCCATCATCTCAAAGTAAGGGGAAATAAAAAGACTGCTGTTTTGGGGATGTGGCCATATATGGTGGGAATGGTTCTATAAAGAGCTGTTTGTTAACTGGCTATGTTTTCTCCATGGCAGCTGTTATATTATTAGGCAGGGCTGTGAAAGTACCCATATGTTTCAAAATTCCAAATGCATCCACAAACCCCAAATTATCTTACAAATTAAAACCAAGATCTTAAAATGAGCCTTGGTGGCTCACTGGTTAAAATGCAGTTTGGCAGGCAAATTCAGACCACAGCCTGGAGTTTGATCCTGATGGGGTTAGGGGTTGTTTCAGCTCTCCATCCTTCCGACGTTGGTAAAATGAGGACCCAGATTGTTGCGGGCAATATGCTGACATTATAAACCACTCATAGTGCTATAAAGCATCAATAGAAATCCAAGTGCTATTGCTATTAAAATAATCCAGGAAAACCATAAGCAAACAGTGTGGAGTTTTCAAAAGAAAAGGGTTGTAACTCCATTTAATTCTGCATTCAAAATTTTTTTCATATATAATTCCAAGCCATATTGATGTTGTTACATTTATTTATTATGCTGGAGAATCATAAACTTAATTTGTATTTCTCTCATACAATATTCAAAAAGAAATGCATTAGAACAAACTTCAGGCAAACTAATATCTTTCTGCCTCTGTACTGTAAGACATCCTTACCATCTGAAAAACTTTAAAAGCTGCATCTGTTCTGACTAGCTTTTAGTTCTGTAATGAATTTTTAGTTAATTTGGGGTGAGGGTGGGTGGTGAGACTGATAGAACTGCTTTGCAAATGAGAATTTAACAAGAAAACTGGTTGCTGATAGCATAACTGTGGCATAATAATAATGTTTAACTTTGATTGCAATTTTGTTTCCAGAAATGCTTTTAATGCACAGGCACTAATTTTAGAAGTGAAATGATGTAGAACTAGGTCTTCTTTTATCGTACATTTGGCAAGTCAGTATGATATATATTATCAATAGGATAATATTAGTTCAAGAAGTTTACTGTGACACATGTAAACTGGAGAAAGTGAAGTCTATTTCCAATTTATATTAAATGTAAATGCTAGCAATTGAAGATAAGGAATAATCATCCAAGCTCCCTTATATTTACATCCACTCCTGGCAGATTTCATTAGAGCTTCTTAAAACACTAAATGGATGAACTGAATCAATGAAGCTTCAGTCTAATCACACATCAAAGCAGATTTGCAGATCAAAGCAGCAACCTGCTTCAAAATAATGATTGATTGATCACTGATTTATTGGCTTGTCTGCTGCTTTTGAAATTCTTCTATGTACAAAGTTGCAACTTTAGTTCCCTCTATAGACAATGCCACATAGAGATGAGCAATATGAGTGGCTTGCTGACACTGACGTGAGCAGCCAGCCAATGAGATTTATCTTAAACTGTCTACCAATCTGAGATTTTTGGGAATGGCATTACTTTGGCATATCAATTTCTTGGCTCTCAATTTCTTTAAAGTGGCCATCCATACAATAAACTTTATACTATCTTGTATTAATGTACATTTAAATTTGTCTTTCAATCCTGCCAACACAATTGGGAATTCAGCATGCCAAATATGAGCTCATGGCTGACTTTTACTTTAGAATCTGCACTAAGGGGGCAAGTTTACATCTTTTGACACTGAGTGGCGGGATTACCAGCCTAAGACTTAGAGGCACTATAAAAATAAAGGTCCCAAGAAAGTGAGAAGATTGCAGCTGTTACTTTTTCTGTGCTAGCATACCCCTCCATTCTTTGTGTGTGTGTGTGTGTGTGTGTGTGTGTGTATTGGCCATCTCTGTGCTATTGTTATCTCATTGGTTTTCTGCTTTTGCTGCCTTACCTGGCTAAGTAACCCACAATATTGCCAGTATTATGTTACAAAACTAATAAACCCTTGCCACTTTCAAGGAGGACCAAAGTTTTCTACTCAACTAAACCAACACAATTTCCCAGAAAATGTAGAAACAAAGCTATGCTAGGATTCTGACATACATAGTACCACTCAGAATCCAAATGATCCGCACAGCCAATCAGAGACAGATTCGACCCTCAATCAAGCCACGCAAATACCCCTCCCTACCAGCAGCTCACCTCCCAATGACCCTGACCTAATGTAACCTCCTTATCACAGGACCCATCTCAAGACCTATCACAAGACTCCCTGATAACACACAGCTGACCCACATAACCTTCATTTGATACACCTATAGCTGAAGTCCTTATAAAAAGAACATTTACATCCCTAAAATCTGTTGAAGATGTTAGCTAGTTTGGTAATGAAATATTTGGAAACCAAACCACAAGCTTAGAGAATGAACCTTCACCCTCATCCTATACCCAAGTTACAGATATTTGCCACTGTTACAAAGTTATACTATCCCAGAAAGCAAGTTAAGGGTCACTGCTCAGAAGAATTCAAGCTTGCCAACATTTCAGTCTGGCATCACACAGAGACTAGTGACAGGAAGGTTCCCTCCAGAGGTTGTATTCAGCAGCTTCTGACCAATTCTGGAGAACTGGTAGCGGAAATTTGGAATAATTCAGAGAACTGGAAAAAACCACCTCTGACTAGCCCCTCCCCCATCTATTCTCTGCCTCCTGAGTCCCACCTGATCGGCTGGGTCTTCTTTTGTTGCCCTGCACAGGAGAACGGAGCTGGAAAGCAGATTAGTGGGTGGGGAGGGAATGGGATTTTGCAGTAACCTTCCCCCAGGAGTGGGGAGAGAATGGAGATTTTACAGTATCCTTTCCTTGCTATGCCCACCAAGCCACACCATGCTCACCAAGCCACACCCACAGAATCCACTAGTAAAAATTTTTTAATCCCACCACTGCTTCCCTTCCAGAAATGGCCACCAAGCTTGCCAATCAACTATGACAAACTTTCCAGAAATGCAGGAAACCCAGCGCTTCAAGCAGAAAAGTTAGGTTTGTATTATTACTGGATGGCAAGAAGAATGGTTTTTTAACAAAAATAAACCCAAAGTTTATCTTTAAATTGGACAACAGTTCCTGCATTGATTGGGTGTACTTCTGTAGTGAGTCTATATTGGACTTACATTGGGACTGTTACACAAACACACACACAAAGATATCCAACTAAAAATTACATTATGGGAAAACTTAGTTCTAGAATATTTTCTCTCGACACTTTAAATGTAATGACAACCAGCTCCAATTTTCCATATAACCTTGTGTTCTTTATATAACCATCTGTGATCTGGGTTATAATGCCTTGAGAATTGAGGAAATGACAGATTTCAGAAATAAGGAAAGTAGGAATGCTTTCTACTTAAAATGGTATATTGTAACCATGATAGGTGCTTGTTTTGGGACAGGAGGGAGGGTGAGACCAAGAAGAAGCTAAAGCAGTTCTTGCTTGCAGTTACTTGTACTCTTATAAGACATATGATCTTCTCAAGACATATTTTCAGTGTGATTTATCATCATGCTTAATTGAATGCAGCTTGTCAGTGAAGTTCTGTGAATCCATTCTATCAGCACCACTGAGCTCCTTGAAATGCTATTCACAACCTTTGTTGAGTTTGTTCTTGTTTTCCTCTTTTTTTCTTCCACTGCCAATTTTTCAATTTTCAACAATGCTTCAATGATCATAAGGCCTGAAATGAAGTTCTAATTAATTAAAGATGATACTGAGAGGTGGAGAAGAAACTTAGACATGAGATGACAGAAGGGTGATGAGATAGATTTAAAGCATGTTGGAAGGCAGTACCAAGGAATGTGAAACTGCCAGAACAATAAAATATTATCTTGATAGCGCAGACCAGAAATGCAACACATTTAATTTCAAACAATATACAAACTGTTAATTAAATGAGATAAATATCAATCAATTTAAGATTTAGATTCAGAGATGACTTTACATATTTCCAGTCGTCAGCATCTCAGTAACGCCTCATATTTTCAACAGTAATATGACAGTTTCTAAAAATGTAAACTTACTCCAGCAAGCCTGTAAGCAGAAGAATTGTGCTTTTCAGCACCTTCAAATCAGTATTGGCTAACAAAAAACACAGCAATAAATTTTCCCAGCTAGTATGAAATAAAATCCCTATTCAGTTTTATACTCCTAGATGGAGACTTAGGTTTACACCTTTCTAAAGATACTGTATGTCTGTTCTTTAAGCTGTAGCAAACCATTCCAAAATATAGAAATGAACGAATTTAGACCTATTTTCCCCTAACAGTGTCATGAACTTGCTTTGGTAAAACTATATTATTTTATATGTTATATTCTCAGAGCATGCTTTTGTTTTATTTTGAGCCTGCAGGAAAGATAAGAGCATTTTTTGGCTGTTCTAGTTTTCTATCTTTTTCTCACCAAATGTTTATTGTGGAGATGATGAGTCTGATTGACAATGCAGTTGGAGCCTAAGATTGGCCTAGCACAGTGATGGCAAACCTTTTTGTTATAGTTTGCCGAAATCACGTGTGCATGCGTGCCGGCATCCACAATACAATGCACCCCGCTCCCTCTGCGCATGCACATGCAAGACCCTCGCCCTTCCCCCTTACCTGCCTCCTAACCTGCAATGCACATGTGCACAGCTCCCAGCTGATTTTCAGCCCTTTTGAGGCCGTTTTCACCTTCCCGGAGGCTCGAGGAAAGCCTCGGAAGGCTGAAAATGGGCCCATTTCAGCACATCCAGTATTTCCAGAAGGCCTGTTTTTCGGCCTCCCAAGGCTGCAGAGGCTTCCCTTGAGCCTCTGGGAGGGCGAAAAGAGTCACAAATGGGGCGAAAGGGGGTGTGCGCACACAAATGGCTCTGCATGGCTCTGTTCGCCTTCACGGGCCTATGATCTAGCAGTAAGTTGGTTGGGAGCAAATCGTGGATTTATCTGGTATCATTGTGCTTATCAGTGTTCCTGGTGTCTTTCCAACTTTGTGAGTATTGCTGTGCTTTCAACTCTGAAAGTCTTTCTCCTGTCAAATTAATTACTGCAACTTTGTTTGGATTTTTAGTTACAGTCTGTATGTACCTTGTTTTGGACTGAATTTTCTACAGTTAAAGGCTGTTCCTGGAAGAGTTTTTCTCCAGCTGAAAATAAACTGGACACTGGGGGCAAAGTTGGAGATAATAAAGGGACTCTTCTTGCTTATTTGATTGTGTTGCCTTTGTACCATGCCCTGGGACATCACATATTAAGAGGCTTATGTTTTAAACTTATTGAGAAATAATCTATTTATCTAGATGACTAGGGATATAAAAATGCCTGCTATGAAATGAAATTTGTTCTTTGAACTTAGCTTGAACTCCTTCAAATTCTCCATATCTCTGTCATGTCAAAACTGACTTGGTCTGCATGACATACTAAATCACAACACATCATGTGAAAACTACAGTACACAACTTAACTAGATTTTTTTTGTATATAGTTATTTAGCCTAACAAGAAAAGTAGCATGCTTTTCTAGATCTCTTTGTGAAATCATCCTTTGGTGTCCAAATAAAATTAATTGATGCTTATATTTGTCTGTGATATTAGCAGATTCTGTCTGTAATATTTTATCTGTTTTGGTATAGAGTAGTAATATATGCAAGCCATTTTTCAGATAATCAGACTTTTTGACATTATAAAGCCAGTGGATCTATTTTTTGTTGGGCATGTGCATTTTGTTATCTCACTTTCTTACAAACCTTATGTTTTATACCAGGGTAATGAGGTACTCTAACTGTATGTATGTGTGTGTATCTACATATACATAGAAACATACAAGTATATTCCAAAAAGGTTCATACATGTGAGTCCACACATTCATTCTGCTTTAGGTTTTTATTTTATTCATTTAGTTTTTAGGTTTCCAGGCAATGGTATAGAAACATTACGAAAATTTTACCACTTCTATTTCCTTGCTTACAAAGAATAGACATTTGATTTAACACACCTGTTTCAGAATTTAGTATGTTATTTGTAATAATAAATGGATTAATTACAATCCTACTCTATAGTTTGAGCAATTCATGGGAAAATATCCAAAGTTGATTTTTAAAATCTTTTTATATACTGTAATCTTGTAGTGAAAACTGAATGTAGAAAGTATCTGGTCTTTGAATTATATTTTAAGGTTTAAAAGATGATTATTGATGCATTTGGCATAACAGTTCAACTGACTTAATAACATATAAGAACACATATTGTTTAAAAAAATGAAATAATTCTCTGATTACTTTGTGTAATAGTGAAATAGATATTAATCACAAATGTTAAGTGGCCCTATTTCCTTTTGGGAAACATTGTATGCAAAGAAGCCCTTAGAAATAATTTGTTCAGTCTTTGTAGCATACATTGTTACTCTCCACTTTGTTATATATCAATAAGATTAATGGAATGTAGATTTGAGGAGGACATATAAATGCCTGGATGTTCCAATAGTATCCTGTCAAAAGCTGATTTTAAGAGGCATTAAGATTATTCTGAGGTCAGGCACATAAACATTACACAATTAACTGTGGACCTAAATGAACAATGTTCTCCTAGCTTGGGTACTGAATACAAAGTTATTGCAACAATGATCCAGTGCCTTACAAAAAGATCAAACTGTTGGCAAAGACATTATGAAATGTATGATATGACTCAATTGTGATTCACGTTGATGGAAGTAATTTTATAAACAGATAGGGAACAGGTGTGAAACTCGCTGTGTCACGTTACTGTCATGTGAATTTTTTTGCCCTTTGCAGAGCTGGGGTGGATGTGGCCTGCGCGTGATGCATCCGGCTCCTGGGCTGCCAGTTTGACACACTTGAGATGGAAGGTCATTGCATTAAAAGAAAATACCCGTTCATTTTTTAAAGATATAATGAAATGCAAGATTGTCTGGAAAGATTTATTTTGTTTATATATATCAGGACTGTCAAGCTGGCAGCCCAATGGCCTGATATGTCATGCGCTGCCACGTGCTGCCACACCCACACCCAGTTTAGTGAAGGGTGAAAAAGTCATGATACATCACATGATGCTGCAAGTTTAATTTATTTTGTACACACATACACACACACACACACACACATATATATATAAACACCACTATTACCACAAAATGGCTTCCAATGTTTCCAATTAATGTAGAAGTAGCTGAGGTTATTTCTGAGATAATGAACAGTGTGATGCTTGATTCATTTCATGTTTTGGTATGCTCTTCTACCTGTCTTTAATCTCCTTTTTCTCTAAGCTAGGAATATAAATGCCTATTATTATTAGAACAGCATACCTTTAAGACAGCAGACTGCTAATTCCAGTTGCTGTTCTATATTCAATTGATCTTGCTTTTGTTTCAAGACATAAAATGGAGATGTTGAACTATACTTATCTGTGCCAGCGATGATTTGAAATTGTTAATATAACAATACACATTGTCATTTATTCCTCTCACAAAACACTTTTTGTCTTTTTACACCATAGAGCAGAAGATGCAAACTGTAATGAGCGGCTTTTTGCTGTCAGCATCATACCTCATGGATCATCATCAGTTGGTTGTTTCTACTTTCTTCCATACAACAAGTGCATCGTCTTCAATAAATCAGCAATTTTTTTAAAGTTTATCTGTATGTGTGTTTGTTTTCAGGGGGCAGGAATTGATATATAAAGAATAATTTGTACTGCATGATTCTGGATGAATTGATGGGTTGGGTGTTTTGTAGTCCTAACTAACATCGTTACTGCTTGGTCTAATTAATAAGGGGTGTATGATGTGCTTGGTTAGATAGCTGTTGTAAGTAGATGAAATTGGGGGGGGGGGGGGAGAGCAAGCAAGCAGTATCTTGGCTAATGTACTGAAAAACTCCTTTTTGATCTCCATTCGCCCTGTGCTTCACCTAGTTCATAGTTGTATAGTACCATCCAGAGCTTAAATAGTCTGCTGTGTTGCTAAGAAACCACAAATATAATTTTTCTCTCCTGGAAGCCATTCTCCCTACAACATTTAAGTAGCAGGTGGTGTTTGGCAGCAATGATTGAGGTTGTGACTCCCACAGTCAGAGAATATTCTCTCCATGAGGCCCAGTGAGACAAGGTCAAGTTTGTGGTGAAATATTCTAATATATATTTTTCATTTTCCACTGTCTTCAAAATTAATTTGTTGTTTCACTAAATAGCCACTTTCTTGTTCTGATGTCTTCTCTCAGCTATGTTGCCAGCCCTCTAAAGATACAGGATTTCATATTTGTCTAGAATGCCCTATAATATTACACTATTAATATGCAAAGTTTAATGGTGAATTCAGGGATAGTGTTTTGACATTTCTGTATAATGCATCCCTTAAGATCTTAATTACTTAGTTAAAAAACAGAAAACAAATGAAACACTTTTAATTATTATTCTTTACTACTTTTCCATATCAAATATTGTGTCACAGACAAAAAAATAAAGTGGGTACAGTCATTACAAAGAAGTTTAAGATAGATAGATAGATAGATAGATAGATAGATAGATAGATAGATAGATAGATAGACAGATAGATAGATAGATAGAGACAGAATGGGGAAAGAGAGAGAAATGGGGGAGAAATAGATATAGATTCTGATCTAATACACACACAGTATACTATATACATACATGCACACATATAAATACTGTACAAAGAGAGAGAAAAAGAAAGAGAATGAAAATGAAAACAGAAATTTAGATTAGAAAAAGTTAGAAAATATAAATTAAAACCTAAACGTAAATATACATTATTTGTACATATAAGGAAGAGGTAGGAGCATTAGTATCGTAAACAAATTAATGCAGATAGGCCTTCTTTAGTAACCACATTTAGAACCAGCAACTTAAGCAAAGCAGTCATTAAGTAAAACCATGACTGTGCTAATTATCTTACTTCAGCTTTCCTTTGCTTTAAAGACAGACTTGTGAAGGTTGTAAATACAAAGATTGGTTGTAAATTTACTTTTTTAATCACCATAATTACTGCAAATGGTTACTAAATGAGGATCAAATGAGGAATACCTATACAGTATTGGAACATTCTATTAAGTTTCAAAGCATCCTAATGTGGCCAACAAAGTGCTAATTAAATCTAGTTCATAATGTTGAGCCTCAAGCATGTCATCATCTAATGAATTTGATGCCAGAAACTGGCAACATAATTTCTTACATGAGAGTTGGTTCTTGAAAGCTACAGTATATTCTAATATTGTCCTGTACCCTGGACATTTATGTATTAATTGATTGAAGATGGTAGGGCAAATGTTTGTGTAAATATACGCACTGAAGAACGACATGCTCTTTTGTTTGTGTGTGTCCAGAATATTGCAATGCCTAGTATGGACTTCAGGAACAGTTATGGTGAGAGCATGTCATCATGCCTGAGTGAAAGCCTTTCTCTGTTTGGTTAAGGTATACCATTGGCGGAAGCAGAATACCTGTTGGACTTATTAGCATTAAAGATTTGGATCCCGGCTAGGTCCAATTTCACGTTTTGTGTTTATAAAGTATTTTAGCCTAATCATACCCCATGCTGAGTAAAAGGCTTGAAGAAAACCCCAAGGATGAAATTTCTATTGCTACCACCTATTTTTATGTAGCGTGAGAGTCATTGCTCATAGTTAATGGGGCAAAGGCAAGAGAAGAGATAGTTTGAACCAATAATTGAATAATTACCACCCCCAGACTATAGCTTCCAATCTCATGAAGCCTGTTTCCCACCATAACTGCCTTTTTATTAATTTTTGCTCTCCAGGTGGCCAATTTCTGTTTGAAGAAAAGAAATGCTTCCTTAAGATACTTGTTTTGCCCCCTAAAACTCCCAAAGCATTAAATTAGCAATTTTTCGGACTGGGAAAAAAAAGTATATTAGAACATTTATTTTCAATCTGAAAGACAATTTGGTGGAGTTATTGATTCATCTGTTTATATATTTATACCAGTAATTTGTTATATAGTTAGTCTGTGTGCTAGTATAGTCCAGTGAGTTATACTTTGATTGAAACTGAGATTCATATATATCCCCAATGTGTATTGGATTTAGGCATTTATCTAGGGGCACAAATGCTCCCATTAGTCTTTAATCTGCTTCAGAGCTTCAACAGAAACCAACTTTGACATTAAAGCATTGGTTTAGCAGCATTGATTGTGGTTCATTACAAAAGTGAGGGCAAGGACAGACGGAGACAAAAGGAGACTTGTCACTGTTGTAGCGGTAATGAAAAAATATTGTCCACAAATTTCTTTCTTACAACATGGCAGGCCCTTTTCTGCTGCAATGTTTATTCAAGATCAATTTTCCGCAGGCCATCTTTTGGCCAAAATGTTTTACTTCAACCTGAGCTGTTTCTCTCCCACCTGGGGAATCTTTCTGCCATTGTCACAACTGATGTAGTTCCTCTGATTTTCCTCTATCACTGAGTGTCTCATACATAGTTCCTCAAACAATGGATTTGACCCATCACCCAAACGTCAACTGAATTGTGATACTTCAGTAATGATACAGCTGAAGTTTACAGGATGCAGCATATTTTAACAAAGCATCAAAAAGGAAAGACTAGATGGGCAAACAATGCTAATGCTTTACTGAATGGGTTATACTAGGCCAATATTTTTATAATGTAAACCATACCAGAACGATATCTGTAGTTTTACCTTTGATGAGGTGTATGCATGCTTATTTCAGGTAATTTTTGGATTACAATTTGCTGTACATGTACTCTGACTACAGAAATATAGCATTTTTCTTTCTCTTTCTCTTTCCTCTCCAATTAAATATGGTATGAACTTTAGCTTTTAACCTTAATTGAATAAGGATTTTATAGGACTTCAAACACCCAAAATAGAAAACTTTATCTTAGACCAGAGGTGGGGAACTATGACTGTTTTCTGACTTTGGACTTAAAATCCCAGAATTCCTGAGCCAGCATGGCTGGTTCAGGAATTCTGGGAGTTGAAGTTCATAAATCAGAAAAGGACCATAGTTCCCCACCTCTGATCTAAGATGAAAGTTCCCCACCTCTGTCTTAGACGAACGATCAATGATACAGTTAGCTTAGAGCTAACTTAGCTTAGTTTTTTGCAAAGGAAATCAGCAATTATTTTCAGTTGAAAAACTTCAGTTGAAAATTCCCTAAATGGAAAATACATCCTAATTTTTAATTTTTTTTAGTTAACAGTCAATTTGCAGTTGATATGATGATCAGCTGTTTCATGATAACTTGATTTTGTTGGATATGACATTGGAAATCTGAATGGATAATATGACTATACATCTATGTGAAAATTAAATTCATCTAGAATTCCTTAACAAAGGGGTGCTTAGGGAAATAAACAAGAAAATGGAATGTCATTATTCATATTTTGCTGCCTAAAGTAAATGCAGGGAGTTCTTGACCTATGACCATAACGGAGCTTGGAATTTCCATTGTTTGTCATGATAGATCATGATGGTCATAGGTTGAAGCATCTATGTAATCAACCTGATTGTATGTTATTTTTTGCAATGTTCATTAAATAAATGCCATAGTTAAGGAATTCATTGTCTGTCATGGAGTTTGTGTGTTTTTTTTGCCAGAAACCAGAAGTAATTGCTGATTTCTGGAAAAAAGAATTATAAATCATAAATCATGATCACATGATTTATCATGATAATGCAAATTGCATTTAAAAAGTGAGCATGTTACCAACCACATAGACTATCATCATGTGATTGGGGGGATGGGGGAGGGAAAGTACCTTTTGAGAAGCCTGTCAGAACTTCAAACAGTATCTAAGTGACTTGTCATAAGTTGAGGATTCACTGTATGCTATTTCTTTCTTTCTTAGCCTAGGGAGCCAACATTGACATTTCCATGGTCAATGGTGATATGGCCAGCATGATTATACATGGAGGTAGATGGAATTCTGTTAGCTTCCTACTTAAGTGGGACCTATTTATCTACTTGCATTGGCATGCTTTTGAACTGCTAGGTGGGCAGAAGCTGAGGCAAATAATGAGAGCTCACCCTGTTGCACAGCCCTCAGGTCTTGAACCCGGCTTTCCAGCTCACAAGCTCAGCGTATTTAACAACTGAGCCATCATGCCCCAATATGTGTATTAGCTTTTATATTTCTTTTACAACTGAAATATAATGCACCATTGCCCTGTATTTAAAAGATGCCCTATTTTGTTCAAGGACATTTCTGTTTTTAACCTTTAATTTCTTAAGTGGCTCTAGTTCAGCTGCTTGCGCCCATTTATCCATTATTTCTCATTGTGGCTGCCAACATAAAGTCAAAATGCTCTCTTTAACAATATCTTACTAGTTCCATTTTGAAGCAGCAAATGCTCACAGAGAGATATGCCCAGTATCTATGTTATAGTTATGGAATTCCCTCCATTTGGAAATGTACAAGAGTCAAGGTTTCTTCAAGAAATACAGCAGTTTTATTAAGCCATACTGATAAATGGCTGAAGCGATGGAAAGTTGGAGGACAAATTTAACGAACCATGGTTTCATTGATTGTAATGTAATGTAAATCTGAAATAAAATAAATTTAATCTTGTATGTAAATAAATAGTTATATATAGCATTGTCAGAATGAGATGGCCTCTAAAAGAGGTACAAATGTACGGAGTTGTATCATATTTGAGAGAGATTGAATAAATAAATACAGACAGCTTGGAGCCAAGTGTAACTGATGAACAGAAGCATTTACAAGGTGGGGATTGGCTTATCATTTTCTGTAAATGGAAGGAGCCCTAAAGGAAGTTGTGATATCTTGTGTCACACACAAGATATCATAAACTGGCCCTATTCCAAAGCCCAGAGCTTTAAATATTCTTAGGCTACTCTTAAATTGACGACACCTCAGGTCCTATTATTACATTTGAATGCCTACATGCTGTTTATAAATATTATTCATTCATCTTACAGAAAATGTGTGTAAGTTTTATGTTTTATTACAATTTAAGAATATCAGTTTAAAATGATTTTTGGCAGCTACTAAATTAACTGAAATATATTTTGAGGGGATTAATGTTGAGCTTTCAAACAATCTAATTTATACAGTAGCATCTGTTAGGCTATTTCTGAATATTTCTCACTTAGAATATTTCTTACTTATGTGAAATACCTAAGATTGTCAAAGCAATTTGTGCATCAACTAATTGCTTTATTATTTGCCAAAAAGCCATTTTAAAAAACTTAATTCAAAGAACAGGAAGTAGGGAAAAAATAAAATGGGATTTAACCTTCTTGCTTTTTCTATTATTTGGGATTTTTATCTTCCTACACTTTGTGCCGACATCTCAGTAATCAATAGACTTCAACAAAGTATTATATCTTTTCTGCAGAGGTAGCAATTTCCTGAGCGTGGAAAAATAAAAGATACACTATCGCTTTAGGGTTCAGATAAGAATTCTGCAAATTTAGGCATACGTACTGAAAAGTGTTTGGGAAAATTTGTATCAGACGGTTTAGAATACAAATTCCATAATTTGTTTTGCATTTGTTCTCCCTGCTGGCATGTATTCACTAATCACACCGCATCAGCCACCATCTCTTTCTTTATTCAATCATCCTGTACTGATATGAACTCTATATGCTGGTCATTCTCCAAGCTAGCTATTCTCAGGCAGAGATTATTTATTTATTTATTTATTTATTTATTTATTTATTTATTTATTTATTTATTTATTTATTTATTTATTTATTTTATTTTGTCAAACAATTATTAGATAACAGGTATAAGTATAAACATGGTTATAAATACATGAAATGGATACGAATAAGAAAAAAAGAAACAGTAGGACAGGGATGGCAGGCACGTTTTGGTGCGCTAATGCACGCCCCCTACAGATCTCTTAGGAAAGGGGTGAGGTCAATAGTAGAAAGTCTAATGTTGAAGATTTTGGGGTTTGGGGAAGAAACCACAGAGTCAGGTAGAGTTCCAGACATTGACTACTCTGTTGCTGAAGTCGTATTTCCTGCAATCAAGTTTGGTGCGGTTTATCTTTAGTTTATATCTATTTTGTGCTCTTGTATTGTTTTGGTTAAAGCTGTATTCATTGATAGGTAGGATATTGCAATATATAATTTTATGTACTATACTTAGATCAAACCGAAGGCAGCGTAGTTCTAGGTTGTCTAGATCTAAAATTTCAAGTCTGGTGGCATAAGGTATTCTGCTATGAGTAGAGGAATGGAGAACTCTTCTCATAAAATATTTCTGGACTTTCTCAATTGTATTAATATCAGATATGTGATGCGGATTCCAGATTGATGAGCTGTATTCAAGTATTGGTCTAGCAAATGTTTTATATGCTCTAGTTAGTAGAGTGATATTACTGGAGAAAAAGCTATGCAGAATTAGGTTAGCAACTCTTAATGCCTTTTTGGCTATGTAATTACAGTGGGCTCTAGCACTTAGATCATTTGAAATGAGTACTCCAAGATCCTTGATAAAGTTTGTGTCATCAACAAGGTCTTGACTATTCAGCTTGTATTTTATTTTTTGATTTTTTTTTGCCAATATGCAAGACAGAGCATTTACTTGTTGAGATCTGAAGTTGCCATTTGTTTGACCATTCTGACACATAATTGAGGTCTTTTTGAAGGGTAGCAGCATTGTCAGTGGTGTTGAATAGCCTTACATCATCAGTGAAAAGAACGCAGTTGCTCTTAATATAATCACAGAGGTCATTAATATAGAGTATGAAGAGAGTTGATCCTAGAACACTGCCTTGGGGGACACCACTGTTGACAGATACAGGATTTGATAGGACTCTCTCAATTTTGACCATTTGTTGCCTGTTTGACAGGAATGCTTCTATCCAGTTATGCAGGTATCCAGAGATATCATAAGACCTTAATTTTAGGAGTAGTTTGTCATGTACCACTGAATCAAAGGTTTACAGAAGTCTATGTAAATTGCGTCAATTGCTTTGCCCTGATCAAGTTGTGTAGTCCATATGTTTTTACAGTGCAAGAGTTGCAGATTCCTTCTGAAGCCAAACTGTTTGTTAGAGGGTAGGTTGTTTATCCCTAAGTGGAGTCTTGTGGTTCTTTAATAGGGGTTTCTTTCTTTTTAGGTTGAGGTTTGACATTGGATTGTTTTCCTGGCATGGTGGGTTTGTTGAGATGGCTTGTTGATTAGGTTGTTCAATCAAACAAGGTATTATGGTAATCAATAAAGTAATATCGTGCCAAACAGTCTATTATACTAATCACACTAGTCAATTAATTTAACTAATCAATAATCACCCTAATAATTAATTACACTAATCAATAACCACACTACTCATTAATTGTCCTAATCATTAATTTGCACTAAACATACTAATCATACTAATATTCAAAATAGTTAACCAAACTAATCAATAACCAGTAGTCTATGATAATCTATAATAATATATTACTCACTGATAAATAATTGTAAAAATTAATTAATCATTTAGTAAGATCAGTTAATCAATTAAACAGAGTTATATTGGGAAAATTGGGGCAGGAAGAGAATGGAAGGAAGAGGAGAAGATTTGGTTTGGGTGGTCTTGGGGGTATAGGAAGATGGCATATATTAGGTTGGAAGTATAGATGAAAGTCTTTTGGCAGAAGGTTACTCTTTACTTGTTTCTTTGGATCTTCAGTTAGTGATTTTTGGGAACCAGATCTGTCTTCACACAGATTTTCTTGTCATCGGGCATATATTAGGCTGAAGGTAAAGATGAAAGTCTTTTGGCAGAAGGTTAATCTTCACTCATTACTTCAGATCATCAGCTAGCGATCATAGGGATTAGGTCTGTCTTCTTATGGATCCCCTTGTTTTTGGTCAGCGATCTTAGAAATTAGGCTACTGTGTGAATTAGCAGGGCTGCTCTCTGAGATCAGGATTTCCAATGTGGGATTTGACGATTGCAGATGATCAATGATGTAGGCGGAAGTTTGGGCAGCAGTTTTACTGGAAGGTTTACGCTCCAGGATCAGGCCCTCAGCCATTGGAAATTTAGTTGTATATAGTTTAGTTGTATTATAGTTGTATCAATAATCAACCATTTGAAATGTAGAGCAGGTAACCTATTTAAATATGTAAAAACTAAGCATCAGCAATGGGTTTAAATAGTCATGGTTCCAAGAGGGGGACTGGCCATGCATGCTGAAACAGGACACTCAGCTGTTCAATATGTTTCATTTTAGCTGCAGTAAGGATTCTTACTTATCCACACTGTGTTCTATATTTACAACACTTCAGCCAAGTTCATTTAATGCATCTAGATTAATTCATATGCAAATTTACTGTAGAGTTCCGCTGAGGGGAGCCAAATAGTTCCTTTGTCCTCTCATTATCCCACCTTAATGGAAGGAATGATGTTGCCCACAGAATAAAGATTAGCGTAATGGCTGCCAACCAACAGTCAGATAGTCAATGTCTTGCTCTTGTAACCGACCAGATGGGCCAACCAACCCAGATCATAAACAAGCTAACCCAATAGGTAGGACAAATCAGAATCAATATTACCACAAATAAATCCTTTCTCAGTAGTCTAAACCTGGTGCCAATAGCTCTTATTTCGGTGCCAGATACATTTGGTTGAATTCCAAACAAATTTACTGCCTGCCTCATTCTGTGAACTATGCATTTCCTTGAACCAGATGAAATTCCCTCAGCACAAATGAAGGCCGTGTGATAAGCCGAAGGACTGAGAACTATGACTAAGACCTCTTCTGATTTAAGCCAGCCATATTTTGAACATTTATCTTACTTTGTGCCATATCTGAGGGCTAATTCTCAGGAACGTCTAAGCCAGAGGTCTCCAAACTTGGCAGCTATGCTGGCTGGAGAATTCTGGGAGTTGAAGTCTTAAAGTTGACAAGTTTGGGAACCCCTGTTCTAAGCAATAGTCAGTTGTGAAATCTACTGCATGCCACAAGCTAAGCATGTGAATATGTACAGAATTGCAGTGTTGGATTAGAATGTGGATTGGAATGAGAAAATCCTATTCAACCTGCTCAAAGATTCACTATCAGAGGAAGTACAGATTTATCTCATTCATCAACGCACCCACCACAATGACCCGCATTAATCCAGGAGTGCTTGAACATTGATGGAAAACTTGAAGAATTGTGGGATAGTACAGGGAGGAAAGGAACTTGTCACTAGTCACTTCCATCCATTCTCTTCTTCCCTCCCTTTCCCTCCTCACATCAAAGACTTCAGAAGCTGAATTTATGCAATTGGGAGCCAGCAGGGCTTTCCTGATTATCTAAAAACACTGACATTTAGTCATTTCTGTCACTTGAAAATTTGGGTTGGCACAGGATATGCCTACCATTCTTGATAAATTCATGACCAACTGGAAACTTAATTGTGAATAATTCATCATATGCAAATAATGTTCTCCCTACTCTACTTGTCTAACCATCTGTTGTGCTTGGGTTGCCGACCAACCTTTACATTCAGGGCCTACCACACTGTGAACTGAACCTCTACAATTCTCCCTTGGCGACCATCAGAACAGGAAACCCAGTCTTCAATTTTGTCTTCTTAACCTGTAACCTAAAGAGATAGTTTTGGAAGGACACTAACTGTCCCTGTATCATTTGTTCTGTGTGATTGTTCATTCTTCTTCCTGATGCTTGCAGTTGTACAATGTTTGCCAGCTTAAGGGGATTTATCAAATAATAGAAAGACCTCATCTTGCCTTCCTCTTCCTCTATAAAAGAATTTAGAGCTGATGTGGAAGATATGAAAGAGCCATTAAGGGAGGGAAGATGGAATTAACCATTAACAAGAGAATTGGAAAAGAGATTATCCAGTTCAGAGGCTGAAATGAGTTTGGAAAAGAAATTCAAAATATGCCTGCCTTGATTCAGTTTAGTGAAAGGAGAAAGTTGAACAGGATTTCAAGATGCTGTGGAATTTCAGGTCATTTAGTAAGCAGGTGCCTGAATTACTCCAGAGCTTTGCCTTCCCAGGCTTCCCTCCCAAGAACTCAGCAGGACCCCCTTCACACAATTAAGAAGAGTTCAGACACCCCACAATAGACATGTTCACTTCATCCCTGTCAATCTTCTCATGCACATACAAAACCCTTAGGCATAGAAACGCAGGTCTCTGCTGTTTTAGGCTTTGATGCAATAGCTAATTTCATAGATGAGTCTTCAGGGCATCCACTTGAATAGCCCAAAGATATTAGAGAAACTTATGCTTGATTTTCTTTAGTATGAGATGAGACAGAGAAAATCTGACAGGCTTTCAGGATTCAATTATTTATACCCAAAGCAATAAAGTAGCATTCCTAGAATACATGTGGTATCCACTTCTTGATCTAGCCTTGAAAAGTTGACGTCTCCCCAGTTCCTATCTTTCTATGAGTTGGAGGATTAATTCCATTACTCTGTTATCATCATATTAGTTTAGTTTAGTTTATTAGATTTTTATACTGCCCCTTCTCCCAAAAAAGGGACTCGGGGTGGTGTACAGCCAGATAAAACAGAAACAGTATAAAGTTATAAAGTTAAAAACAATTTAAAATGATTAAATTAGAGGCTGAATATAAAATTAACAAGTATAAAAACTGATAAAAATTTTAAAGTACCAAATTTTAAACCCCACAAATCGTTATTGGGCCAGGACGACCTGTTGAAAAAACAGGGTCTTTACTGCACAGCGGAAGGTCTGAATATCGGTGATGGCCCGTATCTCCAGGGGCAAGTCGTTCCAAAGGGAGGGAGCCCCCGCAGAGAAGGCCCGCACCCTCGGGGCCGCCAACCGGCAACGCCCAGCTGGTGGAACCACGAGGAGGCTGACCCTGTGGGACCACTCTGGGCGGCGGGAGGCTGTTGGTGGCAGCATGCGGTCCCCTAAGTACCCAGGTCCCGAGCCATGGAGCGATTTAAAGACGATCACTACCACCTTGAATCGGATCCGGAAGGCCACAGGAAGCCAATGCAGCATGCGCAGGAGCAGTGTAACAAGATCACCTGTGCGGCCACATTCTGGACCAACTGCAGCCTCTGGATACTCTTCAAGGGGAGCCCCATGTAGAGAGCATTGCAGTAGTCCAAGCGGGACATGATGAGGGTGGAAGTGACCGTGCGAAGTGCGTCCAGATCCAGAAAGGGCCGCAACTGGTAAAAGGCCCCCCTGGCGACGGCCATAATGTGATCTTCTAAAGACAGCCATACGTCCAGGAGGACACCCAGATTGCGAGCCCTTTCCATGGGGATCAAAATTTCTCCCTCCACGGCCAGCGACAGAATAAGCTGGCTGTATCTAGGTGCAGGAAACCACAGCCACTTGGTTTTGGTCGGGTTGAGATGAAGCCTGTTAAGACCCATCCAACTCCGCATGACCTCCAGGCACCGGGTCATCACTTCGACGACTTCGTCGGGGTAGAGATGTACAGCTGAGTATCATCAGCGTACTGATGAAACTCTACCCTGAAACCATGGATGATCTCACCCAGCGGCTTCACATAAATGTTGAACAGCAGGAGTGAGAGCATAGACCCCTGGGGCACCCCGCATAATAGGGACCTCGGGGTCAACCTCTGCCCCCCTGTCAACACAGATTGCAAGCGGTCAGAGAGGAAGGAGGAGAACCACCATAAAACGGTGCCTCCCACTCCCAACCCCCCCCAACCGCCGCAATAAGATACTGTGGTCGATAGTATCAAAAGCCGCTGAGAGATCTAACAGGACCAAGACAGAGGAACAACCCCTGCCTCGGGACTTCCAGGGATCATCCACCAACGCGACTAACGCCGTCTCCGTGCTGTGCCCGGGCCTGAAACCCGATTGGAGGGGGTCTAGATATACCGCTTCATCCAGGCACTGAGGGAGCTGACGTGCCACCACACTCTCAACAACCTTCGCCACAAAGCGGAGGTTGGAGACCAGACGATAATTCAGGGACGGTTTCTTGAGGAGGAGCCATACCACCGCCTCTTTCAAGGCAGCGGGTAAAAGCCCCCCTCTCAAGGAAGTATTAATGATGAAACCATTGAAACCAGCCTCGTGTTACCTCCCGAGTGGCCAAGACCAGCCAGGAGGGGCACGGATCCAATAAACAGGTGGTGGCATTAAGCCCCCCCCCAGTATCCTGTCCATGTCCTCCAGGGTAACAGGATCGAACTCATCCCAAATGACCTCACCAAAGTCTGCCC
This sequence comes from Bungarus multicinctus, assembly GCA_023653725.1. Lineage (NCBI taxonomy): Eukaryota > Metazoa > Chordata > Lepidosauria > Squamata > Elapidae > Bungarus > Bungarus multicinctus. Next base: position 62,151,519 of record CM042844.1, read on the forward strand.
CTGCCTCCCCGCCCAGAGATGCCCAGTCGGAGTCCAGCTCATGCCGGATCTGAGTGATTTTGTCCTGCAGAAACATAGAAAAGTCCTCGGCCCGTCCCTGCAAGGGATCCTCCTGCGCCTCCACTTCCAAAAGGAAGCGAGTCACCCTAAACAGGGCGGCTGGGCAATTTTCCACGGACGCAATAAGAGCAGAGAGATAAGATCGCCTCACCGTCCTTATCGCCACTAAATACGTCCTAATATGGGATCGTAATAGTGTTCGGTCAGAACCGGAGTGGCTGGCCGTCCAACCACTCTCTAGGCGTCTTTTCTGGCACTTCATCTCCCTCAGCTCCTCGGAAAACCAAGGAGCTGCTCAGGATCGGCACTGGGTCAGAGGCTGCAAGGGCATGACCCGGTCAAGGGCCCCAGCCGCCACCCTTTCCCAGGCAGGCACTAAGCCCTTGACCGAGTCATGTGTGTAAGTCTTGGGAAATGGCCCAAACTCCATCAGGAACCTATCTGGGTCCATCAGGCACCTGGGGCGGTACCATTTTATCGGCCCCGCCTCCCTGTGGCAGGGGTGTGTGGAATGGAAGTCGAGTCTAAGGAGCGAATGATCAGTCCATGACAGGGGTTCTACAACAACATCCCCTATACCTAGATCATCCTGCCACTGATCAGAGACCAAATCCAGGATGTGTCGGGTCCCGAATTAATTGGGTCAGGCCCATGGCTGTCATAGAAGCCATGAACTCCTGAGCAATCCCCGAGGTCCTGCCGGCAGAAGGCAGGTTGAAATCCCCCATGACCATAAGCCTGGGGGTCCCAACAGCCAAGCCAGCTATAACCTCAAGGAGCTCAGGCAGGGCCGATGTCACATAGCAGGGAGCCAGGTATGCGATCAACAGGCCCACCTGAACCCTGGAACCAAAGTTCACAAAAAGGGACTCACATCCGGTCGTCTGAGAAACAGTGGATTCCCTAGGATACAGATCTTCCTTAATAACCACTGCAACCCTCCCCTCCCCTGAGCCCTCGGCCGATGAAAGACCCGAAACCCGGGTGGGCACATCTCCATCAGGGGAACTCCTCCCTCTTGGCCCAACCAAGTTTTGGTAACACCCGCCAGGTCCAGTTGCCCCTCACAAATCAAATCATAGATGAGGGGGGCCTTGTTAACGACGGACCTGGCGTTACATAACATCAGCCGAAGGCCCAGAGCCCGATGACTTAGACCACCCGGGGAACGGGCCATGACTAGGGGGTCGGAGCGTGCCACTGCGCGCAAGCAGTGGGGACGCGCTCCCAATATAGGATATGGCCCCCTATAACCACCAAATCTGCCTCTCCTGCTAACTGTGCTGATAGACTGTGTTCCACCCTCCCCAGGACAACCCCCCATCCTTGATATGACCCCACCCGACCCCAGCACCTCCCGGCAATGCTCGACCCGCGGCCTGGCCCCAGCCTCAGGCGGGTTGTTCCCCAACCCTCGCCCGGCCATCCTCCCTAACCCCAATAAAAGCCTAGATAAAAATTTATATAAACAGGAACCCTCCCCCAAGTGTTTCTTGCGGCCGCACCATCTCTTTGGATCCCAGGATCCGTCCTCAAGAAATGTCTTCAAAAGTCTAGAGGGCCACTTAAGAGAAAGGGTAACATTTCTCAAGGCCCATAGATCTTCAGAGGAGTATCTCAACGGCACCCTCAGCTGGGCCTCCACTGACCGACACTGGCAATGTGGGGGCCCCAATGGCCGGGTCCAGAGCTGGACTTGAAAACGTTCAGCCAACATCCGTGTCCCACCCGGCCACCGTCCTCGCCTCCGCCACCGACACCAAGGAGATGGCACCAAACATCGCTGCCCCCGTGGCCACCTGGTCACTGCCGTCACGGCCATCGTCGGGGCCGCCAAAGCCATAACTGCCACCACTGGAACCGCCACCACTGCCGTCAGATCAGAAGGTCCCAACCGCTGAGGGCACTGTCGCCACCGTCGTCGGAGACTCCAAGCCCTCTCCCACGACCCAGGCCAGATGTCATCCACGGCCGCCATGGCGCCACCTGTGGCCGCCCCAGTAGTCAGGGGCGGGCTCTCCCCCATGCGACCGCCACGGTGCCACCCACGACAGTCACAGCGGGTAAAGCCTGTCCCGTGGCCAAAACTCGGTCGGAGTAAGATGTCACCCATGGCTGCCAATTCCTCTCCTCCACGGCCACTGCTGTGCCATTTTCGGCCATCACAATGCCCCCCACGGCCACTGCAGCATCACCCACGACAGCTGCCATGGCAAAGTCCAGCCGCAGCAAGGCCATCCACATCACCGCTGCCCAGAAACCACCCAGGTAACCACCGGGGCAGCCCGGGTGGCCATCCAACAGTGGCTCCACCATCGACCCCGCAGCCCACAGTCTTTCCAGGCCTGCTTCTCCAAACTCCGCGGCTTGCAGTCTCTCCCAAGTCTGGCCGCGGCAAGACCACTGACACCCGACTCCAGCTGCAGCGGTCAAAAGCCGACCACGGCAGGGCCTCCATCACCCAAAGACCGCCCGAGCAACAACCCGGACAGCCCGGGTGGCTGCGAATGGCGGCTCCACTGGCGACCCCACCGATGGCTCTGTCATCGCTCCCACAGCCTCTCCAAGGCCACCGCCACCCAACATCGGCCGCGGCAACTAAAACTTGGCCGCGGCAGGGCCTCCGCTGCTCGAAGATCGCCTGGGCGGCTCCGGCTCTGGCTTCGTCGTCTCCGCACAGCCTTTCTGGGATTGCCAAACTCCCCCCCGGTCCTTTAGCCACCTCTGCCACCAGTGGGGACCCGGGGGCGGGGAAGCTTACCCCAAAATTCAGCCGCCGTGATGGAGCTCCTCTCGGACGCGTCCTCCGGCCACCATTTTGAAACGCAAAATATGTGGTATTAATATATGACTCTCTGTTAGCTTTGGAGACCTCTATAGACATTCCTCACTGCAAGAGGGAGGACATATTCAACTAGGTAACATCATTACTGCGCATCATTAGAAGAAACTGTGTTAGCCAGTCGGAGTTGCAGATGTAAGATATGCGGCTATATTCATTGAATCGATTAATTAATCAATTTATTTTTAAAAATCTATTGATATTATTATTGGGTCTGATTAATGAAGAAAATAAACCGTTTCTGCTCCTCATGAGAATGCATTCAATAATTTAATGGAAACTTTTTCGAATCGTTATTTACCCTCAAAGTATAGGATGTAACTTTGGATTCATTTATAGAAGAGATTATATATGTATGTGTTTACTGGCTGTAATTATTACTCAAAAACAAGATTCTCTGGGCAGTTTACTGTAGCTTAAAAATAATATATAACTGTGGGAGTTAAATTAAAACATTAAAAATACATCAAAAAAGCTCTAGGGGTTGAGAATAGAATTAATTTATCAATTATGCTAAGCTTTCTAAAGAGCACAAATAAATATTTCTGACAAAGGAAAAAGAGTTACAAATCTTTTAATGAATTTAAATTATTTTCAGGTTATGAGAACCTTAAACACCCTTTTCTTATATATAAACCATAAATATTTGTGAATGTAAGTAGAAAGCTGCTGAAAAAACATCCCTGTTTTGCTTCTTTTTTTCCCAGGGCTGTGTGTGTGCATCCGTTTACATCTGATTCCAGAAAAGTTCTTTGGAGCATGTGGAATGCAATACCTGTTGAAAATTCTTCAAATCAAGGTGGTCATTTTCCAGGCTCATTCAATAAGATAACTATATGTTTCCAGGAAAAGACACAAACAGTTTAAGGAGTTGCAGAGAGGTGCTATGTTTGTATCCTCACAAGGTCTAAAGTACCTTTTCAGAATTTAATCAAAAGCTCTACAGATCACTAAGAAAGGCTTTTTCTTCTTAGAGAAGTAGCTGTGTCAACATCTTGTAACAAAAGCAACAAGTTTCATGGCTTCTTAAAAAGCAATAAATAAATGGCAGAGGTTTTTGCTTTGTTAATCATTGCTACTCGTGGAAGATTGCCATCCTCGTTCTATATATCATTTACCACTAACATCTTTTATTATTAGTCCCCCTGCCACAGGTGATTAATATATGGAAACATTCCAGACAGAAGTATTTTAATTTATTAATTGACCCCTATAAAAATAATTATGTGACATTAAAATGCTCGTTTGGGCTAAGATACTTCCGTTTCCATGGTCAGTAACTTAGAAAAGACATCACTTCATGTCTTAACACTAACACAATATATAGTGGTGTTGATTGACTACACGTTAACAGAGCTGGAGTAAGGTGAAGGCATGACATTACACTACTATTCTTTAAGATTGTGGGCATTGTAATCTAATATATCTTGATTACAATTTGGTGTTACAAGTCTTATTTACATACAAATTAATTTTGTGGCTGGTTTCCCTTAGGTGTTTTTGAGTGAACAAAATGGACTGTAAAATGTTATAAATGGATTAACTGATCTTCAGACCCTCAATCTTTTCACTGTAATTTCCCTAACCACACAAACTTTAAGACATCGTCAGATTTCTTCCACTCTTTCCTTCCAATTGTTCTTGGTGATGGCAGTCTCTAGCTGTCCATTAACTTTTCCCCTCATTTTTTTTTCTTTGGGTGGGGGGTTCTATAATGATACAATGTCTGTATCCCAGCCATAAGACCATCCTGGAAATGGAATTTTTTAAAGTATTCTGATTTCATAATTTATTTTGTGTCCTTGTGTGTGGTGTAATGGTTAAGACACAATTGGGTGATCTTAGACCAGTCACTCTCTGAGGAAGAAAACAATGGCACATAAAGTCTGGCAAAATATTCACAAGAAAACCACAGAAAATTTTCGATACAATCACCAGATGTCTAGACTGACTTAAAAGCACAAACATAGACTTGCATATACAGCTACTATAGTTACAACCTTCTCAATGACAGAAAGAGAGGAAAAATACCTTAGATTTTATTTATTTATTTATTTATTTATTTATTTATTTATTTATTTATTTATTTATTTATTGTCTTTTATACCGCCCCCTCTCCCAACGGGACTCGGGGCGGTGTACAGTCAGATAAATTACAATGAAAAATACAATGTTTAAAAACAGTTAAAAAGATTAAATAGGATGGCTAATAAATAAAAGCAATCAAAGGTTAAAAATTTAAAAATTAAAACCGTTTAAAACCAATTTAAAACCCTACAAGAAACTCTAGGCCAGACCAGCTTAATGGAATAAGTGGGTTTTCAACGTATGCCGGAAGGTCAAAAGGTCCTCATCTCCGGGGGTAATTCGTTCCAGAGGGAAGGTGCTCCCAGAGAGAAGGCCCGCACCCTCGGGTTCACTAGCCATCCAGCCGGCGGCACCCCGAGGAGGCCCACCCTATGGGAGCGCACTGGCCGACGGGAGACCGATGGTGGCAGTAGGCAGTCCCGTAAGTACCCAGGTCCCAAGCCATGGAGCGCTTTAAAGATGGTCACTAACACCTTGAATCGCACCTGGAAGGCACAGCCCTGAAACATCGGCAAAATAAGCATTGATCATAGAACTTTATAGTTAGTAACTTTCCATGGCAAGCAATTTCAATACACAGCACAGGCAGTCCTCAACTTTCAACAGTTCATTTCGTGACCATTCAAAGTTACAATGCCACTGAAAAAAGGGACTTAGGCCTGTTTTTCACAGTTATGACCATTGCAGCATCCCCATGACCATGTGATTTATATTTGGACGCTTGGCAATTGACTCACATTTATGACAGTTGCAGTGTCCCTGAGTCATGTGATCCCCTTTTGTGAAAAGCAAAGTCAATGGGGAAACCAGATTCACTTAACAACCATGTTACTAATTTAACAACTGCAGTTGTTTAACAACTGCGGTGAGAAAAGTCATAAAATGGGGCAAAGCTCACTTAACAAATTTCTCACTTAGCAACACAAATTTTGGGTTCAATTGTGGTCGTAAGTGAAGGACTACCTATATCTCGGGACTAGTGCTATAGTACCTATCGGTGAAATGTTCTGCTTCAAATCATCCATGCTGTTTTAGTAATAATGGCAAATCACCTTCTCGTGTTTGAAGGACAAGTTTGAGCACTCATTCAGCACTCAATTCTTGGCTTGTGGTGACAGCTGCTTCCTGCATGCTGTCATAATTCTTTATTGGCATGATTACGTAAAGAATTAAAGCTTCTTTAGCTATAGAATACCAATTGCATAACTATCAACCTGCTGCTCTCAAGAATTTTGAAAGTAAGAGAATTTGGTTGGTGAGCACAAAATTATGGGAAAAAATTATTTGTATGAGGAGGATGAAATGATTAAAGCACAGACTTGAAGAAGCAACATGAAACACTCCAATAATTGTGAAGTAAGCATTGATTAGCTGGTCTCAGTTATTTAATAGAAAGTTTGATTCTCTAGAAGTGCTTTACAGTTTTGTGTAATGTAAACATCTTGTAATATTTTTGAGATCTTGGTTTCCAACTGTAATCTATGAGCAAGAGCACTCTGGCCAATGAAACTCAGTGGGTAATTTTGGCAAGTAATACAAGTTGCTTACATTACAGAGTTGATATTGTGAGGATTAAATGAAGGGAGTTATCTACATAGACTATCTTCAGCTCTCAGGAAAAAGCCAGGCAATAACATTTAAAAAATAATGAAGAAAGAAATGATCAGGAACTGAATGAGTTCAGAACAAGAAAAGAGCCAACAATACAATAATTATAAAAAGTAATTTTTAAAAATTGAAAGAAAATCCTAAAATAATTAACAGCTGTTCATTAAGAACATGAGGAAGAAATCAAATGGCTTGTATCAGTTACAACTTTTGATAAAAATGTGGCAATCTTCTTAAAGGCTTCTGAAGAGTAGTCACCAAGGAGAAAGGTGACAAGCTTCCAGTCACAATGGCAATTAGAGTCGTTAAGAATTGGAATTATTAGATTTGATTGCTATTCTATGCAGAACAGACATTTTAATAGCACATGTGAGAAAGATTCTACCTTCAAATCTGAACAGGAGCAGGTTTAGCTTTCATAGGGAAGACATATATTTTACCATTTGTTGCCCTTATATCAGATGTATTCAGCTGGTTCTGACCAGTTCTGGAGAACTGGTAGCGGAAATTTTGAGTAGTTTGGAAAACTAGCAAATGCCACATCTGACTGGAGATATTACAGTATCCTTCCCCTGCCATGCCCACCAAGTCACGCCAACAGAACCGGTAGTAAAAAAAAAGTGAATCCCGCCACTGCCTAATATGTTACACCTTATTTGAAGACAGATTAAATCATTTTCTATGAAGAGCATAAAAGGTGTTAAAGAAATATCTAAGGACAGTCCAGGCAAGAGAAGCAACTGTGCTATGATAGGGATAGGAGAATTTGGTTCTGTCATTTTGGATATCTAAATCTGAAATCCTCTCCTTCAGTTCGACCAATGTTTTATCAAATCCCTCCCAAAGTAAGTAGTGCTGACAAGGTGAGATCAAGGTATGCCAAATCATCATTAATTTGTCTTCTTGGGGTGAAAGGTGGGAGAGAGTAAGGAAATTTCCCAATGGACTTGTTTCAGCAAAAATCTAAGTTGGCAAAGTCTTAAACAGGGAGCTGCCTCTAGGGAACTGCAGCCTAATTGCAGTCATGTAGAGAATAAAATGGCATCAACTTTGTGCTCATTTACTTAGGCTGCCTCTACTCGTACTGTCCAAAGATTATACAGATTTCCTGTACTGCGTGAGTCAAATGAGGTGGCACTTCCTAACAATTACCAAAATGAGATATTAAATTGGTCAGTGTGGAATATACCACTTCACTCTCCACAGGCATGGAGGGTGTCCTTTTTTAAAAAAAATGGTTTTCTTTTCAGTCTACGTAAGAGACTGCAGGCTATCTTGTTAGTGAACAAGGGCTGCTTAAAAACTGCAAACTCACACCATCATTTATGATGCTTATCTTTAGTGGAAAAAGGGCATGGCATATAACCTGAAAAAATCGGTTAGCTGCCCTTTTAGATTGCCCTTTCAGGAAAACAAAACCTCAAGCATTTAGGCCACAGCATGGTAACATTTCAGATTTCTAATAGGCTAGTACACTCAGGGGAAAATTCTATTTTTTTTCCCAGTTAATCAAAGTTGGGAAACAGCATTTGATGGAGGTCAAACTCTCTGTTATACTTTTGAATGAAGCCAGCAGGTCTCTAATTCTACAGTTTGGTATATTTAGCTTCTTACATCAAGAGAAAACATATACTGAATAGTTGTTTCATAGTTTTCCTAAACAAGGATTAAAAATGTGAAGCATACTCCACAAGGTAATGAAGTTCTGTGTGAAAAATAAGAACTGAGAAACTTCACTCAGTTGCAATATCTGAATTTCAGTGGATGCACTGCAATTTGTTGAAGAATGGATGGCTGGGGAATTCTGCGAGTTGACGTCCACAAGTCTTATAGTTGGACAACCCTGGTGTAGAGGAAGCTGAAGCCAGTGAATTCATCCCTGCTTATCATTCCTATCACAATCCCATCCCTTGTCTCCCATATCTTGGAGGATAAAGTTACTACCAGTCTATTTATAGGACAATTGGAAGAGTTTAGGAACCCAGGGATGGAGGAAAGATTATAAAAGTTGCATAGATGTCTGTCAGCATTGAGAAGTAAGTTTCAGAGACCTGAAGGGATACTTCTAAAACATTGACATTTAGCAATCACAACTGGGATAAGGAATTCAGTCATTAAGGGAAACCAGGATTGTGCTTATGATCCTGTGTCAGCTTTCCTTTGCTTACAGATCTGCAAAAGTCATAAATGTGAAGATTGATTGTAAAGTTACTTTTTCATCAGAGTCATAATTGCTAAATGTTGCTAAACTAAGCAGTTACTAAACAAGGACTACTTGTACGTTAAACAAATCTTTGGTTATATTTGTAATATATAAATAATGTTTATCAACATTCATTCAGGTTTTATTTTATTTATGTTAATATTAAATTAGTTTTTCTGCTTCATATGAAACAATTATTTTAGCCAATAAATATTTAAATTAGTCAGTCAACAAAATACAGAAATAAAAATACACAGTCATGCTGCTGTATGAATTTTATTAAAATATGGATTTTTTAAAAACAAGACATTAACAAAACAATTTATTCAAGAATCTCAGAGGACCATAATTGTTACTATGCAATTCTAAACATATCATTTCCCCATTAAACTAGTTTAAGAAGAAACATTCCCCTTGCCTACCAATATGCTATAGAATACAAGAAATAAAAATCAGATCAAGATCATTACACATTCAATCAGGTTCTGATCCTTCTTAGTTTTTGGCAGAAAACCTCACTTTTTTTTCTCTTCTATCAAGAGAAATAAAATATAGGACCCTCTGAGGCCAAAGTGTAGCATATTTTCATGAATGCAAATAACAATTTGTAAAGTATTTTGTCTTCCATTAAAAAAAAGCAATTATCAATCTTGTGTGGAATGAACAAAAACATTCCTTGGTAAGAGCAGGACTGACATCCTACAGATATATTTACCCTTTCCAGAATTGCGAAAACAATCAGATTAAGTATTTCCTCTTGGTAGAGGTTGTAGAAACTGATTGTGCATATATTTAGAGATAGGAAAGGTAGAAACCAGCAGCCTTCATATTCCAATGAAAGCATGAAATAGTTCCTGCAAACTAGTTTTGAATAAAATTGCCTTGGCCAATTCATTGCATTTAAAGTAGCTGTGGGATTGGGAAGATAACCTTGATTTTCACATTGCAGACTGATTCTTAGTCCCACATGATACATGTTCTAGATTCTTCTCTAATAGCAGCATTTGACAATAGTAACGATACAGCTGAATCCTGATTGAAATCACATTTCCTATCTCCCAGTATTATTTTGTATGGATGTATGGGTGTGTGTCTGAGAGAGAAAGAGGTGGGGGGAGGGAGGGAGGGAGACAGAAAGGAAAAAAGAGAGATGGATCTATGACAATTTGCAGAAGCCAACTCACCACAGCTAACTTGCCATGGCCAATTTGCTGTGGGACAACTCACCATAACCAACTTGCCCATGGAGCAACTTGCTACGGACAAGAGTTACACTAACTTCAAAGAAATTGTGAAATATAATAATTGAAGAAAGGCTGCAAAAGGAGGACAGAATGAAATGCGAATGACAAAAGTTAATTAATTAATTAATTAATTAATATCTGCATATGTGGGACTGATTGGGGTAGACTGCAAGGGTGACTCTGAAATATAACGTTATTATCATTTATCTATATCTTAAATCATTGTACATTATTACAATTTTATTTTGGTTTGTATTTTATTATTATTTCATCTTAAATCGTATTTTGTCTAGATTCCATTTTAAATTGTATTTTATCAAGTTCCATTTTAAATAGTATTTTATCAAACTTCATTTTGAATTGCTTTTATTAAATTTTAGTAACAAATTGTTGCTGGAACTTTGCACTTTGATATGGCCCAAGGGATAATCAATAAAAACTTATTATTATTTATGTTAAATAATTAAATTGAATTGTTACATTATCCCTTGGCCCATTGGCTTGTGAAGAGTTGGCCATGGTGAGTTGACCATGGTGAGTTGGCCACAGCAAGTTGGCTGTGGCAAGTTGTCCCATTCCAGAGGGGGGAGGAAAGAGAGGTGGGAGAAATGGGGGGAGGGAGAGTGAGTTAGTTTTCAGATATCTTGGTTTACACATAATTTAACTCTTATGAATTAGATACAGGTAGTACTCATCTTATGGCAATTCATTTAGTGACCATTTGAAGTTACAATGGCATTGAAAAAACTGACTTGCATTTATAACCATTGCTGCATCCCTATGGTGACATGATCATAAAATTACAATTTCTTCAGGTAATGCTTTTGAGCTTTATTATAGTATGAGCCGTGGTGGAGCAGTGATTAGAGTGCAGTACTGCAGGGTACTTCTGTTGACTGCTGCAGCTTGGCAGTTCAAATCTCATCAGGCTCAAGGTTGACTCAGCTTTCCATCCTTCCGAGGTGGATAAAATGAAGACCCAAATTGTTGGGAGCAATATGCTGACTTTGTAAACCCCTTACAGCGGGCTGTAAAGCATGATAAAGTGGTATGTAAGTCTAAGACAGAGGTTTCCAAACTTGGCAACTTTAAGACTTGTGGACTTCAACTCCCAGAATTTTCCAGCATAGTATGCTATGCTGGCTGGTCTAAGTGCTATTGCTATCATGGAACTGGAAGGGGCCATTCAGTCCAACTCCCTGCTCAATTCGTAAATCTAAATTAAATCATCCATGATAAATGAATATCTATCACCTCACTTGGATGCATGTAAAAAACAAAGCTCACCAGGACTCTGTGCAATTTGTTGCACGGTTTACTTGTCCTTACCATCAGGATTTTTTTTTTCTAGGGTTCAATCAGAAACTGTCTTCTGGTAACCTCCTTTGTTTATTCCATGACCTGGAAAAAGGAAGAACTTGCCTTCATTTTTTGTTTGTCTTGGAGGTAATTGAGCAGTGCTATTTTATTCTACCCTTGGTCTTTTCTTACCTGCACAGCTCTTTCCTAGAACTTAGTTTCTAGCACCCCGATCTTCTCTCTTACCTTTCTCTACATTTTGTTCAATTTCTCTCAAATTTTCTTAAAATTTGATACCTAATATTGAAAATAGCAAAAAGGATGGGCCTCTCCAATGCAAAGTTACATGGAAAGAGTACCGCCCTCTGATTTGAAAACTATTTTACTTAGCCTGAAATCATAATTATAATTTTGCAGCTATATCACAGTGCTGATTCATGCTTATTTGCAATCAACTAGCATTCCAAGTTGTTTTTCATAAGTATTATTAACAAGACAAATATTTTTGAGTTATCAGAGTATTTTTATTATTTGGAGTTTGCTGATGTTATTTTTCTTTTGCACATTTCTCTACTTCTCTGTACTTTCTCAACTCTCCATATTCCCCAATTTGAAAGGCCTTGTGGAAGGAATTTCCTTGTGATGTTAAATTAACAAAAGATATCAGGAAATATAATGGATTTATATAAATTGGAAGGCAGCAGGAATGCAATGGACTGTATCCCATTGTGAGGAACTGTAGTCTCTCAGCCAGAAAATATTGATAAATCTCCAAATCAGCAGATCCAGAATTAAGAAACCAGTCCTCTTGATACTGATGAAATGCAAGAAGTTTTTAATTGTATCAAAACCTAAAACAGGACTCAAAAGGTCAAAACGAAACTAAGTTATATGTTAGTTTTGCTTTATGTAACTAGGTTATATTCTGAGCTTTTATAAGGAAATTAGTACATCCAGTTTCCTGAACATCCTCATCTTAGAAAGAGGATGAGGTTAATGTATGCGCACAAATATATTAAGAACTAGAAGGAGATTATTATGAAAACTGAATCAAAGTTCTGTGAATTATATTTTTTCCTGTTTGATATCATGGCATCTTGTGTGACCAGTATGACAAAAATATGCTATGTGCAAATTAGAAGCCTCCCATTACATTTGAATAAATATCACAATGTTATTTTAAGTTGCTGAAACACCTGTCTTCTTTAGATTGTTTCTGCATATATTACGGCTGCCAAATCCTCTTCTGTACATCCACAGAATTGCCCCATTGACATTCAACATCCATCAATCATGCAATTTTCTCAAAGTTGCAAGAGTTAAAATAAGATTTAAAATGGAAATGTTAAGTCCTAAAATGGGGTGTTAAACATTGCATCTAAAGTGGTCAATCTAAAGTAAGCCCAATGCTTGATGTTTATCACTTTACTGCCACACACCTGTGACCTTTGGAGGCCATCAAAATTAAAAATAAAAAGCATTAAATAAGTGCCCATTCCTGCTATACGCCCATTTAAAAATCATTATTACCAACCTGTTCTAATTCTGCACAATTCTTCTACAAGTTTTGTAGCCTTTCTTTTAAGTCAGTTGAAGCATCTCTTCCAATAATAAATCTGTAATATACCAGCAACTTGGGGTGCAAAGATTCACTTTGATGAGACAATCTGGGGTGAAGGGTGTGTCATCTGACGCTTCATCAAAGTAATATATCTCTTCATAGCTCTGCACAATTCTACCAATGATTTTGCTGACAAGTTCAAGCACAAAAAGGAAGCAGCCTCTCTTCTGTTCTTTTTGTAAATTTTGCACTGCATGAGGAAATTGTCATTAGGCTTCATTTTGAAAGGGGAAAAATACATGTAGAATCATTTTTAAATTGTTTTTATAGTTTAATTATTCATTTGTTTCATAAATTAAAAATGCTTTATAAAATTCTGGATGCATACTTACACATGTGTACTGTGGAAGAGCACAAAATACCAAATCATACAGCTGGAAAAGACCTTGAAGTCTTCTAATCCATCTCCCTGTTCAAGGCATTGTGCCTGTCTATTTTTGAAAATCTCTAGCAATGGAGAATCCACAACTCCAGGAACCAAGCTAATCCAATGATTAGTTATCCTCAGTGAGAAAATTTCTTCTTACTTCTAAGTTGGTTTCTCAGTCTAGTCTATGAACCAATGATCCCTTCTTTGAAAAAACACCAACCCAGAAGATGTGCCCCCACGAGTTTCAGTAACATTGAAAAACATGTGTGTGCATGAGTGTGTGTGCACGTGCACACACATGGTGTTCTTTTGCTGGGTACTGGAACTCACATTGATCTCCCTAATAGTAACAAAAGAAAACTGATGGGAGTATGCAATATAGATAGTCCTTGACTTATGACCACAATTGAGCCCAATGTTTCTATTGCTAAGTGAGGCAGTTATTAAGTGAGCTTTGATCTATTTGTGACTTTTCTTAACACAATGAACGCTGTGATAAATGAACTGTTTATTAAGTGAATTGCTGTGGCTGTTAAATTAGTAACACGCTTGTTAAGTGAATCTGGCTTCTCCATTGACTCTGCTTGTCTGAAGGTCACAAAAGGGAATCACTATGACCCTCAGGTGTCATAAATCTGAATAAGTTGCCGAGCATTCAAATGTTGATCATGTGACTGTGGGGATGCTGCAATGGTTGTAAGTATGAAAAAATTATTTATTTATTTATTTATTTATTTATTATTATTATATTTATATACCGCCCTTCTCCCGGAGGACTCAGGGTGGTGCACAGTCAACCATAAAACTTTGTTACAATTTACAAAAGTTAAAAATAAATTAAATATTTTAAGCTGTCTAAAATTATACCCTCCCCCAATAAGTTATTAAAACCCAAATTTTAAAATCCCGATTAAAACGCAAATACTAAATTAAAAATCCCATTTCAGCCTAGGCCGGCCTGCTCGAAGAGCCAGGTTCTTAATGCACGTCTGAAAGCTCTCAGGTCCATATTATTGCGTATCTCCGGAGGCAGATCATTCCAGAGAGCGGGGGCCCCCCACAGAGAAGGCCCTACTCCTAGGGGCCACCAGATGACACATAGAAGCCGACGGCACCCGAAGAAGGCCCTCCCTATGGGAATGCACAGGTCGGTGGGAGATTACTGGCAGAACGCGGTCCTGCAGATAACCTGATCCAATGCCATGGATCGCTTTAAAGGTCAAAATCAGAACCTTAAAGCGAACCCAGAAGGCCACCGGCAACCAATGCAGCTCGCGCAGGAGAGGCGTCACATGGGAGTTTCTTGACGCCCCCATAACCATCCGCGCGGCCGCATTTTGCACCAGTTGAAGCCTCCAGGTGCTCCCCACAGGGAGCCCCATGTAGAGAGTGTTACAATAGTCCAGGCGGGAGGTGACGAGGGCATGAGTGACCGTGCATAAGGCGTCCCGATCCAGAAAGGGCCGCAACTGGCGAATCAGGCAAACCTGATAAAAAGCCCCCCTGGAGACGGCCATAATATGATCCTCTAAAGACAGACGTGCATCCAGGAGGATGCCCAAATTGTGAGCCCTCCCTATGGAGGTTAAGATCTCTCCCCCAATAGCCAGTGATGGAGTCAGCTGACTATATCGGGGTGCCAGAAACCACAGCCACTCAGTCTTGGAAGGGTTGAGCTGAAGCCTATTTCCGCCCACCCAATTCAGCACGGCCTCCAGGCACTGGGACATAGCCTCCACAGCATCGTTGGGGTGGTTTGGGGTGGAGATGTAAAACTGAGTATCATCACATAGAGATGACACTGCACCCCAAAACCACGGATGATCTCCCCCAGCGGCTTCACATAAATGTTGAATAAAAGAGAGGAGAGGACCGACCCCTGAGGCACCCCACAAATGAGGGGCCTAGGGGTGGACCTTTCCCCCCCGTCAACACAAATTGCGAGCAGTTAGAGAGGAAGGAGGAGAACCACTGTAAGACGGTTCCTCCAATTCCTAACCCGTCCAACCGCTGCAATAGGATACTATGGTCGATAGTATCAAAAGCCGCCGACAGATCTAACAGGACCAGGACAAAGGAATAACCCCTGTCACGGGCCCTCCAGAGATCATCGACCAATGCGACCAATGCTGTTTCGGTACTATGCCCGGGCCTGAAACCCAATTGGAAAGGATCAAGGTAAGTCGCTTCCTCCAGGTACTGAGGAAGCTGATGTGCCACCACACTCTCAACAACCTTCGCTAGAAAAGGAAGGTTGGAGACTGGACGATAGTTATTTAAAACAGCCAGGTCCAGGCAGGCTTCTTGAGGAGGGGCCGCACCACCGCCATTTTCAGGGCAGTAGGGAGCGACCCCTCTCTCAACGAAGCGTTGATAATCCCTGGAGCCAGCCTCGTGTCACCTCCCTGGCGGTCAAAACCAACCAGGAGGCACATGGGTCCAACAAACATGTGGTGGTATTCAGCCCCCCCAATAACCTGTCCACACCCTCAGCGGTCACAGGGTCAAACTCTTCCCAGATAATAGTCTCAAGACTTGCCCCGGACACCTCCCCCGGAACCACCCAATTCACATCCAGCCCGCCCCGAATCTGAGTGATTTTGTCATGCAGAAATCGGGAAAACTCCTCTGCCCTGCCCTGCAAGAGGTCATCCCGCGCTCTCGGCTCCAGCCGGGAGCGGGTCACTCTAAACAGAGCGGCAGGCTGATTTTCTTCCGACGCAATAAGGGCGGAGAAATGCGAACGCTTCGCCACCTCTATCGCCACAAGGTAGGTTCTAATATAGGGCCTCACCTGTGTTCGGTCGGACACGGTGCGGCTAGCCCTCCAAACACTCTCCAGACGTCTTTTCTGGCACTTCATCTCCCTCAGCTCCTCCGTAAACCACTGAGCTGGATGGGATCTGTGCCAGGTCAGAGGTCGCAAAGGCACAACTCGGTCCAGAGACTCGGCAGCCAGCCTATCCTAGGTGGCCACCAAGTCTCCAGACGAGTTATGAGCCAGAGTCTCGGGAAATGGCCCAAGCTCCCTCTGGAACCGCTCAGGGTCCTGAGCTCATAAGTCCCTTTTTCCAGTGCCACTGTAACTGAACAATCACTAAATGAATGGGTGTAAGTTGAGGACTATCTTTAATAGGATTACTCTGCTGCTTCCAATGCAAACTATGCTCAAAATGCAAGAAAAATGCTTAAAATGCAAGTTAGCTCAGGACTCTGTCATGTTGTACCTGTTTCAATTTTTAGGGCATGTAACAGCATGTTTTAGCATAAGAATTATGGAAATCATAGCGCAGCCAAAACCTATCTCAGTATTTCTATATATTAGAATAGAGCAGGTTATATCCCAGCATTAACAATGAAAATAGAATTAATCTGGGAATTAAGTTAATCCATATGTTAAAAAGGCTGCAACTGGCAAACAATTGAAGACATTGAAGCATAGCGAGTTTGTTAAGCCCTGAAGGCTATGAAAGTATTAGAGATCCAATCTAAAAGAGAGAAATGCTAACCCAACTGAGAAAAATATATTAAGATTTGGGATTGTGAAGAAATATGTATAACTGCAGTAACAAAACATTTGCTTTTAGTCATTTTTATGAAAAAGGTCTTATTTGAAATACTGAATGAATCCTGACTCTTCCATCTTTTCTTCCTTTAATTAATAAAGATACACAAATACAAAGTAAATTGGATACTGAAAAGCCTTTATGTGAGAAACTTTGTTTCTATAAGTACTGTCTTTAAGACTCTATGAATGAAATGCTTGGTACCATACTTTCTTTGTAGGTTGTTTTTGATGTAGTATAATCATATTTACCAAAGTCTGAAAATAAAGAAAAAATGACTTTTTAAAAAATTCTATAATAAAAGTTTATTGTTGCACTCACTTTTTAAAAAATTCTATAATAAAAGTTTATTGTTGCACTCACAACATGGATCCTAAGCTAAGACAGTTACAAAAAGAAAGAGTCCCTATCTTCTTTCTCCACCTTTATGTCCACGAAAACACTAATGTGGAAGAAATCATACCAATGAAGCATGGAAAAGGTAAATTATCAGAGAAGAGGAAAACTTGATCAAAATTCATAGCACTTTTTAAAGGTTCCTTCAGGGAAGATAGGTACTGGAAGGAGGAAGAAATTGGGTTAATGTTCTTTCTTTTACTTATTTTATGTTGCCTTTCTATGCTACTTCTATGAAAATAAGTCCTAGTAAATATTTAGGTAAGTAACCATATACCAGAATGAATTATAAGTTGACACAGCCTGGGGCTCAAGCTATGTGTGCACATTAACTTGAACTTGCCTGGTTTAATTTATAGACTAACATAATTGACTAGAGAATACTATACTAGGATATATGATACATAATGAAATATTCATAAATTTACAAACATCATATGACTAAAATACCAGCATTTCAATAGATGTCAAAAGATCTTTGTAGGTGCTGGGAAGTTCCAGAAAACATGACCTAGAAACACTTTCATAGCTATGGTGAGTGGCAGAACTAAAAAGGCTATTTATGACAGTCATATATATAAATGTTCATTAATCATGGTAGTTGCTAAATGAGAAGTGGCTGTAACTGAGGTCCAAGCTAGGAATGTATTATTAATAAACATGTCTTATAACATTAATATGCATAAAGATATTTTAAAAAAAGATATGCAGAAATTAATGGAAAATACAGATTGTTTTAAGTTCTTCTGCCTGAGATTTAATTTCTATGTGTAGGAATATCCACATTTGCAATATTATTATGTTCACCCAATGTTAAGAGTCCAGGAAACTCTTAATGTTGTAATCTGCCAACTGTTTATTAACCTCAGTCATAATTATAGTTATAAATTCTAACCCTTGAACATATATGTTATAACTAAGTATTATTTAGAGAGATATTGAACTTCCATATGAAAGACTTTATGATAGTATATATTATTAAAGGAAATCTGATATCTCCAACTCGCCTGGAGACCTGGTGGCCACCTGGGATGGGTCGGCCGCCAGGGCTCTAGATCGAGTTGTGCCCCTGCGACCTCTGACCCGGCACAGATCCCATTTGGCTCCGTGGTATACGGAGAAGCTACGGGAGATGAAGTGCCGGAAAAGACGTCTAGAGGGCATTTGGAGGGCGAGCCGTTCTGAGTCTGACCGAACACAGGTGAGATCTCATATTAAGACTTACCTTGTGGTGATAGGGGCGGCGAAATCTTTGTATTTCTCCGCCCTTATTGCGTCAGCAGAAAATCGGCCTGCCGCCCTGTTTAGAGTGACCCGCTCTCTACTTGAACCGAGAGCGCGGGATGACCTCTTGCAGGGTAGGGCAGAGGAGTTTTCCCGATTTCTGCATGATAAAATCGCTCAGATTTGGGAGGGGCTCGACTCCAATTGGATGGTCCCGGGGGAGGTGTCCGGGGCAGGTCTTGTGAGTGTTATCTGGGGGGAGTTCAATCCTGTGACCGCCGAGGGTGTGGACAGGCTGCTGGGGGGGCTGAATGCCACCACCTGTTTATTGGACCCGTGCCCTTCCTGGCTGGTTTCGGCCGCCAGGGAGACGACACGAGGCTGGCTCCAGGGGATTGTCAACGCTTCTTTGAGGGAGGGGGTGCTCCCTGCCGCCCTGAAGGCGGCAGTGGTGCGCCCCCTCCTCAAGAAGGCTTCCCTGGACCCAGCTATTTTAAACAACTATCGTCCGGTCTCCAACCTTCCCTTCGTGGTGAAGGTTGTTGAGAGTGTGGTGGAGCGTCAGCTCCCCCAGTACCTGGAGGAAGCTACTTACCTCGATCCGTCCCAATCGGGCTTCAGGCCTGGACATAGCACTGAGACGGCATTGGTCGCGTTGGTCGATGATCTCTGGAGGGCCCGTGACAGAGGGTTCTCCTCTGTCCTGGTCCTATTAGACCTCTTGGCGGCTTTCGATACTATCGACCATAGTATCTTGTTACGACGGTTGGGGGGGTTGGGGATTGGTGGAACCGTCCTTCGATGGTTCTCCTCCTTCCTCTCCGACCGTTCGCAATTTGTGTTGGCGGGGGGAGAGAGGCCCCTGCTTTGTGGGGTGCCCCAGGGGTCGGTCCTCTCTCCCCTCTTGTTCAACATTTATATGAAGCCGCTGGGTGAGATCATCCGTGGTCTTGGAGTGAGGTGTCATCTATATGCGGATGACACCCAGTTGTACATCTCTACTCCAGACCACCCCAACGATGCTGTGGGGGCTATGTCCAAGTGCTTGGAGGCCGTGCGGGATTGGATAGGCGGGAACAGGCTTCGGCTCAACCCATCCAAGACCGAAGGGCTGTGGTTTCCGGCGCCCCGATATAGCCAGCTGACACCTTCGCTGGTTATCGGGGGGGAAATTTTGCCCCCCGCAGAGAGGGCTCGCAACCTGGGTGTCCTCCTGGATGTACGGCTGTCACTTGAACATCACATCGCGGCCGTCTCCAGGGGGGCGTTTCATCAGATCCGTCGGATCTACCGGTTGCGGCCCTTCCTGGATCGGGACGCCTTGCCCACGGTCACTCAGGCCCTTGTCACCTCTCGCCTGGACTATTGTAATGCCCTCTACATGGGGCTCCCCGCGGGGAGCATCCGGAGACTCCAGCTGGTGCAAAATGCAGCCGCGGAGGTGATTATGGGGGCATCGCGTAGCGCCCATGTGACGCCTGTCCTGCGCGAGCTGCATTGGCTGCCGGTGGCTCTCCGGGTTTGCTTTAAGGTTCTAGTTTTGACCTTTAGGGCGACCCATGGCATGGGACCAGGTTACCTCCAGGACCGTATTCTGCCAGTGATCTCCAACAGGCCAGTGCGTTCCCACAGAGAGGGTTTGCTCCGGGTGCCGTCGGCCGCTATGTGTCGTCTGGCGGTGCCGAGGGGTAGGGCCTTCTCTGTGGGTGCCCCCGCCCTCTGGAATACTCTGCCACCGGAGCTCCGTACCGGCATTGACCTGAGGGCCTTCAGGCGTGCGTTGAAGACCTGGCTCTTTGAGCAGGCCGGCCTGGGCTGAGATAATGGTCTCCATAGCATTTAATTTTAAATTGGGGTTTTAAAAGGGGTGGGGGTGGGGTCTTTTTAGTCTCATTTATCAGCCGATTAATTTAATACTTTTTTAATTTTTGTATATTTGTGGGTTTTAGATGAGCTGTACACCGCCCTGAGTCCCTCAGGAGAAGGGCGGTATATAAATTTAAATAATAAATAAATAAATAAATAATAATAAATAATAAGATAAGTCTGTCTTTAAAAACTACTTTAACTGAACTTTTGTAACCAATAGACACCTAAAAGAGAAATCTGTTTATTCTGTTGTAGTGTATTTGATTAATATTAATTTATCATCTGACTATTTGCAGGGTCCCAATTATATGGCAGCACATCGTTGAGTCCAGATGGGAAATCTCAGAATTGTAGCCTAAACTAAGCAGACAATATCCCAGAGGAAAGCAATGGTATTATTGAAAATATTATTTTCAAAAAAACCTTATGTGTACTCTCCCATAAAGTTATCAGGAATGGAACTTGACTTGTTATGTACCATGACAGGTAGAAAAAATGTTCACATTTTGAGCTGGATATCCCTTGCGTTGTGTTAGATGTGATATTTTGAGATGTGTAGTTAGAGTGATGTCAAGTTTTAGAAGTCAGAGCTTTCTTTGCCACAGGGCATCCTTTGTGTCCAACCCACCTCCCTCAGGTAGACTGAAAAATGTTTTCCTGCCAGTTTTGAAGTAAGATTCAATTGCCAATTTGCCAGTTTATCTGAAACAATTTTGTTCACATTTTATTTGTTTCAGTGATGCTTGTCATGTATGAAACATTTTTCTTATGTCTGTTCCCTGTTTGAATGTTAAGTCTGAAAGAATTTATGTAAATGTTTCCCTCTAGTACACTCATGGTTTGATTCAACATTGAAACTGTGCCGAAAAAACAAGTTTTATGTTTACTGCTAAAAATTAATGGAGAAATAAAGAATCTCTCAAGAACCATCACAATCGCCATGAACAAAAATGTTCCATACTTACAAATATCTGTCAGGAGGATATGGGGAGAAAATCAATGTGACATTTCTGAAATAATATATTTATTAGTATATTGAAAAATATAATAGGCTTACTAAGCAACTTGTGACAAATAGTTGGACTTATTGTTATTGATACAATA
Organism: Bungarus multicinctus; assembly: GCA_023653725.1. Lineage (NCBI taxonomy): Eukaryota > Metazoa > Chordata > Lepidosauria > Squamata > Elapidae > Bungarus > Bungarus multicinctus. Next base: position 62,173,013 of record CM042844.1, read on the forward strand.
TACTTTATTATACAAAGGTTAACTATGTCTTTACTTTACTTTACATCATTATCTCCAATGGAAATTGAAGTTGTGATATCTAATAAGAATGGGCAAGGCTCTGATTATATTCTCCAGAATTCCTTAAATCAAACTGAGAATAGTAGTTATCAATTCTGGCTTTTTTCCTTACCTGCATTAAGCAAACAACCAAAGAGATTAGTGATTAGCCTTTATTGAATTTATGTTTTCAAAAAGATAATAAAGTAGATCCTAATTATTGTCTACCAGGTGCATAACCACTATGTGAGTAGTTTGCATTTTTTTAAAAAACTGGACTGGAAATTACAGGGATAAATTGAAATGATCAATGAACAGCAGGCAGGATTCCAAGAGAAAATACCCACTATAAATCACTATACAATCTTCCAACAATTAACCAGGAATTATACTAGTATTCCAGAAGCAACTTTTGCATGGCATTTACTGATTTTAAAACACTTTCTATTCCTTTTCAAGGCCTACATTCTGAGAGAAATCAAGAGGCTTATTGGCCTTTGACTGATTGAACTAATAAAAAGATCAATCACAACCATTGTCTCAGAACAAGATATCTGCCCCCTGCCAACATTGAGATGTATGAAACAAGGTGTATTGCTACTGATTTATCTCTGTTTCAACTTAGTTGAGCAATGCTGCTTGGATCTCCATTTGTTCAAGATATAAATCAATGTCTAGTTGCTAACATAAATAGTACGTGCTACAAGTTTTATAAAATAAGTGCTACCGGTTTTACAAAATGGACAAAATTGGAATCTTGATCTTTGAAAAATAGCATCCTTGCACATCCAGCTACTCTGCAAATCTTTGAGGATAGAGTATTATAGAGTTCAGAGAGGTTATAGGGGAATATTCATTATGAAGCTTAGAAGAACATTCAGATCTTCAAATTCTTATCAGAGCTTAATGTTTAACAAAGGTCTGCAGATGTCCCATTGGCATTGTGTGCGTATGAATGCTCTTCACAGGACATTTAAAGCATTCAACCCTCATTCTTGAAGAAAACTCAAGTTGCAAATTGGCATAAAATTTTAAGGGATATGAAATATTGATTTGAATTTTCTTCTTAGTTAGATATGCTTAGCTCTCTGTTTGATAGCTGAAGAAAATTATTTATTTTTCCTTCAAAAAAACATTTTCTCAAAGCATAGAAGCCACATATATGTGTACTTCTAGTCAAAGAAGTTGGTAGTGCAAAAAAAAAAAGTCAAATAGGGTTGGTATTATGTGTGGAGTTTTATTCATAATTGTTCAAAGTATGAACAAAATAAAATAGCTTCTGATTTGAAAGTTCAAAAGAGTAATGTTGCACAAAGAGAAATCATGAAATAGTAACCAGAACTCATATTGAAGGTTTCTTTAAATTTAACATATCTTTTATAAAAAGATCTCAGAAGCACAGTTTTATTTATTTATTCATAATTATGTAGCTGGTCATGTTACAGTCAAGTGACTCTAAACAGCATACAACATGTATAAATTAATATTAATGTTAGTATTTAAAACTTTAAAATGATAAAAAACTACAAAAAGCAGAATAAAAAGTAATTAGGTGAAGAGATGGTGTTAATTATGCAGGGGCCAATTCAATAATAAATACCATACCTTTTTTAAAAAGCAAAATCTTAAAATTATAATCCTATGCAAATTGATCTAGAACAGGGATGTCAAAGATGACACAGCATCGTCACATGAAGTATTGCAATTTTTCCCCCTTTGCTAAACTGGGAATGGGCGTGGCCAGTGTGTGACACATCCGGGCCATGAACTGCAAATTTGACACCCCTGATCTAAAACCAGATATCTTTACACCCTATGTATTATATAATTTTTAAAAAAATTACAGTTGACATATAAAACTAATACAATCTATTAAAAGAAAAAGAAAAAATGGAAAATGCAGAAGAAAAGTGAGATACTGAAGTAGTTGCATTGTTATTAACTCTTAGCTTCATAGCTTCTTAGCTTTATGTTTGTTCTCTTAAATTTATGTTTACTTTTAATATTTTTAATAATTATTTTTTATATATTAATAGTTTTTAGTCTTGCTATGCATTGTATAACAAAAGTCACTTGTTTTTGAGATGGGCAGGAGTATGAATTTGACCAGTAAGTAAATGGAAACCAGTATAAGCAATTTAACAACTTATCACCTCTTAAATACAAAAAAAAAAAAAAATTCTCATACCATATCTCATCTCTTATCTATACACAGATCCCTAAAAATTCATTATTCAGTTCTGGTCATCAAAAATCTATTAAGATTACCAAAAAGAGCAAGATAATTTACTTAATTAAGTAAATCTACTTTATATTCTTTTCTTTTAAACAATCTTAATGTTTAACCCCTTTAAATACCATCCTAGAGCTTGTCTTATTTTCATTTTTCTTCGTCATTCTCATAAAATTATTCAGTACTTTAACAGATCTTTTTTAAATCAAATATAAGGAAGTTATCCAACTCACTCTTTTATTTTGCTACTTGTATTTTCCTTTTAATTATTAAGTTATGAACCAGTTTCATTTGCTTCATTTTATGTTAGTAAGTCAAATTTAAGTGTGTTCTCCTTTAATTGTAAACTTTAGTTATTTTGGTTCCCTCTAGTAATCAAACATTCAAATTCCCATCCCATTATATTCTCTTCTTAGAATTCAAACAGCATTTTCCCATGGAAATCCATCTCGACTTTTAGTGTATTTATAAATTTCCAAAATCAATGTTGTAGTCATCCTCTTGCTGTTTAAACCAATAAGGGTTTTTAAAAAATGTTCTTAAACTTTAACTGTGCGCTTGTTGTAAATCCCTTGGCTTCTGCACACTCAACCCACAAGCTGATTGTAAAAACCTCAATTTCTGTAGTTTACTTTAAAGCAAGGGTGCGATTCTTATAGGTTTCAACCAATATTAAAGTTACATATGACTCACCGAACCGTTATTTCAACTGACAGGCTGGCCCCACCTACCCCACCCCACCCCTCCCAGGAGCCTCCACATGGCCTATTTTTAATGGAGATAAGTGCAGAATCTATGTGGAGGCTCTGGAGTAGGAAAACGGGCCTTCCAGAAGTCTGGAAATGGGCCTGTTTCCAGCTTCCAGAGAGACTCCAGAGCCCAGGGGAGGCCATTTTCGTCCTTCCAGAAGCCCAGGGGAGGCCTCCAGACCCTTGGGAAGACAAAAAATGGCCCTCCTGGAAAAACTGGAAGTCACGAAACGGACCAGGGGAGTCTGTTTTCTCCCTCCCAGAGGCCTGGGGGAGGCCTCTTGACCCTTGGGAAGGTGAAAAATGACCTTCCTGGAAAAACCAGAAGTCACAAATGGGCCTGTTTCCGGCTTCAAGTGGGCCTCCAGAGCTCAGGAGAGGCTGTTTTCATTCCTCCCAGAAACCTGGGGGAAGCCTCCAGACCCTTAGGAGGGCAAAAATGGCTTCTTGGGCTCTGGAGGCCAGAAGCAGGAAGTTCTGGAACGCCATGCCCACCATGGCCATGCCCACCTAACAACTGGGCAGCAAACCAGTTGCTGGGATTTTTTAATCCAACCTCTGCTTAAAAGCAGACGTCTGGAGTACAAGTGGCACAATTCTACGATCTCTCCTTTATCTCCTTGATCAGCAGAAATCAGTCTGGCTGCCCATTTAACTACAATGATGTCCTTGTTACTTCAGAAATGTCTACTTTGCTTCGCTCACTGGAAATCCACTTCTAGACTGTCCCGGGCTGATATAATTTCAGTCAGAGCTGTTGGAAGATGGATTCCTTCAGTAACATCCTACTCAGTGGCCCTAAAATTGAAACTCAGATACAGTTGGATGACCATGAATGTGAGGTGTATGCTTGATTGCCCTTTCATTAGACAAGAATGGTATCTTTTAGTTAGCACTGCTAACAATTCTATGGAAATGTCTAGTTTTTATAGCAATTTGTGATAACTATATAAAAAGAACAGAAAATAGAGAATGCATTATTGTTTACAGAGTGGAAAAATCTTTGAACTAGGCGGAACTGTGATGATAAAATCCTTAAAATCAATATCAAATAATATGGGAAAGTAATTCTTTAATTAAAGTTCAAAAATTTGCATGTTTCCTTAATGTTTTCTTTTAAAATTAAACATTCCAAGAAGGGTGAGACTTGATTAATATTAGAATGAGAAGTCACCATAGAATAATAGGGCTGGAACTGAATAATAGGGCTGAATCCAAAAAGAAGACAATTATATGATACCTGCACATCAACACCAAGAAAACAGCGTAGCCATGGCTATGAAGTAGCCAGAAGTTGAACTTGGCTTGGAGACACTGCATCTGAACATAAGTAAAAGAAATAGCAGATTGCTTAACTTTCTGAACTCTAATCATGTTTCTATTCCAATTCTCCACTTGCTCTGTTACTTATAAAACAGAGGTCACTTCCCCAAACTTCTTGGACATGGTAAAACAACTGAGCGTAGATTGATTAACCAATTAGGGAAAACTGTATTGATTAATCAATTAGTTAAATTGGTATCTGGCTGCGAATAGAAGTGTGAGATGGAAAGGCTGCATTCCATTTCAAAAATATTGCACAAGAACTGTTATAAAAAGCCCTTATAATGTATAAACTGATCTTAAAATTGCAATTGTAAAGTGCTATTGAATTCAGATCAACCTGTAAGTATGCACGATTGAGGTGCTACATATGATGTACAATATGCATGTAATAAATGGTTGGTGACAGTGGACTATTTTTCTAAGTAAATTTGCTTTTTCTTTGATTATTAGCTAGATTATCCTGATTCTCTGCATTGATCAGTCTCAGTGGGTACTTATGAGACTGTACATTTAAAAGAGCACTCTTAGCTCTTAATCATGTTGTCTAAGAAAGAAACTGAAAAGATGTCATACTTCAAGATCAGTTTTCCTCCCTTGAGGAAAATGGCATACCCATATCCTTAGCTAGGCTGGAAACACTAGCAAAAGAGACAGAAGCCACCAAGTCTAGGTCCAAAGACAAACTCAGAGAGTGGGCAGACTTCAAATTCCCTTTTATCCTCCAAACTCCTTGTTTTGTTGATTCACAAGACTTGCAGCTACTCTTTCCTTATTGATTGGATGGGATTTGGGGGAGGAGTTTCCTATGTGCTCAGGCCCAACTTTTTAAATCTGGTTTAGGTGACATTTTTCCTTTGTTTACTTAACAACTTAGTTGCTTCTTATCAATCTCCCAAAGGGATCTTTCAGACAAGATCCTTGGCTGTTGTCATCCTGCTTACATGCTTGCTTCATCTTAGGTATGGCAGCTTCAGCCTAGTCTTATAAAGGAAGCATCCCAAGTTCCATTCTCTGCACTTCCAAATTTGAGAACCTATGCTAAGCCAATAGCAAAACTTATTGTCGTCCCTGACCCAACAAATTTTGACACAGACAGGAAGCTAAATCCACCTATGCATCAAAAGCTGGAAGACACATGTAGAAGTGCTTGCCCGTACTTACAAACAGCTGAAGCAAGCGGAGCTAATTCAGACTAATTTGCAGAAGCAAACCAAGCCTAACCAGGATCATAGTAGTGGGTTAAAAAGATCTTCTCATAGTTAGCAAGTAATGTAAGAAGGACAAAAAAACCCACTAAACAATGTTGTTCCATGGAGGTTAGCCTAGAATTCAAATTCAACTGAATCCTTATTACAAATAAATACCTGATGTTGAATCTGGCTTGTATTTTAAGTTTATTTACTCATGTGGATACTATGCTTCTAGTGACCTTGTTTTTGTGTTCTGAACTTGGACTGGTGATAAAACAACAAGATGTGGTTGATAGATTTATTGCAACACTATCCCACGTAATAAGTTACTGTTCATGAAGCTAGGAAAAGAAAGTCCCTAGCTAGTTGCTGCTTGTAGTTTTAATAATGTTTCCTAGAAAGACACTTTAAAAATGATAATGCAATTAAAAGAATTAAAAGATAATTCATACTGCTGCATATTCTGAGAATTTCTCACTATGAAGAAGTACTTATGTTTAAAGTTATGATTCACAAACATTCTAGGAGAACTTTAAGATATGTAGACTTCAACTCCCAAAATTCCCCAACTTGCAATAATAATGTATGCTTTCAGAAAAGAAGTACCCAACTGAAAAATTTGTATTATCAACATTACATCGAAGTAATAAATTTAAATCACATTGCATAGTTTCTTCTGTATTACCTTTGATGGTAGATCTCTATTTGCACAATTAGGTAATTACTGAAAGCAATCGGTATTATGCTCTCTGGAATGTTTATGATATACACCAAATTCAGGCTTCCAGATTCAATCCTGTTTTTATTTCTAAACTAAAGCCTTGGTACAGGTAAGTTGACATTTTACTTAGCATCTTTCCCCACATCCATAACTGTAGGACAAACATACTTGATAACTTTTTGCTCCATATCCTTTCAATATGGTCTTCATCTTGTCTCACACAATAAGTAAAAAGAATTAAATCTCCTTTAGCTATTTTGATTTTAAGATTATTTTTACCTTGAGTAAGCTATAAATGCTGATACCTTCAGAGTATATAACATCTGAAACCCTTTGATGATTGTCCTGTCAGCCTAATGGATTACTTTAGGTGAACTAGAACCCTCCCTTGCTTCCAATGAACTCTTGGGTGCTGCCATTTCTTTTCTACTCAGGAATTCAGGCTAATGAATGCCAGTACCACACTACTGGAAACTCCCAGGAGCCTGACAGAAAACTGATCAGCAGCAAGCATGAATTATTTTAAAATCTGCCTTTTGCAAAGCCAAATTTCACCCTTTAAGACACAGGTGACCCAGTCACTGATAATTGCTTTGGCATTTTGTTGAGAGAGCATGAAACATTTGCGAAGTAGGCTTGTACTTGGCTGTTTTAAAAAAGTCATTAAAACTGCATTCCTTTACTGCTTCTCAACTAAATGACATGGTTATTTCTTTGGTCATGGTTATGGTTATCAGATTTGGGGTGCAAAAGTCTGGATGATACTACAAGGCAGCAAAAAAATGCAGAAAAGGCTTACTCTTTGCTACCAAACAGATCATATGGACTGAAGAATCTGTATGGAGCAGAATTAGTTGACCTTGTTTGCTCTAGGCTGGCAATGAGGAGGCTATGCATATATCTTGAAAAGCAAGGCTGAGCCTTACTAAGTAAAGCAAATAACCTCTAATCTGTCTCCCATAACAAAGCAGCAAGAGGCCAAGCTGGATATTGACAGCCAGAGGCTGAGGTCTTGAATTTGCTAGAGGGTCCACTCAGAACTGACTATGTTTACCAATCAAAAGGCTCTGGAATATTTAGCCGGTCACCCAGCAGTTTAGATGAAGTCATTCTGAATGAGAACTGAATGAAAGCTTTTTTTTTTGCCTTCACTGGGAGATGGACTATTTAATATTTGCAAATTCTTAATTAGATTGGCTAGGGATGGTGTGAAAGTGCCTTAGATTTCTCTCTCACACATTCATAGTCTGTCACACACACAATCTTTCCTTTTTCCCTTGAGCGATTTGCTAATGCATCTCAGCTGGTTGCTTACAATGTAATTAACATCCACATTTGTTTTGTAGTCTACTAAAAGCTTTGAGAAATAATAACACTTCAGCTAAGAGGGAAGAAAAATCTGCCTGAGAAAAAGGAGGAAACCAGAATCCAGTTTCACCCACTGTGGTCAGATGAGAGTTTTCTAGGTACAAAATAAAAAGATAAGCAGGAGGGGAAATGAGGCAAAGAAACATAACCTCAAGCTTCTCCTTACTAATTAAATCAAGTAAGAACTTTTTATTTGGTTATGTTTAGTTTTTCTATTCAGAAACTGTTAAAACATGTTTCACATTCAGCATGAATACAAGGCCATCAGAATGAGCAACAAGGTTTTTGAAGGTATTGCACAATTTGGGAAAAGAAATAGAGTAGAGAACAAAAGAAAAGAAGGTTAGAGCGACATCCCAAATCTTCTGTGCTCTTTTCCCTCCATTGTTGAGAGATGTGGAAAAATACAGAGGCAGAGAAGGGCTGGTTGACTGCAACCAGGAAATCAGCTTCCATATCTGAAATACTGATGGAAGAGCTGAAATCTATCAGAAAAAGTACTGGAACATGCGTTCTGAAAGAATTCCAGTTCTTATGGCTTCCTTAGGTACAGCTGAAAGAGCCATAAGTGTGCATGTGATCTAATTGCTACATATCCATAATATGATACATAGCAGTTCTCCCCATCTTTAAAAACTATTAAAGTGCAATTCACAGAATCTCTATGAAATACACTCAGACATAGTGTACAGCTACTGCCATGATTGAAGGATCTTTCTCCATTAGCTATAGTAGGATTGGTGAAGGCAAACGAAGTAGAGAAATCTAATAGTTGCTTTTCTTAATTTGTCCCAGATTAAAACTCCAGAGTTTAGAAGTTGAAAAAACATCCTTTTAAAATTTGTTGGTGTTGACTAGTTCTGATAGCAATAGCAATAAGCACTTAGACTTATATATGGCTTCAAGTGCTTTACAGTACTTTCTAAGCGGTTTACAGAGTCAGCATATTGTTCCCAACAATCTGGGTCCTCATTTTATTGACCTCAGAAGGATGGAAGACTGAGTCAACCTTGAGTCGGAGTGAGTTGAACTACCAAATTGCTGGCAGTCAGAGTCAGCAGTAGCTTGCAGTACTGCATTCTAACTACTGCACCATCATGACTCTGATGAATTGGTTACATCAAAAGGTGTATTTTAGGGTGAAAAGGTCCATGAATTTGAGACACGATTGATATAAGAAAGGAATATTTGTGCTAAAATGTTAGCTAGGGCAGCCCTAATCTCAGAGGCACCATAATGTTAACTATCTAACTTATTAAAAATGGATAGAAATGGGATCATTATAGTATTTATTTTGCCTCATTGCATTTTTACTCTTCAAAATGGCTATAAAAATAGCCATTTTGCAACTACAATAGCAATATTAATTATATATGGCAAATCTCTATTCACCATTGTCCTTATGGTTTCAGAATCATGGATAACCCTACTTATAGTAACTTTTACTATAGTGGGGCAATAGTCTTGAATGGCATAGGTCAGGGCTGTCAAACCTAAGGTCCATGGGCCGGATGGGTGAACATGAGTTTGACACCCCTGGCATAGGCTGAAGGAGGAGGCAGAAGGAAGGCATTAGAGAGTATATTATGTGATAGATAGCAGGGCTATTCATGCTTTTTCAAGTCTCAGAAGCTGTTTGTAACCCCACACCAACTTCCTAGACCCCCTGATCAAGAAGTTGGGGCTTCTGAATGTTAGCTAACAAATCAAGAGACTAAGGGTAAAAATGTTGAATACATTTAGCCATTTGCTCCAGTTTCACCTTTCAGGTGACATCCACAGCAATGTTTCTAAATGACTAAGTGGGAAAGGAGAGGAAATGGGGGGGGGACTCTTGCAGATAAGGTTTTTTCCCCCTAGACTACAGAAAAAAATTCAAGATATCACAGAATTCCATGAAAACCTCAACATCTTAAGCTAACCACCTTCCTTCAGATTTGATGGAAGATACTTTCCCTCCAACACCTCTGCATATGAAATTGTGAGATGTAATCTTGTCCATCATCTCAAGAAGCAAGACATGCAATTACTATATCTCAATCTGTAAACTGAAGTCCTAACCAGGTGTTCACTTGCTTTTGTGAGGATAAATATCATGTGAAGGAAAAAGAGACATGTTTCTTACGGTGAGCAGAAAGATGTGCAAGAGGAGTAGATGGTCTTATCCCTATTCAGCAGCTGCATGTTAAAAATCTCTTCTATGACTAAGAACATACTACAATTACATAGAGGCTTCTAACCAGCAGAACGTGAGCAGTAATTCTTTTCTCTATATGGCAAAACTATTGCCCCAAAAATATTTAGACTGAAGATTATGCAACATTCTTGCTTTTCTAAACAGCTTTGGTGTCTACATTTCTGCTAAATGTATGCCTAGTTTTTCAAATACAAAATTCTGCAACAAGCCATGGTTTAGGGAAGGAGAAGAGAACTCTGTTCCCTTCATCAATTCAGTGCTGAGTATTGTTGCTGCACTTAATACTGGGAAGGAAAAGCAGAAAAGATCAACAGATATCAGTTGGTCATCTCTGATGTTTCTCCTCTGATGTCATGAAGAACACCAATTACTATAACTGGTAGAATGTCTCATTGAAAACTATGTAACTAACCACCATGTGCTTCTAGAACTAGGTGCCTAATTCTGATATAAATTCTGATATTTGCTATTATTTAGTGTTAGAGTTTTACACACAAAACTAGTATCCCTAAGAGAGTATTTTGTGTTAATGCATTATATTTTAAAGACCAAAATCATGACAAGTGTTTTGAAATTGCTTCTAAATAGTTAAATTGAGGTAGTATAGATTTTTTATATCCAACTCATAACACATGGATACTGATCTTATTTATTTCAAATAGATAATCAAGCTACTGCTGTTGATAAAGTCATCGGTCATTTCGTCTCCATTTGGCAGATCCTTCAGAAAATGCCTTGACATGCTTTGTTCTTCAATTATGATGGCGCTTGAAAGGTTGATTTGAAATTGATTTTCATCTATACACTTTTGTTTCCTTCTCTATATGCAAGTTTTGTTAGTACCAAATATGCCAAATTCTTATCTTTGGTTTAGTAACATTATGGCATTTGAAAATATACAGAGATCCTACACTTATTGTTTGGTTAAGTTATTTAAAAATATTTAGAAGTCTACTTGACCAAATGAAAAGAAAATTGTAGTGTTCTTTATTAGATTTGACTAAAATCTATTTGTCATTTTGACCTCTAACTTAAATATCAGAGAAAGGTAACTATAAATCCCAGTATTCAGAAATCTTAAAAAAAAAAAAAAGAAATCTTGACAAATAAAGAACAGTAACTTTTTTCCTTGGCTGCAGTTATACCAATCAACAAAGAATTAAAATAGCTGAGATAAATTCTGGATGCATTTGAAAGTGAAATCAGTATTGTGAAGGTATATTTGCCTGGCTTTGTGGAATAAATACGTAAATAAATCTGAGTGATTGCTGCAGAGGAAAAACTGTCAAGCCACACCTTCACCTTTAAGAATTCGTGAAAGTAAACACTACATCAAGTGAGATTTGGAAAGCTGGTTGAATCAAGAGTTCCCACAAAATATCTTCCAAAAACATACAAAGCTGCATTGTACAAACATAAATACTGCTTTTTAAATTATTTTGGCTACACAGGACCTGAAATAGAAATCAATAAGTTCAGCCACTAAACATAAGAAATTGCATGAGAACATGCAGTTCCAAAACTGATGCAATGTAAAAATTCTTTATAGAAAAGTGCTCAACTACTCAAATAACAGGGCTATAGAGATATATGAAAAAAGTCAATGACATCTTAGCAACAGACTCAGTTCTCCCAGTATATTAAGAATTTGTGGTGGGAACTGCATAGATTGGATAAATTGATATATGAAATGAAGATCGCCAGAAAGAGCTCTCATTATACCATTCCACAACTAACACAGAAATAAAAACAATCACTTGACACTAAAATGTTTTTTCTCTAAATTTCTGAGGAAAGCTTGGCATTGATGACATGTTTAATATTAATATTATATTCATGTCATTGTAGGGACTGGAGTGAAAGTACTCAACCTTTTAAATTTTATTTTAGTAATTAAACAGGTGTATTAAGGATAATATACCAATTTTCCTTCCTAGTTCCATTGAAAAGCATTCTGTAAAATGTTTTCAATTCATTTTCTGCAGATCTTCTGAACTACAAAGAAAAGATGGAAAGCTGATTATAACATATAGGTCCCAGATTATCCATCCCTGCCTTAGAATAACAGTGAAGAAACTTATATTGTAGTCAGACATTTTCAGGTACTAATCACACATTATGTCTGAGTCCAACATACCTAGAAGCACCTTGTTAAGGAAGGCTAATATTCTAGGATTCATTTTTATGTTCCAATTCTCTACCTTGCAAAGCTTAATGAAAAAAAAGAAGATACTAAATTGCATCACAATTTTGGCAGTATTATTACATGAGAGATCTTTCTAAATATCAATTTAATGAAAGCTGTTCTGTGGTCTACATGCCTTTGGCATAAAATTATTTACTGGTGTTTATTTTTATTTATTTATTTATTATTTATTTATTTGATTTATATTGCCACTTATTCACGACTCAAGGCAGCTTACATAATGTAAAATCATATTTAAAACAAAAATAAAAACAATAAGAACTAACAAAAAGAATCAAATAATTTAATAAAGTACAATAGAATAAAATTTGGGAAAACAAAAAACAAAACAAAACAAAAACAAAAACCAACTTCCACCCCCCCACCCCGATGACAACTTTTGTCCCTCTTTGAACCACTTTAGTGGCCTACAAAGCATAAAATGCTATTCTATAACTGTGCATTGAAAATCAAGTTTGTCACTGTTTCCAATTCTTCATTTACCTTCATACAATAGGTTTCTGTCAAATGTAATGTTCCTTGCACTGCTCTCTTTCCTCATCGTTGGCCATTGGAGTTAGCTTGTAAATCAGAGTTGGTAAATGATATATAATTAATGGATGTACTGGAGTTGTCATACCTAGGAAGAGTTAAAAACAGCTAAAATAAAGATGGGAATTTTCCAATTTATAGACCAGATTTCTCATCTAGGCCTAAAGCAAAAATGAAGACACAGCAGAAGGACCTGAGATGCTTTCAGACATTCTTTTATTCATAGTCTCAACTTCGCCAGCAAGAAAGACCAATGCTAAACCTATCTGGCTCGCTTCAAGGTTTGTAGTATGGTTTCCTGATATAGTTTTTCATTATAGATTTCTTTATTAATACAGTATTTTAAATCTGTTTAAAATGAATGACATAGGAAATCACAGTCTTCCAGTCTCTGCTGCATTAGCTGTAGAGTATTGTACCACAAGTTGACTTAATTAATGGTTCACTGAACCCACTGACTCCAATGCACACTGTATGTGAGCATGCGCACTGTTTAACAACTACATGGACAGAAGTTTAACTGTATTTTTAAGCTGTATTTTATAATATAGTTAAAGTTCTTTGCTTTATTTTTTGTATTATTATCATATCTTCAGTATGGTTGATTCAGCCCTAGATCTTTTGCAGATATGGTCCCTGAAACTCTGTTGTTCTTGAATTTATGTCTGCTTCACAACAGATAACAGCTAGACATGACTATTCACAGACCAGCCAACTGGGACGTGATTAGTACAGGAGAAAATTGTAGCTTAATGCAACCTGAACAGCAGGATGTTTATTTTGTAAGAACTGAATAACATTCTACAAATGAGCCTGATCTGCCCTAAGGCTGTTACATATGCTAGAAGCAAATGTCAGTTGTACTTTTGTAAATTATCTATGGTTTATTTTCCATTTTTCCCTCATGTGTTTCTGAAAGAAAAGCACTGTTTCCATTTTTTTTAATGTTTAGGAGAGGAAGGCTGCATTGAGAAATAACAAGCAGAAATTTTATATTACTTTAATAATGATTTTATATATTGATGGAATAATTGCTGTTCTGCTTTTTTTTTCTTTTTTTAAATTCTGTCTAAACTCCACAAAGAGGAGTAAATGGTAATGTTATTCTGTTTAGGAATGGATACAATTTACTAATTTGATATTATAAGAGTTAAACCCTTATTTTTATATTTGTTATAATCCTAATGATTCCAGATTTTATTACATAATATATATGATATTTCAAGATATAACTTTATTTTGTCCAATAATACTTTCTGATTCATTGAGGTCACTTATGGTTTGGGAATTGGGTATGAACTGATGGAATTCAGAAGTATGCCTTTTATATAGGATTTAGGTGGATAGAATAAATCTCAATAAATTGAAATTTTATCCTGATTTAATGGAATATTGTTATCAATGCATTCTAGATATAGTTGCATACTCCCTAAAAATAAGAGAGAGAGATTCCTGTAGTTCAATTTAGTATCTTGGAAACAAAGTTGTCTCAGATTCCTTCCCATACCAGCCACAATTATTTCTAGTCAGACATAACCAGTTGCTAGCTAGTCTATACACAATATAGTATAGACTCCATATTGTACATTAAATGACTGAAACTTTCAAGATAATTCAAAAACTAATATGTTTGTACAAAATGGGCAGTTGTTCCAGGGATGGGCTTCAAAAATTTCAGCAACCTGTTCTCTGCCCGGTTGCTAGGTGGGTGTGGCCATGGTGGGCATGGCCTAGTTGGCTCCTGCAACAACCACGGAGGGTGTTTTCACATTCCCCAGCCTCTGGAGGCTTTCTTCGAGCCTCTGGGAGGGCGAAAATGGCCTCCCCCAGGTTCTGGAGGCCCGCTGCAGACCGGAAATGGGCCTGTTTTTAGATTTCTGGAACTTCCAGGAGGCCCAGGTGGGAGGGATGGGGTGGGCGGGGCCAGCCAGGGGTGGGATTTGGTGGCTCACCAAACTGGCCATAACATTAGCTATGTTATGTTAGGTGAATCTGCAGCAGCCCACCCCTGAGTTGTTCCTTGGGTGAAGCAAAAAGATTATATTATATTAGGCAAGTATATTATATTATGAAACAAATAGTGTATATTTGTATACACTGTACAGAAATATAAAGTATAGCTACAAATTTACCCAAATACTAAGTCAATTCAATTTCACTATTTTCTAAGCATTTTCTATAAGCTTTTCTTGCTTATATTTCTATGGAGTCAAGGCCATATACTAAATTTAATAAACAGATTATTTCAACTTCTTATGAACTTAAAGGGAAAATGTCTTCTATTATTTTACCTTTATATGTTGACTTTCAGTCAGGTAATCTACAAAAATGAAGCAAGCAAAATTATAAAAGCAGCATGAGACAAAATTATATCTAAAACTGAAAGTTTAGAGAGTGGTGTTAGAAAACATATTTGCTAGGAATGTCAGAAACATGAAAGAAGTTATCCAGTAGCAGGCAATTTTTTTCCCTAAAGAAAGGTTGTTCATAACTTGTTTATCAGTGCAAAGAAACCTGCCTCTCTGCCACCCACTTTTCTTACCTCAACAAGTAGAGGCAGCAAGACCTATCAGAGGCATCTGATTGAATATAGTGAAGCCAGCTGGTCTTTCAGGTACCCTGATTTTATACTGAGAAAGACTTTAAAGATCAAAGTGGGGCCTTTGAACTGAACACAGGTCAGGGCAGTCAAGATAAGTGTGAAGGTTTACAGACAATGTGGGATAAAGCAATATCTTGAACAGGATTTCAGAGGGCAAGAAGCAGGGGGCTATCCTTTGTTATGTTCTGTCATAGGCAGAAAAAAAGAATTGTGATGTATTTTTAAAAATGTGCTTGCAGGCAACAACTCAGTTTCTTTTGATAAGAATATAGATGTTGTTGTGTATGGACTGAGTCTTCACTCAGGTCCGTGCTTCAAGCGGGAAGCACGGACCTCTCCCATTGGCTGAGCCGTTTGACAGCCGGCTATAAAAGGCGGCTGTCAAACGGCATCAGCTGTTGCCGCTCCAGCTGGCTGCCGTGTTAGCGCGGCAGTAGCGGTAACCCTCTTTACTTATAATAAAGAGTTAAGCTTTTAGCCTTGACCTGGTCTCTGCCTGAGTTATTCCGTCGCTCCACAACACTGGCGACGAGGACGGGATACAAGTAAAGGCAAGCCAGGCAAGGGAGAGAATTAAAGGAGCGAAATCACTACCTAGAGCTGAAATCGCTACAGAGTTGCAGACTCTAACCGCGAAGTGCCGTCTCTAACTTGCCTGAGGAGAAACTTCACAGCTGACAGAAGATGACTGCGAATCCGGCATTCCCGCCCTTCAGACCGGCTGCTGAGACGTGGGAGTCATACAAGAACCGGTTTGACTGTTTTCTTGATGCTTTAGACCTGTCAGAAATTTCTGAACATAGGAAGAAGTCTTACTTCCTAAGTTTTTGCGGAGCCACGGTTTTTGACACCGCATCAGCTTTACTGGCCCCTAGATCTATAAAGACTATTCCCTGGGAGGAACTGCAGGAAATTCTTTCAAATCACTACTCCCCAAAGCCTTCCAGGATTGCTAGGCGCCATGCTTTCAGAAGGCGCATCCAAACAGAGGGGGAAACAATTAATGATTATATGGCAGCACTGAGAACAACTGCCCTGCATTGTGGGTTCAGAGATTACCTGGACGATATGCTGCTCGATCAGCTAATTTGTGGCGTTAGAGACCCAAAGTTACAAAGACGTTTATTAGCCAAAGGGGATCTAACTCTTAAGCAAGCCTTAGAGGAATCCCAGGCTGCTGAGCTGTCAGCACTCTCAGCAGCTGAAATTCAGGGAAAACCCAGCAGGCTAGAAAATCCTACAGTATATTTTGAGGAAGCCTCCTCAGAAACTGGCCCAGAAGAGGCTACTGAGGTAAACCGCCTCAGACAGCCCAATGCAAATCAAAAAGAGTTCAGGCAAGGTATAAGTCAAACCCCACAGTTACAAACAGTATGCTTAAGCTGTGGGGGAAATCACCTCAGAGCATCCTGCAGATTCAGGAATGCCACATGTTTAAGGTGTCAAAAGAAAGGCCATCTGGCAAAAATTTGTCAGTCAGGAAAAACCTTCAGCCAGCCACAAAGACCACAGAAGCTCATTCAATATCCCAGGCAAATTGAGGACTGTTTCACTTGCTATCAATTTAAAATTCAAAAAATTAATAAATCTAACAAAATTAGTGTCACTGTTTCTATAGAAGGTAGACCCTGCAAGATGGAGGTTGACACCGGCTCTGCATTGTCCATCATCTCATGGGACACCTTAAAGAAGCTACTCCCCAGAATGTCAAGACAGAAAATTCCAGCCTGCAACCTAACACTTCGGGACTACCAAGGCAGAACCATCCCTGTCATCGGAAAAGGCAAGTTCCTAGTCCATTTTCAAGGGTTTAAGGGTCACTTGCCTCTAGTGATAGTGGATGGTGTCCTCCCAAGCCTATTGGGACTAGATTGGTTCCCAGCCCTGGGCCTCCACATAGGGGGAATCCACGCCATTAACAATTCAGAAGTTGACTCCCTGTTCAGGGACTATGCAGACGTATTCAGTGAGGGCCTAGGCTGCTACGTGGGAACCCCAATATCTTTCAGGGTAGACTCCCAGGCAGTTCCAATTCGTTTGAAGCCCCGCAGAGTTCCTTTTGCAATTCGTCCTCAACTAGACAAGAAACTTGACAAATTAATCAAACAGGGCATTCTGCAACCAACTGACTTCTCAAAGTGGGAGACCCCCATAGTAACTCCTTTAAAAAAGGATGGACACTTGAGGATCTGCTCAGACTACAAGTCATCAATAAACAGATATTTACAAGTTAGTGCGTACCCAGTCCCTGTGGTACAACATTTACTCCATTCCCTTGAGCCTGGGTCCATTTTTGCAAAGTTGGACATGTCCCAGGCGTATCAGCAGTTTCCTGTTGACGATGAAACTGCTGAACTGCAAACAATAGTAACCCACAGAGGGGCTTTCAAATGCACACGTCTACAATTCGGAGTTAGTGTGGCCCCTGGAATTTTCCAATCCCTTATGGAACGAATACTGCAAGGGTTACCAGGCATTGTGCCTTACTTTGATGATATTCTGGTATCTGCCACCAACCAACAGCAATTACTACAAAGGGTCAGAAGTGTACTTGACCGTTTCAGACAATCTGGTCTCAAGCTAAAAAGGGAAAAATGCACCATAGCCACTCCACAAGTGGAATTCTTAGGTTACAAAATTGATGCAAAGGGTATTCACCCAACTGAGTCAAAAGTTAAGGCCATTCACGATGCGCCTACTCCTACAAACAAAACTGAGCTTCAAGCTTTCCTGGGCCTCTTGAATTTCTATGCATCGTTCCTGCCCCATAAAGCTTCTGTTGCTGAGCCACTTCATAGACTTTTAGACAAGCATTCGCCATGGCACTGGGGACCAAGGGAAACTATTGCTTTCAAACAAGTCAAGTCATTGTTAACTTCAAAGGCCGTCTTAATCCAATTCAATAAAGACTTACCACTCATTCTAGCAGCCGATGCTTCTCCATTCGGAATCAGGGCTGTCCTGAGCCACAGACTGCCCAATGGTGCAGAAGCACCTATAGCTTTCTTTTCAAGGACACTATCTTCCACTGAACGCAACTACAGCCAGATCGACAAGGAGGCCTTGGCTGCAGTGGCTTCAGTGAAGAAGTTCCATGAATTCCTCTACGGGCACCATTTCGAACTGATAACTGATCACAAGCCACTGCTAGGCATTTTATCCGGCTCTAAACAGACTCCCCAGATTTTGTCCCCAAGGATGACCAAATGGACGGTTTTCCTGGCTGCGTATTCCTACACTCTAATCCATCGATCCGGGAAAAGCCTTTCCCATGCTGATGCACTCAGCCGCTGTCCCCTGCCAATGCCAGTCGTGGACCCAGCACCTGCAACCACAGTCTTTCTTATCGACGATCTCAAGCTTCCAGTCACTGCTGCTGACATCGCTGCCCATTCGGCCAAGGACCAGGTAATATCCCAAGTCCTGGACTGGGTAGGGAGGGGGTGGCCTACGGCCCCTTATCCTTCAGACTTCCTACCCTACAAATTACGCCAGCAGGAACTTTCCTCCTTGCAAGGCTGTTTGCTATGGGGAACCAGAGTAGTCATTCCCCACAAATTACAAACCTCAATACTGAAGGTTTTGCATGAGGGCCACCCAGGGATTGTGAGAATGAAGGCCCTCGCCCGCAGCTACGTATGGTGGCCAGGCATGGATGCCCAAATCTCTAATTGGGTAAATTCTTGCCAGGCATGCCAGGCCTCCAGGGCATTACCACCAGTAACCACCCCTAGGACCTGGGAGGAAGCAAGTAACCCCTGGTCCAGGATACACATAGACTTAGCAGGCCCTTTCCATGGGCGCACTTTCCTGGTGGTAGTAGATTCGTATTCAAAATGGGTGGAATTAACTTTAATGCACTCCACCACTACAGAGGCAGTCAGCAAAGCACTGACTAGGATATTCGCCACACATGGCCTTCCTGATTCTGTCGTGTCTGACAATGGCCCCCAATTCACCTCCTGTGAGTTTGAAATGTTTTTAGCAAGTTTGGGCATCAGGCACATACTAGTAGCCCCTTTCCATCCTGCCAGCAACGGGCTGGCTGAGAGGGCAGTTAGATCTGCTAAAGAGGTGTTACAAAAATTGGGTCCCTCTAACTGGCATGACAGGCTGGCCCAATACTTATTGAGCCAACACACTACACCCTGTGCCTCTACTAACAAGTCACCAGCCGAAATATTAATGGGACGCCGGCTGAGGACCACCTTGGATAGGCTGCACCCAAATTATGCCCCTTTGCTTCCCCTTGGGTCAAACAGCCAAGACAGGGGGTTCCTGGTTAATGACAAGGTATTTGTCAGAAATTTCACTGGGCAACCACTATGGTTACCAGGGCTTGTGATAGCAGTAACTGGTCCCAAGTCTTACAGAGTCCAGTTAGCTGATGGGCGGACCTGGCGGCGTCACGTGGACCACCTGAGGAAGCGTTGGAGCTCTGCACCCGGAGGTCATCTAGACGGACCCCATGCAGAAGCAACCACACCATTCGACGAAACCAGTTGCCAACCCACCGGGGACGACTACCTACCAGATGTGGAAGCTGACCAAGGTGCAGACCCGACTCCAGACAGTCCAGCAGCCCCTCCATCGCCTGGAAACACGCAGAGAGCTCCAGACAACAACCCAGCGCCATCTTTGACGGAGCCTAGAAGATCCGGACGAATTCGCAGGCGTCCGACGTATCTGAAGGACTACGCATGCTCCTCACTGGGAGGGATGAGTGTTGTGTATGGACTGAGTCTTCACTCAGGTCCGTGCTTCAAGCGGGAAGCACGGACCTCTCCCATTGGCTGAGCCGTTTGACAGCCGGCTATAAAAGGCGGCTGTCAAACGGCATCAGCTGTTGCCGCTCCAGCTGGCTGCCGTGTTAGCGCGGCAGTAGCGGTAACCCTCTTTACTTATAATAAAGAGTTAAGCTTTTAGCCTTGACCTGGTCTCTGCCTGAGTTATTCCGTCGCTCCACAACAGATGTGTATGTGCGCATATACCTATATACACAGATAACACACATCTATATTCAGATACACACACCTTTGTAAAGCATGTTGGTTAGATTCGGTAAGACAGCTCGAAACTAGCAGTGGCCACATTTGAATTTAAGATATCAGTACTTTCCAGGAACTTAAGATTGAAGCATCCAGTTGCAGGCTTGCTGCTTTCTTTAAAACAATTATTTAAAACAATTATTTTAATTTCTGGGCCTCCTGTCTGATGTATTTTCTCAATCTACACATACACTGTGTAGGATGGGAAATAATTCGTTAGGAAAGGGTTAGTGGTCTATGTGTATAATACATTTTCTTGCATTCATGCTGATCGTATTACTGTATCCCTGTAAATTCCTTTTCAGCAGTACAAGACAATGTTTCTGCTCCCTCTGCTGATCAACTGCAGGTACTTTTTGTCTCTTTTGGAGCAAGACTTTGGAACATACCCTTTTACAACTGATTCCCAGTCTTACTCTATAGTCTAGTAGATTAAAAATCCATCCTTACTTGCCGATTGATTATGAGGCCAGAGTTTGTTTTAAGAATCATGGAGCTGTCAAAAATCCAATCCAATCAAGGTAGGTATTTCCAAAGGTGTTAAGGGTTATATGTGCCTTTTTATTTCTCACATTTGTCCATTGTACTTTAGTTCTTCCTACAAATGAAGCTGCACCTGCTGCTATCTCCAAATATCATATGGCTCAACAAGAAATAAATAAAAACCTATAGCATTTAGGGTTGTAATTTCTAGAGAGATGATTTACTAGTGGTGATAAGTATAATGAGGGTGACAATAACAATAACTTTTTTTCTGTTCAATTATCATTTTTGGCTCCTACCTGTGACTTCTACCGATAAGAAAACATGAATTATTATATAATTTACAAAGGCACTGAATTGATAGTATTTCTAAGCTCATTTCCATAACCTGCTTGCAGCTCATTTATCTTTTGGCAAGAACATGAGCACATGTTATCTTTCTGTTTTTCCATCCGCCCACCCACCTGGAGGTGCCCCATGTTATTTGAAGGACTGACTTCCCACTTACATCTATATGCCTTCCTGTGGGGATGTTACAAGTCTTCTTTTCTAAGGAGGTCCATCTACTGTAGTGGAGAGGTGTCAAACTCGTGGTGTAACATAACGTATCATGACTTTTCCCCCCTTTCCTAAAATGG
Organism: Bungarus multicinctus; assembly: GCA_023653725.1. Lineage (NCBI taxonomy): Eukaryota > Metazoa > Chordata > Lepidosauria > Squamata > Elapidae > Bungarus > Bungarus multicinctus. Next base: position 62,194,344 of record CM042844.1, read on the forward strand.
GTGTGAGCATGGCCAGCATGTGACACATATGGTCCACGGTCCACGAGTTTGACAGCCCTGATCTAACGGAATCAAGAAAAGGGACCATCATTGTGCTAATTCCATCTCTATGGAACATCATTCCTGTGGAAATAAGATTAGTTCCCACCTTGATACTGTTTTGAAAGGCCTTGAAGACATGATTTTGCATTGTGCCTGGAGAACCCAGAATAATATGGAGCTCATCAACTGACTGTTGGGGGAGTGGTGCGGAAGTTTATTAATTTTTGCATTAGGTTTTTATTTTATTTTATTAAGCCACCCAAAATCACCATGAGTGAATTGAGTGTCCATATATAGAGTTTCACAAATAAATAAATAAATCTACTCATTTTTATTTCATCCATGTGAAAAAACATTTTTTCCCAATTTTGGCAAGTATGCAATTTGTTTGCAATGCTTCAGTTTATTGTAGGTAATTCATCCAGCGGTGGTATTCATTTTTTTTTACTACTGGTTCTGTGGGTTTGGCTTGGTGGGAGTGGCAGAGGAAGGATACTGTAAAATCTCCTGTCAGAGGTGGTATTTGTGGTATTTGCCGGTTCTCTGAACTACTCAAAATTTCTGCTACCGGTTCTCCAGAACTGGTCAGAACCTGCTGAATACCACATCTGAATTCATCCATCCTAATTAGATATTGTGCATTGTAACAAGCATACCTTCTTTTCTACAACTACTGATAGCTGCCATTCATGATGATTCATCCAAGGCTTCTGGGCTGCCTGTTCTCTTCAGAAGGAATCTTCTTGTGTAATGGAAGGCCATTTTGTGACACCATACTCAGGCCTTATGTGGGTTGCTTATATATATGAAAACATTGGCTTTTTGGAATAGAATACATATTTTGCCTTGTTATTGGAAGGGGAGAATAAAATTGGAAGTAAAGAAGCACTTTTTAAAGCTGGCCTACTTTAAGCTGGCTCTTGCATTGTGCTGGAAATTGTACTGGAAATATTTTTTTTACTAGGCAATAAACATGGTTTTAAGCCATCTACCAGAAATGACTACAAATTACTTCATTTTTTTTCATTCCTGTGATCAATTTTGTAGTCATTCTCATCTTAAAGGCTGCTATTACTAGATGGCATGCTATTAGCAATATTATAAATCACTTCTTATGTTAAAAAAAAACCCTACCACAATTGAAGGTCAGTTTTATTCTGTTTAATTCAGATTTCAAACATGTGATTGATTACGGAAACATAAAGAAAATAGACAAATTGGGAATTGCACCATAAGGTTATAAATTTTTGGAAGGAAAGAAAAAATTACCAACTAATTTCTATACACATAATTCACCTTAATATGTTGTTATGGTTGGTTTAATGATAAGGTGGCTCAATTTATGCAAGCTGAACATTTTGATTCTTTTTTTTGTAAAATGTAACATTAAAAATGATACAAGAATTTTAGTGAATATCTAATTATTGTTAGAAATTACCAATCATTTTCCAGAAATGAATATATGCCATTTTTTAATTTGTTACATTTGTAACCTCCTTATTTCCAGGAGTTCTTAGCAGGAAATTCAGCACTTCTATCCTATGCCACTTCATTTCGTTTAAAAGGAACGTAAGTCAATTTTTCTTGGTTCTGAATACTGATAGTATATGTCAGGGGTGTCAAACTCAAGGACTGTGGGCTGGATCCAGCCTGTGATGTGGTCATATTCGACCCACAGGGCCATCGCCTCATCCTGGTCTACCTGCATAGCTTTGGCCCAGTCTACCCAATGTGAAGGAGAAACATTGGACTAACCTGGCTAGTCCACACCTATGGACTACACCTATATAGTTGGCCATGCCCGCCCACCCCCAAGGTCAAGCAAGCCCTGATGTGGCCCTCAATGAAATTGAGTTTGACACCTATGGTATATATATATGCAACTTTTCTGAATTTAAGCTGAGAATAAGAAATGAATATAGACATTTTGTAGGCTCTGCAGTGATACTATGGTGACCTTGAATAGTGTGGCTTTACAGAGGGTTATGACCTCTTCAACTTGATCCAGAGAATTCCCCCCTCCCCTTTGTATATCTGAACCAGAAGTGGTATTCAGCCAGTTCTGATAGGTTCTGGGGAAACAGTAGTGGAAATTTTGAGTAGTTCAGAAAACTGGTAAATACCACCTCTGGTTGGCCCGCCCCATCTATTTGCTGCCTCCGAGTCCCAACTGATCGGAGTCTCAGCTGATCGACTGAGTCTTCTTTTGTTGCCCTGCACAGGAGAACAGAGATGGAAAGCAGGTTAGTGGAGTGGGGAGGGAATGGAGATTTTGTAGTATCCTTCCCCTGGAGTGGGTGGAAATGGGGATTTTATAATATCCTTCCTCTGCCACATCCAACAAGCCATGCCACACCCACCAAGCCACACCACGCCCACCAAGCCATGCCCACAGAACCGGTAATAAAAAAATTTGAATACCACCACTGATCTGAACTGAATTAAGGAAGAATTAACTGAAGAATTGTCCAATCTAGTCAAAAGTCTTACCCCATGCGCCACCGAAACCTCCACATGGCTATCTGCTTACTAATGACGCAAATTAGTGTTGTATAGATAATCCTTGATTTACAACTGTAATAGAGCTTGCCCATCATGGTTGTAACTTGTGATGGACATAAACTGGGTCACCCACCAACCTGATTTGGTAATCATTTTTGCAGAAGTGATTAAGCGAATGCCATGTTGTTAAACAAACCTATGTTTCTTTATGGGTGTAATTTTGGTAAAAACTGGAAGTAAACGCTGGTTTTCAGTAAAAACATTACAAAATATGATTATGTGTCTGTGAGATGCTGCAAATGGCTTACTTACTGAGCAGCCAAAGTGCTGTCATATGACTATAGGGATGGTCAAATGAGAACTTCAAATCCAGAACATAAGTACCCAAAGGGAGTCCTTTGTAACTTTGAATGATTGCTAAACAACCGATCATAAGTCATAAGATTACCTCTTTGCTGCATCAAAAGAAAATCTGAGCAACACACAACCCATCATGCCACGATGTATTGCCAAGGTGGTATTCAGCAGGTTCTGACCAGTTTTGGAGAACCGGTAGCTGAAATTTTGACTAGTTCAGAGAACTGGCAAATACCACCTCTAACTGGAGATTTTACAGTATCCTTCCCCTGCTACGCCCACCAAGCCATGCCCATAGAACCGGTAGTAAAAAAAATTGAACCCCACCACTGATGTATTGGTATCTTAGCATATTTTGATACAATCCAAGATGGCGACCGGAGGATGTCGGGCTGACGAGCTCCGCTGCCACGGCCGAAATTCGGGGTAAGTCCCCCTCCCCCCGGGTCCTCACCCGTGGCAGGGGTGGCGAAAGGACCCGGGCGGGGGTGGGCGGCCCCGAGGAGGCCGTGGAGGTGCGGAGGAGGCCGTGGGGTCGCGGGACTGCCGCCGGGGCTGCGGTTGCTGCCGCTGAGGCCGTTGGGGCCGCTGCCACTGGGGCCGTTGCCGGGGCCGCCGGCGTGGACGCTGCTGCCGCCGGGGCCGCCGGCGAGGCCGCTGCTGCCGCTGGGGCCGCCGGCGAGGCCGCTGCGGCCGCCGGGGCCGCCGGCGAGGCCGCTGCTGCCGCCGGGGCCGTCGGTGGGGCTGCTGCTGCCACCGCCAAGGCTGCTGCTGCCGTCGGCGCCGCCGCCAAGACCGAGGCTGCTGCCGCGGCCGTTGGGGTTGACGCCGGTGGCTGTCGTTGCTGCTGCTGCTGGGGCTGCCGCTGCTGGGGATGGTCGTCGCCGTTGCTGGGGGCTGTCGTCGCCGCTGCGGGTCCTGCTGCGGGAGCCACTGAGTTGCCGAGGCCGGGGCCGCCGCCGCTGTTGCAGGTGCCGAGGAGGTCATGGAGAGGCCGGAGGAGGCCGTTGTTGAGGCCGCCGCCGTTGCCGCTGCCGTTGGGGCCGCTGTTGGGGCCGTCGCTGCTGCCGCCGCCGCTGCTGCCACTGAGGCCATTGCCGGCGTGGAAGAGGCTGTGGGGAGGCCGGAGGAGGTCACCGTTGGGGCCTCTGAGGCCGCCGCCACCACCGCTGGGACCGCTGGGGCTACCGCCGTCGTCGCTGGGGCCGCTGCTGTTGACGCCGCCATTGAGGTCGGAGTCGCCATTGGGGCTGTCACCGACGCGGAGGCAGCCATGGGAAGGCCGGAGAAGGTCGTCGTTGGGGCCACTGAGGCCGCCGCCGCCGCCACTGGGGCCGTTGCCGGCGCCGGTGCCATTGCCGCTGTCGTTGCTGGGGCCGTTGCCAGCGCTGGAGCCATCGCTGCCGTCGCCCCTGGGGCCGCTGAGACCATCATTGCCGCCGCTGGGGCCGCCGTTGGTGTGGAGGCCGGAGCTGGGACTGGATTCGGGGCCGGAGCCGTTGTTGCCGAGGGCTCTTTGGGCCTCTCGGGCGACGGGGGCGCTGTTTGTTCAGTCCTCAGCGTTTTCATCCACTCGGGGACGGCGTAGGTTTGGCGAGATGTCCGGCATTTCCCATCAGAATTGGAGGCGGAGGAGTGTGGCCGGGGCCGGGGCCGTTGCCGTGGGCAGTGAGAGGGTCTGTGGTGAGGCCAGAAAACATGACCTGCGCCCCCGAGTGATGGGTCCCCCGCGAGGCCGGATGCCAGCTGTCGGTGGGGTGCAGCTGCTTCGACCTGGACTTGGGTCCCACTTGGTTCGGCCTTTGCCTGGTCGATGGCAGTCAGGGAAGATCCAGCCAAAGACACAATTGACATATTCCTCGGAACATCTGCGGGCCCTGAGAAACGTCCCCCTATCTCAGAGTTGGCCCGCTTGCCTTTCTAAGGCCTTTCTCAAGGACGGATCTTGGGATCCGGAGAGATGGTGGGGTCGCCGGAAGCGTGGGAGGGAGGGCTGTTTTAAATTTTTAAGTAGATTCTTAAAGGGGTTACGGTTGGCCGGGCGGGGGTTGGGGGACAACCCGCCTGGGGCTAGGTCCGGGTCGTGGGTTGAGCGTTGCCGGGAGGGTTTGGGATCGGATGGGGCTGTATTGAGGATGGGGGGTTGTCCCAGGGAGGGTGATTTTAAAGCGATTAGTACGGTGAGCGGGAGAGGCAGATTTGGCGGTTATAGGGGGCCACATTCGGTTTTGGGAGCGCGCCCCCGCTATTTGTCGGCGGTGGCGCGCTCCGACCCCCTTGTTATGTCCCGTTCCCAGGGGGGTGTGAGCGATCGGGCCCGGGGCCTTGGGCTGATATTGTGTAACGCCAGGTCCGTTATTAATAAGGCCCCCCTCATTTATGATTTGATCTGTGAGGGGGGGGGAGCGGACCTGGTGGGTATTACCGAGACCTGGCTGGGCCCAGAGGGGGGAGTTCCCCTTGTGGAGATGTGGCCAGCTGGGTGTCGGGTTTTTCATCGGCCGAGGGCCCAGGGGAGGGGCGGGGGTGTTGCGGTGGTTATTAAGGAGGATCTGTGTCCGAGGGAATCCACTGTTTCTCAGACGACCGGGTGTGAGTCTCTTTTTGTGAAGTTCGGTCTCAGGGTGCAGGTGGGCTTGCTGGCTCCCTGCTATGCGGCATCGGCCCTGCTTGAGCTCCTCGAGGTTATAGCCGGCGTGGCGGTTGAGACCCCCAGGCTTATGGTCATGGGGGATTTCAACCTCCCTTCTGCCGGCGGTACCTCGGGGATTGCTCAGGAGTTCATGGCTTCCATGACAGCCATGGGCCTGACCCAGTTAATTCGGGACCCTACTCACGTGGGAGGTCACACCCTGGATTTAGTTTTTGTTTCTGATCAGTGGCAGAGTGGTCTGGGTGTAGGGGACATAGTTATAGAACCCCTGTCATGGACAGACCATTCGCTCCTGAAGCTCGACTTCCGTTCCGCACCCCCCGACCGCAGGGAGGCGGGGCCGCTTAAATGGTACCGCCCCAGGCGCCTGATGGACCCGGATAGGTTTCTGATGGAGCTTGGGCCATTTCCCAAAGCTCACACACACGACTCGGTTGAGGGCTTGGTCGCCACCTGGGATAGGGTGGCTGCTGGGGCCCTTGACCGGGTCGTGCCCTTGCGGCCTCTGACCTGGTGCCGATCCCAAATGGCTCCTTGGTTTTCTGAGGAGCTAAGGGAGATGAAGCGCCGGAAAAGACGCCTAGAGAGTAGTTGGAGAGCTAGCCGTTCTGAGTCTGACCGAACACTTCTACGATCTTATATTAAGACGTACTTAGTGGCGATAAGGGTGGCGAGGAGGACTTACCTCTCCACTCTTATTGCATCCGCGGAAAACCGCCCAGCCGCCCTGTTTAGGGTGACCCGCTCCCTTTTAGAGGTGGAAGCGCGGGAGGATCCCTTACAGGGAGGGGCTGAGGAGTTTTCTAGGTTTCTGCAGGACAAAATCGCTCAGATTCGGGACGAGCTGGACTCCGACTGGGCATCTCCGGGCGGGGGGGCGGGGGTAGATATCGGTGAGGCCATTTGGGTTGAGTTCGACCCTGTTACTGTAGAAGACGTGGACAGGGTGCTGGGGGGACTGAATGCCACCACCTGTTTGTTGGACCCGTGCCCCTCCTGGCTGGTCTTGGCCACTCGGGAGGTGACACGAGGCTGGTTCCAGGGTATTATAAATGCTTCCTTGAGAGAGGGGCTTTTACCCGCCGCCTTGAAGGAGGCAGTGGTGCGGCCCCTCCTCAAGAAACTGTCCCTGGACCCAGCATTGTTATCAAATTACCGTCCTGTCTCGAACCTTCGCTTTGTTGCAAAGGTTGTAGAGAGTGTGGTGGCCCGTCAGCTCCCCCGGTTCCTGGATGAAGCGAGTTATCTTGACCCCCTCCAATCGGGCTTCAGGCTCGGCCACAGCACGGAGACGGCGTTGGTCGCGTTGGTTGATGATCTCTGGAGGGCTCGGGACAGAGATTGTTCCTCTGTCCTGGTCCTGTTAGATCTCTCGGCGGCTTTTGATACTGTCGACCACAGTATCTTATTGCAGCGGTTGGAGGGGTTGGGGGTTGGAGGCACCCTGTTGCGGTGGTTCTCCTCCTTCCTCTCCGACCGCTCGCAATTTGTGTTGACGGGGGGGCAGAGATCGTCCCCAAGGCCCCTGCTTTGTGGGGTGCCTCAGGGGTCGGTGCTCTCGCCCCTGCTGTTCAACATTTATGTAAAGCCGCTGGGTGAGATCATCCGTGGCTTTGGGGTGGAGTTCCATCAGTACGCTGATGATACTCAGCTATACATCTCCACCCCGGGCCACCCCAACGAAGCCATCGAAGTGATGACCCGGTGCCTGGAGGCCGTGCGGGGTTGGATGGGTCGTAACAGGCTTCGTCTCAACCTGGCCAAAACCGAGTGGCTGTGGTTTCCTGCGTCCAGATACAGCCAGCTTATTCCTTCGCTGGCCGTGGGGGGAGAGGTTTTGACCCCCGTGGAAAGGACACGCAACTTGGGTGTCCTCCTGGATGTGCGGCTGTCTTTGGAAGAACATATTGCAGCCGTCACCAGGGGGGCTTTTTATCAGATTCGTCTGATTTACCAGTTGCGGCCCTTTCTGGATCTGGGTGCACTTCGCACAGTCACTTCTGCCCTCGTTATCTCCCGCTTGGATTATTGCAATGCTCTCTACATGGGGCTCCCCTTGAAGAGTCTCCGGAGGCTGCAGTTAGTTCAGAATGCAGCCGCGCGGGTGATCGTGGGCGCCCCTCGGGGCGCACACGTAACACCACTTCTCCGCAGGCTGCACTGGCTTCCTGTGGCCTTCCGGATTCGATTCAAGGTGGTACTGATGGTATTTAAAGTGCTCCATGGCTCGGGACCTGGGTACTTACGGGACCGCCTGCTGCCATCAACAACCTCCCGCCGCCCAGTACGCTCCCACAGGGTCGCCCTACTTGGGGTACCGCCACCTGATCGTTGTCGGCTGGCGGCCCCGAGGGTGCGTGCTTTCTCTGTGGGAGCGCCCTCCCTGTGGAATGATCTCCCCCCGGAGATACGAGCCATGACAAATATCCTCTCCTTCCGGCTCGCAGTTAAGACCCTATTCTTTAAACAGGCTGGCCTGGCCCAGTAAGGGTTTAAGGGGTTTTAAGTTAATAGGGTTTTTAAAATTTTAACTTCATTTTTAAACTTTCGGGATGCAGCCATATTTATGTTTAATTCGGTTTTAAACTCGATTTAATTTTGTATTCTTGTATTTTATGTATTTATTAGGCTGTACACCGCCCCGAGTCCCTTTTCGGAGAGGGAGCGGTATAGAAATACGATCAATAAATAAATAAATAAATAAATAAATTTCATATAGACTCAGAGTTTCCATGTTTTTTTTAAAAAGTTGTGACAACATAACAGTTTCTCCATAAGAGGCTAGTTCTCTCCTGTGAATATTAGCAATATTCTTCTTCCATGTAGTTAGAATAACTTGAAAATTCTTTCTGTAAGGCTATCTTTTGCTTTTTTTTTGGAAGCCTCCTGTTTAACAGTCTTTTGTGGAGAAACCAAATTCTTACCTTTGAAGAAGGGTTTTAAATTAACATGGATTACTTTCTTTTTGAATTGCCTTTCATTGCTATGGCTGCATACCTGTGTTAAAAGTGGAGAGACACTTTGCACAAAACGAATGCCTAGGTTATACAGTGTATAACACTTCTCAGAAGCTTGTGTAATGAAGTCAACACAAAGGGCTGTATACCTCTAGACAATAACATGTTGTCTAGGAAACAGAATAATCCTTTTTTTTTCCAAAGCAGCATTTTGAAAATGTATTTGTTTCTTTCCATCTAAAGGATTAAATCTGCCAATTACAGCAGTGTAGTATAATTCTCCAAATGACTAAATTTTACAAAATTGCTGTCACCTTGTTTTACACTAGTCTGTTGAAGTCCAACAAAACAGAACAGTCATCTTTGTAAACAGCTTATTGAAACAAGAAGACCAGCTTTTCACTAATTATTCATAGCACTGGCCAAAGATTGTCAAGAATCATACCGAAGCAGGTGACTTCTTCCAAATCTTCCATAAAAAGCTTCTATACCTTTCATCTGTCTGATCTTTTCATATTTATTTATTTATTTCATAATTTTATATACCGCCCTTCTCCTGAAGGACTCAGGGCGGTGAACAGCCAACTAAAATGCATACAAACAAAGATAAATATGATTAAAAAAGAATTAAATTAAAGGCTGCCCCAATAAAAATCTAAAACCCCCAATTAATTAATTTATTTATTTTATTTAATTTAATCGTATTTCTATACCGCTCCCTCTCCCGAAAGGGACTCGGGGCAGTGTACAGCCTAATAAATACATAAAAATACAAAGTTAAATAGAATTTAAAACCAGATTAAATACAAATGTGGCTGCATCCCGTCCGACTATAATTCATTTAAAACCGGGATAAATAAAGTTTAAAAATAAGATTAAAATTTAAAACCCCTATTAACTTAAAACCCCATAGACCCTTACTGGGCCAGGCCAGCCTGTTTAAAAAATAGGGTCTTAACTGCGTGCCGGAAGGTCAGGATATCTGTCATGGCTCGTATCTCCGGGGGGAGATCATTCCACAGGGAGGGGGCTCCCACAGAGAAAGCACGCACCCTCGGGGCCGACAGCCGACAGCGATCAGGTGGCGGTACCCCAAGTAGGGCGAACCTGTGGGAGCGTACTGGGCGGCGGGAGGTTGTTGGTGGCAGCAGGCGGTCCCGTAAGTACCCAGGTCCCGAGCCATGGAGCACTTTAAATACCATCAGTACCACCTTGAATCGAATCCAGAAGGCCACAGGAAGCCAGTGCAGCCTGCGGAGAAGTGGTGTTACGTGCGCGCCCCGAGGGGCGCCCACGATCACCCGCGCGGCTGCATTCTGAACTAACTGCAACCTCCGGAGACTTTTCAAGGGGAGCCCCATGTAGAGAGCATTGCAATAATCCAAGTGGGAGATAACGAGGGCAGAAGTGACTGTGCGAAGTGCGCCCATATCCAGAAAGGTCCGCAACTGGTAGATCAGACGAATCTGATAAAAAGCCCCCCTGGCGACGGCTGCAATATGTTCTTCCAAAGACAGCCGCACATCCAGGAGGACACCCAAGTTGCACGCCCTTTCCACGGGGGTCAATACCTCTCCCCCCACAGCCAGCGAAGGAATAAGCTGGCTGTATCTGGACGCAGGAAACCACAGCCACTCAGTTTTGGCCGGGTTGAGACGAAGCCTGTTACGACCCATCCAACCCCGTACGGCCTCCAGGCACCGGGTCATCACTTCGACGGCTTCGTTGGGGTGGCCCGGGGTGGAGATGTACAGCTGAGTATCATCAGCGTACTGATGGAACTCCACCCCAAAGCCACGGATGATCTCATCCAGCGGCTTTACATAAATGTTGAACAGCAGGGGCGAGAGCACCGACCCCTGAGGCACCCCACAGAGCAGGGGCCTTGGGGACGATCTCTGCCCCCCCGTCAACACAAATTGCGAACGGTCGGAGAGGAAGGAGGAGAACCACCGCAACACGGTGCCTCCAACCCCCAACCCCCCCAACCGCCGCAATAAGGTACTGTGGTCGACAGTATCAAAAGCCGCCGAGAGATCTAACAGTACCAGGACAGAGGAACAGCCTCTGTCCCGAGCCCTCCAGAGATCATCCACCAACGCGACCAACGCCGTTTCCGTGCTGTGCCCGGGCCTGAAGCCCGATTGGAGGTGGTCAAGATAACTCACTTCATCCAGGAACTGCGGGAGCTGACGGGCCACCACGCTCTCTACAACCTTCGCAACAAACGAAGGTTGGAGACAGGACCATAATTTGATAATAATGCTGGGTCCAGGGACGGTTTTTGAGGAGGGGCCGCACCACCGCCTCCTTCAAGGCGGCGGGTAAAAGCCCCTCTCTCAAGGAAGCGTTTATAATACCCTGGAACCAGCCTCGTGTCACCTCCCGAGTGGCCAAGACCAGCCAGGAGGGGCACGGGTCCAACAAACAGGTGGTGGCATTCAGCCCCCCCAGCACCCTGTCCACGTCTTCCACGGTAACAGGTCGAACTCAACCCAATTGACCCCACCGATATCCACTCCCGCCCCCCCGCCCGGAGATGCCCAGTCGGAGTCCAGCTCGTCCCGAATCTGAGCGATTTTGTCCTGCAGAAACCTAGAAAACTCCTCAGCCCCTCCCTGTAAGGGATCCTCCCGCGCTTCCACCTCTAAAAGGGAGCGGGTCACCCTAAACAGGGCGGCTGGGCGGTTTTCCGCGGACGCAATAAGGGTGGAGAGGTAGGTCCTCCTCGCCATCCTTATCGCCACTAAATACGTCTTAATATAAGATCGTAGAAGTGTTCGGTCAGACTTAGAACGGCTAGCCCTCCAACTACTCTCTAGGCGTCTTTTCCGGCGCTTCATCTCCCTTAGCTCCTCAGAAAACCAAGGAGCCACTTGGGATCGGCACCGGGTCAGATGCCGCAAGGGCACGACCCAGTCAAGGGCCCCAGCAGCCACCCTATCTCAGGTGGCGACCAAGCCCTCAACCGAGTCGTGTGTGTGAGCTTCGGGAAATGGCCCAAGCTCCATCAGGAACCTATCCGGGTCCATCAGGCGCCTGGGGCGGTACCATTTAAGCGGCCCCGCCTCCCTGCGGTCGGGGGGTGCAGAACGGAAGTCGAGCTTCAGGAGCGAGTGATCCGTCCATGACAGGGGTTCTATAACTATATCCCCCACACCCAGACCACTCTGCCACTGATCAGAGACAAAGACTAGATCCAGGGTGTGACCTCCCACATGAGTAGGGTCCCGAATTAACTGGGTCAGGCCCATGGCTGTCATGGAAGCCATGAACTCCTGAGCAATCCCCGAGGCACCGCCGGCAGAGGGGAGGTTGAAATCCCCCATGACCATAAGCCTGGGGGTCTCAACTGCCACGCCAGCTATAACCTCAAGGAGCTCAAGCAGGGCCGATGCCGCATAGCAGGGAGCCAGGTATGCGACCAACAAGCCCACCTGCACCCTGGGACCAAACTTCACGAAAAGAGACTCACATCCGGTCGTCTGAGAAACAGTGGATTCCCTCGGACACAGATCCTCCTTAATAACCACTGCAACACCCCCGCCCCTCCCCTGGACCCTCGGCCGATGAAAAACCCAAAACCCGGCTGGGCACATCTCCACAAGAGTGACTCCCCCCTCTAGGCCCAGCCAGCTTTCGGTGATGCCCACCAGGTCCGCTCCCCCCTCACAGATCAAATCATGAATGAGGGGGGCCTTATTAATAACGGACCTGGCGTTACACAACTTCAGCCGAAGGCCCAGGGCCCGATCGCTCAGACCCCCCGGGGAACGGGACATAACAAGGGGGTCGGAGCGCTCTACCGCAGACAAATAGCGGGGGCCTGCTCCCGAAACAGAATGTGGCCCCCTATAGCCGCCAAATCTGCCTCTCCCGCTCACCGTACTAATAGCTTTAAGATCACCCTCCCTGGGACAACTCCCCATCCTCAATACAGCCCCATCCGAACCCAAACCCTCCCGGCAACGCTCAGCCCGCGACCCGGTCCCAGCTCCAGGCGGGTTGTCCCCCAGCCCCCGCCCGGCCAACCCTAACCCCTTTAAAAATCTAATTAAAAATTTTAAACAACCCTCCCTCCTACGCTTCCGGCGACCCCACCATCTCTCCGGATGCCAAGATCCGTCCTTGAGATAAGTCTTGGAGATGTAAGAGGGCCAACTCTGAGACAGGGGGACATATCTCAGGGCCCACAGATCTTTCGAGGAATATATCAATGTCTGTGTCTTTGGCTGTGTCTCTTCCCTGACTGCCATCGACCAGGCAAAGGCCAAACCAAGCGGGACCCAAGTTCAGGCTGGAGCAGTCACATCCCACTGGCACCTGGCATCCGGCCTTGCGGGGGACCCATCACTCGGGGACGCAGGTCATGTTTTCTGTCCTCGCCGCAGGCCCTCTCACTGCCCACAGCAACGGCCCCGGCCCCGGCAACACTCCTCCGCCTCCAGTTCTGATGGAAAATGCCAGGCACCTTGCCAAACCCATGCCGTCCCCAGGTAGATAAAAACGCCGAGGCCTGGCCGGACAAGGCCGCCGCCGCTCGAAAACCCCCAGCGGCGGCTCCAGCTCTGGCCCCCGCGGCCGCCCAGGCCCCAGCAGCATTCCTCCAGCTCCGGGCCTGATGGAAATTGCCAGGCACCGCATCCGATGCCTGGCCACACAGTGCCCCCATCGCCCGAGAGGCCCAAAAAGCCCTCGGCGGCAGCGGCTCCGGCCCTGAGTCCAGTCCTGGCCCTGGCCTCCACATCAGCGGCTGCATGGCATGGCTGGAGGAAACAGATCTGAGGAACCGAGGAACATCATTTATTAAAATAAATTAAAACTTTCGTACCCCACCCCAACTACTCTAAACCCCATTTAAAAATCCCATTTGAATCAGCTCAGGCCGTCCTGCTCAAAGAGCCAAGTCTTCAGGTCACGTCTGAACGCCCTCAGGTCAGTGGTCATTCGTAGCCCCGGGGGCATCCCGTTCCAAAGGGCGGGTGCCCCCACAGAGAAGGCCCTATTCCTCGGGTTCACCAGGCGGCACATAGAAGGCATCGGGACCCGGAGGAGACCCTCTCTGTGGGAGCGCACCAGTCGGTGGGAGACTACTGGCAGAATGTGGTCTTGTAAGTATCCTGGTCCGATGCCATGGAGCGCTTTAAAGACTAAAACCAATACTTTAAAGCAAACCCGGAAGGCCACCGGCAACCAATGCAGCTCGCGCAGGAGGGGCATCACGTGGGAGTATCTCGACGCCCCTTAACCACCCGCACAGCCGCATTTTGTACCAGTTGAAGCCTCCGGGTGCTCTTCGCAGGGAGCCCCATGTAGAGGGCATTACAGTAGTCCAGACGGGAGGTGACCAGGGGCATGAGTGACCATGCGTAAGGCATCCCGATCCAAAAAGGGCCGCATCTGGCGTATCAGGCGAACCTGATAAAAAGCCCCCCTGGAGACGGCCGTGATATGCTCTTCCAAAGACAGCCGTACATCCAGGAGGACACCAAGATTGCGAGCCCCTTCTGTGGAGGTCAAGATCTCATCCCCAATAGCCAGCGACGGAGTCAGCTGACTATATTGGGCCGCCGGAAACCACAGCCACTCAGTCTTGGAAGGGTTGAGTCGAAGCCTGTTCCCGCCCATCCAGTTCCGTACAGCCTCCAGGCAACGGGCCATAACCTGCACAGCATCGTTGGGGTGGTTTGGGGTGGAGATGTAAAGCTGCGTATTGTCAGCATAAAGATGACATTTCACCCCAAAACCACAGATGATCTCTCCCAGCGGCTTCACATAAATGTTGAACAGAAGAGGGGAGAGGACCGACCCCTGAGGCACCCCACAAAGGGTGCCTAGGGGTGGACCTCTCCCCCCCCGTCAACACAAATTGCGAGCAGTCCGAGAGGAAGGAAGAGAACCACTGCAAAACGGTGTCCCCAATTCCCAACCCCTCCAACCGCCACAATAGGATACTATGGTCGATAGTATCAAAAGCCGCTGATAGATCTAATAGGACCAGGACAGAGGAATAACCTCTGTCACGGGCCCACCAGCGATCATCTACCAATGCGACCAATGCTGTTTCGGTACTGTGCCCGGGCCTGAAGCCCGATTGGAACGGATCTAAATAGAATGCTTCCTCCAGGTACTGAGGGAACTGACGCGCCACCACACTCTCAACAACCTTCGCCACAAAGGGAAGGTTGGAGACAGGACGATAGTTATTTAAAAGAGCCGGATCCAGGGAAGGCTTCTTGAGGAGGGGGCGCACCACCGCCATTTTCAGGGCGGTAGGAAGAGCCCCCTCCATCAATGAAGCATTGACAATCACCTGGAGCCAGCCTCGTGTCACCTCTCTGGAGGTAGAAACCAACCAGGAAGGGGCACGGCTCCAGTAAACATGTGGTGGCATTCAGCCCCCCCCCAGTAATCTGTCCACACCCTCGGCAGTCACAGGATCGAACTCCTCCCAGATAACCGTCTCAAGACTTGCCCCGGACACCTCCCCCGGGACCACCCAACTGGAGTCCAGCCCATCCCGAATCTGAGCGATTTTATCATGCAGAAATCGGGAAAACTCTTCTGCCCTACCCTGCAAGAGGTCCTCCCGCGCTCTCGGCTCAAGCAGAGAGCGGGCCACTCTAAACAGAGTGGCAGGCCGATTTTCTGCCGACGCAATAAGGGCGGAGAAGTGCGAATGCTTCGCCGCCTCTATCGCCATTAGGTAGGTCCTAATATAGGACCTCACCTGTGTCCGGTCAGACTCGGCACGACTGGTCCTCCAGATGCCCTCCAGACGTCTTTTCCGGCACTTCATCCCCCTCAGCTCCTCCGTGAACCACGGAGCCAAATGGGATCTGTGCCAGGTCAGAGGTCGCAAAGGCACAACTCAGTCCAGAGCCTCAGCGGCCAACCTATCCCAGGTGGCCACCAAGTCTGTGGCCGAGTTATGAGCCAGAGTTTCAGGGAATGGCCCAAGCTCCATCTGAAACCGTTCAGGATCCATCAGGCATCTGGGGCGGAACCATCTCCTCGGTTCCGCCTCCCTGCGATGGGGGGTGGCGGCACAGAAGTCCAGTCTAAGAAGAGAATGATCGGACCATGACAAAGGTTTTATAACTAGATCCCCAGCACGATCATTCAACCACTGACCAGAGGCAAAAATCAGGTCCAGTGTGTGTCCCTCCGTGTGAGTGGGGCCAGAAACTCATAATCTTTAGTCAAAGGTCAGACCAGCCTTTTCCTATTAGGAACAGTTGACATAATGTTAATTTTGAACTGGCTTTCAAATCATACAAACCTTGTTAAGTTCCGAAAACCTGGCAGAAACTAAACACAAAATTTTTTTTTAGAGTTTAGATATAACTTTTTCTATCAAACACAAAGTTAATACGACTATTACATTCACATTATACTTGATCTTAGTCTAAACCAGAGATCTTCAAACTTTACAGTTTTAAGACTTGTGAACTTCAACTCCCAGAATCCCTCCCCCAGGCATGTTAGCTCAGGAATTCTGGGAGTTGAAATCCACAAGTCTTTAGACCAAGGATTTTCAAACTTGCCAAGTTTGAAAACCCTTGCTCTAAATGCTGAAAAGTGATAATAATGGCAGCTGACAGACCATATGATGAATGGTTGCAGGAACTGGGCATGTCTAGTTTACTGAAAAGAAGGACCAGGGGAGACATGAGAGCAGTGTTCCAGTATTTGAAGGGCTGCCACAGAGAGGAAGGGGTCAAGCTATTTTCCAAGGCACCCAAAGATCAGACAAGGAATAATGGATGGAAACTGAACAAAGAGAGATTTAATCTGGAAATAAGGAGAAATTTTCTGACAGTGAGAACAATCAACCAATGGAACAGCTTGCCTCCCAAAGATGTGGGAGCTACATCACTGGAAGCTTTCAAGAAGACTGGACTGCCATCTGTCAAAAATGGTGTAGAGTCTGCTTGGGCTAGGGGTTGGGCTAGATGATCTACAAGGTCCCTTCCAACTCTGTTAATTTGTATCTGTATTATTGTTGATAATCACTCAATCCTCCAATGCCAATCACAGAAAAATGGCAATTATGTAAAAAGTTCTCAGTTCAGAGTAAGGGTAATAAGATTAAACTGTGAACTGATTGTGCATCTTAAGAATACCATGCAGAAATGCTCGTGACATTAAATTCTTTTTAAAAAACATTTTCAACTAATAAAAATATTCATTTTACTATAAAATACCATTAATCTTATCCTCATGACACTTTTCATGACATTATACATCATCAAGTTTGGGTGGCATAATCAAGGATATTGTAGGGATTGTGAAAATGAATTGTATGTGTGTCTTGAAGCTAAAAGTTGCATACCCTTCATATGGAAGAACAGATTTTAACACACATTTTCTGTTTAAAAACACAAATATGTGTTTAGCCCACACCAGCAAATATTTGTTTTCATGCTTTGCAAAATCTGTCTTTGCTTTGGCAACACTGAGAATCTCCAGTATCTCAAGTTGCATTACAAGCCTTTTTGTCAATATTTGCTTCAGCAAGCAATCATTTCAGGAGCTTAAATTTTAAGCATTTGCATAATAGTCTTAATGTGAAGACTTTTCACTGCCAGATGGAAATTCTTGGAGTCTGTTTTTTTTTTCCTTGTGTGCAATATTTTACTTATTTTATACTTATTTCATACTTTCTTTTGTAAAATATGTATTAAACCGTAAAGAATCTTAAATATATATAGCAGCAGAATATATCAATTGAATGGAATTGTGATTCAGGGAGTCCAAATAACAAATATGATCCTTCTTAATATATAATGCCTCCCCATCACATCAATTTTATTTCACTATGAAGACGCAAATTATGTATAATTTATGGCTGTTTGCTTGTAATATGCATATACTATGAAACCACAGCAAATAAAACACATTGAACAGCACAACAGCACTTGTTGTATTAAGTAGCATTCCATTCCACCAAATACAGAACTTTCAACTGGTGATTAGTACTCTTTTTTGGAAAAGAAATGACTTTCAGATAAAAGTAATATTTCTCCTTTGGGAGAAAAAAAAAGATGAAACCCAATAAATACATTTTTTTATATATACATGTTGAAGACAAGTTTGTATTTATTAGTTTGGATTAATAAAATAGCTAGCAAATCCACGGCTTTTCTCCCAGGTAAAGAATTAACAAGACAATTCTATGTAATTAATTTCAAAATATGTTCATTGGGATTTATTCTAATTTGTGATGATATGATTGTAGCCTGAGTTTGCTTCACTGGATTCTCCCAATATAGAGGCAATAATAATCTTAATTGTACAGGTGTTGCAAATCATGTATTCCTTTTTTTCCTCCCTTGAATAACGGAAAGCAAGGTTTATCCTATGACTGCGCAAGAACAATCCATCAACAGAAACAAGAGAAACACAAATTGAAGGCTTGGGTAAGAGCTCTTTCACTGAGCATGCGCAAAAGAATCGATTCAGGCGCCCGGCCTGCCTCTCGGTGGTTTCGTTTTGTTTGGTTTCGTTTTTGTAAGCGCCGGTGGAACCAAACTTCTTGAACGAGCGGGGCAAGTCGGACCAGTTACGGACAAGGATTAGTGGCGCCCCAACCGAGGAGAGTGTATTTCCTGAATTTCAGCCGTCGGCCGTTTTAGCTCATTCGTCCTTTTGATTTTTTCTCGGTCATGCAGCCTTACATGGTAAACATAAAACTTTCGGCTCGGACCCTCACTGGGGCCCTTAACCCTCAGAATAGAGGAGCAGCAGACTGGTAAGTAGAAAAAAAAATAGGGGAAGACGGAGGAATGGACGGTAATTTTAGGGTATGCATGCGGACGAGCTGGGAGCGGAATTGGGTAGAAGATGAATTTTTGAAGAGTTAAGAGGCAGATTATGAATTCTTATCATTATTGTCATCATCATCATTATAGAAGTCGCATAAAGCTTAGTGGAATGCACTTTCAAAGATCTATCTCCCTGCATTTAGGAATTATTGCACCTGTAATATAGGGGAGGCGTGACTTGTTGGAAACGTGACCAAAATGTTGAGTATTATGTCTATGGAGATTCTCAGTTATCGAGGTCATGGTTGTCGCAAAGTTGATTTTTCAAGAGGCAACTAGACGTTCTGGTTGTCTGCAGGTAATGCAAATCCTTCCCTTCCCCACCATCCAGTCAGAGCTGAAGAAGCTTCTTGGATGAGAAGTGAAACGTCTTCAAAGAAAAACCAGAATGTCCAATTGCCTCTTGAAAAAGCAGCTTTGGGTTGAATATTATGGTTATTGAAGACGACGCAAGAAGAAAGCCACCTGAATGATTTCATTAGCCTATTTTGAAGTGAGACATACTTTTAACCACACAGCACAAATGTCTGTGCTATGATATGAAGAGACAGTGGAGAATACCAGAGACATGGACATTAGTGCTGTTAGAAGCTTTCCATGTGTAGCAAAAAAGAAAAAGCATCCTATGCCTTAAGTTGGAATGAAAACAGAAATGTGCAATGGCAGCTGAGAATTAGATCAAAATCTAGGGGAGGAGAATATTGGCCTTCACCAAAGTTTTGCTATTTGCGGTGTTATATAGTTCCTTTCTGGTGGGAAAGGGAGGGACACTGAAGATTTCATTTTAATTTGGCATTATATTTATATTATAGTCTAATAACATGAGGTGGGCTTAAAATTCTTAGTAAAAACTAGTGTTATGTAAATGATAATGATAATGCATACTATTTGATAATGATAATGCATGGTAATTACTTACTTACTTATTACTTATTTCCAATATTATATATTATCCCAAACCCAGACGTTGGGTGCTGCATATCAACAAGAGATAAAAACAAAAGAATTAAAAACTATCTCAATTCAAAACAACTACATTGTTATTATATAGCTTCATTCCTAATATTGATGAACAAATATACTGTTTTATTTATATATATATATATATATATATATATATATATATATATATATATATATACACACACATATGTATATTTACAGTAATTTTCTTTAGTTTGCTTCACATATAAGCCTAGTTAAATTCTGCTCTAGAATGTAAGATACCTTAAAAATGCCTTTATAAGAAAAACAGTACCCTTAAGTTTGTAAGTCCTGCAATTAAAAGTAAAAGAGGGAAGGTGATTTTGGATAGGATATTGCAAGAACTCGATTGGGAACTCTAAAATAGTTGGGATTATGTTTGATGACACCAGTTATGAAATTTTGCAAAAATGGTAACCATTGGTTAAAGTACAGTATGGTGAAACATAGTAAAATGGTGGAGAAAAAAAAGATTCTGTTCAATTACTATGAAGCAAATGGCACAAGAATGAGAAGAATGTTGATGAATAAGAACTATAGCTAATATACTTTTTCAGTTATTTTACCAGGATGTTTTCTGAGTCTGGAAAAGATGTATTTGAATCACATTAAGAGTTATGCAAGAACTCAATACAATACAATATTCTTTATTGGCCAAGTTTGATAGGATACACAAGAAATTTATCTACAGTGCATATACTTTCAATGTAAATGCAAATGATTCAAAGTTCAACATTTTAATAACAAACAAGTAGATTTTTTATTTGTTTTCTCTGCCATTTCAGCAACATAGATTTCTATGAATCTATGTTTCAGCAAAATGATTTTTTGTGTGTATTTAATATTACAATTACTATTTATGTAGGGGCTGGCAAGGATTGATTGCATATGGATGTCATTCTCTCATTCTGGTGATAGACTCCAAAACAGCTCAGACCTTACAGGTTTTGGAAAAGCACAAGACGGCTGTAGTCAAGGTATATTGAAAAGAATCATTAGAATGCTGCAAAAGAAGGGCTCTTATACCAGCAAAATTAGCTAAGATTTTTCATAAAAATGATTTATGATGTTTTAAACCCATTTGCCTTTTACTATTTAACAAGTGTCCTTTCATAAATTATATTTTGCAGTCTGATTTCTTTAGAGGAATATTCTTGATTCTAGTCAGCCATTCCATTCAAATTTGATACCTTATTTTCACTGTTTAGATTTCTGTTTTCCAATAGATAAGATTTATGTAATTTTACAATATACCTAAAACTCTGTGGATTATTTTGGCAAAGAGAAAAAGTTATACAAAAATTTATTAAAATTTCAATTTTAGCAGACATGGGTTTTTTGAGTGGAGGACTAATATAGATATTTAGACTGATATTTTATTTTTCAGTTTATTATGTTTTCTGCATTAAAAAATTATAAATGCCATAAATCAATCTGTTTCAATTTGTAATGAACTTCACTATCTGAGATAACGAATGCTTTTAAGTGTTTTAAATGACTATTAACTTCACTTACCTGTCTTAAGGTTAAATGGGCTAAAGAAAACTACCATCACAATATTGGATCACCTTATGCTTTGCGTTTGGCTACTGCTGATACCAGTGGAAAGATAATTGTTTGGGATGTAGTTACAGGAACTGCTCGCTGTGAGATCCAAGAGCATACAAAACCAATTCAAGGTAAGAAAATGTCCATATTGCATCATATTCCAATAATGAATAATTGTATTAGTTAGAAAAATATAATGCTAAATAGTTGATTTTTAAACTGTCGTTTCTCCATCACACTGCTTCGAGAATCCAGTAGTGGGATATGACTCTACCCTCTGATGTCATAGAGCTGAGTCTGCCACTTAAAAAGCCAGCCTCTGCTGAGAGCCCCAGTTTTTTGACTCAGCTCTTTTGCCATTAAGAATTATTGTTTCTGGAGCTAAAAGTATAGTGATCTTCTTAGCTGCAAAAAATGGAAAAAGCAAACAAGATAATATCAGTGCAGCTCCTGGGAACCCGGTAGAGCTGCACTCGCAGAGAGAGTGGGGACCCGCTGTCCTGCACTGGTCAGCTATCCCAGCAGGGCGCTGACCATTTGCACATACTACGAGGTACGCCACTTACTGCGGAGTCTCCCATGCTATTCTTTGAAGTGCGGCTCACATATGAGCCACCAAACTGGGACACCAACCACGCAGGTATTCTGCGGCGTGTGTTTCCTGGAACACAATTTTGCGCCTCCCAGCTGACATTCGGGAAGCAGAGACGGGCAAATTCCCAACACAAAGGCAGTCTAAGACCTGCAACTGCCAGCCCTCAAGTTATCTAGCCTGACAGTTACCCCCAGAGTGGGGCCTAAAGATCTTGGCCTGCAACTATTGTTCTTCAAAAGCCTCCTACCTCGTGGCTGGCAGCCATTTTAGGATCGAGTTCTTTTGGGTGTCATTTTGATTGGTACTCAAAGCAGTGATCCATTCTGTCTGGCGTCCATCTCAGAAGACACCCTATGGAGGAGCTGACAGCACCTCTGGTGTTCTTTCTTGAGAAATGGAGAATGATTGGGCCCAGGCAGGACAATCAGGCTTGCAGGCTACCCACGACCCAGAAGTGTCAAGAAGGCCTCTCAAGAGAAGGCATCCAAGACAAGAAGGCATCCATTACAGCCAATAGGGAAGCAGCAGTGAAGAACAGGTCCAAGGTCCTTGCTCCCAAGAAAACTTCAAAAAACTCAGAGCTGAAAGGCAGAGACAGTGCACTAGAAAAACAGTTTGCCAGACATTTCCAGCAGTTAGAGAAAAAGAGCCTTCCTCAGTCAGGTGACTCTCAGACCTATACTGATCAGGCCCCAAGAACTGTAGGGTCAGAAGGTAGTTTAGCAAGGCACCTTCAAGCATGATCCCCTGAGAGGCCTGATGAGGCCTCCATTCCCCAAGACGTTAGCTTGGGCCTAGCTTCAGGCCTGCTAATTGGGATACTGGAATTTACAATCCTCTGGGTTTTTTGCCCCAAGGAGGATATAAGCCCAGGCTGGAAGCTTCCTTTACCCCTACTGTGGCAGGGCTCCACCCTATGGTTCCCCTTCAAGACAATAGGCCCCAAGATATACAATTTTGGTCTCTGGCAGTCAGACAGGCCATCACTGAGGGGTTCCAGCATCTCCTCCAACCAGCGCGGGGGGTGGGAGGGGCAATATCCTTCCCACCTTTTACTAGGGAAATCTTCCTCAGAGGGTAACTTCCAACCCTTGGATTTCATGTATCTCCCATCTCCCTAACTGGGCAGGACAGGAAGACAGAGGCTTCTCATACTCCTCAGAGCACAGCAGATTTTCTAGGTCAGAGGAGGAGGATGGGAAATCAGGGACCTCTATCTTTCAGACGAAGAAGAAAGTAGACTGGAGCAGCCCACAACAACGGCTGTCTTCAGACCTTCCTTATTTAGGCCCCTTTTTCAAAAGGCTTTAGTTATTGCACAACTAAGCCTGGAGGAGGTAGCACCTGAACCCCCAGTGGACCTCATTGTCCAAGGGGACTCTTTATTCTCCAAGCCCATAGTGCCAAATGAAGTGTTCCCCTCACCACTCTTATTTTTGAATTTGGTGAGGGATCAATGCGTTGCTCCCTTGTCAGGGCCCCGCTCCTGATCACAAGACAAAAGATTCTTCAATGTGGATCCTTCCCTGGCCAATGCCCTAGCAGTGCCAACTGTTGATCCTCCAGTAATAGCCACCTTTCCTTTTTCTGGAAGCCCCATGGAACCGGAACATGTCTTGAGGCCTGATTACAAAAAATCGAAGCAAACTGAAACACATGCACCAGTCTGCAGCTTGGGCGGTAAAAGCCTCCACCATAGCCTCGTTTTTACAAGGTCAGCCATACGTTGGTTAAACCAACTTCAAGATCGGCTACCCAGCACTGATGTCAGGGCCCACCAAGATCTCAACAAAATAATTGCTGCTAGTGAATTCACAGCTGATGCTACCCTAAACTTTGCCAGATTTGTGTCAAAGGCAATGGCTTCCTCTATGTCTGCAAGACGGATGTGCAACTGGCAGACTGACTCCTGGCGCAAGTGGAAGTTGGCTGCTGCCTCATGCTCCGGGGAGAACTTTTTTGAACAGCCTTGGAATCGTACCTGGTAGAGACCAGGGATAAAAGAAAGGTGCTGTCATCAACCAGCAAAAGGTCGGAATTCCAGCAGATGCCATACTCCAGGCCAACCCACATTTCCATCGCGCCTAGAAAACGTTCCCACCTCGTCAGGTACAACACCCGGACTGTGCGGCCAGACAACAACAGTTCTCTGGTAAGCATCTCTTTTGAGAGGGAGGAGGTCGTTCATTCAGACGCTCTAAGTAACTGCATCACTCCCCCTCATTGGAGGTTGCCTGATCTTTTTTGCATCCAGATGGGAGGAATCGACAATGGACGCCTGGGTTCTCAGGACGGATTCATCTAGCCTTCGCCTCGAGTTTCTCTCCTCCGACGTTTTATGTTTGCTGTCTCATCTCTCAGGACAAATCCAAACGGACTGTTATGGAATCGGCCATCCAACATCTGGTGGACATCAGAGCCATAGAGATGGTCCCCACGGATCAGCGGAGGTTGGGTTTCTACTCCCACCTCTTTATTATTCCAAAGGGTGGAGAGCAATCCGCGATCACAGATTCATTCCCCACAGGCTCTTCAAGATGCAGATGCTACACTCTAGTCTTCAGAGTGTCCGAGAGGGTGATCCTCTCTCTTCCATAGACCTCAGGGAGGCTTACCTCCATATTCCAATCTGGCCCCCTCATCACCAGTTCCTCTGTTTCTGTTATGGCAGTAAGCATTTTCAATACCAGGCCCTTCTGTTTGACCTCTCTTCAGCCCTAAAGTTTTTATCAAGTTCTTGGCAACATTAGCAACTTACCTCCAAGCTTTGCCTGTGAGTGTCCAATGCTACCTGGACAACATTCTGATCCAGTATATCTCCATCCAGGGAGCCAGCCACAACCTTTGGATCACAATGCAACTCTTGCAAGAGCAAGGATTCTCCATAAACCTTGTAAAGAGCCATCTTCAGCCAACAACCCGCCTGCTGCACCTTGATGTCATCATTGATATGACTTGCTGCGAGGTCTTCCTTTCACCAGAGCGACAGGAGAGCCTCAATGAGTTGATCAACTTCACACCATTTCCCTGTCTCTCCTGTCCCAGCTGCTTGGGAAGATGATCTTCTGCATCAACGTTGACACACCCGCAGCCTGCAATGGTTCCTCCTCCCCTTTCATCGGGCAGAGACCAGCCATTCTGCCAGCAGGGTCCTGCTTCCCCCGCAAGTGTTTCACTCCTTTCGATGGTGGCAATCCCAAGCTATTGCTAGGGGTTACCTTTTCTAGGAGCCAGACAGAATTGTTGTCACTATGGACAGCAGCCTTTATGGCTGGGGGGTACATGTGCATGGTCAGATGACTCTGGGTCATTGGCCTCTTACAAACAGGTCTCTTCCCATCAACCTCCTGGAGCTCAGGGCTGTTTTCTTCATCCTGAGACACTTCCTAGAGTTATCAGGGTCACATATGCTGGTTATGATGGACAATATGGCCACCAAGGCCCATATCAACAGACAGAGGGGGACCAGATCAAGGGACCTGATACGGGAAGCAGAATGTCTGGAAAGGTGGTCAGAGAGGAACCTTCAGTCCTTCCGGGCAGACCACATCTCGGGGGTCAACAACTCCCAGGCAAACTGGTTGAGTTGAACTCAAGTCGACCATTCGGAGTGGAGCCTCCATCCTTCTCTGTTCCAAGAGTTGTCTTTCATATTTGGACCTCCAGTGGTGGATCTATTCACCACTCCCCAGAACACACAGGTAGACAAGTTCTTCTCCAGGTTTCCAACCCAGGAAGCAGAGGGGACCAACGCACTTTGGTGCAAGTGGCTCCCAGATTTCCTCTACGCCTTTCCTCCTCTTCCGATCATTCAGGTGGTCATTCAGAAAATGTTGGAGGAGAAGGCGGAGCTAGTACTTCTGATGCCACATTGGCCCAGGAGACCATGGTTCGCAGACCTGGTGAACCTGTCAATCCAGAGACCAGGGAGAATCCCAGCCAACAGGATTTCTCTCAACCAGGGGGCCCTCCTACATCCGGAACCCCATTGGTTTCAAATGACCGCATGGCGGTTGAGTGGCAATTGTTGAGAGATTGCAACCTCTCTGACAACGTCATTGAGACTATCCAGGCTTCTCGTAAACAGTCAACCAATAGGCTTTACAATGCCACTTGGAGGAAGTTCTGTGGATGGTGCTCTGAGAGGTCCCAGGACCA